>OZ019980.1:19829953-22229953 GCA_963970395.1 Ephialtes manifestator
TTTATCTTCAATAGAAAATCGATGGAAAAGTGATTGAAATGCGGTTACAATTTCTAATATTTGCAAAACTGCTTTTTCTCTTTATATACTTCTACCCATTATTGAAAGACCCGATTGCACAAGAATTTTTTTTTAAATAGATGTTTGAAAAAAAAGTATAACGATTTGAAGTATACAAAAAATATTTTTAAAAAAATGTAATATGTTAAATATATTTTTTCCACTTTCGTCGCCCGATTTTTCAACCATTATACCAAAAATATTTTTAATAAATGTAACATGTTAAATATATTTTTTTCCCATTTCGTCGCGCGGTTTTTCACCTCGAGGATAAAATGCAATGATTTGACAAGAACAAAAGTATTAAAAAATGGAAAATTCGGAAAAGCTCCTTTTTTTAAATATTATATTATTGTAGAATTATTAATTATCTCTAATTATTTTAGACCACTTACCTCCCTCATCAATGCAAACTTTTCTCGCTTTGTTCCACGAAAGCTTGCGAAGATGCAACTTGTGAGCGCCGATTCCTTTTGTCACGAGATATTCGGAACTAAGTTGCTTGCCGACGATATTTACGCTGTTGCTTAATTCCATTTGGGTTTTCCGGGTGGGAACGCTGATTAAGTCGGTGGGTATGTTGTTCGAGCTTACATCCGTTGGGGTTTGTTGCTTAGGGGAGTCGATTAAATCGTTCACACCCTCAGCAAGATTCGACTTCCTGGGATTTATTTGGCAACCCGGAGCCAGTAGACATGTGACGTCAAATAATGGCTTAGGGTGACTAGGGGGAGTATACCAACTAGGTACATTATTTCCTGTTTATAAAGCAGACAATGTTATCATATCGCAATATAAAATACAATCTATTCTACATGTGCTTCGAAAGAGGGTTTGCAAAATGATATTTTTAAATATATTCAAGATATGATTATATATATAGATGCAGAAAAAATGTTAATCCCTCACTTACACCGCTTTTTTGCACCTTTGTGAGGAAATGTATAAACATGTTATAAAGATTTTTGAAAAAGTTATACACTAAAAAGAAGGTTCTAGCTCAAGAGACACAAAAGATACCGAGGGATTGCATAATTTACACCTGAATCCGAATTCAGTGTCTTAGAGGTATACGAAGTTTATTCGTATGAATAAACTAATTAACCTCTAAGACACTGAACGAATAAACTTCGTATGAATAAACTAATTAACCTCTAAGACACTGAACGAATAAACTTCGTATGAATAAACTTCGTAAGCACAAATTCTATCGATATCGTATCGGGCTTAACCGATATTGAACAATCCGTGAGAATAGATGTTGATACTTTTCACCCTCATAAGGGTGAAATTTCGAAGAATCCCTTTTTAGTAGGAGATTACGTCATGGAAGCAATAAACTCTCTCAATATCATGTTTCTAACTTGAGAGATTCGCTCCGTCCGTCCGTCCGATTCGTCCGATCAGGCGGTTGGTCCGTCCGTCCGATTAGTCCAATCAGGCGGACGGTCTGTCCGTCTGATTCGTCCGATCAGGCAGTCAGTCGGTCCGTCCGTCCGTCCAGTTCGTTCGATCAGGCGGTCAATCCGTCTGTCCGATTCGTCCAATAAGGCGGTCGGTCCATCCGTCCGTTCAGTTCGTTCGATCAAACGGTCGAACCATCCGTCCGATTCGTCCGATAAGACGGTCGGTCAGTCCGTCCAATTCGTCCGATCAGGCAGTCGATCTGTCCGTCCGTCCAGTTCGTTCGATCAGGCGGTCGGTCCGTCTGTCCGCTTTGTCCGATCAGGCGGTCGGTCCGACCGTTCGATTCGTCCGATCAGGCGGTCGATCCGACCGTTCGATTCGTCCGATCAGGCGGTCGGTCCGACCGTTCGATTCGTCCGATCAGGCGGTCGGTCCGACCGTTTGATTCGTCCTTTCAGGCGGTCACTCCGACCGTTCGATTCGTCCGATCAGGCGGTCGGTCCGGTCGTTTGATTCGTCCGATCAGGCGGTCGGTCCGGCCGTTTGATTCGTCCGATCAGGCGATCGGTCCAGCCGTTCGATTTGTCCGATCAGACGGTTGGTCCAACCGTTCGATTTGTCCAATCAGACGGTTGGTCCGACCGTTCGATTCGTCCGATCAGGCGGTCGGTCCGGCCGTTTGATTCGTCCGATCAGGCGATCGGTCCGACCGTTCGATTTGTCCAATCAGACGGTTGGTCCGACCGTTCGATTCGTCCGATCAGGCGGTCGGTTCATCCGTCCGTCCGATTCTTCAATCCGATCATGCGGTCGGTCGAACGGTCATTACCGGTCAGTCAGTCGGTCGTTCGATCGTTCGAATGGTAGATCTGTCTTTCTATCATTTTTCATAACACCAATTATTGTCAAATTACTAAATTGATATACTCACTATATATGGCTGGTTCACGGGCAATGAGCGACGTTCTACTAGGATATGGATGCAGAGAAAACGTACCCAGTATTTCGCCTAATTGCAACGATAAAACGACGCCAAGAACCAAAAACTTATACATATTGAATAATTATTTCGTAGATGAAATCGAAAAACTTTCTTTAGAGTGCGCCGAAATGATCCCCGGTCAAAACTGTTGTAATTAGTTATTATTATACGTCTTGTATTTATATGGCTTATTATCGACGCTGTGCACTTGGGAATTCCTCAGCTTTGAGATAAATTCTTACGCGTGAGATATCCGTGACCCCCTTTGTATACATTTATTTATCAGTTCGGTTACACCGAAATCGTCACTCATAATGAAAGGTTTTTTTTGTTACATTTAACTTTATTTATAGCCACATCAACTACATGGTTATTTACCATTTTTTTTTCAACAGATTTCATGACACGAGCTGAACTGACAAATATAAAAAAATGATATAATGACCACTGTGCAATTGTGCAACCTAGGATAGTTCTAATGTTTCTATCTACTTAAAAATGTTTTGCCAAGGTTCTTAATTTTTTGTGTGCATTTTACAAACAAGCTTATTTATTCTATGACATTTTTATTAATAGAAGACATATCCAATTATGCGTAAAATAAATTAATTTAATTATTTACTTTACGCTTTTTATCGTCCAGTTTCCATGTCCTATTTTTATCTCTGGAAATATAAATAGTTACTCAAGTTAATTCACATGAAAAAAAAAATCTAAATAATTGCACAGTAAATACTTTTAAGGAACATCTAAATATATTAACTTTCCAGGATCGAATAAAAAGAGTGAAACTGATAATCTAAACTTTGACAGAAAATGTATTTCATGTATGAATTTTCTCTAGAATTGCACTAAAATTCTTTCCTAGATTTTTTAAAGAAACAATTTTTTTTAATTTCGTTGAGAACTTTCCTTCTCGATATTAGAGTAACATCAGCGTCATTAATATGACATAACGTCAGAAAAAGACTTTCATGCTTGACATTAAGACGCAACCTCTCGATAATGCTAGAGTGATAGCATTAGTAATTTGTTTTGGCCGCATATGATACGATTAGGAATATAATTGGCGGAAAAAACAAATCGTTACTCATTACAATTTCTACGTACACGAACTGATAAATGATTAGAAGAAGAAAACACACGCGTATGTTACACTAGGGAAAATTTAACTGACTGCTACAAAATTTCCGGCTACTCGGAGTTAGCAAATACGGAGATGATATAAATACGACGACGATCTTAATTGCTAATTACAACAGTTTCGACTGGCAATCGATTCGGTGCTCTTAAAATAATATTTTTATCTTCATACACGACATTATTGTAAAATATGTTTAAGTTTTTAGTGCTCGGTGTAGTTTTGTCGCTACAATTAAGTGACATTGTGGGCATGACGTTATACCAAGAAAAAGGATTTGGTAATATTAACTAAAATAATCTATTCAACACTTAATTATTTCAATCAACGAAAATTTACTTTCCATCCAAGAAATATGTATTTCATTCAATTTTTCAGTTTTTTTTATTTCCGACATATTTATTTATTTGAATCAATTTTCACTGTGCAGCGGATATTAAAAAAATATTTTATTTATTGCTACTAAATACTTTCTTAATCCGGAAAAAAGATCTAGTTAAAACGACCAAATACATGTATTAGATATTTTTTAATAAAATCAATTAGAACTATCTTATAATCCAATATATATTTATTTCCTTTCATCATTGGAGTTTATTATTATATTTCTTAGATTTGAATTTATTTACTATTCGACAAGTATATTAATTACAAATAAAAAAAAATTTTTGAGGTAAATGAAAGTCTAGTAGGTCGACATCAAAATATGAAATTTTATTTCCGATGCGTAGATTCTAGTCCCGTTAAGGGGATGCTGGAGTAGATTTTTCTATCGAATTCGGTCGGTAAGCTTCTCGATTATGACACAGATGGCGTCGACGTAGTCTGTTTACTTTTGGCAAAAGATACTGAATCTCCCGAAATTTAATATGGCCGCACACGATATGGCAATAGACTTTTGCTGTTAGATATAATTGTTTCTGGAAATTAGATATGCAAAATCAGACCGGACGTCAATTCTGTGATGATTTCTGATTATTCCAAAACCATCAGAATGTCAACTACACAATACAACAACAAGCCAAATCCATATATAGTGTATACTACGTTCGCGTTGCAAAGACTCGAAACTTTTCCAAAAGTAAACAGACTACGTCGGCGCCACCTGTGTCCTAATGGGGAAACTTCATTCACGCTCTTCTCGACCTACTCTCATCGCGAATAAACTGCGTAAACGTACTTTACAAACTACGTGCGGTTCTTTTGTGCTATCGCCAATCCAACAGTCTTAAAAAATGCGAAGAACCTCATAGAATCGTCGTCCACGCTCTTCTTTCGAATGTGATCTCAAGAAATGTTTATATAGGACGAAATAGGTGGTGTTGACAGTTCGAGCGGCCATATTGGTTTTCGGTAGGTTTACAAAATTACGTTTTTCTTTATTTTTCAAGTGTTTTCATCCAAAATTCGAGCGGACGCCGATGCGCCTATGTTGATATTATAATCCTGTGCAATTTGAAACATATTTGGAATATATTAACAACCCGGGAAAAACGATTCATATATAATCATATATAATCATATATAAACTGCTCATATATGATTGTATATGAATTTTGTCTCTATATGATCATGCATGATCATATATAATCATATATAAACTGCTCATATATGATTGTATATGAATTTTGTCTCTATATGATCATGCATGATCATATATGACTATGCATGATCATATATAATTGTATCTGAGCATATACAATCATATATAGTTATATGTGATTATATAAGACGATGCCTAAATAGATATAATCTTCTGAAAGTTGGAGAGTATATTTGCAAGACACCAAATCTCTTGAAGAAAGTAATGTAAAAATACAATGAAGTTGAACTTCATCACGATATACGGTTAAGAAATATCATTACTAATGTTATATTTCGATTATATGTACAACGTATAAGGTCCCGAACTGTTCGTGTTAATTTCTGTGCACTATTACAATAAACGATTATCACGATCCTTTTATGTTGATATTATTTAGTATAGTAATCTTGATCATTCTTATTAATATGCGACCGTTTCAATTCATCAAGTGGAAGGTTTTAATGAAACGTCCGCCCAGGAAAGCCAAATATCTTCATTAATCGTTGCGAATGAGCATGTGATTATAAAGAAAAGAACCGCATATGCAAAAATACCTATAACTTGAGCGCTTCAAACAAAACCGGATGATTCACGCATTTACAAAACGGATATTAAATGCTTAGTTATATAACCATATAACAAATTTTACATCCGTATATAAATAAGACGTGAACATCGAAATAATTCGTGAATATTATATAACAATAGATTATGGAATACCATATAATCATACGTGCACGATCATACATGAGCTGTCAGTTCTCTGTGCGCAGTCATATATGATTGTATATGATCATATATTGCACAGTCGACACACAGAATAGATCTCATATACAATCCTATATGATCATATCTGTTTATATATGACATGGTAAACAGGCAGTTTTGGTGTTATATATGGTCATATATAGGGTCATATATGCCAATGTATATATACATATAAAGTTATATACGCTCATATACATTTGTATATGGATCCACATACAATCATATATGCGCTAAAAATGGGCGATATATAGTTGTATATAACTATATATGATCATATCTGTTCATATATGACATCGCAAGCTGGCGGTTTTGGTATTATATATGATCATGTATACCACTGTATATGTACATATAAACTCATATATGCTCATATATGTTTTCATATACAATGATATATTACGTTATATACAATTATATATAATTATATACAACTATACATGAAATTATATACAATTATATATGATTATATATGAACCGTTTTTCCCGGGAACGTAGTTTATAAACTACTATACCGAAGCTTTTTACCGACCAAAGTCGGTAAAAAAATCTACTCCAGCACCCCCTTAACAAGATCTTTTTTATGGGTGTAATAAACGATTATATCATGTCGCGCGAAAGCCATGATCTAGGTGAGAAAACAAATTCGATAATTCAGTTATTATTTGGCTTAGAAAAATTGGAATTTAAATATATTAATTAATTAGTGAAATTAATTATAATATAAAAATTAGAAAATTAGAATTTAAATATATTATTAATTAGTGAGATTTAAAAATATACAATATATTAGATATATTCTCACATACCAAACCAAAAATATTATACAATTAAAATTTAAGTTATTCGTGACAAGAGGAAAATCTGAAGAAATTAAAATCCTTGAATATAATGGGAATGTTGATTCTGAAAAATAATAGTGCGTAAAAGTTATTAATGAATTCGTATTTACAAAAGTTTATGTTATATAAAAGCGAGAGAAAAGTTTTTTTATTAAATAAATATATTATATTATGTATTATATAAATTATTATGTATTAGTATTATGTATTACATAAATTTTTCCCAATTATTATAATAATTATTATTATGTATTAGTATTATGTATTATATAAATGTTTCCCGAGCATATGAATTCTTAAAGAATTTTTCAACAATTAAAAATTTTAGTTTTGCTTTTTCGAGGGTTGAATGAAGAATTACAAATTTATTGTGTGTTTTTGTAGAAAGTTCCATATAGAACTTCCATGGAAGAATTTTCAGGGTTTTTGAACAAACAGTTTCATTAAAAAATTTGTAGACACAGTAATTTGAAATTGTTAAAAAATTCTCAATAAAATCATAGTGTTCAGAAAAGACAAAAAATGTGTTTCATAGATATTGTTAAAAATTAGTTTTATATTGAATTTGTTTTACAAAAATTCTGTTCGATTGAAACTTTTGTTTGAGAACATAAGTGTACAGTGTCGTTAATATTATTCATTGCAATGTTGTCACATTTTTCGAACTCTAAACAGATATTGGCTCACCCGACGAATACGACTACTATACAGATCCAGACTTAGTCTTCCCTGAAAACATTCCAACATCTACTGAGAATAAACCAGAGGATAAATCAGACGATAAACCAGAGGATAAACCAGAGGATAAACCGGAGCCTGAACCAGAGGATAAACCGGAGCCTGAACCAGAGGATAAACCAGAACCTCAACCAGAGGATAAACCACAGGACAAACCAAGTGATAAATCAGAGGATGTCACAAAGGTTCTCGAGAACAGGTTGGACAATATTCTTGAGAAACTGGACGACTTAATCAAAGTTGCAGCCAAAAACGGCCCAACGCCGTCGAGGTCGACTAACATCGTTAAGGAATTCAGTTCTGAATACCTCGTGACGAAAGGTATCGGAGCCCACAAGTTACATCTCCGTCGGCTTCCGTGGAACAAGGCGAGAAAAATTTGCATCGATGAGGGTGGTAAGTGTTTGACAATAATTTCAAACAAAAAATATATAATCATATTATAATTATATATTTAAAATGTCTCTAGAGACAAAATTCATATATAATTATATATAATTATATATAATTCTATATGGTTATATATGATTATATATAATTAATTTTTCGCTGTTTAGTGTGTGTTATTTTGCCATTTTATTCTTTATACTTGATAGCTCAATCGTTCGTACATGTGACAAAATCTTTGATTTTTTTTTGTTTCATTGTCAGGTCAATTGGCGGACATTAGGTCGGACTCAGAGGAAAAAATCATACTGCAAATGCTGGCTGAGGACGACGTGGAATTTGCATGGGTGGGTTATCATGATATTTTCGAGGAGGGTGATTGGGTTTCAGTGCTCGGCGAGCCACTTGGTAAATCTGGATGGGATCGTTGGTGGAAAAAGCGTTTACCCAATCCCGACAACAATGATGGAGAAGAAGATTGCGCTTGTCTGATGAGAGTCGGTGGAGGCATGAATGACTACAACTGCAGCGAGGAATTACCATTTGTTTGCAAGATAACAGCTTTGTAAAATAACTTATTTTATTCTTCAACAAATCGGTAAAAATGTTGCAATTGAATGTGATAAAACAAAATTGTAAATAACGAAAGAGAAACATAAATAAATAAGTCATTAATTTAATTATAGACATGATGATCGTGAAGTCGATAAATTCAATTTAGAATTATACAAACCGTAAATACAAAATATCACTTCATTCTTCTTCGTGAAGACCTATAGATCGCTAGATCCCAACTCGGTATCACTTGAAAGAAATTTGTATATTAAATAAATTGAAAATTAAGGCGACTTTAACAAAAACGTTGCGTTGACTAACAATTTATTCCGTATTAATATGATTCGGTCGAACCAATCAACGAGGTTTATCAGTGAAATTGCTTGTACATACCTGTAATTGTAATTAAAATTGGAATAATTATGTTAGGTCTTATAAAGAACACCTATGAAGGTTTGTATGTGATTTACATATATTTATATCCAGCCCAAACAACTAGTATAATCATATAAGATCATATATGTAATTAGGTTCTTTAGGTCCTATAGGTTCTTGACGGCCCGAATTTTTCTAAGTCCGTCGATTCTTGACACGGCGGCGGCGGCTGCGAGATCTTTTTATAATATAGAGATTTAAAATTTTGAAATTTTTTGAAATTTTTTGAAATATTGAAATTTTTTGAAATATTGAAATTTTTTGAAACTTTAAAAAAATTTGAAATTTTGAAATTTTTTGAAATTTTTTGAAATATTGAAATTTTTTGAAAATTTTAAAAAATCTGAAATTTTGAAATTTTTTGAAATTTTGACATTTTGAAATTTTTTTTAATTTTGAAATTGTTTAAATTTTGAATTTTTTTAAAATTTTGAAATTGTTTAAATTTTGAATTTTTTTGAAATTTTGAATTTTTGATTTTTTTTTTTTAAATTTCGAATTTTTTTGAAATATTGAAATTTTCTGAAATATTGAAATTTTCTGAAATTTAAAATTTTCTGAAATTTAAAATTTTTGAATTTTCTAAATTTCAATCAACCCGATGAAGTTAGCCACACCGTCAGGCTAGCCACTCCGTGCGGTTAGCCATTCCGTGAGGTTAGCCACTCCATAACTTTAGCCGATTGACTAACCTGCCGTCTTGTGCACAGCGGCGGCGCCGCGGCGAAATCTTTTTATAATATAGAGAGATATGTATGATGATATACAATTATAGTATATCATTGAAGTGGAAGCTTCAAAGCTCACTACGTTTTTTCGTAGATTATTTGTAGCAGTTTTAACATTATTTGGCATAAGCTTCACACGATGACACGAGAAAGACAAGTCAACCATTTTTTAAAATATTGTATTTCTTCAGTAATAATCAATAATAAACTACAAAATGTTGTAAATCCATGGAGAGCATTTTTATAGATCATTAATTAATTGATACTTTGCAGATAAATGATCGTTCTTCAGTGCAATGTTTATTAACCATGCCGCCTGACTCCCTTTTCATCTCGGCGCAATGCCCGTTATTAGGGATAGGGCTTGGTGAAAATGCTGGTGACCAACGAGCCCAGCCAGTTTCCGCTAACGGCTCGTCCAACACCGAAAACCAATCACCTTCCTGGAATATATCATGGTAACCAATCCACGCAAGATCTACTGACTTCGAGGACATCATTCCAAGTATGATCATCTCTTCCATATCCGATCTGATAACCGCTAAGTGGCCTAAAAATAATAAACATAATGTCAGTCATATTTTATCAAATATGATACATTTTGCTTCGTAATAGAGGAACAATTCGTGATAAAAAAAGCCTGCAAAGTAGAACTTTGCAAATTGCTTCCTCATTATTTTTCGCTTTTTACAAAGCTACTAACATGTTAATCGATTTTATCTTCCTCATAGACGAAGCTTTGTAAAAAACAAAAAATAATGAGGACGAAATTTGCAAAGTTCTACTTTGCAGACTTGTTTATGATCTAGACATTTTTTCTAAAAATTCAAAGTGTCGTAGAATTTTAACCGTGTAACCGATTTTTCTCAATTTTTTACTAAAACCTTGTACCATGGTATTCCATATGAGGACCAAATTAGAACTCGGTATCTCATTATTTGCACGAGCCAGCGCGAAAACGAGATTTTTCGAAAAATTCAAAATGACATGAAAACTTGAACCTCTCGACAGATCTGCGTCAAATTTGTACTCAAATGTTTTTCGATGGACAAAATTTAAGATGAATCTGAAAAATTAAAAAAAAAAGATTTCCTGACGGGATTTTTCCTTTTTATTCACCAAAATCGAAATGTATCGACATATCGACAGTTCCTATAACTAAATTCGTCATCACTGTGTCCTCGATTCTTGATACAGCGGCGGCGGCGGCGAGATCTTTTTATAATATAGAGATTTGAAATTTTGAAATTTTTTTAAATTAAAAAAATTTTTTTTTTTTTAATTTTGAATTTTTTACGGGATTTTTTTTTTATTCACCAAAATCGAAATCGATAGTTCCTATGACTAAATTCGGCATTATTAAAAATCAATAATCGTGAAATCATGTCGGAAATTGCAGCCGGATATCTCGAAATTTACATCAGGAGTTTAAGTCTTTGAAGTGATTTTAAAAAATTGAAATTGCAATAAAATTATAACCACAATATTCTCGCCAATTTTGTTACACATCATGGTTTGATAGTAGCCCATTTATATACAAAATTTTAGCTCGATATCTCTTAAATTGCAAAAGTTATAGCGTGAAAATGATATTTTCAAAATTTTCAAAATGCTGTAAAAAATTAAAGCATTTTTTTTCAGATTTTATAAGACTGAATTTTTCGAAAAATGTCAGTATGTAAATAGTTCTTAACAAATAAAGTAATGAAAAATGACGATCGGTATTAAATTTGTGCGAAATCCATAAAGAGGTTCCGATTTTATGGAATTTTGAATTTTCGAAAAATGTATGGTTTCCTTCTAATACAAGTTAAGGTTCCTTCTAATACTTCGACCAATCCTGCTTAAATCTTCTATAAGGACGAATTAATATCCAGCCGTAGTAGGTATCGAATTTGATGAAGATCGGTGAAGAGGTTCGGAATTTATAGGATTTTGAACTTTCGAAAAAATGACGTTGTCGTTGTAATTTAAGTCAACTTCGATTAATTCAGCAAATTTTATACGAGATACAGAATTCAATATATTTTAATATATACAGAATTTGACCGAAATCGGAAAAGAGGTTCGGATTTAATGGCGTTTTTAAATTTTTCCAAAATTTACGCTATTGCATTAACTTTAACAAAACGACCCCAATATATAATTTAGAGAAGATCGGTAAAAAGGAATTTGAATTTTTCATTATTATTTCTTGAACACTAAAATTTTGCGAATCTCGTTAAAAATAATGAGAAAACAATATGCAATATTCAACTTTGCTTTCTTGTTTTTGTTTAGTTATCATGTTAACACCATTTTCAAATATTGCAAATTCATTTGCAAAATAACTTTACAGTAGCAGACTTAAGATTAAATCAAATAAATTCCATTTCGCATTTTGTGATATAAATTATCGATCATCCTAAATTATTAAAATTATATTCTTAAACAATTACCTCCTTCATCAATGCAAATTCTTCTCGCCGTGACCCACGGTACTTTACGAACATGCAACTTGTGAGCACCAATTCCTTCAGTTATAACGTAATCCCCGTCGAGTTTCCTGACGGCATGATTTTTCGAAAAACCTGTTGGATGTTTCCCTGCGAAAGATCCTCCCAAATAGAGAATTAGCCGCGTCGCGTCAATGTGATGTTGCCCATCTTTTCCCAGAACTATTTGGTAAACAAAAAAGGTACATTTATTACACAATCAACATTAAATTACTCATATGCAAATTCTTACTGTTAGAAAAAAAATGCTACATTTTTTAGCACAAGTGCACGGAGAATAAAATGTGATTAATACAACCACTTTTTTATTGATTGGCTATAAATCAGTTGCGACAATAATTTATTAATTTACGGAAACTGAATAAATTGTTGTCACAACTCACTTAAGGCGATCTCATAAAAAAGTGTTTGTATCAAATCATTTTTTTTTCTCGTTAGTTTAAAATGTAACTTAAACCAATTCTCATACTCACTCAATCCGTCACTAGAGTCATTTATCGGTGACGAAAGAGATTGCACTATGACTTCCGGTGGTGAATCGAAGTGAGAAGACTGCGTCTGACCATAACAGTGATTTACTACTGTTTGCCAAAGAAACACTCCGAGCACCAAAAACTTAAACATATTTGGCAGTAATAGCACTTGTAAATTTTTTAAATCTTTTTTTCTACAGCGTTGAACGAATAGCCAAGACAATTGACGATGTACTAAATTATTAAAAAATTATCGCGTCGTATTTATAGGTAAGATTCGCGAATAATCGTACATTGTTCAGCATAGGGTAGATAAAAGTCGCATATTAGTCAGTCGTAAACTTAATAATGTATAGCGAGTGACCTTTTCGGTTCAGTCGTGAAGTGGACTTTAAACCTCATAATTTTAACCGTAAATACACTGTTAGAAATTTTTTGCGGATACGCGTATGTTAGATACGCGATGAAATAAAAATTGTATTTCATCGCGTTACGAAAGTATGACTGAGTCATGGTATTAGTAATAAATGTCCAAGTGTTGTAAATCCATGGAAAGGATTTGATAAATGACTAATCAATAGATACTTTGCAAACGAATGCTCGTTTTTGATCGCAATTTATATTAACCAGGCCGACTTCTTCTTGCACTTCAAGTTCAGCGCAATTTCCTGAATCAGGACGAGGGTTAGGTGAAAATTTTCTTGACCATCGACCCCAACCGGTTTCCGCTAAGGGCTCGTCCAATACCGATAACCAATCGCCTTTCTTGAACATATCGTGGTAACCAACCCACACAAGATGTGTCGATTTATTAGCCATCATCGAAAGTATGATCTTCTCCTCCAAATCCGTTCTGATAATCGCTAAGTGTCCTAAAAACAACAAATACAATATAACTTCGCGTATTTTCCCTAGTATAATTTATGTTTTATTTATTTAAAGCGTAGTAGGACGATTTTTCAACATTCCTGACGATTATAGTTTTTTGTTCAGTTATCACACTGTTGAAAATATTTTAAAAATTAATATATGTATTGGAAGCTCTTTTGCAGATACGGTATATTAAATTTCATTTAATATACAGATATGTTGTAAAATTGCATATTATGAACACAACGTTTATGTAGTGTTTAGTATATTTTGCATTAATTTTACAACAATTTTGAATTCAGCTCTGAATACCTCGTGACGAAACGTATCGGCGCCCACAAGATACATCTCCGTCGGCTTCCGTGGAACAAGGCGAGAAAAATTTGCATCGATGAGGGTGGTAAGTGTTTGACAATAATTTCAAACAAAAATAATGTATTTTGTCTCAAAATGAAAAAAATTACTTGATTTTTATGAAAACGTATACTCGGGAATTTTTGAGGCTGCTGATCACAAATTGGAACTTAAAATTCAGAATTTCAAAATGGCGGTCCAATATGGCGAATCAAAATGCTAAAAGTTCCTTAATTTTTATGAAACCTGTAATCGGGGGTTTTTGAGGTTGCTGATCGCGAATTTGAACTTACAATTCAGAATTTCAAAATGGCGGATGCAATATGGCGAACCAAAATGAAAACAATTACTTGATTTTTATGAAAACGTATACTCGTGAGTTTTTGAGGTTGCTGATCACGAATTTGAACTTAAAATTCAGAATTTCAATATGGCGAACCAAAATGCTAAAAGTTACTTGATTTTGATGAAACCTGTACTCGGGGGTAATTAGAATTAGAATTGTAATTAGAATTGGAATAATTATCTTAGGTTTTATAAAGAACACCTATGAAGGTTCGTATGTGATTTACATATATTTATATGCAGCCCAAATAACTAGTATAATCATATAAGATCATATATGTAATTAGGTTCTTTAGGTTCTTTAGGTTCTATAGGTTCTTGACGGCCCGAATTTTTCTAAGTCTCTCGATTCTTGACACGGCGGCGGCGGCGGCGGCGAGATCTTTTTATAATAAAGAGATAGAGATTTAAAATTTTGAATTTTTTTGAAATTTTAAATTTTTTTGCAATTTTGAAATTTTTTGAAATTTTGAATTTTTTTGAAATTTTGAATTTTTTTGAAATTTTAAATTTTCTTTGCAATTTTGAAATTTTTTGCAATTTTGATATTTTTTGGAATTTTGAAATTTTTTGAAATTTTGAAATTTTTTGGAGTTTTGATTTCTTTTTAATTTTGAAATTTTTTTAAATTTTGAATTTTTTTGAAATTTTGAATTTTGAAATTTTGAATTTTGAATTTTGAATTTTGAATTTTGAATTTTGAATTTTGAATTTTGTTGAAATTTTGAATTTTGTTGAAATTTTGAATTTTGTTGAAATTTTGAATTTTGTTGAAATTTTGAATTTTGTTGAAATTTTGAATTTTGTTGAAATTTTGAATTTTGTTGAAATTTTGAATTTTGTTGAAATTTTGAATTTTGTTGAAATTTTGAATTTTGTTGAAATTTTGAATTTTGTTGAAATTTTGAATTTTGTTGAAATTTTGAATTTTGTTGAAATTTTGAATTTTGTTGAAATTTTGAATTTTGTTGAAATTTTGAATTTTGTTGAAATTTTGAATTTTGTTGAAATTTTGAATTTTGTTGACATTTTGAATTTTGTTGAAATTTTGAAATGTTCTTAAATTTAACATTTTTTAATTTTCTAAATTTCAATCAATCCGATGAAGTTAGCCACACCGTGAGGCTAGCCACTCCGTAACTTTAGCCGATTGACTAAACTACCGATTTGTGCACAGCGGCGGCGGCGGCGAAATCTCTTTATAATATAGAGAGATGTATGATGATATACAATTATAGTATAGCATTGAAGTGGAAGCGTCAAAGCTCACTACTTTTTTTCGTAGATTATTTGTAGCAGTTTTAACATTTTTGGCATAAGCTTCACACGATGACACGAGAAAGACAAGTCAACCATTTTTAAAAATATTGTATTTCTTCAGTAATAATCAATACTAAACTACAAAATGATGTAATCCATGGAGAGCATTTTTATACATCATTAATTAATTGATATTTTGCAGATAAATGATCGTTCTTCAGTGCAATGTTTATTAACCATTCCGCCTGACTCCCTTTTCATCTCGGCGCAATGCCCGTTATTAGGGATAGGGCTTGGTGAAAATGCTGGTGACCAACGAGCCCAGCCAGTTTCCGCTAACGGCTCGTCCAACACCGAAAACCATTCACCTTCCTGGAATATATCATGGTAACCAATCCACGCAAGATCTACTGACTTCGAGGACATCATTCCAAGTATGATCATCTCTTCAATGTCCGATCTGATAACCGCTAAGTGGCCTAAAAATAATAAACATAATGTGAGTCATATTTTACCAAATATGATACATTTTGCTTCCTCATAGAGGAACAATTATTCGTGATAAAAAAAGCCTGCAAAGTAGAACTTTGCAAATTGCTTCCTCATTATTTTTCGCTTTTTACAAAGCTACTAACATGTTAATCGATTTTGGCTTGCTCATAGACAAATCTTTGTAAAAAGCAAAAAATAATGAGGATGAAATTTGCAAAGTTCTACTTTGCAGACTTGTTTATGATCTAGACATTTTTTCTAAAAATTCAAAGTGCCGTAGAATTTTAACCGTGTAACCGATTTTTCTCAAATTTTTACTAAAAACTTGTATCATGGTAGTCCATATGAGGACCAATTTAGAACTCGGTATCTCATTATTTGCACGAGCCAGCGCGAAAACGAGATTTTTCGAAAAATTCAAAATGCCGTGAAAATTTGAACCTCTCGACAGATCTGCGTCAAATTTGTACTCAAATGTTTTTCGATGATAATCCATGTGAACAAAATTTAAGATGAATCTGTGAAAAAGAAAAAAAAAAGATTTCCTGACGGGATTTTTTTTTTTTTTATTCACCAAAATCGAAATGTATCGACATATCGATAGTTCCTATGACTAAATTCGTCATTATTAAAAATCAATAATCGTGAAATCATGTCGAAAATTGCAGCCGGATATCTCAGAATTTACATCAGGAGTTGAAGTCTTTGAAGACATTTAAAAAAAATTGAAATTGCAATAAAATTATAACCACCCTATCGATTCTCACCAAATTTGTTACACATCATGGTTTGATAGTAGCCCATTTATGTACAAAATTTTAGCCCGATATCTCTTAAATTGCAAACGTTATAGCGTGAAAACGATATTTTCAAAATTTTCAAAATGCTGTAAAAAATTAAAGCATTTTTTTTCAGATTTTATAAGACTGAATTTTTCGAAAAATATCAGTATGTTCTCTAGCTGCCGCAATTTTTGAGCTAGTGAGCTAAATAGTTCTTAACAAATAAAGTAATGAAAAATGACGATCGGTATTAAATTTGTGCGAAATCCATAAAGAGGTTCCGATTTTATAGAATTTTGAATTTTCGAAAAATTTATGGTTTCCTTCTAATACAAGGTAACTTCGACCAATCCTGCTTAAGGATGTAGGAGCGCGATGGGGTGCTCAGCTTCCTGAAAAGTGAGAATGCAGAGAGAAATTCGAACAGTTCTCGATGGAATAAAAATCTGAAAAAAATCAAGCATACAAAAGGTGCGGAAAAGATTAATTTTGCATATTAGTAATTGCAAAATGTTATTAACAAACAGGTAAAAAAAATTGTTCAACAAACTATCCGTCAACCTAACTTTTTTTTCGAATGAAAATGATTCTTCAATTTTTCTGAATACGTATGAATTTTTTCAGAATTCTGTCTAATGTTTGAAAATTGCGGTTTTTTTTCTTGTATGAGCTGTATCCGCGAATCTATTTGATCAATCGTTTCGAAACTTCTTGGGTGTAATGGGTGGTTTTGTGACAAGCAGATATGAAAAATTGGCGACATAACATGCATTAAAAAAAAATGGATTCCAAAAAAACGAAATTTCGATGATTAGAAAAAATTATGAAAAAATTCATACGTATTCAGAAAAATTAACGAATCATTTTCATTCGAAAAAAAGTTAGGTTGACGGATAATTTGTTAAATAATTTTTTTTCATCTATTTGTTAATAACTCTTTGCAATTATTAATTGGCAAAATTAATCTTTTCCGCACCTGTTGTATGCTTGATTTTTTTCAGATTTTTATTCCATCGAGAAGTGTTCGAATTTCTCTCTGAATTCTCACTTTTCAGGAAGTTGAGCACCCCATCGCACTCCTACCCATGTACGGTTGGCCAACGTTCCGAGGACGGCCGACGATTGGCTGAATCAAGGCAACTCGTCGGCAGCCAACAATCGGAGTTCGACGATGACCCAGAGTTGGCGAAACGTTCGAGCGATGCTTGGCTGGCAGGCGGCGTCGAATCGACAGCCAACGATCGGAACGCGACACTCGGCGGTATGTCGGCAGCAAGTCGGCAGCCGACGATCGGAACCCGACTACTGCCCAGCGTCGATCGAACCTTCAATCCTTAACTGTGCCGACATTGGGCTCCGTAGCTGGCACGGCGATGGTCCCCACAGTTCTGGTGACGTTGGCTGCCAACATTTTGCTGACGCTGGCGCGTTAACCGTAATTACGGTTGTTGGCAGCCAACGTCACCAGAACTGTGGGGACAACATTTGCCGACGCTGGCGCGTTAACCGTAATTACGGTTGTTGGCAGCCAACGTCACCAGAACTGTGGGGACAACATTTGCCGACGCTGGCGCGTTAACCGTAATTACGGTTGTTGGCAGCCAACGTCACCAGAACTGTGGGGACCATCGTCGTGCCAGCTACGGAGCCCAATGTCGGCACAGTTAAGGATTGAAGGTTCGATCGACGCTGGGCAGTAGTCGGGTTCCGATCGTCGGCTGCTGACTTGCTGCCGACATACCGCCGAGTGTCGCGTTCCGATCGTTGGCTGTCGATTCGACGCCGCCTGCCAGCCATGCATCGCTCGAACGTTTCGCTAACTCTGGGTCATCGTCGAACTCCGATTGCTGGCTGCCGACGAGTTGCCTTGATTCAGCCAATCGTCGGCCGTACTCGGAACGTTGGCTACCCGCACATGGGCAATTTATTGAGTTAAATAATTTTCATTATTTTTCACTATTGTTTTATTTTTGCAATAAACTTCTAAAAACTGTTATACCATCATAACACCATTAAGAGTGCATACGGTATTAATGAAGTAATACAGACGAGTGATTTATATACGCAATTCGACACTAAATTTTCCAAGATGTCGATAACCGAGTGGGTAAGATCGTGGACTACTAATCCTAAGGTTGCAGGTTCGAGTCCCATCACCGCCGGAAAAATTTATTCTAGGATGTCCAAAAAATAGTGGTGAAAAATTCATTAAAAAACAGGTTAGAATGATTAAAAAACATTAGACGGCTGCGCAGATCGATAATTAATTTTTTTTAATTAATTTTTAATATTTTTTATTCGATGTCGGCTCAGCCTCGACACCCAGTACTGGGCCAACGTCGTTTCAAATGTCGCGCCGACGTTCCCACGTCGGCCGGCATTGTCGTTCTGACCCTGGCCCGACTCGAAAACAGATTGCGGCCCGACGCTTAGGTGTAACGTTGGTCCGATGTTATCATCCCGGCGTTAATTGGCTGCTGGACCGACGTTGGCGAACAGAGTCGGGCCGACTTTGTAACGCAGGCGATCGTCGTCGCGCCAACGTCCGCCCAGCTCTAAAACCGCACATGGGTACATCCTTAAATCTTCTATAAGGAAGAATTAATATCCAGCCGTGAAGAGGTGAGGTGAAGAGGTTCGGAATTTATAGGATTTTGAACTTTCGAAAAATTGACGTTGTCGTTGTAATTTAAGTCAACTTCGACTAATTCAGCAAATTTTATACGAGATACAGAATTCAATATATTTTAATATATACAGAATTTTACCGAAATCGGAAAAGCGGTTCGGATTTTATGGCGTTTTTAAATTTTCCCAAAATTTACGCTATTGCATTAACTTTAATAAAACGACCCCAATATGTAATTTAGAGAAGATCGGTAAAAAGGAATTTGAATTTTTAATTATTATTTCTTGAACACTAAAATTTTGCGAATCTCGTTAAAAATAATGAGAAAACAATATGCAATATTCAACTTTGCTTTCTTGTTTTTGTTTAGTTATCATGTTAACACCATTTTCAAATATTGCACATTCATTTGCAAAATAACTTTACAGTAGTAGACTTAAGATTAAATCAAATAAATTCCGTTTCGCATTTTGTGATATAAATTATCGATCATCCTAAATTATTAAAATTATATTCTTAAACAATTACCTCCTTCATCAATACAAATTCTTCTCGCCGTGACCCATGGTACTTTACGAACATGCAACTTGTGAGCGCCAATTCCTTCAGTTATAACGTAATCCACGTCGAGTTTCCTGGCGACATGATTTTTCGAAAAACCTGTTGGATGTTTCCCTGCGAAAGATCCTCCCAAATAGAGAATTAGTCGCGACACGTCATTGTGATATTGCCCATCCTTTCCCAGAACTATTTGGTAAACAAAAAAGGTACATTTATTACACAATCAACATTAAATTACTCATATGCAAATTTTAACTGTGTAGATAAAAAATTCTACATTTTTTAGCACAAGTGCACGGAGAAAAAAAAGTAATTAATACAACCACTTTTTTATTGATTGGCTATAAATGAGTGGCGACAATAATTTATTAATTTACGGAAACTGAATAAATTGTTGTCACAACTCACTTAAGGCGATCTCATAAAAAAGTGCTTGTACCAAATCATTTTTTTTTCCTCGTTAGTTTAAAATGTAACTTATGCCAATTCTCATACTCACTCAATCCGTCACTAGAGTCATTTATCGGTGACGAAAGAGATTGCACTATGACATCCGGTGGTGAATCGGAGTAAAAAGACTGCGTCTGACCATAACAGTGATTTACTACTGTTTGCCAAAGAAACACTCCGAGCACCAAAAACTTAAACATATTTGGCAGTAATAGCACTTGTCAATTTTTTAAATCTTTCTTTCTACAGCGTTGAACCAATAGCCAAGACAATTGACGACGTACTAAATTATTACAAAATTATCACGTCGTATTTATAGGTAAGATTCGCGAATAATCGTACATTGCTCTGCTGAACAATGTACGATTATTATATATAGGGTAGATAAGAGTCTCATATTAATCAGTCGCAAACTTAACAGTGTAAAGCGAGTGACCTTTCCGGGTCAGTCGTGAAATGGAGACTTTAAACCTCATAATTTTAACCATAAATACACTGTTAGAAATTTGTTGCGGATACGCGTATGTTAAGGTAAACGCCCCGGTACCCAACCATCTACCAGTCTCCAACCACTGACACAAATATTATCTAAAAATAAGAAATTATGAATATGAAATAAATAAATAACTAGTGCTACAATTTTTGCAATTCTTTATGTCTGCATAGGCCAATAATAAAAATAGTCATTAATTTTTTTGTTGACGTTTTTTAAAGATATTGTGCACCGCAGACGCCGCTCAGAGGATCGGCGCATATCTTTTAGCCAGTTCGTTAAGAATTGGCGTAACGTTGTTAAGCTTATGACGCTGTTATTTTCACGATTTCCACAATAATTCGTGGCTTGTGGTATTCACGAATAAATATACTGTATAAATCTTCCATTAAAATTTGCGAAAAACCACTGCTAAGTCGTCAATTTCCATGGTTGGCTATTGGGGCGCATCCGCAATATGCTGTACCGATATCCAACCGCGGCCAATTCCCGGCCAACACAAATTCAGCGAACATAACCTCTATGGCAAGTTGATGTCGGTTGCACGTCACGGTGAGCCTTTTTATTAGTTATTATTTATCATAAATTATCCCAAACGTTACGTGTAATTTAAGAAATAAAATGAAGTTTCAACGAATCGCATAGCCTCGTATCAGCGGGTGGTTGCGTATAGGGGCATGCTTGGTCGGGTATTTAGACATTACCTGAAATCGGTGGTCGGGTACTAGTCCATCGACTTTCTCAATTGTTTCCTAATTTTAACAAAAAACTATACCATTGACTTGAATTAATGGATGCTTTTCGAAAAGTAGAAAAGCTAAGCTTTGCATTAGTTATGGTTACAATTACAGAAAGGTCATTTTAGTATAAGAAATATAACTTTACAGTTTCCTGTTCTCTAAGATGGCCGGCTATTGGGGCGTTTACCTTAAATTAAATATACAAATATTAATCGATATACAAAAAAAATTTTGTAAAATTAATATACAGTATACTAAAGACAACTGTTTTTAAGTGTTTAGTATACTGTATATTAATTGTACCACAAGTTTTTTGTATATTAAATTAAATTAATATAATAAACTTAATGACATTCAATATACAGATATGTTGTAAAATTCCAATAATTAAATTACATTTAATATACAGATGTATATTAAATATAATATATTAAATTTAATAAAATATGCCGTATCTCCAAAAGAACTTCCAATACATATATTAATTTTCAAAATATTTTTAACAGTTTAATACATCGCAGATATAACATTATTTGTGGAGATTCCCAAGATTGCATAAAAGAGACAAAAGAACTTCTTTTTAAAAAATTGTATTTCATCGCGTTACAAAAAGTATGACTGAGTCATGGTATTAGTAATAAATGTCCAAGTGTTGTAAATCCATGGAAAGGATTTGATAAATGACTAATCAATAGATACTTTGCAAACGAATGCTCGTTTTTGATCGCAATTTATATTAACCAGGCCGACTTCTTCTTGCACTTCAAGTTCAGCGCAATTTCCTGCATCAGGACGAGGATTAGGTGAAAATTTTGCTGACCATCGACCCCAACCGGTTTCCGCTAAGGGCTCGTCCAATACCGATAACCAATCGCCTTCCTTGAACATATCGTGGTAACCAACCCACACAAGATGTGTCGATTTATTAGCCATCATCGAAAGTATGATCTTCTCCTCCAAATCCGTTCTGATAACCGCTAAGTGTCCTAAAAACAACAAATACAATATAACTTCGCATATTTTCCCAAGTATTATTTATGTTTGATTTATTTAGACCGTAATAGGACCATTTTTCAACATTCCTGACGATTATAGTTTTTTGTTCAGTTATCACACTGTTAAAAATATTTAAAAAATTAATATATGTATTGGAAGTTCTTTTGCAGATACGGTATATTAAATTTCATTTAATATACAGATATGATGTAAAATTGCAATAATTATATTATGAACACAACGTTTATGTAGTGTTTAGTATACTTTGCATTAATTTTACAACAATTTTTTTGTATATTAATTAATATTTGTATATTAAATTTAATATACGCGTATCCGCAAAAAAACTTCCAATACTTTATATTAATTTTCATTAAAAAAATTCTAACAGTGTATGTAAATATCATTATCTAATATTGCATATTCAGTCTTGAAATAACTTCCCGGGAAAAACGATTCATATATAATCATATATAATCATATATAAACTGCTCATATATGATTGTATATGAATTTTGTCTCTATATGATCATGCATGATCATATATGACTATGCATGATCATATATAATTGTATCTGAGCATATACAATCATATATAGTTATATGTGATTATATAAGACGATGCCTAAATAGATATAATCTTCTGAAAGTTGGAGAGTATATTTGCAAGACACCAAATCTCTTGAAGAAAGTAATGTAAAAATACAATGAAGTTGAACTTCATCACGATATACGGCTAAGAAATATCATTACTAATGTTATATTTCGATTATATGTACAACGTATAAGGTCCCGAACTGTTCGTGTTAATTTCTGTGCACTATTACAATAAACGATTATCACGATCCTTTTATGTTGATATTATTTAGTATAGTAATCTTGATCATTCTTATTAATATGCGACCGTTTCAATTCATCAAGTGGAAGGTTTTAATGAAACGTCCGCCCAGGAAAGCCAAATATCTTCATTAATCGTTGCGAATGAGCATGTGATTATAAAGAAAAGAACCGCATATGCAAAAATACCTATAACTTGAGCGCTTCAAACAAAACCGGATGATTCACGCATTTACAAAACGGATATTAAATGCTTAGTTATATAACCATATAACAAATTTTACATCCGTGTATAAATAAGACGTGAACATCGAAATAATTCGTGAATATTATATAACAATAGATTATGGAATACCATATAATCATACGTGCACGATCATACATGAGCTGTCAGTTCTCTGTGCGCAGTCATATATGATTGTATATGATCATATATTGCACAGTCGACACACAGAATAGATCTCATATACAATCCTATATGATCATATCTGTTTATATATGACATGGTAAACAGGCAGTTTTGGTGTTATATATGGTCATATATAGGGTCATATATGCCAATGTATATATACATATAAAGTTATATACGCTCATATACATTTGTATATGGATCCACATACAATCATATATGCGCTAAAAATGGGCGATATATAGTTGTATATAACTATATATGATCATATCTGTTCATATATGACATCGCAAGCTGGCGGTTTTGGTATTATATATGATCATGTATACCACTGTATATGTACATATAAACTCATATATGTTCATATATGTTTTCATATACAATGATATATTACGTTATATACAATTATATATAATTATATACAATTATACATGAAATTATATACAATTATATATGATTATATATGAACCGTTTTTCCCGGGTTTACAGTACCTGATTAATATACTTGACATGAAATCAAATAATTTTGCTTCTTTTCGTGAGAAATATTTTTCTTCTATATTTTTATGTTGGGACACTTAAAATGGTCCATTTATTAATTAATTTGAAATTTTGAAAAAAATTTCTTGTACGTGATCAACATTCAAAATTCAAACTTACGTATCTCAAAAACTGCTTTAACAGTCGGACTGAAATTTAGCATATATCTGAAGCAGGTGGACACCTTTGTTTATGGAAATTTTCGAAAAATTTCAAAAATATATTCAAACTTTGTTTAATTTTGCAATTTTCGAAAAATGTCTCTACGCGCTCCAGCATCCGCAAATTTTTATCTATGGAGCTAAATATTTTTTTATAAATGAAGCTATGTTAAAGGAGGTTTGATATTGAATTTATGATGAATCTATTTTAAAAAAGTTCAGTTTTTATGGGACTTTGAATATTTCAAAAAAATTTCCGTTCGCTTTAACTCGTATCAAATTTCACTAAATGAATTGATATATTCTACAGACGAAAAATAACATTCAGCGCTGCTACGTACCAAATTTGCTCATAATCCGTAACGCGGTTTTGATTTTACGTGAGTTCGAAATTTTCAAAAACTATAGAGGTACCGAAAAAAGGTGCAAAGTAGAATTTTAAACATCATCATGTCTCATTAATTTTCATTTTTCACAAAGCTTCCTCTATGAGGAGATCAACATTGATGAATACACTGTAAAAAAAATCCACTCAAAATTTAATGTACAAGTGCTGTAATTTTATATGCAAAAACTGATATATTAAATTTAATATACAAGTGTGATGTAAAATTTATTTATGGTGCAGCAAATTCAATAATTTACTACATTTGTACAGTAAAAGTACTTGAATTTTCAAAAAAAAAATTAAATTTTACCGCAAATGCACATTAATTTTATACCACAATAGTAAATTAAATTTAGATGACGAGTTTATGCATAAAAACTTTTCTAACACTGTAACTTTACTCATATAAGTGAATTTGTAAAAAAAATGGAAATTAATAAGGAAGCAACGTACAAAGTTCTACTTTGCAACTTTTTCTCACAGTCTGCGATATAAAGTTTCTATTATCGCAAATTATTAAAATTATATTTTCGAATAATTACCTCCTTCCTCGACGCAAGTTCTTCTCGCTTTATCCCACGTTACCTCACGAACATGCAGTTTGTGAGCGCCAATTCTTTCAGTCGCAACATAATCCGCGTCGAGTCTTCTGCCAACGAGATTATTCGTAAAATCTGTTGGATTTTTTCCACCATAAGAACCTCCTGAGTAGATATTTAACCGCGACGGATATATGTGGTATTGTCCATCCTTAGGCAAAACTGTTAGGCAACAAAAAAAAACTACATTCATTATACACATTCAACATTACATTACTGACATGCTATAATTTTAACTAAATTTTTCACACAAGTGATTCTTAGTTGGAAATATAATTTATGACAGCTTTTATACTCACTCAATACGTCATTAGAATAATTTTTCGGCGGGGAAATAGGTCCCTTCAGGATTTCCGGACGTACATCGTAGGGGTCAGATTATGTCTGACCATAGCAGATCTTTACTACTGCCTGCGACGTAATCACTCCGAGAACCAAAAACTTCAACATATTTGGCGATAATAAAACTGACAGATGATAAATTTGTTCCTTCTGCAGCGTTAAACTGTTTTT
Source organism: Ephialtes manifestator (assembly GCA_963970395.1). Taxonomy (NCBI): domain Eukaryota; kingdom Metazoa; phylum Arthropoda; class Insecta; order Hymenoptera; family Ichneumonidae; genus Ephialtes; species Ephialtes manifestator. The sequence continues at coordinate 19,855,966 of OZ019980.1, forward strand.
CAGAACAGTTGACGACGTAATAAATTAGAAACGAGTCAAACTGCAGCTTTATAAATATTGGCTGTGGTTGATAAACTTAAGCTAGTGAACTTTCCGGGTCAGTCGTGCACGAAGCATGAAATCGTCATTTTTTCAATACAGTGAAGTGGCGTAGTGTATGATTACTTATGATAGTAATAGAAAACGATTATCAACATTTATTTCTTTCTCATAGAGAAAACTTTGTTATCGCGAAAATTGTTTATTCCAGATTTTCATATAAGTATATTTAAAAAGCCTGCAAAGTAGAATCTTGCAAAATGTTTCCTCATTATTTTGCACACTTGACGAAACCAGCTCTACGAGGAAATATGTTTATCAATTTTGACTTCCTCATAGAGGAAGCTTCGTTACATGTGTAAAATAATTAGAAAGCCATTTCCAAGATTCTACTTTGCAATAAAATTTTTACCTTTTGACAAATTTTTGTCAAATTTTTACTCAAACCTTGTTCTATGGTAGCCCATGTGTGAACCAAATTTGGCAATATGTACTTGATTTTTATGAAAACGTATACTCGTGAGTTTTTGAGGTTGCTGATCACGAATTTGAACTTAAAATTCAGAATTTCAATATGGCGAACCAAAATGCTACAAGTTACTTGATTTTGATGAAACCTGTACTCGGGGGTTTTTGAGGTTGCTGATCACGAATTTGAACTTAAAATACAGAATTTCAAAATACCCAATTAAAATGAAAAAAATTACTTGATTTTTATGAAAACGTATACTCGGGAATTTTTGAGGTTGCTGATCACGAATTGGAACTTAAAATTCAGAATTTCAAAATGGCGGTCCAATATGGCGAATCAAAATGCTAAAAGTTACTTAATCTTTATGAAACCTGTACTCGGGAGTTTTTGAGGTTGCTCATCGCGAATTTGAACTTACAATTCAGATTTTCAAAATAGTGGATTCAATATGGCGGACCCAATATGGCGAACCAAAATGAAAAAAACTTACTTGATTTTTATGAAAACGTATACTCGGGAGTTTCTGAGGTTGCTGATCACGATTTTGAACTTAAAATACAGAATTTCAAAATGGCGAACCAAAATTTAAAAAATTACTTGTTTTTTATGAAAACGGGAGTTTGTATTCGGTAGTTTACTCTGTACTCGGGAGTTTTTGAGGTTATTGATCACTAATTTTAATTAAAAATCCAGAAATTAAAAATGGCGGAATATAATGCAGAAAATTACTTGATTCAGATAAAAACCCTTTTTCAGATCGCTGATTACAAATCTAAATACAAAATTCAGAAATTCAAATGTTCGGTTTCAATATGAACATTTAATTAATATGTCTTCAATCAAAAATACTAACAAATTCTCCGTATAATTATTTTACAGCGCTAACTTCACAAGTGATGTTTTTTCATGATGATGGATCATGAATGACCATATATAATCATATTATAATTATATATTTAAAATGTCTCTAGAGACAAAATTCACATATAATTATACATAATTATATATAATTCTATATGGTTATATATGATTATATATAATTAATTTTTCGCTGTTTAGTGTGTGTTATTTGGCATTTTATTCTTTATACTTATTAGCTCAATCGTTCGTTTTTTCTTGTTTCATTGTCAGGTCAATTGGCGGACATCCGGTCGGACTCAGAGGAAAAAATCATACTGCAAATGCTGGCTGAGGACGACGTGGAATTTGCATGGGTTGGTTATCATGATATTTTCGAGGAGGGCGATTGGGTTTCAGTGCTCGGCGAGCCACTTGGTAAATCTGGATGGGATCGTTAGTGGAAAAAGCGTTTACCCAATCCCGACAACAATGATGGAGAAGAAGATTGCGCTTGTCTGATGAGAGTCGGTGGAGGCATGAATGACTACAATTGCAGCGAGGAATTACCATTTGTTTGCAAGATAACTGCTTTGTAAAATAACTTATTTTATTCTCCAACAAATCGGTAAAAATGTTGCAATTGAATGTGATAAAACAAAATCGTAAATAACGAAAGAGAAACATAAATAAATAAATCATTAATTTAATTATAGACATGAAGATCGTGAAGTCGATAAATTCAAATTAGAATTATACAAACCGTGAATACAAAATATCACTTCATTCTTCTTCGTGAAGATCTATAGATCGCTAGATCCCGACTCGGTATCACTTCAAAGAAATTTGTATATTAAATAAATTGAAAATTAAGGCGACTTTAACAAAAACGTTGCGTTGACTAACAATTTATTCCGTATTAATATGATTCGGTCGAACCAATCAACGAGATTTATCAGTGAAACTGCTTGTACATACCTGTAATTGTAATTAGAATTGGAATAATTATGTTAGGTTTTATAAAGAACACCTATGAAGGTTTGTATGTGATTTACATATATTTATATCCAGCCCAAATAACTAGTATAATCATATAAGATCATATATGTAATTAGGTTCTTTAGGTTCTTTAGGTTCTATAGGTTCTTGACGGCCCGAATTTTTCTAAGTCTCTCGATTCTTGACACGGCGGCGGCGGCGGCGAGATCTTTTTATAATATAGAGATAGAGATAGAGATTTAAAATTTTGCATTTTTTTGAAATTTTGAAATTTTTTGAAATTTTGAAATTTTTTGAAATTTTGAAATTTTTGGAAATTTTGAAATTTTTTAAAATTTTGAAATTTTTGGAAATTTTGAAGTTTTTTGAAATTTTGAAATTTTGAATTTCGTTGAAATTTTGAATTTTCTTGAAGTTTTGAATTTTCTTGAAATTTTGAAATTTTCTTGAAATTTTGAAATTTTCTTGAAATTTTGAAATTTTCTTGAAATTTTGAAATTTTCTTGAAATTTTGAAATTTTGAAATTTTCTTGAAATTTTGAAATTTTCTTAAATTTACAATTTTTGTATTTTCTAAATTTCAATCAATCCGATGAAGTTAGCCACACCGAGGCTAGCCACTCCGTAACTTTAGCCGATTGACTAAACTACCGTTTTGTGCACAGCGGCGGCGGAGGCGAAATCTGTTTATAATATAGAGAGATGTATGATGATATACAATTATAGTATATGATTGAAGTGGAAGCTTCAAAGCTCACTACTTTTTTTCGTAGATTATTTGTAGCAGTTTTAACATTATTTGGCATAAGCTTCACACGATGACACGAGAAAGACAAGTCAACCATTTTAAAAAATATTGTATTTCTTCAGAAATAATTAATAATAAATTACAAAATGATGTAAGTCCATGGAGAGCATTTTTGTAGATCATTAATCAATTGATACTTTGCAGATAAATGATCGTTCTGCAGTGCAATTTTTATTAACCATGCCGCCTGACCATCTTGACATCTCGGCGCAATGGTCGCCATTAGGGAGAGGGTATTTCTTCAGAAATAATTAATAATAAATTACAAAATGATGTAAATCCATGGAGAGCATTTTTGTAGATCATTAATCAATTGATACTTTGCAGATAAATGATCGTTCTGCAGTGCAATTTTTATTAACCATGCCGCCTGACCATCTTGACATCTCGGCGCAATGGTCGCCATTAGGGAGAGGGTTTGGTAAAAATGCTGGTGACCAACGAGACCAGCCAGTTTCCGCTAACGGCTCGTCCAACACCGAAAACCAATCACCTTCCTGGAATATATCGTGGTAACCAAGCCACGCACGATCTAGTGACTTCGAGGACATCATTCCAAGTATGATCATCTCTTCCATGTTCGATCTGATAACCGCTAAGTGGCCTAAAAATAATAAACATAATGTGAGTCATATTTTACCAAATATGATACATTTTGCTTCCTCATAGAGGAACAATTATTCGTGATAAAAAAAGCCTGCAAAGTAGAACTTTGCAAATTGCTTCCTCATTATTTTTCGCTTTTTACAAAGCTACTAACATGTTAATCGATTTTGGCTTGCTCATACACAAATCTTTGTAAAAAGCAAAAAACAATGAGGATGAAATTTGCAAAGTTCTACTTTGCAGACTTGTTTATGAATTTTAACCGTGTAACCGATTTTTCTCAAATTTTTACTAAAAACTTGTATCATGGTAGTCCATATGAGGACCAAATTAGAACTCGGTATCTCATTATTTGCACGAGACAGCGCGAAAACGAGATTTTTCGAAAAATTCAAAATGCCGTGAAAATTTGAACCTCTCGACAGATCTGCGTCAAATTTGTACTCAAATGCTTTTCGATGATAATCCATGTGAACAAAATTTAAGATGAATCTGTGAAAAAGAAAAAAAAAAAAGATTTCCTGACGGGATTTTTTTTTTTTTTTTTATTCACCAAGATCGAAATGTATCGACATATCGATAGTTCCTATGACTAAATTCGTCATCACTGTGTCCTCGATTCTTGACACAGCGGCGGCGGCGGCGAGATCTTTTTATAATATAGAGATTTGAAATTTTGAATTTTTTTTAAATTTTTGAATTTTCTTTTTTCTTGATTTTTTTTTGAAATTTTGAATTTTTTACGGGATTTTTTTTTTATTCACCAAAATCGAAATGTATCGACATATCGATAGTTCCTATGACTAAATTCGTCATTATTAAAAATCAATAATCGTGAAATCATGTCGAAAATTACAGCCGGATATCTCAGAATTTACATCAGGAGTTGAAGTCTTTGAAGACATTTTAAAAAAATTGAAATTGCAATAAAATTATAACCACCCTATCGATTCTCACCAAATTTGTTACACATCATGGTTTGATACTAGCCCATTTATATACAAAATTTTAGCCCGATATCTCTTAAATTGCAAACGTTATAGCGTGAAAACGATATTTTCAAAATTTTCAAAATGCTGTAAAAAATTAAAGCATTTTTTTTCAGATTTTATGAGACTGAATTTTTCGAAAAATGTCAGTATGTTCTCTAGCTGCCGCAATTGTTGAGCTAGTGAGCTAAATAGTTCTTAACAAATAAAGTAATGAAAAATGACGATCGGTATTAAATTTGTGCGAAATCCATAAAGAGGTTCCGATTTTTTAGAATTTTGAATTTTCGAAAAATTTATGGTTTCCTTCTAATACAAGTTAACTTCGACCAATCCTGCTTAAGGATGTAGGAGCGCGATGGGGTGCTCAGCTTCCTGAAAAGTGAGAATGCAGAGAGAAATTCGAACAGTTCTCGATGGAATAAAAATCTGAAAAAAATCAAGCATACAAAAGGTGCGGAAAAGATTAATTTTGCATATTAATAATTGCAAAATGTTATTAACAAACAGGTAAAAAAAATTGTTCAACAAACTATCCGTCAACCTAACTTTTTTTTCGAATGAAAATGATTCTTCAAATTTTCTGAATACGTATGAATTTTTTCAGAATTTTGTCTAATGTTTGAAAATTGCGGTTTTTTTCTTGTATGAGCGGATACACCGCGAATCTATTTGATCAATCGTTTCGAAACTTCTTGGGTGTAATGGGTGGTTTTGTGACAAGCACATATGAAAAATTGGCGACATAACATGCATTAAAAAAAAAATGGATTCCAAAAAAACGAAATTTCGATGATTAAAAAAAATTATGAAAAAATTCATACGTATTCAGAAAAATTAACGAATCATTTTCATTTGGAAAAAGTTAGGTTGACGGATAATTTGTTAAACAATTTTTTTTTCATCTATTTGTTAATAACCCTTTGCAATTATTAATTGGCAAAATTAATCTTTTCCGCACCTGTTGTATGCTTGATTTTTTTCAGATTTTTATTCCATCGAGAAGTGTTCGAATTTCTCTCTGAATTCTCACTTTTCAGGAAGTTGAGCACCCCATCGCGCTCCTACATCCTTAAATCTTCTATAAGGACGAATTAATATCCAGCCGTGAAGAGGTGAGGTGAAGAGGTTCGGAATTTATAGGATTTTGAACTTTCGAAAAATTGACGTTGTCGTTGTAATTTAAGTCAACTTCGACTAATTCAGCAAATTTTATACGAGATGCAGAATTCAATATATTTTAATATATACAGAATTTTACCGAAATCGGAAAAGCGGTTCGGATTTTATGGCGTTTTTAAATTTTCCCAAAATTTACGCTATTGCATTAACTTTAACAAAACGACTGCAATATATAATTTAGAGAAGATCGGTAAAAAGGAATTTGAATTTTTCATTATTATTTCTTGAACACTAAAATTTTGCGAATCTCGTTAAAAATAATGAGAAAACAATATGCAATATTCAACTTTGCTTTCTTGTTTTTGTTTAGTTATCATGTTAACACCATTTTCAAATATTGCACATTCATTTGCAAAATAACTTTACAGTAGCGGACTTAAGATTAAATCAAATAAATTCCATTTCGCATTTTGTGATATAAATTATCGATCATCCTAAATTATTAAAATTATATTCTTAAACAATTACCTCCTTCATCAATGCAAATTTTTCTCGCCGTGTCCCACGGTACTTTAGGAACATGCAACTTGAGAGCGCCAATTCCTTCAGTTATAACGTAATCCACGCCGAGTTTCCTGGCGACATGATTTTTCGAAAAACCTGTTGGATGTTTCCCTGCGAAAGATCCTCCCAAATAGAGAATTAGTCGCGACACGTCAATGTGATATTGCCCATCCTTTCCCAGAACTATTTGGTAAACAAAAAAGGTACGTTTATTACACAATCAACATTAAATTACTCATATGCAAATTCTAGCTGTGTAGATAAAAAATTCTACATTTTTTAGCACAAGTGCACGGAGAAAAAAAAGTAATTAATACAACCACTTTTTTATTGATTGGCTATAAATGAGTTGCGACAATAATTTATTAATTTACGGAAACTGAATAAATTGTTGTCACAACTCACTTAAGATGATCTCATAAAAAAGTGCTTGTACCAAATCATTTTTTTTTCCTCGTTAGTTTAAAATGTAACTTATGCCAATTCTCATACTCACTCAATCCGTCACTAGAGTCATTTATCGGTGACGAAAGAGATTGCACTATGACATGCGGTGGTGAATCGGAGTGAGAAGACTGCGTCTGACCATAACAGTGATTTACTACTGTTTGCCAAAGAAACACTCCGAGCACCAAAAACTTAAACATATTTGGCAGTAATAGCACTTGTCAATTTTTTAAATCTTTCTTTCTACAGCGTTGAACCAATAGCCAAGACAATTGACGACGTACTAAATTATTACAAAATTATCACGTCGTATTTATAGGTAAGATTCGCGAATAATCGTACATTGCTCTGCTGAACAATGTACGATTATTATATATAGGGTAGATAAGAGTCTCATATTAATCAGTCGCAAACTTATTAGTGTAAAGCGAGTGACCTTTCCGGGTCAGTCGTGAAATGGAGACTTTAAACCTCATAATTTTAACCATAAATACACTGTTAGAAATTTTTTGCGGATACGCGTATGTTAAGGTAAACGCCCCGGTACCCAACCATCTACCAGTCTCCAACCACTGACACAAATATTGACTAAAAATAAGAAATTATGAATATGAAATAAATAAATAACTAGTGCTACCATTTTTGCAATTCTTTATGTCTGCATAGGCCAATAATAAAAATAGTCATTAATTTTTTTGTTGACGTTTTTTAAAGATATTGTGCACTGCAGACGCCGCTCAGAGGATCGGCGCATATCTTTTAGCCAGTTCGTTAAGAATTGGCGTAACGTTGTTAAGCTTATGACGCTGTTATTTTCACGATTTCCACAATAATTCGTGGCTTGTGGTATTCGCGAATAAATAGACTGTATAAATCTTCCATTAAAATTTGCGAAAAACCACTGCTAAGTCGTCAATTTCCATGGTTGGCTATTGGGGCGCATCCGCAGTATGCTGTACTGATATCCAACCGCGGCCTATTCCCGGCCAACACAAATTTAGCGAACATAACCTCTATGGCAAGTTGATGCCGGTTGCACGTCACGGTGAGCCTTTTTATTAGTTATTATTTATCATAAATTATCCCAAACGTTGCGTGTAATTTAAGAAATAAAATGAAGTTTCAACGAATCGCATAGCCTCGTATCGGCGGGTGGTTGCGTATAGGGGCATGCTTGGTCGGGTATTTAGACATTACCTGAAATCGGTGGTCGGGTACTAGTCCATCGACTTTCTCAATTGTTTCCTAATTTTAACAAAAAACTATACCCCTGACATGAATTAATGGATGCTTTTCGAAAAGTAGAAAAGCTAAGCTTTGCATTAGTTATGGTTACAATTATAGAAAGGTCATTTTAGTATAAGAAATATAACTTTACAGTTTCCTGTTCTCTAAGATGGCCGGCTATTGGGGCGTTTACCTTAAATTAAATATACAAATATTAATCGATATACAAAAAAAATTTTGTAAAATTAATATACAGTATACTAAAGACAACTGTTTTTAAGTGTTTAGTATACTGTATATTAATTGTACCACAAGTTTTTGTATATTAAATTAAATTAATATAATAAACTTAATGACATTCAATATACAGATATGTTGTAAAATTCCAATAATTAAATTACATTTAATATACAGATGTATATTAAATATAATATATTAAATTTAATAAAATATGCCGTATCTCCAAAAGAACTTCCAATACATATATTAATTTTCAAAATATTTTTAACAGTCTAATACATCGCAGATATAACATTATTTGTGGAGTTTCCCAAGATTGCATAAAAGAGACAAAAGAAATTCTTTTTAAAAAATTGTATTTCATCGCGTTACAAAAAGTATGACTGAGTCATGGTATTAGTAATAAATGTCCAAGTGTTGTAAATCCATGGAAAGGATTTGATAAATGACTAATCAATAGATACTTTACAAACGAATGCTCGTTTTTGATCGCAATTTATATTAACCAGGCCGACTTCTTCTTGCACTTCAAGTTCAGCGCAATTTCCTGCATCAGGACGAGGATTAGGTGAAAATTTTGCTGACCATCGACCCCAACCGGTTTCCGCTAAGGGCTCGTCCAATACCGATAACCAATCGCCTTCCTTGAACATATCGTGGTAACCAACCCACACAAGATGTGTCGATTTATTAGCCATCATCGAAAGTATGATCTTCTCCTCCAAATCCGTTCTGATAATCGCTAAGTGTCCTAAAAACAACAAATACAATATAACTTCGCATATTTTCCCAAGTATAATTTATGTTTAATTTATTTAGAGCGTAGTAGGACCATTTTTTCAACATTCCTGACGATTATAGTTTTTTGTTCAGTTATCACACTGTTAAACATATTTAAAAAATTAATATATGTATTGAAAGTTCTTTTGCAGATACGGTATATTAAATTTCATTTAATATACAGATATGTTGTAAAATTGCAATAATTATATTATGAACACAACGTTTATGTAGTGTTTAGTATATTTTGCATTAATTTTACAACAATTTTGAATTCAGTTCTGAATACCTCGTGACGAAACGTATCGGCGCCCACAAGATACATCTCCGTCGGCTTCCGTGGGACAAGGCGAGAAAAATTTGCATCGATGAGGGTGGTAAGTGTTTGATAATAATTTCAAACAAAAATAATGTATTTTGTCTCAAAATGAAAAAAAGTACTTGATTTTTATGAAAACGCATACTCGGGAATTTTTGAGGTTGCTGATCACAAATTGGAACTTAAAATTCAGAATTTCAAAATGGCGGTCCAATATGGCGAATCAAAATGCTAAAAGTTCCTTAATTTTTATGAAACCTGTAATCGGGGGTTTTTGAGGTTGCTGATCGCGAATTTGAACTTACAATTCAGAATTTCAAAATGGCGGATGCAATATGGCGAACCAAAATGAAAACACTTACTTGATTTGTATGAAAACGTATACTCGTGAGTTTTTGAGGTTGCTGATCACGAATTTGAACTTAAAATTCAGAATTTCAATATGGCGAACCAAAATGCTAAAAGTTACTTGATTTTGATGAAACCTGTACTCGGGGGTTTTTGCGGTAGCAGATCACGAATTTGAACTTAAAATACAGAATTTCAAAACAGCGAACCAAAATGAAAAAATTGCTTGAATTTTATGAAAACGTAGACTCGGGAAATTTTGAGCTTGCTGATCACAAATTGGAACTTAAAATGAAGAATTTCAAAATGGCGGTCCAATATGGCGAATCAAAGTGCTAAAAGTTACTTGATTTTGATGAAACCTCAAAACTCCCAAGTACTTGGGAGTTTTTGAGGTTATTGATTACGAATTTTAATTGAAAATCCAGAAATAAAAAAAGGCGGAATAAAATGCAAAAAATTACTTGATTCAGATAAAGACCCTTTTTTCAGATCGCTGATTACGAATCTAAAAACAAAATTCAGAAATTCAAATGTTCGGTTTCAATATGAACATTTAATTAATATGTCTTCAGTCAAAAACACTAACAAACTCTCCATATAATTATTTTACAGCGCTAACTTCCCAAGTGATGTTTTTTCATGATGATGGATCATGAATGACCATATAATCATATATAATCATATTATAATTATATATGAATTTTGTCTCTAGAGACATTTTAAATATATAATTATAATATGATTAAATGGTTATATATGATTACACATAATGAATTTTTCGCCGTTTAGTGTGTGTTATTTTGGCATTTTATTCTTTATACTTGACAGCTCAATCGTTCGTACATGTGACAAAATCTTTGATTTTTTTTTTGTTTCATTGTCAGGTCAATTGGCGGACGTTAGGTCGGACTCAGAGGAAAAAATCATACTGCAAATGCTGGTTGAGGACGACGTGGAATTTGCATGGGTGGGTTATCATGATATTTTCGAGGAGGATGATTGGGTTTCAGTGCTCGGCGAGCCACTTGGTAAATCTGGATGGGATCGTCGGTGGAAAAAGCGTTTACCCAATCCCGACAACAATGATGGAGAAGAAAATTGCGCTTGTCTGATGAGAGCCGGTGGAGGCATGAATGACTACAACTGCAGCGAGGAATTACCATTTGTTTGCAAGAACTGCTTTGTAAAATAACTTATTTTATTCTTCAACAAATCGGTAAAAATGTTGAAATTGAATGTGAAAAAACAAAATTGTAAATAACGAAAGAGGGACATAAATAAATAAGTCATTAATTTAATTATAGACATGATGATCGTGAAGTCGATAAATTCAATTTAGAATTATACAAACCGTGAATACAAAATATCACTTCATTCTTCTTCGTGAAGATCTATAGATCGCTAGATCCCGGCTTCGGTATCACTTCAATGAAATTTGTATATTAAATAAATTGAAAATTAAGGCGACTTTAACAAAAACGTTGCGTTGACTAACAATTTATTCCGTATTAATATGATTCGGTCGAACCAATCAACGAGATTTATCAGTGAAATTGCTTGTACATACCTGTAATTGTAATTAGAATTGGAATAATTATGTTAGGTTTTATAAAGAACACCTATGAAGGTTTGTATGTGATTTACATATATTTATATCCAGCCCAAATAAATAGTATAATCATATAAGATCATATATGTAATTAGGTTCTATAGGTTCTTGACGGCCCGAATTTTTCTAAGTCCCTCGATTCTTGACACGGCGGCGGCGGCGGCGAGATCTTTTTATCACATAGAGATTTAAAATTTTTAGATTTTTTGAAATTTTGAGATTTTTTGAAATTTTGAAATTTTGAAATTTTGAAATTTTTTGAAATTTTGAAATTTTTTGAAATTTTGAAATTTTGAAATTTTGAAATTTTTTGAAATTTTGAAATTTTGAAATTTTTTGAAATTTTGAAATTTTTTGAAATTTTGAAATTTTGAAATTTTGAAATTTTTTGAAATTTTGAAATTTTTTGAAATTTTGAAATTTTTTGAAATTTTTTGAAATATTGGTATTTTTTGAATTTTTTTAAAATTTTTAAATTTTTTTAAATTGTTTGAAAATTTGAAATTTTATTAAATTAAAAATTTTTGAATTGTCTAAATTTCAATCAACCTGATGAAGTTAGCCACACCGCGCGGCTAGCCACTCCGTGCGGTTAGCCACTCCGTGTCTTTAGCCGGTTGACTACACTACCGTTTTGTGCACAACGGCGGCGGAGGCGAAATCTGTTTATAATATAGAGAGATGTATGATGATATACGATTATAGTATATGATTGAAGTGGAAGCTTCAAAGCTCACTACTTTTTTTCGTAGATTATTTGTAGCAGTTTTAACATTATTTGGCATAAGCTTCACACGATGACACGAGAAAGACAAGTCAACCATTTAAAAAAATATTGTATTTCTTCAGTAATAATAATAATAAATTACAAAATGATGTAAATCAATGGAGAGCATTTTTGTAGATCATTAATCAATTGATACTTTGCAGATAAATGATCGTTCTGCAGTGCAATTTTTATTAACCATGCCGCCTGACTCCCTTTTCATCTCGGTGCAATGCCCGCCACTAGGGATAGGGTTTGGTGAATATGCTGGTGACCAACGAGCCCAGCCGGTTTCCGCTAACGGCTCGTCCAACACCGAAAACCAATCACCTTCCTGGAATATATCGTGGTAACCAATCCACGCAAGATCTACTGACTTCGAGGACATCATTCCAAGTATAATCATCTCTTCCCTGTCCGATCTGATAACCGCTAAGTGGCCTAAAAATAATAAACATAATGTGAGTCATATTTTACCAAATGATACATTTTGCTTCTTCATAGAGGAACAATTATTCGTGATAAAAAAAGCCTGCAAAGTAGAACTTTGCAAATTGCTTCTTCATTATTTTTCGCTTTTTACAAAGCTACTAACACGATTTTGGCTTCCTCATAGACGAATCTTTGTAAAAAGCAAAAAATAATGAGGATGAAATTTGCAAAGTTCTACTTTGCAGACTTGTTTATGATCTAGACATTTTTTCTAAAAATTCAAAGTGTCGTAGAATTTTAACCGTGTAACCGATTTTTCTCAAATTTTTACTAAAAACTTGTATCATGGTAGTCCATATGACGACCAAATTAGAACTCGGTATCTCATTATTTGGACGAGCCAGCGCGAAAACGAGATTTTTCGAAAAATTCAAAATGCCGTGAAAATTTGAACCTCTCGACAGATCTGCGTCAAATTTGTACTCAAATGTTTTTCGATGATAATCCATGTGAACAAAATTTAGGATGAATCTGTGAAAAATAAAAAAAAATTTCCTGACGGGTTTTTTTTTTTTTTTTTTATTCACCAAAATCGAAATGTATCGACATATCGATAGTTCCTATGACTAAATTCGTCATTATTAAAAATCAATAATCGTGAAATCATGTCGAAAATTGCAGCCGGATATCTCAGAATTTACATCAGGAGTTTAAGTCTTTGAAGACATTTAAAAAAAATTGAAACTGCAATAAAATTATAATCACCCTATCGATTCTCGCCAAATTTGTTACACATCATGGTTTGATAGTAGCCCATTTATATACAAAATTTTAGCCCGATATCTCTTAAATTGCAAACGTTATAGCGTGAAAACAATATTTTCAAAATTTTAAAAATGCTGTAAAAAATTAAAGCATTTTTTTTTTCAGATTTTATAAGACTGAATTTTTCGAAAAATGTCAGTATGTTCTCTAGCTGCCGCAATTTTTGAGCTAGTGAGCTAAATAGTTCTTAACAAATAAAGTAATGAAAAATGACGATCGGTATTAAATTTGTGCGAAATCCATAAAGAGGTTCCGATTTTATAGAATTTTGAATTTTCGAAAAATTTATGGTTTCCTTCTAATACAAGTTAACTTCGACCAATCCTACTTAAGGATGTAGGAGCGCGATGGGGTGCTCAGCATCCTGAAAAGTGAGAATGCAGAGAGAAATTCGAACAGTTCTCGATGGAATAAAAATCTGAAAAAAATCAAGCATACAAAAGGTGCGGAAAAGATTAATTTTGCATATTAATAATTGCAAAATGTTATTAACAAACAGGTAAAAAAAAATTGTTCAACAAACTATCCGTCAACCTAACTTTTTTTTCGAATGAAAATGATTCTTCAAATTTTCTGAATACGTATGAATTTTTTCAGAATTTTGTCTAATGTTTGAAAATTGCGGTTTTTTTCTTGTATGAGCGGATACACCGCGAATCTATTTGATCAATCGTTTCGAAACTTCTTGGGTGTAATGGGTGGTTTTGTGACAAGCACATATGAAAAATTGGCGACATAACATGCGTTAAAAAAAAATGGATTCCAAAAAAACGAAATTTCGATGATTAGAAAAAATTATGAAAAAATTCATACGTATTCAGAAAAATTAACGAATCATTTTCATTCGAAAAAAGTTAGGTTGACGGATAATTTGTTAAATAATTTTTTTTTTCGTCTATTTGTTAATAACCCTTTGCAATTATTAATTGGCAAAATTAATCTTTTCCGCACCTGTTGTATGCTTGATTTTTTTCAGATTTTTATTCCATCGAGAAGTGTTCGAATTTCTCTCTGAATTCTCACTTTTCAGGAAGTTGAACACCCCATCGCGCTCCTACATCCTTAAATCTTCTATAAGGACGAATTAATATCCAGCCGTGAAGAGGTGAGGTGAAGAGGTTCGGAATTTATAGGATTTTGAACTTTCAAAAAATTGACGTTGTCGTTGTAATTTAAGTCAACTTCGACTAATTTAGCAAATTTTATACGAGATACAGAATTCAATATATTTTAATATATACAGAATTTTACCGAAATCGGAAAAGCGGTTCGGATTTTATGGCGTTTTTAAATTTTCCCAAAATTTACGCTATTGCATTAACTTTAACAAAACGACTGCAATATATAATTTAGAGAAGATCGGTAAAAAGGAATTTGAATTTTTCATTATTATTTCTTGAACACTAAAATTTTGCGAATCTCGTTAAAAATAATGAGAAAACAATATGCAATATTCAACTTTGCTTTCTTGTTTTTGTTTAGTTATCATGTTAACACCATTTTCAAATATTGCACATTCATTTGCAAAATAACTTTACAGTAGTAGACTTAAGATTAAATCAAATAAATTCCATTTCGCATTTTGTGATATAAATTATCGATCATCCTAAATTATTAAAATTATATTCTTAAACAATTACCTCCTTCATCAATACAAATTCTTCTCGCCGTGACCCATGGTACTTTACGAACATGCAACTTGTGAGCGCCAATTCCTTCAGTTATAACGTAATCCACGTCGAGTTTCCTGGCGACATGATTTTTCGAAAAACCTGTTGGATGTTTCCCTGCGAAAGATCCTCCCAAATAGAGAATTAGTCGCGACGAGTCAATGTGATATTGCCCATCCTTTCCCAGAACTATTTGGTAAACAAAAAAAGTACATTTATTACACAATCAACATTAAATTACTCATATGCAAATTCTAACTGTGTAGATAAAAAATTCTACATTTTTTAGCACAAGTGCACGGAGAAAAAAAAGTAATTAATACAACCACTTTTTTATTGATTGGCTATAAATGAGTTGCGACAATAATTTATTAATTTACGGAAACTGAATAAATTGTTGTCACAACTCACTTAAGGCGATCTCATAAAAAAGTGTTTGTACCAAATCATTTTTTTTTCCTCGTTAGTTTAAAATGTAACTAATGCCAATTCTCATACTCACTCAATCCGTCACTAGAGTCATTTATCGGTGACGAAAGAGATTGCACTATGACATCCGGTGGTGAATCGGAGTGAGAAGACTGCGTCTGACCATAACAGTGATTTACTACTGTTTGCCAAAGAAACACTCCGAGCACCAAAAACTTAAACATATTTGGCAGTAATAGTACTTGTAAATTTTTTAAATCTTTCTTTCTACAGCGTTGATCCAATAGCCAAGACAATTGACGACGTACTACATTATTACAAAATTATCACGTCGTATTTATAGGTAAGATTCGCGAATAGACGTATATTTTTCAGCATAGGAGATAATAGTAGTTAAGAGGTAGATAAGAGTCTCATATTAATCAGTGGAAAACTTAACATTGTATAGCGAGTGACCTTTCCGGGTTAGTCGTGAAATGTAGACTTTAAACCTCATAATGGGGAAGGCAGTGGCGCAGTGGATAGAGACGCGGCCTCTCAAGCAGGGGGCCCGGGTTCGATTCCCGGCCGGGCACCAATGGAATTTTTCTATGTGCTTTTTTCTGTAATCCCCGGTGGTTCGGAACCCACCTAAAAACTGTAGGTCCTGAATATCCATCGCGCCGTAGTTATCAAGGGGCTTGCCCCGTTTACTAAATAAATAAATAAATAAATAAATAAATAATTTTAACCGTAAATACACTGTTCGAAATTTTTTGCGGATACGCGTATGTTAAATTAAATATACAAATATTAATCAATATACAAAAAAATTGTTGTAAAATTAATATACAGTATACTAAAGACAACTTTTATGAAGCGTACTCTATGTAATATATTAAATTTAATTAATTAAATTAATTTATTAATTTAATTAATTAAATTAATTAAATTTATTAAATTAATTAAATTAATTAAATTAATTAAATTAATTAAATTAATTAAATTTAATATATTACATAGAATACACTTCATAAAAGTTGTCTTTAGTATACTGTATACTAATTTTACAAAAATTTTAATTAATATACATCTGTATATTAAATGTAATTTAATTTAATATACAAAAAAATTGTTGTAATATTAATATACAGTATACTAACCACAACTGTTTTTAAGTGTTTAGTATACTGTATATTAATTTTACAACAATTTTTTTGTATATTAAATTAAATTAATATAATAAACTTAATGACATTCAATATACAGATATGTTGTAAAATTCCAATAATTAAATTACATTTAATATACAGATGTATATTAAATATAATATATTAAATTTGATAAAATATGCCGTATCTGCAAAAGAACATATATTAATTTTTTAGAACATATATTGTAGAACACTAATTTTAGAACATATATTAATAAAAGAATACATATATTAATTTTCAAAATATTTTTAACAGTCTAATACTGTAATGATTGAAAAATTTAAATGTAAGGAAAAGAGCGCGTACCCGACCAGAGAGCGCCAGCTCTCAGGCAACGAGCCTAAATTCTGGGCGTAATTGTTTAATTACAGTAGTACCTAAATTCCAAGGTACTTACCAGTACCTCAATACGAAACTCATAAGAGCTCTCTTATCTCTCGACTGTCGAAGAGAGCAGACGTGCTCGACGGCAAAGTTTACTTATATTTCTGTATATATATATATATATTCTTGACCATGTGGTTATAATTTTCATCATTGTAATGTTCCGGCCGGTGATCTCATCATTTACAAAATTACGAAAAAGAGAGATAAGTGGACATTTTATATTGATATATACTTTGATATGTTATATGTTCATCTCTATTAAGTGAACATTGTATATTGGTATCTACTCTGATAAGAGCATTATTTTGACGTGAAGCTGTTATATGTGTATATTTGTGTAATCATATTGTATTTGGCAATGTTATCGATTAAAATATCGACTTTATATATGTTTTATCTGTGTCTTTATTTGTAATTTACATACGTGAATATTTAACTTTCGAAGCTACCCTTGTCATTAAATTACACGCTCGGGATTATTAAATTTATCGATTAATCAAATTAAAATAAAGAGTTTAAATCAATAAATTCTCATTCATAAATTATATATATATTGTTTTATATTATTCTTAAACCAATTTTTTATAAATTAGTAAAATATTAAAATTATTACAAATGGCGCCCAACTCGTTGGCATGAATTCAGCCAAAAATTTAATAATAATAAAGCTACATGACAAAACAAACAAAAGTCGATAAAAAATCACCGTATGTGATTCATTCAAAATCGGGCGTTTCGAAATCCTCTACTCCAATTGCTAAGGTATCAATAAAATCAAAAAATAAAATAACTCCTAATAAGAGATTAGCAGCATCGAAATATTTGCTAAGCACAAATACTAATTCAAGTTTGAACGTTAGCGGAGATACCAACAAATCAAAAGAAATGTCTGACGCGGACAGAGAGGAACGAGCCAACATAGAGGCTGAGCGGCAGCGCTTGAGAGAGGAACGACAACAAATAGAAGAACAACGGGCTGAATTACTGAGATTACGTGGCAATACGTCAGTTCTACAGAACCCATCTCTACACAGACCCATCTGTACACGAGCATCTGTACACCATTTTTTTTACACACGTTTAATTGAGCACAACGAAATTGTACACAACACGAACTTGACAAAGCGGAATTTAAAACGAATAACCTTGTCACGACGAAACCTTGCGGAAATTTAGTTCGACACGGAAAAATTGATCACGTCAGTAATCGTTATGACAAAACTTTGCACAGCATACTCTGGGCACCATCAATCTGCTCACAGCACTAGTTCGACACAACAAATTTCTTCGTAGCACAAGATCGAAATGGTAAATCTCGACACGGCACCATTTTGTAACGACAAATCTCTACACAACGCGAGTACGGCCCGGTAAAGTTTGCCACGACGAACCTTCGACACGACACAAGTTGTACACGACACAAGTTGTACACGACGATGTTCTACACAGACCCATCTCTACACAGACCCGTCTCTACACAGACCCATCTCGACACCGACGCTAATCTTCCGATTTAAATCGGATAATATATTTACCGACTGGCAATTTTGCGTTGAGCCGGCAAAATAGGCTCAACGCAAAATTGCCAGTCGGTAAATATATTATCCGATTTAAATCGGAAGATTAGCGTCGGTGTCGAGATGGGTCTGTATAGAGATGGGTCTGTGTAGAGATGGGTCTGTGTAGAACATCGTCGTGTACAACTTGTGTCGTGTCGAAGGTTCGTCGTGGCAAACTTTACAAGGTTATCCGTTTTAAATGCCGCTTTGTCAAGTTCGTGTTGTGTACAATTTCGGTGTGCTCAATTAAACGCGTGTAAAAAAAAATGGTGTACAGATGCTCGTGTACAGATGGGTCTGTGTAGAGATGGGTTCTTTAGAACTGACGTATTGCCGATTACGTGAGGAGCAACGGAATCTAATTGGAGAACATCAACAACGGATTAACGCTCTACCCAATGCGAATAATCGGCAAGCTGACCAATTGGTAAATGGACTTGTAAATACGTTGCAAAATCTACACATTAATATAAGTATTCCAAATTTTTTGGAAGAAAACAACCCTTTAGAATACATCGAAGATATCGAGAGATATTTTAAATTGAAAAACGTTCGCGCTCAACACCAAATCGCAGTTATAGAGAACATAATAGAAGGTCTTGCTAAGGTGTGGTACAATGTGATGAGAAATAGAATTGCGTCTTTTGAGGATTTTAAGCGACTTTTCACGGAAGAGTTCTACTCAGTACCCATTAAATTTAAATTCAAGAGCCAATGCACGCGTATTTCTACAATCAATTGAAAGAAACGAGACATTTTGATCCACCACTACCAGTGTATGAAATTAATTATGCAATTGTACAACAATTGCCCCCTCGTGTACGCTCGAATCTATCGACGGTAAATTTTTCGGACACTAATGCAGTTGCTCAGGCTCTCTCGCAATTAGATATCGCTCAAGAGGATTTTACGAGGAGTAGAGAATCTCGAAATGTACCGTATAATACACAAACAAATCGAGGACATGTAAATAGTTTTCGTGTTGCTCAGCAAGGATATTATTCGAATCATTACAATAACAGACAAAATCAAGGTTCATGGAATAGTCAACCACATTCACAGGTTCGATCTGATAATTTAAGACAATAATATAGCAGAAATTATCGCGTACCTAGCTCGTACAATCAAAACTTTCAAAGTGGTTCGAATGTTTACCCTTCGTTAATACGTTGGCCAGATTTTCGAACTCCCCCACCAAATTTAAATCATAATCAAGCACAATCAAGTCAAATTGCACCAAACCAAAATCAACAATTTCAAGAAAATCGTGAAGATCATTTAAACTAAAATTGGACACGATTAAAAGTGGTCCACCATCGTGTCAAAATTTTCTTGATTTTGTAGAGGACCTCCATGACGATATTAAAGGCACTCTTACCCAGCCAATCCAATTTAAAGTTAGCATAAAACCTTCGCCACACGTACTGTTATCCATGGGTAATAATGAGATTAAAGTACTAGTTGATACTGGCAGTCAAGTAACGTGCATTTCAGAAAAGTTTTATAACAAATTGAAAAGTTTTCAAAATTTGAATGAATTACCCGTTAAAAATATTTACGTATCGACCGCGGTTGGGAAAAAGTCAACCACAGTAAAGAAACAGATTTTGGGTGAAGCACATATCGGTGATTGTATCTTCCGACACGTTTTTCTGGTTATCCCTCATCTTACATCGAATGGCATTCGCGGTAACGACTGGTTACATCACTGTAAAGGCATAATTAATTATGACAACAAAACAATTTCAATTTTTGGTAAATCTCTCAGTCAGGATCGAGTTTTATTTGATCGAGATTTTTCGGAATGTCTCGATGTATGTAAAATTTGTGACAACATGATGATACGCATAGTTCGTACAACGGATATGCCAAATTATCAAAATAATGATCACGCCGCAAAAAATCAATTAAAAAACAATTGTAGGGTAGAAGTACCGGTTGTGCCCATTTTAAGAATTTTCCCATTTTCAAGTACTTGTGATTGGGACCAAATATCATAAAACTGTTTTGGACCTATACTTTTCATATCTGAGAAGAATATAATTTCAGATTTCTAGCATTAAAATCTTCACATGTGTCGAGAAAACACTGGAAAATAGAAAAAAGGAGCATAGCCATTTCACCAGTTCTGGCCACCTATGCACCGGTTTTGGCCATGCTTAAAATTACAATAACTCAATACTCATTGCACTTGAAACATTTTTTAAGGTGTGTTTAATAAATCAAAATCGTATTTTTATGAAAGCATCCAATTCCTCTACACGAAGATGTCTTTAAAGCACAGATGCCATCTGTGAACCTAACTAATCTTTTTTGACATTCGTCTCCTTCGTTTTGCACTTTTTCGTAGCAGCTTTCTTTGTCACAAATAGTAATACATTATATTAATGTTTTACTCTTTACACTTTTGTTTTTATTTTTACCAGAGTTCTTTCCGAAAGTAGATTTTCGCATTGCATAATGATGGGAATCTTCAACATGAAAGGTGTTCCACCGCTTTACCTTCTTTTTTACTATACATTTCTAAGGATATATTTTTCTTAGCTTTTTTGGTTTTTTTTTGTTTCTTCTTAATTAATGAAAAATTAATGATTATATTATCATGGCCATATCCGGGGCAACATGCTTATTCCATGTACCAGTTGTGGCCATCGGATTTTTTATAAATGTAAAGCTTTATTTCAAACTTTTAGTACATCAACATTTGCAGTGATGACTCTTAAGATTGATATATGCAAAGCTGCATGCAATTCGCCAACTATATAATCCGAATATGTATCTAGAGCTTTCGTCAAAATCTTGTCGAATTCCGTAAGGAGTTGAGAATTTGATGACTCAGCTGATGATACTTTAATTACTGATACAGTACTTTTTGTAATGGAGACGAACGGACGTCAAAATGACGATAAATGTTTCCAAAATACACAACGTTATGAAAAATTATGATTAAATACAGGTACAGAATTAAAATAGCCACGAAAAACGTATTTAAGTGTACGGGTGGCCACAACCGGTACGTCTACCCTATCAGTGATTTTGAAGTCGAAGATGTTTCTTTAAAAGATATGATTACAATAATGGAAAATACCGGTGATAAATCGAATCAAAAACAAAAAGATATGATTAAAAATAAAGAAGACACTGTGGATATCGATTCATTTCATTTACAGACATTATTTCATAATAATGAGGATAGTGAGAAAAATCAAATCACTTCAATACTTCACGAAACAGTTAATCGTGAGCAAGTACATTCAATAAATCAAATTGAAATAATTGAAGAAAAAATTGATACTCAACTTAATGAGTTTAAATACAATGAAAATGAAGATATGAATTTCGAATATTTGCACAGCGAAGAAAAAACTACGGAAGACGAGTTTGATATGGCATATGAACATAGTCTGAACAGGGATCGAGATTTTTACGATAAATTTCGATCTGTCGCGCGAAAGCTAATGTTTCTCGATCTTGTACCAGAGCAGATTTGGTTTTGCAGTTGATTTTAAAATACAAAAATTTGTTCTCGGATAGGCCTGGACGTACCTCTGTGTACGAGCACGAGATTAAATTAATTCACACGAAGCCGATATCTAATCATTCGTATCCGGTATCAATTTATTTGAGAGACGCGGTAAGAAAAGAACTTAAAATAATGTGTGAGGCCGATATCATTGAAAGGGGGAACGGCCCTTATTGCAACCCACTACGAATTGTGGACAAAAAAGATGGTCGCATTAGAGTTTGTCTTGATGCGCGATACCTTAACGCAATCATAGAGGGAGATAACGAATCCCCTCCAGTAATCGCAGAGTTAATGTAAAAACACCACGGAAAAAATTGAATCAGCACTTTAGATCTTATCCATGGATACTGGCAAATACCATTGAAAAAAGAGTCTCGAAAGTACACGGCTTTTCTATTTGAAGGAAATTTGTACCAATTCAAGGTTATACCGTTTGGGCTAAAAACATCAGGTAGTGGATTCATTCGAGCATTAAATATCACCTTCAAAGACGATTTTCATGAATTTTTGAATTATTACGTAGACGATCTATTAATAACATCAAATACTTTCGAGCAACATTTAGAACATTTAGAGAACATTTTCGAGAGACTCGATCAACACAATTTTACTCTACGTCTAGACAAGGCTTTTTTCTGTCAGAGTTCCGTAAATTTCTTGGGCTTTATACTCTCTCCGCAAGGAATTGTCCCTGATCCCATGAAACTTGATATTATAACAAGTTTCGAGGAGCCAAAATGTAAACTAGACCTACAGAAATTCCTAGGTATTTGTAATTATTATAGACAATTTTCTGCCAATCACGCTGCGTTTGTCGAACCATTTCGCGAGTTGTTAAAGAAAGACACACGATGGAAATGGACAACTTTACACTCAAAGGCCTATCAAGATTTAAAAAATCAATTTAAACAAACCGTGGAATTATCACACTATCAAATTGATCGTACTTTGTGCAAACAGATGCCTTTGATAAAGGCGTTAGTGGTATTCTGTTTCAAATTGACGATAATGATGATAAGAAAATAATAACCTTGGTTAGCAGAGGTTTAAACAGAGCTGAAGTAAACTATACTACCACAGAAAAAGAACTTTTAGCTATCGTTTACTCTATAGTCTAATTTCGAATCTATCTGCTGATAAGACCGTTGATTATTATTACCGACCACCAAGCACTTACTTTTTTGAACAGAACGCCATATCATACGGCAAGAATTATAAGATGGATTTTGCTAATTCAGGAATATTCATTTGCAGTAAAGTATTGTAAAGGCCGCGACAATATTGTTGCTGACTTTTTTAGTAGAAATCCTCAGGGTAAATTTGAAAGAGAAGATCCTGAGGGGTTAATCGTATCAAGCATGATTTTGTGTGACCCACAAAAAATTGGCGAAGATATAAATCATGCATTGATTATGGTTGCTCAATTGAAAATTGACCCTGTATTCGAAAAACAACTAAAAAATTTAGCACAATTTCAAAAAGACGATGATATATTGATGGAATTCGTAAAACAAGCAAAAAATCTTGATAATAAAAACGTGCAATGCAATGATAAAATTTGGTTTCATAAGTCTTCAGGTCAGCTACATTGGTGCATTATTATACCACAAAAACTGCAAAAATCTGTAGTAAAAAGTGAGCATGATAGGATCGGACACGCAGGCGTTTATAAAACTATTGAACAGCTCAAAAGATTCTATTATTGGCGCGGAATGAGTAAAGATGCAAAAAGGTATATGGTTAGTTGCGATCTCTGCCAAAGAGTGAAACATTTGCAACGTACTATGGAAGGGGAATATTGTCTTGTAAAATCAAAATCGCCTAACGACCTTGTCACGGTAGATTTTTATGGACCTTTACCAAAATCAATAGGAGGCGTAGAATATATTTGTGGTTGTGGACGCTTTCTCAAAACTGGTAAAATTATACGCTGTAAAAAAGGCCACTGCAAAAATAGTTGTAAAGAAAATTTTAGATGATTACTGTCAAAAAATTGCAAAACCGAAACGGTTATTGTCCGATAACGGGTCACAATTCACATCAAAATTATGGAAAGAGCAATTACCAAAAAATGACATGAAAATAATTTATTCATCTATTAGGCACCCTCAATCAAATCCGACTGAGCGAATCATGCGCGAATTAGGGAAGCTTTTTCGAACTTTTTGTGCAGAGCAACACACGAGGTGGGCTAAACATTTCCCTACGATGGAAGAATTATTAAATTACACAACTCATAGTAGTACTGGATTTATGCCGTATGAATTACATTGGGGAACAATACCAAAAGATAAAATTCACGGGTTGTTTAATTTTCCTTCCCTGGAAAAACAGTCTCACAAATTGAAAATTTCAATAGCTACCCGCGTAGAAAAAAAGAATCTTGTGAAGAATCTTAAAAAAAGTCTTGAAAGAATCTTTACAGGAATCTTGAAAAGAATCACGCATCGGAGCCGGAGCAAGATTCTTTCCAGGATTCTTTTCAAGATTTTTTCCATCCGAAAGCGTTCTGAGAATCTTTCAAAGAGTCTTAATGAAATTCTTCAAAGGAATCGAGAGAAACCTGTTGATGCTTTCCAGGATTCTTTTCAAGATTCTTTCCATCCGAAAGAGTTCTGAGAATCTTTTAAAGAATCTTGAAAAGCGTCTTTAAAAGAATCGTGAAATGGTTCCGTCCATTAAACAAAAAAAATCGTTGAAAAAATCTTAATGAAATTCTTCAGAGGAATCGAGCAAAACCTGTTGTTAACTTTCCCTTGGTGTCGAGACAGTAAATTTCGGTACATCAACGAAGGGTTAAACCCCTCGTATACAGTCGAACTCAGGATAGCTTTGCAGTCTTATATACGTTCAGGCTTCAAGTCACTTGCGAGAAACGCTTCGACCGCTCGCCATCTAGTGGCATCGTACGGAACACTTATATTCAATACTCCGCTAGATGGCGAGCGGTCGAAGCGTTTCTCGTAAGTGACTTGAAGCCTGAACGTATATAAGACTGCAAAGCTATCCTGAGTTCGACTACACACGAGGGGTTGACCCTTCGTTGACGTACTGAAATGTACTGTCGCGACACCACGGGAAAGCAACAGCAGGTTTCGCTCGATTCCTCTGAAGAATTTCATTAATATTTTTTCAACGATTTTTCTATTTAATGGACGGAATCTTTTCACGATTCTCTTAAAGACGCTTTTCAAGATTCTTTCGAAGATTCTTTAAAAGATTCTCAGAACGCTTTTGGATGGAAAGAATCTTGAAAAGAATCCTGGAAAGCATCAACAGGTTTCGCTCGATTCCTCTGAAGAATTTCATTAAGATTCTTTCAAAGATTCTCAGAACGCTTTGGGATGGAAAGAATCTTGAAAAGAATCTTGGAAAGAATCTTGCTCCGGCTCCTATGCGTGATTCTTTTCAAGATTCCTGTAAAGATTCTTTCAAGACTTTTTTTAAGATTCTTTAAAAGATTCTTCACAAGATTCTTTTTTTCTACGCGGGTAAGGAAAGGTTGCTGCAAAGCTTCGAAAGACGCAAACGACAACAAAAACATATCTCTGGTATTCCGCTATCTATTGGAGATTTAGTGTTATTGAAAGTACCACATCTTTCAAGCAACCTCGATAGAGTCACACATAAATTTTTTCATTTATTCGAAGGACCTTATAAAATCACAAAGTCCAAAGGGGCTAACGCGTTTGTTCTCTCGGAATGTGACGATGATAATAAAATAAAAGGGACGTATAATCGCGAAAATCTTAGAAAATATAACAAGCCCATAAATCAATAATGAACCTCATAGCAAACATTTCTCTCTCAAGTGATGTCACTCACCAATACATTTATATCTATTGTAGTAATATAAATCTTTAGACGCGAAGTTATAAGAATGACTTGATTTTGACGAAGAAAGAAACTTATTTCGATTTTTGTTTGTTGGAATGATAGGCGAAAAGTATACAAAACAAGCAGAAATAAAATGTTATTTTCAAGGAAAAGATCTGTATAATAATCCAATATAAAATCATAAAAGAAAATAAATAAATAAATAAGATTGTTTAAGACAGATGTGCAAGGGATGTACACAACAAATGTAAATATAATTTCAGTATGTAAATGTATTGATATTAGTTTGTAAATTTAAGACAAGACCTTTAGTGAGGTGGCGTCATAGAATTCGACAAGACCTTTAGAGAGGTGGCGTCATAGAATGAGAGTGGAAGAATGAATGAGTGAATGAAAAATGAATAATTATAAGGTAAAACACATTTTATACTTGAATTTAAAAATAAAACTCCAAGTATAAAATAGGGGGCTAATGTAATGATTGAAAAATTTAAATGTAAGGAAAAGAGCGCGTACCCGACCAGAGAGCGCCAGCTCTCAGGCAAAGAGCCTAAATTCTGGGCGTAATTGTTTAATTAGAGTAGTACCTAAATTTCAAGGCTACTTACCAGTACCTCAATACGAAAATCATAAGAGCTCTCTTATCTCTTGACTGTCAAAGAGATCAGACGTGCTCGACGGCAGTTTTCTTATATTTCTGTATATATATATATTCTTGACCATGTGGTTATAATTTTCATCATTGTAATGTTCCGGCCGGTCATCTCATCATTTACAAAATTACGAAAAAAGAGAGATAAGTGGACATTTTATATTGATATATACTTTGATATGTTATATGTTCATCTCTATTAAGTGAACATTGTATATTGGTATCTACTCTGATAAAAGTATTATTTTGACGTGAAGCTGTTATATGTGTATATTCGTGTAACCATATTGTATTTGGCAATGTTATCGATTAAAATATCGACTTTCATATGTGTTTTATCTGTGTCTTTATTTGTAATTTACATACGTGAATATTTAACTTTCGAAGCTACTCTTGTCATTAAATTACAAGCTCGGGATTATTAAATTTATCGATTAATCAAATTAAAATAAAGAGTTTAAATCAATAAATTCTCATTCATAAATTATATATATATATATTGTTTTGTATTATTCTTAAACCAATTTTTAATAAATTAGTAAAATATTAAAATTATTACAATACATCGCAGATATAACATTATTTGTGGAGATTCCCAAGATTGCATAAAAGAGACAAAAGAACTTCTTTTTAAAAAATTGTATTTCATCGCGTTACAAAAAGTATGACTGAGTCATGGTATTAGTAATAAATGACCAAGTGTTGTAAATCCATGGAAAGGATTTGATAAATGACTAATCAATAGATACTTTGCAAACGAATGCTCGTTTTTGATCGCAATGTATATTAACCAGGCCGACTTCTTCTTGCACTTCAAGCTCAGCGCAATTTCCTGAATCAGGACGAGGATTAGGTGAAAATTTTGCTGACCATCGACCCCAACCGGTTTCCGCTAAGGGCTCGTCCAATACCGATAACCAATCGCCTTTCTTGAACATATCGTGGTAACCAACCCACACAAGATGTGTCGATTTATTAGCCATCATCGAAAGTATGATCTTCTCCTCCAAATCCGTTCTGATAATCGCTAAGTGTCCCAAAAACAACAAATACAATATAACTTCGCGTATTTTCCCAAGTATAATTTATGTTTAATTTATTTAAAGTGTAGTAGGACCATTTTTCAATATTCCTGACGATTATAGTTTTTTGTTCAGTTATCACACTGTTAAAAATATTTAAAAAATTAATATATGTATTGGAAGTTCTTTTGCAGATACGGTATATTAAATTTCATTTAATATACAGATATGTTGTAAAATTGCAATAATTATATTGTGAACACAAATCTGGGGTTGGCGCGGGAGGGCACAGGTAGATAGACTTCAAGCAAAATATACAAAAATGGCAATGGGTCTGGCTAGAAACACGCCGAATTATATTTGGAGGTTAGAGGCAGGTCAGAAAGGGATTGAAGTAGATATGTGGAAAAGAGCGGCAAAATATCTGTTAGAAGTAGTGAAAATGGATGACTCGAGATGGCCGAAAAAATGCTTGAGGGAAGAGGTCAGAGGCATTGTGAACCGTAATCCTTCCAAATGGGGTCTTGAATTGAAAAAAGCGATGGAGGAGGTAGGGGAGGGGAGAGTGTGGAGTAAAATACTAGATGGAAATGTGGCAGAACTGGAGAATATACTGGAAAGAGCAATTAAAATAAAAGCGGATCAAGAAATACAGCTAGACTGGGTTAAAGCAGATAAATCTAATTACTGCCCAGAATATAAACGCAGGAAGACCCAGCCGGGAATGGAAACCTACTGGGAGGATCGAGATGTTTGCGCGGAAAATAAAGAGATGTGGACAAAGCTAAGATGTGGGAATGTGGGTAGAAGTTTTGGTAAGGGATTCAAAGATATCAGATGTAGCGTGTGTGGCAAAGAAGAAGAAAACCTTGTACATATTGTAAAATGCGAACAAGCAAGAGTATGCATGAAACGAGAGATAGTCGCTAGTATGGATGAATGGATTAATGAGAGTAGAGAGGAGGAGTTGCAAAACAAAATTGAGATTACTTTAAAAGGTAAGCCGTTAGTAGCCCTATGCAATTATTTTAAGAATTTCGAAAAAGTGGCAAGTGATGTTAAGGCTAAAGCTATGATAAGTTAAGACGAGTGTGAGAGATGATATGACTTGTATTGAAATGTAAAGACCCGGAAGGGTATACACGCAATAAAAATACTACTACTACTATATTGTGAACACAACGTTTATATAGTGTTTAGTATATTTTGCATTAATTTTACAACAATTTTTTTGTATATTAATTAATATTTGTATATTAAATTTAATATACGGGTATCCGCAAAAAAACTTCCAATACTTTATATTAATTTTCATTACAAATTTCTAATAGTGCATGTAAATATCATTATCTAATATTGCATATTCAGTCTTGAAATAACTTTACAGTACCTGATTAATATACTTGACATGAAATCGAATAATTTTGCTTCTTTTCATGAGAAATATTTTTCTTCTAGATTTTTATGTTGGGACACTTAAAATGTGTCCAAACACCATTTTTTAATTAATTTGAAATTTTGAAAAAAATTCCTTGTACGTGATCAACATTCAAAATTCAAACTTACGTATCTCAAAAATTGCTTTAACAGTCGGACTGAAATTTAGCATATATCTGAAGCAGATGGACACCTTTGTTTATGGAAATTTTCGAAAAATTTCAAAAATATTTTCAAATTTTATTTAATTTTGCAATTTTCGAAAAATGTCTCTACGCGCTTCAGCATCCGCAAATTTTTATCTATGGAGCTAAATATTTTTTTATAAATGAAGCTATGTTAAAGGAGTTTTTATATTGAATTTATGATGAATCTATTTTTAAAAAGTTCAGTTTTTATGGGATTTTGAATTTTTCAAAAAAATTTCCGTTCGCTTCAACTCGTATCAAATTTGACTAAATGAATTGAAATGTTCTACAGACGAAAAATAACATTCAGCGCTGCTACGTACCAAATTTGCTTATAATCTGTAACCCGGTTTGGATTTTACGTGAGTTTGAAATTTTCAAAAACTATAGAGGTACCGAAAAAAGTTGCAAAGTAGAATTTTAAACATTGCTGTCTCATTAATTTTCATTTTTCACAAAGCTTCCTTTATGAGGAGATCAAAATTGATGAATACACTGTAAAAAAAATCTACTCAAAATTTAATATAAACAAGTGCTGTAATTTTATATGCAAAAACTGGTATATTAAATTTAATATGAGGCATTCCATATGAAGCGGGCCACCCTGATTTTCAACGTTCGTAGAGTGGATTCATAATTTTTTTTTTCCAGAGTATTTAGAGCCCCGATCACATACGAGTTATTTCAGATTTTTGATCCCCATAGTTTTTCCACAATAAAATACGCTTTTTTTATTTTTATTTTTTTTCCGTTCGCTGCCGATTTAAAACTATCTATGACACAGCAAAAATGTTCCGGGATAAAATGTAGGGTTTCGCGTACACTTTTTGAAAAAAATGTTTCCAAATTAACCTAGATAAATTTTCAGGCATTTTTTGGCAAAATAATGCCATACCATTTTTTTTTCGTTGTGAGGGACCATTTTTATTTTACTCAAAATTTCACAGAATTTCCGTCATAATGTTAAAAAATGACGAAAAAATCAACACGATGGCAAATTGATGTCTTCACAATGTACGGCTTGGTTAATTGCTGAATCATACACAATTCACATGTTCACATTATGAAGGTATGAATTGATCATCGCGCAATTTTTGGTGTAGTTAGTGGACTTAATAACCGAAATTCTGTCAAATTTTGAGCAAAATCAAAATGGTATTTTCCAACGAAAAAAAACAAAAATAAAAAAAGCGTATTTTATTGCGGAAAAACTATGGGGATCAAAAATCTGAAATAACTCGTATGTGTTCGGGGAACCCTAAATACTCTGGAAAAAAATTATGAACCCACTCTGCGAACATTGAAAATCAGGGTAGCCCGCTTCATATGGAATGCCTCATATACAAGTGTGATGTAAAATTAATTTATGGTGCAGCAAATTTAATAATTTACTACATTTTTACAGTAAAAGTACTTGAATTTTCAAAAAAAAAAAAATTTTACCGCAAATGCACATTAATTTTATACCACAATTGTAAATTAAGTTTAGATGTCGAGTTTATGCATAAAAACTTTTCTAACAGTGTAACCCTACTCATATAAGTGAATTTGAAAAAAATGGAAATTAATAAGGAAGCAATGTGCAAAGTTCTACTTTGCAACTTTTTCTCACAGTCTGCGATATAAAGTTTCTATTATCGCAAATTATTAAAATTATATTTTCGAATAATTACCTCCTTCCTCGACGCAAGTTCTTCTCGCTTTATCCCACGTTACCTCACGAACATGCAGTTTGTGAGCGCCAATTCTTTCAGTCGCAACATAATTCGCATCGAGTCTTTTGCCAACGAGATTATTCGTAAATTCTGTTGGATTTTTTCCACCATAAGAACCTTCTGAGTAGAGATTTAACCGCGACGCATAAATGTGGTATTGTCCATTCTTAGGCAAAACTGTTAGGCAAAAAAAAACTACATTCATTACATACATTCAACATTACATTAGTGACATGCTATAATTTTAACTAAATTTTTCACGCAAGTGATTCTTAGTTGGAAATGTAATTTATGACAGCTTTTATACTCACTCAATACGTCACTAGAATAATTTTTCGGCGGGGAAATAGGTCCCTTTAGGATTTCCGGATGTACATCGTAGGGGTCAGATTATGTCTGACCATAGCAGATCTTTACTACTGCCTGCGACATAATCACTCCGAGAACCAAAAACTTCAACATATTTGGCGATAATAAAACTGACAGATGATAAATTTATTCCTTCTGCAGCGTTAAACTGATTTTCAGGACAGTTGACGACGTAATAAATTAGAAACGAATCAAACTGCAGCTTTATAAATATTGGCTGTGGTTGATAGACTTAAGCTAGTGAACTTTCCGGGTCAGTCGTACACGAAGCATGAAATCGTCATTTTTTCAATACAGTGAAGTGGCGTAGCGTATGATTACTTATGATACTAATAGAAAACGATTGTCAACATTTATTTCTTCCTCATAGAGAAAATTTTGTTATCGCGAAAATTGTTTATTCCAGATTTTCATATAAGTATATTTAAAAAGCCTGCAAAGTAGAATCTTGCAAAATGTTTCCTCATTATTTTGCACACTTGACGAAACCAGCTCTACAAGGAAATATGTTTATCAATTTTGACTTCCTCATAGAGGAAGCTTCGTTACATGTGTAAAATAATTAGAAAGCCATTTCCAAGATTCTACTTTCCAATAAAATTTTTACCTTTTGACAAATTTTTGTCAAATTTTTACTCAAACCTTGTTCTATGGTAGCCCATGTGTGAACCAAATTTGGCAATATGTACTTGATTTTTATGAAAACGTATACTCGTGAGTTTTTGAGGTTGCTGATCACGAATTTGAACTTAAAATTCAGAATTTCAATATGGCGAACCAAAATGCTAAAAGTTACTTGATTTTCATGAAACCTGTACTCGGGGGTTTTTGAGGTTGCTGATCACGAATTTGAACTTAAAATACAGAATTTCAAAATACCCAATTAAAATGAAAAAAATTACTTGATTTTTATGAAAACGTATACTCGGGAATTTTTGAGGTTGCTGATCACGAATTGGAACTTAAAATTCAGAATTTCAAAATGGCGGTCCAATATGACGAATCAAAATGCTAAAAGTTACTTAATCTTTATGAAACCCAATTCAGATTTTCAAAATAGTGGATTCAATATGGCGGACCCAATATGGCGAACCAAAATGAAAAAAACTTACTTGATTTTTATGAAAACGTATACTCGGGAGTTTCTGAGGTTGCTGATCACGATTTTGAACTTAAAATACAGAATTTCAAAATGGCGAACCAAAATAAAAAAAATTACTTGTTTTTTATGAAAACGGGAGTTTGTATTTGGTAGTTTACTCTGTACTCGGGAGTTTTTGAGGTTATTGATCACTAATTTTAATTAAAAATCCAGAAATTAAAAATGGCGGAATATAATGCAAAAAATTACTTGATTCAGATAAAAACTCTTTTTCAGATCGCTGATTACGAATCTAAATACAAAATTCAGAAATTCAAATGTTCGGTTTCAATATGAACATTTAATTAATATGTCTTCAATCAAAAATACTAACAAATTCTCCGTATAATTATTTTACAGCGCTAACTTCACAAGTGATGTTTTTTCATGATGATGGATCATGAATGACCATATATAATCATATTATAATTATATATTTAAAATGTCTCTAGAGACAAAATTCACATATAATTATACATAATTATATATAATTCTATATGGTTATATATGATTATATATAATTAATTTTTCGCTGTTTAGTGTGTGTTATTTGGCATTTTATTCTTTATACTTGATAGCTCAATCGTTCGTTTTTTCTTGTTTCATTGTCAGGTCAATTGGTGGACATCCGGTCGGACTCAGAGGAAAAAATCATACTGCAAATGCTGGCTGAGGACGACGTGGAATTTGCATGGGTTGGTTATCATGATATTTTCGAGGAGGGTGATTGGGTTTCAGTGCTCGGCGAGCCACTTGGTAAATCTGGATGGGATCGTTGGTGGAAAAAGCGTTTACCCAATCCCGATAATAATGATGGAGAAGAAGATTGCGCTTGTCTGATGAGAGTCGGTGGAGGCATGAATGACTACAACTGCAGCGAGGAATTACCATTTGTTTGCAAGATAACTGCTTTGTAAAAGAACTTATTGTATTCTTCAACAAATCGGTAAAAATGTTGCAATTGAATGTGATAAAACAAAATTGTAAATAACGAAAGAGGGACATAAATAAATAAGTCATTAATTTAATTATAGACATGATGATCGTGAAGTCGATAAATTCAATTTAGAATTATACAAACCGTGAATACAAAATATCACTTCATTCTTCTGCGTGAAGATCTATAGATCACTAGATCCCAACTCGGTATCACTTGAAAGAAATTTGTATATTAAATAAATTGAAAATTAAGGCGACTTTAACAAAAACGTTGCGTTGACTAACAATTTATTCCGTATTAATATGATTCGGTCGAACCAATCAACGAGAGTTATCAGTGAAATCGCTTGAACCTGTAATTGTAATTAGAATTGGAATAATTATGTTAGGTTTTATAAAAAACACCTATGAAGGTTTGTATGTGATTTACATATATTTATATCCAGCCCAAATAACTAGTATAATCATATAAGATCATATATGCAATTAGGTTCTTTAGGTTCTTGACGGCCCGAATTTTTCTAAGTCCCTCGATTCTTGACAGGGCGGCGGCGACGGCGAGATCTTTTTATAATATAGAGATTTAAAATGTTGAAATTTTGCATTTTTTTGAAATTTTGAAATTTTTTGCAATTATGAAATTTTTGGAAATTTTGCAATTATGAAATTTTTGGAAATTATACAATTATGAAATTTTTGGAAATTTTGAAGTTATGAAATTTTTGGAAATTTTGCAATTATGAAATTTTTGGAAATTATACAATTATGAAATTTTTGGAAATTTTGAAGTTATGAAATTTTTAGAAATTTTGAAATTTTTAGGAATTTTGAAATTTTGTGAAATTTTGAAATTTTGTGAAATTTTGTGAAATTTTGAAATTTTGTGAAATTTTGTGAAATTTTGTGAAATTGTGAAATTTTGTGAAATTGTGAAATTTTGTGAAATTGTGAAATTTTGTGAAATTGTGAAATTTTGTGAAATTTTGTGAAATTGTGAAATTTTGAAATTTTGTGAACATTTGAAATTTTTTCAATTTTTTTTTAATTTTTTGAAAATTTGAAATTTTGAAATTTTTTGGAGTTTTGATTTTTTTTTTAATTTTGATTTTTTTTTAAATTTTGAGTTTTTTTTTAATTTTGAATTTTTTTGGAATTCTTAATTTTTTTTAAATTTTGAATTTTTTTGAAATTTTGAATTTTTTTTAAATTTTGAATTTTTTTGAAATTTTGAACTTTCTTCAAATTTTGAAATTTTCTTAAATTTAAAATTTTTGAATTTTCGAAATTTCAATCAACCCGATGAAGTTAGCCACACCGTGAGGCTAGCAACTCCGTGCGGTTAGCCACTCCGTAACGTTAGCCGATTGACTACACTACCGTTTTGTGCACAGCGGCGGCGGAGGCGAAATCTCTTTATAATATAGAGAGATGTATGATGATATACAATTATAGTATATGATTGAAGTGGAAGCTTCAAAGATCACTACTTTTTTTCGTAGATTATTTGTAGCAGTTTTAACATTATTTGGCATAAGCTTCACACGATGACGCGAGAAAGACAAGTCAACCATTTAAAAAAATATTGTATTTCTTCAGTAATAATTAATAATAAATTACAAAATGATGTAAATCCATGGAGAGCATTTTTGTAGATCATTAATCAATTGATACTTTGCAGATAAATGATCGTTCTTCAGTGCATGCTATATTAACCATGCCGCCTGACTCCCTTTTCATCTCGGTGCAATGCCCGCCACTAGGGATAGGGTTTGGTGAAAATGCTGGTGACCAACGAGCCCAGCCGGTTTCCGCTAACGGCTCGTCCAACACCGAAAACCAATCACCTTCCTGGAATATATCGTGGTAACCAATCCACGCAAGATCTACTGACTTCGAGGACATCATTCCAAGTATAATCATCTCTTCCCTGTCCGATCTGATAACCGCTAAGTGGCCTAAAAATAATAAACATAATGTGAGTCATATTTTACCAAATGATACATTTTGCTTCTTCATAGAGGAACAATTATTCGTGATAAAAAAAAGCCTGCAAAGTAGAACTTTGCAAATTGCTTCTTCATTATTTTTCGCTTTTTACAAAGCTACTAACACGATTTTGGCTTCCTCATAGACGAATCTTTGTAAAAAGCAAAAAATAATGAGGATGAAATTTGCAAAGTTCTACTTTGCAGACTTGTTTATGATCTAGACATTTTTTCTAAAAATTCAAAGTGTCGTAGAATTTTAACCGTGTAACCGATTTTTCTCAAATTTTTACTAAAAACTTGTATCATGGTAGTCCATATGAGGACCAAATTAGAACTCGGTATCTCATTATTTGGACGAGCCAGCGCGAAAACGAGATTTTTCGAAAAATTCAAAATGCCGTGAAAATTTGAACCTCTCGACAAATCTGCGTCAAATTTGTACTCAAATGTTTTTCGATGATAATCCATGTGAACAAAATTTAGGATGAATCTGTGAAAAATTTAAAAAAATTTCCTGACGGGTTTTTTTTTTTTTTTTTATTCACCAAAATCGAAATGTATCGACATATCGATAGTTCCTATGACTAAATTCGTCATTATTAAAAATCAATAATCGTGAAATCAT
Organism: Ephialtes manifestator; assembly: GCA_963970395.1. Taxonomy (NCBI): domain Eukaryota; kingdom Metazoa; phylum Arthropoda; class Insecta; order Hymenoptera; family Ichneumonidae; genus Ephialtes; species Ephialtes manifestator. Next base: position 19,892,075 of record OZ019980.1, read on the forward strand.
GTCGAAAATTGCAGCCGGATATCTCAGAATTTACATCAGGAGTTTAAGTCTTTGAAGACATTTAAAAAAAATTGAAATTGCAATAAAATTATAACCACCCTATCGATTCTCGCCAAATTTGTTACACATCATGGTTTGATAGTAGCCCATTTATATACAAAATTTTAGCCCGATATCTGTTAAATTGCAAACGTTATAGCGTGAAAACGATATTTTCAAAATTTTCAAAATGCTGTAAAAAATTAAAGCATTTTTTTTTCAGATTTTATAAGACTGAATTTTTCGAAAAATATCAGTATGTTCTCTAGCTGCCGCAATTTTTGAGCTAGTGAGCTAAATAGTTCTTAACAAATAAAGTAATGAAAAATGACGATCGGTATTAAATTTGTGCGAAATCCATAAAGAGGTTCCGATTTTATAGAATTTTGAATTTTCGAAAAATTTATGGTTTCCTTCTAATACAAGGTAACTTCGACCAATCCTGCTTAAGGATGTAGGAGCGCGATGGGGTGCTCAGCTTCCTGAAAAGTGAGAATGCAGAGAGAAATTCGAACAGTTCTCGATGGAATAAAAATCTGAAAAAAATCAAGCATACAAAAGGTGCGGAAAAGATTAATTTTGCATATTAATAATTGCAAAATGTTATTAACAAATAGGTAAAAAAAATTGTTCAACAAACTATCCGTCAACCTAACTTTTTTTCGAATGAAAATGATTCTTCAAATTTTCTGAATACGTATGAATTTTTTCAGAATTTTGTCTAATGTTTGAAAATTGCGGTTTTTTTTCTTGTATGAGCTGTATCCGCGAATCTATTTGATCAATCGTTTCAAAACTTCTTGGGTGTAATGGGTGGTTTTGTGACAAGCACATATGAAAAATTGGCGACATAACATGCATTAAAAAAAAAAAATGGATTCCAAAAAAACGAAATTTCGATGATTAGAAAAAATTATGAAAAAATTCATACGTATTCAGAAAAATTAACGAATCATTTTCATTCGAAAAAAAGTTAGGTTGACGGATAATTTGTTAAACAATTTTTTTTTCATCTATTTGTTAATAACCCTTTGCAATTATTAATTGGCAAAATTAATCTTTTCCGCACCTGTTGTATGCTTGATTTTTTTCAGATTTTTATTCCATCGAGAAGTGTTCGAATTTCTCTCTGAATTCTCACTTTTCAGGAAGTTGAGCACCCCATCGCGCTCCTACATCCTTAAATCTTCTATAAGGACGAATTAATATCCAGCCGTGAAGAGGTGAGGTGAAGAGGTTCGGAATTTATAGGATTTTGAACTTTCGAAAAATTGACGTTGTCGTTGTAATTTAAGTCAGCTTCGACTAATTCAGCAAATTTTATACGAGATACAGAATTCAATATATTTTAATATATACAGAATTTTACCGAAATCGGAAAAGCGGTTCGGATTTTATGGCGTTTTTAAATTTTCCCAAAATTTACGCTATTGCATTAACTTTAACAAAACGACTGCAATATATAATTTAGAGAAGATCGGTAAAAAGGAATTTGAATTTTTCATTATTATTTCTTGAACACTAAAATTTTGCGAAACTCGTTAAATATAATGAGAAAACAATATCCAATATTCAACTTTGCTTTCTTGTTTTTATTTAGTTATCATGTTAACACCATTTTCAAATATTGCACATTTATTTGCAAAATAACTTTACAGTAGCAGACTTAAGATTAAATCAAATAAATTCCATTTCGCATTTTGTGATATAAATTATCGATCATCCTAAATTATTAAAATTATATTCTTAAACAATTACCTCCTTCATCAATGCAAATTCTTCTCGCCGTGGCCCACGGTACTTTACGAACATGCAACTTGTGAGCGCCAATTCCTTCAGTTATAACGTAATCCACGTCAAGTTTCCTGGCGACATGATTTTTCGAAGAACCTGTTGGATGTTTCTCTGCGAAAGATCCTCCCAAATAGAGAATTAGTCGCGACACGTCAATGTGATATTGCCCATCCTTTTCCAGAACTATTTGGTAAACAAAGAAGGTACATTTATTACACAATCAACATTAAATTACTCATATGCAAATTCTAACTGTGTAGAAAAAAAATTCTACATTTTTTAGCACAAGTGCACGGAGAAAAAAAAGTAATTAATACAACCACTTTTTTATTGATTGGCTATAAATGAGTTGCGACAATAATTTATTAATTTAAGGAAACTGAATAAATTGTTGTCACAACTCACTTAAGGTGGTTTTGTCGTGAAGGCAATCCAAAGTCATATGCATGAATTTTTGACATGTTGTAATTTACCTATTCAATTTTACTTGCATAAAATCTTGAAGGCTATTACCGAGTATTTGAATGAGCTAAAACTTGAAGAATGAGATAAAACTTGAAAATCGATCTTTTTACACGGCGCTCACGGGAGGGCTGGAAAATTGATCTTTAAATCGAAAATTAACATACTTAGATCAAAGATAGAGAAAAAATAAAAAGTACTACGGATTCGCAAATGATTCAGGAATTGATGCATCATGAAAAAAGGTGAAGTCTCCGGAATAATGTTTAATTGAACCAAGGTCAAAGTGCACGATACCCGGCCAAATGACGTTTTCTAACCTAATTATCGTAAAAATGAAGTCAAATCCGCACTAAACGTATCAACTATTTACAAATAATCATTTTAATTTGATTACGACAATTCCGAAGGATTCTCGATTATTTTTGATATTATTATTGAGGCAGTCAAAGTGATGCGTATGATTATTTTTTAATGTCATATTATTGAGGCAGTCAAAGTGATGCGTATGATTATTTTTTAATGTCATATAGACTCTGAGATTTATGACTCCGGCGTATCGACAGAACTACCTTAAGGTGATCTCATAAAAAAGTGTTTGTACCAAATCATTTTTTTTTCTCGTTAGTTTAAAATGTAACTTATCCCAATTCTCATACTCACTCAATCCGTCACTAGAGTCATTTATCGGTGACGAAAGAGACACTGTGACATCCGGTGGTGAATCGGAGTGAAAAGACTGCCTCTGACCATAACAGTGATTTACTACTGTTTGCCAAAGAAACACTCCGAGCACCACAAACTTAAACATATTTGGCAGTAATAGCACTTGTAAATTTTTTAAATCTTTCTTTCTACAGCGTTGAACCAATAGCCAAGATAATTGACGACGTACTAAATTATTACAAAATTATCACGTCGTATTTATAGGTAAGATTCGCGAATGATCGTATATTTTTCAGCATAGGGTAGATAAGAGTCTCATATTAATCAGTAGAAAACTTAACATTGTATAGCGAGTGACCTTTTCGGGTCAATTGTGAAATGTAGACTTTAAACCTCAAAATTTTAACCGTAAATACACTGTTCGAAATTTTTTGCGGATACGCGTATGTTAAATTAAATATACAAATATTAATCAATATACAAAAAAATTGTTGTAAAATTAATATACAGTATACTGAAGACAACTTTTATGAAGTGTATTCTATGTAATATATTAAATTTAATTAATTTAATTAATTTAATTTAATATATTACATAGAATACACTTTATAATAGTTGTCTTTAGTTTTTAATTATTAAATTATATATTAAATATTTTGCGGATACGCGTATGTTAAGTTAAATATACAAATATTAATCAATATACAAAAAAATTGTTGTAATATTAATATACAGAATACTAAAGACAACTTTTATGAAGTGTATTCTATGTAATAATTTAATTAAATTTAATATATTACATAGAATACACTTCATAAAAGTTGTCTTTAGTATACTGTATACTAATTTTACAAAATTTTTAATTAATATACATCTGTATATTAAATGTAATTTAATTTAATATACAAAAAAAATTGTTGTAATATTAATATACAGTATACTAAACACAACTGTTTTTAAGTGTTTAGTATACTATATATTAATTGTACAACAATTTTTTTGTGTATTAAATTAAATTAATATAATAAACTTAATGACATTCAATATACAGATATGTTGTAAAATTCCAATAATTAAATTACATTTAACATACAGATGTATATTAAATATAATATATTAACTTTAATAAAATATACCGTATCTGCAAAAGAACTTCCAATACATATATTAATTTTCAAAATATTTTTAACAGTCTAATACATCGCAGATATAACATTATTTGTGGAGATTCCCAAGATTGCATAAAAGAGACAAAAGAACTTCTTTTTAAAAAATTGTATTTCATCGCGTTACAAAAAGTATGACTGAGTCATGGTATTAGTAATAAATGACCAAGTGTTGTAAATCCATGGAAAGGATTTGATAAATGACTAATCAATAGATACTTTGCAAACGAATGCTCGTTTTTGATCGCAATTTATATTAACCAGGCCGACTTCTTCTTGCACTTCAAGCTCAGCGCAATTTCCTGAATCAGGACGAGGATTAGGTGAAAATTTTGCTGACCATCGACCCCAACCGGTTTCCGCTAAGGGCTCGTCCAATACCGATAACCAATCGCCTTTCTTGAACATATCGTGGTAACCAACCCACACAAGATGTGTCGATTTATTAGCCATCATCGATAGTATGATCTTCTCCTCCAAATCCGTTCTGATAATCGCTAAGTGTCCTAAAAACAACAAATACAATATAACTTCGCATATTTTCCCAAGTATTATTTATGTTTGATTTATTTAGAGCGTAGTAGGACCATTTTTCAACATTCCTGACGATTATAGTTTTTTGTTCAGTTATCACACTGTTAAAAATATTTTAAAAATTAATTAAAATTAATATTTAAAATTAATGTATTGGAAGTTCTTTTGCAGATACGGTATATTAAATGAAATTTACAGATATGTTGTAAAATTGCAATAATTATATTATGAACACAACGTTTATGTAGTGTTTAGTATACTTTGCATTAATTTTACAACCATTTTTTTGTATATTAATTAATATTTGTATATTAAATTTAATATACGCGTATCCGCAAAAAAACTTCCAATACTTTATATTAATTTTCATTAAAAATTTCTAACAAGTGCATGTAAATATCATTATCTAATATTGTATATTCAGTTTTGAAATAATTTTACAGTACCTGATTAATATACTTGACATAAAATCAAATAATTTTGCTTCTTTTCGTAAGAAATATTTTTCTTCTAGATTTTTATGTTGGGACACTTAAAATGGTCCATTTTTTAATTAATTTGAAATTTTGAAAAAAAATCCTTGTACGTGGTCAACATTCAAATTTCAAACTTACGTATCTCAAAAACTGCTTTAACAATCAGACTGAAATTTAGCATATATGTGAAGCAGGTAGACACCTTTGTTTGTGGAAATTTTCGAAAAATTTCAAAAATATTTTCAAATTTTATTTAATTTTGCAATTTTAGAAAAATGTCTCTACGCGCTCTGGCATCCGCAAATTTTTATCTATGGAGCTAAATATTTTTTTATAAATGAAGCGATGTTAAAGCAGGATTAGTATTGAATTTGTGATAAATCTATTAAGAAAGTTCGGTTTTTATGGGATTTTCAATTTTAAAAAAAAATTCCTTTCGTTATAACTCGTATCAAATTTCACCAAATGAATTGAAATATTCTACAGACGAAAAATAACATTCAGCGCTGCTACGTACCAAATTTGCTTATAATCCGTAACGCGGTTTGGATTTTACGTGAGTTTGAAATTTTCAAAAACTATAGAGGTACCGAAAAAAGTTGCAAAGTAGAATTTTAAACATTGCTGTCTCATTAATTTTCATTTTTCACAAAGCTTCCTCTATGAGGAGATCAAAATTGATGAATACACTGTAAAAAAAATCGACTCAAAATTTAATATATACAAGTGCTGTAATTTTATATGCAAAAACTGGTATATTAAATTTAATATGAGGCATTCCATATGAAGCGGGCCACCCTGATTTTCAACGTTCGTAGAGTGGGTTCATAATTTTTTTTCCAGAGTATTTAGAGCCCCGATCACATACGAGTTATTTCAGATTTTTGATCCCCATAGTTTTTCCACAATAAAGTACGCTTTTTTTATTTAATTTTTTTTCCGTTCGCTGCCGATTTAAAACTATCTATGACACAGCAAAAATGTTCCGGGATAAAATATAGGGTTTCGCGTACATTTTTGAAAAAAATATTTCCAAATTAACCTAGATAGATTTTCAGGCATTTTTTGGCAAAATAATGCCATATCACTTTTTTTTTCGTTGTGAGGGACCATTTTTATTTTACTCAAAATTTCACAGAATTTCCGTCATAATGTTAAAAAATGACGAAAAAATCAACACGATGGCAAATTGATGTCTTCACAATGTACGGCTTAGTTATTTGCTGAATCATACACAATTCACATGTTCACATTATGAAGGTATGAATTGATCATCGCGCAATTTTTGGTGTAGTTAGTGGACTTAATAACGGAAATTCTGTCAAATTTTGAGCAAAATCAAAATGGTATTTTCCAACGAAAAAAAATAAAAATAAAAAAGCGTATTTTGTTGCGGCAAAACTATGGGGATCAAAAATCTGAAATAACTCGTATTTGTTCGGGGAACCCTAAATACTCTGGATAAAAATTATGAACCCATTCTGCGAACATTGAAAATCAGGGTGGCCCGCTTCATATGGAATGCCTCATATACAAGTGTGATGTAAAATTAATTTATGGTGCAGCAAATTTAATAATTTACTACATTTGCACAGTAAAAGTACTTGAATTTTCAAAAAAAAATTAAATTTTACCGCAAATGCACATTAATTTTATACCACAATTGTAAATTAAGTTTAGATGTCGAGTTTATGCATAAAAACTTTTCTAACAGTGTAACTTTACTCATATAAGTGAATTTGTAAAAAAATGTCTCAGTCTGTGATATAAAGTTTCTATTATCGCAAATTATTAAAATTATATTTTCGAATAATTACCTCCTTCCTCGACGCAAGTTCTTCTTGCTTTATCCCACGTTACCTCACGAACATGCAGTTTGTGAGCGCCAATTCTTTCAGTCGCAACATAATCCGCGTCGAGTCTTCTGCCAACGAGATTATTCGTAAAATCTGTTGGATTTTTTCCACCTCCTGAGTAGAGATTTAACCGCGACGCATAAATGTGGTATTGTCCATCCTTAGGCAAAACTGTTAGGCAAAAAAAAACTACATTCATTATACAATTCAACATTACATTACTGACATGCTATAATTTTAACTAAATTTTTCACACAAGTGATTCTTAGTTGGAAATGTAATTTATGACAGCTTTTATACTCACTCAATACGTCATTAGAATAATTTTTCGGCGGGGAAATAGGTCCCTTCAGGATTTCCGGACGTACATCGTAGGGGTCAGGTTGTGTCTGACCATAGCAGGTCTTTACTACTGCCCGCGACATAATCACTCCGAGAACCAAAAACTTCAACATATTTGGCGACAATAAAACTGACAGATGATAAATTTGTTCCTTCTGCAGCGTTAAACTGATTTTCAGGACAGTTGACGACGTAATAAATTAGAAACGAATCAAACTGCAGCTTTATAAATATTGGCTGTGGTTGATAAACTTAAGCTAGTGAACTTTCCGGGTCAGTCGTGCACGAAGCATAAAATCGTCATTTTTTCAATGATCGGAAATGGCGTAGTGTATGATTACTTATGATACTAATAGAAAACGATTATCAACATTTATTTCTTCCTCATAGAGAAAACTTTGTTATCGCGAAAATTGTTTATTCCAGATTTTCATATAAGTATATTTAAAAAGCCTGCAAAGTAGAATCTTGCAAAATGTTTCCTCATTATTTTGCACACTTGACGAAACCAGCTCTACGAGGAAATATGTTTATCAATTTTGACTTCCTCATAGAGGAAGCTTCGTTACATGTGTAAAATAATTAGGAAGCCATTTCCAAGATTCTACTTTGCAATGTCATCAAATTTTTACCTTTTGACAAATTTTTGACGAATTGTTTTTTCGTGCAGCATCAAAATTTAAGGTCCTTTAATAGACTAATACAAATTTGACCTGAGCAAGAATGTTACCAACTAACAATTTATTTGACAGTCAGTGACAGTCGAATTCTGTTGAATTAATCATTGTACAATAATTTAGCTAGATTTTGGTCATTTTCCATGACTAAAAAAATATCAAGAAAAAAATTGTATTGCTGATACAAAAAAATTACAGCTTAATTATAAAATTGATACACAAACCACATAGCACATAATATTGTCTAAATATTGCAGGAATATTTCGAATATTTCATTACACAGGAATATTTTCGAATATATCACCGGGCAACGTCTGTCATCTTATTTTTGCATCAACTAGTGAATATATCAAACTTTTTTTTACTCAATCAGCTTACGTATATACTAATTAACTAATTTAATACTCCGTGCCAATTATTCTACGAAAAAATAAACAAATGAAATGATTTTTAGATTATGCACTCTTTTTTATAAGAAAAACAGTATTTTAAATAAGGGTTTTGCGTAACTTATTGACGTTAAAATCACATCTAACCGTATTTCATGTATTTTTCGGACTTGTAGCTTCAATTTCCCCATGTTAAAATGTTGATTCCATAAATAAATATATTGAAATTTCATATAAAAAGTCTTTGTTGTGGGGGTAACGACGATCACGTGCGCGGGGCAATGGTAGTCGAGGGACGCCAGTGAGTTACCGGCACAATTCGCCGGCGCACGTTAAATGAATTTTTCGCCGTAAACATCACGGTATGTATGCATTAATAGTAGAAATTCAGTTCAACTAATGACTTAGTAATAACTTAGAAAAGAACAAGAATTGACGAATTGAAAAATATTCGTAGAAATGTGTTCAATTTTATGGCGATTTCGGTGTTGACATGAGGCTAGAATTTTTGAGGTTAGATTTTTTATTAAAAGAAACTGATAGTATAGTGAAGTTGCGCTGAAAAAATTAATCGCAGGTTTTGTTATACTTTAAAAGAGACTGTTATATAATTAAATGTTTACGTAAGACAGTATAAAATGAGTTACATTAATACATTTTAAGAGAAGATAGATAACTGTACCAAAAGACTGTGATTTATAATAGCTATATTGATAAGCGTTATATTTTCACGAGGAAATTAAAAAAAATTAAAAACAATTATATTTTCCGTAATATGGTATTGATTTCTGTAAAATCGCCTTCGATAAAAAATTGTTGTCAGCTAAACAACAAAAGCTAACGACCGGATGGTATTGCCCCAAAGATGACTATAGATACCCCGTAATTGACCGCAATTCCCCAAAAGGCGATCGTGATTACCCAAATCGTCGGATAATGGGGCAATACGCAGACTCTACAGAACCCAACTCTACACATCACCAACTCACAACACCAACTCTACACATCACCAACTCACAACACCAACTCTACACATCACCAACTCTGCACATCACCAACTCTACACAACACCAACTCTACACAAGTATCGATTCACAAAACTCTCACCGGCGAAACTCTCACCGGCAAAACTCTCACCGGCGAAACTCACATCGGCAAAACTCTCACCGGCAAAACTCACACCGGCAAAACTGTCACTGGCGCAACTCTACACAGGCAAAACTGTAACCGGCGAAACTCTCCACAGGCAAAGCTCTCATCGGCAAAACTCACATCGGCAAAACTCTCACCGGCAAAACTCACACCGGCAAAACTCTCACCGGCAAAACTCTCACCAACAAAACTCTCTCAACGGTTAAATTCACTCCAGTACAATTCGACACGTTAATATTGTCCCGAGATATATTCAACGCGTGCTCAATTCGCCATGATAAAACTGTACACACGATCGTCTTTTGACGCAAAAACTGTACACAGCCTTAACGCCATCAATCGAGATTTTCACCGATTCTACACGGTACTCAATTCACCAAAGTCTCAACTCTACACAAACTCAACTCTACACATTCACCAACTCACACTCAATACCATCTGCAGGTAAGGTAGAAACGAATATCATAATGACCGACTGAGTCATAACATTGGATACATTGTGCATATAACCAATGTACCCTTGGTGTGAGTTTTGCCGGTGAGAGTTTTACCTGTGGAGAGTTTCGCCGGTGAGAGTTTTGCCGGTGACAGTTTTGCCTGTGTAGAGTTGCGCCAGTGACAGTTTTGCCCGTGTGAGTTTTGTCTGTGAGAGTTTTGCCGATGTGAGTTTCGCCGGTGAGAGTTTTGCCGGTGAGAGTTTTGCCGGTGAGAGTTTCGCCGGTGAGAGTTTTGTGAATCGGTACTTGTGTAGAGTTGGTGTTGTGTAGAGTTGGTGCATGTGTAGAGTTAGTGTTGTGTAGAGTTGGTGATGTGTAGAGTTGGTGTTGTGAGTTGGTGATGTGTAGAGTTGGGTTCTGTAGAGTCTGCGTATTGCCGATAATGGCTGTCGCTGCACATGTTTTGAAAAAGAATGAAAAATCCATTTATACGATTGCTTTCGTGATTTTCATGCTGTTCATTTTCAATAATAGTTGATGAAGTATCCAACAACCATTCCTTTTTGGCACAAACGACGTTTTATTTATAGAAAAAAGCAAATATTCCTTAGTGACTGCGATTCCCCCGTTCTCCCCTACTCACCGTTAATTTGACGTGGATATGCTACGTACGTCAGGTTGTGAGGACGGGGGTTTTTTTCAATAAATAAGATTATTATCGAGGACATCCAATGGTGCTGCTTAAAAACTCGCAATTAAAAAATTATATTAAAAACGGTAGAATTTCTTACGAATTAGCCTTGGGCGAAAAGTGTAATATTAACGCAATATTGCTCTGTAATATTATTGAAATATTATATTTGCAGCGGGGTCGGATGGTGACGTTAGCGCCGCGTGGACGTGTCTGCGGCAGGGTCCGGTGTTTTTGGAAAATATTTGGTGGAAGGAAGAGAGGCCACCATTAAAAGGCATACCAAAGTGTCAGGAATAAGACACAGTGTACGGGGAAGTATTATCTGATGGAAATATTATGTGCTGAACAAGACGAAGAATTTTTTGTGTGGCTTTCCTGCGTGAGGTTACACGGAGAAAAAAGAGTAGTTGGGCCAACACAGCTTTAATGAGTTGGCCAGAAATGAGTTGCTACAACGATTTACTTGGTGGCTATAACAATCTCGAATAGTTGTCGTGACATCGAAAAGTGAGTTCGCCCAACTCTCTAGTGAGTTCGCCCAACTAATCAGTGAGACCGTGCAACCACTTTAAACCAACGCAACGAGCACTCGCAGCCAAATATTTTTCTTTTAATCAAAGCGTGCGTGATAACGGAAGTGTGGCGAATGCCTATTTTCGTGAAGTTTCGCATCACTATTAGGCAGACATTTTTTGCAAAAAAATGCTATCAATAGACTTTTTTGCAAGAAAATGCTGTCTATCGTTAGACTTTTTTGCAAATGCTGTCGATAGACATTTTTTGCAAAGAATTGCTATCGATGCACATTTTTTGCAAAGAAATGCTATCGATAGACTTTTTTTGCAAGAAAATGCTGTCTATCGATAGACTTTTTTGCAAATGCTGTCGATAGACATTTTTTTGCAAAAAAATGCTATCGATAGACTTTTTGGCAAATGCTGTCAATAGACATTTTTTCCAAAAAAATGCTTTCGATAGACTTTTTTGCAAAAAAAAAGCTATCAATAGACATTTTTTGCAAAGAATTGCTATTGATGCACATTTTTTGCAAAGAAATGCTATCGATAGACAGGATGCCACACTCATCTTAGAATGTACTCTTCGACAGATGAAATAAGACATCGAACACTATAACCTCAAACCGTCTTAATTTTATCAACTATAATCTCAAACTGAATTCCATATCAACTGTAACCCCAAACTGTATCAATTTCATCAAGCATAACGTCAAACCGCATTAATTTTATCGACTATATGTCAATTCATTGCATTTTTAATAAATACGCACAATTTATACCGATAGCCGGGTCAAATCGTGTTTTGTTTGGCAAGTTAGTTGTGCCAACTAACCGGTGGGTTGCATACAATCGTAATAGATGGTCACTGCAACCCAGCCTATACAACTAACTAAAAGCAGTTGTCTCAACTCATAAAATTCGAGGTTGTATGGACTTACGAAAAGTGAGTCCGTACAACTACTTCTTGGGTGTACCCAACTACTTTTTTTTCTCCGTGTAGCCGGCTAAGAATAGGGCAAGATGGCGGCGAGAAATTTGGAAATAAGAAAGCAGCGGTAGATGGTGCTGAGATCCGGAAATTTACGGTCGATAAGAAAGGGAACGGAGACCCGTTAGCCAACAACAATCAACCAGCGTAGAAGATATACGGAAAATCGAGAAGAAAATAAAGGGAAGGAGCTGGAAACAGAAATGTTGCAGGAGATGCTGGGAAAAATTCCGGATGTGCGGAAGAAGAGAACATCTGGAATCAAGAACATGGTGGAAGTAGTGTAATTGAGAGGGATTATTATAAGAAAAGCATTGTGGAGAAATAGAAGAGAAGATAGTAGGGAAACAATATTTTGGGAAAGTCTACATCAACGGAACAACGAGAAAAGGACAATCGGAAATGTCAACAGCGACGGACGAATGAGGGAAGAAGGGGAAAGAATATCGGCGAGGTAGCGAAACAATATTTTGGAAAAGTGAACATCGAGAATAATGAAAAAAGGATACAGCTATGAGCGTTTCAGAGGAAATTTGAGAGGACTATGGTGATTTCAAAAGATAGCGAGAAATGCGGAAACAGAAGACTGAATGAGAGAGAGTTATTTTGTGTTTTGTTGGTATAGAGTCTAAGTGGATAGTGTATTTGGCAATATCAAAAATGTATTTTTGATAACAGATTCTATGGGGATTATATGTATGGGAAGGGAAGCTGTAAACACCCAATAGGGTATACATGGAAATAAAACCACTACTACTATATTTGCAACGTTTTAAGCGGACATTGCAAGATTCCTACAATATTTTAGAAATGTTTTAAACATCTCTCACAATATTTTCGCAATATTACATTATTGCAAAGGAATGTTTTGAGAATGTTTCAGAAATATTTCGGTGTTATGTGGGAATAGTAGGCACTTGTAAAATTATCAAATAGCGGGCCGTGTGAAACGATGGAGTTCAGTTGTTATTATCAAATTATATTTATATCAAAATACATGTTTTCTATCAGGTTTGTATTTTACAAACAAATGGTCTGGTAGTTCCGCACTCAAGATCGTCCATACCGTTTCCGTTTCTCAGGAGACGAGCACAATGCTGTTTTCCATTAAAATTATCGGGATTCGGTACGATCGAAGCTGACCATTTGGACCATCCAATTTCTGCGACACTTTCGTCGCCCACGGAAACCCAATCACCCTCCTGGAATTGGTCGTGCAAACCGAGCCACGCATCTTCGACCGAATTATCACGCATCAATTCCACAATGATATTTTGTTCAGCGTTCGATCTGATAACCGCCAATTGACCTGATAACGAAAGAAATTCCTTTTTAAAAAATGCAAAACGCACAAGTGTAATCGTATCTCTGGGAAACAAGTATGCAAATCTCGAAAAAAAAAATTATCATGAAAACGAAGCTTTCTGTATGATAAAACAGAATGATCGTATATTTTATTTTTATTTATTTTTCAGTGAACGGAACAAGTTTCTTGAAAATTATAACAATAATGGCATTGCATAATAAGGGGATGCGAGAGTAGATTTTATTACCGACTTTGGTCGGTAAAAACAGGCTTTTTCGTAGTTTTGAGTATTCTTCGTTAATACGCTACAAACATGCGTCAAATTGTACACGATTGTAATATCAACATAAACGAGTGGACGTACGTTCGAATATTTGGTCAAAACGTACAATAAATGAAAAAAATCGTATATTACTAAACCTGACGAAATCAAAATGGCCGCCAGGGTTTGACAGCATCGCCTGTTTGGTAAGATATAAAAGATTCTGGAACTCACATGCGTTAAATCGAAATGTACGTCCATTCTTTAGCGTTCTCTGAATATTCTGCGAGCGTCGAAAAGTCAATTACACAAAAGGAATCCACGCAAAACTCAGACTACGTTCACGTAGTCTGTTCGTGATCAGAGTGGGTCAAGAAGAGCGCGAATGAAGTTTCCCGATTAGAACACAAGTGGCGCCGATGTAGTCTGTTTTCTTTTGGCGAAAGCTCCGAGCCTTTGCAACGCGACCGTAGTATACACTATACATGGATTTGGCTTGTGTATTTGACATTCTGATGGTTTTCGAATATTCAGAAATCATCACAGAATTGACGTCCGGTCTAATTTTACACATCTAATTTCCAGAAACAGTTAAATCTTACGGCAAAGGTCAGCTGACATATCGTATGCGGCCATATTGCTTTTCGGGAGATTCAGTATTTGTTGCCAAAAGTAAACAGACTATGTCGGCGCCACCTGTGTCCTAATCGAAAAACTTACCGACCAAAGTCGGCAATAAAATCTACTCCAGTATCCCCTTAAACATTATCATTGTATAATTTAACCATTAATATTAATATCAATTACCTATTAATATCAATTATTACATAATGAAAGTAAAGTTTACATTAGTGAAAATTTCAAACTCAACCCTGGTAAAAATAAATTATGGATTATTTTTGAATAGATTTTTATGATTTAAAAATTTTATACAGTAGAACCTCGATTATCCGAACTAATTGGGACCGAGACTAGTTCGGATAATCGAAAAGTCGGATAATCGAGAAAACGAAATGCCGTGTTTTTAGAGACGGTATCATAAACGACACTTTTTTTTTACATAAAAACAGTATATATATTAGAATTTGACATATATTAACATTAAAATATATATCTATTTAAAACATCTGAAAAGAGTGGAATGCTTCGAGCGATTTCCAGTTGAGGCCGGTCTCGTCTGCATTGTAAACATCGTCGCGAGAAAGCCCTTCTTCTTCCAAAAACGACTGAAATGTCGTCTTGAATTGTTTAGCAGCATTTGAATTCGCCGATAATGTTTCGCCTTGAATTTGTAGTTCACGTATTCCATGCCGCGACTTGAAATTGTGAAGCCAACCAGGGCTGGCCTTAAAATCTTCTGATCCACCGAGTTTTTTATTTAATTCCAGAGATTTCTCGCATAAGAGTGGGCCAGAAAACGGTTCTCCCAAGTTTCGCCTTTGTGTGAACCACGTTGAAACAGCATCATCGAGTTTTTGATCTTTTGCATTTTTCATCACTTTTCTTTTCTTCACCCGGTCGCCACTATCCATCGTAGACGCAAATATTTGAAGAGCATCTCGATTTTTGTTTATATCGGTGATTGTTGTTTTTCCCACATCATAAAACAATGATAAAGATGCGTGGGTTTCTCCCTTATCTAACTTCGTCAAGATTTCTAATTTTTTTTCCACCGTAAGAACATTACGTTTTCGCTTAGAAGTCGAAGGACTTGACATAGAAGTCATGGCACAAATGAAAAAGTTAACAAAACTATAGTGCAACAGGAACGATTCAGCATTCACATTTACTTCCGCGCGGTGTGAAAAATGTGTTGCAACTGCGCGAGGATTCTCCGCAAGAGCACTAACGCTCGAAGAAACAAAGCGTGCTTCAACACGCTCGATATGCATCGTTGTATACGCGCGGTTCTCGCAAAGATACATTGTTGCTCACGGCAGTAGCAGCGAGAAACAATGTATCTTCCGCGTTGACGGTCGGATAATTGAGCGTTCGGATAAACCAAGTCATCGGTCGGATAATTGAGGGGTCGGATGATCGAGGTTCGGATAATCGAGGTTCTACTGTAGGTTATTATACATATAAATTATATTCTAAATTTATTTTTAAAAATATACGTAATGTAATATGTAAATATTGCTATAATCAATCAGAAATATTTACCTCCATCGCTTTTACAAGCTTTTCTCGCATTATTCCACGTGAGCTTATTTGCATACACCTTATGTGCGCCAATTCCATCAGTCACTTTGTAATCAGCTCTGATTGTCGGTTTCACAATCGTACTAACACAATTTACGTCTGCTACACTTGGAGTATCAGGTTTTGAGCCCGAAAAAGTGAGGTTAACGTAAATTGTTTGGTAATTCCCATGGAAATCAAAAATTTTAGGCTGAATTGGCGGCTCTGCTAAAAAAAATCAAGTAACACCGTTTTTAAGTTTGGACTTATTTGCATTAAATTATTTTTAGAAAACATCGAATTTTTATGTATCGATAAAAAATTTACATTAAAGTAAATTGTTTGATGTGTCGTATGGAAAAAAAATTCTGCGCATCTGTTTTAAAAAACTCAAGTAACACTTTTTTGGTTCGGACCAATTTGCATTAAATTATTGTTGGAACGCATCGAATTTTTGTGTATCAATTAAAAAATACACAAATATAAATACAATCTCTGATTCTGAAAATATCAGCAGAAAAGTAAAATCAAGAGAGATCGTTTAATTAAAATATTGAAGATGTCATGTGTAATTAGTAAAATTTAAGTGACTTGTCGATCGTTTTACTGGTAAATATCTTTGACAAAATTTGATATAAATTTACGCGAAATACTTAAATCTTTCCCTGCTATACATTCGTAATGTGACATTCCGCGGTCGGTAAAACTGTAAAATGTTATATTTGATTATGAGAGTGTCAAATATTTTTGGGTGTTACGTCCTGGTTATTTTTCTCGTCCAATTTCCAATTATTATAATCAATTATAGCTTTCAGTTCTAAGATGCACATTCGGTATTTCTCTTTCTATTAGCATCTTTTATACGAAAACCAAAGGGAAGTACAGTAGCCTCCCACTAAGTGCTCGCCGAGGCGCCTTCCCCTCGATCGGGAGGCGTGAATGTTCCCCCACCAAGACTATGATTCTCTACCGAGCCCGGCCGATCGCGGACGAATGCGCCCGAGCCCTGCCGATTTCGACCGAATGCGGCCCGAGCTCGCAGAATCTCTACGGAGAGGTGGTAACTCGCTAAGTGCTCGTTTTTACCCCTACAGCCGCGTAGGCGAGCACTTAGCGGGAGGCTACTGTAGACGCTTATTTTTCACTTGCACCGGACATTAATCAAGTAGTAGTAGTAGTAGTATAAGTATTTTATTGGACACTGTATACAATGTTTTATGTCATCACCTATATTAATAATTCTGCCAATGGATCGGGCATTGTCTAATGGGCCATCGACCTGAGTCCTTCAGCCCATACATCTTACACAGCTATGTTATACTCTATTAACTTATGATGAGAATGAGAGAAAAAAAAATAGAAATGAAGTTAGTTTACGTTTTGAAATTAAGATAAAAAAAAACAAAACAAAGATAATCAACAATAATAAACAAAAATAAAAGAACAGTCCTATTCTTATTTTACGTATAAAAACAGGTCTACACTCATTTCAGTTTTATTCCTTCTATACATTATTTTTAAAAAAAAATTTTCTTCTACTTCTTTATTTCTCGTTTTTATTCTTTAACTTTTATCTCTTATAACTGATTTATGAGTCGAGTAAGGCTGTGAGTAATTCAATATCAGCTCAATTATTCCTTTTTTCTGATATTCTGCTACTCGCGCGTGCAGCGCTCTGTCATCATCTTTGGGTCGCATCGCGACTAAAAATTCCCCCACTATGTACGCCAACTATACTTTCTTCCTTTTCTTCATAACTATTAATCCTCAGTCTTTGATTATTTGTTGAATTATAATTATCAGGCTCGAGTGCCTGAGTGGCAAATACTACACGCTAAAGTAGTCTGCAAAATAGTATTTTATGCTAATAATTATCGACAATTTTATACCAACAAATGTTACGTTGAATTAATTAAATAAACTATATTTTAGAAAATTATAGAACACTTGAAAAAAGTGATCAGCAAAAAACTTACAACTATTCTTCTCGCATAAACGCTGACTCCGTCGGTAATATCGACATTTAGACGCATTTTAATAATGAAAAGTAATGAGGTTTTATTATAGCAATTTTTGTAATTACCGTTTTCTTTGGGAAATACATTGGAACAATCTGGTTGTTGATCCGAGCATCCGGCAAATATTTCATGCCATAAAAGTACACTAATCACTAAAACCTTCAACATGTTTTACACCAACTTTTTTTGTAACGTAATAAATTTTGATTCCAGAGCGTAGAAACAATCTCCAAGCCCAATAAATCCGTTCTAAACAGAAGTCAAAGTATTCCGGCTATTTATATGTATTATTTTCGTATCATTTGGTTTCACCAACAACATAGACTGAAAGATAGTCACGGATGAACACATTTTAGTTTATCAAGTATGCAAGTGACCTCTGGAATCATTTCTTTATACGGAGTTGGACGCTTAGGGAAATCCCAGAACGCAAGACAAAAAACAGTATGAACTTGGTGAGTTATTTTATGTGAAATTAATATTTCGAGATATGTATTAAATTAGTTCGTTATTAAAAATTTCATTTGACACTTAAAAATTTATTGTTAAGTAAAGTAATAAAAGTGAAAAAGATTGTGCACCTTTGGGGGAAACAAATTTTTATTAGAAATATCGTTTGACACTTACAAATTTATTGTTAAGTAAAGTAAGGTAAACGGCCCAGTTTGTGACCCCTTTAGAGCAGCGGGATCGATTTTCTGTTATTTACAGATTCATGATATTGTTAAACTGAAAATGAACGTTTTCAATACGTGCATTAAAACCTTCTGAAACAGATTAGACTATTCTTCAAAGGCAAAATGGTGAGAATATTAATAAAAACATTATTTAAATATTGCTTGTCTACTGCCCGGGTTCCTGACCCTGCAGAACCACTCATGTTGTAGCTTGTGACCCTCGCGTGTACCGGGATTGTGATACTGACGCCGTAGGTCCTGACCCCCGCGTGTACCGGGATTGTGACACTCACGCCGTAGTTCCTGACCCCCGCGTGCACCGGGTTTCTGACCCAGGTATAAGTAATGAACGAGATTTAATTAGCTTCAACGTGTTATATATTTCTACATGTGCGTGGTATCCCAAGTAAAAAAATTATATATAGGGTATATAAAAAATATGTATAGTTTTAAACATAGAATTGGGCATATATAGTTTGCATAAACTCTATATATAATCTATATACAAAGTATACATAAACTCAACTTCACAGGTGATGCTATATATAAATTCCATATAGATTGTATATAGAGTTTATACAGACTATATATGCCTAATTCCATATGTTAGACTATATATAATTTTTTTACTTGGGAAGTATAGAAATGTACACTGACAATGCAACATGACAATCAAACGAAACCATAATAACGTTAAATGTTGACATTTATACAGTATTCAATTCTAACCTAATTTTCAGCAACAAGTCAAAATCGTAAATATTGAGAGGGTCAGCAATCGCGTCAGCAACCACAATTACGGTGGTAGTTATTGACCCTGCGAGTGTACGGGAAAAACTAATCAATAACTTAAGTATTCTATTTCTTGTTGATAAAGCTAATTATTGTGATCATTTTCATATAATTGTTATGTTGTATTATACTTACTTAAGGATAGAAACGATCAAATACGCAACCGATGCAGTTAGTGAGCTCCGTCTAGGAATGGCGGTTCGAACTCACTGAGACGCAATACCACGGCTTTCACCGGTGAAATGTATTTCTAAATAATTTGTTACTAAATTTGTTTATTGCAGAAAAAAACTATTAAAAAAGCTCTTTAATTTGGCGATAATAAGGTTAAAATTCGACGTAAATTACATTTATGATAGTGTAAAATAACTATCGGGGGTCACAATCCGAGACAGGATCACAAACAGGGCCGTTTACCTTAATCAAAGAGAAAAAGATTGTGCACCTGTAGGCAACAAATTTTTTTACGAGACATTTTATAAGACATCGAATTTTGACCTTCATTATTGTTCTCAAATCGTATATTGTACCTCGGAAAGTACAGTTTACAAACCTTTTTACGATGATTTTAAATAAGTCACTTTTTTGCAGACTTTTGGTCGAAAAATCCAACTTAAAGAACCTACATTTTATTTTCTTCAAGATATCGACTTTTGACCTTCACTATTGTTCTCGAGTCGTATATTGTACCACGGAAAGTACCGGTTACAAGCCTTTTTACCATGATTTTAAAAAAGTCACTTTCTTCCATTTCTGATTCTGGAATTTACAGATCCGACTTGCTATTGGGAAATTCAACCGAAATTATTTTTTCTTCAAGATATCGAATTTTGGCCTTCACTATTGTTACGTCCCGACGTACCCTTACTCCAAAAATTGGCAACCCTCCGAACACCGCTGTATTTCCCGGAAAAAGGCCCTACAGTCGGTGGTCGACCAAGTAGGGAAATTAGGAAAAAGGCCCTGCAGTCGGTAGTCGATAAAAAGGGAAATTCAGAAAAACGGTAACATAGTAGGGGTGTGAGGCCCTCTGCTAGTCCGCAGACTAGGGGAAGCTCCACGCAAAATCCAATAAAGTTGTAGACGGTGACTTTCGGCCAACCAGAGGTGAGAGATTTGCCCTCTCTTACCCCTACAATTAACTCAGTAACTTTAAGATAAAGGAATCTGTTAAAAAAGTGGAAGACTAATTTTTCCGGCTAATTAGAGTCTAAAGAAACTGCCCTTTCCCAATCCTGCGTAACATTAGAAGCTAAGAGCAATGGTATACAAGGACGCAATTTTGTATTTTAGTCAATTCTAATCTTGTAAAACAACCAGCAACATCTCCAAAAGTAAAGGGATAATCGACAGTCAAAGTGAAAACTAAGTTTTCTACGTCAACCTCACCATCGGAATGAATGCAGTACAGTTGCATACGTTCCATTCCTTCCCTAGCAGTTCAGACCACGGTCGAATCACGGTGAAAATCACGCGTGAGTTTTGACACCGAAATTCACGGTCGTATCACGGCGGAAATCACGGACCCTCTTATACCGTTTAAGCTTTTGAGCTTGCGGACCGTGATTTTACAATAAATAATGGTTGAAATCACGGTCCGAATCACGGCTCGACAGAATTTTCAGTGCCGTGGTAATTCTCAAAATCATGGCAGTTTTCACGTTTCTGGGCTTTACTGGTCGTGATTTGTCTTGTAATCATGGCCGATATCACGGCTGAATTCACGGCCCTATAATCCGTCGTGCCGTGATTTTCTTTAATAATCACGGTCAGAATCACGGCAGATGTCACGTTGCCGTGATGCCAATGAAATGCTGTTACCGACGGTATTTAATTTTTAATTATATAAAATGTGTAACATTTGAAACTCTGAAGAGAAGACAACGTTGTCTTTTCTTGGTCCTCTTTTCTAAATAGCTAGGCCATCTATGTCAAATGGTTAGGACATCTTCAAACGTGGTCCTTCAGGATATGAGAGCACAGCAACGTACGATAGCTGCGTGTTTATATGCAGGAAAAGGTGAACCATCACTTGCGAGAAACGTTTCGGGTCGTTGGCCATCTAGCGGAGCTAAGCCGGGTCTCCGCGTGGCAAAAGGGAGGCGCCCGTAGTTAGCCCGCCAGATGGCGAACGAGCTGAAATTTTCACGCAAGTGATTTTTCGACGTTCCATGCATAAGTACGGGCTATTGTTAGTTACCGTCCACGCATGTACTGGCGTGGTTCATTTTTACTGTCTTTTAGTGAGTGGTACAATATATGCTAGGGTACAGAAAAATTCCCAACAGCAATTTCAGCTGTGATTGTGACCATGACTACCGGAAAAAATTCCAGCACGACGAATTTCAGTACCATGAATTCAGCCGTCATATAGGCCATGATTAAAAGAAAAATCACGACAAGATAAATCCCAGAAACGTGAAGACTGCCGTGATTTAAGACGTGATTTTGCGAATTACCATGGCACTGAAAATTCCGTTGAACCGTGATTCGGACGTGATTTCAACCGTTATTTATTGTAAAATCACGGTTCGCAAGCTCAAAAGCTTAAACGGTATGAAAGTGTCCGCGATTTCCGCCGTGACACGACCGTGATTTTCGGTGTCGAAACGCACGCGTGATTTTCACCGTGATTCGACCGTGAACAGCGTTAATTCCAGGCGTGGTTCAACCTGCTAGGTTTACCTCAAAAATTCTGAGCGAATGCAGTACACTTGCATACGTTCTATTCCTTTACTAAAAAAATAACTTAGAACGAATGCAGTACAGTTGCAACCGTTCTCTTCCCAAAATACAAATCGAAACGATTGCAGCAAAGTTGCAAACGTTTTTTTCCAAGACTGACGTTTTCTCTCGCAGGCAGACCCAATTTAAAACAGTTAACTAATGCGGATTGTAGCAAGCATTTAACTTCAATAATAACTGACTGTACGCGGAGGAGCGGAGTCATAATTTTTCACGAAATTCAACACTTAGAAATTATTCTAAGTCCTTTATAACGCTCTTAACATTTAAGACTTAAAATGAATCATTCTAACCCTCCTAATTCCAATATTGCTTCAGAAAATAAATATAAAGTTATTAAAACTGATCATGCAATCAACTTTCTAAGAATAAAATATATTCCAATGAATGATCAAAGATTAAATTCCAATTCTAAAAATATTAAAACCAAACACTAAAAACCCTTTATTTCTGATCAAATCGTTTAGCCCAAATCCCGGATTAATTAGCTTTTGCTGAGGTCCAAAACAGGGCACAATAAATGTTACCCCGGACGTAAAACTATCGTTCTCAAGTCGCATATTCCACCACTGAAAACAGGCGATTCAAAAATTTCACATTTCACTTCAGATTCCAAAATTTCGTAGGTCTGTCTTCCGATCAAAAACGACCACAAAACGACGCCTCACTTTTTATTTTTCCAGGTAAGAACGTTGGGCCTTCACTATCGTCTTGACGTCGTATATTTCACTCCAGGAAAATACACGTTTCAGTTTTTATACAGAGATAAAAAATTTCGTAAAGCTGTTGGCAATAAAAAAAACTGCAGGTACGTAACAATGAGAATAGATTTATTATCTTTTTCTTAAAGAGTTGATATTTTACAGAAGAATGGTCTTGTATCCGCACAATTCAGGTCCTCCATGCCACCGACACTCAAAAGCTGCGCACAATTTTGGTTTCCTTGAAAATTATCGGGATTAATAGCAAACTTTTTTGACCACCGAGCCCAGCCCGCTTGTGATATTTGCTCATCGAACACCGTAACCCAATCGTCCTCCTCGAAATTATCGTGATAACCAAGCCACGCATCTTCTATCGAATTATCGGTAAGCATTTGCAGTAGGATCTTCTCTTCTGCGTCCGATCTGATAACCGCCAAGTGGCCTGACAAGAAAGGAATGCAATATAAATCTCATTAACATGTAATTATTTCAGAAAGAGTATTTATGTTAAAAAGAAATAAGAAGTATTTATTATAGTGAGGAAAACTCCATTCGTAAGTTATGATAGTTTACATTTTACAAGCTGTGCAAACATATGAGGCATTGCACCGGTTATCGACAGGGTCGCGACCCTCATATATGTATATATATTTTTTTCAGATGTAGAGCAATATAAAAAAAAACACAAGAAATTTTTTTAGATTTTTAAAAAAATTTGTGTTTTTTTACTTACCTAATTTGATTTTCTCAAGAAGTACGTCGACGATTTCTTTTTTTTTACAGTAAATTCTATGTCCAAAATGGGGGGCAGTATAGAATAGGAACTAAAAATAAAATTCTCCCGTAAAAGAATTTTATTTTTAGTTTAAATTTAAATTCTTTTACGGGAGAATTTTATTTTTAGTTGCTATTTTAGACTGCCCCCCATTTTCGTTCTAGTCTAAAAAATTTCGTTTTTGGACACAGAACTTGCTATAAAAATTTTGAAAAAAATCTTCGACGTACTTTTAGAGAGAATCAAGTTTGGGGTATTATTTTACATTTTTTTAAATTCTGTTTTATTTTTAGCTGCTACTCTAGGTCTCGCCCCACTCTGGGCCTAGGGACAATAATTTTTTTTTTTGGACACAGAATTTACTGTAAAAAAAGAAAAAAAAATCGCCGTACTTTTTGAGAAAATCAAATTTTAGGTAATTAAAAAAACACATTTTTTTTATCTAAAAAAAATTCTAGAGTGTTGTTTTGTATTGCTCTACAACATCTCAAATGAAAAAAAAACATGAGGGTCGCGACCCTGTCAATAACCGGTTGAATGCCTCATATGTTTGCACAGTTTGTACAATGCAAACTATCATAACTTACGAATGGAGTTTTCCTCACTATAATAAATCCTAATTTTTTTAAACATAAATACTAGGATGGTTAAAAAAATGTAATTCTTTTATTAAACTTGCAAAAGTGTGTGTCTTTTGCATATGCAAAAGACCTCCATATGCACCTATTGAAAATAAAATTCAGATATATTTTTTAATTTATTTAATTTAACATCACTTTTCGCTGCAATTTTTTTTCGCTGATTCAATAAAAAATTTTGCCTGTCGATTCTATGTGAAAAGGTGCATATGGAGGTGAAGACACACACTTTTGCAAGTTTATGAAAAGAATTAAAATTTTTTTTAAGCACCCTAATATACACACTGCAGATGGATTTTTTTTTCTAAATGTCATTTCTGAACGTTTTGGCGCATTTTAAATCCGCTGACATCCAAAATCCAAAAGGCAAACAATTTTCATCGTGACAAAGTTTCCTCTACGGGGAAGCAAAATATTTTGTCATGGCCATTTTAAATTGACTCGGTCACCTAAATAAAATTATTTACGAATATTCACCTCCCTCCTCGATACAATATCTTCTCGCCCTGTTCCACGTCATTCTGTGAAGGTTCAACTTGTGAGCGCCTATTCCTTCGGTCACACTATAGTCAGGGTCAATTTCCCTGCCGTCTTCAAGCAAGTTGCTCGTAAAACCTTTTGAATGTTTCGATGGAAAACCATTGACGTAGAAAATTTGATGTGTCGCGTGAAAATTATATTTTCCATTAGTTTCCTGAGCTGTTGGATAATCGCAAAATGTCACATTTAAACACGCAATCTTCATTTTATAACACAATAGTTTATTTTTACAATAAACTATTCTACAAAAAATTTTGGGGTTGAAAAGTAAATTAACGAATTTCTATACTTACGCAATTCCTTTTTAGAATCATTGTTTAATGACGGAAACAGCGGTAACAAAACTTCCGGTGGAGTATCATACACTCCAGCTTTTGGCTGAGCATAAATGCCCTTTAGTACTTGCTGCGACAAAAACACTCCGAGCACCAAAAACTTCAACATATTTGGCGATAATAACACTTATAGATGAAAAATCCGTTCCTTCTGCAGCGTTGAACTGATTGCCAGGATAGTTGCCGACGTAATAAATTATCAACGAGTTAAACTGCTGCTTTATGAATATTGGCTGTGATTGATAAACCGAAGCGAGTGAACTTTCCGGGTCAGTCGTACACGAATCATCGAACCACACATAAAAACGCAGTTTTTTCAATTCAGGAAAGTTGCGCAGTATATGATTATTTATAATACTAATAGCAGACGATTATCAACATTTTTTCTTCCTCATAATAAAAAACACTTTGTTTTCGCGAAAATTGTTTATTCCAGATTTTCGTCTCAGTATATTTAAAAAGCCTGCAATGTAGAATCTTGCAAAATGTTTTCTCATTATTTTGCACATTTGCACATCTATCAGGGAATATATTTATTAATTTTTACTTTCTCATAGGGAAAATAATTAGAAAATAATTTGCAAGGTTCTACTTTGCAATGTCCTAAAATTTTAACCGCTTGAATGATTTTTGTTAAATTTGTATCTAAACCTTGTTCCATGGTAGTTCATATGTGAACCAAATTTGAGCTAAATCGATAAAAAATTGAAAACTTTTTTTTATGACACCAAATTTTATTTTTGAATGAAGCAAAATCGAAATTCACCAAAATAGCGGCCGTTCCTTGGACTTAATTCATCATTGATGATCACTAATCGTGAATTCACATGAAAAACTGTAGTCAGAAATCTCAAAATTTACAGATGTTATTTTGTTTACAGATATTTTAAAGAAAATAAGATTACAATAAAATTAGAACGACTGTATCGATTCTTGCTAAATTTCGCACCAATCGTGGTTTAATGTTAGTCCATTTGTGTACAAAATTTCAGCCTGATATCTCATAATTTACAATAGTTATAGCGTAAAAAGACTTTTTTTCGAAATTTTCAAAATGCTGTAAAATTTGAACCTCTCAACCAATTTACGCCAAACTCAATATATTTTATATACACTGTTCGCCTTTAGGACAAATAATATTTTGCTTTTTGGAAAAATCACTTAGTTTTTGTAGGTAGCCTAACATAATATCAGTGTAAATTTATGATGATGTCAACAACAAGGAAATAGGCATAGTTTCACTGTTAAAAAAATCTGTTGTAAATTTACAACAGATGTGTAAAGAAAAACTCCCAACAGCAATTTCAGCTGTGATTCCGACCAGGAGTACTGAAAAAAATTCCAGCACGACGAATTTCAGTACCATGAATTCAGCCGTCATATAGGCCATGATTAAAAGAAAAATCACGACAAGATAAATCCCAGAAACGTAAAGACTGCCGTGATTTAAGACGTGATTTTGCGAATTACCATGGCACGGAAAATTCCGTCGAGCCGTAATTTGGACGTGATTTCAACCGTTACTTATTTTTAAATCACGGTCCGCAAGCTCAAAAGCTTAAACGATATGAGAGGGTTCGTGATTTTCGGTGTCGAAACTCACGCGTGATTTTCACCGTGATTCGACCGTGAACAGCATCAATTCCAGGCGTGGTTCAACCTGCTAGGTTTACCTCAAAAATTCTGAGCGAATGCAGTACACTTGCATACGTTCTATTCCTTTACTAAAAAAATAACTTAGAACGAATGCAGTACAGTTGCAACCGTTCTCTTCCCAAAATACAAATCGAAACGATTGCAGCATAGTTGTAAACGTTTCTTTCCAAGACTGACGTTCTCTCTCGCAGGCAGACCCAATTTAAAACAGTTAACTAATGCGGATTGTAGCAAGCGTTTAACTTCAATAATAACTGACTGTACGCGGAGGAGCGGAGTCATAATTTTTCACGAAATTCAACACTTAGAAATTATTCTAAGTCCTTCATAACGCTCTCAACATTTAAGACTTAAAATGAATCATTCTAACCCTCCTAATTCCAATATTGCTTCAGAAAATAAATATAAAGTTATTAAAACTGATCATGCAATCAACTTTCTAAGAATAAAATATATTTCAATGAATGATCAAAGATTAAATTCCAATTCTAAAAATATTAAAACCAAACACTAAAAACCCTTTATTTCTGATCAAATCGTTTAGCCCAAATCCCGGATTAATTAGCTTTTGCTGAGGTCCAAAACAGGGCACAATAAAAGTTACCCCGGACGTAAAACTATCGTTCTCAAGTCGCACATTCCACCACTGAAAACAGGCGATTCAAAAATTTCACATTTCACTTCAAATTCCAAAATTTCGTAGGTCTTCCGATCAAAAACGACCACAAAACAACGCCTCACTTTTTATTTTTCCAGGTAAGAACGTTGGGCCTTCAATATCGTCTTCAAATCGTATATTTCACTCCAGAAAAAGACACGTTTCAGTTTTTATACAGAGATAAAAAATTTAGTAAACCTGTCGGTAATAAAAAAAACCTGCAGGTACGTAACAATGAGAATAGATTTATTAAATTTTTTTTAGAAAATTGATATTTTACAGAAGAATGCTCTTGTAAACCCACAATACACGTCGTCAATGCCACCGCAACTCAAAAGCTGCGCACAATTCTGGATTCCTAGAAAATTATCAGGATTAACAGCAAACTTTTTTGACCACCGAGCCCAGCCCGCTTGTAATAATGGCTCATCCAACACCGTGAGCCAATCGTTCTCCTCGAAATTATCGTGATAACCAACCCACGCATCTTCTATCGAATTATCGAGAAGCATTTGAAGTAGGATCCTCTCTTCTGCGTCCGATCTGATAACCGCCAAATGCCCTGACAAGAAAGGAACGCAATATAAATCTCATGAACATCAAGAGTCGCGGTAGCGACTCGACGCCAAGTTAAAAAAGAAAATTAATTTAATTATTCCAGAAAGAGTAAAGAAAGCTATTCGTAACTTATGAAAATTTGCATTTTACAGGCTGCGCAAATACACAGCAGACAGATTTTTTTTTCTAAATGTGATTTCAGATCATTTTCGCACATTTTTAATTTTCACCATGACAAAGTTTCCTCTATGGGGAAGCAAAATATTTTCTCATGTCCATTTTAAATTAACTCGGTGACGTAAATAAAATTATTTTCGAATATTCACCTCCCTCCTCGACACAATGTCTTCTCGCCCTGTTCCACGTCATCCTGTGAAGGTGCAACTTGTGAGCGCCAATTCCTTGGGTCACCTTATAGTCAGCACCAATTTTACGCAGGTTGGTCGTAGAACCGTTTGAATAATTCGATGGAAAAGGGCTGAGATAGAAAGTTTGATGCGTCGCGTAAAATTTATATTTTCCATCAGTGTCCTGAGCTGTTGGATAATCGTAAAATATCACATTTAAACACACAATAATAATTTTATAACACAATTTTTTATTTTTACAATAATTAAATTCTACAAAAAATATTGGGGTTGAAAAGTAAATTAACGAATTTCTATACTTACTCAATTCCTTTTTAGAATCATTGTTTAATGGTGATACCAGCGGCAACAAAACTGCCGGTCGAGTATCATACACTCC
This sequence comes from Ephialtes manifestator, assembly GCA_963970395.1. Lineage (NCBI taxonomy): Eukaryota > Metazoa > Arthropoda > Insecta > Hymenoptera > Ichneumonidae > Ephialtes > Ephialtes manifestator. The sequence continues at coordinate 19,920,858 of OZ019980.1, forward strand.
AGCTCGTGGCTGACCATAAATGCCCTTTACTACTTGTTGCGACAAAAACACTCCGAGTACCAAAAACTTCAACATATTTGGCGATAATAAAGCTTATAGATGAAAAATCCGTTCCTTCTGCAACGTTAAAGAACCTAACGTTAAACTAATTGCCAGCACAGTTGCCAGCGTACTAAATTATCAACGAGTTAAACTGCTGATTTATACATTTTCGCTGCGATTGATAAACTGAAGCGAGTTGACCTTTCTGGTCAATCGCACACGAATCATAAAATCGCGATTATTCTAATACTGGGAAATGGCGTAATATACGATTACTTATAATACTAATAGAAGGCGAATTAATCATTGCAAGTATTTGTAGAATAATTTTGCTAGATTTTAGTCATATTCAATGACTAAAAAAATATGAAGAAAAAAATTATATTCTTTATACAAGAATAACAACTTAATCATAAAATTAGTACACAATAATATGCACTTGTAAAATTATGGAATAGCGGGTCATGTAAAATCGTGTGAAACGATAAAGTTCTGTTGTTATTACCAAATTAGTTTATATAAAAATACAAGTTTTCTATCAGATTTATATTTTGCAAACAAATGATCTGGTAGCTTTGCACTCAAGATCGTCCATACCGATTTCGACTTTCAGGAGACGAGCACAATACTGTAGTCCAAATGTGAACCAAATTTGGCAATAATATTACTTGAACATATAGAATTGTTTTTCGTACAGCATGAAAATTTTAGGTCCTTTAATAGACCAATACAAATTTGACATGAGCAAGAATATTGTCAACTAATGATTTATTTGACAGTCAGTGTCAGTCGAATTCTGTTGAATTATTCATTGCAATTATTTATAAAATAATTTAGCTAGATTTTAGTCATTTTAAATGACTAAAAAAATATCAAGAAAAAAAAATTGTATTCTTCATACAAAAATCACAGCTTAATCATAAAATTGATACACAACAGTATGCACTTGTAAAATTATCGAATAGCGGGTCATGTAAAATCGTGTAAAATGATGAAGTTCTATTATTATTACCAAATTATTTTATATAAAAATTCAAGTTTTCTATCAGGTTTATTAGTTATCCTTTCAGGAGACGAGCGCAATGCTTCTTTCCATGAAAATTATCAGAACCATCCAATTTCATGCATTATCACAATTTACACATTACATATTAATATCAATTATTACATAACGATACTAAAGTTTATATTAGCGAAATTTTCACATTCAACGCTGGTAAAAAAAATTATAGAGATTGATAGAGATCGACAGAATTTGAATAGGATTTAATCATACGTTATCATCTCTATTTATGCGGACTTTGATCAATTTATACAAATTCAATCGCACGGAGAGAAATTTCTGTGTTGTGACAACATAAAACGATGACAACAAAAATCGTTATACGTTAGGCTGACAAATCATTTGTTCGGCTGACAAATCGGTTTTACTATACTGACAAATCTTTTTGCTGGGCTGAACGATCTTTTTGTTAGGCTAACAAAACGATTTTTGTTTTCACCGTTTTATGTTGTCACGACACAAAAATTTCTCTCCGTGCGTTGTTATCAGTTTCCTATAGTTTTCGTTTTCTATGGGTTAAATACGATAAATACATTATCGGTATTTATGGTGCATCAACGAATTTATTTGGAAAAAGTGACTTTTTTCCGTTTCTGATTCGAGAATTCACAGATCAGACTTCCGATCGGAAAATTCAACCCAAATTATTTTTTTCTTCAAGATATCGAACTTTGGCCTTCACTATCATTCTCAAGTCGCATATTCCACCACTGAAACCAGCCGAATCAGACCTTCAGATTCCAAAATTTCGTAGATCTGACTTCTGGTCAAAAACAACCACAAAATGACGCCTCATTTTTTATTTTTCCAGATATCGACTTTGGGCCTTCACTATCATTTTCAAGTCGTATATTTCACGCCAGAAAAAATACACGTTTCAGTTCTTATACAGAGATAAAAAAAAAGTAGAACCTTGCACATTGCTTCCTCATTATTTTTCGCTTTTTACAAAGATTCCTCTATGAGGAAGCAAAAAAGTATGTTATTCAATTTTGGATTCCTCATAGAGGAAGCTTTGTAAAAAGCGAAAAATAATGTGGAAGCAATGTGCAAGGTTCTACTTTGTATACTTATTTTAATTATATAAATAAACATGTTGTGAATTCGCTTTTTCTATTTTGTTATTCCGTTATTTCGTTATTATTAGAGCGTTTTCGAAAGTGAATGTGATAACGTATATTTTTTTTAAATAATTCACACCGAGAGAAAAGATTTCATTGACGCTAAAGAAATGGGTGGATTGATTTCTTTTTCATTGATTTCAACGAAATATTTCTTTGATTTCAATGAAATAGTGCATTTGAATTTCAAAGAGAACATTTCATTGCCTGTAAATAAAGATTTACTTAGTGAGCATATAATAAAGAAACAGTTTTATTGTTTTATAGAGACGTTTTCATTGGTTCAAAGAAACGTTTTCATTGATCTCTCTCTCTCGCACCTAACCTCACTTTTTTGTTTTCCGGTTCTCCCGAACGAACGGCTTCGAATTTCGAGGAGTCAGAAGCTTAGCCTATTTCTGCCGTACTTCCTTACAAACTCACAAAATTTGAGCTTTATCTGCCGCGTACTTCAGGAAAAAATAGGTTTCGAAATTTGGAGCTGGTAAGAAGAAGGTTTCATTGAATCAGCGACGATATCTTTGAAATCAATGAAAAAGGTTCATTGGTTTAAAGAAATGTTTCTTCGAATCAATTTCACTACTTTTGATTGAGTTTGAGATCATTCAAAGAAAAGATAGTATTGAAATTCAAGTATTTCATTTCATTGGCAAAGATTTCCGTGAATCAATGAAACTTTTTCTCTCAGTGCAACATTCCATAAAATCAAAAATTTCATACCGTTCGTCACTAAATTATACATATATAATGGCTGAATATTGTTTCATTTATATACAAAATTTGAGCTCGCTATCCCAAGTTTTGCAAAAGTTACAATAGAGCGATAATGTCAATTTTTTTAAAAATTCAAAATTCCATAAAATTTGAACCACTCTACCGATTTGAGCCAAATTCAATACCAAACAACATTGAGTGCACCTGCTCTTATAACCAACTATTTAGCAAAATAGACTAAATTTTACGAAAGTTAGAGAGCGTACCTCCTTTTCTTCAAAAAATTCAAAACGGCATAAAATCGAAATTTTCGCACACATTTTGTCGAAAATTACTACAGTTAAAGAGGGTCTGCTGCTACACTTGTGTGCCAAATTTGAGCTCGATATACAAAACGGTTCTTGAGTTATCGGCGTTCGAATTTTCGGAGTTGTATATATACACACACACACATACATACGGACATTTTTTCTAGATCATTTTTCTGGACGTTTTGGACAATTCTAAGTGTCCTGACATAATCTCGAAAAAAAAAATTTCATGAAAACAAAGCTTCCTCTATGAGGAAGCAAATTTAATAAAACTGTTGGCAATTAAATAAAACTGCAGGTATATAACAATAAGAATAGATTTATTATAATTTTTTAAGGAGTTGTTATTTTACAGAAGAATGGTCTTGTATCCGCACAATTCAGGTCATCCATGCCACCGAAACTCAAAAGCTGCGCGCAATTTTGTTTTCCGTCCATATTATCGGGATTAATAGAAAACTTGTTTGACCACCGAGCCCAGCCCGCTTTTGATATTGGCTCATCGAACACCGTGACCCAATCGTCCTCCTCGAAATTATCGTGATAACCAACCCACGCATCTTGTATCGAATTATCGATAAGCATTTGTAGTAGGATATTCTCTTCTGAGTCCGATCTGATAACCGCCAAGTGGCCTGACAAGAAAGGAATGCAATATAAATCTCATTACCATATAATTATTTCAGAAAGAGTATTCATGTTTGTCTAAGGAGTAAATCCTTCTTATTTTTTTAACGTAAATACTAGGATGGTTAAAAAAAATTTAATCCTTTTATTAAACTTGCAAAAGTCTTGACCTCCATATTCACCTTTTCAAAATAAAATCCAGATATATTGCTTCCTCATAGAGGAAGCTTTGTTTTCATGAAATTTTTTTTTTTCGAGATTTTCATGTCAGTATGCTTAGAATCACCTAAAACGTCGAGAAAAGTGGTTTAGAAAAAATGTCCGTATGTATGTATGTGTGTGTGTGTGTGTGTGTGTGTGTGTGTGTGTGTGTGTGTGTGTGTGTGTGTGTGTGTGTGTGTGTGTGTGTGTGTGTGTGTGTGTGTGTGCTGGGCTTCGAAAATTCAATCTCCTCTCACTCGGTAACCGTTCGAGCGATCCGGCTCAAATTTGGCACGCAAGTAGAGTAGCTGCCCCTCTTTGAATGTTGTGATTTTTGCCAAAATATGTGAAGTCATTAAGATTTTATGTTGATTTTAATTTGTTGAAAAAAGGGCGTGGTCGCTCTAACTTTCGTAAAAGTTCGCCGATTTGGCTAAATAGTTCTTCATAACTGAAGATACGTTCAATGTTGTATGGTATTGAATTTCGACGAAATCGGTAAAGCGGTTCGGATTTTATAGAATTTTGAATTTTTCGAAAAAAATAGATTTTGATCTAAATTACGTCGAATTTCAACAAATGAACAGAAATTTTGTACAGACGAAAAATAACATTCAGAAATGCCATGTACCAAATTTGGTGATGATCGGTAAAGTCGTTCGGATTTTACACCATTTTTCATTTTAAAAAAATGTAGATTTTCGCTATAACTTCCGGAAAAGTTGAGAAAGTACGACAAAAATTTGTATCTAATCAAAATTAGATGTAACGGTGTTTGCAGAGGTGATTTATAGCTGTATAAAACACCTCTGCAAAAGAGACACAAGGTATAAAAAAAAAAGATGCAAAGTAGAACCTTGCACATTGCTTCCTCATTATTTTTCGCTTTTTACAAAGCTTCCTCTATGAGGAAGCCAAAATTGAATAACATACTGCTTCCTCACAGAGGGAGCTTTGTAAAAAGCGAAAAATAATGAGGAAGCAATGTGCAAGGTTCTACTTTGCATCTTTTTTTTAAATTTATTTAATTTAACATCACTTTTCGTTGCAATTTTTTGTTCACATAATCAATAAAAAATGTTGCCAGTCGATTCTGTGTGAAAAGGTGCATATGAAGATCAAGACACACATTTTTGCAAGTTTAAGAAAAGAAATTTAAAAAATTTTTAATCACCCTAATATACACACTGCAGGCGGATTTTTTGTTTTTTTTTTTTTCTAAATGTCATTTCTGAACGTTTTGGCGCATTTTAAATCCGCTGATATCCAAAATCCAAAAGACAAACAATTTTCATCATGACAAAGTTTCCTCTATGGGGAAGCTAAATATTTTCTCATGTTCATTTTAAATCGACTCGGTCACTTAAATAAAATTATTTTCGAATATTCACCTCCCTGGTCGATACAATATCTTCTTGCCCTGTTCCACGTCATTCTGTGAAGGTTCAACTTGTGAGCGCCTAGTCCTTGGGTCACATTATAGTCCGGGTAAATTACCCTGCCGTCTTCAAGTAAGTTATTCGTAAAACCTTTTGAATGTTTCCATGGAAAAGCATTGACGTAGAAAATTTGATGTGCCGCGTTAAAGTTATATTTTCCATCAGTTTCCTGAGCTGTTGGATAATCGCAAAATGTCACATTTAAACACGCAATCATCATTTTATAACACAATAGTTTATTTTTACAATAATTAAATTCTACAAAAAAATTTGGGGTTGAAAAGTAAATTAACGAATTTCTATACTTACTCAATTCCTTTTTAGAATCATTGTTTAATGACGGAACCAGCGGTGACAAAACTGCCGGTGGAGTATCATACACTCCAGGTTTTGGCTGACCATAAATGCCCTTTACTACTTGCTGCGACAAAAACACTCCGAGCAGCAAAAACTTCAACATATTTGACGATAATAACGCTTATAGATGAAAAATCCGTTCCTTCTGCACCGTTAAACTGAATGCCAGGACAGTTGCCGACGTAATAAATTATCAACGAGTTAAACTGCTGCTTTATAAATATTGGCTGTGATTGATAAACCGAAGCGAGTGAACTTTCCGGGTCGGTCGTACACCAATCATCGAACAACACATAAAAACGCAGTTTTTCCAATTCAGGAAAGTTGCGCAATATATGATTATTTATAATACTAATAGTAGACGATTATCAACATTTTTTCTTCCTCATAATAAAAAACGTTTTGTTTTCGCGAAAATTGTTTATTCCAGATTTTCGTGTAAGTTTATATAAAAAGCCTGGAATGTAGAATCTTGCAAAATGTTTCCTCATTATTTTGCACATTTGCACATCTATGAGGAAATATGTTTATTGATTTTTACTTCCTCATAGGAAAAATAATTAGAAAAAAAAAAATAATTTGCAAGGTTCTACTTTGCAATGTCCTAAAATTTTAACCGCTTGAATGATTTTTGTTAAATTTGTATTCAAACCTTGTTCCATGGTAGTTCATATGTGAACAAAATTCGAGCTAAATCGATACAAAATTGAAAACTTTTTTTTATGGCATCAAATTTTATTTTCGAATGAAGCAAAATCGAAATTTACCAAAACAGCGCCCGTTTCTTGGGCTAAATTCATCATTGATGATCACTAATCGTGAATTCACATGAAAAACTTTAGTCAGAAATCTCAAAATTTACAGACGTTATTTTGTTTACAGATATTTAAAGAAAAAATTAAAATCACAATAAAATTAGAACGACTCTATCGATTCTTGCTAAATTTCGCACCAATCATGGTTTAATGTTAGTCCATTTGTGTACAAAATTTCAGCCTGATATCTCATAATTTACAATAGTTATAGCGTAAAAAGCCTTTTTTTCGAAATTTTCAAAATGCTGTAAAATTTGAACCTCTCAACCAATTTACGCCAAACTCAATATATTCGTTAAAGAACATTTCCCTTGTTTATCACCTGGTATTATTCTGAAAAATATACACTGTTCGCCTTTAGGACAAATAATATTTTGCTTTGTGGAAAAATCAGTTAGTTCTTATAGGTAGCCTAACATAATATCAGTGTAAATTTATGATGATGTCAACAAGGAAATAGGCATAGTTTCACTGTTAAAAAAAATTATTCGTGTGGAAGTTTCGAAAAACGGGGGAATTATTTTTTTATACCGGAAGCTTGATCCGTGCCACTCTGATGATTTTTTTGCAATATGTACAGTAGGGTGTGTCGAATTTTTTTTTTTTTTTTTTTCATATTGTATGGTCTCAAACCATTGTTTGTGCCTTTAAACAACTCGTCTGAAAATTTGAGCACGATAAAAAAATTTTTAGAGGTGGCTCAAACGATGTATCGATTTCTCATTTAATTAAAACGTAAATGAATACGGCTCTTAATAAATTCATGTCCCCAAATTACGGATACGATATATTGGAGTTTGTATATTTTTTTTCGTCATCTTCATATCATTCGGAAGTGAAAAAGTGCTTACAAATTTTTCGTTTAGATCAATAGTTTTCAAGTCATGATTTTTGTAAGGCGCGAGATATTCATTACGCCTAAATTCGAGAAATTCGGGCAAGAATTGCAAACACTTCCCGATGTTAAAAAAATTTGAAAAAATTCATACTTATTATAGGCACTCAAAAGACTAATTTCGCATAATAATAATTTCAAAATGTTATTAACAAATTGTTAAAAAGAAAATTGTTCATCAAAATATGCGGTGACTCAACTTTTTTTTGTATGAAAAAGATTCGTTCATTTTTCGGAATACATATGAATTTTTTCAGATTTTTATCTTTATTTTGATTTTTCTTGTTATTTACATGGGAAAATGTGCAAAAATAAAAATAAAGACAAAAATCTGAAAAAATTCATACGTATTCCGAAAAATGAACGAATTATTTTCATAAAAAAAAGCTGAATTACCGCATATTTCGATGAACAATTTTCTTTTTAACAATTTGTTAATAATCTTTTCAATGCCATACCAAAATATTATTAACAAATTGTTAAAAAGAAAATTGTTCATCAAAATATGCGGTAACTCAGCTTTTTTTTTATGAAAATAATTCGTTCATTTTTCGGAATACGCATGAATTTTTTCAGATTTTTGTCTTTATTTTTATTTTTGCACATTTTTCCATGTAAATAACAAGAAAAATCAAAATAAAGATAAAAATCTGAAAAAATTCATATGTATTCCGAAAAATGAACGAATCTTTTTCATACAAAAAAAAGTTGAGTCACCGCATATTTTGATGAACAATTTTCTTTTTAACAATTTGTTAATAACATTTTGAAATTATTATTATGCGAAATTAGTCTTTTGAGTCCTTATAATGAGTATGAATTTTTTCAAATTTTTTTAAGATCGGGAAGTGTTTGCAATTCTTGCCCGAATTTCTCGAATTTAGGCGAAATGAATATCTCGCGCCTTAAAAAAATCATGACTTGAAAACTATTGATCTAAACGAAAAATTTGTAAGCACTTTTTCACTTCCGTATGATATGAAGATGACGAAAAAAAATATACAAACTCCAATATATCGTATCCGTAATTATGGGACATGAATTTATTAAGAGCCGTATTCTTTTACGTGTTAATTAAATGAGAAATCGATACATCGTTTGAGCCACCTCTAAAAAAATTTTTATCGCGCTCAAATTTTCAGACGAGTTGTTTAAAGGCACAAACAATGGTTTGAGACCATGCAATATGAAAAAAAAAAAAAAAAAAAAAAAAATTCGACACATCCTAATGTACAGTCATGCAAGAACACTCTTTAATTTTATTAGCCAAAAAAAGTAACCTTTTTTTATCAAAAAAATAATAATGCCCCCGTTTTTCGGAACTTTCACACAAATGCATTTTTCAATACCAGAAGATCGATCGGTGCCACTCTGGCGATTTTTTTGTGATATCAACAGTCATGTAGCAATACTCTGTAATTTTTTCGGTAAAAAAAAATATCCTTTTTTTAATTAAACAATAATTCCTCCATTTTTCGGAAAAAAATCATACTCACAGGAACGTGACAATTATTTGAAATATTCCGCTCGAAAGCTAACAATAAACGACAACTTTTATGTGCAGACATTTTTTTTCAGTAATTTCAAAATTCTGAGATATTGGCACTTGAATAAAAAAAGCCATTTTCTGAAAAGTTATTTTAAAAAATCTGAAAAAATTCACATAGACTGTCTTTTAGTGGTATATTTATATAATCAATTACAGGGCAAATCGGAGGGTCGAAAAAAAAAGTGGCTGAATTGACAGAGAATGCTTCATACACTTGAATAATAATTTCCAATATTTGTGTTGTAAATTTCATTTTTTTAAACAATGTTGTAAAACTGTTAAGAGCATTTAAAATATCACTAATCAATTGACACTTTGCAGATGAATTCTTCTTTATGATTGCAATTATAGTCGTCCAGGCCGCCATCGTCGATTACAAGTTGGGCACAGTCAGAACTATCGCCAGCAGGATTAGGATCAAATAGTTTTGACCATCGAGCGATGCTTATTTCCTCGAAGGGCTCGTCAAACACCGAAACCCACTCGCCTTTTTCGTATTTATTGTGATAACCGACCCACGCCCTTTTTATCGAATTTTCTGCCATAATTTGCAGTACGACAAGTTCTTCTTCATAGGATCTGATAACCGCCAAGTGACCTGTCAAAAAAGTGAATGCAATATAAATTTTCAAATCATATAATTATTTCAGAAACAATATTTATATTCAATAAAATTAAATGGGTTTATTATAATGACGAATATTTTTGGTTTTCCAAATTTATATATATTAATAGCATTTACATGTATTAAACACAAATATTTATCGATTTGTCTGTAGGAATTCAAGATGGAGTGAAAATTATGTCAACCTATTTTGTGCCTATTATTCAATCAGTTTTTAATATATTAAACATTCACTGTAATTTAAGACATTTTTTAAAAATGTTCTGAGACATTTTTCATAACTGATCAAATTTTACAAATACTTAATAGTCGAATTTGCAGAATTTACGGACGTTAATGCCGATTTTACTTTAAAAAATCGCTAAAAATCGACTCAAATTTTATCGCATCTTATTTTTTTATTAAAAGAAGAATGTATTTAATAATAAAAATAATTATTAAAAATTACAGATATTGTTGACAATAAATTTTCTAAACAAAAGAAAATCGAAAACATTGATTCCTATCAAATATTTTTAACAATAATATTTTTATAACTCGAATAAAGTATTACACCAAAGGAGAGTAGAAAAAAACAATGAAGAAGACGAAACAATTATTTTTTTTCATATAACATTGAAATTGGATTTTCTTATTTTATTAAAAAAAATAATAATAATTGTCAGATATTATGATAATTAAAATAAAAACATTATACAAAACATAATGAGAAGATGGAAAAAAAAACGGAACATAAAACTTGGAAGATAAAATTTCAATACAATTTATTCCCAAGGGAGAAAAGTAAGTCCCAAGGGACGAAAGTATTAACTTTCCACCCGCTTCAAGGGGAAGAAAGTACGAACTTTACGTGCAGGTGTATAAAAAAAAGATTTTTCATGAAAACAAAGCTTTCTCTGTGAGCAAGTAATTCATGTTACTTTTTGGATATTTACCTCCTTCCTCGATACAAATTTTTCGCGCCATGTTCCACGTAACGTTGCTAAGGTGCAACTTGTGTGCACCTATTCCGTCCATTACTTTATAGCCAGCGTCGAGAGCTTTCGGGATGAGGCGAATATTTTTCATGGAATTTGTTGGACTTTTCCAGGGAAAAGTGTTGAGGTAAAAAAATTGTTGCGACGCGTAAAAATTATTTTTTCCATCGGTCATCTGAACTGTTGGATAATCGTAAAGTGTTACAATTATTATACAATCTGCATTTTATAAATTGTCATTTTTAAAAATCTAAATTCAATTGCACACTAAATGTAGGGTTGAAAAAATAATTAAATAATTTTGTATACTTACTCAATTCGTTTTTAGAATCACTGGGTAATGGTGATGGCAATGGTGACAAAACTGACGGTTGAACATCGTAAACTCGAGCATTTGGCACACCAGAAACGTCCTTTACTACTTCTAGCCACAAAAACACACCGAGCACTAAAAACTTTAACATAGTTGGCGATAATAACGTTGATAGATGAAAAATACTTTCTTTCTGCAGCGTTAAACTAATTGCCAAGACAGTTGCCGACGTACTAAATTATCAATGAGTATAATATGCTGCTTTTATAAATATGTGATTGATGAATTAAAGCGAGTGACCTTTCCGGGTCAATCGTAGACGAATCTTTCATGGAAACATAAAATTAAAGTTGATCTGGTCAGTGAATAATTGCAATTCTTCTATTGAAGAATTGCAATTATTTCTGTTTCCTCAAAGAGGTCATTTTCTAACAACTCCACTTTAGTAAAAGTGTATTCAATGACCTCTTTGAGGAAACAGAATTGGTTTGACGTAACAGCCAATGATTCTTATCTCAGACCTAAGAAGAATTCGTTTTCCCAGAAAAGTTATTATCCACCAAAGCAAATCTGCGTGCATTACAATTTTTACATTTACAAATTCATACATTTTTCTTAATTTAGTTTTAAATCTTAAATCTAATTTTTAGATGACTTATCATCTAATTAGCATCGAATGCAAATTTTCTGTAAAGAGGAATTGGTGATAGATGATTTCTTTTTATTTATAATAATTATTGTTATTTTAAAATAACCTTTTTTTAGGAGAAAGAGTAGAAGAATTTTGCAAGTAAATTCTTTTATTTGAAATATATATTATAAAAAGATCTCGCCGCCGCCGCCGTCGCCGTGTCAAGAATCGAGGGACTTAGAAAAATTCAGCTCAAACCAGCGTAAGGAGGGGGGGGGGGGTTCTGACGGGTTGAGTGACGGGGTTTCTGACGGGGGGGGGGGGGTCTGAAGGGTTGAGTGACGGAGTTTCTGACGGGGTGGAGGGGTTTCTGACGGGTTGAGTGATGGGGTTTCTGACGGGGGGGGGGGGGTCTGAAGGGTTGAGTGACGGGGTTTCTGACGGGGTGGAGGGGTTTCTGACGGGTTGAATGACGGGGTTTCTGACGGGGTGGGGGGGTTTCTGAGCAGTTGAGTGACGGAGTTTCTGACGGAGTGGGAGGGTTTCTGAGCGGTTGAGTGACGGAGTTTCTGACGGAATGGGGGGGTTTCTGACGGCTTGAGTGACGGGGTTTCTGCCGGGGGGGGGGGGTTCTGACGGGTTGAGTGACGGGGTTTCTGACGGGGGGGGGGGGGTCTGAAGGGTTGAGTGACGGGGTTTCTGACGGGGTGGAGGGGTTTCTGACGGGTTGAGTGACGGGGTTTCTGACGGGGGGGGGGGGGGGGGTCTGAAGGGTTGAGTGACGGGGTTTCTGACGGGGTGGAGGGGTTTCTGACGGGTTGAATGACGGGGTGGGGGGGTTTCTGAGCAGTTGAGTGACGGAGTTTCTGACGGAGTGGGAGGGTTTCTCAGCGGTTGAGTGACGGAGTTTCTGACGGAGTGGGGGGGTTTCTGAGGGGTTGAGTGACGGCGTTTCTGACAGGGGGGGGGGGGGGGTTCCGAATGGTTTCTGACGGGGTTTCACATTCAAATTTCAAAAATGTTCACAAGCCCGGATTGGGGAGAGATTGCGACCGCGCGCAGCGCGCGAGCCACACTAAAATCCTAGTTTGAAATAAAAAATATTAACATTACGGTAATTAGATTTCTCACGAATCTAATCTAATCTTGTCGTTAACCGAACGACCTTTTCGGGTCAATACCGATAGCACAACGTGTTCAATTTTTATTCTGACAAAATACGTCGTATAAAAAAAATCAAACACTATTTTCCTTTCGGATGAGAAAATTGAGTGCAACATGAAAATATACACCAAAGATATTTAAGACTATAAAAGATATTCTACTTTATAATATCAACAGCCGAATTTTTAAATATCTATCAGACTTTGGATCTTTATTTTCGTTTTTCAAAACTTCACAAAATTCTCTTTAGGTAAAGATTTGCAACGATATCGACATAAATTTTTTTTTATTTCAATTTTGCCGATGATAGTAATAACATACGATCATCAATTTATTATTTGACAAAATACGAGATATGAAAATTTGGATACGACTTTTTCTCTAAATGAGAAAGTCGAGTATAAAATAGAAATAACTGCCAGATATTTTTAATTAAAAAAGAAGGTCGTTGTTTTTTAAACGATTTTCAAATTTTACAAAATGTTTAATAAAGAAATGATCGAAATTAATAGTAGCTAAGATTACTATATTGTTTAATATTCAATTTATTGAAGACACAATTTCGTAAAAGTATAAAATACATAATTGAGAAATTACAGGTCATAAGTATCATAATATTCCTTCATTTAAAGCACAAAAAAAAGATCATAATTTTTTATATTCGGTGAAAAATATTGCACTTGTTTAGCTCCTAATATTAAAGTAAAAAATGTACAATGTTCATTGTACTGTGTAATTAATGATGGTATCAATAATAATTGATAAAGATTTGTAAATTTATGGAGAGCATTTTTAAAATCATTCATCAGTTGATACTTTGCAGATGAATGCTCGTTTATCATTACAATTTGTATCGTCCATGCCACCGTCTTTAAGAAGTTTGGCGCAATGTTCCCCGTTCCTTCCACTGGGACTACTTCCCAATTTTTTCGACCATCGAGCCCAACCGGTTTTCGCTAAAGGCTCGTCCAATACTGAAACCCAATCGCCATCTTCGAATAAATCGTGATAACCGATCCAGACTTCCGTAACATCATTGGTTATCATCTGCAGTAGAATTTTCTCTTCCGTCTCCGTAGCGATAACCGCTAAATGACCTGAAAATAAAAAACTTTGAGATAGAATCCAGATATTTAAAAATACTTTTAACATTGTTGAAAGTATGCGTAAGTCTATAAGGAAATAAAGGCAGGACACTAATTAAGGTAATTATGTCGCGAAGGCAAACTTAAGGGCTAATACCACTCTAGAATTTTGGAAAAATCGATTTTTCTTTTTTTTTTGCTATTATTGACAATAACTATTTTTAAAGCCAAAAAAAAGAAAAATCGATTTTTCTTTCATATAGTTAAAAAAAAATGTTCTTTCTTTCCTTTATAGGAAGTTTTCTTTTCTATAGTGAAAAAAAATTTCACTATAGGACCAACTGCGTATTATTTTTATGATCCGATTTTTCTTTTTTTGGTTATTATTAAAAATTACGATTTTTAAAGCCAAAAAAAAGAAAAATCGATTTTTCTTTCATATAGTTAAAAAAAAAAGTTCTTCCTTTCCTTTATAGGAAGTTTTCTTTTCTATAGTGAAAAAAAATTTCACTATAGGACCAACTGCATATTATTTTTATGATCCGATTTTTCTTTTTTTGGTTATTATTAAAAATGACTATTTTTAAAGCCAAAAAAAAGAAAATAACTATTATTATAGCTATTATTAATAAAATTATTAATAAAATAGCTATTATTAAAAATAACTATTTTTAAAGCCAAAAAAAAGAAAAATCGATTTTTCTTTCATATAGTTAAAAAAAAATGTTCTTCCTTTCCTTTATAGGAAGTTTTCTTTTCTATAGTGAAAAAAAATTTCACTATAGGACCAACTGCGTATTATTTTTATGATCCGATTTTTCTTTTTTTGGCTATTATTGACAATGACTATTTTTAAAGCCAAAAAAAAAGAAAAATCGATTTTTCTTTCATATAGTAAAAAAAAAATTTCTTCCTTTCCTTTATAGGAAATTTTCTTTTCTATAGTGAAAAAAAATGTCACTATAGAACTAACTGCATATTACTTTTATGATCCGATTTTTCTTTTTTTTGCTGTAATTAATAATAACTATTTTTTAAGCCAAAAAAAAGAAAAATCAGATCATAAAAATAATACGCTGTTGGTTCTATATTGAAAATTTCTTTTTTAAAGTTTGCGAAAAAATATATAAATCTGATGTGACATTCACCGAATCTGGTAAAATTTTTAACGCGATTTTCTCGAAAGTACTTTTTTCAAACTGGGAGTACGTATTACTTGAACACCGTTGCATGGATCGATTTGAAATTTTTATAGTAGCTTCACAATTATATTCTCTATCGAATGCACGTGGTCGTTTTTTAAATTAATGTAAACTTTTTTTATAAACAATTTACTGATTATTTTTTGGCAAAAAATCGATGCATTTTTTCAAAAGCGCACCATTTCCACAAAATTTGATTTAAAAAAAATCCCTTACACAGTTCCATAGCCATTAGTATATAGATTATACATTTTTTTGGTTTTTCGATCCAAGTCTTATAGTTTACGAGAAAACCGTCCGACCGTGAAAGTGTTTTAAAAAAAGACGGTTTTCAAGATGGGCTCTGTCGCCGCCATTTTGTATCAAAATGATGATACATTTTTTTTCTTCGTACTTCAATATATGTTGAATAATCCCTCTGAAAAGAAATCCCATTCTTTTTCTCATACTCCCAAAATAAATCGTCAAAGTTAGGCCTTTTATTCTATCGTTAGAGTGGTGTTTCCTTAAGGTACCTATGTCGCGAAGGCAACCTTAATTGA
Organism: Ephialtes manifestator; assembly: GCA_963970395.1. Taxonomy (NCBI): domain Eukaryota; kingdom Metazoa; phylum Arthropoda; class Insecta; order Hymenoptera; family Ichneumonidae; genus Ephialtes; species Ephialtes manifestator. The sequence goes on from OZ019980.1 coordinate 19,936,531, forward strand.
TGCGTCTGAATTTTTTATATCTTATAGTTTAAGTTTTCATCTTTTATTTGTGTAGAACTCCGAGATGTGTTACCGGGTATCGAAATGAGTAATTATATTTTAAAAGTACAGTTTTATACACAGCGTTATATGAAAAAATCATGTATATTGACATTTCAACTGCGAAAAAAGCATCTTAAATATGAGATACAAGATGTATAAAATGCTCTACGTTTTCGTTAGGGCTTCAAGTTATCGATACGATCATAAAAAGTGGGAGTCACCGGAAATTTAAGCGAATTTTTTAACTGACTATTTTTCGAAAAATTCAAAATTCCATAAAATTTGAACTGCTTTGAGCAATATCGATCGTCCTTCAACCTTAATTTATTTATAAAAAATAATTTAGCTCGTTAGCTTAACAAATGTCAGAAACTGGACTTTTTTTTTGCACGCATAGAATTTTTTCGTAAAAATTCAAATTGTCATAAAATTTGATTTATTATTTATTTACCTCCTTCATCGGTGCAAATTCTTCTTGCCCTGTTCCATGTGAGTTTGCGAAGATGGAGTTTGTGAGCGCCTATTCCTTTGCTCACATGATAGTCAGTATTTAGTTCCCTACTAAATCCGTGACCCGCAAAACCACCAAAAGGGCCTCCAAAATAGAAAGTTTGATGAGACGCGTAAAAATTGTATTGCCCATTCTTTTGTGTTTTTGCTAAACCAGAAAAATTACACATATTACAAAATAAGTATAACATAGTTAAAATGAAAAATCTAATGAAAAAAAAAAGAAATTTCACGTTTTTTTTTTACAAAAATGTCACTTAGTCCAAAATGTAATTTATTCCATTTTTATACTCACTCAATTCGATATCAGAATCATTTTTCAGCGGCGACAAAATTTCAGGCACTTCCTTCCATTGGACAAGCGGCGGCAGACCAAAACTGTCTTTTACTACTGCGCACAACAAAAACACTCCGAGCACCAAAAATTTGAACATTATTGTTGAAGGAAAAAGGCGTGAAATAAAAAAAAAATTCTTCGAACCGATTGTGAGGACAGCTCGTGAAGTTCTGAATAATTTATGTCGATCCTTCATTATTTTATATCGTTATTATATCTTAAAAAAACACAATGTCACTGCAGGACATCCGGTGATTTTAATTATGGGTATCATACATAATAATATTTTATCAATTCATTATCATTTAACCGTTTTAACGTGGAAAAAAAGGATGCTGACTAATTCTGAACCATTTATCGTGTCCAATATTTTATAAGTTATTTTTAAATACAGCAAATTTCATGGGGCATTTAATAAATAATAAAAAAATGTTTGAAAATAAAAAATCTTTTCCCTAAATAATACTGATACATAATTTAACAGTAATTACTTCTCATATTCATTTCCTGACTTTTTTCATTCAATTTTATTAAATCTACACGAAAATCCACTAAATGCACGAAAAAAAAAATTAAAGAAGGGACAGCATTTGCTGTGGCTGAAAAATTTTTGGTGGTAGCAAAAAGTGAAAACTTTTTACCATAAAAATATTTTTAAAAGACATATTAAAATTCACTTGTTCATTTGGACGTATGATTATATTTTTCTTTAATTAAAGATAAATTCAACATGCATTTCTAATAGAATTCCAGTCTGACAAATTTTGTCAGGATATTGGGATGAAAATTAATAAAAGATAGTTTAAAAAATAGTAATTCCTGTAAAATTGCTAATATGTTATGTCAGTTAAAGGGTTAAGCAATTTGAATGTCTTTACATTTTTCGTTACGTCGACCCATTACATTTTTCATTATTTTTATTTATACTGTAACGATGTTTATATGACATTTTTCATTTATTTTCTATTGAAAAAATATTTATAATTGTTTTTACGTATATTAGGATCTTCTAAAAAAAAACGCTGATGTAATAATAAATTATTAACTAAATAAGTAAACAAATGTTTTTATATCATTTCTAGTTCTTATTCCTGTTACGTTAATTTAAAAAAATAAGGAATAAATAATATTCGTAGTCATATCAAACATTTATATCTAAAAATTTTATGAAATTTCACATTTGTATAGAAATTCTCCATGTATAAACATAATAAACGGTGAAATGGGGTTTTTACGTTGAATCTTTTTTTTTTTTTTAGGAAAACAACTGAAATCCTTCCCTTGTTTGTCAAAATAATAGAAATACAATGGGCGTGATATTTTTTACGGACGGTAATTTTTTCTGCTATTATTACCAAAATCGTACCGTTATTAAGGTGTAAAAAAACGTAAATTGATTTAAACAACGTTAAAGTAAAACAATGTAAAAATAAAATGAAAGCGTAGCGCCTCCTTAAATAATGAAGAGAATTGTTTGGGTGTCTTATTTTAGTGAGTTTCCTTAAAGCTATTATTTCAGCAATTTAAATGTTTTTTTTTTCTTCGCTGAGTTGCTGAAATTAAAAAAAAAAATATTCATAGTCATATCAAACATTTATATCGGATTGTACTCAGCACAACGTGTAGCTATCAAAATTTGATTTTAGCTGTCGAGTCTCATCGAATAATTCGACCTTTTTCATACAATATATATACATATATATATATATATATGCTACAGCTACGTATATGTGTAATTTTGTTGTTTACTCATCGACTCACCGATGAAGATCTTGGATCACAGTTACGGCGATGTAATCAGCTCGTAGTCCGGGCAGATTCAGCTTCGGAAAGTTAGCCGGGCTGCTGGATAGATTAACAATCACTGGTATCACGTAAATCGCGTTGTATATTGAAAATCGACACACCGAGGACGATATTAACCGGGGGTAACGATGCCTCTTGCGGGTCGGAGGAATTCTGAGGCGACGTGACTCTTGGTGGTCTTCGCGATTCGTTTATAGAAGCCCGGCGAAGCTTGCTAATCCAATTAAACGTCAGGTCGTCCACTCTATATACAACGAGATATGCTAGACGATGAGCGAGCTCTGTCTCCATTTTCAACCCCGAAACCTGACACACACACACACACACACACACACACACAGATGTCTTTGACTCTACTACCTGCAAAATGTAGACAGGTGTCTATCATCAAAGCTTAAGGAGACCCAATCTCCTAAAAAAAAAGTCATAAGAAGAAAAATTGGGTAAATGATACTCTTCTTTTAAAAAATGTTAAATTAAAACGTCATTAAATACATAACGAGCATTATTTTCATTCTTTCCATGGTATCCCTAGCAGTTCGGACCACAATCGAATCACGGTGAAAATCACGCGTGAGTTTTGATACCGAAATTCACGGTCGTGTCACGGCGGAAATCACGGACCCTTTTATACCGTTTAAGCTTTTGAGCTTGCGGACCGTGATTTTACAATAAATAACGGTTGAAATCACGGCCCGAATCACGGCTCGTCGGAACTTTCAGTGCCGTGATAATTCTCAAAATCTCGGCAGATTTCACGTTTCCGGGTTTTACTTGTCATGATTTTTCTTTTAATCATGGCCGATATCACGGCTGAATTTACGGCCCTAAAATCCGTCGTGCTGTGACTTTCTTTAGTAATCACGGTCAGAATCACGGCAGATGTTACGTTGTCGTGATGCCAATGAAATGCTGTTACCGTCGGTATTTAATTTTTAATTACATAAAATGTGTAACATTTGAAACTCTGAAGAGAAGACAACGTCGTCTTTTCTTGGTCCTCTTTTCTAAATGGCTAGGCCATATATGTCAAATGGTTAGGACATCTCCAAAACGTGGTCCTTCAGGATATGAGAGCACAGCAACTTGCGATAAGCTGCGTGTTTATATGCAGGAAAAGGTGAACAATCACTTGCGAGAAACGCTTCGGGTCGTTGGCCATCTAGCGGAGCTAAGCCGGGTTTCCGCGTGGCAAAAGAGAGGCGCCCGTAGTTAGCCCGCTAGATGGCGAACGAGCTGAAACCTTTCTCGCAAGTGATTGTTCGTCGTTCCATGCATAAGTACGGGCTATCGTTGGTTACCGTCCACCCATGTAGTGACGTGGGTCATTTTTACTGTCTTTTATGAGTGGTACAATATATGCTAGGGTACAGAAAAATCCCTGGAAAAAATTCCAGCCCGACGAATTGCAGTACCATAAATTCAGCCGTCATATAGGCCATGATGAAAAGAAAAAACCACGACAAGATAAATCCAAGAAACGTTAAGACTGCCGTGATTTAAGACGTGATTTTGACAATTACCATGGCACTGAAAATTCCGTCGAGCCGTGATTCGGGACGTGATTTCAACCGTTATTTATTGTAAAATCACGGTCCGCAAGCTCAGAAGCTTAAACGGTATAAGAGGGTCCGTGATTTCCGCCGTGATACGACCGTGATTTACGGTGTCGAAACTCACGCGTGATTTTCACCGTGATTCGACCGTGAACAGCGTCAATTCCAGGCGTGGTTCAACCTGCTAGGGATGGCTTCAATCGCCTTTTACCGCCTTTTACCGCCCTTCCCACCCTTACTCCTACCACTCCCTACCCGCACTTCACCTAAGCTAACCTAACTTTCCAACGCGTCCGCAGCCGTCTTTAGGACACGTCATGGACACGGGAAAACTGCGGAAAACCCCCCTGGTTAAACGATCCGATTAGAACCAATAAAACGGACAAAAATCCGATTGAAACCTATTAGAACCGATTAATTTTCAATCGGAATTTCGTCCATTTAATCGGTTTCTATCAGTTTCAATCGGAATTACGAAGCAGGGCCGTAGCGGTACAGACGGCCATATATACTTCTGATTTCCCGGTGTATTCACGAAAGTAACTTACTTAGGTGTAACCACCGAGATCTCAGAAAAACTGACCTCCCGCTCACTGATTGATGTGCCAGACGGTGCGTGGCTAAACGGTCACCCATCCAAGTAATGGCCGCAAACAATGCTGCTTAACTCGGGGGATCGCCAGAGCCGCACACCGACCACACAACCTCCAGTGTCGGTTACAACGAGCAGTATAATTCTGCAATTTTGTAAAGACTTAAAGTGCACCAGAATGGTGTGAAGTAAAATGGAAAAATTTTCACTCGTCGTAGCTTTCGGAACAAATTGACGAACAAATTTTAGTGTTTGATATCTTATTTTATCTGTCGAAGAGTGCAGTCTGAAGTGAATTCTGAATTTGAAGTTAGGAATTTCAAGTTAGGAATTTCAAGTTAGGAATTTCGAGTTAGGAATTTCAAGTTAGGAATTTCAAGTTAGGATCTTCAAATTAGGAATTTCAAGTTAGGATCTTCAAATTAGGAATTTCAAGTTAAGAATTTCAAGTTAGGAATTTCAAGTTAAGATTCAAGTTAAGAATTCAAGTTCTCAATTTCAAGTTCTCAATTTCAAGTTCTCAATTTCAAGTTCCCAATTTCAAGTTCCCAATTTCAAGTTCTCAATTTCAACTTCTTAATTTCAACTTCTGCATTTCAAATTCTGACTTTCATGTTCCGAATTTCGAGTTCTGAATTTCGAGTTCTGAATTTCGAGTTCTGAATTTCAAGTTCTGAATTTCAAGTTCTGAATTTCAAATTCTGAATTTTAAGTTCCGAATATCAAGTTCTGAATTAAAAATCCTAAATTCAAAATTCTGAATTCATATTCTCTGACTTCAAAGTTCTGCTTTCACTGTGTATATGTCGACTGTATACATTTCATATACTAGACATAGGATTATTTATATAGTCCCTATACAAGTGCAATATAGGTATTGTAGTAGTTGGGGTCACTGGATAACTGTAATCCATTTATTTTTTACCTCGATGAGCTTACACTACGTATATAACTTGATAGGCATTATAAAGTTACTTTATATTTCTGTAGACCAGAAGAAGAAGCATATGTACAGGGTCATATTTACACAAAGGAAATCTTAACTGTAAAACGATTTTTGTGAATAACTGGAAAAATCAATGGATATAAGATTTTTAACAAAATTATTTTTAGCTACATCTTAGATTTTTAACTCGTTTAATATTCAATATACAATTTCTTCATAATCGTACAAGCTCGAAAATGGTGCTGCGTGAATTTTTTAGTCCGTTACAGATTTCTTAAGAGGATGCTGGAGTAGATTTTTTTACCAACTTTGGTCGGTAAAAATAGGCGATTTCGTAGTATAAACTATTCATCGAAAATATGCTACAAATATACGTCAAATTTTGCGGGGATGTAATAAAAACATCCATGCTTGGGTGTCCGGTCGAATTACTGTTCAAAACATACAAGAAATGTAAGAAATTGTATATTACTGAACCTCTCAAAAACCAATATGGCCGCTCGAAATATCAACAAGTCCTTTGAGGTAAGATATAAACGTTTCTGGAACTCAGATGTGTTAAATCAGACCGGTCACCCATTCTTTGATTATTCCTGAACCTTTCAAAACCGTCGGAATGTCGATTACACAAACCAAATCCACGAATAGTGTACACTACGATTGCAAAGACTGTTTGCTTTTCGCACAGGCTTAGAGCTGGTAAAGAGCATGAATATAGTTCCGTCATTGGGAGACAGGTGGCGCTGACGTAATCTGTTTACTTTTGGCAAAAGCTCCGAGCCTCTGCAATGCGACCGTAGTATACACTATATATGGATTTGCCTTGTGTAGTTAACATTCTGATGTTTTTGGAATATTTAGAAATCATCATAGAATTGACGTCCGATCTGATTGAACATATCTAATTTCCAGAAAAATTTATATCTTACAGCAAAGTTCTGTTGACATATGGTGTGCGGCCATTTTGCTTTCGGTATCTTTTGCCACAAGTAAGCAGACTACTCGGCGCCACCTGTGTCCTAATCGGGAAACTTACCGACCAAAGTCGGTATCAAAATTTACTCCAGCATCCCCTTAAGACGAGCAATCGATTTTTTTTAAATAAAAATTAAATCTATTAAATTAATTAAGTTAATTAAATATGATTTTTTGTTTCTTCTTTAAAAGACAAAGAATCCAATCTCTTGAAGGTTGCATCTTGTTAAGTCATTGATTGCTTCTGAGAAAAGTCATGTTGTTTGGTTCGTCTACGTGTATACAGATAATCTGTTTATCGTTTGTCGAATGTCGTAAGGCGTATCGAGTAAGTACAAACGTGGATCATACGCCCTTCTATGATTAATCGCTCGATATACAATTTAATAAAATACACTAAGGCACGGATGAAGCGGTCACGAGTTTGATGAACGCTATCGTTGATACGAGATATCTGACCCGCCAGACGGTCTGTCACATTACAGATATGAAGTATCGGCAACACAATAAGTTGCTGTGTATTCCCATCTGTTAAGAAATTAAATCAACAAATACAATAAATAATCAATAAGATAACCACGGGATTTGTATTTATTTCTCGCATACTCATTCTGTTCAATATCTCCAAATCATTATTGTCATTCGCTGACATCGACACATGATAATCGACGGTCCTTTACTACACCCACCGAGGAATTATTCGTGGCTAACTCTATAAACATTTGACTCCTTCAAAATGGACCATGATTTTTTTAAAATTATGTTACATCTGTTATAAAAACATTAATATTTTTTTTTTATTTTCACAGGAAAGCCAATTTTTTAAATTCGAATTGTTAGCTCAATTTAAAAAACTGATATTGTTTTTTTTTATTTGTTAGATAACAAATAGTGTATCGACCAATTAGGCAGGATTTATGACTTGTATATTTCTGTTATCTTTTGCTCAAAATTTCGTTTAATCATCTAAGTCAGGAAAGCTTTGAGCAGACGAACTATAATTTTCTATGTAAATGAACGATTATTAAACCCATTTGTGGATTTTTTTAGCTAAAATAGATAAAAGAAATTAAATTATATATATAAAAAATAAGTCGATTAAAAAAGAAATTATCAAGACTGTAATAAATCTACAGTCATGTGAAAAGTTAAACAGAAGTAAAGAATAATAACTTAGTAGAAATTAAACTAAATGCTTAAGTTACAGCATTTAAGTAGATTTGGAATAACTAAAAACAAATAAAAATTTTGAACTCTCCATTTATCTGAATTTTTGTCAAATTTCTAAACCAGTGAACAAAAAAAAATCAAATTTTCAAAAACGATTTCCAACACTCCATTTATCTGCATTTTTGTCAGGTTTCTAAACCTTTGAACAAAAAGAAAATCAAATTTTCAAAAAACCAAACAAAATGCTGTTCTAAAATTGTGCAGTTTTTTTAACGTGTTACAAAAATGTTTAAAAAAATCGGTTGAATCGAAAGTAGTGAACATGTATAAAAACAAACTCCCAAAATCCCTAAATTATATCGTTCGTACTCTAGTTACGGTTACGTCATGAATTTTGTGGAAATGACGCAACGAAGGCAAATTTTTTGTTTCTCCGTTTTGAGGCGGAATGTGCCGCCCGGGGTTCGGAGGATGTCTGGCGATTGTTAAATTTTTATTTAAAATAACATTTGTACGACACTGGTAATCGAAAACACTTAATTTATTAAGGGGTCTTTCAAAAATATTCTCTAAAAATTTCAAGTCGATCTGTTCAAAATTGAGCGAGTTACGGCCGTTTTTACAGTTACGTTCTGCGAGTCGCGCGACGCAGGTATCACACGGAGAAAAGGGTGTAGTTGTAGGAACTATGGAATTGATACGTGCCAACCAACAGGCGTGCTAAAATATGGCATTAGCAAGTAATTGCGTGTCAGAACCAACCGATTGGTAATGCCAACTAACCGGTTGATGTCAACCAACCGATTGGTGGCGCCAACTAACCGATTGGTAGTGCCAACCATCCGACTGGTGGCGCCAACCAACCGATTGGAGGCGCCAACTAACCGATTGGTAGTGCCAATCAACCGACTGGTGGCGTCAACCAACCGATTGGTGGCGCCAACTAACCGATTGGTAGTGCCAACCAACCATTGGTAATGCCAACCAAACTACATCTAACGTTCCAAGCATTTAAAAGTTAGTTTTCTCAACTAACCCGTTTTCTCCGTGCATGGAGCAGTTGTGCGCTCCGAAAAGCGGCGGTCCATTGCATACAAAGAGGACCGTTATTGACCGTTAAAGTACCTAAATTTACGGTGGTGGTGGTTATAACCACGAGAGGCATATATATTCGAAATCGAGAACCGTCACAGTACAGCAGTTGACTTCGACGCGCTCACTACGTTCAGTTATACGTGTTCTTCTAATATTTGAAGTTTAAAAAAAATTAATCGTCCGAAAGGCTCGAGAGAATTACGAGAATCGGTGAATGTTCGCAATCTGTTCTGCGATAGTTATAGTCCTGCAATAGTCTTCGCGATCTGTTTGCTCCCGAGGACTGTTCGATTGAATATCGAATACTACATTTTATAACAGTTTTCTGGACGATTGCGACTTTCGTGAAGTGTAAAGACTGCGGTGGTGATGTGAAATTTCAAACGAGCGCAACGCGTGGTCTAGGCTTTAAAATTGTGATCATGTGTGACAACTGTGACCATGGAGACTAGAGGTAAGGAGTACGAACACAATGCTAAGAAAACGTTCGCGAAACTGTGTAAAATTTTAGGTGACTGAGCACCACTGAATGTCAATGCGGACCGAGATGAAGTTAGCGCCGATAAAAATGAAGAAAACGCAGCCCAAAGTGGCGCCATATTCGTGATGATATAAATGGCGGTAATTTAAATGACGTAAGAAGGGTTGAGATTTAATAGGAATTCTTCGTTATTATTTCATGATTAAAAATACGGTAGATTTATTTTATCAAATTTACTGGAGACAAGGATGCAAAGTAGAACCGTGCTATTGCTTTCTCATTATTTTTTACTTTTTACAGAGCTTCCTCTATTTAGAAAGCCAGAATTGATAAACATGCTTCCTCACACATTTGTAAAAAAAAAGTAAAAAATAATGACAAAGCAAAATGCAAGGTTCACTTTGCATGCTTTTCTTTATTTTTATTTATTTTTTTAGGTTCTTTATGACTTTATTATCAACATTATTAAAGTTTTATAAAGCAGAATTTAGAAAAGCCTCGATATAAATGAATCGGCGCATTATACTTCCATTATTGCAGACTTTTCTGAAAGGATTTGGGGGGATTCTTATCAAATAATGCATGGGAAACACGGGAAAAAAATGAAATGCAATTTGCGTGGAACTGCTATTTATTTCAGCTTTGGTTGACAATACCACGTCGTCTCTTATTGCTTTGTTTCAAAACGACAGAGATCCAGAAATGTTTGTTGAACAATAATATTTAAAATCATTAAATTAATCGAGTAATTGCACAAGCAATCGAATGAATGTATATAATATGCAAATGCCATGTAAAATTTAAGTATTTTCATTTCAAACCGTATTTCATACAATCAGTATTAGAGTATTTTATTTTGAAACAATTTTTTAATAGAGACCAGATTTTAAGTCTAATTTACATTCCACCTCTAAGACGCAGAACCAAATGAAGAGTGAGTTTCTGTTGAATATTATTTAAAAAAAGGATGCAAAGTAGAACCTTGCACATTGCTTCCTCATTATTTTTGGCTTTTTACAAAGCTACCTCTATGAGGAAGTATATTAATCGATGTTGGCTTCCTCATAGAGGAAGCTTTGTAAAAAACCAAAAATAATGAGGAAGCAATGTGCAAGGTTCTACTTTGCATCCTTGTTTTAATTAGATTAATAAACATGTTGCGAATTCGCATTTTCTATTTCGTTATTATTAGAACGTTTCCGAATGTAAATGTGACAACGTATGTTTTAAAAAATAATTCACCATTCCATAAAATCAAAAATTTCATACCGTTCGTCACTAAATTATACATATATAATGGCTGAATATTGTTTCATTTACATACAAAATTTGAGCTCGCTGTCTCAAGTTTTGCAAAAGTTACAATACAGCGACAATGTACATTTTTTTTAAATTCAAAATTCCATAAAATCTGAACCACTTTACTGATTCGAGCCAAATTCAATGACAAACACCTTTGAGTGCACCTGCTCTTATAAACAACTATTTAGCAGAATAGACTAAATTTTACGAAAGTTAGCACGCCTACGCCTTTTTTTTCAAAAAATTCAAAACGGCATAAAATCAAAGTTTGTGTATACAATTTGTCAAAAACTGCACCAATTAAAGACGGGATGGTGCTTCACTCGTGTACCAAATTTCAGCTCGATAACTAAAATCATTCTTCAGTTACAGGCGATTGAATTTTCGAAGTTGTGTACATACACACACACACACATACATACAGACAGGCATTATTTCTAAATCACTTTTCTCGGCGTTTGCCCATTCTGAGTGTACTGACATGAAAATCTCTAAAAAAAATTTTTTCATAAAAACAAAGCTTCCTCTATGAGGAAGCAAAATCAAAAATATTAAGCCTGATACATTTTTCGATTGCCCTGTCAAGTTGGACAGAAGTTTCTTTTTTCACTTGGAGTCGAGTCGCTACCGCGACTTTTGATAGAAAAGAATCAAACGCTGTTAGTCTGGTAGAATGCCCGCTTTGTCTTGAATTTTAATTTTTACATTTTTGATTGTGTCTAAAGCAATAGTTTTTCCAGTATGGGTTTCAAAAAAAATTCGCATTCCTCTGAGACGCAAGATGAAGTGAAGAGTAGATTTTTTTCGAATGATGTAGTCTGAGAGTGTTCTTCCATCCTCCAATTGGTTTTCAGCTAACATTAAACGCTGCTGGTCGGACGGAATTCCCTCGATGTCTTCAATTTCGGCCTTGACATTTTCTATTTTGTCAGATGCCTTGAACTCTAGTGTGATGTTCTTGCCCGTCACAGCCTTGACAACGATTTGCAACTCTATTTCTGTAACATCAATTTAATTTTTAAATTAATATTTTATTATTACTCCATTAAATTTAATACCTCAATCGATGATAATTAAGCTTCTATGATGCAAGCTGTGTTTTAAATGTATTTTAAAGTGAATAGAAAATAAGGAATGAACAGTCATTTTTCTCAACACAATTTATATTTTACACTATTATAAAAAATAGTACACCCGTATCAACTTGACTATGAATCACAGGTGATTTAGCTTGATGGAACATACTTCGCGATTTTTTTTTTGGCGTCATAGTTTGAATTGATCAAATGTTCAAACGATTGATATGCCTTCTTAAGGTAATTTAGAATAAACAATTATAACATTTCAATGACAAATATTTAAAAATCGCAGCTGTGAATTATTAGAGCATCTTTTTATGAACTAATAAGAGTGAAATACAAAAAATTCAGCCAAAGAAAGAATAATTTCAATAACTACAAAAACAAAGCAATCCTGCATGCAGTGGAAATTGGATTTACTGTAACTAATGATTTGGTGAGTTTTCAGTAAACAAAGATTTATTTATACATTTAAAATCATAGCTTTGTCATAAATGCCTGAAATTAAAATTCATACACTCATATCAGAATTTACTATCCGACAGACAAAAAATAACATTGAACACTACAATTTGTTCCCTGGCTTGATTTGAAAGTTACAAGTTGAACATTTTACTTTTAACCTCACACTATTTTAGTGCATTTTGTCTTTACAAAATCGCATTACCAGGAAAACAATTGATATATTGAGAGTCTGACTCCCTCTTCTTATTACTAGAAAAAATATTGCAAAGCACATTGTTGATGAAAAGTATTGATTTAAAAATGAAATTTCACACATTTCAATACAACGAATGAATAATATTGCAATAATTATAGAATCTACAATACTCTTTATAAATAAAATCGTATTTCACACTCACTTTGGAATAAGATTGCGATTACGTGGCTGATTATTCATCCATGGTCTGCAAATAGAATACAGAGGAAATTGCGCCAAAGCTACGCTCCTATCAAAGAGCTTCATAAAGTACGTATGATAGAAAGTGGGGTCCATGGGAATTGGTCTTCGACGTCTTAATTTTCGATTTCTATAATTCGCCTATTTACTTTTAAACAGAGCAGCACTGAAAAAAGAAAATTGTTAACAGGAGCAAAATCACAATCTCGAGAAATAAAAAATTGATTATAGCTTGCAGCGACAAACGTAGCACACTACATGCGACTTAGAAGCATATTCTCATACATATTTTTCACCTGTATCTTGTATGCTTGCGCAGTATTATCATCGCTATCCTCAGCAGGCGAGCCCTCGTCACTATGATGCAGAAGTTCATACAGCGCACCTTGAAGCGGTCACGAACTACGAGTACTTCGCTGTCACCTGCTAAACACCAGTTGTAGAATAATTTATTATATCAACAACTCTTGATGCAAGAAAAACAACAAAATGTTTTTGATACCTATTTCACCCTTTATTTTAATTTTGACGCTTCGATTTTGCGCTGAAACGACCTGTAGACTTTGGTTTTGTCTGAAAACTACAAGTTGAACATTTTACTTTTTATCTCGCACTATTTGGTGAAAATTTGTATGTGTCTTTACAAAATTGTAGAATTATAATACTTGGTATGTATTTAATGGAGTTTAAATACATACCAAGAACGAACTTGCACATAAAATTTCGCTGACAGCGAATTCAGAATACAGAAAACATAAACGGATGTTCAATCAATATTTGCTATGACAATTTATATCAGAAAAGTAGCAAGCCAACAGGATAGAACAGCTTGTTGATATACTCCAGAAGAACTTACAATAGCGTGGGAGCATTTGCTAATGGTGATCGATGCAGACATCCACTGTGTCGTGTTATTATCGTATGGATATACGCGTCGTGTAATCAATATCGTTGATATTTTCGTCTTCTCCGTCATCGCGCATTTCTTCAAAGAATCCACGAGATTCTCCACTAATTGTTTATTAAACAATTCTGTATTGCCCTTGCATTCTGTATTGCTGAATTTATGCGATAGTTTCTTCGGATCGGACATATTGTTCCGATTTATTCGCTGGTTACTGTCTCGATTACTCTTGGAATAATTTTGCTCAAATATTGAGCAAATCTTGATGTTCGAGCGGGCACGGTATCCGTCCTCCAGAAACTGGTTGAAGAAAAGAGAGTTTATTAGTTCACAATAATTTCAAGTCACGAGGAAAACTTAAGGGATCTGACTACTCTGCATTGTTTTAATTTTTCTTTTTTTTTTAACATAATAGTCCTTGGAATGTTAGGAACAATTTAAGTCACTGATAATGAAAATTGAAAAATTGAAAGTTATATCGTAAAACGTCTTTTCGAAATTTTCAAAAGGCTTCATAATTTGAACGTCTCAACCGATTCATGGGGAATACAATTACAATTAAATGTACCTGCACTTATAAAGAATTGTTTAGCAAAATATCCTGCATATTACACTTATTAATATTCACAGGGTAGATAACGATCTGAAAAAAAGCCTGCAAAGTCGAACCTAGCAAATTGCTTCCTCATAGAGGAAGCTTAAAAAAAAAGAAATAATGAGGAAGCAATTTACAATGTTCTATATTGCAGACTTGTTTTAGCTCGAGAAACGTTTTTCTAAAAAAATTGTACCGCAACTTTGTTCAATGTTAATTCGCATGTGCACCAAATATGAATTCGGTATCTCATATAAAATTTTCTGAATTAGTCGAAGTTGAATTAAATTATAACGACAACGTAGATTTTTCGAAAGTTCAAAATCGTATAAAATCAGAACCTCTTTACCGATCTTCACCAAATTCGATATCGAGTAAAAGTGGATATTAATGCGACCTTGTAGAAGATTTGAGCGGGTTTGATCGAAGTCAATTTGAATTAGAACAAAAACAACATTTTTTCGAAAATAGAAAATTCCGTAACATCTAAACCGCTCTATGGATTTCGCTCAAATTCGATAGCGACCGTCATTTTTCATTGCTTTATTTGTCAGGAACTATTTAGCGCGTTAGCTAAACAATTGCAGAAGGTAGAGAACATACAGATTTTTTCGCAAAAATTCTAAGTCTTATGAAGTCTGAAAAAATGTTTCAATCTTTTTGAAAAATGTACACATAGGAAGGAGCGCGGTCCTCTATCAGTGTACCAAATTTCAGCTCGATTGTTAGAGCCATTTTCGAGATAAAGCGGTTTGAATGTTGCAAGCGTGCCACACACACATACATCCGTTTCTCGATGGTTTAAACCATTTTCAGTGCCCTGACCTGACCTGAAAACTCGAAAAAAAAAAATGTTTGCACAAAAACAAAGCTTCCTCTATGAGGAAGTAAAATCATGGAAATTATTACATTTCATTTGAAGAATTCAATTTCAAAATTAAAAAATACCTAGTTTTCCAACTAGCTACTTGAAAACATTTTTAAAATTTGAAGAGGTCGTTAGACACTCTGCACATGTTAATAAGCGTAGTATGTAGGATATTTTGCTAAATAATCCCTTAGGATATTTTCCTAAATAATGACAATCGCAATACATAGTAAATTAATAATTAGAATTGCTTACCTCGTCCATTTCCCTTGCATTGTTATTCATTTCCGTTGGTATGGCATTTTTCCCAATTGAATAATGCAGTTTCAAATTGCCAGTTTTATTAAGTTTTTTAATATCTGCATTGTTAAAATGCAACTCACACACATGCTCTTTATCTGTGAGTGCACGACCTAGCACTTCACTCCACGCGCGTCTCTTGTTCGGGCACTGCAAATAAAAAAATGATTATTGACACATTTGGAATAAGAAGTATAATGAACATATTAATAATTAATTTACTAAGAATGATAATTTAAGATAAGCAACATAATTGCCAGCAAAATCCTGCAATCAGCTCTTAAGACACAGAGCACACTCGTCATCTCTCTAAAAAGGTAGCGACAGTAGTACTTGTTATTGTATCAGTACTCTAATTTAAAGCTCAAGATATTTAGTTCGTTAGAATTCTCCTTCAGTCGAGATGTCACAATACATCTCAAGTGAAAATTGAGATGTGTTGTGAAATTAAAGGATAATTCTGACAAACATAAAATAACTTGAGCTTAAAATTAAGGTATTCATAAAAGTAAAAGTATTACCGTCACTATCTTTTTTAAGACATAACGTGTGTCCTTTGCATGTCCTAAGCTGATTCCAACTTTTTGCTGCCAATTAACCTGTTCAATGAAAACTCACACCACAAAATATATGAGAGTGCAAAAGACATTTCTGACCCAAGTGAAACAAAGTTTATATAGTAATTAGAGATATTTGCTTCACCTTTGGTACTTGAAAGAAGGATAACTTCCGGAGACCTAGATCCTTACGCCGCTTCACCTGCCCATACGTCCCAGAGTCACAATTGTTCACAGCACAGAGTTTTCCCATTGCTGAATCTGAAACAATTACAAAATTATTAAGGAAATTTATCTAAATAATAAACACATAATATGCAACGAAGTAGTATAACCTCGCTGCCGCGACATTTAGCAAGCTTATTCTATTCTGTAGCATGCGTTTATTAATTCTAATATGAATTTGTTTACCTTTGTTTATCCTTTTTGCTACAGCACACTAGCACTGACCGTATTACACTCTATAAACAAAACTAATAAAAATTGTCGCACAACGAATTAATAACCGTCATTGAGGGGGAACAACAACGTGTCGTCAGCGAAAACCGCAGGGCTGCGTTCAAAAATTTCGGTTGGCGGGGTCCAACTTCATTTCGGTCCGCGCCAACTTGTCGCCAACTTTACTTAGATCCACGCTAACTTGTCGCTATCTTCACTTCGGTCCGCGCCGAAAAAATTTTCCACGGTTTGGCGAACAGTTGAGAACCGCATTTCCCTATGTTGTTCGTACTCCTTACCTCTAGTCTCCATGACTGTGACGATTGCGTCACAGTTGGCCACACTTCTGAAATAAACAGAAGGTTTATATTTGTAATGAGGCTTCTTGGCCTCGGATTGGCGGGTGCTCGAAAATTCTGCGGACTAATGGACATGCCGAAATTTCTTTATCAGTTCACCTATGATATCGTTGTAAAAAACATTCACGATTCTGCACGGAAAAAAAAGATTAGTTGCCATAACCAAGAAATGAGCTGACACAACTAATCGATTATTCTATTTTCCTAGCAACTCAAATGGTAATACCAACGATTCGAATGATAATACCGACGATTCCAATGGTAGTCCCAACTATTCGAGTGGTAGTCCCAACGATTGGATTAGTTAACCTAACTAATGCAATCGAGAACTAATCGTGAATAGTTGAGGTTACTATTCGATATGGTTGAGGCAACTAATTTTTTAGACATTGTGTACAACAAATCGAAAACGTAGTTGCCACAACCAAACTTTTTTTTCCGTGTGTTATCACCGTTTCCGATATGATTTTTAAAAAAGCTGTTGCCGAAGAAAAGAAAGAAGTCAGTGAAAAAAACGATGGTGCATAATCGACAGCTCTACCAGTCAATGTTTTAGAAGCAATAAAACCAATCTACACAGAACTCTCCAACAAAATCTTACTGGAAAGATGTAAAGGTGGTTTTACTCAAAACAATAACGAAGGCTACATTCAACTCATATGGAAAATAAGTCCGAAGATTTTACCGAGTGGGTCAATTGCGGTAAACATAGCTGCCCGTGTAGCTGCATGTATGTTCAACGAAGGATGTGCTTCACTTTTGTCAATGCAGCAAGCAATGGGAGTAAGCTGCGGCCGAAATTGTCACGCGTACGTGACGGAAGAAGACAACAAGCGCGTAGACACGGCTGAGCGCCGCGCTCAATCTAACACTCGTGAAGCAAGATTATCGCGAAGACAGCACCAAATTGGAATTTTAGAGGCAGCTACGTTAAACGCGTTTTTCTCGAAACGGCTTTTTCAAAATCGGTGACCACGATATCTCAAAAACAAGAGGACCGATTTACTTGAAATTTTGCACACTTTTTTTTTGCTTCCTCATAGAGGAAGTTTGTTTTCATGAAAAAAAAAATTTCGAGATTTTTATGTCAGGACACTTAGAATTATCCAAAACGTCCAGATAAGTGATCTAGAAAAAATGTCCGTATGTATGTATGTGTGTGTGTGTGTGTGTGTGTATGTGTACAACTCCGAAAATTCGAACGCCGATAACTCAAGAACGGTTTTGTATATCGCGCTCAAATTTGGCACACTAGTGTAGCAGCAGGCCCTCTTCATCTGTATCAATTTTCGACATAATCTGGGCGAAAATTTCGATTTTATGCCGTTTTGAATTTTTTGCTAAATGCTCTAACTTTCGTAAAATTTAGTCTATTTTGCTAAATAGTTTGTTATACGAGTAGGGCTGCACTCAATGCTGTTTGGTATTGCATTTGGTTCGAATCGGTAAAGTGGTTCAGATGTTATGGAATTTTGAATTTTTCAAAAAATTGACATTATCGCTTTATTGTAACTTTTGCAAAACTTGAAATAGCGAGCTCAAATTTTGTATATAAATGAAACAATATTCAGCCATTATATATGTATAATTTAGTGACAAACGGTATGAAATTTGTGATTTTATAGAATATTGAATTATTTTTAATAATATACGTTATCACATTTACTTTCGAAAACGCTCTAATAATAACGAAATAACGGAATAACGAAATAGAAAAAGCGAATTCACAACATGTTTATTTATCTAATTTAAAAAAGGATGCAAAGTAGAACAAAGTAGCATCATACTTATGTCAATGTTACACATCAACGTTATGTTTCTTTACAATTCGAAAGTTATGTAACAGTATACATTCTGTTTTAGGTGGGATACATTTGGCTGACTGACAAATTTATTAAAAAATGCCCAAGCACATCGCAATAATACATTTTTTTAAGATGCAGGATATCGCATATCTCATAGCTTGTCACCGTGGGACCGTTAATGCTGTGCTGATAAAGGCAGCGAAAGCAGCCCTCGGCTCAGAAACGCGACCACTGCACGAGAAAAATTATTTTGCATGA
The DNA here is from genome assembly GCA_963970395.1 of Ephialtes manifestator. NCBI lineage: Eukaryota > Metazoa > Arthropoda > Insecta > Hymenoptera > Ichneumonidae > Ephialtes > Ephialtes manifestator. Next base: position 19,955,407 of record OZ019980.1, read on the forward strand.
GAACGCTGATCAAAGCAAAAGTTCAGTAGCGAAAAGCGCTGCTGGGTGTTACAAAAACGAAGTAATATTGTTATTTCAAAACAACAAAACAGAATAAATTCAGAAAATTATATTCAAATAATTTCTATTTTTTTGTTAATTAATGTTTAGGGTAATGAATTTATTTTTTAAATATTTTTAATAATCAAAAATAAGCCCGGACGTAACATACACATTTATTTATTTTGTCCTACGTAAAAAATAAAACTAAAAAAAATCTCCCATTCAAACACCACGAATATCTCCGAGCTGCGAATCAATCGCGTGCGCGCGATAAGATATATCCATACACACAGTAGCTAACGCTATCGTTATATACACACAAGTAGATTAAATATGGGGCATTCCATCCCGATTCGACCTGAGTCTCACCCTCGACCTCCCCGATTTGGCTTGTAATTTTTTGAAGGGTTGGTTAGACCCTCAAATGCGCCAGATATAATTTTTTTATTTTTTGTATAAAATTGTTTTTTAATATTCTTTTAAAGTGACATATTGAATGCCATAATTTAAAAATCTGAAAAATACATTGTTGAATATAAAAATTTTCTATCTTACAGCCAAACTGGGGAAGATTTTTCTTCATATAATTTTTAAGCTTTTTTGATTTAATGCATTATAAAATAAGGACGCAAAGTTGAACTTTGCACATTGCTTCCTCATTAATTTTCACCTTTCGCAAAGCCAGCTCTATGAGGAATTTTCTTTATTTTATTTTTGGCTTCCTCATAGAGGAAGCTTTGCGAAAGATGAAAATTATTGACGAAGCAATGTGCAAAGTAAATACAAATTAAAGATGTACGATAACAAAAATTTTCGTAAATTAAAAATTCTATAAAATCTAAAACGCTTTATGTATTTCGCTTAAATTCAATGCCGATCGTCATTTTCCATTGCTTTATTCGTCAAAAACTGTATAAGCTCATTATCTAAAAATTTGTGGCAGCTAGGGAATTTTTGAAGAATTCAATCTCTTATAAAATCTGAGCCACTTTACCAATCTCCACCAAATTCGATATCTACTACAACGGAATGTTAATTTTACCTTTCAAAAGAATTGAGCAGGTTTGGTCGAACTTAACTTGAATAAGAACGAAAACAAAATTTTTACGAAAATTCAAAATTTTGTATAATCTAAACCGCTTTATGGATTTCGCTCAAATTCAATACCGACCTTCATTTTTCATTTATCTATTTGTCCAGAACTATTTAGCTCATTGGCTGAAAAATTGCGGAAAATAGAGAACATACAGGCATTTTTCGAAAAATTGAAAGGCTTATAAAATTTTAATTTCTTTTTATATTTTTTCGAAAATGTATACATAGGGAGGGGCGTTGCTCCTCTACCAGCGTGCCAAATTTCAGCTTTATTGTTAAAGCCATTTTCGAGATACAGCCGTTTGAATTTTGCAAACGTGCCACACACACACATGGGCGTATCTCACAAACCTTTGACTTTCACGGCCTCAAAGAATAAAAATCTAGTTAAGGAGCACAGGATCGCCAATTTTTTGTACTCGTCTTAAGACCTTTAGAAAGCAATATTCGTTCATGGACAAAGCATCATATACAGGGTGCTCGCATAAAAAATCATATTATCATTTTAACTAAAATTTAATTTATTCGGTGCTAATTCATTGTAGGAACTATGTGTTATTGTGTTTTACAAGTGTTTAACATACTTTCAATTTAACTTTTTTTTGTAAATGACCCATTGAAAGCATAGTTTTATCCCTTCCAATAGGTCATTTTTCTAATTCAATTTTACTCAATTCGTATGCAGAGCATGAAAAGTATGACTGGTAATGACTCTACTAACTCAAAATATAATTTAGATAATTTAGGAACGATAATAGTTTGAATTTATTACGCGAATTTATAAACCTGACATTCTCGAACCTGACAATTGAATACATTTGGACCCAGAAAAAAATTGTTTTTCGTCGAGAGGTCGGGCACATCTGCGCACATCTAATTTGTGATAAGAATAACGTACTCAGATGGAATTTAATTATCTTACTTGACTAGTTTGGCCGGATAACGATGCGAAAAACCTGACATTTATTCTCGACGCAGCAATATGAGTCCATGTCGCAGAACGTTGCGAGCAAAATAATTGACTCTCCGACATAAATTTCACTTCATTCAATCCGTGATGATTCTACCTTTATGTGCATTCAATTCATTTGACTCAATTAGCTTGTGTTGATATTCCTGCACCATATAACGGTGGATGTCAGGTTCACCATCGAAACCGAGTGACAGACGTTCACAGGATAACCGCTTAATTTTCTGACATGTTTGGCGATTACAATTAGGTACATTATGCTCATTGCACCTTACCAGAATTTCATGATTTTTTTCTTATTTTTCTGAAGGTGCATATCAATGCTACACCCGTACGAAGTGACGCGAAAATCAGAGTTACAAGCGAAAACGTTGTTAATTTCTGCATTTGAACTAGGATAAAACAGTCTATTGGTTCATTATAAAATTAAATTATTTTTTTTCAGATAGATTATGCTTCGTACATCTTAGTAAAAGTTTGATACCCGCCCACCTAACGCAAAATGTAACAGTTACATAACTTTCGGATTGTAAAAAAACATAACGTTGTTGTGTAACATTGACATAAGCATGATGTCTTGTTTTAATAACAATCGTATCTAGTTGTGACACAAAATTATGTTTAAATAATATGTAAACGTTATATATTATTTATGTAACAAAAATAAGTAACATTTGTTATCAAGATTTCATTAAAATGTGAGGTAATAAATTTACTTGTTACATAAATGTTATGTAGTGTAATATAAATGTTACGAAAATTTTTCCATATCCTGAGACCGTCTTGAGTGAGAAATAATGTATCACTGGTGCGTCACTAGTAATGTTATTTTGACAGAACACGTTATTTCGTTAACGTAAATATTATATCAAAGTTACGAATCTGTGTTAGGTGGGCGCGTAATTCATTCTGTGTAAATTACTATAGCATTCCGCAGTCGAGTTACACGAAAGTCAAAGGTGCGTGAGATATGCCCACATACATACGTACATCCGGATATTTTTTCTAAACCAGTTTTCTCGACGTTTTGGACCATTTTGAGTGTCATGACATGAAAATCGCGAAAAAAAATTTTTTTATGAAAGTAAAGCTTCCTCTATGAGGAAGCAAAAATAGAAAAAAAATCAATTTACTATGGACGACTTGTGAAACATTTCTGTCATCATCAAAAAAGCTTAAAAACTATATGAAGAAAAATCTTCCCCAGTTTGGCTCTAAGCTAGAAAATGTTGATATTTAACAGCGTATTTTTCAGAATTCTTTCAGATTTTTAAATTATTGCAAGCTGGTGCTAGAATGTCGTTTCTAAGGTGCTGAAATAGTCTTAGTTCAGAAAAATTTGAATTCCTAAAATTTGTTTTAAATTCTAAAAAATTCGAGTTTACATAAATAAACGTTTGGCCAGTTGTCTATAATAGACTAATTCGTTTATTTTATTTTTTTAAATAATTTTCTTAAATCAAAAAAGCTTAAAAACTATAATCTATTTATTCACGAACGTTTAAATAAATAACAATATAAATAAATAAATAAATATAAGAAGATAAATCTTGCCAAATTTATCTACAAGCTACAAAATTTTGATATTCACCAATAAATTTTTCAGAATTTTTTCAGATTTTAAATTTATGCCGTTCGATATGTCACTTTAAAAAAATACAAAAAAAAACGAAATTGCATAGAAAACAATAAAAAACAAAACTCAGGTGCTTTTGAGGGTCTAAAAAATCCTACAAAAAATTACGAGTCAAATCGGAGAGGTCGAAGGTCAGACCCAGCTCGAATCGCGATGGAATGCCCCATATATACATCTATCGCGTACGTCAATTGAAGCAATAATTAACGGGGGACTTCCTAGTTCCGTGGAGTCACATGTGCGCCGTTTGCCTCCCACAATAATCGTCAAAACGGCATCAGTCGTGAGCGATAGCTGTGAGCGTCAAGACCCGCAGCAAAAAGAGAGGCGGCGAGAAGCACACAAAGAGTGAGGATCAGTCTCAAGTCGATGGTCAGATGGCGAGCAGTGATACAAGGTTGGGCCACCAGCTGTTCGTTGCGCATGTGATACGTGCATGCGAAGTACGTGACGATTATTGGCCGCGTGGTGGTCCCTAAAAAAAAAAAAAGCTTCCTCAACGTAGACAAAGAAAAAAACGAAATTTCATAAAAATTATAATAATAATAATCCTTACGCGTGCAAAATTAACTCACCTACCGTATCGTCGCGTTTCCGCGTCATCGCAACGACGACGATGATCATATTAACGATTTGCGCAGAGGGAATCGTCTAACCTGTAACGACAACAACACATTTCGATCACGAAGACGATTTGGGCGATCGTCGAAGACGACTTCTACTTCTCCTAATTCTGCTGCTGCTTCTGCTGCAGTGCCGACTACAACACGGAATAACTATTTTGTGCTACGGAGGCTCCTCGGTGCCTCATCGACTTCCGACACAAATCGCGCCATTCCGTTCGATAGTAAAATGGCGGACGACGACAACAGCAATAAGAATCACTTGGTTGTTGACGAGGAACAAGCCACGAGAACTGGCAATGTTCTCAGGGGACATTCCTGGAGTCATGGACCGGAAGAAGGTGAGGATTACGAGAACAGACCACTCAACGCTGAAACTGGAGAATCCAGGTTAGTTTTTCTTAAGCCTTTGTGGATTTTCACTTCGAGCCACTGAGTGAGTGTATATATGTATATATATATATAATTGGAAAAGGCAGCACGTGACGCAGAAACGTCAAATTTACTGGAAGGCTTTGTTTTGCTTTTCTCGATGTTTGGTTTTGATATTTAAACAAGTTTTTCGGAATAGCAGAACATTTTTTTGGGAATTTTGTTACTCTTAAAATATTATTAATTTTTTTTTAGTGTATGTTTACACTTTTTATACGAATATATTTATATTTTGCTTTTCTCGATGTTTGGTTTTGATATTTAAACAAGTTTTTGGGAATAGAAGAACATTTTTTGGGAATTTTGTTACTCTTAAATTATTATTATTTTTTTTTAGTGTACGATTACATTTTTTATACGAATATATTTATATTTTGCTTTTCTCGATGTTTGGTTTTGATATTTAAACAAGTTTTTTGGAATAGAAGAACATTTCTTGGAAATTTTGTTACTCTTAAATTATTATTATTTTTTTTTTTAGTGTGGGATTACACTTTTTATACGAATATATTTATATTTTGCTTTTCTCGATGTTTGGTTTTGATATTTAAACAATTTTTTGGGAATAGAAGAAAATTGGCTGGGAATTTTGTTACTCTTAAAATATTATTATTTTTTTTTTAGTGTATGATTACACTTTTTATATGAATATATTTATATTTTGTTTTTTTATGTTTGGTTTTGATATTTACACAAGTTTTTGGGAATAGAAGAACATTTGTTGGGAAATTTTGTTACTCTTAAATTATTATTATTATTTTTTTAGTGTGTGATTACACTTTTTATACGAATATATTTATATTTTGCTTTTCTCGATGTTTGGTTTTGATATTTAAACGTGTTTTTGGGAATAGAAGAAATTTTTTTGGGAATTTTGTTACTCCTAAATTATTATTATTTTTTTTTTAAACAAGTTTTTGGGAATAGAAGAACATTTTTTGAGAATTTTGTTACTCTTAAATTATTATTATTTTTTTTTAAACAAGTTTTTGGGAATAGAAGAACATTTTTTGGGAATTTCGTTACTCTTAAACTATTATTATTTCTTTTTTAGTGTATGATTACACTTTTTATACGAATATAATTATATTTAATTTTATATTTGATTTGGGCTTTGAATTTTTTTTGTTTTTTTTTATGAAACTGCTCTGCATTTTTCTTTGAAACTGTTTTTTTTTTTTTTTTTATAAAGAAAATAAATCTTTCCACCATTGTGATTTGTTTGCTAGTCTCAGACATTTTTTTTTGTTTTTAATAAAATGATTATACAATATAGAAGAAAAAAAAGAATTACTCCAAAATGATTTTTGAATTTAAAAAAAAGGCGTTTTGTAATGCAATGTTTTTGGATATGGGATAATTTTGATTTAAATAATACATTTAATTCTTACAAAAAGATGTCTAGAATTGAAATTTAGGGGATGTCGCAATTAACTAAACAGAAGATAATTAATTAAATAATTAATTTAATTAATTATTTAGGCATTTTAGTTAATTAATTTAGGCAACACGTTATGATCGCCAAAACTTTCTCTTTGTAGACATTTTTTTCTAAATTAATGGGTGTAAGAACAAAGGTATGTTTGATTCGGATTTATTTTTGCTTGATTTTAATGTTCATATTCACAAGTTTTGAGATTTTAGGTAAGAGTCTTTATATGGGAACATATAACAAAAATATACATATTTTAAGAAGCGATTCGCTTGTTTCTTACGCTCCAAGAAATTTAATAATTATAAAATTGACTTAAACATTATCAACTTTTTTTTTGTCCTTCATATCTGGTGGAAGAATTTAAATATTAAAGGCAATAAATTACATGAAAATTCTAGAAAATTGATGAAGTTGACAACAAATATATTTGGCAATTTTTTATCTACATTTCCTGTATAACTTTGGAGTGAAATTTCTATATTTTAATCAGATAATCTCCCGATCAAGATTAAATAAGAATCATTCATCGATATAAGCTGAACCTTGAAACAAGTCAAAGGCAGAAAAAATCTATGATCTAATTAACTAGACTGTAAAAAGAATATTCTATGCATGAAAAATTTAATTTTTGTTGTGCTTCTAAGGTATTATTTTTTGCAGCATTATTTCATTTTCACAATTTTCAGGTGAGCCACAAATGAAATTCACTCAACAAGGTCTATTTTGATTAAAGTCAGGCTAAAAAAATGGACAAATCCAATTTCCAAAGCCTTGAAGTCAAAATATTAACAAACTCTGTGTAATTGAAAAAATTATTTATTTAAGATTTTAATAGAAATCTAAAGAACAAGAAAATGGAGAAGAAAATATTACAAACGATTCCCATAATATTGTACATTAAAATTCCAAAAACGACCATCATTCGGAATGTATCAATTTCTATACTCAAATTTTTTTAAACATCCATTTTCAACCTAAAAAACGTAACATTAGTTGCACTGAATTATATAAGCAGAGTTGTAAATGCCTAATACTCATAGAAATAAAGATGATGGTATGATCAGCTCTATAATTATGATTTTATAATAATAACATGTAGCGATTATAAAACAATAACCAAATTTCAAAAAGCTGCGTCAATTATTATTTTACAATAAAATATCATGGTCATCTTTTTGAAAAAATGAAGAAAAATAATTAATGCATTAATTATCTCTTCCATTTTTGCCCCTATTTTAATATTTAAGAGAAAATTAGTATTTTTTGCAGCTATTAAAATGTTTATACTTTATTTTATTATCATTGCATTATTATAAAATCATAATTACAAAACAAACTGTACTGCAATAATGGGCAAAATGTATTTAAAGAAGAAAAAAATAATGAATGTTTTTCCACTCATTATTTATTTTCACTTAAAATAATGAGTGGATTTCCACTCATTATTTTTCTGAGTCCAAATTATGAGTGGTTTTTCATTCATTATCTTTTCAGATACAAATAATGAGTAGTTTTCCACTCATAATTAATTTCAAGTTTAAATAATGAATGTATTTTCACTCATTATCTTTTCCAAGGAAAATAATCAATGGGTTTCCACTCATTATTCAAACTTGAAATGAATTATGTGTGGTTTTTCACTCACAATTTATTTTGGTTTAAATAATGATTTTGTATCCACTCATCATTCATTTCAAGTTTAAATAATGAGTGGAAAACCATTCATTATTTATTTCGAGTTTAAATAACGAGTTGGTTACCAGAACGAGAAAAAACGCTAGGAATAATTAGAAATTTATTAAAAATAATTAATAATATTTAATAATAATCAATAATGTTCAATATAATTACTTAACAATTAATTATTAATAGCGTTTTTCTTGGTTGGGAAAACCCCTTGTTATTTACACTCGAAATAAATAATGAGTGGTTTTCCACTCATCATTTAATCTCAAAATGAATGATGAGTGGATAAAAAATCATTATCTAAAATCAAAATAAATTGTGAGTGGACAACCACTAATAATTTATTTCGAGTTTAAACGATGAGTGGAAATTCATTCATTATTTCCCCTCGAAAAGATAATGTGTGGAAATCCATTCATTATTTAAACTTGAAATAAATTATGAGTGGAAAACCACTCATTATTTATACCTCAGAAAATAATAAATGAAAAACCACTCATTATTTGACCTCGGAAAGATAATGAGTGAAAAACCATTAATTATTTCAAGCAAAAATAAATAATGAGTGGAAAATCATTCAGTATTTAAATCGTGTATTTAAATACTTTTTCACTCCAATGTGCCCATCCCTGCTGTACTGTAAACTAGATTTCATGAATTAATGGGGTTTTACAACTCTGTATGTAAGAAACCTTTAATAAAGATTACACTCTTAACAAAAAATATGCCTGACCTCCGCTGAGATTACAAACCTTAAAAGAAACAAGACCTTGCAGCGTCAATTTACTTCCTTGATTCTCACTGAATCTTGAAAAAAAAAAAAAAAAACAACAACAAAAATTACAATGCTTCTCTGGAGCTATTAAGTGCAGCACTTCTGTATGAGGAAATCATTCCTCGCTGTAGTTCACAGCGAGATAGTTGCTCGTCATGCAGAGATTTATAGCAAAAGCTAAGATATTTACAGTGTAAAGTTCCTGATCTTGACCTACTTTAAAGTTGCTAAAGAAAAATCAAAATATTTTCTTTCGATGCTTATTATTTTCTATGTTATCTTCTGTGTGTTTGTTTTTACAGCAGCTCCAATGCCACCGTTCCGGTTGGCGGAAACGCCTACACCGCGACTTCGTATGCCGAGGACAAAATGCGCAGGAGGCTCCGATTTTTCTTTATGAATCCCATTGAAAAGTGGCAAGCCAAACGTCGTTTTCCTTACAAATTTGTGGTACAAGTCATCAAGATAATACTCGTTACCGTACAGCTCTGTCTGTTTGCGCACAACAATTACATTCATGTCAATTACACGTGGGACAATCGAATCACATTTTCGCATCTCTTTCTACGAGGATGGGACGCCATGCAAGAGGTGAGAATCTGCATCAGTTACTTTTTTTGCCAGTGTTGTAAAACCCCCATTAATTCACGAAATCTAGTTTACAGTACAGCTTGTTTTGTAATTATGTTTTTATTTATTATTTTATTTATTTATTTATATCAACGGGAAAATCCCTTTTGCATACATTTGGTTTAATACATTTGAGATACAAATTATTCATATTTTTACAACGGTATTTAGCATTAATATAGGCATGAAGAACATCTTTTAAAGAAAAGAAAATAATCAAGAGATAATTTTATAATAATAATATATAATGATAATAAAATAAAGTGTAAACATTTTAAATATTAGAAGAAATAGGAGCAAAAATGGAAGAGATAATTAATGCATTAATTATGTTTCTTCATTTTTTTTTTCAAAAAGATGACCATGAAATTTTATTATAAAATAATCATTTTTGCAGCTATTCGAAAATTTAGTCATTGTTTTATAATCGCTACATGTTATTATTATGAAATCATGGTTATAGAGCTGATCATATCATCATCTTTATTTCTATAAATATTAGGCATTTACAACTCTGATTTTTGCTTCCTCATTGAGAAAACTTTATTTTCGTAAAAAAAAAAAATTCGCTGTAAACCGCTGTATCTCGGAAACGGCTTTAACAATCAAGCTAAAATTTGGCACGTTGGTAGAGGAGCAACGCCCCTTCCTATGTATACATTTTCGAAAAAATTGAAAAAACAATTCAGATTTTATAAGCCTTTCAATTTTTCGAAAAATGTCTGTATGTTCTCTAGCTTCCGCAATTTTTCAGCTAATGAGCTAAATAGTTCTGAACAAATAGAGAAATGAAAAATGAAGATCGGTATTAAATTCGAGCGAAATCCATAAAGCGGTTTAGATTTTATAAAATTTTGAATTTTCGAAAAAATGTTATTTTCGTTCTTATTCAAGTTAAGTTCGACCAAACCTGCTCAAATCTTTTGCAAGGTAAAATTAACATCCCTTTGTAGTAGATATCGAATATGGTGAAGATTGGTAAAGTGGTTCAGATTTTATAAGACATTGAATTTTTCAAAAAATCTCTGTATGTTCTCTAGCTGCCACAATTTTTTAGATAATGAGCTTAAACAATTTTTGACGAATAAAGCAATGAAAAATGACGATCGGTATTGAATTTATGCGAAATACATAAAGCGGTTTAGATTTTATAGAATTTTGAATTTATAAACATTTTAGCTTTCGTACTTATTTTAATTTGTATTTAAAATAAGGCGGCAAAGTGAAACTTTGGACATTGCTTCGTCAATAATTTTCATCTTTCTCAAAGCTTCCTCTATGAGGAAGCAATGTGCAAAGTTCTACTTTGCATCCTTATTTAAAAATCTGATATTTATTGACAAATATTTCATTTGTTTATCTGCTGATCAGAGTTGTAAAACCCCATTAATTCATGAGATATAGTGTACAGTACAATTTGTTTTGTAATTATGATTTCATAATAATAATATGTAGTGATTATAAAATAGAGTGTAAACATTTGAATAGCTGAAAAAAATACTAATTTTTGCTTTGATATTGCAAGAAATAGTGGAAAAAATGTAAGAAATAAATGCATTACTTTCTTAATGCATTACTTATTTTTTTCCATTTTTTCAAAAGGATTACCGTGAATTTTTATTGAAAAATAATAATTTTTGCAGCCATTCCAAAGTTTAATCATCGTATTATAATCGCTACATGTTATTATTATAAAATCATAATTATAGAGCTGATCGTATCATCATCATTATTTCTATAAGTATTAGGCATTTACAACTCTGCTCCTGATGTAATTAGAAAAAATATATTCTTTTGAACCCTAAAACAAAGGTTTTTTGTTCTTGGGCAAAAGCATTTAACCACTGAAAACGAGCCATAGCGAATTTATTGTTCTTCAAAATTCTTCACTTCACTTTTCTCACATAACTAGAAAGTAAAAAATTTCTAAAAATTGTGCAACTGTACATAAGAAAAATTCTTTGGAACAATTTTTTCACCAATTTCGGTTGAACTTTCTCCCGTTTAAATCGTTTATAAAATTTTTTAATACGATCTATTCTATAAAACTTCGCTGCTTAACGATGTAGCAGAAGCATGTGACTCTACCGCGTGATCATGTGTTCATCAGCATATCATTATTATGCGTATGCATGATTCATTTTACTGAGAGATTACGGCAGACACTATTGCTTACTCCTTGTGAAAACTTTGCGTCGATTCTAAATGAGATCTTTGAGACTAATTTTTCGTTCTACAAAGAAACATCGAATTATCGTTGATTTTTCTTCGAGCTTTGGTTATTAAATTCTAATAAATTTCGAAGCAGGAATTTGATTTCTATTATTTTGTGGTCATATACGGAGTTTTAAAAAAGTCACCACTTTTTAAATTTATTTACATTTGTAAATTTACGTCGAACTGTGCGATTTGCATTTTTAACCCTTTAACTTGATAACAAACTACAGTTACTATATTATCAGTAGAATTTTTGCTGAATATTTAGTGAAATTGAAAACTAAGATATTGGTTTTTTTTTTGCGTCGAAATTGTTGTGATTTAATTTTTTTTTTCTTCGTATTATCACGAGTAATATTTTTTTTAGTTTTTCATGTTTTATAATCCATTTAACCAATTTGACGCAATGTGAAAATTACGAGGGCTCTCAGAATTGTGAAAATTGATGACTAATACGTAATCAGCAAACAATATTCGATTAGATAAGATCTCAACACTATCTCAAAGTCTAGTCACATCAGAAGTATTTTGTTCTATATTTAAACTAGCTCAAACTGGCCGACACTGCCACGGCGATATTGGTACAAGAGTTTCTTAAATTCTGCAAACATATAAATGATCGATACCCTATTTTCTAATCTGTCGATAAAATTATTAACGCGCCAATTTTCGAGTCAATCAATTTAATTATTTCCAAAGTCTATTATTTCAATATATCAGTAAGGAAGAAAAATTTACTAATTGGCATAATTCTTTCTTTTTCATAGTAATCATTTAAAAAAACATTAATTTTCTTCATAAGAAAAGAGAAATGTTTCTTTTTTAATAATTATAGTACCAATAAATCGCATTAATTAAATCTTACTCCATAAGAAAGCGAAATATTTTTGCTTCCCCATACAGGAAGTTTTGCTTTCGTAAAAAAATGTCTTTTCGAGATTTTCATGTCAGGACACTCAGAATAGTCCAAAACGACGAGAAAAGTGGTTTAGACAAAATGTGTGTGGCACGCTGGTAGAGGAGCAACGCCACTTCATATGTATACGTTTTCGAAAGAATTGAAAAAAAAATTTATATTTTATAAGCCTTTCAATTTTTCGAAAAATGTCTGTATATTCTTTAGCGTCCGCAATTTTTCAGCTAATGAGCTAAATAGTTCTGAACAAATAGAGAAATGAAAAATGAAGGACGGTATTGAATTTGAGCGAAATCCATAAAGCGGTTCAGATTTTATAAAATTTTGAATTTTCGAATAAATTTTGTTTTCGTTCTTATTCAAGTTAAGTTCGACCAAACCTGCTCAAATCTTTTGCAAGGTAAAATTAACATCCATTTGTAGTAGATATCGAATTTGGTGAAGATTGGTAAAGTGGTTCAGATTTTATAAGACATTGAATTTTTCAAAAAATATCTGTATGTTCTGTAACTGCCACAATTTTTTATATAATGAGCTTACACAGTTTTTTACGAATAAAGCAATGAAAAATGACGATCGGTATTGAATTTGAGCGAAATACATAAAGCGGTTTAGATTTTATAGAATTTTGAATTTATGAAAATTGTTGAAGTACGACTTGTTTAATTTGTATTTAAAACAAGGATCAATAATTTTCATTTTCGCAAAGCTTCCTCTATGAGGAAGCCAAAAAAAAATAAAGAAACTTCCTCATAGAGGCGGCGTTGCAAGATGAAAATTAAGGGGATGCTGGAGTACATTTTTTTACCGACTTTGGTTGGTAAAAATAGGCGATTTCGAAGTATAAACTATTCATCGAAAATATGTTACAAATATACGTCAAATTTTGCAGGGATGTAATAAAAACATTCATGCTTGGATGTCCGGTCGAATTACTGTTCAAAACATACAAGAAATGTAAGAAATTGTATATTACTGAACCTCTCAAAAACCAATATGGCCGCTCGAAATGTCAACAGGTCCTTCGAGGTAAGATATAAACGTTTCTGGAACTCAGATGTGTTAAATCAGACCGGACACCCATTCTTTGATTATTCCTGAACCTTTCAAAACCGTCGGAATGTCGATTACACAAACCAAATCCACGAATAGTGTATACTACGATTGCAAAGACTGTTTGCTTTTCGCACAGGCTCAGAGCTGGTAAAGAGCATGAATATAGTTCCATCATTAGGAGACAGGTGGCGCTGACGTAGTCTGTTTACTTTTGGCAAAAGCTCCGAGCCTCTGCAATGCGACCGTAGTATACACTATATATGGATTTGGCTTGTGTAGTTAACATTCTGATGGTTTTGGAATATTTAGAAATCATCACAGAATTGACGTCTGGTCTGATTTTACATATCTAATTTCCAGAAACAATTATATCTTACAGCAAAGGTCTGTTGACATATGGTGTACGGCCATTTTGCTTTCGGTATCTTTTGCCAAAAGTAAGCAGACTACTCGGCGCCACCTGTGTCCTAATCGGGAAACTTACCGACCAAAGTCGGTATCAAAATCTACTCCAGCATCCCTTTAATGAAGAAGCAATGTGCAAAGTTCTACTTTGCATCCTTTTTGCTTCCTCATAGAGGAAGCTTTGTTTTCGTGAAAAATTTTTTTTTCGAGATTTTCATGTCAGTACACTCAGAATAGTCCAAAACATCGAGAAAAGTGATTTAGAAAAAATGTCTGTATGTGTGTGTGTGTGTGTGTGTATGTGTGTGTGTGTATGTTACACAATCGAAAAATGTAAACCTTTATAACTCGAGAATGCCTTGAGATATCAAGCTGAAATTTGGACCATAGATAGAGGGATCAAGCCTCATCGTTCATACAAATTTTTGTTAAAATCCACTTCATCGTTAAATTATTACGCGTTTTTTAATTTTTTGAAAAATGTCTGTTTACGCGATAACTCTTTCAATTTTCGAGATATTGATCTAAAAATTGGTATGAATTTGAGCTTTCATATGCCGGTGATCGCTATTGAATTTGGTTAAGATCGGTTGAGCCGTAAAAATTTTATGATGTTTTGAATTTTTCAAAAAATTGACATTATCGCTCTATTGTAACTGTTGCAAAACTTAAGATAGCGAGCTCAAATTTTGTATATAAATGAAACAATATTCAGCCATTATATATGTATAATTTAGTGACGAACGGTATGAAATTTTAGATTTTATGGAATGTTGAATTATTTTTAAAAATATACATTATCACATTCACTTCGGAAACGCTCTAGTAATCACGAAATAACGCAATAACGAAATAGAAAAAGCGAATCCACAACATGTATATTTATCTAATTAAAACAAGGATGCAAAGTAGAACCTTGCACATTGCTTCATCATTATTTTTCGCGTTTTACAAAGCTTCCGCTATGAGGAAGCCAAAAATTGAATAACATACTTCCTCATAGAGGTAGCTTTGTAAAATGCGAAAAATAATGAGGAAGCAATGTGCAAGGTTCTACTTTGCATCCTTGTTTTTTACTGTCTTTACATTCTAATAAATATGTTTTTTTCGTTTTTTTAAGGTTCCAGCTTATCCACCAGCTACAGGACCTCTGGCGCTTTACAAGCAGGACGAATTTTACGATACGATTAATTACGCATTGGACGGTTATCATAATTTGAGTGGTGCGATCGGTTCCTATTCCTACACAGCTGAAAATAACACAGCAAGTCCAATCGAGCTTTGTCGTGTGCAGTACAAAAAGGTCCACGTATTTGGTTTCAACGAGAGTTACGTCTTCAACAACGAGATAGAACACAGGTGTATACCGATAAGTCACGATTTCAGCGAAAAATTTGATTCTCGTAAATTATTAGCTAAAAACAACGTGGACATTAATTTCTCCGCATTGATAAAAGCCGTCTTAAAATTCGACATAAAGACTGTAAATCTCAAAGCTGCCGGTCCAATAACGCCTCCCGATTGTTATTTATTCCGCGTTGAGATATTAATGGACAATACAGATTTCGACGGTCAAATGTTATTATCGCTCGACGCCGAAGCTAAAAGACTCGAGTGCAAAGGAAATACTCAATACATAACGGACAATCAGCTTGATTCCGCATTGCGTACACTTCTAAATCTCTTTGTTATCGCAATCTGCGGAATCTCGTTGGGTCTTTGCTCGCGCGCGATTTACCGAGCGCAGCTCTTGAAAATCGACACGGTTAATTTTTTCAAAAGAATCTACGGCACGACTTTGAGTTTGGAGGGGAGACTCGAGTTTCTCAATCTTTGGTACATTATGATAATAATAAACGATCTTTTGATAATAATGGGCTCGGCGATAAAGGAACAAATAGAGCGTAAATATTTTGGCAGCGATCATTGGAACATATGCAGCATTTTTCTCGGCACAGGAAATCTCCTAGTTTGGTTTGGCGTTCTTCGTTATCTCGGATTTTTTAAGACTTACAACGTCGTTATTTTGACGCTTAAAAAAGCGGCACCGAAAGTCGCGCGTTTCTTGATTTGCGCTATTTTGATTTACGCCGGTTTTACATTTTGTGGTTGGCTCATTCTCGGTCCTTATCACATTAAATTTCGCTCTCTCGCAACAACATCCGAGTGTCTTTTCGCTCTTATTAACGGCGACGATATGTTTGCAACATTTTCGATAACTTCATTCAAATCGCCGATTCTTTGGTGGTACTCGAGAATTTATCTTTACTCTTTTATCTCGCTTTATATTTACGTCGTTCTCAGTCTTTTCATTTCCGTTATTATGGACGCTTATGACACTATAAAAGTTTATTATCGTGATGGATTTCCGAAAAATGATTTGCAAGCCTTTATTGCCACTTGCACGGACGAAGCATCCAGCGGTGTTTATAGACAAGAATCAAGTGGCAACGATTTCACAGAGCTTTTTGACAGGCTCTGTTGCTGTCGGAAAAGACCCTACGGATCTTTTGTCGATTCGTCACAGAGCAACAGCACAATTAGCGCGAAATCCGATCAAACGTGTCCCGGTGCCATCTGTATATAGTAAACTTGTTAATCGCCGATTAGCGTACAAAAATTATGGATCTATCGCAGAACCCGTGTAGCGATAACTGATAAACGCTTTCGTGATTCCACACCAATAATTTTATCCACCATAGTTAAAAAATGTTTGCAAATTTACATTACCGGAACATTTTATTCAGCTGATTTGTTAAATTTAATACAAGTGTGTAGTAAAATTACAAACGTGTCTATTAAATTTCCTAACTTTCGTAGGATTTAGTAGACTATTATTTTACATGTCACTTGCACATCGAATTTAATATATCAGTTTGTGTAAAAGAACTTTCTTTACCCGTAATTGAAGCTTATACCAATTTTTCGACGCAATTTCGATCTTAAGATTGAACTTAAGGTCGGATTTTTTACGTAATTTAAATCTTAAAATTAAATTTGAATCTTAAGATCGAACTTGCGTCCAAAAATTTCACCTTAACTTCATGTTAGTAAAATCCGTTATTTTTTTTTAGTCTTCTCTAAGCGTAAATTTTTAAAGGTAGGAAAAATTAAATGGTGCTTCTATCCAACAGAATTATAATTGTGTCAAATTGTGTTTCAATGTGCAAACTGCCACTAAAATACATTTTTCTACTCTCGAAAATTCACAAAAAAAAAATCGATATCGCTTTGCATCGTAACAATAATTCGGCACGTCGGATATCACGATTTCGTGATTTCCCAACGATAATTTTTTTTTCACCATAGTTAAAAATGTTTGCAAATTTACATCACCGGAATTTTTTATTCAGCTGATTTATTAAATTTAATACAAGCGTGTAGTAAAATTACAAACGTGTCTATTAAATTTCCTAACTAACGTAGGATTTAGTAGACTATTATTTAAATGTCACTTGCACATCAAATATAATATATCAGTTTGTGTAAAAGAACTTTCTTTACCCGTAATTGAAGCTTATACGAATTTTTCGACTCACTTTCGATCTTAAGATTGAACTTAAGATCGGATTTTTTTACGTAATTTGAATCTTCAGATTAAACTTGAGATGCAGTTTTTTACGTAATTTAAATCTTAAAATTAAATTTGAATCTTAAGATCGAACTTGCGTCCAAAAATTTCACCTTAAATTCATGTTAGTAAAATCCGTTATTTTTTTTTTAGTCTTCTCTAAGCGTAAACTTTTAAAGGTAGAAAAAGTTAAATGGTGCTTCTATCCAACAGAATTATAATAGTGTCAAATTGTGTTTCAATGATTAATCTGCCATTAAAGTACATTTTTCTACTCCCGAAAATTCGCAAAAAAAAATCGATATCGCTTTGCATCGTGACAATAATTCGGCACGTGAGATATTCCGATTTCGTGATTTCGCAGCGATAATTTTTTTTCTACCATAGTTAAAAATGTTTGCAAATTTACATCACCGGAATTTTTTATTGAGCTGATTTATTAAATTTAATACAAGTGTGTAGTAAAGTTACAAACGTGTCTATTAAATTTCCTAACTTTCGTAGGATTTAGTAGACTATTATTTTACATGTCACTTGCATATCAATTTTAATATATCAGTTTGTGTAAAAGAACTTGCTTTACCTGTAATTGAAGCTTATACGAATTTTTCGACTCACTATCGATCTTAAGATTGAACTTAACATCGGATTTTTTGCGTACTTTGAATCTTAAGATTAAACTTGAGATATAATTTTTTACGTAATTTAAATCTTAAAATTAAATTTGAATCTTAAGATCGAACTTGCGTCCAAAAATTTCACCTTAAATTCATGTTAGTAAAATCCGTTATTTTTTTTTTAGTCTTCTCTAAGCGTAAATTTTTAATGGTAGGAAAAGTTAAATGGTGCTTCTATCCAACAGAATTATAATAGTGTCAAATTGTGTTTCAATGATTAATCTGCCATTAAAGTACATTTTTCTACTCCCGAAAATTCGCAAAAAAAAATCGATATCGCTTTGCATCGTGACAATAATTCGGCACGTGGAGTATTACGGTTTTGTGATTTCGCAGCGATCATTTTTTGTCCACCATAGTTAAAAATGTTTGCAAATTTACATCACCGAAATATTTTATTGATCTGATTTATTAAATTTAATACAAGTGTGTAGTAAAATTACAAACGTGTCTATTAAATTTCCTAACTTTCGTGGGATTTAGTAGACTATTATTTTACATGTCACTTGCACATCGAATTTAATATATCAGTTTGTGTAAAAGAACTTTCTTTACCCGTAATTGAAGCTTATACGAATTTTTCGACTCACTTTCGATCTTAAGATTGAACTAAAGATCGGATTCTTTACGTAATTTGAATCTTCAGATTAAACTTGAAATGTAATTTTTTACGTAATTTAAATCATAAAATTAAACTTTGAATATAATTTTTTACGTAATTTAAATCTTAAAATTAAATTTGAATCTTAAGATCGAACTTGTGTCCAAAAATTTCACCTTAAGTTCATGTTAGTAAAATCCGTTCTTTTTTTTTAGTCTTCTCTAAGCGTAAACTTTTAAAGTTAGGAAAAATTAAATGGTGCTTCTATCCAACAGAATTATAATAGTGTCAAATTGTGTTTCAATGATTAATCTGCCATTAAAGTACATTTTTCTACTCCCGAAAATTCGCAAAAAAAAAAATCGATATCGCTTTGCATCGTGACAATAATTCGGCACGTGGAGTATTACGGTTTCGTTCAAGTTATTGCTCTCACGGTTAAACGCACAGCTTTTGGCGCAGTAACGATCGTCAGTGTCGTCGTGCGATAAGCTCTATCGTGTAAAGATTGTATCATAAATAACAAAATTGTTACACGAGTAAAATAGTCATGTGATCGTTTAATCTTTAACTTTTGTACCAGTTCGAGAATTCGTGAAAAGCACGAGCAACGATCTCCCGATTCTAGCTAAGTTTAAAAATACTATCGTAGATACACAACAAACAATCGAGGTCTTATCGGCAAGGCAAAAGTTGCCCTCAAACGCTCTGTAATCCAAAGTCTGAGGTGCTAAAAATTCGTGCCTGTGATAAAACAAAAAACGAGGATCCGCGCGTGTCCAAAAGAATCTAACGGCTGAGCCGAAATTCACCGCATTAAATGATGTACTCCAATAGCATTTATTGTTCATTCGCTAATAATAACAGAGCAAAATAAATAAATAAATTAGCGAGCCATTAAGTAAAGAATTTATACGTGTAATATAAAATATAAGACGCTGATAAATTAACAGGATGAATATTTTAAGTTTGTAATATTGTAGTAATTGAAAATTTTAAGCGATTTATTTACATATTTCGATATACCGATAATATCGTTTAGTCTAGAATTTATTTATTTGATACGAGGTACGAGAGAGTTTTTTTACTCTATAATCCATGTACCGGAACCTCATATATCGGCAGTCTCACACGTTGTTATCGGTTATATTTCGTAATATTATTGTACCGTTATAATGTATTGATGCATGTACATAATTTACTTTTGTATATACAGTGCACGTTTTTTATTTTTTGGAAATTTATCGCCTTATGAAATACACGCGCAACGAATGGTTTTTCTCTTTTTGTAGAATATATATATTTTGTATTACAATAAATGAGAAAAATTGCGTGCGGTCGACATGAGAGTCTTACCAAAAATCATTACTGTTTTTTTTTTATTGGCCATTTAATTTGTTGATCTTATATTTTTTATGGTAAACGACGCAAACTATATAGTCAAACGTTTGGCTAACTGTATAAGAATCACATTATCTGGAAAGTATTATGTGCCAAAGATGCAACTGTATACAGAAATAATCGAATTTAATAAAATCACTTGAGATGGAAAAATGTGAAAAGTTGATTCTTTTAGCATAATTATCTTGCTAATCTTTAGAATACCATTTTTTTTAAATGTTTGTAGAAATTATATTATTTTGGAAAAGGGAATTCGGCAATTTTTGGAAAACTCAATATAAAGATGTTGGAAAAATTGAAATGACAATTGCAAAAAAAAATCTTTTTAAAAGCGATAAGAAAAAAGTTTGCGTAAACTAGGGCATCATTATTATTTTTTTGTCATTTGAAATCACTACAAAATCAACAATTCTCAATGAATTTTCCCAAAAATAATTAACTATACCAATTGATATGATATGCGGCCGTCAGAGATTTATAATATCGAACGTAAGCGGCTACGATGCCGCTGAGGACAATTAAAAATTTTATAATAAAAAAATATCGCTTACAGAATAAATAGACAAAACAAAATCGATAACATATAAATTATAAACAACAATCATTACAATCAACAACACACAATGAATTAATACTTTCACACGAACACACATGTCATAATTAAAGAATAAACTAATTATAAGTCTCACTACAAAAATATATTAAAAAAACAAAAATTGTTAGTATTATCACATCATCATTAAAATTGGTTTACATACCGTATTTTTACATACTCGACATGTATAATTAATTGTGGTTTTTTTTATTACTATTCTGTTTGGTGACCACACACCGTTTCATTTTTTGTATTTTGCACCACAGGCACGTTGATAAAATAAAAAACGGTCTGAAGAAGGTCCACACCTAGGACCAAAACGTACGCATCGTGCGGCTACGATGCGTACGTTTCGGTTACGTTTGATATTATAATTAACTATAGTATTGTGGTTGGTACAACAAATGTTAGATTAATTGCTCGGGTATATAAACTGTTTCCGTTAATCATTTGATATGGAATGCCCCGGATAGCAATTTTGTAACTTTTTGAAAAATCATTATTCTTGGAACCAGCTCAAAAAGATCCTTACAATCCTTAAGGTGATGTGTTACACTGACCGAGTCGCCGTGAGTGCGAGCGAGAAAGCGCCATTGGCGCTCGCGGTAGAGAGAGAGAGAACGACAAAAACGAGTAACACATCACGTTAAGGGGATGCTGGAGTAGATTTTCTATCGACTTTGGTCGGTAAGTTTCTCGATTATGACACAGATGGCGCCGACGTAGTCTGTTTACTTTTGGCAAAAGATACTGAATCTCCCGAAATTCAATATGGCCACGCACGATATGGCAATAGACTTTTGCTGTTAGATATAATTGTTTCTGGAAATTAGATATCCAAAATCAGACCGGACGTCAATTCTGTGATGATTTCTGAGTATTCCAAAACCATCAGAATGTCAACTACACAATACAACAACAAGCCAAATCCATATATAGTGTATACTACGTTCGCGTTGCAAAGGCTCGGAACTTTTCCAAAAGTAAACAGACTACGTCGGCGCCACCTGTGTCCTAATGGAGAAACTTCATTCACGCTCTTCTCGACCTACTCTCATCGTGAACAAACTGCGTAAACGTACTTTACAAACTACGTGCGCTTCTTTTGTGCTATCGCCAATCCAACAGTATTAAAAAATGCGAAGAACCTCATAAAATCGTCGTCCACGCTCTTCTTTTGAATGTGATCTCAAGAAATGTTTATATAGGACGAAATAGGTGGTGTTGACAGTTCGAGCGGCCATATTGGTTTTCGGTAGGTTTACAAAATTACGATTTTCTTTATTTTTCAAGTGTTTTCTTCCAAAATTCAAGCGAACGCCGATGCCCCTATGTTGATATTATAATCCTGTGCAATTTGAAACATATTTGTCATATATTAACAACGTAGTTTGTACACTACGATACCGAAGCTTTTTACCGACCAAAGTCGGTAAAAAAATCGACTCCAGCATCCCCTTAAGGCGAGGCGAAACCTACTCAGTCGGTAACAAAAACTGTAAACAATCTTTCAGACGACACCGAACGTTTTTTGATTAAAAAAAGTTTTACATCATTGATCTCTTAATTCTGCATGATGTGAAACTTTCATTTTTCCCAAAAAATGTCCAGTTTCTGAGAATTCTTGTTTCGAAAGATATTCGCTATCCTTCTCGCAGTCATGAATATTTCATCTCGCCTTAAGGATGTAGGAGCGCGATGGGGTGCTCAACTTCCTGAAAAGTGAGAATTCAGAGAGAAATTCGAACACTTGTCGGTGGAATAAAAATCTGAAAAAAATCAAGCATACAAAAGGTGCGGAAAAGATTAATTTTGCATATTAATAATTGCAAAATGTTATTAACGAATAGGTAAAAAAAAAATTGTTCAACAAATTATCCGTCAACCTAACTTTGTTTTCGAATGAAAATGATTCGTCAATTTTTCTGAATACGTATGAATTTTTTCAGAATTTTTTCTAATCATCGAAATTTCGTTTTTTTGGAATTCATTTTTTTTTAAATGCATGTTAAGTCGCGAATTTTTCATATGTGCTTGTCACAAAACCACCCATTACACCCAAGAAGTTTCGAAACGATTGATCAAATAGATTCGCGAATACAGCTCGTACAAGAAAAAAAAACCGCAATTTTCAAACATTAGACAAAATTCTGAAAAAATTCATACGTATTCAGAAAATTTAACGAATCATTTTCATCCGAAAAAAAAAGTTAGGTTGACGGATAATTTATTGAACAATTTTTTTTTCACCTATTTGTTAATAACATTTTGCAATTATTAATATGCAAAATTAATCTTTTCCGCACCTTTTGTATGCTTGATTTTTTTCAGATTTTTATTCCATCGACAAAATGTTCGAATTTCTCTCTGAATTCTCACTTTTCAAGAAGTTGAGCACCCCATCGCGCTCCTACATCCTTAAGGTAGTTCTGTCGGTACGCCGGAGTCATAAATCTCAGAGTCTATATGACATTAAAAAATAATCATACGCATCACTTTGACTGCCTCAATAATAATATAAAAAATAATCGAGAATCCTTCGAAATTCTCGTAATCAAATAAAAACGATTATTTGTAAATAGTTGATACGTTTAGTGCGGATTTGACTTCATTTTTACGATAATTAGGTTAGGAAACGTCATTTGTCCCGGTATCGTGCACTTTGACCTTGGTTCAATTAAGCATTATTCCGGAGACTTCACCTTTTTTCATGATGCATCAATTCCTGAATGATTTGCGAATCCGTAGTACTTTTTATTTTTTCTCTATCTTTGATCTAAGTATGTTAATTTGCGATTTAAAGATCGATTTTTCCAGCCCTCCCGTGAGCGCCGTGTAAAAAGATCGATTTTCATGTTTTAATTGTTCATTCAAATACTCGGTAATAGCCTTCAAGATTTTGTGCAAGTAAAATTGAATAGCTAAATTACAACATGTCAAAAATCCATGCATATGAGTTTGGATTGCCTTCGCGACAGAACTACCTTAAAACGATTATTTGTAAATAGTTGATACGTTTAGTGCGGATTTGACTTCATTTTTACGATAATTAGGTTAGGAAACGTCATTTGTCCTGGTATCGTGCACTTTGACCTTGGTTCAATTAAGCATTATTCCGGAGACTTCACCTTTTTTCATGATGCATCAATTCCTGAATGATTCGCGAATCCGTAGTATTTTTTATTTTTTCTCTATCTTTGATCTAAGTATGTTAATTTTCGATTTAAAGATCAATTTTTCCAGCCCTCCCGTGAGCGCCATGTAAAAAGATCGATTTTCAAGTTTTAATTGTTCATTCAAATACTCGGTAATAGCCTTCAAGATTTTGTGCAAGTAAAATTGAATAGCTAAATTACAACATGTCAAAAATCCATGCATATGAGTTTGGATTGCCTTCGCGACAGAACTACCTTAAAACGATTATTTGTAAATAGTTGATACGTTTAGTGCGGATTTGACTTCATTTTTACGATAATTAGGTTAGGAAACGTCATTTGTCCCGGTATCGTGCACTTTGACCTTGGTTCAATTAAGCATTATTCCGGAGACTTCACCTTTTTTCATGATGCATCAATTCCTGAATGATTCGCGAATCCGTAGTATTTTTTATTTTTTCTCTATCTTTGATCTAAGTATGTTAATTTGCGATTTAAAGATCAATTTTTCCAGCCCTCGCGTGAGCGCCGTGTAAAAAGATCGATTTTCAAGTTTTAATTGTTCATTCAAATACTCGGTAAAAGCCTTCAAGATTTTGTGCAAGTAAAATTGAATAGCTAAATTACAACATGTCAAAAATTCATGCATATGAGTTTGGATTGCCTTCGCGACAGAACTACCTTAAAACGATTATTTGTAAATAGTTGATACGTTTAGTGTGGATTTGACTTCATTTTTACGATAATTAGGTTAGGAAACGTCATTTGTCCCGGTATCGTGCACTTTGACCTTGGTTCAATTAAACATTATTCCGGAGACTTCACCTTTTTTCATGATGCATCAATTCCTGAATGATTTGCGAATCCGTAGTACTTTTTATTATTTCTCTATCTTTGATCTAAGTATGTTAATTTGCGATTGAAAGATCGATTTTTCCAGCCCTCCCATGAGCGCCATGTAAAAAGATCGATTTTCATGTTTTAATTGTTCATTCAAATACTCGGTAATAGCCTTCAAGATTTTGTGCAAGTAAAATTGAATAGCTAAATTACAACATGTCAAAAATTCATGCATATGACTTTGGATTGCATTCACGACAAAACTACCTTAAGCGCATGCGCTTTCTGATGCATAGCGTGCGTACTCAGCTGGTTTTTACAAACATAAGGCAGCAAATAGTGGGGATAAAGCTCTATAGTGAGACTGCGAGCGTACGCGGTGTTCGCGAGGTGACAAGTGCATTGTGTACACGATATCCGCAACTGTCAAACCGTGTGAGAAACAAAGAAAATAATAATATGGAGAGTTCTTTTTCGCCGAAAGATGGATCGACGAGTGAGCACAGTTTATCGAGTATTGGTTCGTCGATTTCAATAGCAACGACGACTACAACGACGACTACGGCTACGACTACGCAGGATGAAAATTTTAGCGTACCCAAACACGCGGAAAACAGTCTACGAGTCATGGACGAGTATCTTCAGAGACAACAATTGACCGACGTCACGATTATAGCAGGTTTGATTCAGCAAAGTCACTCGGGGTCGTTGGACTTGGAATGATTCTTTGTTCCATCGACGTTTTTTGCGCATAATATAGATATATATATATATATATTTTTTTTTTTTTCGTATATTTATCATATTTAAAAAATGATTTTTTTTTCACCAGGTGGTCGACGATTTCCGGCACACAGATTGGTACTCAGCGCTGGCTCTGAATATTTTGCTGCTATGTTCACTAGCTCACTCAGGGAAGCAACACAAAGCGAGATTGAATTGAAAGGAGTCAATCCTGATGCTCTTTGGCTTCTCATTCGCTATTGCTATACTGGTAATGATTTTTTTTTAAATTCACTTAAAAAGCGACAAGATGGAAAAATTCTGTATGAAGATCTGAATTTTTATCTTAATTTAGCTAAAAAACTACATCTTAAATTTTCTAAAAAATTGATGTTTTCAATTTTCTAAAAAAATTGATATTTTAAATTTTCTAAAGAATTGATATCTTCAATTTTCTAAAAAATTGATATCTTCAATTTTCTAAAAAATTAATATCTTGAATTTTCTAAAAAAAATTGATATCTTCAATTTTCTAAAAAATTGATATCTTGAATTTTCTAAAAAATTGATATCTTCAATTTTCTAAAGAATTGATATCTTCAATTTTCTAAAGAATTGATATCTTCAATTTTCTAAAAATTTGATATCTTCGATTTTCTAAAAAATTCATACGTTCAATTTTCTAAAAAAATTGATATCTGCAATTTTCTAAAAAATTATATCTTCAATTTTCTAAGAATCTATATCTTTAATTTTCTAAAAATCTATATGAAACTTATTTAAAACTGATGTCTTTAATTTTCTGAAACTTGATATCTTGAATGTTCTAAAAAATGATATCTACAATTTTCTAAAAAATTGATATCTTCAATTTTCTAAAAATTGATAAGTTTAATATTCCAAAAAATTAATATCTAAAAGTTTCTAAATAATTGAGATGTTCAATTTTCTAAGAATATATATCTTTAATTTTCTAAAAATCTATATGAAACTTATTTAAATCTGATGTCTTTAATTTTCTGAAACTTGATATCTTGAATGTTCTAAAAAAATGATATCTACAATTTTCTAAAAAAATGATATCTTCAATTTTCTAAAAATTAATATCTAAAAGTTTCTAAATAATTGAGATGTTCAATTTTCAAAGAATATATATCTTTAATTTTCTAAAAATCTATGTGAAACTTATTTAAAACTGATGTCTTTAATTTTCTGAAACTTGATATCTTGAATGTTCTAAAAAAAATTGATATCTTCAATTTTCTTTTTAAAAAAATGGTATGTTCAATTTTCTAAAAAAAAAATTGATATCTAAAACTTTCTAAAAAAATTGAGATCTTTCTTTTTCTAAGAATCTATATGCTTAATTTTCCAAAAATGTATGTCAAATTTGTTTGAAACTGATATCTTTAATTGTATGAAACTTGATATCATGAATGTCCTAAAATATTGATATCTTCAAATTTCTAAAATTGATACACTGCCAAAGAAATGTTTCCAATGATTTAAAAAATGGAAGTTGAATTGTAATTGATAATAAATTTGTCCAGAATATTTATGGAAATCCTTTTTTCATTTTAATTACAAATTTATAAAGATGTAAAAAAATGGCACAATATTGCAAATAATTAGAAACATTTATCAACGAAGTAAATAAACAATTAGAAGTGATTGTTACTGAAGCAAGATTTCCGTCATTGCAGAAAAAAAAATTACAATAGCCTGTTCTCTAAAAATAGCCAATAAACTTTAGCAATAATTGATAATAAATTTGTCCAGGATATTTATGGAAATCCTTTTTTTCTTTTTAATTATAAATTTATAAAGATGTAAAAAAATGACACAATACTGCAGATAATTAGAAACATTTATCAACGAAATAAATAAACAATTAGAAGTGATTGATACTGAAGCAAGATTTCCGTTATTGCAGGAAAAAAAAATTACAATAGACTGTTCTCTAAAAATAGCCAATAAACTTTAGCAATAATTGATAATAAATTTGTCCAGAATATTTATGGAAATCCGTTTTTCTTTTTACTTATAAATTTATAAAGATGTAAAAAAATGGCACAACACTGCAGATAATTAGAAACATTTATCAACGAAATAAATAAATAATTAGAAGTGATTGATACTGAAGCAAGATTTCCGTTGTTGCAGGAAAAAAAATTACAATAGCCTGTTCTCTAAAAATAGCCAATAAACTTTAGCAATAATCGATAATAAATTTGTCCAGGCTGCATAGAATTACGAGAAGACAGTGTAGAAACCCTCTTAGCAACCGCCTGTCTTCTCCATCTTAATCCCGTCATCAAAGCCTGTTGCCAATTCCTGATAAAGCAACTTCATCCCAGCAATTGTCTTGGAATACGAATGTTCGCCGATACTCAAGGCTGTTCTCATTTATTGAACGTCGCTCACGCCTACACAACGAAGCACTTCATGGAAGTGATAAAAAATCAAGAATTTCTCTTACTATCCGCCGACGAGGTAGCAAAATTGCTTGAATGCGACGATCTTAATGTACCATCCGAGGAAACAATATTTCACGTAAGACATTATTAAATTTTTTCAAAATTAAAGACCAAAGCCAACGAAGAAATTCACTTATTATTTTTCAACTTCAGGCTTTGATGAACTGGCTGGAATACGATCCGGAAAATAGATGCAAAGACGCTGGACGTCTACTGGGGCTCGTTAAATTACCACTTTTGTCACCAGCTTTTATAACCGATTATATTGAGGGTAACGAGATGTTTAAGGATCAACGTGCGGCTCAAGAGTTAGTAATAGAAGCTCTCAAATATCATCTTCTGCCGGAACGTCGATCGCTGCTTCAATCCGGACGAACAAGGCCGAGGAAATCTACTGTCGGTCAATTGCTGCTCGTTGGAGGAATGGATGCTAACAAATGTAAGCTCAAGTCTGCAAATAAAGGATGTACGTTTTTATTTATAAGTATTTACAACAAATCTTAATTTTATTTTATTTATTATCAGTTTTGTGGATATCATGCTCGACAAAGAAAAATATAAAAACATACCTTAAGGGGATGTTGGAGTAGATTTTTTTACCGACTTTGGTCGGTAAAAAGCTTCGGTATCGTAGTTTACAAACTACGTTGTTAATATATTACAAATATGTTTCAAATTGCACAGGATTATAATATCAACATAGGCCCATCGGCGTCCGCTCGAATTTTGGATGAAAACACTTGAAAAATAAAGAAAATCGTAATTTTGTAAACCTACCGAAAACCAATATGGCTGCTCGAACTATCAACACCACCTATTTCGTTCTATATAAACATTTCTTGAGATCACATTCAAAAGAAGAGCGTGGACGACGATTCTATGAGGTTCTTCGTATTTTTTAAGACTGTTGGATTGGCGATAGCACAAAAGAAGCTCACGTAGTTTGTAAAGTACGTTTACGTAGTTTGTTCGCGGTGAGAGTTGGTCGAGAAGAGCGTGAATGAAGTTTCCCCATTAAGACACAGGTGGCGCCGACGTAGTCTGTTTACTTTTGGAAAAGTTCCGAGTATATGGATTTGGCTTGTTGTTGTATTGTGTAGTTGACATTTTGATGGTTTTGGAATACTGAGTAATCATCACAGAATTGACGTCCGGTCTGATTTTGCATATCTAATTTCCAGAAACAATTATATCTAACAGCAAAAGTCTATTGCCATATCGTGTGCGGCCATATTGAATTTCGGGAGATTCAGTATCTTTTGCTAAAAGTAAACAAACCACAACAAACTTACCGACCAAAGTCGATAGAAAAATCTACTCCAGCATCCCCTTAAGATGATGTGCTACATGTCGTCTGTCTCTCTCAGATCGCCATAAGTGCGAGTGAGATAGCTGAAACTTCCCGAAGTATTATTCTTCGCCACGACTGATTTTTCGAATAAAAGTAGAGAAGTACTGACTGCAGATTGCCAAGACGCAGTCAGTACTTCTCGTCTTTTGTCTGAACCATCAATTGTGATCAAGAACAACGCTTTACAGTTTTTGTTACCGACCGAGCAGTAGCAAATCATCTTAAGGTAATGTGACACATGTTCGAAAACTGCAATCGATATCGAAAACTGTAATCAAATCTACTCAAAGCCGGTTAATATTTCAGACAAAAGCAAATTAGCTTTGACTTCGTCTATCTACGACGGAGTAAAACCTATTTTTTTTCATCTAAAATATTAAGCGCCACTGAGTAGTTTTGATTACAGTTTTTTATACCGATTGCAGTTTCCCAGCAGTTTTCGAACATGTGTCACATCACCTTAAGGGGATGCTGGAATAGATTCTGATACCGACTTTGATTGGTAAGTTTTCCGATTAGGACACAGGTGGCGCCGAATAGTCTGCTTACTTTTGGCAAAAGATACCGAAAGCAAAATGGACGCACACCATATGTCAACAGACCTTTGCTGTAAGATACAATTGTTTCTGGAAATTAGATATGTAAAATCAGATCAGACGTCAATTCTGTGATGATTTCTAAATATTCCAAAACCATCAGAATGTTAACTACACAAGCCAATTCCATATACAGTGTATACTACGGTCGCATTGCAGAGGCTCGGAGCTTTTGCCAAAAGTAAACAGACTACGTCAGCGCCGCCTGTCTCCTAATGACGGAACTATATTCATGCTCTTCACCAGCTCTGAGCCTGTGCGAAAAGCAAACAGTCTTTGCAATCGTAGTATACACTATTCGTGGATTTGGTTTGTGTAATCGACATTCCAACGGTTTTGAAAGGTTCAGGAATAATCAAAGAATGGGTATCCGGTCTGATTTAACACATCTGAGTTCCAGAAACGTTTATATCTTACCTCAAAGGACCTGTTGACATTTCGAGCGGCCATATTGGTTTTTGAGAGGTTCAGTAATATACAATTTCTTACATTTCTTGTATGTTTTGAACAGTAATTCGACCGGACATCCAAGCATGAATGTTTTTATTACAACCCTCCAAAATTTGACGTATATTTGTAACATATTTTCGATGAATAGTTTATACTACAAAATCGCCTATTTTTACCGACAAAAACGGTAAAAAAAATCTACTCCAGCATCCCCTTAAGGATGTTCGACTGTTTCGAACTAGTCTAATAAGTGCTAAATTTTTGTAATTGTTTCATTAAAATTTAATGCATTAAATAACAATAGCAGAGAGTAGTTTGAATTGGGAAGATTAATAGTGCCAGATTTGCATACAGATTAACTAATTAACGTTACTGTCCATTGGGTCAATTTGTAGAGCATCTTTTAAGAAAGAGAATGAGCTGTCACTTATCAAAATTGGCCAAAAATTATTGATTATTCTTGGAAAAAACTGAACGAAAATATATCCCATCGGAAAGTAACGTTAATCAGTTAATATTTATGCATCTCCGTCACTATTTATTTTTCTCTCGGTTAAGTGTACATGCAAATTCACGCTTCACTAGTTATTTAGTGCATTCGACTTTAATGAAACAATTACAAAAATTTAGCACTGATTTAACTTGTTTGAAACAGTCGAACATCCTTAACTTTTAAGAGATTTTGTAAATGCTCGCATTTTTCGCATAACTGACAATTTTTCATAAATCACTTCATAATCGAATTATTTTCAAGACTGATTTTCAATTATTTTTACATATATTACCGAACAGAACAGAATAAGAAATATTTATAAAATATACGCATAGGTATTTAATTCTCCTGTTTTATTATTGTATTTTTTATTTATTTATTGTTGTATTAAATAAATCGGTGCTCAGGTGCTGCGTACATTGAGGCGTTTTCCTTGCGCGAAGATGCATGGACGTGTTTAGGCCGTACGAGCGGAAAACGCGTGCAATTTGGTGCCGCACTGATTGACAAAAAGTTAATCGTAGCTGGAGGCAGAGACGGCCTAAAAACTTTGAATACAATGGAGTATCTGGATCTTTCGTCGGGAATTGCCGCCATGTGGAGCACTTTACCACCTATGAGCGTAAATCGCAACGGACTTGGTACAGTTTTGAATATGTATCTATAAAAATTAATATAAATTTATGTACTCAATTCTTCTAAATTTTGTTTACAAACATTTGCACATTTTCGCCTAATATTTTATTGAAAATTAGATATTCTTCAGTTATTTAAAACTACGCAAATGATTTCATCTGCAGGTTCTTATTATTATGAAAGCACAATCACAAATCCATTTGTATCATAGAGTTTATTCCTTGAAATCATGACGTTTTACAACTTCGCTTGGGTAGCAAATTTTTTTGAATACCCGAAATCTACACAAATATACAGTATAGTAATTTTCCAAATATAAAAAAGTAGGACCTACGTTTATTCGAAATTAAATCGGCAACTAACGTACATCTTTTTTAAAAAATGTTTATTCCTCCGTTATTAAAGGAGTCGCTAAATATACAGTATAGTCATTTTCCAAATATAAATAAAAGTAGGACCTACGTTTATTCGAAATTAAATCGGCAACTAACGAACATCCTTTTTTTTATTCCTCTGTTATTAAAGGAGTCGCTGCGCTGGGTGGAGCTTTATACGCAGTTGGTGGCCACGATGGCTGGAGCTTTTTGAATACAGTGGAACGATGGGATCCGGGAACTCGACAATGGAGCTACGTCTCGCCAATGTCGATACCACGATCGACTGTCGGTGTCGCCGTTTTAAATAATAAGTAAATAAATAAAGAGTACAATTATTTTTTTTTAAATTAGACAATTTTTGCTTCAATAATTTTCGCTGTAGATTAAAAAAAAAAGATTAGTTTAAATTGTCAAACAATTAGTTATAATAAATTTTTGGAATTTATCAATATAAAGTTAGCTAACTTAATTAAGCATTAGAAAATTCATCGCTATACGTAGATATAAAAACGAATTGTTGTTACTCACTAATTACAATTAATTCGTTGGATTTATTAACTCTTTAGTAACTCTTGGACAACAGTTAGATAATCTTAACTCGCAAGCATAATTATCTTATTGGATATTAACATCATTGAGACAAAATATTTTACAAAATCCTTTTTTTGCTTCCTCATAGAGAAAGCTTTGTTTTTGTAAAATAAAATTTTTCGAGATTTTCATGTCAGGATATTCAGAATGGTCGAAAACGTCGAGAAAAGCGGTTTAGAAAAAATGTCCGGAAGTATGTATGTATGTATGTGAGGCATTCTCTGTCAGTTCAACCACTTTTTTTCGAACCTCTCAGATCTATCCCATAATTGGCCACATTTTATTACCACTTAAAAGCACTCTTTGTGAATTTTTTCAGATTTTTTAATCCATCCATTTAGGAGATGTATATTTTTTTTGTTATTCCTATAACTTCGATGGAGTAAATCTGACAAAAAAATCACACATACAAAAAAATGTTGTTTTTCAATTAACTTTGTATTGCAATATGTCTCATATTTTTATTCGTGTTGCAAAAGCTATTTACAACAAAAAAAATGTTAAACAATTTTTTTTACTCATTCGGATACCTTCGATATCACTGCCAATTTTATACAAGTTACAGGGATATGTCAAAAGCATACCAAAAAATTGGCATAGTGGGCATCGACTATTTCAAGGAGGAAAAAAATATTTTCCAAAATTTTCGATCCAATAAATGGCTACCTCACGAATAACTGTATGTAAACCCTGAAGGCCGTGTCGTCGTTACACGTCAATTAGCTCAGTGGATCGATTATTTGAAGGAATAACAAAAAATAAGTGAAATAAAAAAATATATAAAAATAAAAAAACAATTAAATAAATTTAATTAATTTTCTTTCTTTTTTGAATCCTTCAAGTAGTCGATGCCCACTACACCAATTTTTTTGTAGGTTCTATACATGTTCCTACAGCTTATAAAAAATTGACAGTAATATCGAAGGTGTCCGAATGAATGAAAAAAATTGTTTAACATTTTTTTTTGCTGAATATCGCTTTTGCAACACGAATAAACATATGAGACCTACTGTATTACAATGTTGAGTGAAAAACAACATTTTTTTATACATGTATTTTTTTGTCAGACTTACTCCATCAAAGTTATATGAATAATTTAAAAAAATACATTTCCCAAATGGATTGTTTCAAAAATCTGAAAAAATTCACAAAGAGTGCTTTCAAGTGGTACTAAAATGTGTCCAATTATGGGATAGATCTGAGAGAGTCGAAAAAAAGTGGCTGAACTGACAGAGAATGCCTCATGTGTGTGTGGCACGCTTGCAAAATTCAAACCACTGTATCTCGAAAACGGCTTTAACAATCAAGCTGAAATTTAGCATGTTGGTAGAGAAGCAACGCCCCTTCATATGTATATATTTTCGAAAAAATTGAAAAAAAAAATTCAGATTTTATAAGCCTTTCAATTTTTCGAAAAATGTCTGTATATTCTCTAGCATTCGCAATTTTTCAGCTAATGAGCTAAATAGTTCTGGACAAATAGAGAAATGAAAAATGAAGATCGGTATTGAATTCGAGCGAAATCCATAAAGCGGTTTAGATTTTATAAAATTTTGAATTTTCGAAAAAATTTTGTTTTCGTTCTTATTCAAGTTAAGTTCGACCAAACCTGCTCAAATCATTGGCAAGATAAAGTTAACATCCCGTCGTAGTAGATATCGAATTTGGTGAAGATTGGTAAAGTGGTTCAGATTTTATAAGACATTGAATTTTTCAAAAAATCTCTGTATGTTCTCTAGCTGCCACAATTTTTTAGATAATGAGCTTAAACGATTTTTGACGAATAAAGCAATGAAAAATGACGATCGGTATTGAATTTAAGCGAAATACATAAAGCGGTTTAGATTTTATAGATTTGTGAATTTATGCAAATTTTTGTTTTCGTACTTCTTTAATTTGTATTTAAAATAAGGATGAAAAGTAGATCTTTGCACATTACTTCGTCAATAATTTTCATCTTAATAAAATAAGGAAACTTCCTCATAGAGGCGGCGTTGCGAAAAATGAAAATTAATGAGGAAGCAATGTGCAAAGTTCTACTTTGCATCCTTTTAAATACTGTTTAACAAGTTTTCTTTTTGCAAACATAATTTTGATATACACCAATTAATTTTCAGATTGTACGCTGTAGGTGGCCGAGATATAAGTTCGTGTCTATCGACAGTTGAATGCTACGATCCACACACAAATAAATGGACCGCCTGTGCGCCAATGTCGAAACGACGAGGCGGCGTCGGTGTTGGTGTTCTGAATGGTTACGTTTATGCTCTGGGCGGTCACGACACTCCAAAAAGTAGCCCCGATGCCAGTAGGTTCGATTGTGTCGAGAGGTAATTATTTTTTGCTTGACAATTTCATTCCAGTGCATAATTTCTTCAACATGCTGCAAAACCCCTTTTTTCTCACTGTTTCAACGACCAGTATTAAATTATAATAGAGAAAACAATGTGCCTTTACTTTTTCCATTAGACATTTCATTTATTATTGCTTTTTTAAAATAAATTTTGAGATATTCGAATACAATCTTTAATACGGATTAATTTACAAAATAGGTAAAAAAAAATACATCCAATAGCTTCAGGATTTAATTGATAGGCCAAATAGGTAGAATTTGGCTTTTCCCGAACGTTTATAATTTGTATAAATGCACTTTTTTTTTCTTTTTTGCAGATTTTTATTGGATATAAATAGTTTCACCTCCAATATAAGAATTGAAAGTTAACTCATAAATAAACTTATCCTTAAATTTTAAAAAAGCTGCTCATTGTGACGCACGAACGAACAATCGGAATTATACTGAAGCAATTTTTTTGTTTTTGTTTTTTTTTTTACAGATACGATCCGAAAACGGATTCGTGGACGATGGTCGCCCCGATGAGCGTAGCACGAGAAACTGTAGGTGTTTGCACTCTCGGTGATCGATTAATGGCCGTTGGTGGTTACGACGGTCATCAGTATCTCACACTCGTAGAAGCTTACGATCCTTATCTCAACGAATGGCAACGAGTGCGTTAAGTTTCTTTCGTTATTTATCCGCAAATAGTATATTACGCTCGAGGGAGAGAAGTGAGTGATTTTTGCCGAGTGTGAATATTGCAGAAATCGCTCGAGGTTCAAATCACGCTCCTTCCCGTGTAACATACGATATTTTTTTCCCGGTTTCGCCAAAAAAATAACATTTCGTGCTTGCAAGAACGATTAAAAAATTGTTTATGGTGGCCGCGGGAAAACCGGGAAAAGTCAGGGAAATAAAAAATTGATCAGGCAATCAGGGAAAAGTCAGGGTATATCGAAATTAGTCAGGGAAAAAGTAAATTGTTGCCAAAGTTTCAATAACTGAATAAAAATCCATAAAAGAAAGACTTGGAAACAAAAAACAACCGAAAAATATTTGAAAAGAAAAAGAAAGAAATAAATATTGATATAAACATTACAACATAAATCTATTCGAACAAATCGAAGCACTCAACAAAAAAGTTTAAAAAGTGTTATATATTACTGAGATAAGTATTACACTTCACATTAGTATTTAATCGGATTTAAAGCATTATAATTCCAAAGAACATTTATGTTTTGAAAGAGAAAATATATCTCCAAAAGTACTATTCTTTCTTGATCGAGAAATAAATAACTTATCAAAAACACGTATCTGTTTCTAATACATTTTTTTTTATTCGCGTTATAAATTTTTTAGTAGATGTCCTTAAAATTTCGGTCAGGGAAAAGTCAGGGCATTTTTTCCGGAAAAAAAACGGCTACCATGCTTTATAATTACGTTTCCATAAAATTAACATGTGGCGATTATAATATGATGTTTAAACTTTTGAATAGCTGCGAAAAATATTAATTTTCAGTTCAATTTCATGATAATCTTCTTGAAAAAATGGCGAAAAACAGTTAATGCATTGCGAAAATAATAGAGGGTCGTACTCTTCCATTATTTCCGCATTTTTCCCAAGACTTCATTGAAAATGAGATTTCTTTTTAGGTGTATAAAAGTTAACATATAATTTCATAAAAACTGCAGGTTATTTTTGCGAAATCATTACTGCAAAACGAATTTATAACGCGAGTAAAAAAAAATGTATTAGAAACAGATACGAGTTTTTGATAAGTTATTTATTTCTCGATCAACAACGAATAGTACTTTTGAAAATATATTTTCTCTTTCAAAACATAAACGTTCTTTGGAATTATAATGCTGTAAATCCGATTAAATACTGATGTGAAGTGTAATACTTATTTTAGTAATATATAACACTTTTTAAACTTTTTTGTTGAGTGCTTCGATTTGTTCGAATAGATTTATGTTGTAATGTTTATGTCAATATTTATTTGTTTTTTTTTCTTTTCGAATATTTTTCGGTTGTTTTTTTTCCAAGTCTTTCTTTTATGGATTTTTATTCAGTTATTGAAACTTTGGCAACAATCTACTTTTTCCCTGACTAATTTCGATATTCCCTGACTTTTCCCTGATTCCATGATCAATTTTTTATTTCCCTGACTTTTCCCGGTTTTTCCTGACCGCGGCCACCATGTAAATTATATCATCGACTATATTTCTAGCAGAATTAGAGATTTACAACTCTGATCTTGATCCCAGTTGATGTTGCTCGAGGGTCTCTTTCAAGCACATGATTTTGAAGCCAAAATATATTGAACGTCTGAGGAAGATTCGCACATGGTGATCGAAACGTCAAATTTGGTGAAAATTTAATTTGTTTCCCAATCTCCTTTTGGCCGATACGAAGTCGCTTACTTCGAGATCATCGTTTACAATAAAACGTCCGCCTACATTATGTATCAATTGAACCGTTTTTCTCCCTAGGAATCAATGAAATTGGATTGCGCGTAAAAATGAGCAATTTTGCTCTCGCGTTGCAGGCACGAAATGAGCTTATTTTAGTGAATTTTGGGAAAAAATATTCGTCCACCTCGTATATAATTATTCACTTCGTATTTTTCTTTACAAATTGTGCGTTTCCGCAGGTTGCACCCCTTAAAACCGGAAAGGCAGGCCCGTGCGTCGTTGTGAAATGTCCGATTGGCTGAAACAGACGAATCGAAAGGAAAATAAACAACAAAAATCTGCTGGTTATGAAAAACTTTCGCTGTGAGTCGAGGCGAGAGTACCAAAATGCTATGAAAGCTCTCGGTGCGAAAAACTCTCGATAAAACGGTCACATTCGATTAGATCGTACGAAAATTTATTTGAGCACAAGCCAAATCAAAGCTGCCATCTTTTTTAATAGATTGGAGCGCTTAACTCTAGTCAAATCGGTGGTTATTTTCTGAAATCAACTTCTACCGTTTTTAGAGTTTCTATTGTAGGTTTTTGGCGCTTAATTTATGTAACAACATTTGTTTTTAGCGTACAGAAATATTCTTGGTATAATAAAAAAAATTACGTCATTTTCGAAAAGGCGTTTTTTTATACAAGAAAATAAATTATGTTATTAATCCGATTATGATGAGTAAATGATCGTTTTGTTTATTGGGGAATATTTGATCGATTCGTCGATTAGATTTTTATTCATATTATTAATTTTTTTTACACGTTACATAATTTTTTATGACTTAAAGCTCGATGAACAGCGATTTTTACTTTGGACACTGAATAAAAATGAATATTCTTTTATCGGAAGTTTTTATGCATAAACTGGTAAATTTAATATACAAATTTCTTGTAAAAATAATAAATGGTATATTAAACACGTTTAAAAAAATAGAGTTTAATATAAAAAGAAACTTTCATACTGCTTGATAATTATAATTAAATTATTATACCGGTTTGTAAATGTATATTTATTTTCGAAATGTTTTTAACATTTTAATATAAAAAATGTTAAAAGTTATTGATGTAGAATTTTCCAATAGAGATAATAAGCTTTCTCTCATCATGATCGAACCAACACACTTATTTATTCTTTTACGTAGCTTGAAAAAAAAGAAATACTTGACAAATTAGCGCACATCGATAAATTTGGGTACAAAAATGTGTTTCTATGCTAAAAACATTTGCTGTGATGCGAGTTAAGCTTAATACAACAAAATATCGGCCTAATATTACGCTTAGTCAGACCATCGCCAATTTAAAAAAAACTGCACAAAATAATCTCGTAGGATATTAGTATAAATCAGTTTTTTTGGTTTATGCAATTATTATAAAGTCATACAAGAAATACAAATTTGTAAAAATGTTTTTTTTTTTAATCTGGGACTTATTTTACTATTGTAAACCGTTCTACCTTTTTTTCAGAGCGACAAAAATATTTTTAAAAAGGATGTAATTGTATTAAATTGTGTATTTATTAAGGGGATGCTGGAGTAGATTTTTCTATCGACTTTGGTCGGTAAGTTTCTCGATTATGACACAGATGGCGCCGACGTAGTCTGTTTACTTTTGGCAAAAGATACTGAATCTCCCGAAATTCAATATGGCCGCACACGATATGGCAATAGACTTTTGCTGTTAGATATAATTGTTTCTGGAAATTAGATATGCAAAATCAGACCGGACGTCAATTCTGTGATGATTTCTGAGTATTCCAAAACCATCAGAATGTCAACTACACAATACAACAACAAGCCAAATCCATATATAGTGTACACGACGTTCGCGTTGCAAAGGCTCGGAACTTTTCCAAAAGTAAACAGACTACGTCAGCGCCACCTGTGTCCTAATGGCGAAACTTCATTCACGCTCTTCTCGACCTACTCTCATCGCGAACAAACTGCGTAAACGTACTTTACAAACTACGTGCATTTCTTTTGTGCTATCGCCAATCCAACAGTCTTAAAAAATGCGAAGAACCTCATAGAATCGTCGTCCGCGCTCTTCTTTTGAATGTGATCTCAAGAAATGTTTATATAGGACGAAATAGGTGGTGTTGACCGTTCGAGCGGCCATATTGGTTTTCGGTGGGTTCACAAAATTACGATTTTCTTTATTTTTCAAGTGTTTTCATCCAAAATTCGAGCGGACGCCGATGCGCCTATGTTGATATTATAATCCTGTGCAATTTGAAACATATTTGTAATATATTAACAACGTAGTTTGTAAACTACGATACCGAAGCTTTTGTACCGACCAAAGTCGGTAAAAAAATCTACTCCAGCATCCCCTTAAAACGTTTTTACTTAAAGACTGAAATTCCTCTCGAAGAGAATTTAAAAAATGGTGTTTTGTGCTGAATTGAGGCCAAACGCGGCTACTCGATTTTTTAAAAATAATTACTATATATTTGTTAAATTACGTTTCAATTTAGCGTTAATCTACATTTTAGGCGATGAACATTGGTGGGAAGCGTGCGAGTAAAAAAAGAAAATCCAGTACACGTTGTTTTTGCAATGGATTCGAAGCATCTTGTTACAAAAATGCATTTTATCATAGAGCCCAATGAAAGTTGAAGCGTTGTTTTTTTTTGTTTTTGTACCGAACTGAAATAAATCTACTTTTCAGAAATACATAGCTTTCACACCTTTATTTACACAGCAATCATTCTAGACGATATTCAGTTATGCATTTTAATGGTCAAATCCGTTGTTATTTTTTCTACCTCGAAGCTCCGATTGTTCCGAGCCACATCGGTGTTGCGCGAATTTCTGATCATCCCGAATTGTCCTTCCTAACAAGCCGGAAATGTTCTGAAATACAGAAGAAAAAAAAATTATTATCAACAATATTTTATAGTTTAGTGTAGTAAAATATACGTGAGTAAAACTTTTTTTAATCAAAATTTCAAAATTTTCGACCACCAGCCGAAAGCGAATTAAGAAAAAGTTTTTCTAATTAGTATTGTACAAAATGTCGGTAAAAATAGATTTTTTACGCACGCTTCACGTGCATAAAACCCACATTTTCACGGATTGTGAAGAAAAATACTAACCGAGGAAATTCTGAAGCAGGTTCTGCAAACTTGTGCCTGACCATGAAAGTTGCCACCGCTTCAGCAACTTTATCCGGCACGTCTTCGTGTACAGCGTGACCACAAGCTGGCAAAACTTGCATTTGGAACTTTCCTATGAAAAAAAAGACACAACATAAGATAGATATTAAGAATAGCAATTTCTACTTTTAATTTATTTTTCTAGCTCATAGAGAAAGCTTTTATTTCGTCACATTTTTTTGCTTCCTCATAAAGGAAGCTTTGTTTTCATGAAAAAAAAAAAATTTTGAGATTTTAATGTCAGGACACTGAGAATTGTCCGAAACGTCCAGAAAAGTGATCTAGAAAAAATGTCCGTATGTATGTATGTATGTGCGTGTGTGTGTGTGTGTTCAACTCCGAAAATTCGAACGCCGATATCTCAAGAACGGTTTTGTATATCGCGCTCAAATTTGGCACACTAGTGTAGCAGCAGACCCTCTTCAACTGTAGCAATTTTCGACAACATCTGTGCGAAAATTTCGATTTTATGCCGTTTTGAATTTTTTGAAAAATGGAGGTGGTCGCTCTAACTTTCGTAAAATTTAGTCTATTTTGCTAAATAGTTGGTTATAAGAGCAGGTGCACTCAATGTTGTTTAGTATTGAATTTGGCTCGAATCGGTAAAGTGGTTCAGATTTTATGGAATTTTGAATTTAAAAAAAAACTGACATTATCGCTCTATTGTAACTTTTGCAAAACTTTAAATAGCGGGCTCAAATTTTGTATATAAATGAAACAATATTCAGCCATTATATATGTATAATTTAGTGACGAACGGTATGATTTTTGATTTTATGAAATGTTGAATTATTTTTTTAAATATACGTTATCACATTTACTTTCGGAAACGCTGTAATAATAACGAAATAACGGAATAACGAAATAGAAAAAGCGAATTCACAACATGTTAATTTATCTAATTAAAACAAGGATGCAAAGTAGAACCTTGCACATTGCGTCCTCCTTATTTTTTTCGCTTTTTACAAAGCTTCCTCTATGAGGAAGCCAAAATTGAATAACATACTTCCCCATAGAGTTAGCTTTGTAATAAGCGAAAAGTAATAAGGAAGCAATGTGCAAGGTTCTAGTTTGCATCTTTTTTTTTATACTGTCTCAAAATCTTTCTTTTTTTCTTGAATTATTGAAAAAAAAAAGGCTTCAGATTGGACTTTTCGTTTACTAAAAGAGAATCAAAAATTCTTGTCGAGTCAACAATTTTTGTTCTTGTCTTTTCAAAATTACATGTTTAAAAAATGATTAGAAATCGATAAAAATCACCGACTTTTACCCGATTTCTGTTTGTTAAGGGGATGCTGGAGTAGATTTTTTGCCGACTTTGGTCGGTAAGTTTTTCGATCAGGACACAGATGGCGCCGACGTAGTCTGTTTACTTTTAGCAAAAAATACTGAATCTCCCGAAAAACAATATGGCCGCACACGATATGTCAGCTGACCTTTACCGTAAGATTTAATTGTTTCTGGAAATTAGATGTGTAAAATCAGACCGGACGTCAATTCTGTGATGATTTCTAAATATTCGAAAACCATCAGAATATCAAATACACAAGCCAAATCCATGTATAGTGTATACTAAGGTCGCGTTGCAAAGACTCGGAGCTTTTGCCAAAAGAAAACAGACTACATCGGCGCCACTTATGTTCTAATCGGGAAACTTCATTCGCGCTCTTCTTGGCCCACTCTGATCGAGAACGGACTACGTGAACGTAGTCTGGGTTTTGTAATTGACTTTTCGGCGCTCGCAGAATATTCAGAGAACGCTAAAGAATGGACGT
The DNA here is from genome assembly GCA_963970395.1 of Ephialtes manifestator. Classification (NCBI taxonomy): domain Eukaryota; kingdom Metazoa; phylum Arthropoda; class Insecta; order Hymenoptera; family Ichneumonidae; genus Ephialtes; species Ephialtes manifestator. The sequence goes on from OZ019980.1 coordinate 19,997,583, forward strand.
ACATTTCGATTTAACGTGTGTAAGTTCCAGAATCTTTTATATCTTACCAAACAGGCGATGCTGTCAAACCCTGGCGGCTATTTTGATTTCGGGAGCTTTAGTAATATACGATTTTTTTCATTTATTGTACGTTTTCACCAAATATTCGAATGTACGTCCACTCGTTTATGTTGATATTACAATTGTGTACAATTTGAAGAATGTGTGTAACGTATTAACGAAGAATAATCAAAACTCCGAAAAAGACTGTTTTTAACGACCGAAATCGGTAATAAAATCTACTCCAGCATCCCCTTAAATGACGTTTTTAATACCTTGCATCTGTCCAACGGTTAGTTCGCGGTCTAATCTATCAACGCCAGCGAGTAGCAGCATTTTTGGTGCCGCAACGTTAAGAAAAGCAGCCGAAAGTCCTTTGAACCATCCGGACCAGTACTGCTCAGTCTTGGCGAGATCTATTCTCCACGTGTACTTCTTATTGTCAGGCATATTTGAATGCAATGGCGGTGGCATGCTCGGAGATTCCTCTTCCTGAATAACGTCATCGCGCTGAACCATCGGTTCTTCGACGTGGTCCTCCTCGTGATTCGAATTATTTAGCAACTCTTCGATTTCGTGGGTCGCCAATTTATCGGTTATAATACTATAAATAAAATGTTATGAATTTTCACCAACAATTCTCATTCAAATCGACGTATAATTGCAGCACTACATACTTTTTTATTTGTCCAGGAACCGAAACTTTTGCCGACGTTACGTTTCGAATTTGGCCACTCCGTACACTGTAATTCGTTAAGTTATATAAATGTTTTTTTATTCAGTACAAATATATAGTTTTTTAAGGCAGACTTCTTGGTACGTTCTAGTAAATCAGGGGCTAAATTTAGAGATTTAGAGATATCTTTCAACAAACAAAATTAGCTATTGCTCGTCATAATGGGATTAAAATTGTGGTTTTTTCTTATACAAAAGTGTATGCCAAAAACATTTTACCGGGGATTTTATTGTATAATATGCGGCATTATTCCACCGATTATCGACAGGGTCGCAACCCTTATATATATATATTTTTTCTTTTGAGATGTTCTAGAGCAATATAAAAAAAACACTAGAATTTGTTTTAGATCTTTTAAAAACATTGTATTTTTTTAATTACCTAAAATTTGATTTTCTCAAAAAGTACGTCGACGATTTTTTTTCTTTTTTTTACAGTAAATTCTGTGTCCAAAAACGAAATTTTTAAAACTAGAACGAAAATGAGGGGCAGCCTAGAATAGCAACTAAAAATAAAATTCTCCCGTAAAAGAATTTTATTTTTAGTTGCTATTCTAGACTGCCCCCCATTTTCGTTCTAGTCTCAAAATTTTCGTTTTTGAACACAGAATTTACTGTAAACCAGAAAAAAAATCGTCGACGTACTTTTTGAGAAAATCAAATTTTAGGTAATTAAAAAAACACAAATTTTTTTTTAAATCTAAAAAAAGATCTATGTTCGTGGTTATATTTATATATTAAAAACACATGCAGTTGCACTCATAAAAACCGTTAATCAAACAAAGAAAATTTTTAGCTCTTGAAAAACTCTTACCGACTTGTACATAAAACTAAATAAGATTATTTACCACCACTCGATGGCTTGAGGTATCGAACTGAAAGTTGTGGGTCGCGATCTGAGGAAACTTTGCATCGAAGCCAGAGCGTCCATCGCCGTTCCCTCGACTACGTCTATTACCGTTAATCCGGCTACATTTTGAAGCAATGGAGCAGCTCTTACAGCCACTGCACCTCCCATGCTGTGTCCTACAATTACTATAGGATCGTCTTGTGCTACCGCTTGAATTACCGCAGCAACGTCCCTAAACATTAATGTAAAAAAACAAAAACGTTTTAATTGCACGAAAGATTCAATACGTAAATACATTTTTTTAAACTTCCAAGAAAAATAAATATTCAAACTGATATAAAATTTTGCTATCCAACAATTCTCTAATCTCTTGAATAATAAATTAGTCTGGCAATGTATTAAATTTAGTTGCTCATTGCTACTTATAAAAACTTGGATTGACAAAAAAAAAATCATTTTAATAGCAAAAAAAATCAATTTGTACACAAATTTTTGAAAACTTCAAAGAAAAATAAAGATTCAAATTGACTTAAAACTTTGCTGAAAAATCTCAATTTTTGCTCTTGAACTTCGCAAATAGTAAATTTGAGAAAAAAATTTCTGGCTATGTATTAAATTCAGTTGCTTGCTTTTACTTGTGACACTTGGATTTAGAAAAAAATATAGAATTTCGTTTTCCTGGATTCCCAAAAGGACATTTTCACCATTCGTAATTATTAGTTCATTTGGTTCCTTTAAATTAAACGCTGAAATCCAAAGATATCTTAACTTAATTGAACTATTAAACAAAATTGTGATAATTAATTGCAAGGTTCGTTTATCTCAATTAAAATAATTCAGTAATAAATCTTACGCTGCTAAAGTGCCGACTTCCAAGTCATCGTCATTCGTAGTATGAGAATCTCCGTGACCTCTCATATCGATGGCCATAACTTTGCAAACCACCATCGAAGTGATTGATTTCTGAAAAATGCATCCTTGTTAATATTACTTGTTAAATTTCAACATTTTCTATTTTGCTTTCTCATAGAAGCTTTTTTTTTGTGAAAAAAAAAAAAAAAATGTTCCCCTTTGTGACCATTTTCAAAAAAATTCAAACAAGATTATTTTTAATTCAATTTTGAACTAAAAAAAAGTCTATAGGTTCTCTAGACTCCGCAAGTTTGTAGCGATCGAACTAAATAATTTTTTACAAATAACGCCATGCTAAAGGAAGATCGGTATTGAATTTGGGATGAATCTATAAATAGGTTTGATTTTTATGGGATTTCGAATTTTTCGAAAAATTTACGTTTTGCTCCAACTCACGTAAAACATCATAAAATAAATTGAAATATTGAAATTATTTATAATAATTTACACAACAATTAAAAAAGTCTCTGATAACATTTTTTAACTAAATATTTTTTTACAAATAAAGCCATACTAAAGGAAGATCGATATTGAATTTGGAATGAATCTATAAATAGGTTTGATTTTTATGGGATTTCAAATTTTTCGAAAAATTTACGTTTTGCTCCAACTCACGTAAAATATCATAAAATAAATTGAAGTATTGAAATTATTTATAATAATTTACACAACGATTAAAAAAGACTTATATTCACATTTTTTTAAATATTGAATAAAAAAAAGTCTGCACGTATTACATAATGATTTTATAATTTATACAATTTGTTTGTGTTGTGTATACTTAACTAGCAAAACTTTAAATGTAACTACAAAAGTTGTAAAGTACAACATTACACATTGCTTCCTGATTAATTTCCATTTTTCACAAAGCTTTCTCTATGAGAAAGCCGAAAATTATACATACGATTATACATAGAAGTGATTTTGTGAAAAATGGATATAAATGAGGAACAGAGTTGTAAATGCCTAATACTTATAGAAATAATGATGATGATACGATCAGCTCTATAATTATGATTTTATAATAACAACATGTAGCGACTATAATATGATGATTAAACTTTGGAATGGCTGCAAAAATTATTATTTTCCAATAAAAATTCACGGTAATCCTTTTGAAAAAATGAAAAACAAAAGTAATGCATTAAGAAAGTAAGTCATTACTTATTTCTTCCATTTTTTCCACTATTTCTTGCAATATTAAAGCAAAATATAGAATTTTTCAGCTATTCAAATGTTTACACTATATTTTATAATCACTAAATATTATTATTATGAAATCATAATTACAAAACAAATTGTACTGTAAACTTTATCTCATGAATTAAGAGTATGTGAAATACCGCAGTCGGTAATAAAAACTGTAATCAACTTTTTTCATGCATACTGACATTTTACAGCTTCAAAGAGTTTCATCGAATGCTCCAGTGATATCCGTAGCACCGACCTACAATCTACCGCTAGATGGCACGCCGCGCAATTTTTTACTTGTTTAATATTATTATATGTCCGCTGAGCTCTGCTTTTTGTCAATTTTATGAACGACTAATGAGTTATGATAACACTAATTTTGAAAGCTGTTTTCTTCGTTGTTAGAGCATCCATTTGGATGAAACAAAGTGCAAATAGAGTGTTTTTTAGCCGTGCATGGGCTAAGCTTCTGACGATACGATCTGGTAAACGTAAGAGTAGAAAAATAATAATTACTTCGAGGGTAATTAAAACTGTATTTTTTTTTTAATTCTGGAGAACCAAAAGCTTGGCCCAATTCTGTCATCATTTCCTACGTGTGTTCCAAATTTCGTGGCGATTCGTTGCACCGTTTCGAAGAAAATAGCTTTCAAAATTTCGATGTGATAAGTGCGAGAGGGTGTGGGGGGAGGAGAGTATCACTGCCTCTTAAGGGGATGCTGGAGTAGATTTTGATACAGACTTTGGTCGGTAAGTTTCCCGATTAGGACACAGGTGGCGCCGAATAGTCTGCTTACTTTTGGCAAAAGATACCGAAAGCAAAATGGCCGCACACCATATGCCAACAGACCTTTGCTGTAAGATATAAATGTTTCTGGAAATTAGATATGTAAAATCAGACTGGACGTCAATTCTGTGATGATTTCTAAATATTCCAAAACCATCAGAATGTTAACTACACAAGCCAAATCCATATATAGTGTATACTACGGTCGCATTGCAGAGGCTCGGAGCTTTTGCCAAAAGTAAACAGACTACATCAGCGCCACCTGTCTCCTAATGACGGAATTATATCCATGCTCTTTACCAGCTCTGAGCCTGTGCGAAAAGCAAACAGTCTTTGCAATCGTAGTATACACTATTCGTGGATTTGGTTTGTGTAATCGACATTCCGACGGTTTTGAAAGGTTCAGGAATAATCAAAGAATGGGTGTCCGATCTGATTTAACACATCCGAGTTCCAGAAACGCTTATATCTTACCTCAAAGGACCTGTTGACATTTCGAGCGGCCATATTGGTTTTTGAGAAGTTCAGTAATATACAATTTCTTACATTTCTTGTATGTTTTGAACAGTAATTCGACCGGACATCCAAGCAGGAATGTTTTTATTACATCCCTGCAAAATTTGACGTATATTTGTAGCATATTTTTGATGAATAGTTTATACTACGAAATCGCCTATTTTTACCGACCAAAGTCGGTAAAAAAATCTACTCCAGCATCCCCTTAATGAAACAATTACAAAAATTTAGCACTGATTTGACTAGTGTGAAACAGTCGAACATCCTTAAGGGGATGCTGGAGTAGATTTTGATACCGACTTTGGTCGGTAAGTTTCCCGATTAGGACACAGGTGGCGCCGAGTAGTCTGCTTACTTTTGGCCAAATATACCAAAAGCAAAATGGCCGCACACCATATGTGAACAGACCTTTGCTGTAAGATATAATCGTTTCTGGAAATTAGATTTGTTAAATTAGACCGGACGTCAATACTGTGATGATTTCTAAATATTCCAAAACCATCAGAATGTTAACTACACAAGCCAAATCCATATATAGTGTATACTACGGTCGCATTGCAGAGGCTCGGAGCTTTTGCCAAAAGTAAACAGACTACGTCAGCGCCACCTGTCTCCTAATGACGGAACTATATTCATGCTCTTCACCAGCTCTGAGCCTGTGCGAAAAGCAAACACTCTTTGCAATCGTAGTATACACTATTCGTGGATTTGGTTTGTGTAATCGACATTCCGACGGTTTTGAAAGGTTCAGGAATAATCAAAGAATGGGTGTCCGATCTGATTTAACACATCCGAGTTCCAGAAACGCTTATATCTTACCTCAAAGGACCTGTTGACATTTCGAGCGGCCATATTGGTTTTTGAGAAGTTCAGTAATATACAATTTCTTACATTTCTTGTATGTTTTGAACAGTAATTCGACCGGACATCCAAGCAGGAATGTTTTTATTACATCCCTGCAAAATTTGACGTATATTTGTAGCATATTTTTACCGACCAAAGTCGGTAAAAAAATCTACTCCAGCATCCCCTTAATGAAACAATTACAAAAATTTAGCACTGATTTGACTAGTGTGAAACAGTCGAACATCCTTAAGGGGATGCTGGAGTAGATTTTGATACCGACTTTGGTCGGTAAGTTTCCCGATTAGGACACAGGTGGCGCCGAGTAGTCTGCTTACTTTTGGCAAAAGATACCGAAAGCAAAATGGCCGCACACCATATGCCAACAGACCTTTGCTGTAAAATACAATTGTTTCTGGAAATTAGATATGTAAAATCAGACTGGACGTCAATTCTGTGATGATTTCTAAATATTCCAAAACCATCAGAATGTTAACTACACAAGCCAAATCCATATATAGTGTATACTACGGTCGCATTGCAGAGGCTCGGAGCTTTTGCCAAAAGTAAACAGACTACGTCAGCGCCACCTGTCTCCTAATGACGGAACTATATTCATGCTCTTCACCAGCTCTGAGCCTGTGCGAAAAGCAAACACTCTTTGCAATCGTAGTATACACTATTCGTGGATTTGGTTTGTGTAATCGACATTCCGACGGTTTTGAAAGGTTCAGGAATAATCAAAGAATGGGTGTCCGATCTGATTTAACACATCCGAGTTCCAGAAACGCTTATATCTTACCTCAAAGGACCTGTTGACATTTCGAGCGGCCATATTGGTTTTTGAGAAGTTCAGTAATATACAATTTCTTACATTTCTTGTATGTTTTGAACAGTAATTCGACCGGACATCCAAGCATGAATGTTTTTATTACATCCCTGCAAAATTTGACGTATATTTGTAGCATATTTTTGATGAATAGTTTATACTACGAAATCGCCTATTTTTACCGACCAAAGTCGGTAAAAAAATCTACTCCAGCATCCCCTTAATGGGCATTTACGACTCTGATGAGGAAGCAATGTGCAATGTACTACTTTGCAACTTTTTTTTAATTTGCTGTAAACGACTCTACCGTAAATTCAGCCCATGTCAATGCTCCATAGCCTCCACCATGCAGGAGAACAAGTGTTGGCCCTTCCGATCCAGTGATATAGATGTGAAAGGTATTATCACCCAAATGAACATCCTTGGAGACTTCGAAGTAAGAAATCCATGTTATCGGATCGTAATCTCGTTTACGTTGTTGAGCTCTCGTCTTGTTTGTTCTGCAGCATAGAGAAATGTTTTAATACAATCATATTCAATAAAACTTTATTTTGTGAAATAAAATTGCCAGAATTATCCAAAATTCAAAAATGAAAATCAGCAAATGATACTCAAATTTTATAAAATACGGTAGAAAAAAATGCAACAAAATTCAAAAAATGTTGTTGATCCTACGGCATTCCACTATTATAAATAGTTATTCATTCAGAATTTGCCAAATTTTTTTAAATTCTCTATAAAAATTTATATCTACATCTTATTTCAACTAAAAATCATAAAATAAATAATTTATTTAATTATTTAAATATAAATTATAGAAATAGACATCAGAAATAAGACGTAGATATAAATTTTTATGGAAAATTTTCAAAAATTTCGTAAATTCTGAATGACTTCTCAAAAATATATCGACAATATTTTTTTATAAATAATTAAATAAATTATTCAAACATAAATTATTTTTAAAAAATGTCGATATATTTTTGAGAATTTATTCAGAATTTGCAAAATTTTTAAAAATTGTCTATAAAAATTGATATCTACATCTTACTCCAACTAAAAATCATAAAATAAATAATATATTTATTTAAATATAAATTATAAAAAAAAAAATATGTCGATATATTTTTGATAATTCATTCAGAATTTGCGTAATTTTTAAAAATTGTCCATAAAAATTGATATCTACGTCTTATTTAATCCAAAAACCATAAAATAAATTATGACTAAAACAGAATAGGAATGTTTTTTTTTTCTATTATATCACAAAAATTGACGATATCAGTTATCAATCCTGTTCAGTTTATATCCAGAAAAAAAGATAATTAAAAAATCTATATATCGATCTATATTTTCGGGAATTCATAAACTTACAGAATTTGACAATTTTGTGGACAGATAGATTTGATATTAGCGTTCATAATAAGACTGAAAATTTCGCCGATTGTGTGTAAATCGATGTTGTGAAAAACTAACCTAGCCGACGACGAAACTGGTAGATTGAAACCAGAAGGTGGTAGCCTCGACTTTAGGATCGTCTTTTGTAGGGAAGACATTTTTCACTTGTTCCTTCAACGATTATCACTTATTTCACACGTTATATATGGTTTCTTCACGAAATATCTGTAGCCGCGAAAGAAAAACGCTTTATTGTTTCGAACGCGCTGTCATAAACAAATACTATCGAGTGTGTTTGGGTCGCTCTTACTGGTTCGTGCTACGATCAAATGTCAGGGATTTCATGGCCGTGCAAGCTCGAACGAAAATGCAGTTGTAAAATTGCTGAATTAGCTCGCCAGATGCGCAGATGTTGCTGCTATCTGAACGTAGCGAACATCTGCCATCTGAAAATTTAGCTTGGACGCAAATTTTCGTGATACTGTCAACGAATTTGCTACAGTTTCTGCTATATTCGGCTCTTCATTTATCAGCATTTAATATATCGAATAGATAAATTTCATCGAAGCGCATTTTTTTCAGCCGAAGCGATAATTTATTTCCTTACACGTAAAAAGTCGGATTTTCTACAGACTTTCGATTTTATAGGCAAATTTAAATGAAAAGTATTTTTTTGCAGTTTAAAAAAAAAGTTGCAAAGTAGAACATTGCAAAAAAAAAAAAAGATAAACACTAAATATCCTTTTTTTTGTTGTGAAAGCGAATAAAATCATTTTTTTACACTCTGTATATTTCGACGAAAAATTTCCAACAAGTCAAAGATAAAAAAAAAATCGCCTAATAACTAAATAATTAAAAAAAATAATTCTGTATTCCGCAATAATTTCTTTTAAATATAAAAAAAGATTGAACAGAATTTTGAACATTTTTTGGGATACACAAATTTGATTCTCTAATTTTTCCAAAATCCTCGTAATATTACAAATTATCATAAATCAAGATAAAAAATACCCTATTTTTTCGTCAAATATTTGAATAAAATAATTTTTCGAAACTCTGCACTTAAAATTTGGCCAAAAACGTTTCAACAATTACAAAAATTGTAATTGTTGAAACGTTGAAATTGTTGAAATTGTTGAAAACGTGAAATTTTGCAATAATTTCTTTTAAATATAAAAAAGATTGAACAGAATTGAACATTTTTTTGGGACACACAAATTTGATTCTCTAATTTTTCCATAAATCTCGTAATATTACAAATTACCATGAATCAAGATAAAAAAATATCTTATTTTCTCTTCAAATATTTGAATAACATAATTTAACTTAAATACTTAATTAAGTACAGAATTTCGAAAAATTATTTTATTTAAATATTTGAAGAAAAAGAAAATAGGGTTTTTTAAAATTACGAATAGAAAAATTGTACTTAATTAATAAGTACAGAATTTCGAAAAATAATTTTATTTCAATATTTTTTTTTTTTCTTCAAATATTTAAATAAAATTATTTTTCGAAACTCTGTACTTATGGATTAAGTACAATTTTTGTATTCGTAATTAAAAAAACCCTATTTTTTTTCTTCAAATATTTAAATAAAATAGTTTTTTGAAAAACTATTTTACTATTACTTAATTACGGAATTTTGAAAAACTATTTTATTTAAATATTTGAAGAAAAAAATAGGGTTTTTTTAATTACGAATACAAAAATTGTACGTAATTAATAAGTACAGAATTTCGAAAAATAATTTTATTTCCATTTTTTTTTCTTCAAATATTTAAATAAAATTATTTTTCAAAATTCTGTTCTTATTAATTAAGTAGAATTTTTGTATTCGTAATTTAAAAAACCCTATTTTTTTCTTCAAATATTTAAATAAAATAGTTTTTCGAAAAACTATTTTACTATTACTTAATTACAGAGTTTCGAAAAACTATTGTATTTAAATATTTGTAGAAAAAAAAATAGAGTTTTTTTTATTACGAATACAAAAATAGTATCAGTTAATAAGTACAGAATTTCGAAAAATAATTTTATTTCAATATTTTTTTGTTCTTCAAATATTTAAATAAAATTATTTTTCGAAATTCTGTACTTATTAATTAAGTACAATTTTTGTATTCCTAATTTAAAAAACCCTATTTTTTTTATCTTCAAATATGTAAATAAAATAGTTTTTCGAAAAACTATTTTACTATTACTTAATTACAGAGTTTCGAAAAACTATTTTATTTAAATATTGAAGAAAAAAATAGGGTTTTTTTTTTAATTACGAATACAAAAATAGTACTTAGTTAATAAGTACAGAATTTTGAAAAATAAATTTATTTAAATATTTGAAGAAAAAAAAAATTTTAATAAAATTATTTTTCAAAATTCTGTACTCATTAATTAAGTACAATTTTTGTATTGGTAATAAAAAAACCCTATTTTTTTTTCTTCAAATATTTAAATAAAATATTTTTCCAAAACTCTGTAATTAAGTAATAGTAAAATAGTTTTTCGAAAAACTATTTTATTTAAAAAAAAAGACGTATCCGTAATAAAAAAAAATCCTATTTTTTTTCTTTTCTTCAAATATCTAAATAAAATATTTTTTCGAACCTATTTTCATTCAATTATGAAACTACACTTTTATTAAAATATTTGAAGAAAACGAAAAATGGATTTATTTGATTATAAATACAAAAGTTGTAATTACATGAAATAAACGAAATGACGAGGAATAAAATGCATTTGCCGAAGGATATTAAAGCTTGAGATAACGAAAGATGACGATGGACCAATCGACGATTCGTTATCTCGTAGCAGTGGCATCTGGTTCAATGAGGACGCGTCGTTTGGAAGCTTTTGAAATGCGACGCTGCCCGCCGATGCGCCTATATCTGATTCGTATCTACTACGCAACTTCCGCTGGCTCCGCTGCTGAGCAAAATGGACGCCTTTGTGTCTGTTTTCTTCGTATTCACACTATAAATACCAATTTAGCCTGTGAACAGCCGATAGTGGCGAGTGGCGATGTTTACCCGTACGCGTGAAATATGTAAGTGAATAACAATAAGTGGGTGATAATTGAGTCCATAAACTGGCGATCTTTGGATAATCGCGTCCGAAACCAAGTAGGCCACAGCCACGGATGACAATTGAGTGGATACATCGGTAGCCCCGAAGTGCAAAACTTTTACGAGATTATGTACGTCTCGAAGAGACCAACGATTTAGGCTTTCGTATTATTTCCGTACTATTGACGTTTATGAAAAGGAAAAGTACGTGAAAACCGTGAAGCCTCCCGCCAAAAATAATAGCAACCCGCACAACACCCTGCATTCCACGGCATAAATAATATCGTCGCTTGTCGGGTAAGCTTAATTACGCTAAATCTTTTATTAACCCTTTTTATGGCTCTATTTTTTAAATGGCTTTTCTCGGGAAAACTTAATGACACAAGTTGTTTATTTTTTTTTTACCTTATTGATGTTTAGCTGCGAATTTGTCAAACGCAGAGTTACAGGCTTGGAATTATGAAATATGTTTTCGTGGAGATCGACCTGAGCTAATCGCAGTCTGGTCTGGATTTACATAGTTGTCGAACAATTTTTATTAAATATTTCACTTATTTTTGTCAAATAATATTGTTACAGGTGAATTTTTTTTTTGTCAGAAGTCCGAACTTGCGATTTGGCAAAATTACCATTTTTGCTACTTTTTTTGTGGGAAAATTGAGTAATAACAAAAGTTTTGTGGATCTGTCATGTTACGATCGTAAATTGGAAATATTTTGATGTCTGAGTGGAAAAGGAAATTGGGATTAATAATTATTAACCTTAATAGTCTTGGGATAATATGTATATAGCGTTACATTGTTTTTTTTTATATGCCAGGCTAGAATATCTGATAACAGTGTCATTTTATAATGAAAAATTGTAAATATTTTGATGATAAATAATATCATCCCTTGTTGGGTAAACTTAATTACGCTAAATCTTTTATTAACCCTTTTTATGGCTCTGTTTTTTAAATGGCTTTTCTCGGGAAAACTTAATGACACAAGTTGTTCATTTTTTTTTTACCTTATTGATGATTAGCTGCGAATTTGTCAAACGCAGAGTTACAGGCTTGGAATTATGAAATATGTTTTCGTGGAGATCGACCTGAGCTAATCGCAGTCTGGTCTGGATTTACATAGTTGTCGAACAATTTTTATTAAATATTTCACTTATTTTTGTCAAATAATATTGTTACAGGTGAATTTTTTTTTGTCAGAAGTCTGAACTTGCGATTCGACAAAATTACCCTTTTTGCAACTTTTTTTGTGGGGAAAATTGAGTAATAACAAAAGTTTTGTGGATCTGTCATGTTACGATCGTAAATTGGAAATATTTTAATGTCCAAGTGGAAAAGGAAATTGTGATTAATAATTATTAACCTTAATAGTCTTGGGATAATATGTATATAGCGTTACATTGTTTTTTTTATATGCCAGGCTAGAATATCTGATAACAGTGTCATTTTATAATGAAAAATTGTAAATATTTTGATGATAAATAATATCATCGCTTGTTGGGTAAACTTAATTACGCTAAATCTTTTATTAACCCTTTTTATGGCTCTATTTTTTAAATGGCTTTTCTCGGGAAAACTTAATGACACAAGTTGTTCATTTTTTTTTTACCTTATTGATGTTTAGCTGCGAATTTGTCAAACGCAGAGTTACAGGCTTGGAATTATGAAATATGTTTTCGTGGAGATCGACCTGAGCTAATCGCAGTCTGGTCTGGATTTACATAGTTGTCGAACAATTTTTATTAAATATTTCACTTATTTTTGTCAAATAATATTGTTACAGGTGAATTTTTTTTTGTCAGAAGTCCGAACTTGCGATTCGGCAAAATTACCCTTTTTGCTACTTTTTTTGTGGGGAAAATTGAGTAATAACAAAAGTTTTGTGGATCTGTTGTGTTACGATCGAAAATTGGAAATATTTTGATGTCTAAGTGGAAAAGGAAATTGGGATTAATAATTATTAACCTTAATAGTCTTGGGATAATTTGTATATAGCGTTACATTGTTTTTTTTTATATGCGAGGATAGAATATCTGAAAATAGTGGAATTTTTTTAGAACTGTCATTTTATAATGAAAAATTGTAAATATTTTGATGATAAATAATATCATCGCTTGTTGGGTAAACTTAATTACGCTAAATCTTTTATTAACCCTTTTTATGGCTCTATTTTTTAAATGGCTTTTCTTGGGAAAACTTAATGACACAAGTTGTTTATTTTTTTTTTACCTTATTGATGTTTAGCTGTGTATTTGTCAAACGCAGAGTTACAGGCTTGGAATTATGAAATATGTTTTCGTGGAGATCGACCTGAGCTAATCGCAGTCTGGTCTGGATTTACATAGTTGTCGAACAATTTTTATTAAATATTTCACTTATTTTTGTCAAATAATATTGTTACAGGTGAATTTTTTTTTTGTCAGATGTCTGAACTTGCGATTCGGCAAAATTACCCTTTTTGCTACTTTTTTTGTGGGGAAAATTGAGTAATAACAAAAGTTTTGTGGATCTGTCATGTTACGATCGAAAATTGGAAATATTTTGATGTCTAAGTGGAAAAGGAAATTGGGATTAATAATTATTAACCTTAATAGTCTTGGGATAATATGTACACAGCGGTACATTGTTTTTTTTATATGCCTGGCTGGAATATCTGATTATATTGAAATTTTTGAGAACAGACATTTTATAATTTGAAAAATTGGAAATATTTTGATGTCTAAGTGGAAAAGGAAATTGTGATTAAAAATTATTAATCTTAATAGTCTTGTGATAATATGTACACAGCGTTACATTGTTTTTTTTATATGCAAGGCTGGAATATCTGATAATATTGAAATTTTTTAGAACAGTCATTTTATAATTTAAAAAATTGGAAATATTTTGATGTCTAAGTGGAAAAGGAAATTGTGATTAAAAATTACTAATCTTAATAGTCTTGTGATAATATGTACATAGCGTTACATTGTTTTTTTTATATGCCTGGCTGGAATATCTGATTATATTGAAATTTTTGAGAACAGACATTTTATAATTTGAAAAATTGGAAATATTTTGATGTCTAAGTGGAAAAGGAAATTGTGATTGAAAATTATTAATCTTAATAGTCTTGGGATAATATGTACATAGCGTTACATTGTTTTTTTTATATGCGTGGCTGGAATATCTGATAATATAATTGGAATTTTTTAGAACAGACATTTTATAATTTAAAAAATTGGAAATATTTTGATGTCTAAGTGGAAAAGGAAATTGTGATTAAAAATTATTAACCTTAATAGTCTTGGAATAATATGTACATATTGTTTTTTTTATATGCCAGGCTGGAATATCTGATAATAGTGGAATTTTTTAGAACCTTTTTTTAAATTATAAAACATTTTATAATTAAAAATTGGAAATATTTAAATGTCTAAGTGGAAATACTGCTTAAAAATTATTAACTGTCTTGTGATAACTTATGCATCGTGTTATATTGTTTTTTTTTTTTTTATTTGCGAAGCTGGAAAATCTGATAATAGCAATATTTTTCAGAGGTAATATTTAAAAAAAAAAAAAAAATTTTTTTAACGATTCGATAGTATAGAAAATAATGATATAAGTTAATAGCCTTATAATGATTACAATAAATACATTGAGATACATTATTATTATAATTATTATTTTTTACATAAGATGGAAAGTCTCACAGCAGCCAAACTTTTAAAATCTCTGATTTGAAAATTATGAAGATTTTTACAACTGCGCAGAGTAGAAAATGTTGATTAAAAATTATCAACTTGAAGATTACATTATTTAATTTTGTTTTTAAAATGTAGAGTTCATATTAAAAACCAAAATATATAATTTTTTTTTTGCATTTGTCCATAAATCAGAATGTTGATTAAAAATTGTCAACTTTAAGATTACATTATTTGATTTTGTTTTTAAAATGTAGAGTTCATCTTAAAAACCAAAATATATAATTTTTTTTGTATTTATCCATAAATCAGAATGTTGATTAAAAATTATCAACTTTAAGATTACATTATTTAATTTTGTTTTTAAAATGTGGAGTTCATCTTAAAAACTAAAATATATAATTTTTTTTTGTATTTATCCAAAAATCAGAATGTTGATTAAAAATAGTTATTGTTACTATTTCTACTATTGTTATCTTTAACAAGGAAAATGAGAAATACGAATTTCTATTGTTTATTTTTACATATTTAGCAAAATTTGCAACAGACTTTTTAATTTACAGGTGCGAAGACTACAAGAGCCAAGTTTAGGGGAAACTTTTCACCAAATTACACCTATAACCATAATTTCACAGCATAGATAATTGTTAGATTGGTAAGTTTAATCGCATAATTGCTTCAGTCGGCTTGAAGCATATTATCAGGCATTTTTCCAAAAATGAAAGTCTATTTTTTTTAATCAGTAAAAAATGCAATGAATGTTGTTAATTACATAAAATTTTGCAAAATTTGGACCAAATTTGTAAAAATGTTTGTACATATATTTAAGAATTAACTTGAGATAATATCACATGATTTCAATGAAGCTTATGAAATTATTAAACTTTTTATTATGAATAAGAAAATAATTGTAATTAACATAAATATCATTTTTCTAAAATTGTAGCCTATCATTAAATCTACAGCATTTGGTTAATGCTCTTATTTTTTAGTAGGAATTTTGATGCCCCAACCATTTTTGTAATATAATGAAAATAATTAAAATTGAGCATAAACAAAATAGAAATGTTCATAATTTTTTCTAGAAAGATGATTTATGCAATGTCTATGAGTTATTTAATCAAAACAACATTTAAAAATATTATAGCAGTTCATTTCAATTTACAGATAAAAGTTATTTAGTAACGAAGAGAACCTGGAAAGGCCAAAATTACATCACCATCTTTAATTCCACAGCATAAATAATCATCGTTATTCAGGTAAAGTTATCACAGGGAATTTCATATAAAAAGCAATTGTATTTATTTCCAACAGCAATAAAAACAATAATGTTCACTTTGTTCTTCACTTTGTGGAATCCAAATATGCTGTTTAAAAAAAAAAAAAACTAATGATGTGATCTCATTAGTAGTAAACAATCAGAAAAAAATTATATTTCAAAAAGGATATTTCGCGATATTCTATTTCATATCAAGAGAGTTGCAATCTTCTTTATGAAAAAAATTCTTAAAAAACAAAAAAAAAAATCACCCTAGCCATTTTATAACTTATGTTATATTACTTTACAATAACTGCAGAAACCAAATGATTTTTAGTATTCATTCTACTTAATCTGCAATTACATCAATACAAATAAATTTGTATTGATGTAATGTATACAAATAAATTTGTATTGATACACAAATTTAATAAATTACAATAACAAATAAATTTATATTGATTATTAAAAAAAAAAATCTGTTACATCTGTACAGTTTAAAATAACATACATTTTTTTTTTTTTTTTTTTTTTTTTTTTCATTCTATTTAATCTTTAATTTTGAAAAGTAGAATTGCAGATAATTTTTGCGTAATCCAAATACTGGAAAAAAAAAAAAAACAAAAAAAAATGTGATCGCATTAGTAGTAAACAATCAGAAAAAAATTATATTTAAAAAAGGATATTTCCCGATATTCTATTTCATATCAACAGAGTTGTAATCTTCTTTGTGAAAAAAATTCCTTAAAAAAAAAAAATCACCTACCCCATTTTATAACTTATGTTATATTACTTTACAATAACAGCAAAAACAAAATGATTTTTAATATTCATTCTACTTAATCTGCAATACAAATAAATTTGTATTGATACACAAATTTAATAAATTACAAATACAAATAAATTTGTTTTGATACACAAATTTAATAAATTACAAATACAAATAAATTTGTATTGATACACAAATTTAATAAATTACAAATACAAATAAATTTGTATTGATACACAAATTTAATAAATTACAAATACAAATAAATTTGTATTGATACACAAATTTAATAAATTACAAATACAAATAAATTTGTATTGATACACAAATTTAATAAATTACAAATACAAATAAATTTGTATTGATTATTTAAAAAAAAAAATACTATTACATCTGTACAGTTTAAAATAACATACATTTTTTTTTCATTCTATTTAATCTTTAATTTTGAAAAGTAGAATCGCAGATAATTTTTGTGGAATCCAAATACTCTGTAAAAAAAAAAATCCTAATGATGTGATCTCATTAGTAGTAAACAATCAGAAAAAAATTATACTTCAAAAAGGATATTTCTCGATATTCCATTTCCTATCAACAGAGTCGTAATCTTCTTTATGAAAAAAATTCTTAAAAAACAAAAATAAAATCACCTAAGGCATTTTATAACTTATGTTATATTACTTTACAATAACTGCAAAAACAAAATGATTTTTAATATTTATTCTACTTAATCTGCAATTACAAACAAATAAATTTGTATTGATATACAAATTTAATAAATTATAGATACAAATAAATTTGTATTGAATATTAAAAAAAAAACTATTACATCTCTATAGTTTAAAATAACATACATTTTTTTTTCATTCTATTTAATCTTTACTTTTGAAAAGTAGAATTGCAGATAATTTTTGTAAAATTCAAATACTCTGTAAAAAAAAAAAACTAATGATGGGATCTCATTAGTAGTAAAAAAAATCAGAAAATAACTCCCAAAAACAAAATGATTTTTAATATTCATTCTACTTAATCTGCAATTACATCAATACAAATAAATTTGTATTGATTATATAAATAAATAAAAAACTATTACATCCGTACAGTTCAAAATAACATACACTTTTTTTTCATCCCAGGTGCAAGGACCTACATAAGAAAAAACCATGGACCGTCTATTACAGGATCCAAGAGCATCGTCGAAATTCGGCTGAGAAAACCCGCGGCACAATGGGAACCTGAAAAAGACTTTGTCGATTAGACAGAGAAGAATCGATCTTAGTGATAGTGTCATCAAAATCCGCGAGAAATAAAAAAAAAAAAAAAAAAAAAAATTTAAAAAACCGCCGAGTGCGTCGTTAAAAAAGAATCAAGGACTCAGAGAGCAAAAAAAAAGACATAAAATAAAAGGTACAGAGAACATTTAACAAAAATGCATAAACCGCGTCGCGGCGATAAACCATTTGAACTATCTCATTCGTTCGTATTGCTAAAAGATCACCGTGTGTTGTGAGAATTAGAAAAAAAAAAGAAAAAAAAAGAAAATAAAAAAAACCCTCCCCAAAAAAAAAAAAAAAATCATTAACCCGAGCTGCAAAGCAGGAATTGAAAGATTCGCGAAGGAAATAAAAATCCCGTCGGTGGCTGTAATGCCAGAACAAATAAAGTTCAAAATGAACGGGATTATACCGAGTGTACCAATAACTACCCTCTCGGGTATCGCGAGTCTAACGGACTTGTTGCCCGAGATGCCTTTGCCTACGCCGCTTCCGCAAACGCTCACGAACAAATCGTTGCTTTTTCATCCGCGCGTAGCGGAGGAAGCTCAGATATTGTTAAGCGTAAGAGACGAGAATTTGGTGCCGCAATTAATACAATCGTTGTCGCAAACATCGTCAGATCACATAGAACTGAAGGATCATTACGCGGTTGGAGAACAGCCATTGGAGACCGAGCAAAATACTCCAGAATTGCTCAAAGCTATATTACAAATAAATCCCGATGTATTTAAAGGCCCGCAGTACAGTTCGCCGAGAAATTGGTCGCAGGGTACGCCATTGATGCACTCG
Source organism: Ephialtes manifestator (assembly GCA_963970395.1). NCBI lineage: Eukaryota > Metazoa > Arthropoda > Insecta > Hymenoptera > Ichneumonidae > Ephialtes > Ephialtes manifestator. The sequence continues at coordinate 20,016,522 of OZ019980.1, forward strand.
AATCAATCGCCAGCGAATTATGGACGTTTTTCGCCGTCTTATTCGAGTTCGTCAGGATCGAGACAAACGCCACAGGGAAGTCCGGCTCATCCAGCAGCGGCGCGAACTGTATTACCACCACCACAAACGGGAATATCACACGCGCAACATCCACGAATGCCGATAACCCCGCAAAATCACGCGGATCTCTCGCAGATGTCTCCGTTCGCTGTGCCTTCGCCGTCGCCTCGTGCGACAGTAATAACGGAGCAAACGAGAACGTCAACGACACCTCAGCACATACAGGAGGACGTTAATTGCATAAGTCAAACATTAACAAACATAAATCCCCAACCGAACATTTATTCGCCTGCTCACATGGGTTCGCCGAGTACGCCAATAATGAACCTCGGTAATGTAACGCCACAACATCACAGCCTTCCTGGCACTCCTCAACACTCCTCAATAACGCCTCAACATTCTATGCACGTTACATCGCCTTTGCACACGATGCAAATGCAGCAGGAATTGCCACAACAGCAACAGCAACTCCCTCAACAACCGCAGCAACAATTGGCTCAACAACCCCAGCATCAAATTCCTATGGTGTTACCACATGTGATGCAACATCAGCAACAAATTTCGCAGCCTCAGCAACATTCACAGCAGCATCAACAGGAGCATCAACAGCAATTAAATATCAATGAGATGCAACCAAATTTGTATGATTCAATGATAAATCAAGAGCTGCATAATCCGATGCTTAAAGATCAACCAATGGAGCTTAACAATGCTGTACAAAGTAATCAACAATTTCTACTCGATCCCGTGTCTGGACTTCCGGAAATTGATATTCCTATGGTCGATAATGAGGCTAAAGTCACGAAACTCATTGCACCCGATGAAAATTTCGTGAATACCGAACCTACCACCAATTTTGAGGATGATTTGCCGACTATGTTGGAGACTCTTGATGCTGCGCTTGTTTCGGAATCTGTTGATCATCAACGAAATAATAGCGCGACGAGAGGAATTGCGAATCAAGCTACACCAACAACCGTTGAATCTAAACTCAAAGAACCTGTTGTTATGCTTAAAAGACTATCGCTTTCCGATCAAGCGCTTATGCAAAAGAGCCTTAATGCTTTTGCCGAAAAATCACCAACTCGAGCCGCCAAAATGGGTATAACTTATCGCTCCGAGACGAAATCCGAGTCTGAGAGCGAGGAGGAAGTTAGCGGGAATAATAAACATTTTAAAGCACGCGCGAAGGAACGACAAGTACAACGGGAAAAGGACAGAGCCGAGAGAAAGAAGGACGATAAAACACGAAGACGACGAAGGATAGTCGACGATGACGATGACGATGTTGTTGATGATAAAAAAGAGGGATCGCTCTCGCCGCTTAAACCAAAAATACGGAAAATGGAGAAGAAACTCGTACCCGTACTCGCGAAATTAAACGTCGATGAACTCATGGAAACTAACACTTATCAACGTTTCAATACTACCATCGAAACGATATTCGAAAATACCGAGGATGCCGGAAGTTTTGCGGAACTTGAAGAGGATGGCGATGTTCCTGGTGAAATGCTCATTTCGAAGTATCATCTTCATGGACTTTGCACCGAAGCCGCTAAACTCAAAGCTTTAGGAGCTATGGAATCAATTCCAGCTGAGAGACTCGTTAGGCTTCTTAATATTCTCGAGAAAAATATTAGAGACGGCGCGAGAGTCTCGCCGCTTGCCGATCCCGATGACGATGTTGACGAGAGCAGAATGTGGATGCAAATGGCGATGGAACGAGTTCAACGCGCTGTCGATGCATCGCTAATTGCTCTCAACATAATGACCTCCCAAAATATGCCTAAGATCGTCTATCTCGAAGACGTTATCGATCGAATCGTTCTCTTCATGAAGTTTCAACTGCAAAACACAATTTATCCGTCATTCGATCCCGTTTACAGAATAGACTCGAAGAATAAGACTGAACATTATAATTCAAGTGGTCGGAAAAAGCGTGGACACATGAAAGAGGTTAGAGAGAAAAGTATACTCGAGGTTTACAACAAAATGCGCGAACTTGTAACGCTACTTGCAGAATTATTGAATATTCAGATGCTCACAGACACGAGCGTACTTCACGCTTCGACACTCGGCGTTGCGCCATTTTTCGTCGAAGGTGTAAGCGATTTGCAGCTAAGCGCTCTTAAACTCGTCACTGTTATTTTCACCAAGTACGAAAAACATCGGAGATTGTTGTTGGACGATATTTTAACGTCTATCGCACGTTTACCGAGCAGCAAAAGAAGCTTACGAACTTACAGACTCAATTCCGAGGATAATATACAAATGCTAACGGCGCTTGTGTTGCAATTGATTCAATGCGTTGTCGTGCTGCCGGAAAATATTGGATGCAAAGATAAATACTCTCGTCAGACGGACGACGAGAAAAAGGACGAATCTAAAAAATCGATACATCTAGACGCGGATGTTTTGATAATCAACAAATACGAGACAGCGACGAGAACGGCGGCGAATTTTTTGAATGTATTTCTCAACAAATGCGGCAGCAAAGCCGAGGATATTGATTATAGACCACTTTTCGAGAATTTTGTTCAGGATTTATTGGCTACGGTTAATAAACCCGAATGGCCAGCTGCTGAATTGCTTCTCAGTCTTTTGGGCACTCTTCTTGTTGGCCATTTTTCAAACAAAAGTTCCGATATGTCATTGCGTGTCGCTTCGATTGATTATCTCGGTGTCGTCGCTGCGAGATTGCGAAAAGACGCCGTTAGCTCGCAATGCAAACTCGCGACGATCGATCAGATTATTCATGACATTAAAGCCGAACAGCAAAAGGATTCGGACTACGAACACGCCAAGGATAAGCCGATTACGGGGCTTACCGAAGACGAGGAACGAACGATTTTTCTTCAGCGTGTTCTTCTCGATTATCTCGCTGTTAATGGAACAAAAGACACGGCATTGGGTTACGCTCGTCACTTTTATCTCGCGCAATGGTACAGAGATTGCGCGATTGAAAAAACTCGCGTTGGACAAACGAAGATTTCGTCGTCGCCGGTGAAAAAGTCGCACAAGAAACGAGGGAAGAAAAGAAACAATCGTCACATCGAGAGCGAACCCGAGACTGAATCGGAGGTCGAGGAAATTGATCCCGACGAGAATGACAACAACGAGCAAAAAAATTCCGACGCTTATCGCATTATCGAGGAGAAAAAGAAGTTTATCGTTAATCGAGTCCGTCCAAGCAGTTCGCCCACTAAACCGGACGTTCTTCAAACTTATATCGACTACAATTCCGCGGAATTGATATCACAATATTTGGCATCGAAAAGACCATTCTCACAGAGTTTTGACAAATATCTCAAGCAAATACTTCATATTTTGATGGAACCTTCAATAGCGATACGAACTAAAGCCATGAAGTGTCTCACGATGATCGTCGAAGCCGATTCCAGCGTTCTTGCACGTTTGGACATGCAAATGGGCGTTAAACACTCGTTTCTCGATCACTCGACTTCAGTTCGCGAAGCAGCCGTTGATTTAGTCGGTAAATTTGTCCTTAGCCGACCGGAATTAATCGACAAATATTACGACATGCTTTCCGCACGAATTCTCGATACTGGAGTTAGCGTTCGTAAGCGTGTGATTAAGATACTCAAAGATATATGCATGGAGTGTCCAGATTTTCCAAAAATTCCCGAAATATGCGTTAAAATGATAAGACGAGTCAACGACGAGGAGGGAATAAGAAAATTGGTGATGGAAGTCTTTCAGAATATGTGGTTCACGCCTGTGCGAGAAAAACCATCGATAGACTCGGAAGCTTTGTTAAGAAAAGTGATGAATATCACGGACGTCGTAGCTGCGAGTAAAGACATGGGATTCGAGTGGTTCGAACAGCTGCTGGTTAGTTTGTTCAAGCCAAAAGAGGATAAAGACGACAGTACGAAAATGCTGATGGATCCACCGAAGGCTTTGATAACAGCTTGCAAACAAATTGTCGATTGTCTTATACAAAATGTTCTTCGTTTGGAGGAAACGAATCCGGACGAGGATGGAATGCCGGAGAAAAAAGGAGCTTCACAGAGGCTAGTTGCTTGTCTCACGACACTCTATCTTTTCGCTAAAATTCGTCCCCAATTGCTCGTCAATCATGCGATAACATTGCAACCTTATCTGAGCTTAAAGTGCCAAACAAAAGGCGACTATCAGATAATAAGTTGCGTCGCTCACACTCTCGAACTTGTCGTGCCTCTTATGGAACATCCGAGCGAAACTTTCCTCGCCCAATTGGAAGAAGACTCCGTGAAGCTTATACTTCAACACGATCGTTCCGTAGTCGCTAGTTGTCTATCGTGTCTCGGTTCAATCGTCAATAATGTCACAAGGAACTTCAAACTTATTCGTGACTGTTTCAAAAAGTACTACGGACATTTGACCGAGTACAAATCGTCCTACGAGCGAGATCCAACGAATCCTATGCTGCTTAAATATCGACCGTTTTTCAGACGCGCTCTCTTCACTGTCGGACTTTTGTTGAGGCACTTTAACTTCACGGATCCCGAAGTGATAATGGAACTTCCGGAAAATATCAAGGATCAGGTTTTTGAGACGCTTAATTATTTTTTGCATCAGGACAACGACGATATTCGTCATTACACACTATCGGCTATCGGATCGTTGTGCATTCGGCATTACGAATTTATGATGCTGCCGGAACTCAAACAACTCTATCATTATCTTCTTACATCCGAACATTCGTTGGTTCATATGAGAATTCAGGTGCTCAACAATATCGAGATTTATCTGCAGGAGGAGGAGAAGAGGATGATAAAGCAGGATCAGGAATGGGCTAAATTGTCGAAACAAGAGAATCTCAAGGAAATGGGCGACGTATCATCCGGAATGGCTAGCACAGTTATACAATTGTATTTGAAGGAAATTCTCGAGTCCTACATTCACAATACTGTGACTGTTCGTCATGCGGCACTCAAAGTCATTCAATTGATTCTCGCTCAGGGTCTCGTGCATCCAGTGCAAATAGTACCTTATTTAATATGCATGAGTACAGATTGCGAGAAGAAAGTAAGTCACAGCGCTGACAAACAGCTTCAGGATATCGAGAAAAAATATCCTGGTTTTATTCACATGAAATCGCAATTTGGGATAAAGCTTAGTTACAAATTGCAAACAATTCTGCAGAACGAAGTTGCGGTTAGGGGAATGAGAACCAAAGAGGGCGAATTTCCCGGTGCTTTGAATGGATTTTTGTACACTATTCTTCGAAACACCAAGCAACAAAGGCGAGCTATTGTTTTATCGTTTTTGAAGCAATTCGATGAAACAGCCAAGACGAGTCTCTCGCAGATGCTTTATCTCGCTGATAATCTGGCCTATTTCACATATCAGGTTCAGGACGAGCCTCTTTTTATTATTCATCACATCGATATTATTATTTCGATGTCGGGCACGAATCTTTTGCAATCATTCAAAGAAGCGCTTTTACCAAAAGACGGGGTGCCAATTGTTAATCAGGAAATTGGCGAGGGACAAGAATCCACCGGAACATCACAAGCTACAACCATGATGTTTGGTCCTGATGGACAACCACACACTGTGCCACTTTTGGCTGTTCTCGAAGATGAAGAAGATGACGAAGAGGACGACGAAACTGTTCTCGCGAGAGTTCCAACTGATACGACACTTCTTCGACAATATCTCACCGCCAGTCAGGGTTTTATGTTGCTACTAACGCTGCGACAGCATCTCAAAGATCTTTATGGATTTTCAGACGCAAAAATAAGCCAATATTCGCCATCGGAGGCTGCCAAAGTCTACGAAAAAGCCGTTACAAGAAAAAACAATTTGTCATTCAAGCCAAAAGCAACGTTACAAAAATTACACGAGGGCGTTAAGAACGAGGAACTCGACGACACTGGACGCAGGAAACTCGTCAAGGATTATCTTGATTTTAAGCAACTTATGCTGAAATTCGATCCTGAAGATCCTGACGAGGATGCAAATAATGGTGAAGGCGATGCCAAACATACCGCTGACGCTGTTAATCATCCTTCGAGAATACCAAATCCAGATATTAACAAATTAAACGATCCCTCGCATCCTGGCGATTCCACGACGCATTCACAACAAAACTCGAATATCGAGCACACGAACAATTCGGTCAATTCCGTGGCTACACCGGCGACACCACGAGTACCGAAACTCACGATACACGCGCATCCCGAAAGCAGAGAACATCGGAGGCATCGTTCGCACAAAACTGAAAAAACGAGAAAACACAAAAAGAAGAAACGAAGAAGAATTTCCGACAGTAGTGATAGCGGCGACGACTACAGTGACCCTGATTTTATGGTGTAAGTGCCGTGTAAATAATAGTTCGTCCGAGTGAGTTTAGATTTTTAACGAAAAAGAAAAGAAAAATATGAAAAAATGGGGGGGGGGGCAAAGGGTTTTTCGTTTTTCTTCTTTTTTCTTTTTCTTTCATTCATTTTTTATTATTATTATTATTTTTTTTGGAGAGAATGTGAAGATTGACGAAAAGAGATAAATTTGGATTTGTTCGCCAATATCAATCCCAGTGCCGGACGCTTAGGACGCATACGAGTGTACAAATAGCGATTTTGGTGATTCACGAACTAAACAAATCTGCCGGGTGTAAAAGTGATTAAACCGTACGAGAGAAGAATAAACAACAAGAAAAGAAATAAACAATTTTTATGGACTATTTCTCGCGGAAATTTTCAGCGTTATATCGAGGATGTTTTTTTTCTTTATTGCTATTAGAGATATGGGGGGGAAATCTATGGATTATAAATGGCAATGAGCGAAGAATTAATTAAGTCGATTTATAAATTTGTATGATTGTCAATACGTGAGATTATCGAAAGCTTTTGGCTTTTCCAAATTCCACTTGACTGGAGATGGAACTTGGTTTTGACGTCTCGTTTTTTTTTTTACGTCTTAATCATTTTTTCTTTTTAAATCTATGCAATTTCAGACTCTATTGGCTTTCCTTATGCCGTTTTTTTATCGAATTTTTTAGTCAATTCTGGTAGATACTATTTTGCTATTTTCTTTTTTTTTTTCTTTTTTAAACCTCGGAAATCGAGCTCTACGCACTGAACCAAGTTCCCCCCCACAATCGAGAGGCCAAGTACAATAGCGTGTGCAAAAAAACGCGCGCGCTCGGATATTTTAATCCAAATCAACAAAAAGATAAAAAATAAAATGAAAAAAAAAAGAATAAGAAAGAAATCATCTGTAAATAATATTACTCGATAGTAACATTGCTGCAATGTTTATTTTGGTTTTTTTCTAAGGACCAGCGCCCGAATACAATAAGGAGATTAACACTGAGAGCTTCTGTAGTGAATAGTTGAAAAAAAAAAAGAAAAAAAGAAAAAACAAATAAATAAACAAACAAACAAACAAAATACTTACCACGAATAGGAGGTATGATAGTTTTTGTTTCGACTGAGTTCAAAGATTTGCAAAATCGGACCGCGAGGTATAAGAAATAAAAACACGAAAAGAAACAAAAAGAAAAACGAAAACTCAGAGAGCGAGAGAATAAGAAAAGCGCTTTAAGCCTCTCTTGCTCTACAAAAACATGTATAATACTAAAATAAATTAAAAAAGTAAAAAAAGCGCTTTATTTAAAATAGCGCAAAATTTACACATTAGACGAAACGTTTGTAATATGTGTACATAAAAAATTTCAAGTAAAGTATCTTATTTTCTTACAAACTATATAGCGATGACACTACGAAGAATACTTAAAGTTTTGTTGTAAAATTAAGTATTTATTCAAAGAGTTCACACGTTGTCCCAATATAGTTTGCTTTGTGCACTCTCGTCACTCCGATCAAGAGATTTTTCGTTTTTTTTTTAATTTACGAAAAGCCTAGAAATTACAGATAAATAGATAACTTTAACTTTCGAAACGATACAACTCGCATACCTTCCGCCCTTCGCTCGACTTTTATATAAAACAAACAAAAAAACAAAAGCTATATTTTAAAAAATGCCTTTTTAAAATCTTTGGCCAAAAAGCATTTAATTGTTAATTTGGAGCAGTCCGAGTACCTCTCGAATCCGAACCAGTCCAAGCAACTTACTAATCAGCAGCCAGCAGAACTCCAATGAAACGATCTTTTCTTTTTTTTAAATTTAATTCAAGCAACTTTTTGGCCCCACGAATATTGTAGCTTATTGATCTCAAAATCATCAATAAACCTGGCATAAAAAAGATATATATATATTATAAATATATATACTTTTTTTATTTTATTTAATTATCTTTTCGTTACCTCGCTTAGCTGGAATTATATTCAACTGTACTGTATGAGAATGTATGGATCGAACCGAGCTAATAGCGAATACGAATAATTATACGCATACGTACTCGTGCGCTAACAATGTGTTGTTCGTTGATACCCTTTATGAACTTCCATTCACGAGTCTTGTTGTTACCTCGTTGAAAGTTTTCTAGAAATACTTCTTTTTTTTTTGCATTTTTTTTTAACGATTTAGTTACCACCGCAAACTCCGGCAGGAGTTGATGAAAATAAAAAAATGTAGATATCCTCCATTCGAACAAAATTTATTTAGGCGCTTTTCGGCACTAATTAGAATGAAAGAAAATAAAAACAAATTTGTAATCGTTGAATCTCCTGCTCCAGCTCTGATTACACGCATTCTTAGATTTTTAAACGTTGCTCTCTTTTACAAATGATCCTAGTTCACGGATGCCAGAAGTCTAAAATATTTCACTACTTTTTTTTTTTTTTAACAATTGTTACTTTCTTTCGGAGCTTTCGGGGCGTGGTAGAAGTTCAGTTCCTGCTGATTGGGCAACTAAAAGAAATTAAAAGAAACAAAAAAAAAGAAAAAAAGATGAAGAAGACATCCATCTATCGCAACAGGGAAAGATAAAAAACAAAACCTATACTGTATAAATTATCACATTGTAAATATTTAAACGCCGAGAAATAATTAATTCTAGGAAAGAGAAGAGAGATTAAAAAAAGAAAAACAAAGTTACAGCTGTATCGAGGGGGAAAAGCGCGTGGATTAATACATAGTCGGAGTGGAGGACCGTTTAAAAGTTGTTCACGCGTTTCTACTTTCTTCCCTCTCATTTTACACACAATTTATGGTTCATTGCAATTGACTCATAGGAGGTACAGTAAATTCTAAATAAATATATTTCTACGTATTAATTAATTAAAGTAAGAAGTCTATTCGTATAAATATTTGCATAAGGTGCTTGATTATCGTGCGCCGAAGAGTTTATCGTTTAACTTCCGGTTTAATTCTACGACGCACGATTACCACTAAGCACGCTTGTATCATAACATTATTGTATCAGCTATGTTTTTGTATTTGGTAATCTAACGAAAGAATATCAATTAACGAGCAGATGGTTAATAGAAAGTATATTATATATTTGAGTAAAGCTGTCAAGTGTTAATGTTATCCATAACGCGATTAAATTTGTGTGTAGCGGTGTACCTTGCGCGAAAAAGGAACGTTTGTAAAGCTAGCAAAGGATTCATATGAAAAGGGCTGTTCTGGGTAAGATTTAACGCTCGTTTACTCATAACTTATTATGTACATCGTCTGAAAGATAAACACAAAACACGGTACGTTCGTAAAGAAAAATAAACATAAGCATATATCAATTGTACGTTCGTTCTTGTCGCCTTCATCGTTTCATCAATCCCTCCTCAAATTCTTCACACTTTCAAACACACCCTCAAAACGTAAACGAAATTTGCAAATTATTAATACATTTTTTAAAAGTATTTTTCTTTAAGCACTAAAACATGGTGGCCGCGATCAGGGAAAACCGGGAAAATTCAGGGAAATAAAAAATTGATCAGGGAATCAGGGAAAAGTCAGGGAATATCGAAATTAGTCAGGGAAAAAGTAGATTGTTGCCAAAGTTTCGATAACTGAATAAAAATCCATAAAAGAAAGACTTGGAAAAAAAAACAACCGAAAAATATTTGAAAAGAAAAAACAAACAAATAAATATTGATATAAACATTACAACATAAATCTATTCGAACAAATCGAAGCACTCAACAAAAAAGTTTAAAAAGTGTTATATATTACTAAAATAAGTATTACACTTCACATCAGTTTTTAATCGGATTTAAAGCATTATAATTCCAAAGAACGTTTATGTTTTGAAAGAGAAAATATATCTTTAAAAGTACTATTCGTTGTTGATCGAGAAATAAATAACTTATCAAAAACACGTATCTGTTTCTAATACACTTTTTTTTTATTCGCGTTATAAATTTTTTAGTAGATGTCCTTAAAATTTCGGTCAAGGAAAATTGATAAATTAGTCAGGGGAAAATTAGGAATTTTTTTCCGAAAAAAAAAAACGGCTACCATGTAAAATGTATTCTACAAGAAAGTTTAGTTATTTCGATCAAACGGAAATTGAATAAGAAGTAAATTCCTTCTCTTTTTTATATTTTTATGATTATTATTTTAAAAAAGCGTTTGAGAAAAAATCTGGAATTTTAAAAATTGGTAAATGGTACTAAATTGGACTAAATGAATAATAGACACACTGTTAAAAAAGACTGCAAGTTTTTATGCATAAAATAAAATTAATGTACAATTGTGGTATAAAATTATATAATTTTGCGGTAAAATTAAAGCAAATTATTAATATTGAAATACTTTTACTGTAAAATTAAAGTAAATTATTAATATTGAAATACTTTTACTGTAAAATTAAAGTAAATTATTAATATTGAAATACTTTTACTGTAAAATTAAAGTAAATTATTAATATTGAAATACTTTTACTGTAAAATTAAAGTAAATTATTAATATTGAAATACTTTTACTGTAAAATTAAAGTAAATTATTGAATTTGCTGTACCATACATTAATTTTCCATCACTCTTGTATATTAAATTTAATATACCAGTTTATGCACAAAAACTTTCAGTACTTGTACCTTAAATTTCAAGTTGATTTTTTTTTCCGAGCAACAATTGTCTTTGTATGTTTTTTATTATTGATTTTATCACTAAATCGATATTTTTATAGTTAAAAATATGTAATTCAATTGGATGATATAAAGATTTCAAATTCATTTATAAAAACTATTAGCTCACATAGTCATTCAATCGCGTTATTTTATTTTGTAAATTTTTAAAAAATACCAAACATTTCTAAGTGCACAAAAACAAGTAAATAGTTTGATTCCTTATAGACCAAATTAATTTTATACGAAGTAAATTTCGGCTAGCGGAAGCACAAAAAAAATTGAAATAATCTAATTTTATGATTTCTTCATTTTTAATAATTTGACGAAAAAAAACAGTATATTATGAATTATTTTCTTGTTTTACATCGAATTATTAATACCGCAAGTTTTTATAAGATAATAACAAAGTTGAAGTCCTTAGATTTAGGTGTAGAATTGAGCTTGGAAGAAAATTTCCTAGATATATCTTTTTATTAGCCAAAAATCCTTAAAGTAATATCTTATTAACTCGATAAAATTTTACAATCATTTTGTACAAATATAAATTAAGCGATAGTCGGTAGTTTTAAAGGCTTTTGCCGGTAAGCTGATTGATAGCCGTCATTTCTGCATGGGACATTGGTTTTAACATGAGTCCAGGAACCGGTGGATTGTGCTCCAAATTTCGTAGTTCGTTCACTTTCACTTTGAGATTGCTTCGAATTTTGTTTACGGCTACGTCGCATTCTCTTTGATCTGTTGATTTTAAATAAGCATTAACAGTCATTAAGTAGATAAAATCAGCGAAAAACAATCAGTGATATTTGTCGATAAATATCTCATTTGTTTGACTTGTATAATATGAAAAAACATCAACACAGTTTTGGTTTTGTAAATTTTTTTGTTTACGAAAAATAAAATCATTTATAACTCGAAAACTGGTTGGACTATGAGACTAAAATTTGGCGTGCAATTAAAGCAGATGTTACGCTTTTATCGTAATAAATTACATTGAAGTTTGTTCCGGCCTTCATATTTTATCACAGTTTTAATTTTTTTAAATGCAAAACGACGTTAAACACACTAATTCGTACAATTTTCAAGCTACTGGTCTGGAAATTTTTCTACATTTACATTTTTTTAAAATAATAATGTGTGAAGTGCAAAAATTAAAAAAGTTAATGTAGGCCAGATTTTTTTAGCAAAACTGCAAAAAGTTTAGAAAGTTATAAGTACATTTTCAAAGAATATAATACCATCATCCAAATAAGATATTTATCAATCAGTGTCGTAAAGCCCCATTACTTTAATAAATAAAGTTTAAATATAATTCGTTTTGCAGTAATGATTTTGCAAAAATAACCTGCAGTTTTTATGAAATTATATGTGAACTTTTATACACCTGAAAAGAAATCTAATTTTCAATCAAGCCTTGTTAAAAAATGTGGAAAAAATGGAAGACAACCCTCCATTATTTTCGCAATGCATTAACTGTTTTTCCCCATTTTTTCAAGAAGATTACCACGAAATTGAACTGTAAATTAATATTTTTTGCAGCTATTCAAAAGTTTAAACATCATACTATAATCGCCCCGTGTTAATTTTATAGAAACGCAATCATAAAGTCAATTATATCATCGACTACATTTCTAGAAGAATTAGAGATTTACAATTCTGGATATTATCAATGAATAACAAAGCAGAATTGTAAATGCCTAATACTTATAGAAATAATGATGATGATACGATCAGCTCTATAATTATGATTTTATATTAATAACATGTAGCGATTGTAATACGATGATTAAACTTTGGAATGGCTGCAAAAATTATTATTTTTTAATAAAAATTCACGGTAATCCTTTTGAAAAAATAGAAAAAAAAAGTAATGCATTACTTATTTCTTCCATTTTTTCCACTATTTCTTGCAATATTAAAGCGAAAATTAGTATTTGTTTCAGCTATTCAAATGTTTACACTCTATTTTATAATAACTACATATTATTATTATGAAATCGTAATTATAAAAAAAATTGTACTGTAAACTATATCTCATGAATTAATGGGGATTTACAACTTTGTAACAAAGTAATATAATTTCGGAATTAAAATTCATCGCAATACCTTCCAACAGAAGTTCTTCTGCCTTTTTTGCATCCATTTTTAGCAAAAGTGGTCCAACAGTTATCCACGTTTTGTCGCCTTTCTGCTTCTGCAGAGCTCGCATTCCGACTCTATCATCGTTTCGTCGCTTATCAAGCGCAATTACTTCCTGCTTGTCCGTGAGAATCTCCGCAGCTTTTGATTCCACCTGCTCAAGGTGATTCAACATTCGTAGCTGATCGTTCATCGTCTGCAAACGAGAAACGATTGCTAAGCATTATTTCATAAAAAATATTTTTTCTTTCTTTTTTTTTACAGTATTTGCAACTTAATAACATAGATGAGTGAAATATAATACTTAAATTGCTTTTATTTTTAAACTTTTCAGATCAATTGTAAATTCTAACTATTAATATAATAAAAAAAATAAAATATTTAATGATACCAATTTCTTTAATTCTACCATTTTGTGGTGTCTAAATTTATGAAAACTTGAAATAATGATACTTAAGCACTTTATAGTAACTATCAAGAAGCATCTCAAAAAATAAATTGGCCATTATTTTTTATTTCACATACTTTGCAAATTCATCATCATAAAACTTTTCAGATCAACTGTAAATTCTAACTATTAATATAATAAAAAAATTAAAATATTTAATGATACCAATTTCTTTAATTCTACCATTTTGTGGTGTCTAAATTAATGAAAACTTAAAATAATGATGCTTAAGCACTTTATAGTAACTACTAAGAAGCATCTCAAAAAATAAAATTGCCATTATTTTTTATTTCACATACTTTGCAAATTCATTATCATAAAACTTTTCAGATCAACTGTAAATTCCAACTATTAATATAATAAAAAAATTAAAATATTTAATGATACCAATTTCTTTAATTCTACCATTTTGTGGTGTCTAAATTAATGAAAACTTGAAATAATGATGCTTAAGCACTTTATAGTAACTATTAAGAAGCATCTCAAAAAATAAATTTGCCATTATTTTTTATTTCACATACTTTGCAAATTCATTATCATAAAACTTTTCAGATCAACTGTAAATTCTAACTATTAATATAATGAAAAAATTAAAATATTTAATGATACCAATTTCTTTAATTCTACCATTTTGTGGTGACTAAATTAATGAAAATTTGAAATAACGATGCTTAAGCACTTTATAGTAACTATTAAGAAGGACCTCAAAAAATAAATTTGCCATTATTTTTTATTTCACATACTTTTCAAATTCATCATCATAAAACTTTTCAGATCAACTGTAAATTCTAACTATTAATATAATTAAAAAATTAAAATATTTAATGATACCAATTTCTTTAATTCTACCATTTTGTGGTGTCTAAATTAATGAAAACTTGAAATAATGATGCTTAAGCACTTTATAGTAACTATTAAGAAGCATCTCAAAAAATAAATTTGCCATTATTTTTTATTTCACATACTTTGCAAATTCATTATCATAAAACTTTTCAGATCAACTGTAAATTCCAACTATTCATATAATAAAAAAATTACAATATTTAATGATACCAATTTCTTTAATTCTACCATTTTGTGGTGTTTAAATTAATGAAAACTTGAAATAATGATCCTTAAGCACTTTATAGTAACTATTAAGAAGCATCTCAAAAAATAAATTTGCCATTATTTTTTATTTCACATACTTTGCAAATTCATTATCATAAAACTTTTCAGATCAACTGTAAATTTTAACTATTAATATAATAAAAAAATTAAAATATTTAATGATACCAATTTCTTTAATTCTACCATTTTGTGGTGTCTAAATTAATGAGAACTTGAAATAATGATGCTTAAGCACTTTATAGTAACTATTAAGAAGCATCTCAAAAAATACATTTGCCATTATTTTTTATTTCACATACTTTGCAAATTCATTATCATAAAACTTTTCAGATCAACTGTAAATTCTAACTATTAATATAATAAAAATATTAAAATATTTAATGATACCAATTTCTTTAATTCTACCATTTTGTGGTGTCTAAATTAATGAAAACTTGAAATATGATGCTTAAGCACTTTATAGTAACTATTAAGAAGCATCTCAAAAAATTAATTTGCCATTATTTTTTATTTCACATACTTTGCAAATTCATTATCATAAAACTTTTCAGATCAACTGTAAATTCCAACTATTAATATAATAAAAAAATTAAAAAATTTAATGATACCAATTTCTTTAATTCTACCATTTTGTGGTGTCTAAATTAATCAAAATTTGAAATAATGAAGCTTAAGCACTTTATAGTAACTATTAAGAAGCATCTCAAAAAATAAATCTGCCATTATTTTTTATTTCACATACTTTGCAAATTCATTATCATAAAACTTTTCAGATCAACTGTAAATTCTAACTATTAATATAATAAAAAAATTAAAATATTTAATGATACCAATTTCTTTAATTCTACCATTTTGTGGTGTCTAAATTAATTAAAACTTGAAATAACGATGCTTAAGCACTTTATAGTTACTATTAAGAAGCATCTTAAAAAATAAATTTGCCATTATTTTTTATTTCACATACTTTGCAAATTCATTATCATAAAACTTTTCAGATCAACTGTAAATTCCAACTATTAATATAATAAAAAAATTAAAATATTTAATGATACCAATTTCTTTAATTCTACCATTTTGTGGTGTTTAAATTAATTAAAACTTGAAATAATGATGCTTAAGCACTTTATAGTAACTATTAAGAAGCATCTCAAAAAATAAATTTGCCATTATTTTTTATTTCACATACTTTGCAAATTCATTATCATAAATGAGGAAAATCTCGTTTCGAAATTATTTCTAATTTAAAACCAGATATTGGGGCAATTACAATTATTATACAACTATGCTTTTGATTAATAAATAATTTTATTTCAACTAATTGAAAAAAAAAATTCACTTGTTTAATTTTTTTTTTTAATTCTCCAAAGCTTTTTGCAAAGAATTCTTAAAATTACAAAACTCTTGATGAAAATTCATGAAAAATGCTACAAAAATTGGGAAATTAAATAAAGCCCTTAGCATCTGAGGCATAGACTTACTACAGTGCTTAAACTACAAATTCAGTAGGAAATAGCTGCCCCAATTTTGCATTATCTCTGAGAAATGTTTTATTATTATAAAAAAGCTATTTATTTAATTAGCTGCTGTTAAGACAATGCCCTGCGAATTTCTCTTTCTCTTCTGGCTTCTCTGCTCAACATTTTTTCTCTCTCCCCCTTGCGCAGAGTTTTTTCCCTTGGCTTTCTCTGAATTCTCTCAATGGCTCTTGCGTCCTCTCTATTAAAATGCGTTACTCTCGCTGTGTCTTTTCTCTCCATACCCAAACCCTTGCGATCTCTCTTTAAAACAGTTTTGATAGGATATTTCAAGCCTTCGCCGTCTGGCCCGAGTCCCTCTTCCCTCCATCCTCTGTTCAGCATTATTTGATAGCCTTTATTTTGTTTCGGTATTGCGTACATCGCACCAGGCAATTTTGGTTTTGTGTTAAAAATATGCAAAGTCGAAGCCTCGTGTTTTTCCACAGTCGTTTCTCTGAAACTTTCTTTGCAAACGGAGCAATAAAATCGGCTTCTTCTCTCGTTAGACTCCGAATCTTTTCTGGGACTAAAATTGCTCGTCGTCGCTACGTCGACTGTGGATTGTTTTTCTTTGAGTAGCGCGACGATTCCGGAGTAATTTTTTTTCGACGCCAGGCCAGCCGCAGTGAAACCCGACTTGTCTCTGCATTTTGTATTTGCTCCGAGCTTCAGTAGGAAATCGATGATTTTGTAGTTACCGCAAAATGCTGCGGACATGAGAGGCGTCCAACCGTAATCATCAGAAATATTAACATTGAGCGGTGTAACATTTAGCTCCAAATATTCAATGTCGCCACCTTCGACTGCTTTAAGAATGGAATTGGCAGTGACTTTATTGTGCTTTTTGGATTCTCTTGTTTTATCTCTCTGACGTTCGCGTGTCGCAGTTTTTTGTCTTTCAGTGTTGGATTTTCGGTTTCTTGTGTTTTTATCGCTTTCTTGATTGACGATCGACTCGTAAGCGATTTTAGCCTCTTCGCCGTGAAAATTTAATTGCCTTCTGTCAGATTTTTTTTTACTCTCGAGACTCGTTAGAGATTCGCGGACGAACGGTTTGAGATTTACGCTCGACGTCAAAAAAGACGTTTTGCAAGCGCTCACAGACATTCTTTCGCATGCAAGGTGTTTTTTGTTTGTTATAAGAGATTGTTGGACGTACGTTTTGATCTCCCGACTGTCGATTACAACTCCTGACTGACTGACCTAACTTTCACTGAGTTTTTTTTCTTTTTCTTTTCTACGAGAAATAATAATTTTTCTTGAGGTTGGATACTTTTCTTGGTTGGAGCTATCTGAACGCCGTGCTCTGTCGGTAATCATTTCTTATCGGCTCTCTCTAAAAATTATTAATATGTTGTGCTGCTACTGCTCGGTCGGTAACAAAAACTGTAACTAATCTTTGCGACACCGAACGTTTTTTGGTAAAAGTTTTACATCATTTAGCCTCATTTAGAAATTACTAAATTTCTAGTAATTTTTTGTAATTTCTTGTAATTTCTTGAAATTTCTTGTAGTTTCTTGTAATTTCTTGTAATTTCCAGTAAATTTCTAGTAGTTTCTAGTAGTGTCTGGTAATTTCTAGTAAATTTCCAGTAAATTTCTAGTAATTTCTAGTAAATTTCTAGTAAATTTCTAGTAAATTTCTAGTAAATTTCTAGTAAATTTCTAGTAAATTTCCAGTAATTTCTAGTAATCTCTAGTAAATTTCTAGCAAATTTCTAGTAAATTTCTAGTAAATTTCTAGTAAATTTCTAATAATTTCCCGTAAATTCCTATCTCTCTCGGACTCATATGTCACGTGGTACATGTTTCACCTTCCCTTAAGGCGAGGTGAAATATTCATGAGTGCGAGAAGAATAGCGAATATTTTTCGGAACAAGAATTCTCAGAAACTGGACATTTTTTGGGAGAAATGAAAGTTTTACATCATGCAGAATTAAGTGACCAATGATGTAAAACTTTTCGTTTATCAAAAAACGTTCGTTGTCGTCTGAAAGATTGTTTACAATTTTTGTTACCGACTGAGTAGGTTTCACCTCGCCTTAAGGGAAGATTAACATCCATGGGTACATTCCGAAACTTACTCGTGCTTACTCGAATACGGAGAAATTACTCGAAATTACTAGAAATTTACTAGAAATTTACTAGAAATTTACTAGAAATTTACCAGAAATTTACTAGAAATTTACCAGAAATTTACCAGAAATTTACTAGAAATTTACTAGAAACTTACTAGAAACTTACTAGAAATTTACTAGAAATTTACTAGAAATTTACTAGAAATTTACTAGAAATTTACTAGAAATTTACTAGAAATTTACTGGAAATTTACCAGAAATTACTAGAAAGTTACTAGAAATCACTAGAAATTTACTAGAAATTACAAGAGATTACTAGAAATTACTAAAAATTTAGTAATTTCCCCGTATCCGAGTAAGTTTCGGAATATGCCCTATGAGTACGAGAAAGATAGTGTATATCTTTCGGAACAAGAATTCTCAGAGATTTGATACTTTTTGGGAAAAATGAAAGTTTTACATTATGCAGAATTAAGAGGCTAAATGATGTAAGACTTTTCTTTTATCAAAAAACGTTCGGTATCCTCTGAAAGATTGATTACAGTTTCTGTTACCGACTGAGTAGGTTTTACCTCTTTTTGAAGCTGTAAAATGACCGACTGTGAAAAAACAAAAATTTCTCGGGTCTATCAATTCCGCGGGCAAAAACAACATTTTATTTTTTTCTCAGATGATTGCGTTTTCAAAATGGCGTTCAAGACAGTAGTTTTTTCTATACCGACTGCACGCACGCATCACCTCTCGACAAAATAAAAAAAATCGATTATCGAATAGTTGACCTAACCCGCAATAGCATCGTCGACTCTCTAAAAAGACCGCGGAGATAGAGGGAGCGGAAAGAAGATAGAAGTCTATCTTTTTTGGAGATAGAGAGAGAGAAAATTTACTAGAAATTACTAGAAATTTCCCCGTATCCGAGTAAGTTCCCGAATATATCCTATGAGTGCGAGAAAGATAGTGTATATCTTTCGGAACAAGAATTCTCAAAGACTTGATACTTTTTGGGAAAAATGAAAGTTTTACATCATGCAGAATTAGGAGGCTAAAAGATGTAAGACTTTTCTATTATCAAAAAACGTTCAGTATCCTCTAAAAGATTGATTACAGTTTTTGTTACCAACTGCGTAGGGGTTTCACCTCTTTTTGTGAAGCTGTAAAATTACCGACTGCGATAATTCACAAGCTCTTAGCACCACAAACATGACGAAAAAAAAAAAAAATTTCTCGCGTCTATCAATTCCGCGGTCGAAAGACAACATTGTAATTTTAGCCAGGAGTAAAGGAGAAAGAAGAAGAAGAACATTATAATTTTTTCTCAGATGATTGCGTTTTCAAAATGGCTGTCGTTTTTTCTATACCGACAATACTCGACAAAATAAAAAAAATCGATTATCGAATAGTTGACCTAACCCGCAATAGCATCATCGACTCTCTAAAAAGACCGCGGAGAGAGAGGGAGCGGAAAGAAGATAGAAGTCTATCTTTTTTGGAGATAGAGAGAGAGAAAATTTACTAGAAATTACTAGAAATTTCCCCGTATCCGAGTAAGTTTCGGAATATACCCTATGAGTGCGAGAAAGATAGTGTATATCTTTCGGAACAAGAATTCTCAAAGACTTGATACTTTTTGGGAAAAATGAAAGTTTTACATCATGCAGAATTAGGAGGCTAAATGATGTAAGACTTTTCTTTTATCAAAAAACGTTCAGTGTCCTCTAAAAGATTGATTACAGTTTTTGTTACCGACTGCGTAGGGGTTTCACCGCTTTTTTTTGAAGCTGTAAAATTACCGACTGCGATAATTCACTCACTCTTAGCACCACAAACATGACGAAAAAAAAAAAAAAAAATTTCTCGCGTCTATCAATTCCGCGGTCAAAGACAACATTATAATTTTAGCCAGGAGTAAAGGAAAAAGAAGAAGAAGAACATTATAATTTTTTCTCAGATGATTGCGTTTTCAAAATGGCTGTCGTTTTTTCTATACCGACTGCACGCACGCATCACCTCTCGACAAAATAAAAAAAATCGGTTATCGAATAGTTGACCTAACCCGCAATAGCATCATCGACTCTCTAAAAAGACCGCGGAGAGAGAGGGAGCGGAAAGAAGATAGAAGTCTATCTTTTTTGGAGATAGAGAGAGAGAAAATTTACTAGAAATTAATAGAAATTTCCCCGTATCCGAGTAAGTTTCGGAATATACCCTATGAGTGCGAGAAAGATAGTGTATATCTTTCGGAACAAGAATTCTCAAAGACTTGATACTTTTTGGGAAAAATGAAAGTTTTACATCATGCAGAATTAGGAGGCTAAATGATGTAAGACTTTTCTATTATCCAAAAACGTTCAGTGTCCTCTGAAAGATTGATTACAGTTTCTGTTACCGACTGCGTAGGGGTTTCACATCTTTTTTTGAAGCTGTAAAATTACCGACTGCGACAATTCACATGCTCTTAGCACCACAAACATGACGAAAAAAAAAAAAAAAATGTATCGCGTCTATCAATTCCGCGGGCAAAGACAACATTATAATTTTAGCCAGGAGTAAAGGAGAAAGAAGAAGAAGAACATTATAATTTTTTCTCAGATGATTGCGTTTTCAAAATGGCTGTCGTTTTTTCTATACCGACAATACTCGACAAAATAAAAAAAATCGATTATCGAATAGTTGACCTAACCCGCAATAGCATCATCGACTCTCTAAAAAGACCGCGGAGAGAGAGGGAGCGGAAAGAAGATAGAAGTCTATCTTTTTTGGAGATAGAGAGAGAGAAAATTTACTAGAAATTACTAGAAATTTCCCCGTATCCGAGTAAGTTTCGGAATATACCCTATGAGTGCGAGAAAGATAGTGTATATCTTTCGGAACAAGAATTCTCAAAGACTTGATACTTTTTGGGAAAAATGAAAGTTTTACATCATGCAGAATTAGGGGGCTAAAAGATGTAAGACTTTTCTTTTATCAAAAAACGTTCAGTGTCCTCTAAAAGATTGATTACAGTTTCTGTTACCGACTGCGTAGGGGTTTCACCTCTTTTTTTGAAGCTGTAAAATTACCGACTGCGATAATTCACATGCTCTTAGCACCACAAACATGACGAAAAAAAAAAAAAAATCTCTCGCGTCTATCAATTCCGCGGTCAAAGACAACATTATAATTTTAGCCACGAGTAAAGGAGAAAGAAGAAGAAGAACATTATAATTTTTTCTCAGATGATTGCGTTTTCAAAATAGCTGTCGTTTTTTCTATACCGACTGCACGCACGCATCATCTCTCGACAAAATAAAAAAAAATCGATTATCGAATAGTTGACCTAAACCGCAATAGCATCATCGACTCTCTAAAAAGACCGCGGAGAGAGAGGGAGCGGAAAGAAGATAGAAGTCTATCTTTTTTGGAGATAGAGAGAGAAAATTTACTAGAAATTACTAGAAATTTCCCCGTATCCGAGTAAGTTTCGGAATATATCCTATGAATGCGAGAAAGATAGTGTATATCTTTCGGAACAAGAATTCTCAAAGACTTGATACTTTTTGGGAAAAATGAAAGTTTTACATCATGCAGAATTAGGAGGCTAAATGATGTAAGACTTTTCTATTATCAAAAAACGTTCAGTGTCCTCTAAAAGATTGATTACAGTTTTTGTTACCGACTGCGTAGGGGTTTCACCTCTTTTTTTGAAGCTGTAAAATTACCGACTGCGATAATTCACATGCTCTTAGCACCACAAACATGACGAAAAAAAAAAAAAAATCTCTCGCGTCTATCAATTCCGCGGTCAAAGACATCATTATAATTTTAGCCAGGAGTAAAGGAGAAAGAAGAAGAAGAACATTATAATTTTTTCTCAGATGATTGCGTTTTCAAAATGGCTGTCGTTTTTTCTATACCGACTGCACGCACGCACGCATCACCTCTCGATAAAATAAAAAAAATCGATTATCGAATAGTTGAACTAACCCGGAATAGCATCATCGACTCTCTAAAAAGACCGCGGAGAGAGAGGGAGCGGAAAGAAGATAGAAGTCTATCTTTTATGGAGATAGAGAGAGAGAAAATTTACTAGAAATTACTAGAAATTTCCCCGTATCCGAGTAAGTTTCGGAATATATCCTATGAGTGCGAGAAAGATAGTGTATATCTTTCGGAACAAGAATTCTCAAAGACTTGATACTTTTTGGGAAAAATGAAAGTTTTACATCATGCAGAATTAGGAGGCTAAATGATGTAAGACTTTTCTTTTATCAAAAAACGTTCAGTGTCCTCTAAAAGATTGATTACAGTTTCTGTTACCGACTGCGTAGGGGTTTTCACCTCTTTTTTTTGAAGCTGTAAAATTACCGACTGCGATAATTCACATGCTCTTAGCACCACAAACATGACGAAAAGAAAAAAAAAATTTCTCGCGTCTATCAATTCCGCGGTCAAAGACAACATCATAATTTTAGCCAGGAGTAAAGGAGAAAGAAGAAGAAGAACATTATAATTTTTTCTCAGATGATTGCGTTTTCAAAATGGCTGCCGTTTTTTCTATACCGACTGCACGCACGCATCACCTCTCGACAAAATAAAAAAAATCGATTATCGAATAGTTGAACTAACCCGCAATAGCATCATCGACTCTCTAAAAAGACCGCGGAGAGAGAAAAAGAGAGAGAGGGCGCGGAAATAAGATAGAAGTCTATCTTTTTTTAGAGATAGAGAGAGAAAGAACGCATAGCAGCATCGTCACAAATCGGCGCGTCTGCGATCTACGCTTCGTTTCAGTAATTGATAAGAAACCTCGATGATCGAAGCGGGGGTAAAATTACGCCCCTCCTCTCCGCAGTCGCAGAACGCCGTTTAGTCCGCAGTCAGCGAACCGCCATTCGCCATATTTCGCGGAACGTGAAGCATAGAACGACAAGAAGTAGCCATAACCAGTAATCACGCCATTGTGCGAATCATTACCTCTCATGCGTTTAGATTCAGTGCCAAAATAGTGTGTAAAAGTAAACGGATTAAATTAACAACGTTTTATTCATCGTGACGTATTTCAAAAAGTACAAAGCGAGTCTCGCGAAGTCTTCGTAGCATTTCGTGATTCACGGACAACAGAGTGAAACTCCACGAGGTAAGAAGAAACACAAACGTACGCTCCGTTTTCTGTCTTCGCTTTCGCAATGCTTTCATTTTAATACCTGTAAAGATCTGTTATTTTTTAAACCTTTAATGCTGTCTCCAAATTAAACTACGTAAAAGTGTCGGCGTGACCGAAAATAAAAATTGTCCCAGAGTTTCGGTTTAGTCTTCTTCACTTACATGCTTCGCGTAGCGTCGTTTTTTTTCTTTTTTTTTTAAAGAATTCTATCTATGTCGGTTACTGCGTGCATCTGCAATGTTTCTTGACTGACAGACGCGAGAAAATCGAACAATATCGTCCATTGTAAAGACAAACGCCCATAAGTGTTTTAAAATGTGACCTTGTATTTTTCCTCTTCTTGTAGTGCATAAATTATAAAGTTAAGAGTGGGTCAGGTATCGTCTCATTATAATAAATATGCTATTAGTTGATACAATAATCTTTGGCCTTGTTTTGTTCCATTGCAGCTGCTATGAGTTACTAAATTGCCTGCTTAATGTGGAAAATTAAGTAAAGTTAGCATTCTGTGTTATTTCTTGTCATTGGGTTACAATATAGAATTCAGATTATATGGAATCAGAATTGGAAATTGCTAATTATTGGTACAATTGACTTTTTAATTATGTTTTCATAATAATAACTTCTAGTGATTATAATACGATGTGTAAACTTTTGAATGGAGGCAAAAAATATCAATTTTATATAAAATTTCGTAGTAATTTTAATGAAAAATTAGGTTTTTTGCATAGCTATTCAAAAGTTTATATATAATCTTATAATCGATACAAGTCGTCATTATCAAATCGTAACTAAAAGACAAACTGTAAACTTAAACTTTAATACAATTGTTTTTTTTGTAATGTTAATTTCCTGAGACTTGATTTGATACAATACTCTTTGGCCTTGTGTTGTTCCATTGCAGCTGCTATGAGTTACTAAATTGCCTGCTTAATGTGGAAAATTAAATAAAGTTAGCATTCTGTGTTATTCCTTGTCGTTGGGTTACAATATAGAATTTAGATTATATGGAATCAGAGTTGTAAATCCCTAATTATTGGTACAATTGACTTTTTAATTATGTTTTCATAATAATAACTTCTAGTGATTATAATACGATGCGTAAATTTTTTAATGGAGGCAAAAAATATCAATTTTATATAAAATTTCGTAGTAATTTTAATGAAAAATTAGGTTTTTTGCATAGCTATTCAAAAGATTATATATAATCTTATAATCGATACAAGTCGTCATTATCAAATCATAACTAAAAGACAAACTGTAAACTTAAACTTTAATACAATTGTTTTTTTTGTAATGTTAATTTCCTGAGACTTGATTTGATACAATACTCTTTAGCCTTGTGTTGTTCCATTGCAGCTGCTATGAGTTACTAAATTGCCTGCTTAATGTGGAAAATTAACTAAAGTTAGCATTCTGTGTTATTTCTTGTCGTTGGGTTACAATATAGAATTCAGATTATATGGAATCAGAATTGGAAATTGCCAATTATTGGTAGAATTGACTTTTTAATTATGTTTTCATAATAATAACTTCTAGTGATTATAATACGATGTGTAAACTTTTGAATGGAGGCAAAAAATATTAATTTTATATAAAATTTTGTAGTAATTTTAATGAAAAATTAGGTTTTTTGCACAGCTATTCAAAAGTTTATATATAATCTTATAATCGATACAAGTCGTCATTATCAAATCGTAACTAAAAGACAAACTGTGAACTTAAACTTTAATACAATTGTATTTTTTGTAATGCTAATTTCCTGGGACTTGTAATGATTTCCAAGTAGATCAATTTAAAATGGGCAAGAATTTCTAATATATATACAATTTGAATAATTATAAAGTGTTTCAAACGTACGTGTTTTAAAATGTGACTTGATTTTATTCTCTTCTTGAAGTACATAAATTATAAAGTTAAGACTGGCTTAGATATTGTCTTATTGCAATGAATATGCTATTATTTGATGCAAAACTCTTTGGGATAGTCTTTAGCCTTGTGTTGTTCCATTGCAGCTGTTATGAGTTACTAAATTGCCTGCTTAATGTGGAAAATTAACTAATGTTTGCATTCTGCATTGACTTTTTAATTATGTTTTCATAATAATAACTTCTAGTGATTATAATACGATGTGTAAACTTTTGAATGGAGGCAAAAAATATTGGTTTTATATAAAATTTCATAGTAATTTTAATGAAAAATTAGGTTTTTCGCACAGCTATTCAAAAGTTTACATATAATCTTATAATAGCTACAAGTCATCATTATCAAATTGTAGCTAAAAGACAAACTGTAAACTTAAACTTTAATACAATTGTATTTTTTGTAATGTTAATTTTCTGGGACTGGTACCGTTTTCCAAGTAGATCAATTTTAAATGGGCAAGAATTTCTAATATATATATAGAATTTGAATAATTATAAAGAGTTTTAAACTTGCGTGTTTTAAAATGTGACTTGATTTTTTTCTCTTCTTGAAGTACATAAATTATAAAGTTAAGACTGAGTCAGATATCGTCTTATTGCAATGAATATGCTATTATTTGATGCAAAACTCTTTGGGATAGTCTTTAGCCTTGTGTTGTTCCATTGCAGCTGTTATGAGTTACTAAATTGCCTGCTTAATGTGGAAAATTAACTAATGTTTGCATTCTGCGTTATTCCTTGTCGTTGGGTTACAATATAGAATTCAGATTATATGGAATCAGAGTTGTAAATCCCTAATTATTGGTACAATTGACTTTTTAATTATGTTTTTATAATAATAACTTCTAGTGATTATAAAATGATGTGTACATTTTTTAATGGAGGCAAAAAATATTAATTGTATATAAAATTTCATAGTAATTTTAATGAAAAATTAGGTTTTTTGCACAGCTATTCAAAAGTTTACATATAATCTTATAATAGCTACAAGTCATCATTATCAAATCGTAACTAAAAGACGAACTGTAAACTTAAACTTTAATACAATTGTATTTTTTGTAATGTTAATTTCCTGGGACTTGTAATGAATTCCAAGTAGATCAATTTTAAATGGGCAAGAATTTCTAATATATATACAATTTGTATAATTATAAAGTGTTTTAAACATACGTGTTTTAAAATGTAAACTGATTTTTTCCTCTTTTTGAAGAGCATAAATTATAAATTTAAGACTGAGTCAGATATTGTCTCATTGTAATGAATATGCTATTATTTGATACAATACTCTTTGACCTTATGTTGTTCCATTGCAGCTGCTATGAGTTACTAAATTGCCTGCTTAATGTGGAAAATTAACTAAAGTTAGCATTCTGTGTTATTCCTTGTCATTGGGTTATAATGTAGAATTTAGATTATATGGAATCAGAGTTGTAAATCCTTAATTATTGGTACAATTGACTTTTTAATTATGTTTTCATAATAATAACTTCTAGTGATTATAATATGATGTGTAAACTTTTGAATGGAGGCAAAAAATATTAATTTTATATTAAATTTCATAGTAATTTTATTGAAAAAATAGAGAAATACTGTTAATGCATTGCAAAAGTAATGTAGGACTGAGCTTGTCCATTTTTCTCACAATTTCTCCCAATATTTAATGAAAAATTAGGTTTTTTGCACAGCTATTCAAAAGTTTACATATCATCTTACAATAGCTACAAGTCATCATTGTCAAATCGTAACTAAAAGATAAACTGTTGCATAACCTTTATTTCTTAAAGTAATAGGGACTTACAACACTGTATGGAATACAATTATATTTTTTGTAATGTTAATTTCCTGGGACTTGCAATGATTTCCAAGTAGATCAATTTAAAATGGGCAAGAATTTCTAATATATATACAATTTGAATAATTATAAAGTGTTTTAATCTACTCCAGCATCCCCATAACTGTGTTTTTATTGAGTTTGGGAGTATCATTAACTATATTATTAAGAGAATATTGAGATTTACAAGTCCGATTAAAGTATCGTAAAAAAAAAAAAATTGGATTTTCAGATATTCAGCAGATGAGAGGTTAACATGTACAGCAACAGCATAGATCCATGGGAGCCTGGCTATGGTCCAGAGCGTCGAACAGCCCACAATACCGATTACAGCGATTACCGAAGCAACGATTACCGTGGGAACAGCCGATCCCCGGATTATTCCGATCATCGAGACGTCGATCATCGAGATCGCGAGCATCGAAGTCCCGAGTACAGAAATCATCGAGGCGGCGGCCGTGATCGAGATCGCGACCGCGATCGTTCGAGAGATCGACGCGATAGATCGCGAGAGGATCGCGATCGTAGCTATCGCGATCGCGACGATCGTTACAGCAGTCGTCGCGGCGACAGAGATTCCGTAGAACGAGAACGCGATCGCGATCGTGAACGCGATCGCGACAGGGACAGAGATCGATCGCGACGCGAAAGAGACCGCGATCGCGACAGAGATCGTCGCGGTAAACGCGAGGATCGAGATCGCGAACGCGACGACGATCGCGACAGTCGCGAGAGTATGGAATTCGAGCACGATCATGGACGCGCATACGGCTCGTCTATGGAAGGCGTCCACTACAAATCACAGTCGCCGAACAACACCATTATGATTCGGGGACTCGCGCAACACATTACCGAGAACGACGTAGGTTGTCAACTTAGTGTGTGTTGTCGGCCCGTTAAAATGATATTTTAGGGGGCGACGGAAACGATTTGCCGATTTCTCGAAGATCGGCACGATTTTAGCGACGAATTCAATTTAAAAAAAAAAAACATTTCACGTTACCACCCCTCGATATCATTGTCATTATGATGTGTGTGTGTCTGTGTATCACAGGTGCGGCAAGACATCCTCAACTGTGGTCTCATGCCCAAGGACATCAGGCTGATACGAAAAAAAGACACAGGTAACTATCAGCTCGTTACGAGAACAACAACAAAAATAACGATAAAACGAAAATATTGATTTTGTTATTATTTCACGACGCTCTGTCCCCGCTGGTTAATTAGTGTAGCTTTAATATCGTCGATTTAGTGCAAGGAAGATCTTGGAATGATTTTTATTATTTTTTTTTATTTATTTTTTTTTATGAATTATGATTTTTTTTTTTATTTTTTTTTTTTTTTGGCTTTTATTTGTTTGCGATCGGTGCGACGATCTGTCGCTGTGAAGGGCGATCGCTATTGTTTTGTGCACGGTATTACGCTCAAAGGTAAGTGGGCAGGGACGAGCGTGGGACACGAGAAGGTTTTGAGGATTTACACACGAGCAAGCACTAAATTCAATGAGATGGGAATGTTGATATTATGGTTTTTGTTGATCGTGAAAAGGAGTCTATTTGTTTTTTCGATTTTAATTCGTTCACGGCCATGTGAAAGCCTTTTTTTTATACCGGATTTTGCTTTTTTATTTGTTTAAAACAAAATTTACGAGGGGTTGGAATGCTTCACGATAGTAAAATCATGTTAATTATTAACAGAGTTGTAAATCCCCATTAAATCATGAGATATAGTTTACAGTACAATTTGTTTTGTAATTATGATTTTATAATAATAATATGTAGTGATTATAAAATAAAGTGTAAACCTTTGAATAGCTGAAAAAAATACTAATTTTTGCTTTAATATTGCAAGAAATTGTGGAAAAAATGGAAGAAATAAGTAATGCATTAATTACTTATTTTTTTTCCATTTTTTCAAAAGGATTACTGTAAATTTTTATTGAAAAATAATAATTTTTGCAGCCATTCCAAAGTTTAATCATCGTATTAAAATCGCTACATGTTATTATTATAAAATCATAATTATCATCATTATTTCTATAAGTATTAGGCATTTACAACTCTGATTATTATTACCTTATGAAATTAATTTATGTTACGATAATAAGCTGGTGCGATTATAAACAGGCATTTAAATTATTCAATAACATCACAAAACATTTTATTTCACGAACAATTGTCAGAAAAAAAATTTTGTTTTAGCACTCAGTGAAAATTTAAACGTTTTTTTTAAATAAAAATGCAGATAATTCTATAATTAATAAATAAATTTGTATGAAATTGAATAATTACGATTTTTCATCCTGAATTATCTATGACTAATGTGAACCATTCCAACATCGTTAATTACCAAAGAATCGAAGCTCTATAAATTTGTTTAAACTGAACTGCACATAAAAAATAATGCTACCGTTTAGCAGCTAATTAATAAATAATATATCATCATTATTTCGATAATATCTCAAACTGATTCACCGAAAGAATTCAAACTTATCATTGCACACTGTAAACAAAATCTACTTGAAATTTAGTGTACAAGTATTGGAAGTTTTTATGCATAAACTGATATACGAAATTTAATACACAAGTGCAATGTAAAATTAATGTATGGTATAGTAATTTTAATAATTTACTTTAATTTTAGTGCCAAAGTACATTAATGTTAATACTTTTCATTAAATTTCCTGTAAAAGTCCATTAATTTTATATCACAAGTGGACATTGAATTTAATTGACGAGTTTATGCATAAAATGAGGTTTAAGATTTCTGCATATTCATAATAAAATTTTGGCAAGCCATATTTTTGGAATTACGATATCAAGAAAAAAACTAAAAAGTAGAAAATGTTCGTTTTCGTATTCTCTGGTGGACGATTTTTTTTATTTTTTTTTAAGTCCAAAATTAAGGGAGTTGTTCTTGATTTAGTACTTTGGCAAGCTATATCTTTCGAACTATGATATCAAGAAAAAAACTAAAAAGTAGAAAATGTTCGTTTTCGTATTCTCTGATGGACGATTTTTTCTTTTTTTTTAAATATAAAATTAAGGGAGTTGTTCTTGATTTAGTACTTTGGCAAGCCATATCTTTCGTGCTATGATATCGAGAAAAAA
The DNA here is from genome assembly GCA_963970395.1 of Ephialtes manifestator. NCBI lineage: Eukaryota > Metazoa > Arthropoda > Insecta > Hymenoptera > Ichneumonidae > Ephialtes > Ephialtes manifestator. The sequence goes on from OZ019980.1 coordinate 20,046,864, forward strand.
ACTGAAACGTAGAAAATGTTCGTTTTTGTATTCTCTGATGGACAATTTTTTTGTTTCTTTTTAAGTCCAGAATTATGGAAGTTGTTTTTGATTTAGTACTTTGGCAAGCTATATCTTTCGAACTATGATATCGAGAAAAAAAGTAAAAAGCAGAAAATGTTCGTTTTCGTATTCTCTAGTGGACGATTTTTTCATTCGAAGTAGTTTACTTCGCGGATACAAAACGCCCTTAATTTTGGACTTAATTTTTTGTAAATCGTCCATCAGAGAATCCGACAACAAACATATTCTTTTCAGTTTCTTCCGTGGAGCCTTAACTTAAAAGTTGTAGCTTGCTAAAGTATAAAAACCACAACAACACCCTTAATTTTGGACAAAAAAAAATTTAATCGTCTGTTAGAGAATACGACAACGAACATTTACTACTATTCAGTTTTTTCCGCGGAGCTTTTAAGAGTTGTAGCTTGCCAAAATACTAAATCAAAAACAACTTCCTTAATTCTGGACTTAAAAAGAAATAAAAAAATTGTCCATCAGAGAGTACAAAAACGAACATTTTCTACTTTTTAGTTTTTTTCTCGATATTATAGTTCGAAAGATATAGCTTGCCAAAGTACTTAATCAAGAACAACTCCCTTAATTTTGGACTTAAAAAAAAATAAAAAAAATCGTCCACCAGAGAATACGAAAACGAACATTTTCTACTTTTTAGTTTTTTTCTTGATATCGTAATTTGAAAGATATAGCTTGCCAAAGTTTTATTTTGAATATGCAGAAACTTAAACCTCATATGCATAAAAACTTCCAATCTTTTCTAACAGTGAATCTAAACAAAAACACACTATAAAAATGATGAATTTTCGAGTGAAAAATCGGTAGAAAAACGCTTTCACATGCCCTTAAAAAAAATCATGTTATCAAGTAGATTATTCAATGACCCATTTCATGGTTCCAAGATACACTTGAACACACAGTTGCGTAGGTAAAAAAAAGCGGATAATATCAGAAAAAAACATAGAGAACAAAAAATGGAAGATGACAAGAGAGAAAGAGAGAGAGAAAAAGAGAACGAAGGAAAAAGTGTCTTCGTTTGAGAGAAAAAACTCGGTCTGTCAATGGTTGGGTGCTGTGATTGCCTGCCCTCTCAGAAGTAGAGAACCCCAGGCAATAACGTGGATTAACTCTGGATCTGTGTGTATTTGCTCTGTATAGGTGCTTCGCGAGGTTTTGCATTCGTCGAGTTTAACGCGACTCAGGAGGCCGCACGGTGGATGGAGATGAAACAGGTAGAAAGAAGTTCAGTCCAGAATACCCAACCGATGCGTTGCTAAACGCGTGCTACCGACGCCCCGTGGCGGCGCAGGGCACGGTAAAGCAGCCCAGTGGCCTACCCCCCCGAATGGCCATGGCTGTGCACCTCTGATAAACGAAAAGGCTACTTTAATTAACTCTACCATTATCTAATTATTTATTTATCTAGGAAATCCCCAATCACACCTTACAGAATTAATATATATATATAAATACATATATATATAAATATAAATATATTTTAAAAAAAAGAGAAAAGAAGTTGGCTCGGATCATTTGGATTTCTTTCTGTCCGTGTATATTCGTTTAACACGCGAGGAAGTTTCGCGTGGATCGGTAACGTTTGCTTTGTGATATTATCCGATTCTATCTCGATTTATTTTCACACCGTTATGACTTTATTTAAATCTCATTTATTTGGTTGATTATTAATTTATATGACACTTAAAGAATGGCTTACGTTACAGATTCAATGAAGCTTTCTTCGACGCTCGATCGAGATTATGAACAATGAAGTAGAGAGATATATATATATATATATATTTATTATATATATATAATTTTCATCAGCAAGAAGCAGATTTAAGGGACGTACCGGAGGCCTTGGGAAAACACCGGACGGGATAACACTGAAATTCTCTGTTTCAGGGCGTACTCATGCTTCAGGACCAATATCGCGCCCTTATGCAATACAGCATACCCAAGGATTGCCATGTCGATAAACCGCCAGCGAAAAACACACAAGATTGGCACTGTGTTAAGGTTGGTTTGTGCATTTTTTTTTTCAATCATTTTTTAAACATTTTTTCTCGACGTTTCAGGAAAATTTTAAGCATACTGACATGAAAATCGCGAGAAAAAAAAACCAAGTTTCACGTAAATGAATTTCAGAGAAAATTTCGAACATTTCTCGATTGGATAAAAATTTGATAAAAAATCAAGTATATAGAAAGAGCTGAAAACATTGATTTTGCGGAATAATAATATTAAATTGTTGTTAACAAATCCATGAAAAAAAACAATTATTCAACAAATCACTTTTTTTAAATTAATTTTTTTGTTAATTTTTCCAAATACGTGTAAATTATTTCAATTCATTCAATTCAGAGTTGTAAATGCCTAATACTTATAGAAATAATGATGATGATACGATCAGCTCTATGATTATGATTTTATAATAATAACATGTAGCGATTGTAATACGATGATTAAACTTTGGAATGGCTGCAAAAATTATTATTTGTCAATAAAAATGCACGGTAATCCTTTTGAAAAAATGAAAAAAAATAAGAAATGCATTACTTATTTCTTCCATTTTTTCCACTATTTCTTGCAATATTAAAGAGAAAATTAGTATTTTTTTCAACTATTCAAATGTTTACACTCTATTTTATAATCACTACATATTATTATTATGAAATCATAATTACAAAACAAATTGTACTGTAAATTATATCTCATTGATTAATGGGGATTTACAACTCTGAATCAATTTGCCATCCCAAATCTTTGCGTAAGCTTGGAGCGGTAAAAGTCTCGTTGATTTCAACTTGTTAAAAACGTTTTTGAAATGTTTTTCGGAAGCAGAAGCGCGCAGCGTGTAAGACGCGCTACGCTCTTAACTGTAAACATTGAGTTTGGCGAGAATCGGCCTAGTCGGCTACACTTGACGTAGGTTTTCTGCTGGTTTCCCTACGTCCTCGGGAAATGCGAGTGTTTCTATATCCACCTTAAGGAGGTTTGAGCGCTCCACACTAGTCAAATCAGTGCTAAATTTTTAAAAGCGTTTCTACAATTTCAGATGGTTTAATAATCTGTTCCAAGGTGTTAAGGTAGTTCTGTCGCTTCACGCTCACTTCGCATAAGTTTCCGAAAAATGAGAGCGAATTGCAAACACTTCCCGATTATATAAAAAATCTGTAAAAAATCATGCATATTAAAGATGCTGAAGACATTAATTCGGCATAATAATAATTCCAAAATGTTATCAACAAATTGATGAAAAATAAAATTGTTTAACAAATTTTCCGACAACTTAATTTTTTTGATTCGGTGAAAATGATTTGTTCATTTTTCTGAGAACGTATGAATTTTTTCAAATTTTTTTCTTTGCTTTGAATTTTTCGATTTTTTACATGGAAAAAATCACAAAATTCAAAGCAAAGAAAAAAATTTGAAAAAATTCATACGTATTCAGAAAAATGAACGAATCATTTTCATCGAAACAAAAAAATTAGGTTGTCGGAAGATTTGTTGACCATTTTTATTTTTCATCAATTTGTTAATAACATTTTGGAATTATTATTATGTTGAAATAATGTCTTAAGTATCTTAAATATGCATGATTTTTTTCAGATTTTTATATCATCAAGAAGTGTTTGCAATTCGGTCTCATTTTTCGGAAACTTATGCGAAATGAGCGTGAAGCGACAGAACTACCTTAATCACATGGCAGCATTAGTTTTTAATATTCAAATACATTCACAGCTGTCATATGAACAGTAAATCGATCAATATCTACAAATTTCCGATGTCATGTTTTTTCATCCATTTTTGTAAAAGGGTAAACCGTAATATCAGTCCGATTATGACGAAACATAGCTCATATTGATCAGTGGAAGATCCTTAATCGATTGACCGTCCGGATTTTCTATAGTATCAGGCGTTCAAAAGTTACAGCCATTTGTATACTTGATGTTAGGTTATGATTGGATAAACAAACGGTTGTATCTTTTGAACTACTAATACGATTCAAAAAAATAGACGGCCAATCGATAGAATATCTTTTAGTAAACAAAATGAGCTATTGGTCGTCATAATCGGACTGATATTACGGTCTACCCTTTTAAAAAACTGGATGAAAAACATAACATCGGAAATTTGCAGATATTGATCGATTTACTGTTGATATCACAGCTGTGAATGTATTTGAATATCAATAACTAATGCTGCTATGTGATTAACACCTTGGAACAGATTATTAAACCATCCGAAATTGTAGAAACGCTTTTAAAAATTTAGCACTGATTTGACTAGTGTGGAGCGCTCCAACCTCCTTAAGTCGGCCACAGCCGCAGAGCACGTTATGAGTTTCCGCTCGCAATCTTTCCTATAATCTCTCTCGTTTAATCTCGTGTGGATTGGGGAAAATCGTAGGTGCAAAAATCGTGAATCGTAAAAATCAATGTGTAAAAAAAAAAGAAATTTGTTTTTAAGTACCTGGCGTCGAGACGTTACCGCGTCTCTTGATAAACGTATTGCAGTTAAAAGTAGCAATTAAAATCTATTGAATACACACTAAATTATGATTGAAAAATAAACTATTAAAATCTACCGATTTTTTGCTCGCTGTTAACAATGGTTAAAATATTTTTTCCAGTGTGGAGCGCACAATTTCAAAAGGCGCGAAACATGCTTCAAATGTTCAGCCTCTCGAGCCGAGAGCGAAGAAGGTGGTGAGGGTAGCGACGAGATAAGTCCTCACCCAACAAATACGGTGCTACTGCGAGGTTTGGACGTCCTTACGACCGAAGACTCTGTGCTTCAGGCGATGAAAAATTCGTCTTCGATGCCGATACGAAGTATTCGCATAGGTCGCGACAGTCTAACGAATACATCGCGAGGAGTTTGTTATCTCGAAATGGGTAACGTTGTGGACGCGATGTATCTTCATACGGCATTAACGAAACAAGGTTTGGCGGTAGACGGACGAAAAGTCGAGATAACTTATTGCAAACTTCATCAAGTTAATAATTCCGGCGGCTGGAAGACAAACGACAGTCAACCGGAGAGTTATACACTCGATGACGTGGCACAACTCGCGGAATATAGCGCCAATATGTACGCAAATACTCCGGCACAAAAAGCTCACTATCTTCAGTACTACACGCAATACTATCAGAATCAAATAATGCAAGGCTCGGCGATAACTCTGCCGGCACTCAATCAAACCGATCGTGTAAACGCCGCTGCTGCTGTTGCCCAATCGGCGATTCAACAACTCCAGGCATCACGAAAACTCGGCGACGCTGAGGAAATGAAGGGCAGACCAACGCCGACTGCACCGAGCAGCACTTCACTCGCCAGCGGAAGAGTACCGGCACATGCGAACGATGGCAAGGTTTACTGTAAGTTTTACAGAGATAATGCTACGAATTTTTTAATGAAAAAATCTACTTTATTTTCTTTAGGCGAAATTGTCCTTAAGGGGAAGCTGGAGTCGAGTGCAGAAGCAGGTTTTTACCGACCGAAGTCGGTAAAAGCTTTTTCGTAGTTTTGATTATTCTTCGTTAATACGCTACAGATATGCTTCAAATTATACACGATTGTAGTATCAACATAAACAAGTGGACGTACATTCGAATATTGGGTGAATACGTATAATGAATGAAGATATTCGTATATTACTAAGCCTGGATCATCGCGGGGATCGCAAACAGACTACGTGATCGTAGTTTCGGTTTTGCGTGGATTCCTTTTGTGCAATTGACTTTTCGACGCTCGCAGAATATTCAGAGAACGCTAAAGAATGGACGTACATTTCGATTTAACGTATGTGAATTCCAGAATCTTTTATATCGTACCAAACAGGCGATGCTGTCAAACCCTGGCGGCCATTTTGATTTCGGGAGGTTTAGTATTATACGATTTTTTTCATTTATTGTACGTTTTCACTAAATATTCGAATGTACGTCCACTCGTTTATGTTGATATTACAATCGTGTACAATTTGAAGCATGTTTGTAGCGTATTAAGGAGGGTGGATACCCAACTCAAAATGATAAACACGCTCTCAAATTTTTTGAGGATATTCGTATATAAAAATTACATCTCCATGCCAAATTTCATGTCAATCGTCTAGATGGTTATCGAGAAATTAATTATCGAAATTACTCTCTTATGCATGGGCAACATAGCGACAACTATACGCACCTTCAACGTTATGCTCGAAAGTATAATAAAAATGATAAACAATTGTTGATAACAGAACCAAATCATTTCTTGTTTTTTCAAAAAGAACTTTTACGAAGACCGAAATGATTCGTCTGCTTGGTTGCCGAGAAAACGTAAAATCAAAACTGCTGGAATAGTACAACAATGTACGCCAGTGAAGGCGCGTCACGGATCTCTCTCTCGCACACTACCTCCCCGGCAAACCGCGCACCTCCCCGCCAGAAAGACGGTATCCAACCTCCTTAACGAAGACTAATCAAAACTACGAAAAAGCCTGTTTTTACCGACCAAAGTCGGTAATAAAATCTACTTCAGCATCCCCTTAAGAGCATATGAAACACCTTCCCCCCGACCATTCCGCTCTCAATCAGTATCAAAAACTGTAATCAACTTTTTTCACGTATACGGACATTTTACAGCTTCAAAAAGAGTTTCATCGAATGCGGATATCACTGGAGTATTCGATGAAACTCTTTTTGAAGCTGTAAAATGTCCGTATACGTAGCATTCTCTGTCAATTCAGCCACTTTTTTTTCGACCCTCTCCGATTTGCCCTGTAATTGGTTATATGAATGTACCACTAAAAGACACTCTATGTGAATTTTTTCAGATTATTTAAAATAATTTTTCAGAAAATGTCTTTTCTTATTCAAATGCAAATATCTCAGAATTTTGAAGTTACTGAAAAAAAATGTCAGCACATAAAAGTTGTCGTTTATTGTTAGCTTTCGAGCGGAATATTCCAAATAATTGTCACGTTCCTGTGAGTATGATTTTTTCCCGAAAAATGGAGGAATTATTTTTTAATTAAAAAAAGGATATTTTTTTTTACTGAAAAAATTACAGAGTATTGCTAGATGAATGTTGATATCACAAAAAAACCGCCAGAGTGGCACCGGTCGATTTTCTGGTATTAAAAAATGCATTTGTGTGAAAGTTCCGAAAAACAGGGGTATTATTTTTTTGATAAAAAAAAAAGGTTACTTTTTTTTGGCTAATAAAATTAGAGAGTATTCTTGTATGACTGTAGATATTGCAAAAAAATCATCAGAGTGGTACGGATCGAACTTCGGGTGTAAAAAAAATAATTCCCCCGTTTTTCGAAACTTCCACACGATTAATTTTTTTTAATACCATAAGCTCGATCCTTGCCACTCTGATGATTTTTTTTCAACATATACAGTCATGCAAGAATACTCTGTAATTTTATTCGCCAAAAAAAAGTAACTTTTTTTTTATCAAAAAAATAATAATGCCCCCGTTTTTCGGAACCTTCACACAAATGCATTTTTTAATACCAGAAGATCGATCGTTGCCATTCTGGCGATTTTTTTGTGGTATCAACAGTCATGGAGCAATACTCTGTAATTTTTTCAGTAAAAAAAAATATCCTTATTTGATAAAAGAATAATTTCTCCTTTTTTCGGAAAAAAATCATACTCACAGGAACATGACAATTATTTGGAATATTCCGCTCGAAAGCTAACAATAAACGACAACTTTTATGTGCTGACATTTTTTTTCAGTAACTTCAAAATTCTGAGATATTTGCACTTGAATAAAAAAAGCCATTTTCTGAAAAATTATTTTAAAAAATCTGAAAAAATTCACATAGTGTCTTTTAGTGGTACATTCATATAATCAATTACAGGGCAAATCGGAGAAGGTCGAAAAAAAGTGGCTGAATTGACAGAGAATGCTTCATACATGAAAAAAGTTGATTACAGTTTTTATTACCGACTGCGGTATTTCACGTGCTCCTAAATAAGATAAACGGCCCTGTTTCTGACACTGGTCCGGTTTCTGACGTGCTACTTTAGCGTAGGCGCCTTTCCCCACCATTCCAGAAACAGCCAATAGTAATTCGTAAATGGTGGCGTCACAAACTGCGACACTAGTTAGGTCCTCGTTTACCCTATGATTTTACATGGGCAGAGTAAGAGGGTTGCCTTATATCGTCACAAACCGGGCCGTTTACCTTAATGGAACAAACTTTTCGTAAAAAGCGTAACAGTTTTTTTGGAATAATTTGGAAAAATTGCAAACGTCGCAAAAAAGTGTAACGGCTTTTTAAAACATTAATTCGTAAAATTGAGAAAGTGTAAAAAAAAAAGAAAGAAAACAGTAATAGACTTTTTGTAAAATTTGACTAAATTGTCGGCAAAAAACATAACGGCCTTTCTAAAGAAAAAGTAAACAGATAGAAACAGTGTTTAAAAAACGGATTTTCTAGAAAATTTGTAAAATGAGTCAGTCATCAAAAAGCGTAACTTTTTTTTTTCGTTTTTTTTTAAATTTGTGAAATAGAGAAAGTGTCTTCAAAAATCCTAACGGACGTTTGGGATTTACAAACAATTCCTTTGAAAACTACTTTCAAAAATGTTTCCACATAACGAGTACACAAAATTTGTGAATTTCTTTTTTTAAACACTATTTTCCCCACTTTTATTGGGATTTTAATGACGGTATTTGGTACAGTGATGTAAAGCTGAAACGTGACCGTCACGTGACAGTCATATTACTGTCACAGAACCGTCACATGACGAGTGTTAAAATAACGAACATGACAATAATGACATAGATCCGAAAAATAAGGTGCGCATGAACACATCATGACAGAAAAAATGACAAAAAATATCGTGACCGTCATTTTACATCTATATAGATGCACGTCATGTTGGTCATGTCACATTACGTGAATGAAAATGATGGTTATGTGACATGACGTGAATGAAAATGACGTCACATGACGTTACGTGACGGTCATAATGACGCGTCACTGACGCAAGGCGAAAATGACGATCATTTTACATCTCTGATTTGGTGTTTTCGATTTCAGCTGTACCTGATGTCAGTACGTATCACTACGACGAGTCTTCTGGGTATTATTATGATCCTAGCACTGGTCTCTACTATGATCCAAACTCGCAATACTACTACAATAGCCACACTCAACAGTTTCTTTTCTGGGACGCTGAATCTCTGTCGTATCAACCAGCAAAGGTGAGATATAAATTTTTATTTATTTTTTTAGTGATAGAATTAATTGTTTATCACGAATAATTCTCGAAATTATCCAATAACACGTAAAACAGAAGATAGATTAAAAAGTTAGAAACTTTTTAATAAAAGATTAATTAAGAACAATAAAACAATACTTAACTTATTCTATAAAATCAAATTAAGAAATTCTTAACTTATTCTAGAAAATGAGATTAAGAAATTCTTAACTTATTCTATAAAATCAGATTAAGAAACAAAAAGGTATTCTTAGAAATGAATAATACCAATTGTTGATGCGAATGGCACACTGGGATATTTAAAAATGTATTTTCCACATAATCAGTTTTAAGAAAATCGTAAAAACTTATGAAATACAAGTCCAAGGCGTAAAGATATAATTTTTACATCTTTAAGTCTCCAACTTCTTTACATCCTTCAAATTGTGAGTCCAAAATTACTTTTAAAAAAATGCTTCTTTTACTTCGATTAAGGGAATGCTGGAGTAGATTATTTTACCAACATTGATTGGTAAAATAATATAGGCTACTTCGTAAAATAACTAGTTTCGTAGTATACACTATTCATCGTGTTATGACTTTTCTATATCTAGAAATAATGTGCTCTTTATGTGCTAATTTCATCCCGAATCAAAAATTTTCGTGCTTTTTTTTTTTTTTTTTTTTTTTTTTAAATCAATTTTAAGGCTTCAAGTCACTTGCGAGAAACGCTTCGACCGTTCGCTATCTAGTGGCATCGTACGAAAACACTGATATTCAATACTCCGTTAGATGGCGAGCGGTCGAAGCGTTTCTCGCAAGTGACTTGAAGCCTGAACGTATATAAGACTGCAAAGCTGTCCTGAGTTCGACTATACACGAGGGTTTTACCCTTCGTTGACGTACCGAAATTTACTGTCTCGACACCAAGGGAAAGCAACAACAGGTTTCGCTCGATTCGTCTGAAGAATTTCATTATGGTTCTTTCAACGATTTTTCTGTTTAATGGACGGAATCTTTTCACGATTCTCTTAAAGAAGCTATTCAAGATTCTTTCGAAGATTCTTTGAAAGATTCTCAGAACACTTTCGGATAGAAAGAATCTTGAAAAGAATCCTGGAAAGAATCTTGCTCCGGATCCTATATGTGATTCTTTTCAAGATTCCTTTAATGATTCTTTCAAGACTTTTTTTAAGATTCATTAAAAGATTCTTCACAAGATTCTTTTTTTTTCTACGCGAGACGAAATAACCTAGTTTTACCGACCAACGTCGGTAAAAAAATTTACTCCAGCATCCCCTTAAAGACTAAAATTTAAAGAAAATACAAAAAAGAAATATTCCAGTGTTCCCAAGCCACAATACAGAACAATTAAACAAACCCTGCGTCTCATCAGCTCCTCGAAATGTTGTACTATGCGCAGACGAACGTGGGAGCTCCTCTGGTCTCGGGTTCCACATCGGGAGTAGCGATAACTTCAGCGACAGCAACAGCGGATTCCCAATGCTCCATTAATCAACAAACAGCTTCAACATCCAACTTAAACATCAATCAAGACCCTTCAAAAGACGATGAAAGCAAGAAAAAAGACACAAAACAGGACAAAGTTAAAGTCGCCAAGAAGATAGCCAAAGACATGGAACGTTGGGCTAAAACATTGAATCAAAAGAAGGAAAACGCGAAGAGCAACTGGACGTCGGAGTACAGCGGACCAGATGGTCATCAGGGATCAGGAAGCGGAGCAGCCGATGCAGGTTACGCGATACTCGAGAAAAAGACTCTCGCGAATCCTTATCACGAAGAGGAAGATATTGCCAGCAACAATGGCTTGGTTGCAGCTTACGGAGGCGGAAGCGACACTGAAGAGGAAATCGAGGACGTTCAACAAGAAGATCGTCAACATACGGATTGGAGTAAACTTGCCTGTCTTCTCTGTAAACGTCAATTCCCAAGCAAAGAGGCACTTCTTCGTCATCAACAATTGTCGGATCTTCACAAACAAAATCTAGATAATTGGTATCAAGTTCGTGGTCTCGATCCTAATGATCCACAGCAGCGAAATAATAAATACAGAGATCGCGCGAAGGAACGTAGAGCTAAATATGGCGAACCTGAACCCCCGCAGCCCAATAAATTGAAGGAAAAATATCTCAAAACGAGAGTCGAAGAGGTTTCGGTTAATTATGAAGAACCTACGAGAGCCGGTATTGGATCTGACAATGTTGGCAATAAATTGTTGCAAAAAATGGGCTGGAGCGAAGGCATGGGACTCGGTAAATCTAATCAGGGAAGAACTAGCATCATCGAGGCTGAGAGAAGAATTCCCACCGCTGGATTAGGCGCCAAATCATCATCTTTCAATGCTCTGCCTGGTGATACTTACAAGGACTGCGTTAAGAAAATGATGTACGCACGGTATCAGGAATTATCCGACACGTAATATCACCGAATATTTTTAAGATTCATCGATTTAGGATTTTATATATTATACATATTCTGTATTCGTATTTTCCAATAGATTTACGGTATATATGTCGTATATATGTGGATATAAGAGGTCATTTTTTTGGTTAACTTGGTTAATGTTTGAAACTCCAATTTTCTGACTCGGCGAAAGATTTTTTTTAATATCGCAATTGACTAAAAAGTACTTACATTTTTTTTTTTTTTTCATTAGAACAGACGGATTTTTCTTAATCCGTAAATGAAATAAAAATCGAGAAAGTTTCTCGATAACTGTAAAGTTTTTTTTTTACCCAACATTTAAAAAAAATTGCAATTTTAACTGGAATTAAAATTGGAGCATGAAAGTTGTGAAAAAGTAAGAGCACTTTTTTTTAAGTTACAATAATATTAAAAATTATCGCTCGAATTGGAAATCGATCGAACATTTATAAAGTTGGCCAGAAATATCTTGCATATGCATATATACAGATATTGTAATTGTACAGGTTCACGAAATACCTGAATTCCCGGGGACACGAAAGTAGCTCAAAATGTCCGAGAACGAAGTAAACCCAAAGACGAAATATCCGGTTTTGAAGAAGAAAAATGGGAGATTCAAATATTTTCGCAGTTAATAAAAATCGTCGAAAAAAAAAATCAAATTGATCGATAATTTTTCTGCAAATTTGCTGATTTATTTAGAAATGATTTTTTTGTATCAGCATCAAAGTTCGGATATTTTGTCGGTGGCGATTAGATATTTTTTCGATAAATACCAATTTCCACGACTCGAGTCGTTAACGATAGAGCCACAATCGACTAGAGATCGAAGGAGAATCACGTTTTCTCAATTTAAAATACTTTTCGCTTGTCTACGAATATTTTTTTTTCTTTACGTTTTTTCTTTACATGCCAGAGCGAAAGAAGAATAGAGAATTAGGAGTGCGTATTTAGAATCAACGAGACTTTTTGTTTTTCTTCTTTTTTACACAATCGAAATTACGTCGATCGTCAATCTTCGTGAAGCTTTGAAGGACTTCACGTCTGCGATTCCACGCGTTGAATTAATATTTGACAGAAGAATTGACTGAAAATCCAGTAATTATCTTTACGTCTTTTTCTTATTTCTCGCGTCGTATCGCAGAACTTACGATTTTTATAGATGTAATAAGTTTTATCGCGATATCATTTCGTTGTATCTCCGCGTGGCTCAAATAACGAGTAAGCGACGAAACATCGACTTGTTTCGTTTTTGTACAGACTAAGAATTGTGCACTCAAGCAAAGTAACTTTGTGTATTAGAGTGATTATATTTTGGCCTTTTTTTTTTAATTCTTAATCTCACCCTGTAATTATTTAAATCTTACTTTTTTTTAAATCGTCGTACAAATTTAAAAAAACGGCGACCATAATTTTTAATCCTTTTCACTCAAAATATGTATACTTTTTTGTTATAAAATTGACTAATCGAAAACTACAACTGGTAAAAAAAGTGTTTAGAGTTCAAATACGTACATAACTTTTTCACTGTTTAAAAATTTGTATTTTTCTTGTAAATTATCATTACTCCCGTATTTCTTATTCCCTAACTTTAGAAGTGTGTGGAATTTCAGGGTAATATATTGATAAAATCGTAGACGTTAAAAGGTTTTCAACATTTACCATTAAAAATAAAACGTGGTTATTTTTATGACAACAAAGAAATAGAATTTTTTGATGAAACTGAGAATTTAAAAAAAGGAGATCAAAATACATTGTTCGCCTTAATTTTTCATTGTTCGTCTCGCCTGAAAAATCTATTCTTTGTTGTTATAAAATTAGCTCAATGCCTAATAAATTTCCATTATTTAGTAAAAATCGCCTTATCAAAATAACTATTCGTCCCGTTTTTATTTTGCTACGTGAAAATTTAGAAGTTTGTAGAATTTCAGATAAAAATATTGAATACATTACTAAAAAAAAAAAATCTTCGAGTATTCAATTTATAACTAAAAACCAGCGATAAAAAAAAATATTTTAAGATCAATTTTATGACAAGAAAAATTTGAATTCTTGGGTGAGATTAACAATTTAAAAACATAGGTCAAAATACAAATACTCTAGCGAATATTCAGTACAATTGCTTTGTCGATCGAATGAGAAAGAAAAGAAATCAGAATTTACAATCATGATAAACAATAATTCTCCCGTCCTCTGTCACGAATACAACCCACATTCGCCAAATAAATAAATAACACACTTGGGGTAAAACACGTCAAGTCGGCCACACGAATTTTTCATTTCAATAAAAAGTTTTCAAATTTGTTGAGGATGTTGATCTGGCTGAAAACAAAAATTACAAACTTTTTCAGATTTTTTTATCGCATATTTCAGCCGTTACAAAAAACTGAAAATAATAATCGTTAATTTTTTAACGCCAAAACTACAGCTCTCGCAAAAAAATCACGTGAACAAAAAATTTAAGGTATTTAACGTTCTTTTCAATAAATTTTTTGCAAAATCTTCCTACTCTGTTTTATGCTATTTTTCAATGGAATAAAATTATAATATTTTTTTTCTCCAAAACTGCGTTCCCGATTCGGCTGAAATTTTGACATTTTGTTCCTTAATATGTCTAGAATCTGAGAAAAAATTGGCAAGATGGGCGGCGATTTCATTCCATTGTTACAGCTCTTCAAACGATCCAATACCAGGGCAATCTAATGTGTAATTGCTCTGTACGTTCAACAGACTGTCTACATAATAATTCTAAAGCCCGCACTGCATTTTTTGCATCGGGTATTTTTCCCTCTTCAATTTTTGGGTTTTTTAATACATTTATTTTATCGACTGATGGAATTGAAACTTTTTTCCTGATGACACGTAATTCATCATCGTGCTCTTTTTTGATAAATCGAAAATTGGCAAAACGTGGTGAATGAATGTCTCTTGAGTTCAATATTCACGTGCTCAATGTTACACGACCATCGTTCTGCGTTGTGAACACAAAGTGTGGACGACAGGTACGATGGAATTTGCCAATTACCTAATTAAAAAAAAAAAATTTTAATTAAAAATAACAGAAAAATAAACAAGTGATGCGGGCTTTAGATTTTTTCTATTGACAGTCTCAACCCTGTTGAACGCAGAGAGCAATTACACATTAGATTACCGTTATGTCCGATCATTCGAAGAGCTGTAACTGTGGAACGAAGTCGCCGCCCATCTCGCCAATTTATTTTCAGATTCTTAACATATTAAGGAACAAAATGTAAAAATCTCATCTGAATCGAGAACGCAGTTTCGGAGAAAAAAAATATTGAAATATTATTTAATCGAAAAATAGCATAAAACGGAGTAGGAAAATTTGCAAAAAAATTTGTTGAAAAGAACGTTAGATACCTTAAATTTTTTGTTAACATGATTTTTTTGCGAGAGCCGTAGTTTTGGCGTTAAAAAATTAACGATTATTATTTTCAGTTATTTGTAACGGCTGAAAAATGCAATAAAAAAAATCTGAAAAAATTTGCAATTTTTGTTTTCAGCCAGGCCAACATCCTCAAGAAATTTGAAAACTTTTTATTGAAATGAAAAATTCGTGGGTCCCCTTGACGTGTTTTACCCCACTTGTAATATATATATACGCTGTCGCTTCAATGCTGAGGCCTAAATTCGACGCGTAAGTGCAAAAAAACTTTCAAACTCTTAAGCAACGTTTCAGCATCGAATAGTTTGTAATCGCTGTAACTGATGATAACGAACCGATAATAGTGTAAATAGTGTTCATTGCACTCACCGGACAACGCAAGTCACTATAAACGAATAATAAAAAAGAAATAGAAAGAAAAAAAACCAAAAAAAAAAAGAGATTGAATTTGTTCGTCTCGAAGTCTCCACAATCAGTAAACTGCTTCTTATCTGTCTTGTTACAAAACGTCTGTAAATCTGATATTTATTGTATCTGATCGCATTGAAATGTCTAGCGAAACTCGTATTTTCCTTTACATTGTAATTATACAAGATAAATTAAATATACAGATTATATATAGTATTCTATATATAAACACGCTACATTCACGTTTACACGATAATTAATTTTTTTTTTTAGTATTTGCCTTTATTTAAAGATCGAACTTTTACACGCGCTTTGCTGTTATTAGAAGTAAAAAAAGAAAAAGGAAAATTCGTTTTTACGATTACTTACGAATCGTTATTTTTTTAAATAACAAACAAATCTTGTGAGATTCATGTAATTGAGCGATAGATGGGAACGATTAATAAATATACACGCTATGCATTGCTTATAAATATTTTCGATTTTTTTCTTTCTTTTCGCAGAGCGCCCAACGATCATTCATCTTTTTTCTATGAAAAACTGAGTAGAAAATTACAAAGGTAACTCTCGCGATTACTTCTGGCTATTTTTATGGAATGGACATCAACGGTTCGATTATTTTGCGGTAAGTGAATATTGGACAGTCAAATGTACGATAGATTTCGAATAATTTTTCAATCTTTCATGACTGTATGTTTGAATATTAATAGCATTAAAAAGTCATTAACAAATCAGTAAAAAAAAAGTTTGAACCAATTGTCATGAAATTTTTTTGTTTATTACAAGAATTTAAGTTTAATTTAAAAGTGTCGTTGATTTTTCGTCTGATTTGTTTAAATTTGTTTAATGAAATTTTACGTTCAAAATGTGTACGTGATGCAGCTTCTAATTTATTGTCTCTGAATCATTCGTATCTTTCACACGTTGCATTTTTAGTGTACAATTAATACTTTCGAGGTAAATAAAGCTCGTGAATTGTACTGGCGAAAATTAATCAATTTGCAATAAATAATCTCAGGTTGGGAAATATTAAAAATTAAATAGGCTTAAGATTCTCAGTTAAACATTCGAAAAATCACTCTCTACCTGTATTTGATTTCTATTCACTTAATTTCATAGAAACATTTTACAATAATTAGCGTATTATTCCCCTGTCGAATTTTACAATTAAGCTAATGATTTTCAATGGTAATTGGTATTTTTCTTATTGAAGAAAACAGAAATTCTATTCGTAGACTAGACATCACGTACAAAACGGTTTTAGAGTGATTTCTTTTGTAATTCGCATACGAAAAACGTGCAAAGGAAGTAGCTTTTCAGCTGCACAAGTATTATTAAGGCATTTTAGACCACTTTAGCCAAGTGAATTTTCCAAGTAACCGAATTTATTAAAGTTTTTTAAGGGAGTCTTCTAGTTTATATACCCATTTTCGAGGTGGTTTTTTGGGAATTTAAATTTAGAAAAACGGTTAAACGTACAGTGTTTATATTTTACAGTTATATTAATACATGTTTGAAGCATCATCTTGAATTTTTTCAAAAGCATTTTATTCCAAATGAGACAAGATATTTAATGTTGCGTAGGTCATGTCGCGAAAATTCTTTTTAGTCGGGCATTGAGATTGTGGCCGTCCTGGTCATCTAAAACAAACATTTTTTTTCGCATTCTGTTCTTTACGAATATGGCTATCGTTCAGCTCTTCATTTTTATTATTGCTTCATAATTACTATTTTTCCGGGCCACGAGAAGTAAAAATTTTACTGTGAAAATCAGAGTACTTTTTTCGAAGCGCCGCCATTTTGTAAATTTTTAATAAAATTTTTTATTAGACGGCCAAACGTTAACCATGTTTGTGAAGAATAGAATTACAAAAAAAACGTTTGTTTCAGATGACCAGGACGGCCACAATCTCAACGACCGACAAAAAAGAATTTTCACGACATGACCTGCGCAACATTGAATATCTTGTCTCATTGGGAATAAAATGCTTTGAAAAAATTCAAGATGTTGCTTCAAACATGTATTAATATAACTGTAAAATATTGACACTGTACATTTAACCGTTTCGCTGAAATTAATTACCAAAAAACTACCTCGAAAATGGGTATAAGGGGATGCTGGAGTAGATTTTTCTATCGACTTTGGTCGGTAAGTTTCTCGATTATGACACAGATGGCGCCGACGTAGTCTGTTTACTTTTGGCAAAAGATACAGAATCTCCCGAAATTCAATATGGCCGCACACGATATGGCAATAGACTTTTGCTGTTAGATATAATTGTTTCTGGAAATTAGATATGCAAAATCCGACCGGACGTCAATTCTGTGATGATTTCTGAGTATTCCAAAACCATCAGAATGTCAACTACACAATACAACAACAAGCCAAATCCATATATAGTGTACACTACGTTCGCGTTGCAAAGGCTCGGAACTTTTCCAAAAGTAAACAGACTACGTCGGCGCCACCTGTGTCCTAATGGGGAAACTTCATTCACACTCTTCTCGACCTACTCTCATCGCGAACAAACTGCGTAAACGTACTTTACAAACTACGTGCGGTACTTTTGTGCTATCGCCAATCCAACAGTCTTAAAAAATGCGAAGAACCTCATAGAATCGTCGTCCGCGCTCTTCTTTTGAATGTGATCTCAAGAAATGTTTATATAGGACGAAATAGGTGGTATTGACTGTTCGAGCGGCCATATTGGTTTTCGGTAGGTTTACAAAATTACGATTTTCTTTATTTTTCAAGTGTTTTCATCCAAAATTCGAGCGGACGCCGATGCGCCTATGTTGATATTATAATCCTGTGCAATTTGAAACATATTTGTGATATATTAACAACGTAGTTTGTAAACTACGGTACCGAAGCTTTTTACCGACCAAGGTCGGTAAAAAAATCTACTCCAGCATCCCCTTAAGTGATTCTTTCTCATTCTTCACCTTTTGCAACACTTTCTTTATGAAGAAACAATGTGAAAGCTTCAACTTTGCAGTATTTTTTTAAAAATTAGACTGTAGGAAACTGGGGAAATTTATTGAACGCGTTTGTGCTTCAATCTGAATTATCTTGGGATTTATTGCTGGAAACTTTGAAAATTCTCTTGATTGAATTGGCGTGGAATGCTTCATTTGCAATCTTAGTGCGTATCATCGCATCTATAGACGCCAATACTATAATATCACAACCATACTGCAATTAGTCAATACCGTTTTCTCACGTTATCCTTAAATGTTTACTTCATAAGTCTTACAATTTTAACTATTAGCATAAATAAGAGTAGCGGCAGCGGTTCTTTTCTTTTTTTTTAAATGCATTTTATGCATTATTATGTTTTTAATACCTGGCATAAAAACATTACCGCAACTCTTAATTACACACTTAGTATCAAATATCAGCGGGATAAAGTTTGCCGAATTTTCCGAAATTGTTCGCAAACTGATATGCATTAATTTCGATATTCGATACTAATTATTTATTGTAATAAATTAATAAATACTGACTTAGTTATTTCAACTACACATCTATACAATTATATCCTAGTTTTTCTTTCTTTTTTTTTTGGTTATTGTTCGTTACTCATTGATTAAATGTCCGCCAATATCCAGCATTTGGCTTTTGTTCGTAACTCATTGATTATTTAATTATCGCCAATATTAAACTTTTGGCTTTTGCTCGTAATTCATTGATTATTGAGTTATCGACAATTTTCAGCTCTTCGCTTTTGTTCGTAACTCATTGATTATTAAACGTCCGCCAATATCCAGGAATAGAGTGGACGCAACTGGTGATTCAACACTTTATACTCTAAATTGTTTATTCCGTCGGTGTAATAACGCCGAGCTGCGTTTTCGAGCTTCGAGAAACGCGCACTACTCGGCTTTTCTTTCTTGTGGGTGAGCATGTAATACTGGGCAACATCTGGACCAAAACGCGTCACCTGAAAAGTGATATGATATGATATTTATTATTTAAACAAAAAGACCATCATTTGCACTCTACATTTTTACAAAAGGCCCGTAAATGTACAAGGTGCGGGTTTAAAGAACTCGTTGCTCAAACAAATGATAAAAATAATAATATAAAAATATAAAATATAAAATATAAAAATATGATTAGTTTAACAGAATATGTTCATGTAAAATAGAAGATTTTTATAGCAACTGGACTAAACAGATATCGAACTATATAACTCATAATAAAAAATATAAGAAGATAACAATTTTCAAAGATTTTCGCTATTTAGAGAAAAAAGATTTCTCTAACAAGAACTTATGTCTTTTGATTTTATATGAATAGCTTAAGCTCTTTCAGTACGTTATCCATGTTGTGACTAACGCAGTCTGCTTTTTCCTTTGATAATTTGTGTTTATCATAGTGTTCAGTTCACTTTTGCTTCCTCATAGAGGAAGCTTTGTTTTCATGAAAAAAAATTTTCTCGAGATTTTTATGTCAGATTACTCAGAATGGTCTAGAACATCAAGAAAAGTGGTTTAGAAAAATTGTCCGGATGTATGTATGTATGTATGTGTGTGTGTGTGTGTGTGTGTGTGTGTGTGTGTGTGTGTGTGTGTGTGTGTGTGTGTGTGTGTGTGTGTGTGTGTGTGTGTGTGTGTGTGTGTGTGTGTGTGTGTGTGTGTGTGTGTGTGTGTGTGTGTGTGTGTGTGTGTGTGCGTGCGTGCGTGCGTGCGTGCGTGCGTGCGTGCGTGCGTGCGTGCGTGCGTGCGTGCGTGCGTGCGCGTGCGTGCGTGCGTGCGTGTGTGTGTGTGTGTGTGTGTGTGTGTGTGTGTGTGTGTGTGTGTGTGTGTGTGTGTGTGTGTGTGTGTGTGTGTGTGTGTGTGTGTGTGTGTGTGTGTGTGTGTGTGTGTGTGTGTGTGTGTGTGTGTGTGTGTGTGTGTGTGTGTGTGTGTGTGTGTGTGTGTGTGTGTGTGTGTGTGTGTGTGTGTGTGTGTGTGTGTGTGTGTGTGTGTGTGTGTGTGTGTGTGTGTGTGTGTGTGTGTGTGTGTGTGTGTGTGTGTGTGTGTGTGTGTGTGTGTGTGTGTGTGTGTGTGTGTGTGTGTGTGTGTGTGTGTGTGTGTGTGTGTGTGTGTGTGTGTGTGTGTGTGTGTGTGTGTGTGTGTGTGTGTGTGTGTGTGTGTGTGTGTGTGTGTGTGTGTGTGTGTGTGTGTGTGTGTGTGTGTGTGTGTGTGTGTGTGTGTGTGTGTGTGTGTGTGTGTGTGTGTGTGTGTGTGCGTGTGTGTGTGTGTGTGTGTGTGTGTGTGTGTGTGATGAAAGGCCAAAAATGCATTTGACTGTAACTTTTAAACTATTCGACCGAATCAGCTCAAATTTAAACAACATGTGCAGTACTACCTAATCTTCAATTGGTATAAATTTCGGGAAAATCGATTGACCCATTTCATTTTTATAAGAATTTTTAAATTTTGAAAAAAGTACGTAAATGCTCTAGCTCGAATGAATTTTTAACTATCGGGCTGAAACTTCGTATTAAAATTCAACAAAGTGATGCGACCTTTGGTATTGAATTTGGGCCAAATCGGTAAAGTGGTTCGGTTTTTATGAGATTTTGAATTTTTCGAAAAATTTTCGTTTTGCTCTAATTCAGGTAAAATTTCAAATAATCGACTGAAATTTTCTACACAGGAAAAATAACATTCAGCCCTGCTACGTACGAAATTTGGTGATGATCGGTAAAGGGTTCGGATTTTACGTTAATTTGAATTTAAAAAAAATTGACTGGTTTCGCTCTGCATTTCGTAAAACATCAGAAAATAAGAATAAAATAAAACAAGGATGCAAAGTAGAACCTTGCATATTGCTTCTTCATTATTTTTCGCTTTTTACAAAGCTTCCTCTATGAGGAAGCCAAAATTGATTAACACACTTCCTCATAGAGGTAGCTTTATAAAAAGCGAAAAATAATGAGGAAGCAATGTGCAAGGTTCCATTTTGCATCCTTTTTTATTTCCGCCGGCAGTACGTTATAGATTTTGGAGGCAATGTAGTCGAAAAATCGACGTCCCGCTTAATTTTTCCGTATTGGCACTGTTATACAGTTGCTCGCAGTAGCTCTGGTGTTTCTGCAGTGATTTAATCGCTGATAGTCTTTCGTTTTGGCTAGATATATTACAGCTTTTACACAGTATGTTTGTCTTAGATTCGATAAATTTAGTTCTTGATATAGTTTGTGTCTTGGGTATTTGCTCGGTTTGTTGAATAATGCTTTTACTACTTTATTTGTCAGCACTTTTAGTGATGTTATTACAGAGTTATTTGCAGCTCCCCAGGCGAGAATTCCGTAGTTCAGTACTGATAGGAACAGCGAGTGCAATACCATGGTTTTGTGTCTAGTGTGGAGAATTCTACTTAGTATTCGGAAGATATAATAATATGAATTAATAATGCAATGGAAGATTTTTAAAAAAATTATTGCATTTCGTGAAATGCAATTTAAGTAATTTTTTGATTTTGTTAAACGTTTTTACATGAATTTATAGCTTTATAGCTCAAGATTTGGTAGATTTTTGTTACACAATTTTGCAAAATTGCAATTTTATCAAATTTTCAGAAATTCAATCAATTTGTGTTGACTTTAATAGAAAATATAATCCTGATGTCGCTAAATTATCAATTTTACAAGAAATTTAGAACTTTAAGAAAAAACTTTATCTCTTAACAAAAATCTATATTTACATTTTTTCTAAATTAATTTTCTCAATGTTTCGAAAAATATTGTAAATTTTTTTTTTAATGGAAACAAATTTCCTCTATAAAAAAAATAAGGCATATTTTTTTCAAAAACCTTATTTTTCCAAAAACTAAAAAAAATGCATTATATATAACAAAAAATTAAGTTTTCCGAAAATATATTAAATCATTTTTCTTTGACTAATTTATTAATCACTTTTTCAAATTAATATGTATTCAAATTGATATGTTATTTACACAACAGGCTAATATTTATTAGTGCACTTAAATAGATTGACCCATAAAATTGCTTATTAATGAGTAAATAAAAATTTAGTTTTCTGAAAATTTGTTAAATAATTTTTTCATTGATTACTCTAATAATTTTTTTTTGGTACCATTATTATCCTTTGATATTACATTACAATATCTATTAGTAAACTGGAAAGAGTTTTAAAAAAATAATTATTATTTTCATCTGTAATAGCAAAAATCTTTGAAAAATTATTATCTTCTTATATTTGTATAATGTGTTACATATTTTGATATCAGTTGCCATAAAAATTTTCTATTTTTATATGCACATATTCTCTGAAACTTTAATTGTTATTATTACAAAATGATATATTAAAAATTAATAATTTTCATTTTATTTTTTGTTATACATATAATTATTATATAAAATTATTAATTACTTTGAGTCCTCGAGCCTGAAGTCTGCTATAAAAATCATCGTCCTCTCCTCCCCATCCATAGAAAACATTGGAAAATCCATTAGCAGTCTCAAATTGTTTCCTAGTAAGAGCGATAGCTCCGCCAAAGAGTCCAGTGTATGGCAAGTTGTATCTAAACGTATTAACACTGGAGCTCATATGTCTGGGCATTTTAGTGCACGCGTAGATATTGTCAGGATTCTGTGGTATAAGATCGATGTCTTGAAAGATAAAGCAGTGAAAATCGTTGACTTTTGTCGCTTCGGCATAGCCGACGTTGAACAATTTAGCTCTATTGAATTCTCTCATTGGCGTTTGCTCGATAACGAATATTCTGTAATCAAGATTCTGCGCTTGAAGAAAAGGATGAATATAGTTCATGAATATCGAAAGTTGAGCCTGTCTGTTACGATAAGGCAAGATTATGGCAACGTTGAACAGCGGATGGCAGTTTAGCGGCTTCCACTGACCGCCCGGAAGAATTCCGAGTCTTCTGGCCATCGCTACAGGATCTTCTCTTGGATTTTCATCCGGATACAACAAATCTGAGGATTTTCTACCACTGACAGCTACCGAACAAGAATTGTCCTTCGGAGCGTAAGATTTTTCCAATTCTTCGTAGATGTCTTCGGCTTTGATAAAACTGTAGTGGGAAGCAAAGCGTCCAGGATGCAAACAGTAAAACAGTACAAAACCCGCTGTTATTATGTACGTAAGACCGCGAGCGTAAGCGTAGAGAAAGGCGACGAACATTTTAAGAAAATTCACTGCGTTTCGTGACATCCTAACCTCACTTTTTTTTTCTCCAATGTTTTTGTCGATTAATACAATTGCCATGGAATGCGCTGGACGTTTTTAAGGCGCTCGTCTGGAGCTGTTTAGAGTTCGCAACATTTTACACTGTTTTTCACGTTAATTACGGTGTTTTTTAAGTTAGCTTTAATTATTTTGGTTTTTTGAACGGAGACTCGACCGAACGCGAGTTATACGATCTGTCCAAATGAGCAGACGATTTCTTCAAGGCAGATGCAGACGACGGAAAATCAGCTGGGTGATCTTTTTTTATTTTTTGACGCGCGCGACGCTTCGAGTCTAAATGGCTTTTTTAATGTGTGAATTTTACAATTTTTATATCTGTAATAAATAAGATTTTTTTAAGCATATAGTAGATACATAGAAACGACGAATTTATTCAAGCGGGTAAATTACATCGATGTTTTTTAGAATAGTTCGGTTGATAATTATAAGTTTTGTAAAAATGATTTTATTGTCAATTTAGAATTGACTAAATGGCTCTTTTCAAGTTTGTGGCTTTTACAATTCGATCTGCAATAAATACGATTTTTTAATATATTTTTTATATATATATGAAGCATTCTCTGTCAATTCAGCCACTTTTTTTTTTGACCCTCTCCGATTTGCTCTGTAATTGATTTATGAATGTACCACTAAAAGACACTCTATGTGAATTTTTTCAGATTTTTTAAAATAATTTTTCAGAAAATGGCTTTTTTTTATTCAAGTGTAAATATCTCAGAATTTTGAAGTTACTGAAAAGAAATGTCAGCACACAAAAGTTGTCGTTTATTGTTAACTTTCGAGCGAAATATTCAAAATAATTGTCACGTTCGTATGAGTATGATTTTTTTCCGAAAAATGGAGGAATTATTTTTTAATTAAAAAAAGGATATTTTTTTTTACTGAAAAAATTACAGAGTATTGCTACATGACTGTTGATACCACAAAAAAATCACCAGAGTGACACCGATCGATCTTCTGGTATTAAAAAATGCATTTGTGTGAAAGTTCCGAAAAACGGGGGCATTATTATTTTTTTGATAAAAGAAAGGTTACTTTTTTGGCTAATAAAATTATAGAGTATTCTTGCATGACTGTATATATTGCAAAAAAATCATTAGAGTGGCAAGGATCGAGCTTACGGTATTAAAAAAAATTATTCGTGTGGAAGTTTCGGAAAACGGGGGAATTATTTTTTTTTATACCGGAAGCTCGATCCGTACCACTCTGATGATTTTTTTGCAATATCTACAGTCATGCAAGAATACTCTGTAATTTTATTAGCCAAAAAAAGTAACCTTTTTTTTATCAAACAATAATAATGCCCCCGTTTTTCGGAACTTTCACACAAATGCATTTTTTAATACCAGAAGATCGATCGGTACCACTCTGGCGATTTTTTTGTGATATCAACAGTCATGTAGCAATACTCTGTAATTTTTTCAGTAAAAAAAAATCCTTTTTTTAATTAAAAAATAATTCCTCCATTTTTCGGAAAAAAATCATACTCACAGGAACGTGACAATTATTTGGAATATTCCGCTCGAAAGCTAACAATAAACGACAACTTTTATGTGCTGACATTCTTTTTCAGTAACTCCAAAATTCTGAGATATTTGCACTTGAATAAAAAAAGCCATTTTCTGAAAAATTATTTTAAAAAATCTGAAAAAATTCACATAGAGTGTCTTTTAGTGGTAAATTCATATAACCAATTACAGGGCAAATCGGAGAGGGTCGAAAAAAAAAGTGGCTGAATTGACAGAGAATGCTACATATGCAGAATTGTAAATGCCTAATACTTATAGAAATAATGATGATGATACGATCAGCTCTATAATTATGATTTTATAATAATAACATGTAGCGATTGTAAGACGATGATTAAACTTTGGAATGGCTGCAAAAATTATTATTTTCCAATAAAAATTCACGGCAATCCTTTTGAAAAAATGGAAAAAAATAAGTAATGCATTGAGAAAGTAATGCATTACTTATTTCTTCCATTTTTTCCACTATTTCTTGCAATATTAAAGCGAAAATTAGTTTTTTTTACAGCTATTCAAATGTTTACACTCTATTTTATAATCATTACATATTATTATTATGAAATCATAATTACAAAACAAATTGTACTGTAAACTATATCTCATGAATTAATGGGGATTTACAACTCTGTATATATGTATGTATGTATACAGTGAAGTTATTTAAGTGAACAATTAAATTGATGATTTTTTAATTCGTTTTTAATTTGTACAAGCAATTATTATTATACTCTGTAAAAGCGAATTCTCTTTCTGCCAAATTTTCAAATTAAATATTTAAAAAAAAAAATAATTCTTGAAGAATTTGTATTGTTTAACAAGTTTTTGTTCTTGTGATTATTCAGATGTGTAGTCAATATTTAAAACTAATTTATTTTGAGTTTATTGCCATACTATTTATAAAAATAAAAAAAACGTGAATAAAGATAGCAATTGGAGGAAAAATTAACAAAAACGTACTTTTTATTGATTCTAACTATAATTAATTTTTTATTAAATAAAATAGGATATTTATAACACCATGAAAAAAGGATTATTAATTTATTCATTCTGTAAATAAGTATAATACACAAATACAATTTTTTTTAGATGAAATTGTAAAAATAAAAAAAACATTATATGACGTTCAACCCTTTTTCTGAAATGAATTTATTTTACTAACAATTCGATCCATTGCAAACCGAATTTACGTCTTAAGGAGGATCGGTGGCCACTCCCAAAGTCAAATCAGAGATAAATTTTCGTGATCGATTCTTTAAAGTTTAATGCATTAAATAATAACAGTGGAGGATAATTTGTATTGAAGCATGTAGACTTAATCCAGAGAAAGATTAATAGTCACGAATTTGCATAAAGATTAACTGTTTAACGTTTCTTTTCAGTGTGATATATTTTCGTTCAGTTTTTTCCAAGTATTATCTTTAATTCTTTGCCGATTTTTATGAACGATAGCTCATTGTTTTTCTTAAAAGATACTCTACGCATTGACCTCCTAGATATTTCATAGTCTTCATCGTTTTGTAATTATAGCCCGTTGTTTATGAAAGTAATTTAATTTCTGTTAAACAACAGTCTAGAATTATTAAACAATTGACACTATAAAATATCTAGGCGGTCAATTCGTAGAGTATCTTTTAAGGTAGAGAATGAGCTGTCACTCATTCAAATCTGCCAAGAATTACAGATTATACTTGAAAAAAACTGAACGAAAATGTATCCCGTTGAAAAGAAACGTTAATCAGTTAATATTTATGCAAATCCGTCACTATTAATCTTTCTCTAGATTAAGTCTACATGCTTCAATACAAATCACCCTCCACAGCTATTATTTAATGCATTAAACTTTAAAGAATCAATTACAAAAATTTATCTCTGATTTGATTTTGACAGTCGTCACCGATCGTCCTTAAACAATCGGAAAGCTATTTTAAAAATTAAGCAGTTGAAAAATTCCCGCCAAAAAACAATAAATAAATTACAGAATATTTTTAAATAAATTTGTAGTCAAAACACGTTTTTTCAAGTTATTTAAATTATACCTATATCACACTGTAGTTAAAAACGTTGCTACGAGTTCCAGTAGAACTTACGAACTACTTGAAGTGTTCCTCATAAAACCACATTCTTATTTTCCGGTGAATGTTATCGCACTTTTGTAATCCACTTGAATTCAATGCTTATCAATTGTTATCGCACGCGTCACGATAATCTAAGACTAAATGGATTTCTCAAAGCGGTTCGAATTTTAAATGTCTTGCGTCATGGAATGACTGTCGAATTCTTTAACTACGCGATTCTGAACGTTGATGGGTCTCATTAATATGCATATAATATTTATGTGTGACTGTATTAACCTTCGCGGCATAGAAACTTTTTATTCGACTCTCATTGCCGAGTATATCGACGTAAATAAGTATTTGTTATAAATTAGTGTACAATCGGATGTCGAATTTTTTTTCTTCGTTTTTTTAAAAAAGATTTTCAAGCGAAATGGTAGATAAATTACATGAATATGGAATATCAATATCAGTTTAATGGTTTAATATTTTGGAAACATTAACATTTTTTAAAATTATGAATGAATTTATATTCCAACATGCACGATAAATTTAAACTCAATCATTTTACATTTATAAAATAATGTACCTTTTTTTATTGTAAATATCTTTATCAATTTCAAAGCCACAGGCTTTTGGAAAAGTCTCATTTTTAAGTGTATAAAATAATTCTCAAACATATCACTTCACAAATTAGTAAACCGAATCTCTTCGAATAAACAAATTATTAGGGAACAAAAAAATTTTACTTACTATTGTAATAAATTTCAACTAAATTGTAACTATTGTAAAAAATTGTAAGTATTGTAAAAAATTTCACAAAATTATACCTTATTAGGTATAATTTTGTGAAATTTTTTTTATATAAGAAAAAAAAAATAGATACAATTATTCGATTGAAATAAAATATTAAGATTTTGTGGGTTGTGTAAAGGATTATTTAGGTATCTGACTTTGGTGAATTTTCTAAGAGTTATTTTATTATTATTTATCTTATTCAGATTGAGTTTGTTGACGCTTAGGTATTTTGCAGAAACGCAGTTATTGATTTTGGTATTGTAAAAAATGATGGTAGGTTTGAGGTAAATAAATAGACTCGTTTGAATGAAATATAACTTTAATGTTATTCTCGCAACGTGTTAGATTGCACATCGTAAATAACGTTGAGTCGTGTGCCAGCACATTAGCGGTACGGAATGGACTCTACGAATATATATATATAATATTTCTGCACGGTTGAACATTGTTATATTTTTGTACAATATATAGAATTTTATTTTGTACTATTTTGCATTCGTCAATGAACGGATATAGCGTGAAATAGTTCCTTGGGTTTAGGCACCGATTTCGGTATATTCAGGCTGTGAAAGACCTCCAATGTGTCCTGCACAAATTTGTCCATCATGGGTCGTGTGTGCCTCGGGGTTGGAGCTAATCGGAGCTTCTCTTCGCCCTTCGCAACTGTTGGATAATTTATCGCTTGTACGTAATGACCTTTATCACGTATTAGCGTATCGGCTATTTCGCTGCAAAGCAAAGGGTCTCCTACCTGTTAATAAAGGGACAAAAGAAGATAAATTAATAAACGAAAATTATTTCGCATATATTTATGGAAATTTAACATGGCAGCCGCGGTCAGGGAAAACCGGGGAAAGTCAGGGAAATAAAAAATCAGGGAATCAGGGAAAAGGCAGGGAATATCGAAATTAGTCAGGGACAAAGTAGATTGTTGCCAAAGTTTCAATAACTGAATAAAAATCCATAAAAGAAAGACTTGGAAAAAAAAACAACCGAAAAATATTTGAAAAGAAAAAAAAAACAAATAAATATTGATATAAACGTTACAACATAAATCTATTCGAAAAAATCGAAGCACTCAACAAAAAAGTTTAAAAAGTGTTATATATTACTAAAATAAGTATTACACTTCACATCAGTATTTAATCGGATTTAAAGCATTATCATTCCAAAGAACGTTTATGTTTTGAAAGAGAAAATATATCTTCAAAAGTACTATTCGTTGTTGATCGAGAAATAAATAACTTATCAAAAACACGTATCTGTTTCTAATACAGTTTTTTTTATTCGCGTTATAAATTTTTTAGTAGATGTCCTTAAAATTTCGGTCAGGGAAAATTGATAAATTAGTCAAGGAAAAGTCAGGGATTTTTTTCCGGAAAAAAACGGCTACCATGTTTAAAGACGATCGATCTTTTCGATTAATCGACAAACGATATTTTTTTAGTCATACAATCGATGGTTTTTAATCGACTTTCGAGATAAATCGATTAATCGAATATGTGTTTTTGTTCGATTAATCGATTGTTCACAGATCGATGTTAAAAATCGCAAATTGTTAATAATTGGAAATGAGAATTAAGGATCTGAGAATTGAATTAGAATAAAAGTTCAATTATTTGAAAGGAATTATTGCGTTAAATTTAGTATATGGCGCATTCGATTGTTATCTTGAAATATCGAGACTTTTGACGTATTTATCAAAGTCAATGTCAGATCAATCTGTGAATTGAAATTGAAAGTAATTGAGATCCTTATCTCGAATAATTCTGACGGTATCACCGGATTCTCATTGACGTAAATAGACTTTATAAATGAATCTGTGTCACGTGATTGCGACACGTGAGTTTGCGACAATCGTTACATTCTATTTTTACGAAAAGGCCAAGAATTCATCACGCATGAACTTAGAATTCTCATAGTTGTTATTGCGAACAAAAATATGCATTTTTTGTACTATAGATTTAAACACAGTTTTTAAGTAATAATTTCTTCAAAAAATTATAATATCCAGTTTACATTTTTTGTTCTAATGTAGGTAAATTATAACTTGTTTAGTGTAAAAATAACAAAAAAAAAAACTTAATTTAACAGTTCAGTAGAACTTTTTTTTCATATAATTCCAGTAGATAAACAAGTGAAATATTTATTAGCTGGATATCACGAATTTTTACTTAACTTCACTGCCAGTGAAAGTAAGTAAAGTAAGTAAAGTAAAGAAAATTAGAATATTTGCGTGCAATAGATAATAAAACATTCGTTATTAAATTTATTTCTTTTAAGAACCCGGTGGCATTATTCTCGAAAATAAAAAACAAGGATGCAAAGTAGAAGCTTGCATTGGAAGGAAGTATGTTAATCAATTTTGGCATCCTCATAGAGGAAGCTTTGTAAGAAGTGAAAAATAATGAGGAAGCAATGTGCAAGGTTCTACTTTGCATCCTTGTTTTATTTTATTCTTATTTTCTGATGTTTTACGAAATGCAGAGCAAAACCAGTCAATTTTTTTAAAATTCAAATTAACGTAAAATCCGAACCGCTTTACCGATCATCACCAAATTTGGTACGTAGCAAGGCTGAATGTTATTTTTTCTGTGTAGAAAATTTCACTCGATTATTTGAAATTTTACCTGAATTAGAGCAAAACAAAAATTTTTCGAAAAATTCCAAATCTCATAAAAACCGAACCGCTTTACCGATTTGGCCCAAATTCAATACCAAAGGTCGCATCACTTTGTTGAATTTTAATACGAAGTTTCAGCCCGATAGTTAAAAATTCGTTCGAACTAGAGCATTTACGTACTTTTTTCAAAATTAAAAAATTCTTATAAAAATGAAATGTGTCAATCGATTTTCCCGAAATTTATACCAATTGAAGATTAGGTAGTACTGCACATGTTGTTTAAATT
Source organism: Ephialtes manifestator (assembly GCA_963970395.1). NCBI lineage: Eukaryota > Metazoa > Arthropoda > Insecta > Hymenoptera > Ichneumonidae > Ephialtes > Ephialtes manifestator. The sequence goes on from OZ019980.1 coordinate 20,077,899, forward strand.
TGGGCTGATTCGGTCGAATAGTTTAAAAGTTACAGTTAAATGAATTTTTGGCCTTTCATCACACACACACACACACACATACATCCAGACAATTTTTCTAAACCACTTTTCTCGATGTTTTAGACCATTCTGAGTAATCTGACATAAAAATCTCGAAATTTTTTTTTTCATGAAATCAAAGGTTTCTCTGTGAGGAAGCAATAAAAAAATCATCAGGTCATGATTGACTCTGCAATTGATGATTTTTACGAGTCATCAAACTTTCTATACACCTCAAAATCAAATAGCTTTTTATGACTCAACATAAAATTTAATACGTCGACCCAAACACAAAAAATCCTAATCGATTCAAACCAATGTATCATTAAAAAGTCACGTGCAATGTTCCAAAGAAATTTACGAGTCATACAATTTTGTATATCTCTTAAATTCAAACAAAATATCGTGACTCGACATAAAATGTAATTCTTCGCTCCAAGACGTAAAAACAAAAATCCCAATCGATTCAATTCTCTTATACACTGTTAAAAAAGTCTGGAAGTTTTTATGCATAAACTCGTCAATTAAATTGAAACTGCAATTGTAATATAAAATTAATGTACTTTTACTGTAAAATTCAAGCAGATTATTAAAATTCATCGCTCAAAGATGCAAAAACAAAAATCCCAATCGATTCAATTCTCTCATACACTGTTAAAAAAGTCTGGAAGTTTTTATGCATAAACTCGTCAATTAAATTGAAACTACAATTGTAATATAAAATTAATGTACTTTTACTGTAAAATTCAAGCAGATTATTAAAATTCTTCGCTCAAAGACGCAAAAACAAAAATCCCAATCGATTCAATTCTCTCATACACTGTTCAAAAAGTCTGAAAGTTTTTATGCATAAACTCGTCAATTAAATTGAAACTAAAATTGTAATATAAAATTAATGTACTTTTACTGTAAAATTCAAGCAGATTATTAAAATTCTTCGCTCAAAGACGCAAAAACAAAAATCCCAATCGATTCAATTCTCTTATACACTGTTAAAAAAGTCTGGAAGTTTTTATCCATAATCTCGTTAATTAAATTGAAACTACAATTATAATATAAAATTACTGTAATTTTACTGTAAAATTCAAGCAGATTATTAGAATTGACGCACTTTTAATATAAAATTGATGAGAATTTATGCATAAAAACTTTTAGTGCCTTTACATTAATTTCTAAGTAAAATTTAAATTTAAAAATTAAAAATTGAAAAGAAAATAAAAAACGTCGAGTCACGTCTGAATCAGGAAAGAAATTCCTGCAATACCTTAATAGGAATAATATGAGACGGCGATTCTTCGAGCGGCAGTCCAGCGGCAGTGAGAATGGATTTCATATAGGCCACATTGTCTTGATGGCTCGCTCTGAGAGATCGTCCTTCGTCAGAGGCGAGAATTTCAACAGCAGCAAGAGCTCCATAAAGAACAGTCGGTGGTAGAGAAGTAGTGAAGATAAAACCAGCAGCGTAGCTTCTGATCATATCAATGAGTTTCGACGAGCCGACGATATATCCACCGACGTTTCCAAAAGCTTTTCCAAGGGTACCCGAGATAATATCCATTTTATGAAGAACCCAATCTCTCTCGCCTATTCCAGCGCCGCTGTAACCGTACAAACCGACAGCGTGTACTTCGTCAACGAAAGTAAGAGCTCCGTATTTGTGAGCTAAATCGCAGAGCTCCTCGAGTGGACAAATGCTACCATTCATGGAATGTACAGTTTCGAAAGCGACGATTTTCGGTGCATTTATGTCAACGCTGCTCAGCAACTCTTCGAGATGCCGCACGTCGTTGTGACGAAATATGTGCTTCGGTACAGCGCTGTTTTTAATTCCCTGTATCATCGATGCGTGATTACCAGAGTCGGAAAAAATATGGCAACCTGGAAGGCTTTTAGCGAGTGTAAAAAGTGTTGAATCGTTGGCTACGAAGCAGGAAGTGAATAGAAGTCCAGCTTCTTTCTGATGCAAATCAGCGAGACGCTTTTCCAGCATCTCGTGGCCCATAGAATTGCCGGAAATGTTTCTCGTTCCTCCAGCACCGGCTCCAAACTTGTCCAGAGCTTCCCTTACCGATCCAGTCACCGCTGGATGACGAGACATGCCCAGATAATCGTTTGAACACCAAACGGTGATTGGCTTTTCGCCCCATGAATATTCCATCGCTGCTGGAAATTCTTGGGCAAGACGATTAACCTTTTTGAATACTCTGTAGGAATGATCCTCTTTTTTCTTCATTATTTGCTCGTGGAAGAAATCCTCGTAGGGAAATGTTGAGATGGAAGTTTTTGGACTGTTTGTGAGATTTATTACGTCTGCTTCGACTGCTGGACTCGCCTGCTTCACCGCGTCTTTTTCTTTCAAGAGAAAGGGACACTTGTTCGTTGAAGGGTCCTCGGCCGTTGGGCTTTCCACCGAATCCGTTGATGTACTCGCCATTCGTGACATTACTGGACAATGTTGACGGTAATTCATTATCACCGAAGCGCCGTAATTCCGAACGTAGTTCGCCGACAGGCGAGTTAAAAATGGGCACGGCATTGGATCCAATTTACCTGGAAATTGGGAATGTAGATAAACATTTTTTTAAATTAATTTATTAGCAGATATTTAGACTTAAATCGACAGGATATATCTACTAGGTGCTAGACTCTTAAAAATGTACATATTGTTATCGTGAAATTTCGAACAATGCGCATTTAAAAAAATGAAAACCAATGTAAATTAAAAAAAAAGAATTGACAAGATTAAAGTATGGGCAAATTTAAATGATATGGGGTTCCATTATTACTTTATGAAATGCACATTTATTGTATATTTAAATATATCTCGTATATTTTTCACTTGCATGTATTGCGATTAGCGCGAGATAAAGCGTGTCATTGTGTAGGTTACATAAATCGTGTATCTAGCTAATTTGTAAGTAAATTGAAGTAGCGAAACAGCTGGTGAAGTAAGACATCAAATCATAAAGTGCACATTATATCCCATATATATATATAATATGTACGCACAATTATCGGTATGTGATACATATTTCCCAAGTACAACTGCGCAAATAAAGTGTCAAAAAATGCCGAGAATTGTGGCAGATGCTGCAAATAATGAAGCCTTCTGCATCCATTTCGTGCCGACTTTCTTAGTAGGTGTTGTTAAGTTATGGAGATCAAGAGTCGCGGTAGTGACTCGACGGCAAGTTAAAAAAGAAAATTAATGTTGCCTTCACAAGATAAATATTAGCACAGTATATCATTGCCGAGGTCACATAAATTGTGTATCCTCTCTTCGAAAAAACATGGCACATCGAAAGTCGATTTCTCGAAATATCGAAAACTCAAGATATTTTAAAAGGGTCACATACAGGTGTATGAAAAGCGCTCTTCTCCTACGACGAAACTCTCCCTACGCAAAGTCTCTAGCACACTACGGCCCGGAAATCGTTATTAAATCGCAGACTCGGTGACGAAAGTTAGTGAGATCTCTAAACGAAGTTCTCCAATACGAATGCCTATTTGAGAAAAAAACGAAAATATTTTAATGTCTGCCATCGACAAAATATAAATGCCGACGAATATAAGTTCCATACTCTCTTCTTCGAAGCTCTCTACATTGAATGCTGACCATCCGCCTAGCTCTCCCGAAAAATCAGAATTGAGTGAACACGTATTCAAGCGTTACTCTCCCTGAACCGATGCGACCTATTACCGACGTCGCAAGGTAATGCCACTCACCGAGAGATGGCGCTCAATTACATGTGTAATTGTAATGTAAATCAGCGCCATCTCTCGGCGAGTGGCATTACCTTGCGACGTCGGTAATCGGTCGCATCGGTTCAGGGAGACGCTTGAATACGTTTTCACTCAATTCTGATTTTTCGGGAGAGCTAGGCGGATGGTCAGCATTCGATGTAGAGAGCTTCGAAGAAGAGAGTATGGAACTTATATACGTCGGCATTTATATTTTGTCGATGGCAGACATTTAAATATTTTCGTTTTTTTCTCAAATAGGCATTCGTATTGGAGAACTTCGTTTAGAGATCTCACTAACTTTCGTCACCGAGTCTGCGATTTAAGGTAGTTATAACGCGAAGGAAAACACGTTAGATACATCCGAATTCTTTATATCTTGAAGTCTGGGTATTCATCTTTTATTTGTGAGGAATTACGAGATACGTTACCGGATATCTAATTAAGTAAATAACTTTTTAAAACATAGTTTTATACATGGCGTTATATGGAGGAATATAAAAAATTGACTCTTGAACAGAGAAAAAAGCATCTCAGAAATGAAATATAAAACATCTAAACAGCTCTACGTTTTCGTTAGATCTTAAAGTAACCGATGCGACCATAAAAAGTAGTAGTCACCGGACATTTCAGCGAGTTATTGTAAGTTAATTGCAAGAAATTGCGTTGTGCAAAAACAAGCTCTACCAGCTGTTCAAGATGGCGCCGAAGTTTGGCAACGTTGCACATTAGCTATATACACGACAGTTACCATCGATCGGTATATACTCGTAGTGTTCTGCAATGAAAATGGATGAAAATGATCGCTCGCATCCTAAATTCGACGTAATTAACTGAAATCGAACTTTTTAACGTATCGATACTCTTGAATTTTTCATTTGTTGATCATATTTGATTTGCGTCGATTCTTCACTGTATCTGGCTTTTTTGTTGCTTGAATGTTGTCGAACCACGCTTTTCTTTTACGCGTAATGAATTGTCCGTTTTTTTTCCGCGATCCGCTCTAACGTCGTGTCTTTCTTTTGGAGAATTCGACATGACAGAGCAGACTCGCCAAACAAACTTCGCAAACCTAACCTCGTTTCATGTCGGTAACGTACGATGCCGGTCGAACAGTCGGTCGATATTGCGGTGTTGCCACGATGTGTCGTGTGCTTACAGAGCCAATGGCGGACGAGTCAAGACATAAGTCAAATTAGTTTTAATAACATTATTAAATTAATTACGCACGTGAAAATAATTTCGTAATATGATTGAATGAAACTTTTTTATTTTAGAATTTAATTGTGGAATATGCAGAAAGAATGAATAATTTTATTCTTCGATGACGATAGTTGCTAGTATCTATGACTCCGGCGTACTGACATAGCTACCTTAATAACGATTTGAGAGCCGTAGTGTGCTAGAGACTTTGCGTAGAGAGAGTTTCGTCGTAAGAGAAGAGCGCTTTTCGGACACCTGGATGTTACCCAACTCAAGGTGGTTTAAAAGCATTCTGATTGGCTCCTGTTTCGATTACTGTCTCTCCCATCGTTACCCATCGCCAATGATATAAAGCTGAAACATGACCGTCACGTGACAGTCATATAACTGTCACAGAACCGTCACATAACGAGTGTTAAAATGACGAACATGACAATAATAATCTAGATCCGAAAAATAAGGTGCGCATGAACACATCGTGACGGAAAAAATGACAAAAAATATCGTGACCGTCATTTTGCATCTATATAGATGCACGTCATGTTGGTCATGTCATATTACGTGAATGAAAATCACGGTTATGTGACGTGACGTAAATGAACATGACGGTCATTTATACTTAGAAAAATCGGCAAAATTGAAAATGACGTCACGTGACGGTCATAATGACGCGTCACTGACGCAAGGCGAAAATGACGATCATTTTACATCTCTGCCCATCGCACCGGCGGTCATATTGAATAGCAGTTAGTAGCGAAATAACCAACAAATGAAAAAGCTTGATAGTTAAGGAGGTTGGAGGGCTCCACACTAGTCAAATCAGTGCTAAATTTTTAAAAGCGTTTCTACAATTTCAGATGGTTTAATAAACTGCTCCGAGGTGTTAATCACATAGCAGCATTAGTTCTTGATATTCAAATACATTCACAGCTGTGATATCAACAGTAAATCGATCAATATCTGCAAATTTCCGATGTTATGTTTTTTCATACAGTTTTTTAAAAGGGTAAACCGTAATATCAGTCCGATTATGACGACCAATAGCTCATTTTGTTTACTAAAAGATATTCTATCGATTGGCTGTCTATTTTTTTTAAATCGTATTAGTAGTTCAAAAGATACAACCGTTTGTTTATCCTATTATAACCTAACATCAAGTATACAAATGGCTGTAACTTTTGAACGCCTGATACTATAGAAAATCCGGACGGTCAATCGATTAAGGATCTTCCACTGATCAAAATGAGCTATGTTTCGTCATAATCGGACTGATATTACGGTTTGCCCTTTTACAAAACTGGATGAAAAAACATGACATCGGAAATTTGGAAATATTGATCATTTTACTGTTCATATGACAGTTGTGAATGTATTTGAATATCAAGAACTAATGCTGCTATGTGATTAACACCATAGAACAGATTATTAAACCATCTGAAATTGTAGAAACACTTTTAAAAATTTAGCACTGATTTAACTAGTGTGGAGTGCTCCAACCTCCTTAATAGTTAACAAACTAAACATAAAATATAATGGAAGTTATGTAAACGAACATTTCATAGGAACAGTAAACACATTCATAATAACATTCTTCACACCGTTTTTATAGTATAGGGGGTTACTGATGTATTATTTATTTTTTGTTATTTGCAAAGAAAAAAGTTTAGAATACTGTCTTGTTTTAAGAAATAGTTGTACAAGATGTTTTTTTTAAGTTGTCAAAAGTTACTGCGGAAGCACCTAAATTCTTAAGAAAAAATTCACTGCAATGAACTCACTATTTCAGTTGTGAATAGCTGTTGTAATAGGTGATCAATTGATAGAATATTGGATTCTTAAGAAAAATAAAATAGGTTGATGCTAATAAAACATAATAGTTAACATAAAATAAATAAAATAAAATAGGTTGATGCTAATAAAACATAACAGTTAACATAAAATAAATAAAATAAAATAGGTTGATGCTAATAAAACATAATAGTAACAGATTCTGCTGCAACATTGTTGATCAGTATAATTATTAAGTTGGATTTTCATCCTATCTTAAGAATCAGATTGTATTAATGGGCTAAGTTGACTTTGTGAAGTCACATTTTCTTTAAAATAAGATTCTTTTGAGTCTGAGGATAGGATTGTCCATTTCAGGCTTACCAGATTCATGATTTGTAGTAAATTTATTTCACGCAGTGTCATTTTATCAAGTTTACTTTAAAACTTTTGTCGATGAGCTTTGAATAAGAATTTCTACACTAAACGAAGAATGACTCTTTATACAAAGAAAATTAGATTGTGGGCAGCTAATTTAGGACATTGGTGTAAATTGAATCTTACGATAAGTTGAAAATGGAACATGGAACAATATTTGCACTCATAAACCAAAACAACTTAACAAAGTATAATTCTCTGCGAAAGAAGATTCCATCCGGTCTGACTGCAGGAATTTTATGAACTTTTTAAATATCATTATGTAGAATATGATTTACTGTAATAGTCATGATATTTTCTGTGCAATTTGTTGTATAACTGTAACCTGATTCTTACAACAAATCAAAAATAGAGCATGGAACAATATTTGCTTTGCTCCGATGAACTAAAATTACTGAACAAAGTCAAATTCTCTACGAAAGAAAATTCCTTTCAGTCTGAACATATGAATTTTATAAATTTTATAAAATTCATCAGTATTTAATATAAAATAATCAGTATTTAAAAATATCAGTATTTAAAAATATCAGTATTTGATGTATAATATTTACTACAACAGTCGGCATATTGTTTACATAATTTTTGTTCATAACTACAACCTGATCCTTATGCAAAGTTGAAAATGGAACATTAAAGAATATTTTAACTGATGGACCAAAATAACTTGACAAAGTCGAATTCTTCGCATAAAAATATTCTATACAGAGCATAGAAATTTTATAAATCAACCTGATCGTCACAGCAAATTAAAATTAGAACATGAAACAATATTTGCATGGATAAACAGATAAGAACCAGTACTTTTTTTCACATTTTCATGTCACGATATTTAAAATTGTTTAAAACGTCGAGAAAAGAGGTTCATCCAAAAATGTGTGCTTGAATATTTGTGGCCGTTTGTATATGCTTTCGCAATTTTTTGAGATTGTAGTTTCAAATTTTGTTCACAAGTGTACAATCATTAAAAATAGATCAGCGATTGAACTTAACTTTAATAGATCAAAAGGTTCAATTCTGGCAGCATTTTGCATTTAAAGAAAAAAAGCTCAAACAATTTACGAGCTATCGGGAAAAAAATACTACACAAATAAGCTAACACAAAGGAATGAACGTTAACAAATTTCGTAAGAATTGATCGACTGGTAACATTTTTTTATCGCTTAAATTTTGCTAATTTTTAATGGAAAGACTATTGAAGATAGTTAATATCGCTGATCACACACATTTTTTGAAAAAAATATTGGATAAAAAAGTTGCAAAGTAGAATCTTGCATAATTATTGCTTGTTTATTCTTTAGAACCCGAGTACACGCAGCGTTCTTTGTAACGATCTTCGTTAAGGTAGTTCTGTCGGTACGCCGGAGTCATAAATCTCAGAGTCTATATGACATTAAAAAATAATCATACGCATCACTTTGACTGCCTCAATAATAATATAAAAAATAATCGAGAATCCTTCGAAATTTTCGTAATCAAATTAAAACGATTATTTGTAAATAGTTGATATGTTTAGTGCGGATTTGACTTCATTTTTACGATAATTAGGTTAGAAAACGTCATTTGGCCCGGTATCGCGCACTTTGACCTTGGTTTAATTAAATATTATTCCGGAGACTTCACCTTTTTTCATGATGCATCAGTTCCTGAATGATTTGCGAATCCGTAGTACTTTTTATTTTTTCTCTATCTTTGATCTAAGTATGTTAATTTTCGATTTAGAGATCAATTTTTCCAGCCCTCCCGTGAGCGCCGTGTAAAAAGATCGATTTTCAAGCTTTAATTGTTCATTCAAATACTCGGTAAAAGCCTTCAAGATTTTGTGCAAGTAAAATTTAATAGTTAAATTACAACATGTCAAAAATTCATTCATATGAGTTTGGATTGCCTTCACGACAGAACTACCTTAAACAGTGTTGATGTCCTCATAGAAGAAACTTGTGTGTACGACGGTACAAATAAATTCGTCAATAATTTGCTCAATTAAATTTTGTATCCTTATCTTAACATTTGAAAAAATTAATAGAGACCTTTAAAATTAACTACCTCCATTGTCATTTTTCTTAAACATCGAAGAATTTCAATAAATTTCATAAAATGGGTCCCAATCAAACGATTTTTACCAAATCCAATACTGGCAATTTTTTTATGTTAGCCCATCTGTTTAAAAAGTTTCAGTAAGATAGACATAGGATAGACGTACCATTTGTGACTACACAAAAAAATGTATATATTAATTCATCATTACTTCGATCTATTCAAATTACTGAATGAGATTACTGTACATGAATCAAAGCAAACTTTGCATTGAATATACAACCCCAAAAAAAAAAAACTCTCACGGGTAAAAAATTGAGACAAGTACATTTACGTGAGTGGTATCAAATATACCCCCAAAAACACAGTGTGTAAAAAATTGAGCAGTAAACTATGTATAGGTACAAAAAGTTGTGAAATAAACTAAAAATATATTCAGCATGTCAAGTAAATGTACAACATATATGTACATATATATACGTGTATATAAACAGTAGTTTTAATATCAACTAAAAAGTATTCCTCGCATTTGAAGGAAAAAAAAATCAGTAACAAAGAAAAAATCTTGCATAAAAAAAATGGCGATGACATAAATTGAGAACAAAAATTAGTGAATAAACAGTAGTTTTAATATCAACTAAAAAGTATTTCTCGCATTTAGAGGGAAAAAAAATCAGTAACAAAGAAAAAATCTTGCATAAAAAAAATGGCGATGACATAAATTGAGAACAAAAATTAGTGAATAAATAAATTTCAACATCTCAAAAAATTAAACGGAAGTACTTGGCGAGTTTGCTAAATATCCTATATGGTTCATTATTCAATGGTCATATTAGCAAACTAAATATCTATATATATAGTATGTATATATATATATATAGTATGTACTTTATTTGTACACTTCAACTCAGCAACTATGTTAAGTTATGCATGTAAGTCTTAGTACTTGTGTGTGAGTGAATATGTAAATGAGTTTGAATTGTCAGAGATTGCGATTAGCATGAGATAAAGTATGTCATCGTGCAGGTTACATAAATCGTGTATGTAGTTAAATAGTACGGGGCCGAAGTAATGAAACAGCTGGTGAAGTAAGTCACGGGGGAAAGTGAGAGCTGTGAGTGAATTTAGCGAGCAACTTTTTGTTCGTGATTTCATCACAAGAGGGTTAAGATAAAAATGCTTTACCTTTCGCGACAGTAGCAAGGTGATAGTGAGCCTGACGGATTCCTCGTCGAACCAGCTGTAACCAGAAAAGGGTAAGAATGTGAAGCGTGTGATATTACGAGGTCGATGTTTCGTGGCCAGTGGCCAAGAGTCCGACAGCCGAAAGAGAAAACCGGAGAATCAATGGACTAACACACGACCGACTCGTTTGAGAGCTACCTCTCGACTGGTGTCCGCCACTTGCCTCCCAACTGAGTCGACTCAGCCAAAATGATATATATGTCGAACGAACGATTCGAGAGCTCGAACATCGTTCGCTTTCTCTCGGTTTGTCTTTTGTTCTGTCTGACTGGGTAGTAATCTGAAATACAAACAAACTAACGGGCTAATGAACTATCTGAATAACTAACAAACTAATGAGCTATAGAAGAAACTAACGAACTAACGAAGTTTATGAACAACTAATGAACTAACGAACTATATGAGGAACTGTGAAACTAATGAACTAACGAATTATACGAGGAACTAATGAACTAATGAACTAACGAATTAACGAACTAATGAACTAACGAACTAACGAATTAACTAACTGATGAACTATATATGAGCAACTACCGAACTAACGAGATAATGAATTATATATGAGCAACTAATGAACTAACGAACTAATGAAGTAACAAACTAATGAACTATATATGAGCAACTAATGAACTAACGAATTAACGAAGTAACGAACTAATGAACTATATATGAGCAACTAATGAACTAATGAACTAACGAACTAACGAACTAATGAACTATATATGAGCAACTAATGAACTAACGAACTAATGAACTATATATGAGCAACTAATGAACTAACGAACTAATGAACTATGTATGAGCAACTAATGAACTAACGAACTAATGAACTATATATGAGCAACTAATGAACTAACGAACTAATGAACTATATATGAGCAACTAATGAACTAACGAACTAACTAACGGACGAATTAACGAAGTAATGAACTATATATGAGCAACTAATGAACTAATGAACTATATATGAGCAACTAATGAACTAATGAACTATATATGAGCAACTAATGAACTAATGAACTATATATGAGCAACTAATCAACTAATGAACTATATATGAGCAACTAATGAACTAACGAACTAACTAACTAATGAACTATATATGAGCAATTAATGATCTAACGAACTAAAGAACTGACGAACTAACGAACTAACGAACTAACGAACTAACGAATCAACAGATTAACGAATTAACGAATTAACGAATTAACGAATTATCGAATTAACGAACTGACGAGCTAACGAAGTAACGAATTAACGAATTAACGAATTATCGAACTATCGAACTACCAACTTAACTAACCGATTAACAAAAGGTGTTATACATAAATATATAATTAACGAATTTTTATTTTTATTTTAGTGAAAAAACATTGAATCTAAAGAGTATATTCAATACTTATTTCATGACAAATTTATCTTTTTATTCTTCCTGACATGATTTAATCAAACCTGAAGTATTGCACTGGAGGCTAACCGATTTGATAGCCACAGGGATATGAGAGAAAAATGCGAAAAAGATATTATCAGCTGTTTGCCGGAAATTACATTAAGTCTATTTGACATAAACTGGTTTTGAAGAAATACATTGTTTCCTGTTTTTATCAGAATTTATATCACGTTATCAGTTGATGTATGATATTGCCCTTTGTGCTCGATAGGCCATTCAACCGTTTAATCTGGGTACGTTTTTTTTTTTACAGTGAATATACAAATTACATTTAGGAATTAAAAAGTAAAAGTGCAACTTTTAAATTTGTGAATTCTGCAGAATGTACTTATTTACTGATTTGAAAAAAAATTATGCCATTTTAAAATAATACCAATTGCTCATTACATCATTATTCTGTGATTTATCGGTCTAGTATTTAATCAAGATTATTTTTTTTTCCTTTTTTTTAAGGCGCCGTTCTTTTATGAATAAGCATGAGTACAAGTGATTCAACTTTGTATGAACAAGCGCTATGATCAACGTTTGATCCACATGATTTATTGCCAGCCAATCGATTGCATCTAATAGATATGAATCCCTCATTGGATTTCATAATTCGCGGCTGCACTGAGACCTCGACCCGCAATCTAGTAAATGGGCTACAATAATCGATCTATTATTATAGAGCATGCGCCGGTGACGTTGAAATATTTCCCCGCGAATTCTTCAATTTTTGTTCATCGTGGAAATAAATATTCTGCGCAACGCTAACAATTTTTTTTATTCATTTTTGCTTCCTCATAGAAGAACCTTTGTTTTCATGAAAATTTTTCCTTTTTCGAGATTTTCATGCCAGTATGCTTAGAATTGTCCAAAACGTCGAAAAAAGTGGTTTAAAAAAAATGTCCGTATGAATATGTGTGTGTGTCCTGGACTCCGAAAATTCGATGAACTATTACTCAGTAACCGTTCGAGCGATATGGCTCAAATTTGGCACGCAAGTGGAGTAGTTGTCCCGCTTTGAATGTTGAGATTTTTGAAGAAAAAAAATCAGCCATTTTGATTTTATGGTACTTTTAATTGTTTGAAAAAAGGGCGTGATCGCTCTAACTTTCGTAAAAATTAGACGATTTTGCTAAATAGTTGTTTATAAATAAATATACGTTCAATGTTGTTTGGCATTGCATTTGGGCGAAATCGGTAAAGCGGTTCAGATTTTATAGATGTTTGAATTTTTCGAAAAAGATCATTTTTTTTTATAAATCACGCCGAATTTCACCAATTTAACCGAAATGTTTTACAGACGAAAAGGAACATGCATCTATGCCACGTACCAAATTTGACGATGATCGGTAAAGTGGTTCAGATTTTACGACATTTTGAAATTTACAAAAAAAAAAACGATTTTCGCTCTAGCATCAGCAAAAGTTGATAATGCGAGACAAAAGTTTGTACTCAATGGAAATAAGAATGCAAAGTAGAACTTTACACATTCCTTCATATATAATCTTTATTTTTTTAAATTTATAATGACCGCTTGTCCCAAAATAGAATTGCTCGTAACTCTCGAACGGCGTGACGAATCGAGATGAAAATTTACACAAAAGAGGAGGATAAACTCCATTTTCGTTATTTCAATTAAGGTAGTCCTTGCGCATTAAGCTGAGGTCAAATAAGTTTTCGAAAAATGGGAGGGAATTGCAAACACTTTTCGTCAATATAAACAAGGCTGCAAAGTAGAACTTTGCAAATTGCTTCCTCATTATTGTTGGATTTTTACAAAGCTTCCTCTATGAGGAAGCCAAAATAGATTAACATGCTTCTTCATAGAGGTAGATTTGTAAAAATCCAACAATAATCAGGAAGCAATTTGCAAAGTTCTACTTTGCAGCCTTTTTAGATTATTTATTAATAATATCACAATACCATAGCGTTTTTTTACCGAATCATCAAAAAAAGAAGGCGATATTAATAAAAACTATCATATAGAATATATTTTAAAGACCTGAATTTAAAAAGGAAAATTTAGTTTCTAGAAAATACTTTTTTTTAATATAATTTTCAAATGAAAAATATTTAAAAAAAAATTGTATGTTGCAGTTTCAATAATATAAAAAATCATGGAACGAAACAGATTTTTATTTAATAATTTAATAGTGAAATATCGATAATTGGTATCTACCATTTTTGTAAATTTTTATTTATTTATCCAAATCTTCGGGTAAATTTAATCCGTTCTAGGAACAAAACTATTCTTGCACTGTTTCACTGGTCTGCACTACTGCACTACTGAGTGACCGAAGACGGACTAGCTGAGATATTTCGAAGTCTACTATACAAAAACATCGGGGAAGTACAAAACTGCCTATTTTTGCAGACTCATGCCAGCCCGTGTCAGCGAAAATTTACAGGCGTTCAAGCGTCGACCAACCAACGCGTTAAACCGTGACCTTTTCCTCTTGCATATTAAAACAGACGTGCAAGGAAAATCACGCGCTTCGTGGTCGTAAGTTGGTCCCCACGGGTACTCCCAGAAGCGTGCATCAATGTCATTTATTTTCTGGTATTCCCTTTTCAAATAGTAGTCATTACATAAATTAATTAAACTGTCTTATCAGTAGACATTTTATTACCGATCGTTATCATAATCGTATCGTTCAATAGTATTTATTATAAATAATTAATAGATGACTGATAAGAGATTAATAAATTAATTGCCGATCTACTGTTTGTATTATTAATCAAATTAATCCCAGAAGCGTGAATCACTGTTATTTATTTTTTGATATTCTCTTTTCAAATAGTAGTCATTGCATAAATTAATTAAACTGTCTTATCAGTAGACATTTTATTACCGATCGTTATCATAATCGTATCGTTCAATAGTATTTATTATAAATAATTAATAGATGACTGATGAAAGATTAATAAATTAATTGCCGATCAACTGTTTGTATTATTAATCAAATTAATCCCAGAAGCGTGAATCACTGTCATTTATTTTCTGATATTCTCTTTTCAAATAGTAGTCATTACATAAATTAAATAAACTGTCTTATCAGTAGACATTTTATTACCGATCGTTATCATAATCGTATCGTTCAATAGTATTTATTATAAATAATTAATAGATGACTGATAAGAGATTAATAAATTAATTGCCGATCAACTGTTTGTATTATTAATCAAATTAATCCCAGAAGCTTGAATCACTGTTATTTATTTTTTGATATTCTCTTTTCAAATAGTAGTCATTACATAAATTAATTAAACTGTTTTATCAGTAGACATTTTACTACCGATCGTTATCATAATCGTATCGTTCAATAGTATTTATTATAAATAATTAATAGATGACTGATAAGAGATTAATAAATTAAATGCCGATTGACTGTTTGTATTATTAATCAAATTAATCCCAGAAGCGTGAATCACTGTCATTTATTTTTTGACATTCTCTCTTCAAATAGTAGTCATTACATAAATTAATTAAACTGTCTTATCAGTAGACATTTTATTACCGATCGTTATCATAATCGTATCGTTCAATAGTATTTATTATAAATAATTAATAGATGACTGATAAGAGATTAATAAATTAATTGCCGATCAACTGTTTGTATTATTAATCAAATTAATCCCAGAAGCGTGAATCACTGTTATTTATTTTCTGATATTCTCTTTTCAAATAGTAGCCATTACATAAATTAATTAAACTGTCTTATGAGTAGACATTTTACTACCGATCGTTATCATAATCGTATCGTTCAATAGTATTTATTATAAATAATTAATAGATGACTGATAAGAGATTAATAAATTAATTGCCGATCAACTGTTTGTATTATTAATCAAATTAATCCCAGAAGCGTGAATCACTGTTATTTATTTTCTGATATTCTCTTTTCAAATAGTAGCCATTACATAAATTAATTAAACTGTCTTATGAGTAGACATTTTACTACCGATCGTTATCATAATCGTATCGTTCAATAGTATTTATTATAAATAATTAATAGATGACTGATAAAAGATTAATAAATTAATTGCCGATCAACTGTTTGTATTATTAATCAAATTAATCCCAGAAGCGTGAATCACTGTCATTTATTTTTTGACATTCTCTTTTCAAATTGTAGTCATTATATAAATTAATTAAACTGTCTTATCAGTAGACATTTTACAACCGATCGTTATCATAATCGTATCGTTCAATCGTATTTATTATAAATAATTAATAGATGACTGATAAAAGATTAATAAATGAATTGCCGATCAACTGTTTGTATTATTAATCAAATTAATCCCAGAAGCGTGAATCACTGTCATTTATTTTCTGATATTCTCTTTTCAAATAGTAGTCATTACATAAATTAATTAAACTGTCTTATCAGTAGACATTTTACTACCGATCGTTGTCATAATCGTATCGTTCAATAGTATTTATTATAAATAATTAATAGATGACTGATAAGAGATTAATAAATTAATTGCCGATCAACTGTTTGCATTATTAATCAAATTAATCCCAGAAGCGTGAATTACTGTTATTTATTTTTTGATATTCTCTTTTCAAATAGTAGTCATTGCATAAATTAATTAAACTGTCTTATCAGTAGACATTTTATTACCGATCGTTATCATAATCGTATCGTTCAATAGTATTTATTATAAATAATTAATAGATGACTGATAAGAGATTAATAAATTAATTGCCGATCAACTGTTTGTATTATTAATCAAATTAATCCCAGAAGCGTGAATCACTGTTATTTATTTTCTGATATTCTCTTTTCAAATAGTAGCCATTACATAAATTAATTAAACTGTCTTATGAGTAGACATTTTACTACCGATCGTTATCATAATCGTATCGTTCAATAGTATTTATTATAAATAATTAATACATGACTGATAAGAGATTAATAAATTAATTGCCGATCTACTGTTTGTATTATTAATCAAATTAATCCCAGAAGCGTGAATCACTGTTATTTATTTTTTGATATTCTCTTTTCAAATAGTAGTCATTGCATAAATTAATTAAACTGTCTTATCAGTAGACATTTTATTACCGATCGTTATCATAATCGTATCGTTCAATAGTATTTATTATAAATAATTAATAGATGACTGATAAGAGATTAATAAATTAATTGCCGATCTACTGTTTGTATTATTAATCAAATTAATCCCAGAAGCGTGAATCACTGTTATTTATTTTTTGATATTCTCTTTTCAAATAGTAGTCATTGCATAAATTAATTAAACTGTCTTATCAGTAGACATTTTATTACCGATCGTTATCATAATCGTATCGTTCAATAGTATTTATTATAAATAATTAATAGATGACTGATAAAAGATTAATAAATTAATTGCCGATCAATTGTTTGCATTATTAATCAAATTAATCCCAGAAGCGTGAATCACTGTTATTTATTTTTTGATATTCTCTTTTCAAATAGTAGTCATTACATAAATTAATTAAACTGTCTTATCAGTAGACATTTTACTACCGATCGTTATCATAATCGTATCGTTCAATAGTATTTATTATAAATAATTAATAGATGACTGATAAAAGATTAATAAATTAATTGCCGATCAACTGTTTGTATTATTAATCAAATTAATCCCAGAAGCGTGAATCACTGTTATTTATTTTCTGATATTCTCTTTTCAAATAGTAGCGATTACATAAATTAATTAAACTGTCTTATGAGTAGACATTTTATTACCGATCGTTATCATAATCGTATCGATCAATAATATTTATTATAAATAATTAATAGATGACTGATAAAAGATTAATAAATTAATTGCCGATCAACTGTTTGTATTATTAATCAAATTAATCCCAGAAGCGTGAATCACTGTTATTTATTTTTTGATATTCTCTTTTCAAATAGTAGTCATTATATAAATTAATTAAACTGTCTTATTAATCTTCAAGATATCGAAATTTGGCCTTCACTGTCGTTCTCAAGTCGCATACTCATTGGGCATCAACACCAAGCAAAAATGGCCACGTTATCCCAGTCGGTCAAGACTTTGCACTCTTCATTTGTAAGAGCTTTAATTATTTCAACGGATATCATTACATAAAATGTTTATCCACTTATGAATATTGATTTATATTAATGATAAATTGTTTTTTTTAATAAAATAATAGGTTATGACGACTGGGATAAAGTACTTTAAAAAATCCACCAGATGTCGTGTTGCTACATGTTATTTCCCAATTGTACCTCAGAAAGTACCGGTTACATGCTTTTTTACGATGATTTTTAAAAAAAGGTCACTTTTGTCCGGTTCTTCACAGATCCGACTTTTGGTTAGAAAATGTAACCTAAAGAACCTAAATTTTCTTTTCTTCAAGATATCGAATTTTGGCCTTCACTATCATTCTCAAGTCGCATATTGTACCTCAGAAAGTACCTTTTACATGCTTTTTTACGATGATTTTTTTTTAAGTCACTTTTTGGTCGGTTTTTCACAATTCCACTTTTGGTCGGAAAATGTAACCTAAAAAACCTAAATTTTCTTTTGTTCAAGATATCGAATTTTGGCCTTCACTATCGTTCTCAAGTCGCATATTGTACCTCAGAAAATACGAGTTACATGCTTTTTTACGATGATTTAAAAAAAAGTCAATTTTGGTCGGTTCTGATTTCAGAATTCGCAGATCCGATTTCCGGTTGGAAAATCCAACCTAATTATATTTAAAATAATATTGTAATCGTTAACATGACCGTACTATTATCTATAATAGTATTTATGATAAATAATCAATGACGTACTGATAAGTATGTTGATTAAGCTTGTGCTGAATCAACATAATTATCAACGGCCGCATATTCGACCTTACCATTAGTGACAAGAAATGAATAAATTAATTGCCGATAAAAAATTCAGTGTTTGACTTAATAATAAAATTAGTCATGAGCAAATTGATATTTGAGATTGTCTTATTCATTACTATTGAATGCCCTGTTCTCTAATTTAACAGTGATAAGAAATGATAAAACAACTTAAACTGGTTATCACCAGTAAAGCAATGGACAGGGCTATAATCGTAATGATGTAATAATAATATCAGAAGTGGAACAAGTGACAAGGCCTTGAAAGGCTTGGAATTTTCGATATAAATCATTCTATACAAAATTAACCACTTTTTTTTTTGGGTAACAAATATTTGTTATAATTAGCCATATTTTGATAATACTCAAGAGCAGGGATGGACACATTCGAGTGAAAAAGTATTTAAATACACGATTTAAATACTGAATGATTTTCCACTAATTATTTATTTTCGCTTGAAATAATTAATGGTTTTTCACTCATTATCTTTCCGAGGTCAAATAATGAATGGTTTTTCATTTATTATTTTTTCAGGTATAAATAATGAGTGGTTTTCCACTCATAATTTATTTCAAGTTTAAATAATTAATGGATTTCCACACATTATCTTTTCGAGGGGAAATAATAAATGCATTTCCACTCATAATTTAAACTCGAAATAAATAATGAGTGGTTTTACACTCACAATTTATTTTGATTTTAGATAATGATTTTTTATCCACTCATCATTCATTTTGAGATTAAATGATGAGTGGAAAACCACTCATTATTTATTTCGAGTTTAAATAACGAGGGGTTTTCCCGAGCAAGAAAAACGCTGTTAATAATTAATTATTAAGTAATTATATTAAACATTATTGATTATTATTAAATATTATTAATTATTTTTAATAAATTTCTAATTATTCCTAGCGTTTTTCTCGTTCTGGTAACCCACTCGTTATTTAAACTCGAAATAAATAATGAGTGGTTTTCCACTCATCATTTAAACTTGAAATTAATGATGAGTGAATAAAAAATCATTATTTAAACCAAAATAAATTGTGAGTGAAAAACCACTCATAATTCATTTCGAGTTTGAATAATGAGTGAAAACCCATTGATTATTTTCCTTGGAAAAGATAATGAGTGAAAATACATTCATTATTTAAACTTGAAATTAATTATGAGTGGAAAACCACTCATCATTTGTATCTGTAAAAATAATGAATGAAAAACCACTCATAATTTGGACTCGGAAAAATAATGGGTGGAAATCCACTCATTATTTTAAGCGAAAATAAATAATGAGTGGATAAACATTAATTTTTTTTTCTTTAAATACATTTTGCTCATCTCTGCTCAAGAGTACTTTTTGTGAGTTTGTTTAGATTCTTTTTTTATTCCAAAAATGTAATATTTGTTTAAATTTGTATTTTTAATATTAACAAATTAATTTGCTTTGATTTCGTGAACATTTTTTTATCGATAATAAAATGTAAAATTTTAAAAGTGTTCAAAACAATAAAATACATTATTTTTAATTATGTTGCGACTTATCAGATTATACTTAAATTTTTATAGAAATACTGGAATATGTGCAAAACCACAAAAAAATTACATACATAAATATATACGAATGTCGTATATTCAGAACGATTAAATCTATAAATAGATCTTCAAACGAGTAGAAAATGTATGGTTTCTGTTATTGTTTATGCGATGACCTCATAAGTCCTTCCGCACTTTCTATTTCAGTTCATACGGTCGATTTCTTATTTTGGTTGCAAAGCTGTCTGAGCATATGCTGACGTGACTACTGAATTTCCAGAATTCCTTACTAGTAGCGACATCTTTACAGGTACGCGTCGCACTTCCGACAGTCGGTAATTTTTTCAAGTAATTCACGAATTCACCACCAGACGGCGCTGGGTTTAATTGAAATTTCGATCAATAAGGGTGAAATGAGCGGGAATTTGCGAGGGTGGAATTTAACGTTCAAAATATCCGCGCAAGTTCCCTTAATTTTTTACTCGCAAATATTATAATTAATTTGCTTTTTTCTTAAATTATACTCATAATGAAATCTTCCACTAATAAACAATAACAACCATAATAAAATTCCACATACAATTTACAAAAAATATTTAACTTTCTTTTTTCTGCTATTGTTATTATGTGTAATTTAATTCATCAAATTGTTGAAAGGGCGCAATCCCTCACCCCTTTCAATTATCATAATAAAACCTCCTTTCCTCGGAATATAACTTTCGAACAACCAATGAACAAAGTTGGCCCGCCATTTTCAAATCCTAATACAATGTGTTATACAACGAAATGATACTAACTGAGGGAGGACACCCCTGTCCACCTTTCAATTATCAAAATAGTATCGATATATCCTCCTTTCATCGGAATATAATTTCCTCACAGCCAATGAATAAAATTTGCACTAGATTTTTTAATGCCAATAATATGTGTTACACGATAAAATGATAAAAACTTAGAGGGGTCATCTCCCCCCCCCGACTCATCCCGATTCAATTACCAAAGTAATATCGATATAACTTCGTTTTTACGGAATATAATATCTTCACTGTCAATTAACAAAATTAGCTCTATATTGTTTGATGCTAATAAACGTTACACGGTAAAATGATACAATCTGAGTGCGAGCAATTCCCTCCCCCTCTTTCAATTACCAAAATAGTATTGATATAATAACCTCCTTTCATCGGAATATAATTTCCTCGCTGTCAATGAACAAAATTAACTCTACATTGTTTAATGCCACTAATATGTGTTACACGCTAAAATGATAGAAACTAAGAGGGAGCAACCCCCCCCCTTCAATTACCAAAATAGTATCGACATAACCTCGTTTCATCGGAATATAATTTCCTTGCTAAGAATTGTTCTAAATTGTTTAATTCCACTAATATGTGTTACACGATAAAATGATACAAACCAAGAGGGGTACTCCCCCCCCCCCCCGACCTTTCATTACCAAAATAGTATCGATATAACCTCCATTCATAGGAATATAATTTCCTCGCTGAGAATTGTTCTACATTATTTAATGCCAATAATATGTGTTACACGATAAAATGATGCAAATCAAGAGATGCAACCCCCCCCCCCCCCCTTTCAATTACTAAAATAGTATCGATATAACCGCCTTTCATCAGAATATAATTTCCTCGCTGTCAATTGTTCTAAATTGTTCAATTCCACTAATATGTGTTACACGATAAAATGATACAAACCAAGAAGGGTACCCCCCCCCCCCCCCCCCCGTTCAATTACCAAAATAGTATCGATATAACCTCTTTTCATCAGAATATAATTTCCTCGCTGTCAATTGTTCTACATTATTTAATGCCAATAATATGTGTTACACGATAAAATTATACAAACCAAGAGGTGCGACCCCCCCCCCTTTCAATTACCAAAATAGTATCGATATAACCTCCTTTCATCAGAATATAATTTCCTTGCTAGGAATTGTTCTAAATTGTTTAATTCCACTAATATATGTTACAAGATAAAATTATACAAACCAAGAGGTGCAACACCCCCCCCCCCCCCCCCCTTTCAATTACCAAAATAGTATTGATATAACCTCCTTTCATCGAAATATAATTTCCTCGCTGAGAATTGTTGTACATTATTTAATGCCAATAATATGTGTTACACGATAAAATGATACAAACCAAGAGGTGCAAACCCCCCCCCCCCCCCCCCGTTCAATTACGAAATTAGTATCGATATAACATCCTTTCATCAGAATATAATTTCCTCGCTGTCAATTGTTCTAAATTGTTCAATTCCACTAATATGTGTTACACGATAAACTGATACAAGCCATGAGGTGCAATCCCCCCCCCCCCCTTTCAATTACCGAAATAGTATTGATATAACCTCCTTTCATCGAAATATAATTTCCTCGCTGAGAATTGTTGTACGTTATTTAATGCCAATAATATGTGTTACACGATAAAATGATACAAACCAAGAGGTGCAAACCCCCCCCCCCCCCCTTTCAATTACCAAAATAGTATCGATATAACCTCCTTTCATCAGAATATAATTTCCTCGCTGAGAATTATTCTAAATTGTTTAATTCCACTAATATGTGTTACACGATAAACTGATACAAGCCATGAGGTGCAATCCCCCCCCCCCCTTTCAATTACCGAAATAGTATCGATATAACCTCCTTTCATCGGAATATAATTTCCTCACTGTCAATTGTTCTACATTGTTTTATTGTTTAATGTCAATAATATGTGTCACACGATAAAATGATACAAACCATGAAGAGGGCACCCCCCCCTCCCCCCTCCCCCCGACACTCTTCAAACCCTCCGAAGCAAAGAGAGAAAAAGAAACGAGGCTACATACACGAGGCCTATCGACGTCCAACGCTTAGGAGTCGGCGCATTGGCCTGCAATTCTTCCGATGAGCGCCCCCTCTTGGTGCGGTAGCCCCACCACGACTCGTCTATTGCGGATCTCTCAAGAGTCACAACCACGTTCGTCACAACCCACCAAGCCAGCGATCTCGTACTCAGTATCGTTCGATCTCGCCACCAGTAGTACTTTGTTTTTTTTCTTAAACACTAATTCGAGTCAACTGTGCGACGAGATAGAAAGGGACTGACAAGAAAAACGTCGAGCGTGCACAACAAGAGACGTCGATAAAACGTCCTCTGGGCGATTTCCGTTTCATTGCTACTAGTCACTGTCAAAAATACCGTCAATTCAAGTAAGTTGCAATTTTCCCATAAACTCAACAACCAAACAATTTTTTTTCTCTCTCTCCTTTTCCATCAAATTATTAATAAAATGAAAAACAAAAATGTATTTCTTTGTTTTGAATTTATTGAGGATTATATTAGTTGTAGAATTTTATGAAAAAATTGCTTTTTGAAAAAACTGCGCAACCGGGAAGAATTGAAAAAAAGATTTTCACTTTATTTTTGGCTTTGACTTTGTTGCCATTTTTTTTGGGGAAAATACTTTTGGGCTTGTTTTGATTTTTTTCTGAGGATTATATTAAGGGTGCAGTGATAAAAAAATATTGAAATTAAAAAACTGCGTAGACGACCAGCTGGTTGGTGATAAGTACCATAGAAACTGCGTCACGCGCCGACTCACGATCGATAGACCCCATTGTTGTTTCGCTGCTAACGAGAGGAAAACTCATGAGGGTTGGTTACTCGTGAGACGAGAGGTCTTAATATACACTGATAATAATAATAGTTATTATGGTTTATCGATGAAATTTGCTGGGATAAAGATTTTGGCTACGAGGAATTTCTCTTGGTCTTGTAGTTTATGGCTTTTTTTCACTTTTTTCATCCACGCGAACCTTAAAGGTCCGTGACCTCGAGTTGCGTCGTGACCTCCAAAAGGACGATTTCCAATGTCGTGATATTTACGTCATCATTTCACCTCTTGGAGAAAGGGGATGAAATCAAGTAGTAAGAGTCAAGCATAGTCAGCCATTTTCTTATGTATTACGATTTGTCACATTTTTTGTTAAATTTTTTCATTTTTTTTGTAGTTTATTCACAAAGACGTTTTACATAATTTTGTATAATTGAGAATTGAGAATTTTCGGAAAATTGTAATTATTTTTTATGAAACTGTGAAATTGGTATTAATCGTAATTGAAGAATACGTATTAAGAATTAATGCGAATAAGGTAGATTTTCGTTAAAAATACTATATTCGGTTTTAAATAAATTATACATTTAGACGTTATACGTTCCCCATAATTTAATATGTTTACACATTTGTAATTGCAAGAAAATTGTAATTAATTTTAATGAACCTGAAAAATGATTTTTTATTAATTAATTAAAAAACACAGTATTTTGTGATAAAATATGAATAACTATATTGTTGCTGATGAGCTCGATTTTTGTATTAAAAAATCACGTTCCTAATTTTTTATTGTGAGAAGAGTATAATTATTTTTAATGTCAATGTTAATTAAAAATGCAGAGATTTGCAACACGTTATTTTTCCTTATATTATTGTTAACGAGATAGTTTTTTTTTTAATTGTAAAAAACACATCCATCGTTTAGAGAAAAATACTCAGTGTTTTTCTGCTTCAACATGATCTAATGTCTTAACGTTTTTTTTTATTTTTTCTAATTATTTATAGGACTTTGCTTTATCTAAAAATATTATTTGGTTTTAAATAAATTAGACATTTAGATACACGTTTCCCATAATTTAATATGTTTACACATTTGTAAGTGCAAGAAAATTGTAATTAATTTTAATGAACCTGAAAAATGATTTTTATTTATTATTTAAAAAAACACAGTATTTTGTGATAAAATATGAATAATTATATTGTTGCTGATGAGCTCGATTTTTGTATTTAAAAATCACGTTCCTAATTTTTTATTGTGAGAAGAGTATAATTATTTTTAATGTCAATGTTAATTAAAAATGCAGAGATTTGCAACACGTTATTTTTCCTTATATTATTGTTAACGAGATAGTTTTTTTTTTAAATGTGAAAAACACATCCATCGTTTAGAGAAAAATACTCAGTATTTTTCTGCTTCAACATGATCTAATGTCTTAACGTTTTTTTTTTATTTTTCTAATTATTTAAAGGACTTTGCTTTATCGTTTGTCAAGTGAACAAATCCGATGAACAGTTCTACTCGAGACCCGATTACTTCTATTTCTCAGTGGGCATAGTTCAATTGGCTCGTTCCATTGACCAGTTGCCTCAAGGTGATATTCATCATCCTCATAAATACGTACTGCAAAAGAGGCCGCAGGCATTCTATACAACTTAGAGTTAGAATCCTCCTATTACTTTTTAACCCATTCTATTTCACTATTTCTTCCATAAACAATTTCATATTTAATATCTCTCTAAATGCAATTAAGCATTTACTACAAAACTTTTTTCAAAGACTAATAAATATATGAAAAATAAATAAATAAATAAATATTTGATTGAAATAAATAAATAAATAAAAAATAGAATAGGTCATTACTTTTTTAATTGAATAATATCCATTATTTCATTTAATGGTGTTTTTAATTAATTTTATTGTCAGGAGAAATTTCCCTTTCGTTTTAAATATAGAAATTGTTGCATAATTTTTTTTATTTTCAAGGGGATTATATTTAAGTGGGTTAAAATTAGGAATATTTATAGACCAATAATGTCACTCGTTTGGTTGGTGGTATTATTTTTTAAAAAGAATTGTTTTGGTTATTGTGAGACATATACATTTTTTGTTCATTTTTTTCTGCACAGCTTTACGAAATTACTGGTAGGCCAAATATTCCTAAAAAAAATGTCAGTTGTGGAGAAGATGAATTCTTTTGATATCACTTTAGCGATTTCAGGTAGATTTAAAATTGTGAGCACACCATAGACTTGAATAAAGGCCTTAAGGAATTGTTTCTTAAATAAATTATAGCATTATACTTTTTTTTTTTAAGAAAAAGCTGCATGTAGTTGGAAGGATACTTCTTATGCATAGCTGCAAATTATTTGGAAACATTTAGCCTAGCGGTTATTTTATAACAGTTTGCAGAGTGTAGAAACAAATAAAAATTATTGTAAGTGACTCACAATAATAACCACTTGCTTTTGCCAACTTGCATAAAAGTATTTGTTGAACAAGTCAACGTTATACATTTTTCATCCAATATCGTCGAACATCGTTGATTTTTAATCCCTTCTTTTAAAGCATCTGAAAAAACTAATTAATTTTCAATAATTTATGGGACAAATTAAGAAATAGAATGAATTGAAATGTAAATTAACTTATTAATGGCCAAGTCTCTTAATCGTCGAAAAAAAATAATTTTTCTAAATATTCGAGTCTTTCATAAACAAAAAAATAGTGAAAAAATGCCATTATTATTAATTCACTTGACGTGTAATTTCTACTATTTGTGCTTTTTTTCCAAATTGTTAGATAACATTAGAAAAAAATATTTTGTAAAATAGCTATTTTTCTAGTACAGTAAATACGTTGGGTTAACTGTTAAATGGTTAGGAATTTTAACTTTGTTAAGTGATAAAAGTTCATTTACTATATGTGATTTTGTTCGAATTTTTAGATAACATTACAAAAAGATATTTCGTAAAATAGCAATTTTTCTAGTACAGCATATACATTGGGTTAGCAATCAAAGGGTTAGGGATTTTAACTTTGTTAAGTGGTAAAATTCTTCTCTTTATCGATAGCGAAATTTCCTCAGAGTTTATTTACTACACGTGATTTTTTTTCCAAATTTTTAAATAACATTAGAAAAAGTTATTTCGAAAAATGGCTATTTCTTTAGTACAGCAAATACGTTGGGTTAGCAGTTAAAGGGTTAGGAATTTCAACCTTGTTAAGTGATAAAAGTTCATTTACTATATGTGATTTTTTTTCCGAATTTTTAAATAACATTACAAAAAGATATTTCGTAAAATAGCAATTTTTCTAGTATGGTAAATAAGTTGAGTTAGCAATTAAAGGGTTAGGGATTTTACCTTTATTAAGGATGTAGGAGCGCGATGGGGTGTTTAACTTTCTGAAAAGTGAGAATTCAGAGAGAAATTCGAACACTTCTCGATGGAATAAAAATCTGAAAAAAATCAAGCATACAAAAGGTGCGGAAAAGATTAATTTTGCATATTAATAATTGCAAAATGTTATTAACAAATAGGTGAAAAAAAAATTGTTGAACAAATAATCCGTCAAACTAACTTTTTTTCGAATGTAAATGATTCGTTAAATTTTCTGAATACGTATGAATTTTTTCAGAATTTCGTCTAATGTTTGAAAATTGCGGTTTTTTTTCCTGTATGAGCTGTATTCGCGAATCTATTTGATCAATCGTTTCGAAACTTCTTGGGTGTAATGGGTGGTTTTGTGACAAGCACATATGAAAAATTCGCGACTTAACATCGATTGGAAAAAAAATGAATTCCAAAAAAACGAAATTTCGATGATTAGAAAAAATTCTGAAAAAATTCATACGTATTCAGAAAAATTAACGAATCATTTTCATTCGAAAAAAAAGTTAGGTTGACGGATAATTTGTTGTACAATTTTTGTTTTCACCTATTTGTTAATAACATTTTGCAATTATTAATATGCAAAATTAATCTTTTCCGCACCTTTTGTATGCTTGATTTTTTTCAGATTTTTATTCCATCAAGAAGTGTTCGAATTTCTCTCTGAATTCTCACTTTTCACGAAGTTGAGTACCCCATCGCGCTCCTACATCCTTAAGAGGCAATGATACACCGGCTGGAATTTCTTCGCCCAATGTTAAACGCTTATAGGTCTGTCTCTCTCGCACATAGCTCTGTCTCTCTCGCACTATTTTTCTTTTAATTCTCCTGACCAGACGGCTGTTTTGATCCAGGAGCCCGAAGCTAAGCCCAATTCTGCCATACTTCCGCACATTCTGTTAAAATCTGAGCTTTATCTGCCGAGTATTTTGAAAGAAAATAGCCTTCAAAATTTCGAAGTGAATATCACTGCCTCTTAAGGGGATGCTGGAGTAGGTTTTTCTATCGACTTTGGTCGGTAAGGGCTGTGGCGATATTTTTTCACGATTAATTTTAATTGTAAAAATTGGTCGCTCTGGTTGCTTCATCAATTCTTAATGATTTGATGAAGCAATTAGAGCGAACTAAAAATTAATTCAGGGATTCGAAATGACGTTCCTATATATAGGATCGTCGATAACATCAGAATCTTCGACACCGATGTCTCAGACCCGAGTACGACGTGTCAAAAATTCCATCTATAAAGGCAGAAAATCGAAGAAGCTAATTAAAATAATTTGGTCGGTAAGTTCCTCGATTATGACACAGATGGCGCCAACGTAGTCTGTTTACTTTTGGCAAAAGATACTGAATCTCCCGAAATTCAATATGGCCGCACACGATATGGCAATAGACTTTTGCTGTTAGATATAATTGTTTCTGGAAATTAGATATGCAAAATCAGACCGGACGTCAATTCTGTGATGATTTCTGAGTATTCCAAAACCATCAGAATGTCAACTACACAATACAACAACAAGCCAAATCCATATATAGTGTACACTACGTTCGCGTTGCAAAGGCTCGGAACTTTTCCAAAAGTAAACAGACTACGTCGGCGCCACCTGTGTCCTAATGGGGAAACTTCATTCACGCTCTTCTCGACCTACTCTCATCGCGAACAAACTGCGTAAACGTACTTTACAAACTACGTGCGCTTCTTTTGTGCTATCGCCAATCCAACAGTCTTAAAAAATGCGAAGACCCTCATAGAATCGTCGTCCGCACTCTTCTTTTGAATGTGATCTCAAGAAATGTTTATATAGGACGAAATAGGTGGTGTTGACAGTTCGAGCGGCCATATTGGTTTTCGGTGGGTTTACAAAATTACGATTTTCTTTATTTTTCAAGTGTTTTCATCCAAAATTCGAGCGGACGCCATTGCGCCTATGTTGATATTATAATCCTGTGCAATTTGAAACATATTTGTAATATATTAACAACGGAGTTTGTAAACTACGATACCGAAGCTTTTTACCGACCAAAGTCGGTAAAAAAATCTACTCCAGCTTCCTCTTAAGTGGTAAAAGTCTTCTCTATATCCACAGCGAAATTTCCTCAGAGTTCATTTACTATACGTGATTTTTTTTCAGAATTTTTAGATAACATTAGAAAAAGTTATTTCGAAAAATATATATATTTCTTAACGTTGGGTTTGGAGTTTTAACTTTGTTAAGGGGTAAAAGTGTTCTCTTTATACACAACGAAATTTCCTCAGAGTTCATTTACATTATTTTAAGCGAGATAGTGAGGCACATGTGCGTTTATATTTGTCGGATAAATCACGCACGTGATATGTAAACGAACATACCGAGTCACACCATTTTCGGACGTTCGGAAAAGATATACCACTGTGCTAAAATAATCGAGGATACATGTTAACGTTCCAGTCACTGCACATCCGAGAGCTTCTGATAAAACGGGAATTTTGCATCGCTTCAACGTCACAGCTTCTTTGTCACAATATTGCCACAAGTTGAAAACTTCGTACACGTTAAATGCTCGTATAACGGACGCTCTTTTCTTCCTATTATCGTCGGCATTTGTGTCCAAAGGCTTGTGAGAGAAATAAAGTTAAAGCAGCAACAATTATCATTGAATCGTGACTGAGGCTGTAATGTAAAATTATAACTGTAATATACCGCGAATAATGAAAGAATTAGTTACTTAGAAATTTTATTAGATGATTAAAAAACAAAAATTCGTAAATTTTCTAAAAATCTGGGTGAATTAATGTCGCAATGCAGGGCTTATATTTTGTAGGATATTAGTGATGTAATTATTAGTAAATCGATAGTGCAAAAATAGAATATTTATTGAAATTGTTTTTCTTTTTTCAACCTTTGTACAGCGATTTTTTAAATAAAATCATTTTTGGATGTTTTAGTTTCCAGAATTCACAAATCTGTTTTTTGGTTAAAAGAATTTCACAAATAACCCCTCAAATTTATTTTTTCACTATTTTTCTTACGTCGTATATTTTATCGTAGAAAATCTCCGTTTCCAAATTTTTTTTACAGTAATTAAAAAAAGGCTGCAAAGTAGAACTTTGCAAATTGCTTCCTCATTATTAATGGATTTTTACAAATCTACCTCTATGAGGAAGCATGTTAGTCTATTTTGGCTTTCTCATAGAGGAAGCTTTGTAAAAATCCAATAATAATGAGGAAGCAATTTGCAAAGTTTTACTTTGCAGTCTTGTTTTAAAAATTTTTAAATGGCATTAGTTTTGAACCCCTTGACAGATTCTTGCCAGATTCGAACTGATGCTTAGTTTACCCACACTCTACTTGTGGATCAAATTTGAGCTCGATATCTTAAAAATTGCGGAAGTTAGAGCACGAACAAAAAATTCAAAATGCCATAAATTTTAAACCCCTTAACGGATTGACGTCAAATTCACTCCCAAACTTTATTTAATAACAGTCCACTTGTGGACCAAATTTGAGCCCAATATCTTAAAAATTGCGAAAGTTAGAGCACGAACAAAAAATGTCAAAAAATTAAAAAATACCATAAATTGTGAACCCCTTAACGGATTGACGTCAAATTCACTCCCAAACTTTATTTAATAACAGTCCACTTTTGGATCAAATTTGAGCCCGATATCTTAAAAATTGCGAAAGTTAGAGTACGAACAAAAAATGTGAAAAAATTTAAAAATGCCATCAATTGTGAACCCCTTAACGGATTGACACCAAATTTAATCCCAAACACTATTTGATAACAGTTCACTTCTGGTCCAAGTTTGAGCCGGATATCATAAAAATTGCGGAAGTTAGAGCACGAACAAAAAATTCAAAATGCCATAAATTTTAAACCCCTTAACGGATTGACGTCAAATTCACTCCCAAACTTTATTTAATAACAGGCCACTTGTGGACCAGATTTGAGCCCGATATCTTAAAAATTGCGAAAGTTAGAGCACGAACAAAAAATGTCAAAAAATTTTAAAATGCCATAAATTGTGAACCCCTTAACGGATTGACATCAAATTTAATCCCAAACACTATTTGATAACAGTTCACTTCTGGTCCAAGTTTGAGCCGGATATCATAAAAATTGCGGAAGTTAGAGCACGAACAAAAAATTCAAAATGCCATAAATTTTAAACCCCTTAACGGATTGACGTCAAATTCACTCCCAAACTTTATTTAATAATAGTCCACTTGTGGACCAGATTTGAGCCCGATATCTTAAAAATTGCGAAAGTTAGAGCACGAACAAAAAATGTCAAAAAATTAAAAAATGCCATAAATTGTGAACCCCTTAACGGATTGACACCAAATTTAATCCCAAACACTATTTGATAACAGTTCACTTCTGGTCCAAGTTTGAGCCGGATATCATAAAAATTGCGGGAGTTAGAGCACGAACAAAAAATTCAAAATGCCATAAAGTTTAAACCCCTTAACGGATTGACGTCAAATTCACTCCCAAACTTTATTTAATAACAGGCCACTTGTGGACCAGATTTGAGCCCGATATCTTAAAAATTGCGAAAGTTAGAGCACGAACAAAAAATGTCAAAAAATTTTTAAATGCCATAAATTGTGAACCCCTTAACGGATTGACACCAAACTTAATCCCAAACACTATTTGATAACAGTTCACTTCTGGTCCAAGTTTGAGCCGGATATCATAAAAATTGCGGGAGTTAGAGCACGAACAAATATTCAAAATGCCATAAAGTTTAAACCCCTTAACGGATTGACGTCAAATTCACTCCCAAACTTTATTTAATAACAGGCCACTTGTGGACCAGATTTGAGCCCGATATCTTAAAAATTGCGAAAGTTAGAGCACGAACAAAAAATGTCAAAAAATTTTTAAATGCCATAAATTGTGAACCCCTTAACGGATTGACACCAAATTTAATCCCAAATACTATTTGATAACAGTTCACTTCTGGTCCAAGTTTGAGCCGGATATCATAAAAATTGCGGAAGTTAGAGCACGAACAAAAAATGCAAAATGCCATAAAGTTTAAACCCCTTAACGGATTGACGTCAAATTCACTTCCAAACTTTATTTAACAACAGTCCACTTGTGGACCAAATTTGAGCCCGATATCTTAAAAATTGCGAAAGTTAGAGCACGAACAAAAAATGTCAAAAAATGTAAAAATGCCATAAATTGTGAACCCCTTAACGGATTGACACCAAATTTAATCCCAAACACTATTTGATAACAGTCCACTTCTGGTCCAAGTTTGAGCCGGATATCATAAAAATTGCGGGAGTTAGAGCCCGAGCTGACATTCTCCAAAAAATTCAAAATGCCATAAATTTTGGACACCTTGATGAATTAACTCCAAATTCAATCCCATACCTTGTTTAACGACAGTTTACTCGTGGTTCAAATTTGAGCCCGATATCTTAAAAATTGCGACAGCTATCGTACTAACAAAAAATTGTGCACATACGCACACACACACACATACAGACATTTTTTCTAAACCACTTTTCTCGACGTTTTAGACCATTCTGAGTGTCCTGACATGAAAATCTCAAAAAAAGAAAATTTTCACGATAACAAAGCTTCCTCTATGAGGAAGCAAAATTGTAATTATTTGACGTTTTTTCGCTGCTCGTTCATTGCTTCTTTATTTCTGCGAAGCGTACCCTGGTAAAAATAAATGATAGAAAACGATTATAAAAAATTCTATCGTTCCGAATACGGACTTTGGTTCGTGAATTTACGATGTACTATCATAAATTTACAATCGAAATCCTATATGTTTCGTCTATATCCTATAATATTATTATAAATAATATAATTTTTGTATTTAATTTAATAATAAAAATATACAATTGTACGTATATACCCATGATGTACCATTCCAAGCAAAAAAAAAAAAGAAATCGACCGCATTATTACGTTTTTTTTCTGGTCACCCATCTTTTTAGTGAACGCGGCCGAAGCTGCTTAACTTTCATGAACTCTGATAGACTGCCTAACTATTCCATCCAAACTCGTTCTTATAAGATAATATACGTCAATATTATATAAGCCGCTTCACGTACTTATGAGTAACACCAGTAAATTGAGCAGTTTTTTAGCATCTTTCGTACTAAATTATTTATGTTAATTAACTCTGTAAGAATGCTTCACGTATACATTCCTTACCGAAAGTTTTATTGTATCCGTATTTGAGTACTTCGCGATACGAGAAAAATTTACTAAATAATCAAGCATATCAAGACACTAATAAGACCATTGATTTCGGATAATAAGAGGTCTAAGAATTTATTAAAAAATCAGTTAAAAAAAAATTATAAAATATTATAAATCCGTTAGTGTACCATACATCCCGATAACGTATCTATCGTATTTAACCAATAGAAAACGAAAACTAAAGGAAACTAATAACAACGATTCAATTTGTATAAATTCATCAAAGTCCGAATAGATAGAGATGATAACATACGATTAAATCCCATTCACATTCTATCGACCTCTATCAATCTCTATAATATATTTTTACCAGGGATAAGCTTCGAGTAAGGCTAAAAATAGTAAACATACTTCCTCATAAAGATGTTATTGTAAAAGCTAAAAAACAAAAATAAGGAAGCAATCGAGTCTCAGCTTTACATTATTTTATTCCGTTATAAAATAATCCCATATTCTGCATCGTTTGCTCAGTCTTTCAGGATAAAAGTGTAAAATTTTACGGTGATAAATCGTTCGTGGGGAGTTTTCGTTTCGCCTGCCTCAGAGGTCAACGTACCTTGGCTATCGCGACTGTCTTTATACGGAAGAAGGTCGAGAGTGTCATTGAAGCGAATTTTCTTTGTCCTCTCCTGGCAGCTTCGTCGAACAAGTTTTTTCCTTTTTTGTTGCCATCATCGCTAACTTGATTCAACAGAAAAATCGAAAAGTAATAATAGCTCTTATTGGTTTTAACAACATAATTGCACTAATGCTATAGGCATATAATAAGTTTATTTGTGTCAGATGAAAACCTTTTACAAATAGTTAATTCATTAAAGAGTCTAAGTTCCACTTAAAGTGGATAAAATAAATGTTTTCTGTGTTTTTATCATTAATGCGAAAATATAAATATTACAAAAAAAATTGTGTAATATAATAGCGTTTATTTTTTAATTTTATTTCAATTACGAAACTACCAACGTTTTTTTTAAATATTAAACACTAAATCGAACGATCAAAAATTATAGCAACGTTTTAAAAAAAAAGTAAATTAATTTTTCAACTTAAAATATAATTTTGCTATTGATTGCTAAATTTATGTTATTTACAAAAATAAATTTTTCAATAATATAATTACTTTGTCTAATATAAAGTGTTTTATTCTCAAAAAAAAAAAAAAAGAAAATTAATTTTTCAACTTGAAATATAATTTTGCTATTGATTGCTAAATTTATGTTATTTACAAAAATAAATTTTTCAATAATATAATTACTTTGTCTAATATAAAGTGTTTTATTTTCTAAAAAAAAGAAAATTAATTTTTCAACTTAAAATATAATTTTGCTATTGATTGCTAAATTCATGTTATTTACAAAAACTAATTTTTCAATAACATAATTACTTTGTCTACTATAAAGTGTTTTATTCTCTAAAAAAAAAGAAAATTATTTTTTCAACTTAAAATATAATTTTGATATTGATTGCTAAATTTTTGTTATTTACAAAAACTAATTTTTCAGTAAGATTTATAATTACATTGTTAAATGCAAAGTGTTTTACTCTCTTTAATTAAGGAAGTTAAAGTGCGCACCATTAATAAAAATACATTTTCTTTGTCTGAACTGTTTCCTTGTTTGTGTTGCTTACATAGAAAAATCGATAAATACTTAATTATAGTTTTTACTGTTACTCGACTGTGTCCCATGAATACCAAGGATATTTCACGTTTATTGCGTCAATTCCACGCTGTTATGCCTCGTAACGCTGCTGCATGTTTGTAAGCAAATGTGCAAAGGTGTTCTTGAGCGATTCGAACACAATGAGACCATCGCATGCTCGGCTTCGTTACAGCATCCATTGCTGGCAATCGAGCAAGGCCAGTGACTCGTATTTGTATCGATCAACGAGAAATCTGTTGTGCGTTGGCGCAGTCGATTTTGCGTCAAGTGATCCATGATCACCTTTGACGTCATCCATAATAACGACGAGAGAAAATATCCTGGATCCTTTGTACATGATATTTATAAATATTTGAAAAAAAAAACAGATAAAAAATAGCACATTTAAAAAAAATAAATGGCTTATTACAAAAATATATATATTTCCATTATACGAGAGATAGCGATAAATTAATTATGCAACTTTTTGTCGAAAACCAAATATTTTTAATATATCTCTTTTGCATGTATTCGGAATATATGTATTTTTGTATATAGATAAGTACAAACAAAATTATGTATATAAAAAAAAAGTTTTTATTTTTAAAAAGTCAACAAAAAATGATTTTTTTAAATTAGTATCTTTATATTATATTATATATATATATATATATATATATATATATATATATATATATATAATATAATATAAATATATATATATATTAGGGTGTGTCGAATTTTTTTTTTTTTTTTTTTCATATTGCATGGTCTCAAACCATTGTTTGTGCCTTTAAACAACTCGTCTGAAAATTGGAGCGCGATAAAAAATTTTTTAGAGGTGGCTCAAACGATGTATCGATTTCTCATTTAATTAACACGTAAATGAATACGGCTCTTACTAAATTCATGTCCCCAAATTACGGATACGATATATTGGAGTTTGTATATTTTTTTTCGTCATCTTCATATCATTCGGAAGTGAAAAAGTGCTTACAAATTTTTCGTTTAGATCAATAGTTTTCAAGTCATGATTTTTTTAAGGCGCGAGATATTCGTTTCGCCTAAATTCGAGAAATTCGGGCAAGAATTGCAAACACTTCCCGATGTTAAAAAAATTTGAAAAAATTCATACTCATTATAGGCACTCAAAAGACTAATTTCGCATAATAATAATTTCAAAATGTTATTAACAAATTGTTAAAAAGAAAATTGTTCATCAAAATATGCGGTGACTCAACTTTTTTTTGTATGAAAAAGATTCGTTCATTTTTCGGAATACATATGAATTTTTTCAGATTTTTATCTTTATTTTGATTTTTCTTGTTATATACATGGAAAAATGTGCAAAAATAAAAATAAAGACAAAAATCTGAAAAAATTCATACGTATTCCGAAAAATGAACGAATTATTTTCATAAAAAAAAGCTGAGTTACCGCATATTTCGATGAACAATTTTCTTTTTAACAATTTGTTAATAATATTTTGAAATTATTATTATGCGAAATTAGTCTTTTCCATGCCAATAATAAGTATATATATAAGTATGAATCGAGAAATTCGGGCAAGAATTGCAATCACTTCCCGATGTTAAAAAAATGTGAAAAAATTCATACTTCACAATACTGCAGTATTTTTTTTTTTTTTTAAGTCCATTTTTTTTAAATATATTTTAAAAGTCACATAGAAAACCCCATAATTTAAAAATCTGATAAAATTTTGAAAAATACTTTGTTCAATAATAAAATTATCTAGCTTATAGTCAAAGTGGGGAAGATTTTCCTTCTTACAGTTTTTAAGCTTTTTTCATTTAAAAAAATTATTAAAAAATAGAAAAAATTATTAATCTACTACAGGCAATTGGTCAAATGTTTATTTATGTAAAACCGAATTTTTCAGAATTTTTTTAGATTTTTAGGAAATTGTTCAGATTTTTCCGAACTATGCAATTTTTTTTTAAATATTTTTTTAAAGTGACATATAAAACCCCATAATTTAAAAATCTGAAAAAATTCTGAAAAATACTTTATTCAATAACAAAATTATCTAGCTTATAGTCAAAGTGGGGAAGATTTTTCTTCTTATAGTTTTTAAACTATAAGTAGAAGTTAAATAATATTATTATTATTTATTTTATATATATGTAAACATATACATATATATGAGCGATTATGAAATAAGTATGTTTTATCATTAAATTTTTTTTAATCCATATAAAAATTTATAAATAAAAATGTACTTTTTTATTTATAAATTTTTATATGGATTTAAAAAAATGTCGTTCATATTTCAAGAGATTTTTATTTCTTTCCGTGAAAGTACCAGCTACTGACCTCTAACGTATATAATTATTTAGCTGCATGTAGTTGAAAGGATACTTCTTATGCATAGCTGCAAATTATTTGAAAACATTTAGCCTAGCGGTTATTTTATAACAGTTTGCAGAGTGTAGAAACAAATAAAAATTATTGTAAGTCACTCACAATAATAACCACTTGCTTTTGCCAACTAGTAAAAAAATATTTGTTGAACAAGTCAACATTATACATTTTTCATCCAATATCGTCGAATATCGTTGATTTTTAAACCCTTCTTTTTAAGCATTTGAAAAAACTAATTAATATTCAATAATTTATGGGACAAATTAAGAAATAGAATGAATTGAAATGTAAATTAACTTATTAATGGCCAAGTCTCTTAACCGTCGAAAAAAATTATTTTTCTAAATATTCGAGGCTTTCATAAACAAAAAAATAGTGAAAAAATTCCATTATCGTTAATTCACTTGACGTGTAATTTCTACTATTTGTGCTTTTTTTCCAAATTGTTAGATAACATTAGAAAAAGATGTTTCGTAAAATAGCTATTTTTCTAGTACAGCAAATACGTTGGGTTAGCTGTTAAAGGGTTAGGAATTTTTACTTTGTTAAGTGATAAAAGTTCCATTTACTATATGTGATTTTTTCGAATTTTTTAGATAACATTACAAACAGTCATTTCGTAAAATAGGAATTTTACGTTAATGAAAAACATACATATAACGAATAAATAAAAAAAGTACATATTTCAAGTCATTTTTATTTTTTTCCGTGAAAGTACCAGTTACTGAACTCTAACGTATATAATTATTTACCGCTTGATTAAGAGGCTATATATATAGTTATTAAAATGCTGGCGATGCATTTGAGATCAATGTAGATGTAAAATGTCATTCTATTTATGTAAAGATATCATATCTAAAGGTCTGAACGTTAGTATTTTATGAACTGATCGATAAGTAGAACACGGTCGGTAACTGAGCGTTGTAACAACTGGAGTTCAAAAGGTTCACGATTCTGCCACATAAGGAAATAGATTAAAATAATGGGGATGTGTTTCACATCAGCTGGTGATCGTTTTTTCCTTTCTACAAACATTTTTTATTTTTTCAAACTGTATATTTTCAAGATTTCTTTCCTTTCTACAAACATTTTTTATTTTTTCAAACTGCATATTTTCAAGATTTCTTTCCTTTCTACAAACAATTTTTATTTTTTCAAACTGCATATTTTAAAGATTTCTTTCCTTTCTACAAATATTTTTTATTTTTTTAAACTGTATATTTTCAAGATTTCTTTCATTTTACAAACATTTTTTATTTTTTCAAACTGCATATTTTCAAGATTTCTTTCCTTTCTACAAACATTTTTTATTTTTTCAAACTGCATATTTTAAAGATTTCTTTCCTTTCTACAAACATTTTTTATTTTTTCAAACTGCATATTTTAAAGATTTCTTTCCTTTCTACAAACAATTTTTATTTTTTCAAACTGCATATTTTCCAGATTTTTTCTTCCAATGAAAAAAACATAATTAAAATGTCTTAATATTTGGGCCATTTAGTGTGTTATTTAAATGCAATTTCTGATTGTAAACTAAAAAAAAATTGGTATAACTTTAAACTATATGAATGTCATTTTAGCAAAACGTTAGGATTTTTGGAAATATTAATTTTTATCAAATTGGCGTTTTTTATATAAAAGTTTTTAAATTTCCTTTTTTTGTTATGATACAAAAACTAATTATATATATAAAAGTTATAATTATATATATTTTGTTATGATACAAAAACTAATTGTTGAATTTAAAAAATGCTAGGCTCAACTCAACATAACTTGGTCTTATTTTTAAAAAATGTCAATTGGCAATTTTTTTAACAAAGGTAAACAATTTTTTTTTAAATTACGTTTTTAATTTTTTTTCCAAAAATTTATCAACTATTACAACAACAAAAAAGGATGCAAAGTAGAACCTTGCACATTGCTTCCTCATTATTTTTCGCGTTTTACAAAGCTACCTCTATGAGGAAGTATGTTATTCAATTTTTGGCTTCCTCATAGAGGAAGCTTTGTAAAACGCGAAAAATAATGAGGAAGCAATGTGCAAGGTTCTACTTTGCATCCTTGTTTTAATTAGATAAATGTACAAGTTGTGGATTCGTTTTTTCTATTTCGTTATTACGTTATTTCGTGATTATTAGAGCGTTTCCGAAAGTGAATGTGATAATGTATATTTTTAAAAATAATTCAACATTCCATAAAATCAAAAATTTCATACCATTCGTCACTAAATTATACATATATAATGGCTGAATATTGTTTCATTTATATACAAAATTTGAGCTCGCTATCTTAAGTTTTGCAAAAGTTACAATAGAGCGATAATGTCAATTTTTTGAAAAATTCAAGACATCATAAAATTTTTGCGGTTCAACCGATCTTAACCAAATTCAATAGCGACCACCGGCGTATGAAAGCTCACATTCATACCAATTTTAAGATCAATATCTCAAAAATTGAAAGAGTTATCGCGTAAACAGACATTTTTCAAAAAATTAAAAAACGCGTAATAATTTAACGATGAAGTGGATTTTAACAAAAATCTGTATGAACGATGAGGCTTGATCCCTCTATCTATGGTCCAAATTTCAGCTTGATATCTCAAGGCATTCCCGAGTTATAAAGGTTTACATTTTTCGATCGTGTAACATACACACACACACACACACACACACACATACAGACATTTTTTC
This sequence comes from Ephialtes manifestator, assembly GCA_963970395.1. Lineage (NCBI taxonomy): Eukaryota > Metazoa > Arthropoda > Insecta > Hymenoptera > Ichneumonidae > Ephialtes > Ephialtes manifestator. Next base: position 20,118,125 of record OZ019980.1, read on the forward strand.
TAAATCACTTTTCTCGACGTTTTGGCCCATTCTGAGTGTACTGACATGAAAATCTCGAAAAAAAAATTTTTCATGAAAACAAAGCTTGAGGAAGCAAAATTGGTATAACTTTAAACTATATGAATGTCATTTTAGCTAAACGTTAGGATTTTTGGAAAAATTAATTTTTATCAAACTGGCGTTTTTTTTTTATATAAAAGTTTTAAAATTTCCCTCTTTTGTTATGATACAAAAACTAATTGTTGAATTTAAAAAATTCTAGGCTCATCTCAATATAACTTGGTCTTATTTTAAAAAATTTCAAATGGCAATTTTTTTTACAAAGGTAAACAATTTTTTAATTTTTTTTTTCAAAAATTAATCATCTATTACAACAACAAAAATCTAAGTGAATCGTCTAAAAATTGTCTGAGATACGTTCAGAGGATCAAAAAAAAAAAAAAACATCATCTAAAATTTTCCAGTGAGGACGACTCGTGGCAAACTTTCTACGTCGAAACCAAAAGATTCCATTCCATCTTCGTGTTCTTTGTTCTCTGATACATTTTCAAGCGATTCAACGTTCAATCATCGGCAGACAGATTTTTTTTTTGCTTCTCCCAAGCCGTATAATAACATAGTGAACTATAGAATCCGAAGGTGTCCCGTTGGGAATCTCTTGGCAACTTGTCGAGGTAGTTTACGCTTTGGCTCCCGCACGATGACTCACAAAAACGTGGATAGGTCGCCTACATAGTTTATACCTGGAAGTCTAGATCTGCAAGCTTCTAGAATAAACTAAACTGGTTCACAGTAAGCAATTATATATATATATATATATATATAATTGCTTACTGTGAACCAGTTTAGTATATAGAGCATTACATATAGATAAACATGTGTTCCTTTATATTTATTAAATTGAACTTTTATTCCTGTTTCATTGGCTTGTGCCCAAAAATGCATTTTTTTTTACTTGAAATAAAAACTGAAAAAAAATATGTTAAATATATTTGTTTTTTTTTAAATCCCAAAAATAAGAAATCAAATTACCCTTTGACGTTCTTTTCGACGACTTGAATGAAAAATTTTTATTCTCGGTAAATTTTTTTGTAATTATTTCCTGGCAATTTAGTGATTATTAATATATTTAATAATTAAACCACTCAATTGACAGAAAAATGAAATTTTTTTTTTTTTTAAAGATAGTCGATACCCAATTTCTAATCAGGCTTAAAATGTTAGTTATCTGATAGTTGATTTTTTCAAATATTTAAATTACATTAACAAGCTTTAATTAGGTTTATTTAGGAAACATACTTCTTCTTGTTTAGAGAAATCCGACGTAATGAAGAGAAGAAAGAAAAAAATAAAGTTTTTGTGTCGGTGTTTTACTCCGACATAAAATTTTAATTAAAAAAAAATAAAAATAAAGATGAAATTTTTTTTTTTTAAATCAGTGTTTTTTTATAGGTACACTGACATAAACAATAATAACACGTAAAATATTTAGCAAATTGGCCTGGAATACTTCATATAAATATCAATATATATAAAATAGCGTAGAATCCAGCAAGCAAGAAGTGTTCATCATTTTTTTTAAAGTTGTCTAGACTATCACGAACATTCATAAATTATTTCAGAATTTTAGCACCTATATTTTGCCCAAAATTTAATAAAGATTTTTTTAATATCATTTTTTTTTCAATTCGCTGTATATTCACAATTACCGAGCGTACAAAAATTTTATTCCTGTATAAAATTAAAGTTTTTCAATGTACTTTTGAATAAAAAATGTTCCATAGACGCACAAAAAAATCTTAAATAGTATAATTAAGTATATAAAATATATTACAATAATTTGCCATTTTTTGACAAAATATCGTAATAATATTTTTTTTTCGTTGAGACAGACCATTCCGATTTTTCTCAAAATTTTATAGAATTACCATTATTATGCTTACAAACTACAAAAAAAAGGCAAATGAACGCCCACTTGGTACGGAACAGATTTGTAAATGCCTAATACTTATAGAAACAAATATGATGATACAATCAGCACTATAATTATGATTCCATAATAATAACATGTAGCGATTATAATACGATGACCAAACTTTTCTACAGCTGCAAAAATTATTATTATACAATAAAAATATCGAAGTAATTTTTTTTTTTTAAATGAAGAAACATAATTAATGCATTAATAAAGTAATGCATTATTTGTCTCTTACATTTTTGCCTCTATTTCTTCCAATATTTAAGCGATAATTAGTATTTTTTTGCAGCTATTCAAATGTTTACACTCTATTTTACAATCACTACATATTATTATTATTGAATCATAATTACAAAACAAACTGCACTACAAACAATGGTTGATGAATTAAGTGGAGGGAGTCAGGTAAAAAAAATTGATTTTTGAAATTCAATATCATCCAAATCCTATTGCATATAAAAATGCCCAACGCACTATATTGTTGATACTCGATTAAAGGATTTTTACTGCCGTCTGACTTGCATATGCTTTCCAATATTATCTTAAGCAAAGTTCTTAGGTTTTCCATTCTGCGCATGATTCAGATCAAACTACTAGGCAGATTGTAATGATTGACGTCTCATTTTCTTCTTCATGAAAAGATACACCGTCTAAATGGACCAAATGTTAATAAAATGTGATATTTTTTAAGTAACATAATTATTAATAAATAAATCTTATGCTATTTTCTAAATCCGTGATTAACTTTGCTTTCAGAATGAAAAAAAATAGTTTGCTCCATTTAGCCGGTGTATCTTTTCATGAAGAAGAAAATGAGACGTCAACCATTCGAATCGGCCTAGTAGTTTGATCTGAATCATGCGCAGAATGGAAAACCTAAGAACATTGCTTAAGATAATATTGAAAAGCATATGAGGGATTCCACGGGACTTGAATGTTTCAAATTGCCAAACATTCAAATTGCTGTAACCTCACAGCATTGGGCCATCCCATGAAAAAAAAATACTCAAAATTCGGCGATCACTCAAAGATTCCGAGGCAATTTGTCCGGTGAAAAAATCTGAAGTCCAACCATTTTAATTAATTTTAATTTTGAATATGGATTTTTTTATATATATTAAAAACATTCAGATTGCTGTAACGTCACAGCATTGGGCCATCCCATGAAAAAAAATACTCAAAATTCGGCGATCACTCAAAGATTCCGAGACAATTTGTCCGATGAAAAAATCTGAAGTCCAACCATAAAAAAATAATAATTTTGTTGTTTTTTCCACAAAATGTGACCTGAAATTAAGCAATTAATTTTGAATATATTTTTTTCTTGTTAGCCATAAAAAAATGCACATTTTCGTCTTTTAATGATTTCGATACGATCAATAGTTTCTGAGATATTACAGATTAAATGAAAAACGATAAAAAACGAAAAAATTTGCATATTCCGGTCAACTATTTTTTTAGAATTTTGAAATTTGGTCCATCAATAGACAACCGCTGAACCTGATTTTTAGATAAAATTTGAGATTTTTTTTTTTTTGGGTGGCGAAAATCCCGTGGAATCCCTCATATGCAAGACAGAGGACAGTAAAAAATCCTTTCATCGAGCACCAACAATATAGTGCGTTGGGCATTTTTATATGCAATAGGATTTGGATGATATTGAATTTCCAAAATCAATTTTTTTTACCTGACTCCATCCCCTTAATGGGGATTCACAACTCTGGCGCGGAATGAATCCACCTGGTTTATCTCATAGGTTCGAATTGCTATGCACTTGCTGAGTCAAAGCGAGACAAAGAGAGAGGAAAGAACCGCGAATATAATACACGGGACAAAAACAGAGTAGTTAACGTTCCGGTTAACGTGAGACAGCCTGGTTCGCCAAAGGGGACGCTGATGTAGCGGTGGCACTGCGTGGAGTCGTTGCTATAGTATAGTATGTAGTAGCAGGCAGCTACGAACACGCGGATCCCCGATGATGTGCACGTGATTCCAGCGTGTACCGGCCAACTCAACGGCATCGACCGCTTCCCCTTCTCACTTTCCCACTCGCTCGTAACCCCCTCTTTGTTTTTATTTTTTTCTTTTTCTTCTTTCTTTCTACGGGTTTACGTCCGGCATAACTCTTGCTCACTCTAGTCTTGCACACGCCGAGTTTGCCGAGTGCAGGAGAGAGTCTTCTTCTTCGGCTTGGAAGAGACCTGGTCTTCTTTGTTTGTTTCTGAACGTCTCGCGGAAGACCTAGTGTATGATCATTGAATGCCATTTTTAGAAATGCGAGCTTTTGATGCATTTTGCTTCCTCATAGAGGAAGCTTTGTTTTCATGAAAAATATTTTTTCCTAGATTTTTATGTCAAAATGTTTAAAATGATCTGAAATGTCGAGAAAAGTGGTTCAGGTAAATTGTCCGGATGTATGTGTGTGTGTGAAGAAAGACCAAAAATTCATATAACTGTAACTTATAAAGTATTTGACCGAATCAGCTAAAATTTAAACAACATGTACAGTACTGGCTAATTTTCAGTTGGTATAAATTTTACAAAAATCACTTAATGCATTTCATTTTTATAAGAATTTTGAAATTTTGAAAAAAAGTACGTAAATGCTCAAACGAATTTTTAACTATCGGGCTGAAACTTCGTATTAAGGAGGTTGGAGCGCTCCACACTAGTCAAATCAGTGCTAAATTTTTAAAAGCGTTTCTACAATTTCAGATGGTTTAATAATCTGTTCCAAGGTGTTAATCACATAGCAGCATCAGTTCTTGATATTCAAATACATTCACAGCTGTGATATCAACAGTAAATCGATCAATATCTCCAAATTTCCGATGTTATGTTTTTTCATCCAGTTTTTTAAAAGGGTAAACCGTAATATGAGTCCGATTATGACGACCAACGGCTCATTTTGTTTACTAAAAGATATTCTATCGATTGGCCGTCTATTTTTTGAAATCGTATTCGTAGTTCAAAAGATACAACCGCTTGTTTATCCTTTCATAACCTAACATCAAGTATACAAATGGCTGTAACTTTTGAACGCCTGATACTATAAGAAATCCGGACGGTCGATCGATTAAGGATCTTCCACTGATCAAAATGAACTATGTTTCGTCATAATCGGATTGATATTACGGTTTACCCTTTTACAAAACTGGATGAAAAAACATGACATCGGAAATTTGGAGATATTGGTCGATTTATTGTTTATATGACATATAACTAAATCAAATTACGAAAAATTGTAGAAATATTTTGAACAAATCAGAGAATTAATTTTCCTTCGTTTTACTGTCAGAATTAATGAATTTTTAAATTTCATAATATGTCACACGTATTTTTCTGTTATAATTTTTTTTACAAAAATGTTTATAGTATTATAAAAGTTGGAACGTGATTGTTGAAAATATTCATCACTGGAATTATGTTCTATGTCTAATGTAGAAATATTTTTAACAAATTAGAGAACTAATTTTCCTTCTTTTTTAATTTCATAATAATATGTTATACGTATTTTTCTATTATAACTTTTTTTTATAGATGGTGAATTTTTAGATTTTTTTACAAAAATGTTTATAGTATTATAAAAGTTGGAACCTGATTGTTGAATATATTCATCACTGGAATTATGTTCTATGTGTAACGTAGAAATATTTTTAACAAATTGGAGAACTAATTTTCATTCTTTTTTAATTTCGCAATAATATGTTACACGTATTTTTGTCTTATAACTTTTTTTTATAGATGGTGAATTTTTAGATTCTTCTACAAAAATGTTTATAGTATTATAAAAATTGGAACGTGATTGTTGAAAATATTCATCACTGGAATTATGTTCTATGTGTAATGTAGAAATATTTTTAACAAATTGGAGAACTAATTTTCCTTCTTTTTTAATTTCATAATAATGTGTTATACGTATTTTTCTATTATACCATTTTTTTATAGATGGTGAATTTTTAGATTTTTTTACAAAAATGTTTATAGTATTATAATAATTGGAATGTGATTGTTGAATATATTCATCACTGGAATTATGTTCTATGTGTAATGTAGTAATTTGTACCATGCACAGTGAATTGATGTTTTTATTTACATCGTGTTTTTCTACCGGCGACCTTCGGGCGTCGTGATTGGCTAGTCCCTTCACGTATACACATCGTGCTCAACGTCTACACGGGCATCGAAGATGACCGCTCCTTCGACAAAGTCCCGCTCCATCATCGTTCTCGAGTATACATAAAGTCTGTTAAAACACTACATCGTATTATAACATCCGACGTGTTACGAAAATAGGAAATGATCTAGACGTGACCCTGAGGTTCCAATTCCCTAAAAGTTTCAGACATTAGACTCAATATTATAGTATTAAAAAAATGAATACTATGTATAAATAAAATATCTGCAACAAATAATTAAATTTCAATTTAATTAAACATTTGAATAAAATATTGCTCATAAAAAAAAAATGTCTAAAACCTAAATTCACAAACAAAAAATCAAAATAAACAAATCTACGAATCCTTGTAATTCAAAGTCAATCAAAATCGAGCCTTAATTACAACGGAAGATACGAGAAAAAAAACTGAAATTTTAAATATTAAATGTTAAAACTCTAGCAACGGAAAACAATTTTTTTAAAATATTTTTGCCAAAGCGTTTTCGCTGTGCAATGAAAATAAAAAAATATTGAAAAACTTTGAGTATGATCTCGATTTGTTGACTATAATTTGTATATAAATTTATATTATTCAAGGTCACAATAAGCTTATCAAGACGAGTTTAATGACATCAATATGATTGTAATTAAAGTACAGTCAACTGAGGGTTAAAATTTCTATAAATAGTTCGAAACTGTTCGTGTCTTTGCACTGTGAAACTATGACTAACACTTCAATTTATCAGCCCGGAGGTCTCAATGTTTACGCGAGAGAATCATGCTTTACGTACTCCGCGAGTTTGCTCGTTTTCAGTTCGGGTAAACATCATATTATCACACTGCTCTCAGCCATTGCCAGGATATTATTAATCTGTGTAAATGTTATCGTTGAAACGTTAAAATCCAGCTTGAAAACGTGTGGAATATATCGCAGCGGCAAAAAAAAAATGTTCCCTAGGGGGCGCAACTTCTGGTTTGTGTAAAATAGAATTGTAATCTTCAATTTCTTCACGAAATGTTGAACCGTTTGAATAATTTTGTAATTTTCATTTATCAAAACATCGAAGTCCGAATTGTTGACATCCTCTGTAACAAAAATTTTTTTCTCTGTAAGAAAAAGAATTTAAGAATTTTTTCTTTGTAAGAAAAAATCTTACGCAAGGAACTAAGGAAAAATGTTCAGACATATTTCTTTAAGGTATTCGTCTTGTGGCTCTAATTATTAAATTGAGTTACAAATTTTAAATATGTAACAGATTATTGAGAGCTTTACGGTGGCTAAATGCGTAGATTGATTACAGAAATTATTTGCAAGCAATCCAATATTAAAATCCAAGAATTTAACACAGGCTCTTATGGGTCGGACGCTTATTGAGCGCTTCATATCTTTTTTTTAAATATTTGGCGATTAGATAGCTTCGATAATAAAGTTACCACGTGTGCATTATTATTTCAAGTTTCCAATGAGATTATAAAAAAGTACTTGAACCGAATTTTTCGCACAGAATTATTCAGTTAAATATCACAAAATCGAGGAATTCAAGACCGAAGAAAAAAGCTCCTGCTCACAGACCCCCGTGACGCTTGGCATCATCGAACAGCTGCTTAGAAAATGACAGAGAATGTATAAGTGAGACCGAAGTATATATCCCAAATGTACGTTGTTTTCATTACGTACAAATGCAATGATCACCGTGAACGCTGTGCCAATTAATTCTGTAGTCGGTGAATTTTAAGGTTATAAAGATGGCGCATAAACAGAAACTGCTGTGTTGTCAAGTCGTGGACGTCCTCTCTCTCTCTTTGCTCCAAAACAGCTGTTCGGGTTTCATAGAAAGTGAAGTAAATGAGCAGCCATTTATCATATTTCTCAAATTAATTATATTACACGTTTACTCTGTAAGGTGTGAGTGTATGACTAAATAGGTGAAATTTTTTTTGCAATGTTCGAATCATATTTATTTAATCGTTTTTGTCTACTTATTTTTAAATCGTAATTTGACTTCGATGCCACGAGACGACCTCCTTAAGATAATTCAATTATCAACATAATTATCAATATATCGTGAAATGAACTAAACATATTATAGCATATAATTTATACTATAATCTATTTTACAATAAGAGCCTGGAAAGCCTATGGATAAACGTTTCAACTTTTAAGTAACAGCATTCAAAAATTAAATTTCACAATAAGATTTTGCCGTATATTAACTACGCGATCACTTATGGTATGAAAAATTGGAAAAGAAAAGAATCTGCGGGTTGGACAGCTAAATAGCGTTTATAGTTCCGCGTCAGTATTTCGTTTGCGCGAAACGCCACCCGGCGCTCAGCCACCTAGCGGTCAAATGCTTGTACTTACCAGGCAATGATGCGTTCCATTACGCTATAATCCATTTCACAATAGAGACCTGCAAAACTTATAGAAAAATATTCAAACTTTCAAATAACTGCATCAGAAATCTATTTTCAAGAAAATCACATAAAATTTTACATTTTTCTATTTATTTTTTAATGCATTAAGTATTTTGTTTAAAGAATATTCTTGTGAAATCTCATAAGAATTTTATTCTTTTAACAGTTTAAAAAAATGTCAACGTCTTTTTATAAAATCAGCAGACAATTGCTGCTTAATAATAACAATAATAATATAGTTAATTTTGTGATATTATTTTATCAGAATAGTGGAAGTTTATAATTCTGCCGTAGAAGTCTATTAAGATTGTATTAAGATTGTAGACGATCAATCGGTTAGATAATTATACCTGCGATTTTGTACCGTTATAGATTACGTCAGATATCTCAAACGGAATCTAGAATTAATGAGCAAGGTCGCGTGGTATCCGCAGGACGTGATCCACATATTGAGCTGTAAAGATCGAGTGTTTTATTTTTTACGTTCTTTCGGAATTATCAGGTTTACGTTAATTATCTTGTTTGAATCTGCGGGTTGCACAGCTAAATAGCGTTTATAGTTCCGCGTCAGTATTTCGTTTGCGCGAAACGCCGAGCGGCGCTCAGCCACCTAGCGGTCAAATGCTTGTACTTACCAGGCAATGATGCGTTCCATTACGATATAATTCACGCTATAATCCATTTCACAATAGAAACCTGCAAAACTTATAGAAAAATATTCAAACTTTCAAATAACTGCATCAAAAATCTATTTTCAAGAAAATTATATAAAATTTTAGATTTTTCTATTTATTTTTTAATGCATTAAGTATTTTGTTTAAAGAATATTCTTGTGAAATCTCATAAGAATTTTATTCTTTTAACAGTTTAAAAAAATGTCAAGCTCTTTTTATAAAATCAGCAGACAATTTCTGCTTAATAACAACAATAATAATATAGTTAATTTTGCGATATTATTTTATCAGAATAGTGGAAGTTTATAATTCTGCCGTAGAAGTCTATTAAGATTGTAGACGCTCAATCGGTTAGATAATTATACCTGCGATTTTGTACCGTTATAGATTACGTCAGATATCTCAAACGGAATCTAGAATTAATGAGCAAGATCGCGTGGTATCCGCAGGCCGTGATCCACATATCGAGCTGTAAAGATCGAGTGTTTTATTTTTTACGTTCTTTCGGAATTATCAGGTTTACGTTAATCATCTTGTTTGAATCTGCGGGTTGGACAGCTAAATAGCGTTTATAGTTCCGCGTCAGTATTTCGTTTGCGCGCAACGCCGCGCGGCGCTCAGCCACCTAGCGGTCAAACGCTTGTACTCACCAGGCAATGATGCATTCCATTACGATATAATTCACGCTATAATCCATTTCATAATAGAAACCTGCAAAACTAATAGAAAAATATTCAAACTTTCAAATAACTGTATCAAAAATCTATTTTCAAGAAAATTACATAAAATTTTAGATTTTTCTATTTATTTTTTAATGCATTAAGTATTTTGTTTAAAGAATATTCTTGTGAAATCTCATAAGAATTTTATTCTTTTAACAGTTTAAAAAAATGTCAACGTCTTTTTATAAAATCAGCAGACAATTGCTGCTTAATAATAATAATAGTGATATAGTTAATTTTGCGATATTATTTTATCAGAATAGTGGAAGTTTATAATTCTGCCGTAGAAATCTATTAAGATTGTAGACGCTCAATCGGTTAGATAATTATACCTGCAATTTTGTACCGTTATAGATTACGTCAGATATCTCAAACGGAATCTAGAATTAATGAGCAAGATCGTGTGGTATCCGCAGGGCGTGATCCACATATCGAGCTGTAAATATCGAGTGTTTTATTTTTTACGCTCTTTTGGAATTATCAGGTTTACGTTAATCATCTTGTTGTCTAGATCATCGATCGAGACAACATCGTACAGTTATTTGTAACCTATAGTAGAGAATATAACGCAAGGTACACAAACATATAATTTCACAAGTAAAGAACCTGGACACTCCTTTATTGATGGAAATCTCAAAGTCTCAAAGTCCACGTGTTTATTTTTACCCTCCGCACACTAGAGGCTAATTTGCCAAGAGTGTTACGTATTATTTGTACAAGACTTATCTGCAAAAATGTCTTTTATGATCGTAGATAATTAATCCTGATTTCATTTGATCAGGACTCACGGTGTTAATGATAAAAATCTCAATTTTGTATCTTTTAATCTTAGTGTTTGGATTTTTTATTATCATTCATAAGCTGTAATATTAAATTTGTTAAATGACCTCATTTTATGGCTATTACGTTTGTGAGGTCAAATTTAGGGTTAGAGGCAACTAATATATTATAAGGGACAAAGAAAATTTAAAGATTAAAAAAACTACTGGTACAATTTTTTTAATTTAAAAAAAAAAACAATTTTAAAAATTGATAGAAACAAAAATTTTTTATTTTTTCTGAAAAAGTTTTGTAATCTAATTGTAAAAATTGTCAGTGAGAGAATTATATTTAATGCATAACTGACAATTTTTCCAGAATTTTTGCCATGCCGGTTCGCTTTAAAAAAATGTTTATAAAACACGAATTTATTTTAGGTTATCTACAAACGCCACAAATCTTTTTTTTATGGTTGGCCAATGTATATTTTTTCTCATAATACCAGCAGTTTAAACAAGGGAGATATTCTTGAACGAATATCAAGAATTCTGATCTTACTTTTCCCACCCGAAAGATAATAAGTATTAAATGATAAAGAGAAATATGAATTCGTTTAATCTCGAAAAATCTAAAATTACTTAAGATAGTAGGTCAAGTGTTTATTGAAAACTTAGCTCGTTATCAAATTCTATTAGGTGACAAACATACAGTCACGTATTTTCAATGTGCAAAGCTGCAACGTTGTATCGACTATGTTGAGTCGGTTGTCCTGCAGAATGCACAACAAACCTATTACGCGTTCGAAACGAGGTCAAACGATGATCATCGACAACACAGACGCTCGTATAAGTTACGCTCGAGTGTCTCTCGTCCAACACGAAGTGGCTGAATTGACATTCCCTGTCAATTCTATCACTACGACTTTTTGAAAACTTTTTTACCTCTCGAAATATTTTTTTGCTCACTCTGCCGATTTTTCTGTAGGTTCTGCACATATCAGTGTAGATTATAAAAAAAATTAAGAGAAAAATGAAAGCTGGCTCATTGATTTACAAAAAAAGATTTAAAAAATAAGTTTATTTTTCCACTACACTTTTCAAAAAAATGTTTAACCCTCCAAATATTTTTAACTTACTCTGTGGATTTTTCTGTAGGTTCTGCACATCCTAATGTAGATTTAAAAAAATTGAGAGGAAAATAAAGTGTCTGAATCAGTAAAAAAAAGAAACTTAAAAAATAAGTGAACTTTTTCACTGCAACTTTTTTAAACTTGAGAACCCTTCAAATATTTTTTATCCACCCTGCCGATTTTCCTGTAGATTCTGCACATATCTGTGTAGGTTATATAAAATTAAGAGAAAAATTTAAACTGTCTGATTTATTCGAAAAAAAAAATTAAAAAAATAAGTTAATTTTTCCACTACACTTTTCAAAAAAATGTTTACCCTTCCAAATATTTTTAACTCACTCTGCAGATTTTTCGGTAGGTTCTGCACATCCTAATGTAGATTACAAAAAATTGAGAGGAAAATAAAAAGTGTCTAATTCAGTAAAAAAAAAAAATGAAACTTAAAAAATAAGTGAACTTTTTTACTAGAACTTTTTTTGAGCTTGATTAACCCTTCAAATATTTGTTATCCATCCTGCCAATTTTTTATAGATTCTGCACATATCTGTGTAGGGTATAAAAAATTAAGAAGAAAATTAAAAGTGTCTGATTTAGTTTAAAAAAAAAGACTAACAAAATAAGTGAAATTTTTCACTACAACTTTGCAAAAACTTTTTCAACTATCCAAATATTGTTTGCTCACTCTGCCGATTTTTCTGTAGGTTCTGCCCATGCCAATGTAGGTTATCAAAAATGAAGAGGAAAATTAAAATTGACTGATACATTTTTTAAAAATGTTTAGAAAATAAGTTAATTTTTCCACTACACTTTTCAAAAAATGTTTACCTCTCCAAATATTTTTAACTCACTCTGCCGATTTTTCTGTAGGTTCTGCACATGCCAATATAGGTTATAAAAAATTAAGAGGAAAATAAAAACTGTCCGTTTGAATAAAAAAAAAAAAAAACTAAAAAAACAAGTGGCCCAATTGACACAGAAAACTATACATGAGGCATTCTCTATCCCATAATTGGACACATTTTAGTACCACGAACATTTTGCAACACGAATAAAAATATGAGATCTATTGTATTACAAAGATGAGTGAAAAACAATATTTTTTTATACATGTATTTTTTTTTGTCAGACTTACTCCATCGAAGTTATATGAATAACAAAAAAAATATACGTTTCCTAAATGGATGGATTAAAAAATCTGAAAAAATTCACAAAGAGTGCTTTTAAGTGGTACTAAAATGTGGCCAATTATGGGATAGATCTGAGGGTCGAAAAAAAGTGGCTGAACTGACAGAGAATGCCTCACATATGGAGCATATATATATATTGTATACTCGACGAACTTTGCGTAATAGAGCGCCAAACGTCCTTTTGTGGCATCGAAAGTTCTCGCCATTTAGACTGCACAGCAGGTGAGTCATTTTATGCGATGAACAAGCCGCACACGTGAACCTGTTAAACAAAACGGCTCCGTATTAATTAAAGTATTGTCTCCTCGTCGCAGCTGAGCGACAAAATGCATGTTGATACGAATTTAACTTACGTTAATGTCATACGATGTTGCCACATGGAAATTGATAAGCAGACAGACGTTGACACACGGAATTGAGGCGTTTTTTTTTGCTTACACAAATATATCAGTCACTCTCGGATCGCGTGAATTCATTTCCTGTGTTTGGGTATCATATGGTCTAAATTCGTTTGTTTACCTTATAAATTAAACAGAATCAAAGGTTTTCCTTTTTCATTCAAACTTAAAGATTTTTTTTTTTTTTTTTTAAGCCAACCCGATCTATAATTTTTTTAAGGACTCTTAAGCTCTCTACAAATTTGTCAAATATTTATTTCGTTACATTAAAAATAATGTTCTCATATATTCTTTTATATTGCAGAATATTTTCGAAAAAAAATTAAAATAATCAAATAATTACTATAAAATAAATATCTTTATCCACGTGAAGATTAATTTCAGAAAAATTATTTGAGGCGATATTATTTATCTTCTATTAATAGATTAAGATTGTGCAGTAGCGGAAAAAGATTGAGTCGTATAAACACAATAAACCCTGAAAAATTAAATCATCATGGTCGATTTGCGATTAGAACTTGGATTTAATCCACCCGGAATGTGACAAACGTTTTATCAGAGGCATCTCGTGTATGCTCTGCAAAAAAAAAAACAATTTTTTTTTATCCGAGGAACTATCAAAATATATATATATTTATGGCTTAGTACGATCCAGCGCAGCCATCGACATTAGTTGTTCACGTGATCGTCGCTCGTGGCACGCGAGCGCTCGTATCAAACTGGATAGACAAACAACTTTGTTTACACTCACTCATATGTACGCCTTTTATTTTAATAAATCTAAGTGCGTAGACTGCGTCGATCGTCAGATGAAATTGCGTGTCTCTTTTTTTTTCTTCCATGGATCATGCCATTAAATTTCTCGTATCTTGGACGAACTTCGGTGCCCTCAACATTTTTTTTTAACCGTCACGATTCTCGTGACGAAAAAGTTTTATTAGGAAACTTAGAAAAAGTTTTATTTTATTTTTTTACAGTTTATTGCTGAAAAAGAAAAAAAAAAGTTTATCAGCAATAAAATGTTATTTTGAAAAAATTTTATTGCTGAATTTCAGAAAAATGTTTTTAATAAAAAATACAATATTATTATGCTAAGAGGAAAAATGAATTTTATATTAGCTTCGAATATTTTTTGCATGAAAGCGAAGTTTTTTGTTTTGTTGTATGTTGTCCACATGACGAAAAATTTTTTTGTCAAGAAGGTGTGAATCGATTTCCACCATACTATACGATATATGTATAAATATATACATTTTAATTATATGAATTTATCCGATCGTATTGATTTCTCAATTTTGCTTCCTCATAGAGGAAGCTTTGTTTTCGTGAAAAATTTTTTTTTCGCGATTTGCATGTCAGAACACTCAGAATGGTCTAAAACGTCGAGAAAAGTGGTTTAGAAAAAATGTTTGTATGTATGTGTGTGTGTGTGTGTGTGTGTGTGTGTATATGTGCACAATTTTTTGTTAGCACGATAGCTGTCGCAATTTTTAAGATATCGGGCCCAAATTTGAACCACGAGTAAACTGTCGTTAAACAAGGTATGGGATTGAATTTGGAGTTAATCCATCAAGGTGTTCAAAATTTATGGCATTTTGAATTTTTTGGAGAATGTCAGCTCGGGCTCTAACTATCGCAATTTTTATGATATCCGGCTCAAACTTGGACCAGAAGTGGACTGTTATTAAATAGTATTTGGGATTCAATTTGGTGTCAATCCGTTAAGGGGTTCACAATTTGGCATTTTTTAATTTTTTGACATTTTTTGTTCGTACTCCAACTTTCGCAATTTTTAAGATATCGGGCTCAAATTTGGTCCACAAGTGGACTTTTATTAAATAAAGTTTGGGAGTGAATTTGACGTCAATCCGTTAAGGGGTTTAAAATTGATGGCATTTTGAATTTTCTGTTCGTGCTCTAACTTCCGCAATTTTTAAGATATCGGGCTCAAATTTGATCCACAAGTAGAGTGTGGGTAAACTAAGCATCAGTTCGAATCTGGCGAGAATCTGTCAAGGGGTTCAAAACTAATGCCATTTAAATTTTTTTTAAACAAGGCTACAAAGTAGAACTTTCCAAATTGCTTCCTCATTATTATTGGATTTTTACAAAGCTTCCTCTATGAGGAAGCCAAAATAGATTAACATGCTTCCTCATAGAGGTAGATTTGTAAAAATCCAATAATAATGAGGAAGCAATTTGCAAAGTTCTACTTTGCAGCCTTGTTTAAAACTATTTGTACTTTTTACTCAAAACTTTGCCTATAGCCAAATAAAGTCAATATACAGATAATATTTACTATTTAATATTTATTAAAGAAAGGTGAAAAGTGAGGAAACAATATGTAAAACCCGACTTTGCAACCTTTTTTGCTTCCTCATAGAGGAAGCTCTGTTTTCGTGAAAAATTTTTTTTTCGAGATTTTCATGTCAGTACACTCAGAATAGTCCAAAACGTCGAGAAAAGTGATTTAGAAAAAATGTCTGTGTGTATGTGTGTGTGTGTGTGTGTGTGTGTGCGTGCGTGCGTGCGAGCGTGCGGGCGTGCATGCGTGCGTGCGTGCGTGCGTGCGTGCGTGCGTGCGTGCGTGCGTGCGTGCGTGCGTGCGTGCGTGCGTGCGTGTGTGCGTGTGTGTGTGTGTGTGCGTGCGTGTGTGTGTGCGTGTGTGTATGTGTGTGTGTGTGTGTGTGTGTGTGTGTGTGTGTGTGTGTGTGTGTGTGTGTGTGTGTGTGTGTGTGTGTGTGTGTGTGTGTTTGTGTGTGTGTTTGTGTGTGTGTGTGTGGGTGTGTGTGTGTGTGTGTGTGTGTTTGTGTGTGTGTTTGTGTGTGTGTTTGTGTGTGTGTGTGCGTGTGTGTGTGTGTGTGTGTTTTTGTGTGTGTGTGTGTGTGTGCGTGTGTGTGTGTGTGTGTGTGTGTGTGTGTGTGTGTGTGTGTGTGTGTGTGTGTGTGTGTGTGTGTGTGTGTGTGTGTGTGTGTGTGTGTGTGTGTGTGTGTGTGTGTGTGTGTGTGTGTGTGTGTGTGTGTGTGTGTGTGTGTGTGTGTGTGTGTGTGTGTGTGTGTGTGTGTGTGTGTGTGTGTGTGTGTGTGTGTGTGTGTGTGTGTGTGTGTGTGTGTGTGTGTGTGTGTGTGTGTGTGTGTGTGTGTGTGTGTGTGTGTGTGTGTGTGTGTGTGTGTGTGTGTGTGTGTGTGTGTGTGTGTGTGTGTGTGTGTGTGTGTGTGTGTGTGTGTGTGTGTGTGTGTGTGTGTGTGTGTGTGTGTGTGTGTGTGTGTGTGTGTGTGTGTGTGTGTGTGTGTGTGTGTGTGTGTGTGTGTGTGTGTGTGTGTGTGTGTGTGTGTGTGTGTGTGTTACACGCTCAAAAAATGTAAACCTTCATAACTCGGGAACGCCTCGAGAGATAAAGCTGAAATTTACACCATAGATAGAGGGGTTAATCCTCATCGTTCGTACCAATTTTTGTAAAAATCCCCAAGATCATTAAATTTTCACGCGGTTTTGCATTTTTTTCAAAAATGTCTCTTAACGCAATAATTCTTTTAATTTTCGAGATATTAAGCTCAAAATTGGTATGTACGTGAGCTTTCATACACCAGTGATCCCTATTAAATTTGGTTAAGATCGGTTGAAATGTTAAAATTTTATGAGATTTTGATGGTTTGATTTGTTTTCTGCGATGCGAATTTTGGTATCAAATATCGAACTGGGAGTCAAATGAGTGCCAAATTCATGATTAACAGAAAAATACGTCAGATATAGCCCAAAAATGTTGAACGATAACATATTTTCATAGCGATGTTATACAGGCTACATTGCGAAAAGTAGTGATTTATGTCGTATAAACTAGCCATATCCTTGCTTCCCAATGAAATTTCGGAAACCACCGATTTCTATCGTGTTCTACAACAAAAAACAGAGAAGATAGAGTATTCGAGGGAGTTTCTGGACCGTTTGTCCTTATTATATTTTCACAAAGCGAAAGTGTGCGCTTGTTTTTCTCTTTTATGTACATTAATTTCCATGGGGTAATATGTCACTTGTCCTGTGCAATGTCATATCACTGACTTCATCGCAGTGTATTTACTAAAATTAAAGCGTGACTCAAATAAACATGTTGTCGTCAGCCACTAGAAAAATTCTTATTCGCGAAGGTGTCAATCGATTTCCACTGTACAATACGCTATATATATATACGATAGATACATCTATATTTTTTATTTATTTATCCAACCGTGTTGAAGAGCGAATGGTTAACGCGTGTACACTCGAGAGTCTCGGGGTGGTCGTCGTCGTCGTCGTTGCTTGCGTCGTCGTATCACGGCCAGCGAGGCAATGCGTTACGTGCTACAAAACAGAAGAAAACAGTGAGTTGCACGCGTTTCCCGAGTGTTCGTCCAGGCAATATCCCCACTACTAAAACGATGGAGATTCCCCTCCGAAGTGACCGGCAGCCCAGCGAACTCGACAGCGTTCGTATAAAAGCAAACGGGAACCTCCGAGCTCAGTTAATACGTCACGTGCAGCTGTTCGTGAAGCGTGAACAAAAAAATACACACACACACACAAGTTTCCTACAAACAGTAAACGAGAATATTGCTTTGTTGCCATACGATCACGAAACAAGGGCAATAGTGCTACGAGAGAATATTACAAATTATAGTAGATATTACTCTGTAATATCGTGTTTTGTTTTTTGTTTTTAATACAACCAAGTTATCGCGAGTTCAAGGACAAAGTTGTTTTTGTTGTGCGTGATTTTTTTAAGTGCATTTTATACATATATATATATATATATAGATATATTTGATAAACGTTGGAGGTGAAGCGATTATAGCTTGCAACAATGCCTGTCGAACTTGCACCAATAAGTGCACCACCTGCACACAAACCTCACAGCCATTATAATGGGTACATTGATCTTCGTTTATTTTATTGGCTTATTTATTAATTTTCCTTTTTCGACTGAGCTAAACAAGCCTGCAAAGTAGAACCTTGCAAATTGCTTCCTCAGTATTTTACACTTTTGACAAAGCTACCTCGATGAGTAACAGAGTTGTAAATGCCTAATACTTATAGAAATAATGATGATGATACGATCAGCCCTATAATTATGATTTTATAATAATAACATATAGCGATTTTAATACGATGATTAAACTTTAGAATGGCTGCAAAAATTATTATTTTTCAATAAAAATTCACGGCAATCCTTTTGAAAAATGGAAAAAAATAAGTAATGCATTACTTATTTCTTCCATTTTTTCCACTATTTCTTGCAATATTAAAAGCGAAAATTAGTATTTTTTTCAGCTATTCAAATGTTTGCACTCTGTTTTATAATCGCTACATATTATTATTATGAAATCATAATTACAAAACAAATTGTACTGTAAACTATATCTCATGAATTAATGGGGATTTACAACTCTGATGAGTAAGTATGTTCATCAATTTTGGCTTCCTGATAGAAGCTTTGAAAAAAGCGAGAAATAATGGGGAAGCAATTTGCAAGGTTCTACTTTGCAGGCTTGTTTATGCTCTAGACTTTTTTCTAAAAATTCAAAGTGTCGAAGAATTTTAACCGTGCAACCGATTTTTTTCAAATTTGTACTAAAACCTTGTATCATAGTAGTCCATATGTGGGCCAAATTAGAACCCGGTATCTCGGAATTTGCACGAGCCAGTGCGAGAATGAGATTTTTCGAAAAATTCAAAATGCCATAAAATTTGAATAGCTGGACAGATCTGCGTCAAATTTGTACTTAAATATTTTTCGATAATAGTCTATATATGAACAAAATTTAAGATAAATCTGTGCAAAATTTCAAAATTTTTTATTTTTCGTGCCGGCATTTTTTTTTTCATATTCACCAAAATCGAAGTTTACCGACATATCGATAATTCCTTTGACTAAATTCATTATTAACAATCAATAATCGTGAAATCATGTCGAAAATTGCATCCGAATATCTCAGATTTTACAGAGATGAAGTCTTTGAAGACATTTTTAAAAAAATTGAAATTGCAATAACATTGGAACCGCTTTACCGATTTTCTTCAAATTCGGTACAGATCATGGTTTGATGGTAGTCTATTTACGTACAAAATTTCAGCCCGATATCTCTCAATTTATGGAAGTTATAGCGTGAAAACGATTTTTTCAAAATTTTCAAAATGCTGTAAAATCCAAATTTTCGAACCGATTTGCGTCAACTACAATCCCAAACAGTATTCTATGATAGCCCACTCGCATGCCAAATTTGAAGAACATCCAATGAAAATTACGACAGTTATCGCGCGACCAATGAAATCTGCACATACGCACACACACACACACACATAGTCGTTTCGTAAAAACCACTTTTCTCGACGTTTTATGACTTTCTGAGTGCACTGACATGAAAATCTCGAAAAAAAAAAATTTCACGAAAACAAAGCTTTCTCTATGAGGAAGTAAAAGACCACATTTCATGCCTGTAATGCGGGTGGAAAGTTGTAGATTCCCCATGTTGAAAAAAACCCATTGATCCCATTTAAAATCGTAAAGTCCTATTGAAACCAGAGTTGTAAATGCCTAATACTTATAGAAATAATGATGATGATACGATTAGCTCTGTAATTATGATTTTATAATAATAACATGTAGCGATTTTAATACGATGATTAAACTTTAGAATGGCTGCAAAAATTCCCATTTAAAATCGTAAAGTCCTATTGAAACCAGAGTTGTAAATGCCTAATACTTATAGAAATAATGATGATGATACGATTAGCTCTGTAATTATGATTTTATAATAATAACATGTAGCGATTTTAATACGATGATTAAACTTTAGAATGGCTGCAAAAATTATTATTTTTCAATAAAAATTCACGGCAATCCTTTTGAAAAAATGGAAAAAAATAAGTAATGCATTAAGGAAGTAATGCATTTCTTATTTCTTCCATTTTTTCCACTATTTCTTGCAATATTAAAGGCGAAAATTAGTATTTTTTTCAGCTATTCAAATGTTTACACTCTATTTTATAATCGCTACATATTATTATTATGAAATCATAATTACAAAACAAATTGTACTGTAAACTACATCTTAGGAATTAATGGGGATTTACAACTCTGGATAAAAGCCAGCTTTTTTACATAGACTAAAATAATTTGGATTGATTCTTTATATCCTTTCTATAAGGAAAATAAGAAAGAAAGAATATCTTGATGAATGGTTTTAGCAATATTTATATAAAACGTTAATATTGATACATGATTTTAGAGCAAAATAAAAAAAAAATACTGATGCTGACTTTTTAGAATTAGAAATGCATATGAGAAGAAAATTGGATCTAAAAAATTAACTAATTTGTTTGCATATGAGGAATTTTGTTCATATTGCACTAGAATGGGAATCTACAACTCTGATTGAAACCGTATCGGTTTTTATCGATATGATTGGTGTTTTTTTGTCCATCCTGTTGGTCTAAATAGGATTTTCTAAGCAGGGTCTTTGACCGGCGTGACGAAAAATAACGCGGCGGGCAGAAAAGTACTTTTCTGCCCCAAAGTACTTTTCTGCGGGCAGAAAAGTACTTTTCTGCCCGGCGCAGTCACATTTTTACGGTCCGATTTTTTTAAACCATTATTTGGGGCATTATTCCGATAGGATCGTGGATGTTGTTTACTAAATAGAATCAGTGGGCCGGAGTTTAAAGTTTCCAGGCTCGAGTGATTTTCCTTTCGATGAAAATAGCTCTCGAAAGTTGGCGAGAGTTTTATCGGGCATAAAAAGGGAAATCGATGAAATTTTATCGTTCCTCGTGCAAATTTTTCTAATTGATCACTCAAGTCAGTGATTTATTTTGTTTTGATCAAAAACTGATGATTCTGTTTCCATTTTATGGACGTTCAGTAATTACTTTATAATCACAACGAAACAATAACAATAATAATAATTTTTAGATAGAGGTTAGAATAGAGGTAGCTTTTTACAAAGCTACCTCTATGAGGAAATATGTTAAGGGGAGAAAACCCTTTAGACGCGCGAAAATTAATTATTTTGTACGAATTTTTTTAAAGGTGTTAAAATAATCTCATCATTCTGAAATTTTAACCTTATTTTATTAGATCTTTTAACATTTGAAAAACATTTTTTTTTTTTTTTACAACACAAAATGGCGGCGTTATGAATTCTTCTTTCAGGCTTCTTTTCGGCGGCATTGAAAACTGCTGCATTTACAGTATTTTTTTCGAGTGATCTGAATCAGAAAACTAAATTTTTTTCGTTTACTGACAATTGTAGGGGAAGGATAAACCTATAAAATTGTTTAAAAAGTATAAAATTCAATATTAAATAGACTTTTGAATGAAATGCAACAATTTTCGGCTATTTTTTTCGACAGTTTTCATCCGAAAAAAATAATTTATTTAAGCGATATCCTTAATACTTTAGGTATATCCTTCCGGTAATGATATAGGCAGAAACCTCACAAAATTTCAGCAAGATCGGTCGATAACTTTTTGAGCTACAGCACGAGCAGTTTTTGAAAATGTTCTCGGGATAACGCCGCCATTTTGTGTTGTAAAAAAAAAAATGTTTTTCAAATGTTGAAAGATCTAATAAGATAAGATTAAAGTTTCAGAATGATAAGATTATTTCAACACCTTTAAAAAAATTCGTACAAAATAACTAATTTTCGCGCATCTAAAGGGTTTTCTCCCCTTAATCAATTTTGGCTTCCTCATAGAGGAAGCTTTGTAAAAAGCGAAAAATAATGAGGAAGCAATGTGCAAGGTTCTACTTAGCATCCTTGTTTTATTTTATTCTTATTTTCTGATGTTTTACGAAATGCAGAGCAAAACCAGTCAATTTTTTTTAAATTCAAATTAACGTAAAATCCGAACCGCTTTACCGATCATCACCAAATTTAGTACGTAGCAGGGCTGAATGTTATTTTTCCTGTGTAGAAAATTTCACTCGATTATTTGAAATTTTACCTGAATTAGAGCAAAACGAAAATTTTTCGAAAAATTCAAAATCTCATAAAAACCGAACCACTTTACCGATTTGGCCCAAATTCAATACCAAAGGTCGCATCACTTTGTTGAATTTTAATACGAAGTTTCAGCCCGATAGTTAAAAATTCGTTCGAGCTAGAGCATTTACGTACTTTTTTCAAAATTTAAAAATTCTTATAAAAATGAAATGTGTCAATCGATTTTCCCGAAATTTATACCAATTGAAGAGAAGGTAGTACTGCACATGTTGTTTAAATTTAAGCCGATTCGATCGAATAGTTTAAAAGTTACAGTTAAATGAATTTTTGGCCTTTCATCACACACACACACACACACGTACATACATCCAGACAATTTTTCTAAACCACCTTTCTCGATGTCTTAGACCATTCTGAGTAATCTGACATAAAAATCTCGAAAAGAATTTTTTTCATGAAAACAAAGCTTCCTCTATGAGGAAGCAAAATAGTACTTTGCGATACTAGTGCGTAAAAGCGGACTTTCGGCGAAGGTTGGAAAGTGGCTGCACGAGTCGAACCGAGCGCTACAACGGCACGAGGCGAAGCCGAGTGTTGTTTGTAGCTCGAGGGAAGACGAGTGCGGACACTTTACAACCGCCGTCGGGAGTCCGCTTTTACGTACAAGTATCGCATACTACTTTTTGTAACAAATGCACGAAGTGCCAGGTTATGTATGGCCGGCCGTGACACGAAGGAAAAGAACCGATGTGCGCATGCGCGCACAGTATTTTCGATACGGTTATCGTATTTTCGACACGGTTATCGTATTTTCGATACGGTTATCGTATTTTCGATACGGTTAGCGTATTTTCGATACGCCTCCTCGAAAAGCGCCATCTTCTGTCACAGCCGGCTCATACACAACCTGGTACTTTTCGTGCATGCGTTACAAAAATGAAATTTGTCATACTAATTTTTACGTTTTTTTTCAGAGATCCAAAGATGAATAAACTCTGCCGTCAATTGTCGATCGAAAGTCCGATTGTGGGCGGTCGTGACTGCGTCTTCAGCTTCG
Source organism: Ephialtes manifestator (assembly GCA_963970395.1). Lineage (NCBI taxonomy): Eukaryota > Metazoa > Arthropoda > Insecta > Hymenoptera > Ichneumonidae > Ephialtes > Ephialtes manifestator. Next base: position 20,141,585 of record OZ019980.1, read on the forward strand.
ACGTTCCGGTACCGGAAGTGCCGTCCCATGGAGCGAGAATTCGTGTAGTTTGCGCCGGTGCTTGTTATCAACCGAGACGTTCGCCAAGTCTCACGTCTCTTACATCGGTCTCCAGCTCAAGCAGCCTCGCCACTGAGGTTTCGGTCGAGACCGATTTTCCAATAATGCCACATCAGCCTCATCACGGCTTCAGGGATGCAGCTCTTTTTCCTGGTTACGAAGTCGCAGGTGTCGTCGAGTCTTTGGGCTCTGGAGTTGCCGAAGATTGCGGCTACGCTGTTGGCGATCGTGTAATCCTTTATCCTTTCGAAGGAATACCGAACGGATACGTCGAGTATCTGGTCGTTCATGATCTTAAATATCTCATCAAAATCCCCGAAACGATGTCTCTTAGTGTCGCTGCAATGCTTCCCGCTGGCGCACTTCTCGCTATGAACACCGTTTTTGCAGCACACGAACACGTTCAGGTAATTTATTTATTGCAAATTACATTCTGACTTTAGACGTAATCAATATGAGGCAGGCTTTATTTGGGGGATTTATGGATCTGAATGAATATGACAATACTTGTTTGGGCGATTTATAAATTTAGTGGATATCATAATGTTTAGTTGGGCGATTTATAAATTTAATAGATATCATAATGTTTATTTGGGTGATTTATAAATTTAATAGATATTACAAAATTTATTTGGGCGATTTATAAATTTAACAGATATCACAATGTTTATTTGGGCGATTTATAAATTTAACGGATATCATAATGTTTATTTAGGGGATTTATAAATTTAATAGATATCATAAACTTTATTTGGGCGATTTATAAATTTAATAGATACCATAAACTTTATTTGGGCGACTTATAAATTTAATAGATATCACAAACTTTATTTGGGCGATTTATAAATTTAATAGATATCATAAACTTTATTTGGGCGATTTATAAATTTAATAGATATCATAAACTTTATTTGGGTGTTTTATAAATAGAATAGATATCATAAACTTTATTTGGGCGATTTATAAATTTAATAGATATTACAAAATTTGTTTGGGCGATTTATAAATTTAACAGATATCACAATATTTATTTGGGCGATTTATAAATTTAACAGATATCACAATATTTATTTGGGCGATTTATAAATTTAATGGATATTATAATGTTTATTTGGGCGATTTATAAATTTAATAGATATCACAATCTTTATTTGGGCGATTTATAAATTTACTAGACATCACAAACTTTATTTGGGCGATTTATAAATTTAATAGGTATCACAAACTTTATTTGAGCGATTTATAAATTTAATAGATATCATAAACTTTATTTGGGCGTTTTATAAATTTAATAAATGGCATAAACTTTATTTGAACGATCTGTAAATTTAATGGATATCACAAACTTTACTTGGGCGATTTATAAATTTAATAGGTATCACAAACTTTATTTGGTCGATTTACAAATTTAATAGATATCACAAACTTTATTTGGGCGATTCATAAATTTAATAGTTATCATAAACTTTATTTGGGCATTTTATAATTTTAATAGATATCATAAACTTTATTTGGGCGTTTTATAAATTTAATAGATGGCATAAACTTTATTTGAACGATCTGTAAATTTAATGGATATCACAAACTTTATTTGAGCGATTTATAAATTTAATAGATAACACAAACTTTATTTGGGCGATTTATAAATTTAATAGATATCACAAACTTTATTTGGGCGATTTATAAATTTAATAGGTATCACAAACTTTATTTGAGCGATTTATAAACTTAATAGTTATCACAAACTTTATTTGGGCGATTTATAAACTTAATGGATATCACAAACTTTATTTTGGCGATTTATAAATTTACTAGATATTATAAACTTTATTTGGGCGATTTATAAATTTAATAGGTATCACAAACTTTATTTGGGCGATTTATAAATTTAATAGACATCACAATCTTTATTTAGATGATTTATAAATGTAATAAATATCACAAACCATATTTTAAAAAAATCTAAAGGTTCGAAATACGTCCCGCGTCTTAGCGTTTTATTATATGATATATGAGCTAAAAAAGTCGAAAAATATTAGTATTTTCGTTCTCGTAATGAAAAATTAATTTCTAGATGTAACCAATAGAAAATTCATATTGAGCGGGGCAGAAAACATCAGAAAGGCATACAGAAAAGAAAAACAAAATTTATAAAATATTTTTTATATTTGTGTATTGTTTATTGAAATTTTAACATTTTGTACTTTATAAATTCTGCAGGCATTGTTGAAAGAGCGAGGTGAAAATAGTGTATGCAAGATCCTCATCGTTGGAACCGGAGGATTAGCTCTTTGGGCTCTCAGGATCGCTGCTTATCATTTCAGCAACATGAAGGATAAGGTCATGATTACAATTGCCTCTCTAAAAGACGACGTGCTTCTGATGGCTCAGGAGTTTCAACGGTAAGCTTCGTTAAATATTTATCCCCTTTTTGGTGTTTTGGTAGACATTTATAGAACGTATTTTAGTTGCAGTATTTTCGTTAGCTGAAAAAAAAAATTGTACTTGTTAGTTATGCTTTGCCTCGTAGACTGTGATAATACAAATCGTATTCCTTATCATTTCGATAAGAATTCACGACCAAATAAATCGAAGACACTCAATAATACTTATCATTAAATTATCATGCTTGTCGTTGATATTGATATTGCAGTCGAGTTGATTTCTAGATCGAAGTTAAGGTGACAAAAACATTTTATCAGCCATCTTACGTCACGATTTATAACGAAATCGAAATGTCAATCTCGATAATTAAAAATCCACGTTTCAAGGACATTTTATAGTCAATCTGATTGAGGTAATTTTTATACATGGTGGCCGCAGTCAGGGAAAACCGGGAAAAGTCCGGGAAATAAAAAATTGATCAGGGAATCAGGGAAAAGTCAGGGAATATCGAAATTAGTCAGGGAAAAAGTAGATTGTTGCCAAAGTTTCAATAACTGAATAAAAATCCATAAAAGAAAGACTTGGAAAAAAAACAACCGAAAAATATTAGAAAAGAAAAAAAACAAATAAATATTGATATAAACATTACAACATAAATCTATTCGAATAAATCGAAGCACTCAACAAAAAAGTTTAAAAAGTGTTATATATTACTAAAATAAGTATTACACTTCACATCAGTATTTAATCGGATTTAAAACATTATAATTCCAAAGAACGTTTATGTTTTGAAAGAGAAAATATATCTTCAAAAGTACTATTCGTTGTTGATCGAGAAATAAATAACTTATCGAAAACACGTATCTGTTTCTAATATATTTTTTTTTATTCGCGTTATAAATTTTTTAGTAGATGTCCTTAAAATTTTGGTCAGGGAAAATTGATAAATGAGTCAGGGAAAAATCAGGGAATTTTTTCCGAAAAAAAAAAAACGGCTACCATGTTATAGTCACACTTTTTGGTGCCCTAAGATATTTTTTTAAAAGAATTTTATTGTTGCACTGCCCGAGAATGAATTTTGCACTCGTTATATTTTACCCGCTTTGTTTAATTCATAATTTCTCATGTGTACAAAATTTCCTGCTGTTTGAGAAGATTTTTGGAAAAATGTCGATATTCTATGTGAAAAGATTTTTTAAAAAATTGACACAAATCATGAATAGAATTTGCTGAAATTCACATAAAAATATTTACATTGTAAAATATATGAAAACACGGATTTCCATCTCAGGATAAAATTATAATCCTCCGATAAACTTCACTTAGGCAATTGATTAAAACCTTTCGAAAATATTCCATTTTACTATTTTATTGACAAATATTCATTAATGTTCCAACTTGAATAAATTTCTAACTATTAGGCTGAAATTTCGCATGAAAATTGTATGAGATCATGCAAATTGTTGTACTTTTGTAGTTCTACATAATGACAAAAATCGTGCGAATAACAGAATTTTCAGAAGCTATGACATAAAATCTATCAGTTGACTATTTATAATTTTACCTTCCGTTTATTCAACAATCTTAATTGAAAGATATTTCCAGAGTTGTAAATGTCTATGATCAGGTCTATGATTATGATTTCATAATAATAACATGTATCGATTATAAAACAATGACTGAACTTTCGAATAGCTGGAAAAATTATTATTTTGTAATAAAATTCCATGGTAATTTAAAAAAAAAATGGAGAAGTATAATTAATGCATTAAGAAAGTAATGCATTAATTATCTCTTCCATTTTTTCCCTATTTCTTCTAATATTTAAGCGAAAGTTAGTATTTTTTGCAGCTACCCGCGTAGAAAAAAAGAATCTTGTGAAGAATCTTTTAAAGAATCTTAAAAAAAGTCTTGAAAGAATCTTTACAGGAATCTTGGGAAGAATCACGCATAGGAGCCGGAGCAAGATTCTTTCCAGGATTCTTTTCAAGATTCTTTCCATCCGAAAGCGTTCTGAGAATCTTTTAAAGAATCTTCGAAAGAATCTTGAAAAGCGTCTTTAAGAGAATCGTGAAAAGATTCCGTCCATTAAATAGAAAAATCGTTGAAAAAATCTTAATGAAATTCTTCAGAGGAATCGAGCGAAACCTGTTGTTGCTTTCCCTTAGTGTCGAGACAGTACATTTCGGTACGTCAACGAAGGGTAAACCCCTCGTGTATAGTCGAACTCAGGACAGCTTTGCAGTCTTATATACGTTCAGGCTGCAAGTCACTTGCGAGAAACGCTTCGACCGCTCGCCATCTAGCGGAGTATTGAATATAAGTGTTTCGTACGATGCCACTAGATGGCGAGCGGTCGAAGCGTTTCTCGCAAGTGACTTGCAGCCTGAACGTATATAAGACTGCAAAGCTGTCCTGAGTTCGAGTGTACACGAGGGGTTTACCCTTCGTTTACGTATCGAAATGTACCGTCTCGACACCAAGGGAAAGCAACAACAGGTTTCGCTCGATTCCTCTGAAGAATTTCATTAAGATTCTTTCAAAGATTTTTTTGTTTAATGGACGGTATCTTTTCACGATTCTCTTAAAGATGATTTTCAAGATTCTTTCGAAGATTCTTTAAAAGATTCTCAGAATGCTTTCGGATGGAAAGAATCTTGAAAAGAATCCTGGAAAGCATCAACAGGTTTCGCTCGATTCCTCTGAAGAATTTCATTAAGATTCTTTCAAAGATTCTCAGAACGCTTTTGGATGGAAAGAATCTTGAAAAGAATCCTGGAAAGCATCAACAGGTTTCGCTCGAATCCTCTGAAGAATTTCATTAAGACTCTTCCAAAGATTCTCAGAACGCTTTCGGATGGAAAGAATCTTGAAAAGAATTTTGCTCCGGCTCCTATGCGTGATTCTTTTCAAGATTCCTGTAAGCATCCTTTCAAGACTTTTTTTAAGATTCTTTAAAAGATTCTTCACAAGATTCTTTTTTTCTAAGCGGGTAGTAATATCCCGCGTAGAAAAAAAGAATCTTGTGAAGAATCTTTTAAAGAATCTTTAAAGGAATCGTGAAAAGAATCACGTATAGGATCTGGAGCAAGATTCTTTCCAGGATTCTTTTCAAGATTCTTTCTATCCGAAAGCGTTCTGAGAATCTTACAGAGAATCGTCGAAAGAATCTTAAAAAGCGTCTTTAAGAGAATCGTGAAAAGATTCCGTCCATTAAACAGAAAAATCGTTGAAAGGATTTTAATTAAATTCTTCAGAGGAATCGAGCAAAACCTGTTGTTGCTTTCCCTTGGTGTCGAGACAGTATATTTCGGTACGTCAACGAAGGGTAAGCCCCTCGTGTGTAGTCGAACTCAGAAAAGCTTTCCAGTCTTATATATACGCTGAGGCTCCAAACCACTTGCGAGAAACGCTCCGTCCGTTCGCCACCTAGTGACATCATACGAAACACTGGTGGACAATACTCCGCTAGATGGCGAGCGGTCAAAGCGTTTCTCGCAAGTGACTTGAAGCCTGAATGTATATAAGACTGCAAAGCTGTTCTGAGTTCGACTATACACGAGGGGTTTACCCTTCGTTGACGTACCGAAATTTACTGTCTCGACACCAAGAGAAAGTAACAACAGGTTTTGCTCGATTCCTCTGAAGAATTTCATTAAGATTCTTTCAAAGATTTTTTTGTTTAATGGACGGTATCTTTTCACGATTCTCTTAAAGATGCTTTTCAAGATTCTTTCGAAGATTCTTTAAAAGATTCTCAGAACGCTTTCGGATGGAAAGAATCTTGAAAAGAATCCTGGAAAGCATCATCAGGTTTCGCTCGATACCTCTGAAGAATTTCATTAAGATTCTTTCAAAGATTCTCAGAACGCTTTTGGATGGAAAGAATCTTGAAAAGAATCCTGGAAAGCATCAACAGGTTTCGCTCGAATCCTCTGAAGAATTTCATTAAGACTCTTCCAAAGATTCTCAGAACGCTTTCGGATGGAAAGAATCTTGAAAAGAATTTTGCTCCGGCTCCTATGCGTGATTCTTTTCAAGATTCCTGTAAGCATCCTTTCAAGACTTTTTTTTAAGATACTTTAAAAGATTCTTCACAAGATTCTTTTTTTCTAAGCGGGTAGTAATATCCCGCGTAGAAAAAAAGAATCTTGTGAAGAATCTTTTAAAGAATCTTTAAAGGAATCGTGAAAAGAATCACGTATAGGATCCGGAGCAAGATTCTTTCCAGGATTCTTTTCAAGATTCTTTCTATCCGAAAGCGTTCTGAGAATCTTACAGAGAATCGTTGAAAGAATCTTAAAAAGCGTCTTTAAGAGAATCGTGAAAAGATTCCGTCCATTAAACAGAAAAATCGTTGAAAGGATTTTAATGAAATTCTTCAGAGGAATCGAGCAAAACCTGTTGTTGCTTTCCCTTGGTGTCGAGACAGTATATTTCGGTACGTCAACGAAGGGTAAACCCTTCGTGTGTAGTCGAACTCAGAAAAGCTTTCCAGTCTTATATATACGCTGAGGCTCCAAACCACTTGCGAGAAACGCTCCGTCCGTTCGCCACCTAGTGACATCATACGAAACACTGGTGGACAATACTCCGCTAGATGGCGAGCGGTCGAAGCGTTTCTCGCAAGTGACTTGAAGCCTGAATGTATATAAGACTGCAAAGCTGTTCTGAGTTCGACTATACACGAGGGGTTTACCCTTCGTTGACGTACCGAAATTTACTGTCTCGACACCAAGAGAAAGTAACAACAGGTTTTGCTCGATTCCTCTGAAGAATTTCATTAAGATTCTTTCAAAGATTTTTTTGTTTAATGGACGGTATCTTTTCACGATTCTCTTAAAGATGCTTTTCAAGATTCTTTCGAAGATTCTTTAAAAGATTCTCAGAACGCTTTCGGATGGAAAGAATCTTGAAAAGAATCCTGGAAAGCATCATCAGGTTTCGCTCGATACCTCTGAAGAATTTCATTAAGATTCTTTCAAAGATACTCAGAACGCTTTCGGATGGAAAGAATCTTGAAAAGAATCCTGGAAAGAATCTTGCTCCGGCTTCTATGCGTGATTCTTTTCAAGATTCCTGAAAAGATTCTTTCAAGATTTTTTTTAAGATTCTCTAAAAGATTCTTCACAAGATTCTTTTTTTCTACGCGGGTCCGGCGTACCGACAGAACTACCTTAAAGATGCTTTTCAAGATTCTTTAGAAGATTCTTTAAAAGATTCTCAGAACGCTTTCGGATGGAAAGAATCTTGAAAAGAATCTTGGAAAGCATCAACAGGTTTCGCTCGATTCCTCTAAAGAATTTCATTAAGATTCTTTCAAAGATTTTCAGAACGCTTTCGGATGGAAAGAATCTTGAAAAAAATCCTGGAAAGAATCTTGCTCCGGCTCCTATGCGTGATTCTTTTCAAGATACCTGTAAGCATCCTTTCAAGACTTTTTTTAAGATTCTTTAAAAGATTCTTTTTTTCTAAGCGGGTAGTAATATGTTTACACTCTATTTCATAATCGCTACATATTATTATTATAAAATCATAATTACAAAACAAACTGTATTGTAAACAAGATTTCATGAATTAACGGTGTTTTACAACTCTGGACATTTAAATATTCGCAATTTTCACCCTCACAAAAAAATTTCGCTAAATATCGTGAATTCGTCACGGATCGTCGATCGATCGTTTCCCACTATTCACAAACAGTGACTATGATTGCAGAGTGAACGTGGTTCAATGGAACGAGGGTCTTTACGAGAAGCAGTTGATCGAGCGAACATTAGACGCTTGCCAAGGTGTTGTGGACGTTGTGATTGATTTTGGCACGACATCACGAAGTCTTCATCGCAGTTTGCAATGTCTCAGCAAAGGTGGAGTCGTTTTTGTGATAAAAGACGTCGCTGACAGACTTTTGCCAAAATTCAGCAGACGCGCGGAGGAAAGACAACAGAGCATAAAACCCGTTGAACCCGGAAGTCTGGAACAGTTAACTGAGCTCGTACATCTTGTCGCTTCCGGCGAAATTGAACCACCGCCTCACACCGTTTATCCAGCTGAAGAGGCCATGGATGTCGTGCAAAAACTTTGCCATTCGGAAATTCATGGCAGAGCGATTCTTCGCTTCTATCCCACGGACTAAATACGTTCGCGGAGGGTTGAAAGCCTCGAGACGAGACGAGTTATATGTCGCGTTAGTTAATCGCGATTAATTGTCGTCTATGCGATCCAAGGATCTCTCTCTCTATCTGTACAGCGGAAAAAAAAAACACGAAATTTTGAATGAGGCCACGAATGCCGCTGACGGATTCGCGTAACTCTTATTGAATGATGCGCTATTTTATCGCAATATGCACAAAGGTGAATATTGTCGTGAAACTTTGACCCGGAAATGCCAGATTTTTAGAAAAAATTGTAATTAACGATTCATAAATCATTTGCAATTTAAGTTATTTAAGATCCGTCGATTTTTGGTCGTTCAAAAGAAACAAGACGAAAGATTACAAGAAGAAGTTGTGATCAAATTTACGAGTAAACTTTGACACGGAGATGTTAGATTATTTGTAGATAAATTCGAGCACGACATAATTGATACATTTGTTTCAATTTAAGTAATTGAATATTCGTCGATCATCGGGCGATAAAAAAGATAAAAGTTTACGAGAAGAAGTCACGATTTTAATTACAATTCATGATTTTATTCACGTTTACTTCGATCTTGGAGACGCAAAAATTGTTCGAAAAATTGAAATATAATAATCGCTACATTTTTCAATTTAAGTAAATTGGAAAATCCAACGATTCTCCGTTGTCAAAGGAAAAAAATTACCTAAGGCAAGTCATAATTTTACAATTCGTGATTTCGCCCAAGTACTTTGTTTTTTCATTACATAAACAAGTTATGTATTTGCGAAAAAAATTGTATTTATGATTCTGCTTGAACAGTCGAGGGATTAAATTGTAAATAACTTATTTGTTGATTTTCTGGTAATCTGACGTCTCTAGATTGAGAAAGCTCGATGGAAACGTATTCCAAAGAGGAATCTATGACATCTAAATCACACACTCGAGGAAGAATTTGTAGAGTGTAGTTTGATATACAAAACTAAAGATACACGGATAAATACACCGTTCGATATAGGCACCCGCGCATTTACATATGGATACGATTGTCACCCGGAGTTTTAGTAAACGACCGTGATTTTAGTTCCCTCGGACTCGTTTGTTTCGAAAATATACCGACGAGTTGAGGTTCTGACTTATTTAAGTAAAAAATAAAATAAAAATATATGAAAGATTTGTATTTGTAGTACGAACGAAAAGAAATAACGTTTGACTCCGGGAATCGAATTGAAAAAGACTCGAAAGATCGCGCCGACGAGCAAAATCATCACAAATCTTGTTGTTACTCCTAGATCAGTATTTTATCGAAAGAGCATGAGAATAAGAACATCGTAATATTGTATAAGAAGTCGACGCTAAAACGACGATTGATATATTATTATTATGAGCGTTATATGTATGGCACACATCGTTTATTATTATTAAGTATAGTACTATAACGCAGTTCGAAATCCTTGTAACTTTCAAAGACTGTGCGTTTTAATTTTAAGCGGTTTTAATTTCTTTTTTTTTTTTACTTTGTTTCGTATCTCTTTGATTGTTCATTTTGCGATTTAGTCGATTAGACTCGAAACAACCGCCGTCATTATTATGTCGTAATTACTGTTGACGTACAACAGCAGTGACTGTATTATATACATGGTAATAATATAGCGTATACGTTTTTTTATTAATTTTGAAAGTTTATCATTATTTCAAACCTTTCCTATGTAGAAATTTTGAAAATCGATACTTTAAATTTGTATGTTCAAGTTATCGAATTTTGGTGTTTACTATTGTTCTTAAGTCGCATATTCTACCACAGAAAATACCGGTTACCAGCCATGATTTAGAACAAGGCTGCAAAGTGGAACTTTGCAAATTGCTTCCTCATTATTGTTGGATTTTTACAAATCTACCTCTATGAAGAAGTATGTTAATCTATTTTGGATTCCTCATAGAGGAAGCTTTGTAAAAATCCAACAATAATGAGGAAGCAATTTGCAAAGTTCTACTTTGCAGCCTTGTTTATATTGGCGAAAAGTGTTTGCAATTCCCTCCCATTTTTCGAAAACTTATTTGACCTCAGCTTAATGCGCAAGGACTACCTTAATCGAAATAACGAAAACGGAGTTTATCCTCCTCTTTTGTGTAAATTTTCATCTCGATTCGTCACGCCGTTCGAGAGTTACGAGCAATTCTATTTTGGGACAAGCGGTCATTATAAATTTAAAAAAATAAAGATTATATATGAAGCAATGTGTAAAGTTCTACTTTGCATTCTTATTTCCATTGAGTACAAACTTTTGTCTCGCATTATCAACTTTTGCTGATGCTAGAGCGAAAATCGTTTTTTTTTTTGTAAATTTCAAAATGTCGTAAAATCTGAACCACTTTACCGATCATCGTCAAATTTGGTACGTGGCATAGCTGCATGTTCCTTTTCGTCTGTAAAACATTTCGGTTAAATTGGTGAAATTCGACGTGATTTATAAAAAAAAATGATTTTTTTCGAAAAATTCAAACATCTATAAAATCTGAACCGCTTTACCGATTTCGCCCAAATGCAATGCTAAACAACATTGAACGTATATTTATTTATAAACAACTATTTAGCAAAATCGTCTAATTTTTACGAAAGTTAGAGCGACCACGCCCTTTTTTCAAAAAATTAAAAGTACCATAAAATCAAAATGGCTGATTTTTTTTTTTTCGAAAATCTCAACATTCAAAGCGGGGCAACTACTCCACTTGTGTGCCAAATTTGAGCCATATCGCTCGAACGGTTACTGAGTAATAGTTCTTCGAATTTTCGGAGCTCAGGACATACACACAGACATACATACGGACATTTTTTCTAAACCACTTTTCTCGACGTTTTGGACAATTCTAAGCATACTGGCATGAAAATCTCAACAAAAAAAATTTCATGAAAACAAAGCTTCCTCTATGAGGAAGCAAAAAAAGTAACTTTTTTCCGTTTCTAATTCCAGAATTCACCGACTTCCGGTTGGAAAATCCAAACTAAAGAACCTACATTATTTTTTCTTCAAGATATTGAATTTTGACCTTCTATATCGTTCTCAAGTCGTACATTGTACCTCAGAAAGTAACAGTTACATGCCCTTTTACGATGATTTAAAAAAAAGTCACCTTTCGTCGGTTCTTCACAGTTTTGACTTTTGGTCGGAAAATGTAACCTAAAGAACCTAAATTTTATTTTCTTCAAGATATTGAATTTTGGCCTTAACTATCGTTTTCGAGTCGCATATTCTACCCCAGAAAACACGGGTTACACGCATTTTGCTTCCTCATAGAGGAAGCTTTGTTTTCATGAAATTTTTTTTTCTCGAGATTTTCATGTCAGTATGCTTAGAATCACCTAAAACGTCGAGAAAAGTGGTTTAGAAAAAATGTCCGTATGTATGTATGTGTGTGTGTGTGTGTGTGTGTGTGTGTGTGTGTGTGTGTGCTGGGCTTCGAAAATTCAATCTCCTCTCACTCGGTAACCGTTCGAGCGATCCGGCTCAAATTTGGCACGCAAGTAGAGTAGCTGCCCCTCTTTGAATGTTGTGATTTTTGCCAAAATATGTGAAGTCATTAAGATTTTATGTTGATTTTAATTTGTTGAAAAAAGGGCGTGGTCGCTCTAACTTTCGTAAAAGTTCGCCGATTTGGCTAAATAGTTTTTCATAACTGAAGATACGTTCAATGTTGTATGGTATTGAATTTCGACGAAATCGGTAAAGCGGTTCGGATTTTATAGAATTTTGAATTTTTCGAAAAAAATAGATTTTGATCTAAATTACGTCGAATTTCAACAAATGAACAGAAATTTTGTACAGACGAAAAATAACATTCAGAAATGCCATGTACCAAATTTGGTGATGATCGGTAAAGTCGTTCGGATTTTACACCATTTTTCATTTTAAAAAAAATGTAGATTTTCGCTATAACTTCCGGAAAAGTTGAGAAAGTACGACAAAAATTTGTATCTAATCAAAATTAGATGTAACGGTGTTTGCAGAGGTGATTTATAGCTGTATAAAACACCTCTGCAAAAGAGACACAAGGTATAAAAAAAAAAGATGCAAAGTAGAACCTTGCACATTGCTTCCTCATTATTTTTCGCTTTTTACAAAGCTTCCTCTATGAGGAAGCCAAAATTGAATAACATACTGCTTCCTCACAGAGGGAGCTTTGTAAAAAGCGAAAAATAATGAGGAAGCAATGTGCAAGGTTCTACTTTGCATCTTTTTTATCATGATTCTGTAAAAAGTGACTTTCGTCGGTTTCTGATTCCAGAATTTACAGATCCGACTTCCGGTCGGAAAATCCGATCTAAATATTTTTCTTCAAGATATCAAATTTTCGACTTTACCATCGTTCTCAAGTCGCATATTCTACCCCAGAAAATACAACTTACAAGCCTTTTTACGATGATTTTAAAAAAAGTCATTTTTGTCCGTTTCTGATTCCAGAATTTACAGATTCGACTTGCGGCCAAAAAGTTCCCAAGCGACCTCTGGAAAAACATTTCGTTTTTTTTATTTTCAAGATATCGGCTTTTGCGCGAATTTTCTTCGCTAGAAATAGAAAATAAGGGCAGTTTCAGTGAAAAGTTATTGTTTCCATGACTTTCGATTTCCAGGAACAAGATATGCGCGACCTGCGCGACGAAATTTTGCAACTTCGCTACAAACGAAGCTGCGCAAGCGCAAAATTTGCCAATCAAAAGCACGAACGTTAGACAAGTTTCAACGCGCAAGCTCTTGTAGATGGAGCTTTTTGTTTTGACTTTATTCCCATGGCAACAAAGTCATTAGCTGAAGAAAAGCTCGCCATAGTTTTATAAAAGCGTCGATTTCGATAGCATTGACATGTTTGTTAACTCGCGAGCAACTAAGAAAAGTCAGTGAAGTTATTAACATATTTTTGTTGTTATATTACGTGCTTGTGAAGTGCAGTGGGCAATGCCAGCCAAATAAAGTTTTATTTCATTGTGTTAGTTACTTTTTTGTTGATGTGATAAGTGAATGTGCAAAATTCAAGAATCTTGACTAATTGGATATAACATCACGGAGCTTAAGTTAAAAGAAGAAGAAGAAAAAGACGGATATAACATATTTCGTCGTTGCGTCGATGCTCGTGAATTCTTAAGGTAAGTTTAAAAGAAACGTAATATTTGAAACTGGACGCAAAGAGAAGTTAAATTGAATGATAGTAATCAATAAAACGTCGTGTTTAGACTCTTTAGAGCGTTTTCTTTTTGTACCGTTAAAGTAACTTATGACGTACGGAAATTATCGCAAATGTAGTTTTCGAAGATAATTTTTGTCACAGGCAAAATTTTTACGGAGTTTTGCGATATAACATCACGGAGCTTAAGTTAAAAGACGAAGAAGAAAAAAAAGGATATAACATATTTCGCCGTTGCGTCAACGCTCGTGAATTCTTAAGGTAAGCTTAAAAGAAACGTAATATTTGAAACTGGACGCAAAGAGAAGTTAAATTGAATGATAGTTATCAATAAAACGTCGTGTTTAGACTCTTTAGAGCATTTTCTTTTTGTACCTTTAAAGTAACTTATGATTAGTACGGAAATTATCGCAAATATAGTTTTCGAAGAGAATTTTTGTTGATCGCAAAATTTTCACGGAGTTTTGCAAATTTTTCACACAAATCTTCACGCGACTGTATTTTTTATATGTGCGATCGCAAAATCTATATAAGATCTAGTAATTTCTTCAGAAAATAAATAACGGAATGTTCAATGTAATGTGCATTATTTTTATGTCATCTATCGAATCGAGTCATATATAGGGCATTCCATGTCATAGTGATAGGATATTTCTTTTTTTTAACATTAGGTCTAATTGTTGAGTAATTGTGATATAAGCTTTTTATCTCTTAAGGTAGTTCTGTCGGTACGCCGGAGTCATAAATTTCAGAGTCTATATGACATTAAAAAATAATCATACGCATCGCTTTGACTGCCTCAATAATAATATAAAAAATAATCGAGAATCCTTCGAAATTGTCGTTATCAAATTAAAATAATTATTTGTAAACAGTTGATATGTTTTGTGCAGATTTGACTTAATTTTTACGATAATTAGGTTAGGAAACGTCATTTGGCCCGGTATCGTGCACTTTGACCTTGGTTCAATTAAACATTATTCCGGAGGCTTCACCTTTTTTCATGATGCATCAATTCCTGAATGATTTGCGAATCCGTAGTACTTTTTTTCTCTATCTTTGATATAAGTATGTTAATTTTCGATTTAAAGATCAATTTTTCCAGCTCTCCCGTGAGCACCTGTAAAAACATCGATTTTCAAGTTTTAATTGTTCATTCAAATACTCGGTAAAAGCCTTCAAGATTTTGTGCAAGTAGAATTGAATAGCTAAATTACAACCTGTCAAAAATTCATGCATATGAGTTTGGATTCACGACAGAATTACCTTAAGGGTGTATGTCAGATACGTTAGAGTCATTGAGCGACTAGTAAGAAAAATTACAAATATTGTGTTTAATGATCAACTAAAATAACTGAAATCACGATTTTAGCAAAAAATGAAGATTATTGTGGTTGAAGTCGAAAAACATTGCCTAGAAATGTTGTTTTTCGACTTTTTCCTTGATGTTTTGTTGCTGATTTGATTTATATTTTCCTTGACGATAACTCTTAAAATTAAAAAACGAAATTTCTTTTAACGCTGAAAATAAATATTCATAGCGGTTTTTTTGTAGGCACACCACATATGCATATCTTCTAAGCGATTATTAGTAAATACAGACAGTTTAATTAGGGTTATTCGTAATTAACGTGGCCAAAAGATATTTGTTTTTGCAACGAAACGACTTGGCAACGCCGTAATGTTTGGGCATTGGTAGCAGTGAGCCCAGCTGAATCTCCGGCGCTGGCCGGCGGTAAATAAATATGGCGGCGACCGTAACGGACAAGCTTCGCTGTAAACGGAGAAGATTTACAACAGTAAAAAAAGAAAAATGGAAAGTCAATGTGAGAACGACTGCGAAACGACGCAAATTTACATTTATTTCGATCTCCCGATCTTATCCTGTCTGGTCGATTAATAATAATTTTTTTTTAAAATTATTATTGGTTTCTTCCGTATGCCTTCTTTAGGCTTTTACGTTTCCCCTCTCCCCTTTTCCCCGTTCCTTCATAGAGACCCCTCTAGAGTGTTGTCCGCAGCCACTCATCCTAATGCACTACTGTATCGCATTTGCACGATGGCACAGGAAAACTGCGGAAAACCTGGCCGATACAGTCGGCTTTATTTTTACTGAGTTTCTACTGTATAAGAATACATTAGAAACTCAGAAAAACTGCCTCCCGCTCAGCAGTTGGCGCGCAAACCAGTGCAAAGCTAAGCGGTCACCCATTCAAGTTATGACCGCAAATAATGCTGCTTAACTCTGGGGACCGCCGAAGCCACACACCGACCGCGCGTCCACTGCTGTCGGTTGATTAATAATAATAACAATTTACAAATTTCGCGAATAGAAAACTAAAGCAAACAAATTTCCGCTACCAAGAATTTGAATTGCGCGCCTCGCATCACGTGACACGGCATCACGTGACGTCATCAGCAACGTTGCCAAGCTTAGGGCACGCGTCTTCTCAGTACGTACAACCGGGCCACTTCATCTTGTAATATTTAATTATTAACATGGGCAAGCATATTTTTTTTTCTTTGAAATATTCTATATACTTCACTGCAACTGTCAAAACAAAACAAAATCCGAAAAAGCAGTTCGGAAGTGTATTTTTTAAAAAGAGAAACAACAATGTCTACTCTTCTCCCTATGCAATCCATGTTAAAAGTCGCAAACTTTGAGTTCGAATATCTTGACATTCACGTGGGCAACGACGTTTTAATTCCATCAATGAAACCTTTATGCATTTATTTATAACCTCCGACATTTTTAAGTCAAAAAGTAGAAAACGTACTTGTTGACATACATCCTTAAGGCGAGGTGAAATATTTATGAGTGCGAGAAGGATAGCGAATATCTTTCGGAACAAGAATTCTCAGAAACTGAACATTTTTTGGGAAAAATGAAAGTTTTACAGCATGCAGAATTAAGAGACCAATGTTGTAAGACTTTTCTTTTATCAAAAAACGTTCGGTGTCGTCTGAAAGATTGTTTACAGTTTTTGTTACCGACTGAGTAGGTTTCACCTCACCTTAAGGTGATGTGCTACATGATCTCAAGTTTACCTGTTTCTCTCTCTCTCTCAGATCGCCATAAGTGCGAGTGAGATAGCTGAATCTTCCTGAAGTGTTATTCTTCGCCATGGTTGATTTTTCGAATGAAAGTCGAGAAGTACTGCCTGCACACTGCCAAGATGCAGTCGGTATTCGTTTTTTACATACTTTTCGTTTTTTGCCTGAAACATCAATTGTAACCAAGAACAACGCTTTACAGTTGTTGTTACCGACCGAGCAGTAGCACATCATCTTAAGAGGAGGTGAAACCTACTCAGTCGGTAACAAAAACTGTAACCAAACTTTCAGAGAACGCTGAACGTTTTTTGATAAAAGAAAAGTTTTACATCATTGCTCTCTTAATTCTGCATGATGTAAAACTTCCATTTTTCCCAAAAAAGATCAAGTTTCTGAGAATTCTTGTTCCGAAAGATATTCGCTATCTCTCTCGCACGCATGGAAGTTTCGCCTGCCCTTAAGATCATCTGCTCGGTCGGTAACAAAAACTGTAAAGCGTTGTTCTTGGTTACAATTGATGTTTCAGGCAAAAGACGAGAAGTACTGACTGCGTCTTGGCAGTCTGCAGTCAGTACATCTCGACTTTTATTCGAAAAATCAACCGTCGCGAAGAATAACACTTCGGGAAAATTCAGCTATCTCTCTCGCACTTATGGGGATCTGAGAGAGACAGACGACATGTAGCACATCATCTTAAGGGGAGGTGAAACGCCCATGAGTGCGAGAAAGATAGCGAATATATTTCGGAACAAGAATTCTTAGAAACTGGATATTTTTTGGGAAAAAGGAAAGTTTTACATCATGCAGAATTAAGAGGCTAATGATGTAAGACTTTTCTTTTATCAAAAAACGTTCAGTGTCCTCTGAAAGATTGATTACAGTTTTGGTTACCGACTGAGTAGTTTTCACCTCCCCTTAAGGTAATGCAAAATTTGCAACAATGAAGGCCTGTGTTAGTGTTTTATTAATACTTCTACTATCTTTGAGTTCAGAAAATATTTTTGTGATTTATTAATTTATTTCTGTAATGATTAAAAGTTTTCTTGAATATTAAAGTGCAAAGATGTGTTTTTTTAAAATAAGGCTTGATTAATAGTAGACGAAAGGTTAACAACATTTTTTTTCTAATGCTTGACGTTTGTTTAAAGTAGCATAATGAAGATTCGGATAGTGATAAGCAATTATTAATTAAATATAAACATGTTCATTACGTTGTAGGTTCAATAAAAATACTTTCTTTTAATGATACAAAAATTAACATATTGTAAATAATTCACATCATTTGATATTACCCGTTATGTTCAATAATTTATTAATAACCATTATTAGAAGCCTACAGTTCTTAGCATATTCAAATATGCTAATGTAGTTTTTATTATCTGAAAATAATTGATGAATCAATTACTTCTTGTTATCAGTGATACATTTTCGTTACCATATACAAAAAAAAGCTTTCGTTGATTCAATGAAAAAGAGAATAGATGCATTTTTTTTCATCGCATTAACAAAATATTTATTTAATTTTAATGAAGTGCCACATTTGAACAACAAAGAGAAAATTTTATCACCAAAAATAAATATATTTTCTTCAAAGAGAATATAAAATGGAAATTACATCTTTAAATATTAACATTTTTAGTATTACAAAACCAAATTAAAAAATATAAAATTAATTATTATTCGTTTTAGATTTTTTTGAAGCCGTTTATTACATTAAACAAATAGTCAATCAATTGAATGTCACTTTTTTTTTTTCAAAGAATGTATAATGTTAGGAGCGAATACAATTTTCATTGTCCAAGGTTGGAATTATTTTTTTTTATTTCAATGAAGCTCTTTGATAGCATTTAAAAAAATTTCTCGGTACATTAAAAATGGAATTTACTTACCGAACCAAAAGTTAGGAAGGAAAGTTCAACTATTCGACCCGCTTTAATCTTACGTGGATGTAAACCCGTGCTGATAATCAGGACGATTGCAAGTCCAGATTTACCACGTAATTTGTACCAATCGCTCATATAAGCAGCTTTCTCAATCTTGACGCACTGTTACGAATTGTTAAGATTTTATATATGGGTCATTCCATTCCAATTGAGCGATCCAAATTTAGTATGTTCGCAAAAAGTGTTCATAATTTTTTCAAATGTTGTTTAGACAAACATCCACAAATTATTTCAGAATTTTAGCACATACATGGATTGCCAAAAATTTAATAACGATTTTTTTTATTTCTTTTTTTTTTTTAAATTCGCTGTATATTCAAAGTTGTTCATGTATAAAATTTAAACTTTTGAATCGACTTTTTAATAAAGAAATTTTCATAATCGATAAAAAAAATTTCAGCTATTTTTCGGCCAGTTTGTCGCTATAATTTTGATAATCGAAAAAAAAATCATCGCACCTGTCCTTTGAGTAATTCACCAATGTGGCAAAATAGAAAGATATTAAAGGTGAACGATATAAATGCACCGACATAAGTGAATATCGCCA
The DNA here is from genome assembly GCA_963970395.1 of Ephialtes manifestator. NCBI lineage: Eukaryota > Metazoa > Arthropoda > Insecta > Hymenoptera > Ichneumonidae > Ephialtes > Ephialtes manifestator. Next base: position 20,160,872 of record OZ019980.1, read on the forward strand.
CTGCCTCGCTATTGTTCCATTCCTGCAACAACAATAAATTGCAATTAATCGGGAAAACTTAGATATCGATATTGCAATATTTGCTACCGTCATACAGTAGTACTCGTCTAGGCATAATGTTAGAGTCGATGCTGCTACTTCGACGCAGGATATTTCGCGAAGGGCCTCGTCAATTTTTGTAGAAAACCTGAAAAAAAAACAAAAAAAAAAATTTCAATCATTTTTTTTTTACTAAAAAAAAATGGATTTTAATTTTTGCTTTTTCATAAAGATTTTTTTTGTCATTTTTAATTACTAGATATTTGAAAGTGATGTATTTTTTTATTTCAAGAAACCACTACTTTTTAAACAATTTTTAGGAAGTTACGAATATTTTTGAAACACGTTTTTAAATTCATTTGGATATCTTATATGTTTTTTTAAGATCTGTTGATTGCGACCATAATGGAATCTATAGGAAGCCGCGCATGAAAGATATCCTTGTTTATTTTTTTTAACCACGTCAGAATAGATGTTCAGTGGTCGTCGTCATCGCACACAACATGGCGGCGTCCACTGGCGGACTAACGGACGCCGCCATGTTGCAAGCAGCCGTCGCTATAACAGACGACGTCGTGCATCTAACTTTACGGCAGTCACGCTTCCTCTTTCTTTCTCTCTCACTGTATCAACGAAATCAGACTTACATAGAAGCACAGTTCCTTGTACTTTGCATGGCCCGAACGAAACTGGGGTCAGGCCGTTAGTACCCGGCCCCAGCGATGCGGTGGCGCTCGTGGCACTGTGTATATGTGTGGCGCACGGACGTATCACAGACAGGCCACTACAAGCAAACTCTCTTTGGCTCCGCCCCTTACGCCTATCCTTTTCGCTCTCACACTGGGGTAATAGTTGGGGTCCTCATGCTATCCTTTTCGCTCTCCCACTCGAGTAATGGCTGGGGTACTCATGCTATCCTTTTCGCTCTCATACTGGAGTAATGGCTGGGGTACTCTTGCTATCCTTTTCGCTCAGATACTGGGGTAATGGCTGGGGTACTCATGCTATCCTTTTCGCTCTCACACTGGAGTAATGGCTGGGGTATTCATGCTAACCTTTTCGCTCTCACACTGGAGTAATGGCTGGGGTATTCATGCTATCCTTTTCGCTCTCACAGTGGAGTAATGGCTGGGGTACTCTTGCTATCCTTTTCGCTCTCACACTGGAGTAATGGCTGGGGTATTCATGCTATCCTTTTCGCTTTCACACTGGAGTAATGGCTGGGGTACTCTTGCTATCCTTTTCGCTCTCACACTGGAGTAATGGCTGGGGTACTCTTGCTATCCTTTTCGCTCAGATACTGGGGTAATGGCTGGAGTACTCATGCTATCCTTTTCGCTCTCACACTGGAGTAATGGCTGGGGTACTCTTGCTATCCTTTTCGCTCTCACACTGGAGTAATGGCTGGGGTATTCATGCTATCCTTTTCGCTTTCACACTGGAGTAATGGCTGGGGTACTCTTGCTATCCTTTTCGCTCTCACACTGGAGTAATGGCTGGGGTATTCATGCTATCCTTTTCGCTCTCACACCGGAGTAATGGCTGGGGTACTCTTGCTATCCTTTTCGCTCTCACACTGGAGTAATGGCTGGGGTATTCATGCTATCCTTTTCGCTTTCACACTGGAGTAATGGCTGGGGTACTCTTGCTATCCTTTTCGCTCTCACACTGGAGTAATGGCTGGGGTATTCATGCTATCCTTTTCGCTCTCACACCGGAGGAATGGCTGGGGTACTCATGCTATCCTTTTCGCTCTCACACTGGAGTAATAGCTGGGGTATTCATGCTATCCTTTTCGCTCTCACACTGGAGTAATGGCTGGGGTACTCTTGCTATCCTTTTCGCTCTCACACTGGAGTAATGGCTGGGGTATTCATGCTATCCTTTTCGCTCTCACACCGGAGTAATGGCTGGGGTACTCTTGCTATCCTTTTCGCTCTCACACTGGAGTAATGGCTGGGGTATTCATGCTATCCTTTTCGCTTTCACACTGGAGTAATGGCTGGGGTACTCTTGCTATCCTTTTCGCTCTCACACTGGAGTAATGGCTGGGGTATTCATGCTATCCTTTTCGCTCTCACACCGGAGGAATGGCTGGGGTACTCATGCTATCCTTTTCGCTCTCACACTGGAGTAATAGCTGGGGTATTCATGCTATCCTTTTCGCTCTCACACTGGAGTAATGGCTGGGGTATTCATGCTATCCTTTTCGCTCTCACACTGGAGTAATGGCTGGGGTATTCATGCTATCATTTTCGCTCTCACACTGGGCTAATGGCTGGGGTACTCATGCTATCCTTTTCGCTCTCACACTGGTGTAATGGCTGGGGTATTCATGCTATCCTTTTCGCTCTCACATTGCAGTAATGGCTGAGGTATTCATGCTATCCTTTTCGCTCTCACACTGGAGTAATGGCTGGGGTACTCATGCTATCCTATTCGCTCTCACACTGGAGTAATGGCTGGGGTATTCATGCTATCCTTTTCGCTCTCACACCGGAGGAATGGCTGGGGTACTCATGCTATCCTTTTTGCTCTCACACTGGAGTAATGGCTGGGGTATTCATGCTATCCTTTTCGCTCTCACACTGGAGTAATGGCTGGGGTATTCATGCTATCATTTTCGCTCTCACACTGGGCTAATGGCTGGGGTACTCATGCTATCCTTTTCGCTCTCACACTGGAGTAATGGCTGGGGTATTCATGCTATCCTTTTCGCTCTCACACTGGAGTAATGGCTGAGGTATTCATGCTATCCTTTTCGCTCTCACACTGGAGTAATGGCTGAGGTACTCATGCTATCATATTCGCTCTCACACTGGAGTAATGGCTGGGGTATTCATGCTATCCTTTTCGCTCTCACACTGGAGTAATGGTTGGGGTACTCATGCTATCCTTTTCGCTCTCACACTGGAGTAATGGCTGGGGTATTCATGCTATCCTTTTCGCTCTCACACTGGAGTAATAGCAGGGGTACTCATGCTATCCTTTTCGCTCTCACACTGGAGTAATGGCTGGGGTATTCATGCTATCCTTTTCGCTCTCACACTGGAGTAATGGCTGGGGTATTCATGCTATCCTTTTCGCTCTCACACTGGAGTAATGGCTGGGGTACTCATGCTATCCTTTTCGCTCTTACACTGGAGTAATGGCTGGGGTATTCATGCTATCCTTTTCGCTCTCACACTGGAGTAATGGCTGGGGTACTCATGCTATCCTTTTCGCTCTTACACTGGAGTAATGGCTGGGGTACTCATGCTAACCTTTTCGCTCTCACACTGGAGTAATAGTTGGGGTCCTCATGCTATCCTTTTCGCTCTCCCACTCGAGTAATGGCTGGGGTACTCATGCTATCCTTTTCGCTCTCATACTGGAGTAATGGCTGGGGTACTCTTGCTATCCTTTTCGCTCAGATACTGGGGTAATGGCTGGGGTACTCATGCTATCCTTTTCGCTCTCACACTGGAGTAATGGCTGGGGTATTCATGCTAACCTTTTCGCTCTCACACTGGAGTAATGGCTGGGGTATTCATGCTATCCTTTTCGCTCTCACAGTGGAGTAATGGCTGGGGTACTCTTGCTATCCTTTTCGCTCTCACACTGGAGTAATGGCTGGGGTATTCATGCTATCCTTTTCGCTTTCACACTGGAGTAATGGCTGGGGTACTCTTGCTATCCTTTTCGCTCTCACACTGGAGTAATGGCTGGGGTACTCTTGCTATCCTTTTCGCTCAGATACTGGGGTAATGGCTGGAGTACTCATGCTATCCTTTTCGCTCTCACACTGGAGTAATGGCTGGGGTACTCTTGCTATCCTTTTCGCTCTCACACTGGAGTAATGGCTGGGGTATTCATGCTATCCTTTTCGCTTTCACACTGGAGTAATGGCTGGGGTACTCTTGCTATCCTTTTCGCTCTCACACTGGAGTAATGGCTGGGGTATTCATGCTATCCTTTTCGCTCTCACACCGGAGTAATGGCTGGGGTACTCTTGCTATCCTTTTCGCTCTCACACTGGAGTAATGGCTGGGGTATTCATGCTATCCTTTTCGCTTTCACACTGGAGTAATGGCTGGGGTACTCTTGCTATCCTTTTCGCTCTCACACTGGAGTAATGGCTGGGGTATTCATGCTATCCTTTTCGCTCTCACACCGGAGGAATGGCTGGGGTACTCATGCTATCCTTTTCGCTCTCACACTGGAGTAATAGCTGGGGTATTCATGCTATCCTTTTCGCTCTCACACTGGAGTAATGGCTGGGGTACTCTTGCTATCCTTTTCGCTCTCACACTGGAGTAATGGCTGGGGTATTCATGCTATCCTTTTCGCTCTCACACCGGAGTAATGGCTGGGGTACTCTTGCTATCCTTTTCGCTCTCACACTGGAGTAATGGCTGGGGTATTCATGCTATCCTTTTCGCTTTCACACTGGAGTAATGGCTGGGGTACTCTTGCTATCCTTTTCGCTCTCACACTGGAGTAATGGCTGGGGTATTCATGCTATCCTTTTCGCTCTCACACCGGAGGAATGGCTGGGGTACTCATGCTATCCTTTTCGCTCTCACACTGGAGTAATAGCTGGGGTATTCATGCTATCCTTTTCGCTCTCACACTGGAGTAATGGCTGGGGTATTCATGCTATCCTTTTCGCTCTCACACTGGAGTAATGGCTGGGGTACTCATGCTATCCTATTCGCTCTCACACTGGAGTAATGGCTGGGGTATTCATGCTATCCTTTTCGCTCTCACACCGGAGGAATGGCTGGGGTACTCATGCTATCCTTTTTGCTCTCACACTGGAGTAATGGCTGGGGTATTCATGCTATCCTTTTCGCTCTCACACTGGAGTAATGGCTGGGGTATTCATGCTATCATTTTCGCTCTCACACTGGGCTAATGGCTGGGGTACTCATGCTATCCTTTTCGCTCTCACACTGGAGTAATGGCTGGGGTATTCATGCTATCCTTTTCGCTCTCACACTGGAGTAATGGCTGAGGTATTCATGCTATCCTTTTCGCTCACACTGGAGTAATGGCTGAGGTACTCATGCTATCATATTCGCTCTCACACTGGAGTAATGGCTGGGGTATTCATGCTATCCTTTTCGCTCTCACACTGGAGTAATCGCTGGGGTATTCATGCTATCCTTTTCGCTCTCACACTGGAGTAATGGCTGGGGTATTCATGCTATCCTTTTCGCTCTCACACTGGAGTAATGGCTGGGGTACTCAGGCGTTCTCTCTTCCTCCCATGCGCCTGCCCCAATAGCTTGATCGAGCACGTGCTGCGGCTCTAACGACTTTTTGAAACAACACGTGTCAATACAGCGAATGCAGTAATTCTGATACTTTAAAGGGGTGAGCATTTTGCGTTCACTGAAGGAGGAAAAAAAAAGTGTAAAGATTTGATCCGTGAGCCGGACACGACACCCCTATTTAGCACGCTTCTCTTTTGTACGAATAACCACTAATTCAATACCGTTTATCTGAATGAAATTATTATTTACCGATTATAATCACGTAATGAACTTTCCGCTAGCAACAATTGGTATGATAGAAGTATTGATACTTAATTACGATGATTTAAAAAGTTTTATTTTGTACGGCGTGGCATTGACTGAGGCGGTTAGGAATTTAAAAAATTTTATTACTAAATTTTTTTTTTTCGTTAAACTTAAGTTTTGAAAATTTATCTAAGACAATGATGCAAAGTAGAATCTCTAGAATCTATTAATCGTAGAATCGATAAACATAAAGGTGTAAATAAAAAAAATGTTAAATGAAGAAAATGATTAAAAAATTTGCAAATTTTTACTTTTTTAAAAATTATTTTTTTAAATATATATATTTGCTTACCCAAGTACTCGGACGTGACTATAAACGATGAACTTGATTCTCCGTTTCAAAATTTCCTCTTTCATGTCGTCCAAAGAATTTGTTAAATTCTCGAGTCGCGAAACGACAATTTCAAATTGTCCACAAGCGTGAGTGACGAACATCGCAGCGAGAGTGCATGAAGTTATGGCAACGGTAGAATTAATAAAAGCTGCGACACAGCAGGTGTAAAAAATGCATTCGTACATGGGACTTTTTTGGGAATCGACAAAAACGTCATATCCATAGTGAATTGGAATTCTCACGGTTTCATTAAACTCTACTATTGTTTTACCTGACCACAATGGTAGTATGACATAATAGCACAAAGTGCAAGTGAATAAAAAAATTCCGCAGAGCATTGTAAGCTCACGTCCAACCTGAACATTTTTTATCATAATCTTCCAGTCATTTTCGTTGTCAATATTTTTCCAGTCGTTTTCAATATGTTTTATGCAATCTTTTATTGTACGACGACGATAAACAATTGAACTGTACTTGAGAATACTCGCAATACAAAAAGTTATAGGACCTATTAGCATTAATCTCGTCATGGGATCCATTTCACAAAAAAGCATATTCGAGAGACAAGGAAGTGTAATAAAAGCCATAAGCGAACAGTTAATAATCATTAAAAATGTGGAAAGATTGTATTGAAATTTGGTCGAATACGTCGATACCATTGGCCACAAACCGAGAACCGTTAGAAGCCATTTTGTATAATTTATCGTGTAATTCACGCCTGAAATATAATTTTTTTTATTATAATTTTCGATTTTTAAAATTTCATGCTTGGATCTCATGATATCGAGTCGAATGCTTGCGAGTCACTGAAAGACGGTGCAAAACCTTTTTCTTTCCACTTCCTGAATCATAAATATTATTTATTATTAAGTTCGCGATGCGCTTGCGCAGAATGAACTTTTTTTAAATTTATGGGCATTTTGTGGAATTGAGGGATGAAAAATTTTGCAAGGAGGGAGGGAAAGGGTGGGGGGAGGGAGTGTAAAAAATTTGTGGAGATTTATCATTTATCTGTCGTTATTTTTCTATCAATATTTCAATCTTGGGTTACACGAAATATCAAAGACCATAGAACTTATCAAGTTCAGCGAACTCCATGACCTGCGCAATAGTCACGACCCCAAGACGCGCAAACTCTCTTTCATTGTTGTGATTTTATTCCCGTGACAACCGAACTACAACGCTGGGAAAAAAATTCATCGATTGCATCAGTTGAATTTTTTTATGCAGAGTAAGTGCACGTCTCTCATTTAGCTGCGGTAAAATATTTTTTTATATCTATGGCGATGTGCAAATTTATCGCATTTTGATTAATCAAGTGATTTACAAAAATTTAGTTATGATTTTTAAGCGAAAGAAGAGGGTGAAAATATGACAAAGAATGACTTTTTTTTTTAATAAATAGGAAAGTTTTTTTATTTTATTTTTTTTTTTTGGAAAAAGAAAATGGAAAATATTTCTGTATATTAGATCTATGAAATAATAAATGGTGGTGGGATTTTAAAGTTTATAAGTGTTTCGAAAAAGTTGAGGCATAAAGTGTGAATTCTTTTTTGCCGCGAATTTTCATTTTCCGTTCTTGTCTATTTGTAAGGTTTTTATTAGTCAAGAAATTAAAAAAATGTACTTATGAAAGTAAAACAAAAAAAGTGGGGGTAAGTTTGATGATCGAAAAACGGTCATTTTCATTTGTTTTTATAAATGAAAAAATTATACTTTTTTTTTTTTTTTTTTTTTTGGAAAAATAAATTGACAAATATAATAAACTGGATCTATGAAATAATAAAGGATGTTTTAATTTTTAAATGTCAAACAAAAGATTGAAATGAAGATAACAAATTATCACTTAAAATAATTTTTGATAAACTAACTCTTCAATAAATAAAAAAACCCTACACTTAAGTAAAGATAATTGTGTTTCTGATAATAATAATTCCAAGTCCCAGTCAATCGGGTAAATTTTTTGCAGTCATTGTGAGATGATTAAATTTTTTAAATTTTTCATGAAGAATAAAGTGAAGAAATTCTCGGTGTCTATGTAAAGCAAACTATTTATGCGACTGCAATTTTCTCCAGTTATAGCAGTGAGTAAAAAAAAAAGATATTCACATAGCTTGTCGCGACGGCATAAAGCTCGTTGAAATCGATTTGAATTTTAAACGACATGCGATATTGAGACTGTAATGTAATTGCAGAGTAAAGACATTCTAGTGAAGTAATTCAGACTGTCTGGATTGTTCATAAACTCGGAAATAACTGCGAAGCTATTGCTCGCGTTTAATCAATAGAGTAATGTCCGAATGGAATGATAATATGATGCTAAAAAAATTCATTTGGAATTTTTATTCACATAAATATAAATATTACATATTGTAGATAATAAATAATTAATAAAAACAAATAAATATTGTATCGTTGATTTTTATTAGCATTACAAATTAATTTTATGTTAAAATTATTGTTATTTAATATTTACCTTAAGGTGGTCTAAGGTTTATATATATAGTAAGCTATATATATACATATGTATTTGTAATTGACTGCTGTAAAAAATCTTCTGCGATTTTCATGCCGCTATAGTTCGTATCATATTTAAATAACCTATGGAAGTCTTCATTATCTGAAAAATAACGGATAAAAATTGCAAAACCTCAGAGATAATTCTGAAAATTGATAAAAATTATACTAACGTTGCTGAAACTTTCTATCGAGAGTTCCATCATTCCTCCTGCTGTGAGTTTACGAGGATAATTGGCCATTGCGATAATTAGAATCACAGCGAGTCCAGTTCTGCCTGGCAATTTGTACCAATCGATCAAGTACGAGGCTTTTCCAACTTCCGTAAACTACAATGTAAAAAATTGCAAATTAATTTTGTTTCTTTCAAAGCACTTAATTTTTATTTCAAATAAAATTGGGAATTTTAATTTTCTCGCTTTAGATTTTTTTTTCTGTTAACAAACTGAATTTTTATTTTAATCAATATCATTCATAATCACTATAATAATCATAATCATAATCACACATTTATAATATGTTAAAAAAAACTAATTGCCAAAATTTCGTTTCGTATATGAATTTAAAGAATATATATTTTTTTGCACTTAATTATTATTTCAAATCAAATCAGAAATTAAATTTTCCTACTTTAGATTTTGTTTTCTATAAATAAACTGAGTTTTTATTTAATCAATATCATTCGTTACGCTGAATTTTTATTTCAATTTTTCAGTGCCAGTTTTATAAGATATTTAGAAAAAATTAATTTCCAAAATCTCGGTTCATATGTGAATTTTCAAAATATATATTTTTCTGCAATTTTTAGATTCAGAAATTGTATTACTGCTCGATATCAGTGAAATATTTGCACTTAATTATTATTTCAAAGCAAAAATGAAAATTCAATTTTCCCACTTTAGATTAAAAAAAAAAATAAATAAACTGAGTTTTTTATTTAATCAATATCATTCGTTAAAATGAATTTTAATTTCAATTTTTCAGTGAAATATTTGCAATATTTGCAAAAAAGTAAAATACTGTAACGTACCTGTTCCTTTAGGAGTTCACCAATGTGACAAAAAATATATATATTAAAACACTCGGAAATGAGCAGCACTACGTACGTTATAATTGCTACAGATTCACTGTTGCTCCATTCCTGCATTAAAAATAATAATAATAATAAAAATCATAAATTTATTAAATTATCGCTTTTAGTGCGTTATGGTTTTTTTTTCTACCATTAGACAGTAGTATTCCAACATGCATATGATGAGCGTTGAAGTACCCACTTCCATTAGACATATCTCTCGTAAAATATCATCAATAATCGCCGAAAATCTAAAGACAAAAAAAAAATGTCGGACGTCTTCCAAATTATTGCGGTAATTATGCAATTTAGAGAAATGTCATTATCTTTAATTTTATTTTTTTATTATATTTATTCACCTTGAAAAATAAAATTCACCATGAAAAAAAAAAATCTGTGATGTTTAAAATTTGAAAATTCCACTAAATTGCATGATAACCATAAAAATGGCGTGCAATATTATTGATATTGAATTATTTTATCGAAAATATTGCGATGCAAGTTCTATTGTTATTTACATGATAAAATTTTTTTTTTTTTGTACTTTTAACGAATAAATTTTGTCCAAAAAAAATACGCAGAAATATTTCATTCGGGCAATTAAAAAAAAAATACGAAAACAATTCATGATAATAAAGTTTTCTCTATGCAGAAGCAAAAAAGAGCATTAAATATTTTTATTTAAAAATTTTTTAAATATTTATCGATAGATTTACTGGATCGAATCGACAATATAATATAAAAACCTATATTGAATAAAAAAAACATTTAGTCAAAAAGATGAAATATTTTGTTGATTAAAAAAAATGATTTTCACATGAAAAATGAAGGAATTGAGAATATAATTGATTCAAATACTTCGTACATTTGCATACCGCCAGAAAATTGATTTATTTGAATCAAGTGAAATATTGTCCGTGTTCAATTATATTTTTCACTCAGTGAAAAAATCCTCAAAAAAGAGTAAAGAATAACGAAAAAAATGCTTGATAACAAAATTCTCTATGAAGAAGCAAAAAGGAGCAATTAAATATTTCTATTGATTCAAAAAAATATTTAGTCAAAAAGATAAAATATTTTGTAGTTTAAAAAAAAAATCATTTTCATTCAACAAAGCAACGAATTGAAGATATTTGATTTATTTGAATCAATTTATAAAACTTGAATAAATTCAAACCAAATCCTTTCTGAATTCATTTATATTTTTCGCTAGTTGCAAAAACCTTTAATTCCAATAATAATAATAAAAATAAAATAAACAACAAAGTTTTCACTAGGAAGAAGCAAAAAGGAGCATTAAATATTTTTATTTAACAATTTTTAAAATATTTATCGATAGATTTACTGGATCGAATCGACAATATAATATAAAAATCTATTTTGCATTAAAAAAAAATTTAGTCAAAAAGATGAAATATTTTGTTGATTAAAAAAAATGATTTTTATATGAAAAATGAAGGAATTGAAAATATAATTGATTCAAATACTTCGTACATTTGCATGCCTCCAGAAAATTGATTTATTTGAATCAAGTGAAATATTGTCCGTGTTCAATTATATTTTTCACTCAGTGAAAAAATCCCCAAAAAAGAGTAAAGAAAAACGAATAAAATGCACGATAACAAAATTCTCTATGAAGAAGCAAAAAGGAGCAATTAAATATTTCTATTGATTCAAAAAAATATTTAGTAAAAAAGATGAAATATTTTGTAGTTAAAAAAAAATCATTTTCATACAACAAATCAACGAATTGAAGATATTTGATTTATTTGAATCAATTTATAAAACTTGAATAAATTCAAATCAAATTCTTTCTGAACTCATTTATATTTTTCGCTAGGTGCAAAAATCTTTAATCCCAATAATAATAATAAAAATAAAATAAACAACAAAGTTTTCTCTAGGAAGAAGCAAAAAGGAGCATTAAATATTTTTATTTAACAATTTTTAAAATATTTATCGATAGATTTACTGGATCGAATCGACAATATAATATAAAAATCTATATTGAATAAAAAAAAAATTTAGTCAAAAAGATGAAATATTTTGTTGATTAAAAAAAATGATTTTTATATGAAAAATGAAGGAATTGAAAATATAATTGATTCAAATACTTCGTACATTTGCATATCTCCAGAAAATTGATTTATTTGAATCAAGTGAAATATTGTCCGTGTTCAATTATATTTTTCACTCAGTGAAAAAACCCCCAAAAAAGAGTAAAGAAAAACGAATAAAATGCATGATAACAAAATTCTCTATGAAGAAGCAAAAAGGAGCAATTAAATATTTCTATTGATACAAAAAAATATTTAGTCAAAAAGATGAAATATTTTGTAGTTTAAAAAAAAATCATTTTCATTAAAAAAATCAACGAATTGAAGATATTTGATTTATTTGAATCAATTTATAAAACTTGAATAAATTCAAATCAAATTCTTTCTGAACTCATTTATATTTTTCGCTAGGTGCAAAAATCTTTAATTCCAATAATAATAATAAAAATAAAATAAACAACAAAGTTTTCTCTAGGAAGAAGCAAAAAGGATAAATTATTACCTGAGAACTCGAACATGACAGCGAATAATAAAAGCTATTCGTTCCTCAACGATATTTTCGTCGGCCACTGAAATTTCGTCAGATTCAACGAGACTTTCGAGTCTTGAGATGACGATTTGAATTTGTCCACAAGCGTGACTCACAAAAATGGCAGCGATATTGCAAATGGTCGTCACAACAGTAAAATGGAAGAATGCAGAAACGCAATTGCTGCAGAATACGATTTCGTAATTGAAACCATTTCGAAGATCGACAAATAAATCGGTGCCTGGATACGCAAGTGGTCTTACAGTTTCGTTAAATTCGTTTATAGTATTTCCTGCCCATAATGGCATTATCGTGTGATAAGAAATGGCACCACTGTACATACAAATCGTGCACATTATTGTCATTCCATTTCCAACCCTCAGATTTCTCATCATGATATCACGATCATTTTCACTGACAATATTTTGCCAATCGTTATCCATGTGTTCGATACAAAGTTTTATCGATCCCGAGCGAAACACAAGAACAAAGTGCTTGAGAATATTCGTCGTTTGAAAACTAATAGGTCCAAGTAATACAAGCAAATCGAGACGATCAACGTCATGCAAAATGACGTAAGTCAAAATGGGAACCACAAGTACAATCATGGAAATTGAAGAAAATGGCAATAGAATTTTGGAAATTAATTTATCCCTCGTTGATGGTTTTGATATTACGTATGGCCAAATTCCCAAAAATGTGAGAAACCATCGAGTGTAATTTGTAGCATTGTTCATGTCGAAAACATGATTTTTGTTTGCTATTTTTTCGTCTATTAAAGGGCCACGATTTTTCATGGTCATACTTCCGGTTTGAAGATTCACGAGTGACTGGAGAGACTGGACAGATTTTTTCCTTCATTTCCGGGTAAATTATTTCCTTTCGTGGAAAGTGATATTCTCGTTGATTTTGCATGAGCTTTACTGCCTCTTAAGTTTCCCTTTAGCTATTCCGGGTGTACATTTTTTTTCTCCCTCCTTTGATGCGCGAAAGGGGTGGAAAAATGACAACAGAAAAAAAAACTGTGCATGAGACGGGAAGAGTCTTTTATTTAAAAAATAATGAAAGACATGCGCAATAAGTTTTCTTATGGCTTTGCACTTTGTTTGTTTTGTTATTTGTTTTTTTCACTCTGTTGTTGTGACTGAAAGAAGTTGATAGTTGCACGGCGCAACTTTTGCGGTTTGTTGATCAGACGTTTCCATGACAACTGTCTGGACATCGTGAACACGTCATAGTTTGGTTCATTGATTTTATTAGATGTCTTGTGAACGGTCGAACTGAACAGTCGTTTAATTGAAAATTTTGTTTATTGTGTTTTATCGAATATTGATCGAGTTTTGACAAATGGAAGTTTATCATTTTGCACAGGTCCGTTTTTATGCAAATTACATTATTAAGTTAGAAAATTTTGTTTATTGTGTTTTATCAAATGTTGATCAAGTTTTGACAAATGGAAATTTATTAATTTGCAGAGGTTCGTTTTTATGCAAATTACATTATTGAATTTTAAAAATTCGGGAAAACGATTTTTCAGCAAAAAAAGTTGTGTCATTTTTACGAAAATCGGAAGTGACAGTAAAATAATTATTACAAATATTGCGACATTGATATAGTAATGGACATTTTTATTTAGCCTTAAATTATTGAAAATCAGACACGCGTTAGTAAAAAAAATACACTGTCACTAATAAATAGCTCGTTATTAATTAAAGTGGTCGTTAAGCTGCAAAAGAGGAAGAAAATTTTGTTTTTTGTGTATTATCAAATGTTGATGAAATTTTGACAAATGGAAGTTTATTAATTTGCACAGGTTCGTTTTTATGCAAATTACATTATTGAATTTTAAAAATTCGAGAAAACGATTTTTCAGTAAAAAAATGTTGAATCATTTTTACGAAAATCGGAAGAGACAGTAAAAAAATTATTACAAATATTGCGACATTGATGGACATTTTTATTTAGCCACAAGTTATTGAAAATCAGACAAGCGTTAGTAAAAAAAATACACTGTCACTAATAAATAGCTCGTTATTAATTAAAGTGGTCGTTAAGCTGCAAAAGAGGAAGAAAATTTTGTTTTTTGTGTATTATCAAATGTTGATGAAATTTTGACAAATGGAAGTTTATTAATTTGCACAGGTTCGTTTTTATGCAAATTACATTATTGAATTTTAAAAATTCGGGAAAACAATTTTTCAGTAAAAAATGTTGAATCATTTTTACGAAAATCGGAAGTGACAGTAAATAATTATTACAAATATTGCGATATTGATATAGTAATGGACATTTTTATTTAGCCACAAGTTATTGAAAATCAGACACGCGTTAGTAAAAAAAGTACACAAAATTATTATTATTATTATAAATAGCTCGTTATTAATTAAAGTGGTCGTTAAGCTGCAAAAGAGGAAGAAAATTTTGTTTTTTGTGTATTATCAAATGTTGATGAAATTTTGACAAATGGAAGTTTATTAATTTGCACAGGTTCGTTTTTATGCAAATTACATTATTGAATTTTAAAAATTCGGGAAAACGATTTTTCAGTAAAAAATGTTGAATCATTTTTACGAAAATCGGAAGTGACAGTAAAATAATTATTACAAATATTGCGATATTGATATAGTAATGGACATTTTTATTTAGCCACAAGTTATTGAAAATCAGACACGCGTTAGTAAAAAAAATACACTGTCACTAATAAATAGCTCGTTATTAATTAAAGTGGTCGTTAAGCTGCAAAAGAGGAAGGAAATTTTGTTTATTGTGTAATATCAAATATTGATGAAATTTTGACAAATGGAAGTTTATTAATTTGCACAGGTTCGTTTTTATGCAAATTACATTATTGAATTTTAAAAATTCGGGAAAACGATTTTTCAGTAAAAAAAGTTGAATCATTTTTAAGAAAATCGGAAGTGACAGTAAAATAATTATTACAAATATTGCGAGATTGATATGGTAATGGACATTTTTATTTAGCCACAAGTTATTGAAAATCAGACATGCGGTAGTAAAAAAAATAGACTGTCACTAATAAATAGCTCGTTATTAATTAAAGTGGTCGTTAAATTGCAAAAGAGGAAGAAAATGTTGTTTATTGTGTATTATCAAATGTTGATGAAATTTTGACAAATGAAAGCTTATTAATTTGCACAGGTTCGTTTTTATGCAAATTACATAATTGAATTTTAAAAATTCGGGAAAACGTTTTTTCAGTAAAAAAAAGTTGAATCATTTTTACGAAAAACGGAAGTGACAGTAAAATAATTATTACAAATATTGCGACATTGATATAGTAATGGACATTTTTATTTAGCCATAAGTTATTGAAAATCAGACACGCGTTAGTAAAAAAAATACACTGTCACTAATAAATAGCTCGTTATTAATTAAAGTGGTCGTTAAGCTGCAAAAGAGGAAGAAAATTTTGTTTTTTGTGTATTATCAAATGTTGATGAAATTTTGACAAATGGAAGTTTATTAATTTGCACAGGTTCGTTTTTATGCAAATTACATTATTGAATTTTAAAAATTCGGGAAAACGATTTTTCAGTAAAAAATGTTGAATCATTTTTACGAAAATCGGAAGTGACAGTAAATAATTATTACAAATATTGCGATATTGATATAGTAATGGACATTTTTATTTAGCCACAAGTTATTGAAAATCAGACACGCGTTAGTAAAAAAAATACACTGTCACTAATAAATAGCTCGTTATTAATTAAAGTGGTCGTTAAATTGCAAAAGAGGAAGAAAATTTTGTTTTTTGTGTATTATCAAATGTTGATGAAATTTTGACAAATGGAAGTTTATTAATTTGCACAGGTTCGTTTTTATGCAAATTACATTATTGAATTTTAGAAATTCGGGAAAACGATTTTTCAGTGAAAAAAGTTGAATCATTTTTACGAAAATCGGAAGTGACAGTAAAAAAATTATTGCAAATATTGCGACATTGATATAGTAATGGACATTTTTATTTAGCCACAAGTTATTGAAAATCAGACACGCGTTAGTAAAAAAAATACACTGTCACTAATAAATAGCTCGTTATTAATTAAGCGGTCGTTAAATTGCTAAAGAGGAAGAAAATTTTGTTTATTGTGTATTATCAAATGTTGATGAAATTTTGACAAATGGAAGTTTATTAATTTGCACAGGTTCGTGTTTATGCAAATTAAATTATTGAATTTTAAAAATTCGGGAAAACGATTTTTCAGCAAAAAAAGTTGAGTCATTTTTAAGAAAATCGGAAGTGACAGTAAAATAATTATTACAAATATTGCGACATTGATATAGTAATGGACATTTTTATTTAGCCATAAGTTATTGAAAATCAGACACGCGTTAGTAAAAAAAATACACTGTCACTAATAAATAGCTCGTTATTAATTAAAGTGGTCGTTAAGCTGTAAAAGAGGAAGAAAATTTTGTTTTTTGTGTATTATCAAATGTTGATGAAATTTTGACAAATGGAAGTTTATTAATTTGCACAGGTTCGTTTTTATGCAAATTACATTATTGAATTTTAAAAATTCGGGAAAACGATTTTTCAGTAAAAAAAGTTGAATCATTTTTAAGAAAATCGGAAGTGACAGTAAAATAATTATTACAAATATTGCGACATTGATATAGTAATGGACATTTTTATTTAGCCATAAGTTATTGAAAATCAGACACGCGTTAGTAAAAAAAATACACTGTCACTAATAAATAGCTCGTTATTAATTAAAGTGGTCGTTAAGCTGCAAAAGAGGAAGAAAATTTTGTTTATTGTGTAATATCAAATGTTGATGAAATTTTGACAAATGGAAGTTTATTAATTTGCACAGGTTCGTTTTTATGCAAATTACATTATTGAATTTTAAAAATTCGGGAAAACGATTTTTCAGTAAAAAAAGTTGAATCATTTTTAAGAAAATCGGAAGTGACAGTAAAATAATTATTACAAATATTGCGACATTGATATAGTAATGGACATTTTTATTTAGCCATAAGTTATTGAAAATCAGACACGCGTTAGTAAAAAAAATACACTGTCACTAATAAATAGCTCGTTATTAATTAAAGTGGTCGTTAAGCTGCAAAAGAGGAAGAAAATTTTGTTTTTTGTGTATTATCAAATGTTGATGAAATTTTGACAAATGGAAGTTTATTAATTTGCACAGGTTCGTTTTTATGCAAATTACATTATTGAATTTTAAAAATTCGGGAAAACGATTTTTCAGTAAAAAAAGTTGAATCATTTTTAAGAAAATCGGAAGTGACAGTAAATAATTATTACAAATATTGCGACATTGATATGGTAATGGACATTTTTATTTCGCCACAAGTTATTGAAAATCAGACACGCGTTAGTAAAAAAATACAATGTCACTAATAAATAGCTCGTTATTAATTAAAGTGGTCGTTAAGCTGCAAAAGAGGAAGAAAATTTTGTTTTTTGTGTATTATCAAATGTTGATGAAATTTTGACAAATGGAAGTTTATTAATTTGCACAGGTTCGTTTTTATGCAAATTACATTATTGAATTTTGAAAATTCGGGAAAACGATTTTTCAGTAAAAAATGTTGAATCATTTTTACGAAAATCGGAAGTGACAGTCAATAATTATTACAAATATTGCGACATTGATATAGTAATGGACATTTTTATTTAGCCACAAGTTATTGAAAATCAGACACGCGTTAGTAAAAAAAATACACTGTCACTAATAAATAGCTCGTTATTAATTAAAGTGGTCGTTAAGCTGCAAAAGAGGAAGAAAATTTTGTTTTTTGTGTAATATCAAATGTTGATGAAACTTTGACAAGTGGAAGTTTATTAATTTGCACAGGTTCGTTTTTATGCAAATTACATTATTGAATTTCAAAAATTCGGGAAAACGATTTTTCAGTAAAAAAAGTTGAATCATTTTTACGAAAATCGGAAGTGACAGTAAATAATTATTACAAATATTGCGACATTGATATAGTAATGGACATTTTTATTTAGCCATAAGTTATTGAAAATCAGACACGCGTTAGTAAAAAAAATACACTGTCACTAATAAATAGCTCGTTATTAATTAAAGTGGTCGTTAAGCTGCAAAAGAGGAAGAAAATTTTGTTTATTGTGTAATATCAAATGTTCATGAAATTTTGACAAATGGAAGTTTATTAATTTGCACAGGTTCGTTTTTATGCAAATTACATTATTGAATTTTAAAAATTCGGGAAAACGATTTTTCAGTAAAAAATGTTGAATCATTTTTACGAAAATCGGAAGTGACAGTAAATAATTATTACAAATATTGCGATATTGATATAGTAATGGACATTTTTATTTAGTCACAAGTTATTAAAAATCAGACACGCGTTAGTAAAAAAAATACACTGTCACTAATAAATAGCTCGTTATTAATTAAAGTGATCGTTAAATTGCAAAAGAGGAAGAAAATTTTGTTTATTGTCTAATATGAAATGTTGATGAAGCTTTGAGAAATTGAAATTTATTATTTTGAACAGGTCCGTTTTTATGCAAATTATATTATTGAATTTAAAAAATTCGGAAAGGCGATTTTTCAGTAAAAAAAGTTGAATCATTTTTACGAAAATCGGAAGTGACATTAAAAAAATTATTACAAATATTGCGATTTTGATATAGAGGCGTTAGTAAAAAAAATACACTGTCACTAATAAATAGCTCGTTATTAATTACAGTGGTCGTTAAATTAAACAAGAGGAAGAAAATTTTATTGTTTATTATTAAGTGTTAATTGATTTTTTGGATAAATCGAAGTTTAACATTTCCCACAGGTTTGTTTTTCATTTTGTGAAATTATTTTATTGAATTTTAAAAATACAGAAAAACGATTTTTCGGTTGAAAACGTTGACTTAATTTTAAAAAAAAATCAAAACTGTCAGTAAAATAGTTATTACAAATTTCGAGTTATTGGTATAGTAATGGAAAGTTTTATTTAACTATACAAGTTATTGAAAATTAGATACGCGTTTGTAAAAAATACAATATCACTAATAAACAGTTTATTATTAATCGTAAGAAATGTTAACTAAATATTCTCAGGAAAATCTTGAATTAGGCAACGATGCACTTTTACGCATTTATAAAAATAACATTATGTCATGTTTCGCAACATGTTTAGGTATGCGAGTGTAGTTCTGATAATCTAAAAAAAAAAAGATTTCCTGTTTTTTTTTTGGGTTTCATAAATTTTGTGTCATTAATGTACTTACGCTGCCAAAAGTGGCTATTGACAGTTCAAGCATTTTTCCGGCTGTGAGTTTTCGAGGATAATTTGCCATAGCGATAATCATTACCAAACTTAACCCAGTTTTTTCTGGTAATCTGTACCATTCAATCATATAAGCTGCTTTTCCGACTTGGTAACACTGTGGATTGTTGAATATTATTAATTGTGAAGTGCATATTAACTACAGATAATTAACAAAAATATGTCTTAAAATATTTGCTTTCTATTGTTAAGAAAGAAAATTAAATTAAAAATCCATTAGTGCGTGATTAAAAAAAGTGTTTGACATTACAAGAAATATGTTTTGAAAATTCTTTCCCTTTTTTTTTTAACTGCTGTAAAAACTCTAAATTCTGGTTATATCTTAGTGAACAAAAATAAAAAATGCACCTAAATATCTTCAGAATCATTAAACACGATGTTTTAAACTAAAAAAAAAAAAAAACTATTTGAAAAAATCGACAAAAAAGGCGAATTTAAAAATCGCAAAAAAGTGTTAAAAATCGCAAATCCATTTCTTAAAAAAAAAAAAAGTTATCGAAATGTTAGTTGAATGACTTTTTAAACAGATTTATCAATAATTTGATGGCACTATTATTATAATGTTCTTAGTATCTGAAATTAAATAATTTTTTTTTTATTTCGGTTCGAAAAATTCTCGAATTCCACTCAATGCAATTTTTTGTTTGGGAAATTATCTGTAAAATATTCTTAACTCGAGTTTCCAATTTACAATTTTATTCTCTAAATCAACAAATATTAAAAAACGTCATAGTATTGTATAAATTTTACAAGTGCTCATTTACTGATTTTTATAGGGGAGATGGAGGCAAAACGGGCATCACGACTGAAAATGACAATTGGGGGCAAAACAGGCATCGTTTCAACTTTTTCGAACACGACTTTTTTCAATTTTCTGACATTTCTTACTTGAAAATTTCGGAAAATAATTGGTGATGTCAATAAAACAGGCAGGGAGGCAAAACAGGCATCTCGGCTAAATATAGGTATCGGGGTCAAAATTGGCACCAAATCATAAAAAGAGAATTTCGTTCTAATTGATTTCTTTATGATATATCGATTTTTTTTTCAAAGAATTAATTTGATTATAAATTTTTTGAAAAATTCATTTGACTATATTTTTTTCTTTGCTCAACAAAGTATCGAAAAAAAGTTCTGAACGGATGGTTAAAAAAATTCTGATCTGATGAAGATTATCAATTTTTTTTCATCACCAATTTGACGTATTTTCCGCACTTTCCCGATCTAAGGAACGTAAAAAACTGAGACAAATTGTTTTTACGAAAGTTGAGATGGTGCCCGTTTTGCCCCCAATCCCGATTTTTAATGGAGCTGCCCGTTTTGCCCCCCTGTCCATTTTGCCCCCATCTCCCCTAAGTGTTTTTGCATTACTATTCCTTGATTTCAAATGTATGAAACAGATTTATTACCTGCTCCTTCAGGAGCTCGCCGATGTGACAATATATAAATATATTGAAAACCAAAGAAAGGAGCAACATTAAATAAGTTATTATTCCCACACCATTTCCATTGTTCCATTCCTGCAACGAAGATTTCGTTTCAGCACCGAAATTACGAAAGTAATTAAGGGGAGGGAGTGAGAACTTAATTGCTGATATTTATTGAGAAATTTGTCTGCTAATGTCATTATAAAATATATATTTTCTTTTAAACAGTGAAAAAATATTTTCAGTTACTCTGGCAAAATTATCTAATCATTGCAAATAAATTTTTGGATTTTAAAAATTGCTCAGTTGTACATGAGAAATTTTTTTCCGGCGTTACTTTTGCGATTTCGGATAAAGATAAAATTGGCAAAATGTCATAGACTCGAAGTCTTAATTAATAAAATAATTTTCATTAAAAAATTATGACTTCATTAATGAAAAAAAAAACTACAAAGCAAAAAAAAAAAAATCTTTGTCTCTGAGTTCAAAAAGTATATATTTTTTAGATGATATCAGCAGGTAAATAGTCAGATATATTTGACAATAAATATCAGCAATTTGCGTCTGACTCACTCTCCTTAATCCAATTATAAATTTCTACCGTCATGCAGTAGTATTCGAGCAAACATATGATTACAGTTGAGCCAACGACTTCCATGAGGCATATTATACGTAAAACTTCGTCGATCCTCGATGAAAATCTGCAGATGTCACAATATTAATAATCATGAAATAAAAATGGAAAATAAAAATTTGCACATGTAATGATTTTCTATTTTTTTAAAAAGTCTTCTCCTTTTCATGACGCGAACTGACATTTTAAGGTAGTTCATTTATGAACCAAATTTCGAATTTGATTCATGAGTGAACGAAATTTCGAATTTGGTTCATAAGTCAACTAAATTTCGAATTTGGTTTAATTTCGAATAAGTGCATTATATTTCATATTTTTAGTTCATTTATGAACTAAATGAAGTAAATGAAGTAAATTCGAAATTTAGTTGACTTATGAACTAAATTCGGAATTTAGTTCACTTCTGAACCAAATTCGAAATTTAGCTCACTTATGAACCAAATTCAAAATTTAGTTCACTTATGAAGGAAATTCGAAATTTAGTTGACTTATGAACCAAATTTCCAATTTAGTTAATTTATGAACAAAATTCGAAATTCAGTTGACATGAATCAAATTTCAAAATTGATTCATTTATGAACAAAATTCGAAATTTAGTTTACTTAAGAATCAAAATTCGAAATTTAGTTCATTTATGAATCAAATTTCAAATTTAGGTAATTTATGAACAAAATTGGAAATTTAGTTCACTTATGAATCAAATTTAGAATTTTGTTCATAAATGAACTAAATTTCGAATTTTGTTCATAAATGAACTAAATTTAGAATTTGGTTCATAAGTGAACTAAATTCCGAATTTTGGTTCATTAGTGAACTAAATTCAAACATAAGATTATTTTTTTATTCCATTTCAATTTTTAGAAAAGAGTCTATAGGTTCACTAGCTTCCGCAAATTTTTAGCATTCGAGGTAAATCATTTTTTACAAATAAAGCCATGCTAAAGGAGGATCGGTATTGAATTGTTATGTGTTGCTTTAGCCGTTTATGAAGGATATGTGGTATAGGTGCTTCGGCGAATGACGGCTTATGACTTTTTTCCTTTTTTTGGGTTTAACGTTTCGCCCTGATCAGGGCCTCTTCAGAAACCATTTATTGTTGTTATATTCTAAAATGTATGTACAGACAAAAAAAATATATAAAATAATATTTTGTACCGAAAAAAATTATAAAAATAATATTGTTCGTGTTAGTACTAATTTCCTTTGCAATAAGCTTACCGATGAGTTTGTGACCTCATACTTGTTTATGTCTCACATTTGGTGATTGGTGACCGGGGAGCCCGGTCACCAATCACAAAGCACTGGAAAAGATCTATTTGTCAAACAGCAAATATACAAATGTGAGACATAAACAAGTATGAGGTCACAAACTCATCGGTAAGCTTATTGCAAAGGAAATTAGTACTAACACGAACAATATTATTTTTATAATTTTTTTTGGTACAAAATATTATTTTATATATTTTTTTTGTCTGTACATACATTTTAGAATATAACAACAATAAATGGTTTCTGAAGAGGCCCTGATCAGGGCGAAACGTTAAACCCAAAAAAAGGAAAAAAAGTCATAAGCCGTCATTCGCCGAAGCACCTATACCACAGATCGGTATTGAATTTGGGTTGTATCTATAAATAGGTTTGGTTTTTATGAGAATTGGAATTTTTCGAAAAATTTACATTTTGCTATAACTTACGTAAAATATCATAAAGTAAATTGAAATTTATTGAAATTTTATATAACACAACAATTTAAAAAATATTTCATTCACATTGTATTGAATATTGAATTTAAAAAAAGTCCGCACGCATTACATAATGATTTTATAATTTATACGATTTGTTTGTGTCGTGTAAATACCAAAACTTTAAATGTAACAAAAAAAAGTTGCAAACTAGAACATTGCACATTGATTCCTAATTATTTTCCATTTTTCACAAAACTTCCTCTATGAGGAAGCCAAAAATTATAAATACGATTACTCATAGAAGTGGTTTTGTGAAAAATGGAAATTAATGAGGAAGCAATGTGTAATATTTTACTTCGCAACTTAAAAAAAATGTACCAGTAAATAAACATAAAAATCAAAGCTATTTCAATGGACAACCAGACGGAAAAAAAGTGATTAAGCAAAAATCAATCAAGAAATTACCTCAAGACTCTAACATGCCATCGAACAATTATAGTAAATCGAGCCCCGATTTTACAAACGTCGTTCTCTTCCGGATTCGAGTCCAAAAGTCCGGCAAGTTTAGACATCAAAATTTCAATTTGTCCACAAGCGTGAGTAACAAGAATAGAAGCAAGATTAAAAGTGGCGGTAACAACTGTAAAATGGAGGAAAGCGGAGATGCAAATGCCACAAAATACAATTTCGTAGGTAACTTTGGCTTGCGAATCGACGAAAATATCAGTTCCGGGATAAGCAAGTGGCTTTAATGTTTCGTTCATTTGATTTGTCACTTTTCCAGAACAAAGTGGCATAACAGCGTGATAAAACATAGCACCGATGTACATGCAAATGGTGAAAATCACTGTCAATCCATGACCGACCCTGAGATTCTTCATCATAACATCCCGATCACCTTTATTATCCAAACGTCGCCAATCAGTTTCCATGTGTTGTATGCAAAGTTTAACCGTATCGGAGCGAAACAACAGGACGAAATATTTGAGAACGTTGGTACCATGGAACCCAATTGGTCCCAGAAGTATAAGTAATTCCATACGATCCACTTCCCGCAAAGTTATATGACCCACGGTTGGAAAAAGTAGCAATATCAAGATGATGGAACAAGATGGTAACATTAATATTGACACGTATCTCTCGATTCTCGTTGGTTTTGGTACAACGTAGGGCCAAACGCCCAAAAATGTAAAAAACCATCGAGTATACTGAAGAGCATGATTCAAATCTGATACGTAATCTTTGTTGTTCACTTTTTCCAGCCTATTAATGTCATTCATCGTAACGGTATGAAAGTGCACGAGTTACTGTCTCTGTAAAAAGCATTTTGTTTCTTCAATTTTCAAGTATAATTTTTCTGAGCTACAGCAGCATTACCTTTGCATGATCTAAGTTTGCTACTATGTCTGACCGATAATCAATGATGCACGAAGATACGTGGACAAAATACGGACAATGTGGTGGTGGAAATAAAAAATAAATAAAAAATCCTTTGTCTGATGTCGTTGCTCCCTGAGTTTCAAAGTAATGAGAGACATGCGCACTAAGTTTTGTTGCAGATATATTCGCTTTTTTCTCAGCTTTTTTTACTCCCCCTATAATCCATCCTTTCCATCAAACTTTAGAGACACATAGCGCAGAATCAACCGAATTGTTAGGAGCTCTATAGGCAATGGAAGCCACAATTCTTTGCTTCATCGATTCGGACGGTCCTTAGTCCGATATTTTTAATTCCTGTTTTGTTCTCGAATCCCATACACATCTTTGTTAGGCCTAAGGGATATGATACATAGATATGTATGGGATTTGGCACAAACGTGAGTTTGTGAGTTCTTATAGTGTCCAATGTCTTTTTTTTTTTGGTGGTCATTGGCGAAAGAAGAAAGTGCATTTTTACGAATTTTTTTTGCTCTGTCCAGTGAAGTGTGTCAGAAATTTGAAAAGTTATTATAATTTCCATCGATTTTTTTTTTGAGGAACCAGAAAAATTTATTTTTCTATCCAGTCATCTGTGAAATAATTAATGGTGAGTCCCAAAATTATACGTGAATAATTGTCCTTGAGAAAAATAAGTCAAACGATGCAGTATTTTATGACAAGTTGTAAAGATACCGCAAGAAATTATAACTTGATCCGTATTTATTATTATTAATAATAATTCTATCCAGTCATCTGTGAAATAATTAATGATGGGTCCCAAAATTATACGTGAATAATTGTCCTTGAGAAAAATAAGTCAAACGATGCAGTATTTTATGACAAGTAAAAGAAATTATAACTTGATCCGTATTTATTATTATTAATAATAATTTTCAAAGCTAACGCTAAAATATAAGTTACTGTCGTCATTATCGTTTGTATCATTTTTAAATCCCTTATGAAAGTACAAAGTGTAAAATAGATGACATTTTTTCTCATTGTGAATTATTCCATAATAATTGGGTTTAGTCAAACGGAAAATTATCTATCTGCACATTTTTTAAACTTTTTAAATATACTTTATTGAATATCAAGAGTACAAGAAAATATTTTTTGAACTAAAGGTTAAAATAATATTTACATATTTCGACAGTATTTAAATATTTAATTTTATTGTAAATTATTGCATATCCGACACGCGTTAGTAAAAAAATACAATATCACTAATAAATAATTGCTAGCAGTAAGAAATGTCTATTAAATATTTTCACGAAAATTATGAATTAGGCAATGATTCATTTTTACCCATAGCCGTTTATAAAAATAATATTATGTCATGTTTCGCAACATGTTTAGGTATGCAAAAGTAGATTTGATAATCTGAAAAAGATTTTATGCTTTTTTTCGGATATTTTAAATTTCTTGAGTGACTTTAATTTACGTACGTTACCGAAAGTGGCGATTGACAGTTCAAGCATTCGACCAGCTGTGATTTTTCGAGGATAATTAGCCATGGCAATAATCATGATCAAAGTGAGTCCAGTTTTTCCTGGTAATCTGTACCATTCGATCATGTAAGCTGCTCCTCCGATTTGAAAACACTGTTCATCAATTGTCATAATTAATTTGAATTTTTACATCACTATACCTCAAAGTTGTAAAACCCAATTAATTCAAGAAATATAATTTACAATATAGTTTTTTTGTTATTATTATTTCTTAATAATAACCTGTAGTGATTATAAAATTATGTGTAAACATTTGAACTAATGAAAAAAAAATTACCCATTTTTTATGTAAAAGATTTTCAGAAATAGTGAAATAAATGGGAATAAATAAATAAAGTGCACGATCCTCTTTTTTAACGCATTAATTATGTTTTCCCCATTTTTAAAAAAAATATTGACGTGCAATTTTATTAACAATTATTATTTTTATATTATGATTAATATAAAAAATTAGAGAAAAAATTAGATTTCAAACTTATGAAGCAAGTGCTCATCAATTGTCATAATTAATTTGTGTTTTTACATCACTATTTCTCAAAGTTGTAAAACCCGATTAATTCAAGAAATATAATTTACAGTATAGTATATTTTGGAATTATGATTTGTTAATAATAACCTGTAGTGATTATAAAATTATGTGTAAACATTTGAACTACTGAAATAAAAAAAAAAATTACCAAGTTTTTTATATTAAAAAATTCAAGAAATAGTGAAATAAATCGGAATAAATAAATAAAGTGCATGATCCTCTTTCTTAACGCATTAATTATGTTTTCCCCATTTTTTTCAAAAATATTGACGTGCAATTTTATTAACAATTATTATTTTTATATTATGAATAATATAAAAAATAATATTTTTAATATAGATAATAATAATTTTTATATTATACATTGTATTATAATTGCTACATTTTATTATTATGAAATCATAATTATATGGCGAATCGATTCATTATTGTCATTTCTATAAATATTAGGCTTTTACAAATCTGCTATTCCTAGATTTCAAACTTATGAAGCAAGTGGTCATTAATTGTCATAATTAATTTGAATTTTTACGTTACTATACCTCAAAGTTGTAAAATCCAATTAATTCAAGAAATATAATTTACAATATAGTTTTTTTGTTATTATTATTTCTTAATATTAACTTGTAGTGATTATAAAATTATGTGTAAACATTTGAACTAATGAAAAAAAAATTACCCGTTCTTTATGTAAAAGATTTTCAGAAATAGTGAAATAAATGGGAATAAATAAATAAAGTGCACGATCCTCTTTCTTCACGCATTAATTATGTTTTCCCCATTTTTTCAAAAAGATTAACGTGCAATTTTATTAACAATTATTATTTTTATATTATGATTAATATAAAAAATAATATTTTTAATATAGATAATAATAATTTTTATATTATACATTGTATTATAATTGCTACATTTTATTATTATGAAATCATAATTATATGGCGAATCGATTCATTATTGTCATAATGAATTTGAATTTTGACATCACTATACCTCAAATTTGTAAAACCCGATTAATTCAAGAAATATAATTTACAGTACAGTATATTTTGTAATTATGATTTGTTAATAATAACCTAATTGTGATTATAAAATTATGTGTAAACATTTGAATTACTGCAAAAAAAATATCCTTTTTTTTTAAGTATTGCAAGAAATAGAGAATTAAATGGGAATAAATAAATATAATGGCTGATCCTCTTTCTTAACGCATTAATTATATTTTCCCCATTTTTTCAAAAAGATTAACGTGCAATTTTATTAACAATTATTATTTTTATATTATGATTAATATAAAAAATAATATTTCTAATATAGATAATTATTTTTATATTACACATTGTATTATAATTGCCACATTTTATTATTATGAAATCATAATTATATGGCGAATCGATTCATTATTGTCATTTCTATAAATATTAGGCATTTACAACTCTGCTATTCCTAGATTTCAAACTTATGAAGCAAGTTTATTACCTTGTCCTTTAGAAGCTCACCGACATGACAATATATAAATATATTAAAAACTATAGAAAGTAGTATAAGTACATAAGTTGTTATTGCCACACTAAACCCATTGCTTAATTCCTGCAATAAAAAATTTCACTTCAGTATCGGAATTTTGAAAATCATTAATCCAATAATATATTTTTTACCGTCATGCAGTAGTATTCGAGCAAACATATGCATATAGTCGAGCCCAGTACTTCCATCAGACATATTTCACGTAAAACTTGGTCGATCCACGTTGAAAATCTAAATTTTTCACAATATTAGTATTAAACAAGAATGCAAAATAAAAAGCTGCAAATTGCTTCTTCGTTATTTTCCATTTTTTCTATTAAAAAAGTCTATCTATTAATTCTGGTTTTTCTATTTAAATTTTGGACCTTCTGATAAAAAGAATTTAAAAAAATAGAATCTTCCATATTACTTCCTCAATATTTTTAACTTTTAACAAATCTACTTCTGTGAGGAAGAATGTTCATTAATGTTAGCTTCACTGTTAGGAAAGACTGCAAATGTTTATGCATAAACTTATCCCCGAAATTTAATTTACAATTGAGATATTAAAAAATATGTATTTTTGCGGTAAAATTAAAGGAAATTATTAAAATTCAAGTACTTTTACTGTAAAATTAAAGTAAATTATTGTATTGGCTATACCATACATTAATCTTACATCACACTTGTATATTAAATTTAATATGCTGGTTTATGCATAAAAACTTCCAGTAATTTAAATTTCATTTAAATTTCTTTAGATTCCAGTACATTAAATTTCAAGTAGATTTTTTTTATAGTGTTTCTCATAGTGGAAGCTTTTTAAAAAGTTAAAAATAATGAGGAAGCAATATGCAATATGTTCTACTTTGCATCCTTAGTTTTAAAAAATTTGAGAATGTGAAGTTTAAACAATTGCAAAGTAGAACTTTGTACATAGCTTCCTCGTTAATTTTGCTTCCTCATAGAGGAGAGGAAGCTTTGTTTTCGTGAAAAATTTTGTTTGTTGAGATTTTCATGTCAGGACACTCAGAATGGTCTAAAACTTCGAGAAAAGTGGTTTAGAAAAAATGTCTGTATGTGTGTGCGTATGTGCACAATTTTTTGTTAGCATGATAGCTGTCGCAATTTTTAAGATATCGGGCTCAAATTTGAACCACGAGTAAACTGTCGTTACACAAGGTATGGAATTGAATTTGGAGTTAATCCATCAAGGTGTTCAAAATTTATGGAATTTTGAATTTTTTGGAGAATGTCTGCTCGGGCTCTAACTCCCGCAATTTTTATGATATCCGGCTCAAACTTGGACCAGAAGTGGACTGTTATCAAATAGTGTTTGGGATTAAATTTAGTGTCAATCCGTTAAGGGGTTCACAATGTATAGCATTTTTGAATTTTTTTACATTTTTTGTCCGTGCTCTAACTTTCGCAATTTTTAAGATATCGGGCTCAAATTTGGTCCACAAGTGGACTGTTATTAAATAAAGTTTGGAAGTGAATTTGACGTCAATCCGTTAAGGGGTTTAAAATTTTTGGCATTTTGAATTTTTCGTTAGTGCTCTAACTTCCGCAATTTTTAAGATATCGGGCTCAAATTTGGTCCACAAGTAGAGTGTGGGTAAACTAAGCATCAGTTCGAATCTGGCGAGAATCTGTCAGGGGGTTCAACACTAATGCTATTTAAAAAAATTTTAAACAAGATTGCAAAGTAGAATTTTTCAAATTGCTTCCTCATTATTATTGGATTTTTACAAAGCTTCCTCTATGAGGAAGCCAAAATAGATTAACATGCTTCCTCATAGAGGTAGATTTGTAAAAATCTAATAATAATGAGGAAACAAAGTGGAAAGTTTTACTTTGCAACTTTTTTCGCTACCTATATATAGTTCTTGAAA
Source organism: Ephialtes manifestator (assembly GCA_963970395.1). Lineage (NCBI taxonomy): Eukaryota > Metazoa > Arthropoda > Insecta > Hymenoptera > Ichneumonidae > Ephialtes > Ephialtes manifestator. The sequence goes on from OZ019980.1 coordinate 20,190,889, forward strand.
AATTCAAAATCACGTAAAATTCAAACCGCTTTACCGATCACGACCAAATTTCGTAGCTACCAACGCTGAATGTTATTTTTCATCTGTAGAAAATTTCAGTTGATTTGGTGAGATTTGACGTGAGTTACATCAAAACGAATATTTTTAAAAATATTCAAAATTCCATAAAAACCGAACTTTTTTGTGCAGATTCATTCTAAATTCAATACCGATCCTTCTTTAACATAGTATTATTCATAAAAAATTATTTAGCTCAATAGCTGAATATTTGCGCATGCTAGAGAGCGTACAGTCATTTTTCGAAAATTGCAAAGTCAAATAAAATTTGAACATATTTTTGAATTTTTGTAAAAAATTATCACAATCAAAGGCGTCGACCTGCTTCACAAGTTTGCCAAATTTCAACCCGATTGTTAAAGCAGTTCTTGAGATATGTAATTTTGAGTGACTATCACATACACACGCACATCCATCCACACATATTTTTCAAAATCACTTCTCTCGACATAAAAAACTCGAAAAAAAATGTTTGCACGAAAACAAAGCTTGCTCTATAAGGAATTTAAAAAAAATCCATGACAACAAAATTTCCTCTACACTGAGAGACAAATATGGTAAATTTAAAAAAAAAACATAGTTAGGCCGACGATAATCAAAGTATAAACTATAATTCCCAGGAGGAACGCCTCTATTTTTTGGTTATAGCAAAAAATAAGGAAATAATTGGATTAACCATAAATTATGACTATAACAGTAATTACAGTAGTAATCATTAAAATGATAATAGTTTCACATATGTCGTTTCGTTGTATATACGATTTCAACGTTTGTTTCCAATAACTTTGGAAATATCGTTTATTAAACTATATTATCATCACTTAAACCATTAAACATTATAAGCTTTCCTATATTCGTTTTATCATGTGAAATCGTTAAATCAACAATATGATTTTCTCTCAGTGTATGCACGGAAAGAAAGACTTGGTTGAAACAACCAAGTGCTATGGTTATATATGCACCAGACGATTAATTGGTTAGACCAACCAAGTTATTTGTTAGGCTACCAATTTCTTGGTTAGATCAACCAAGTAATTTGTTAGGCTACCAATTTCTTGGTTAGACCAACCAAGTAATTTGTTAGGCTACCAATTTCTTGGTTAGACCAACTAAGTAATTCGTTAGGTTACCAATTTCTTGGTTGGATTAACCAAGTAACTTGGTTGGACTAATCAAGTAACTTGGTAAACTAACCAAGTGACTTGGTAAGCTAACCAAATGACTTGGTAAGCTAACCAAGTGACTTGGTTAGACCAACCAAATGACTTGGTAAGCTAACCACGTGACTTGGTTAGGCCAACCAAATGACTTGGTAAGCTAACCAAGTGACTTGGTTAGACCAACCAAGTGACTTGGTTAGACCATCCAAGTGACTTGGTTAGACCAACCAAGTAATTTGTTAGGCTACCAATTTCTTGGTTCTAGGCAACAAATTACTTGGTTGCTCTACCAAGTAATTTGTGGTAATCCAACCAAATAATTTGTTAGGCTACCAATTTCTTGGTTGGACTAACCAAGTGACTGGGTAAGCTAACCAAGTGACTTGGTTAGACCAACCAAGTGACTTGGTTAGACCAACCAAGTGACTTGGTTAGACCAACCAAGAAATTGAGAGCCTAACAAATTACTTGGTTGGTCTAACCAATTAATCGTCTGGCGCATATATAACCATAGCACTTGTTTGTTCCAACCAAGCCTTTTTTTTCGTGTGAGGCAACAAAGAAAAATACACTGTAAAAAAAATCTGCTTGAAATTTAGTGCACTTTTACTGGAAGTTTTTATTCATAAACTATTATGTTAAATTTAGTGTAGAAGTGTAATGTAAAATTAATGTATGGTACAGCACATTAAATAATTTACTTTAATTTTACTGGAAATGTATTGAATCTTATACCACAATTGTATATTAAATTTCGATTACGAGTTTATGAATAAAAACTTCCAATCTTTTCTAACAGTGTCAAAAATAAGCCAAATATCGAGATATTACCTCATTATTCTCACGTGTAATGGAATGATTGAAGAAAATCGAGCTTCGATGTCCGAAATTTCGTTGTCCTCCGATTGCGACTTCACAAGTCCTAAGAGCTTAGCCATCAAAATTTCAATTTGTCCACAAGCGTGAGTAACAAGTATAGCTGCGAGATTGAAAGTGGCAGTGGCAACGATGAAATGAAGGATTCCGACAATGCACATACCACAAAATATGATTTCATAAATGACACTGGCTTGGGAATCGACATAAATATCAGTTCCAGGGTAAGGAAGTGGCTTTAAAGTTTCATTAAATTCATTTATCACATTTCCGGAGCAAAGTGGCATAACAACGTGATAAAATAGACCACCGCTTTGCATGCAAATGGTGCAAAAAACTGTCATTCCATGTCCGACCCTCAAATTCTTCTTCATGATATTCCGATCATTTTGATTCTCCAATCTTCGCCAATCAGATTTCATATGCTCCATACAAAGTTTAATCGTATCTTTCCGAAGTATCAGAATCAAATATTTCACTATGTTGGTTCCATGGAAACTTACTGGACCCAAAAGCACAAGAAGTTCCGCACGATTTGCCCCCCGTAAAGTAAGGTGCGTCATGGTTGGTACCGGTAACATTATCATGGCAATGTAACAAGAGGGCATTATTATTTTAGACACGAGTCTCTCGAATCTGGTTGGTTTTGGTGCAACGTAGGGCCAAATGCCTAAAAATGTGAAAAACCATCGAGTATACTGAAGAGCATGATTCAAATCTGATACGTAATCTTTGTTGTTCACTTTTTCCAGCCTATTATTGTCATTCATCGTAACGGTTTGAAAGTGCACGAGTGACTGTCTCAGTCAAAAGCATTTTGTTTCTTCAATTTTAAAGTAAAATTTTTCTGAGCCACAGCAGCATTACCTTTGCATGATCTAAGTTCGCTACTACGTCTGACCGATAATCAATGATGCACGAAGATACGTGGACAAAATACGGACGATGTGGTGGTGGAAATAAAAAATAAATAAAAAATCGTTTGTCTGATGTCGTTGCTCCCTGAGTTTCAAAGTAATGAGAGACATGCGCACAAAGTTTTGTTGCAGATATATTCGCTTTTTTCTCAGCTTTTTTTACTCCCCCTATAATCCATCCTTTCCATCAAACTTTAGAGACACACAGCGCAGAATCAACCGAATTGTTAGGAGCTCTATAGGCAATGGAAGCCACAATTCTTTGCTTCATCGATTCGGACGGTCCTTAGTCCGATATTTTTAATTCCTGTTTTGTTCTCGACTACCATACACATCTTTATTAGGTCTAAGGGATATGATACATAGATATGTATGGGATTTGGAACAAACGTGAGTTTGTGAGTTCTTATAGTGTCCAATGTCTTTTTTTTTTTGGTGGTCATTGGCGAAAGAAGAAAGTGCATTTTTACGATTTTTCTTTGCTCTGTCCAGTGAAGTGTGACAGAATCTTGAAAAAAAAAAATAAGCGGTGAGTCACAGAATTATTTAAGTCCTTTGTTAAAGTAATTTTTGAAGCAGTTAAGTCAATCGAGTGCTAGGATTTGAAAAATGGTTAGAAGCGTTCTAAAGAAGACACTTGTGAAAAAAATCAAAGTTTGCAGTAAAATAATACTTACATATATTTCGATACGGTATTGAACATTTTTATTGAATTGTAAGTAATGTGCCAATTCGAAAAGCATTAGGAAGAGAAAAGAGAAAAGATACAAGAGAATGGCTGAAAAATGGGATTACTAACATGATTTTGTGAATTTTTGCTGTGTCCACTTCAAAATAAATCAAATAAGTCAAGTGATGCTGTATTTTAATGGCAAGTTTGGAAAAAACTGCATGAGCTTATTATATATGAGGCATTCTCTGTCAGTTCAGCCACTTTTTTTGTCGATCCTCTCAGATCTATCCCATAATTGGATACATTTTAGTACCACTTAAAAGCACTCTTTGTGAATTTTTTCATATTTTTTAAACAATCCATTTGGGAAATGTATTTTTTTTTAATTATTCATATAACTTTGATGGAGTAAGTCTGACAAAAAAAAGACATGTATAAAAAAATGTTGTTTTTCACTTAACTTTGTAATACAATAGGTCTCATATTTTTATTCGTTTTTGCAAAAGCGATATTCAGCAAAAAAAAATGTTGAACAATTTTTTTCATTTATTCGGACACCTTCGATATTACTCTCAATTTTGCTTCCTCATAGAGGAAGCTTTGTTTTTATGAAATTTTTTTTTTTCGAGATTTTCATGTCAGTATGCTTAGAATCACCTAAAACGTCGAGAAAAGTGGTTTAGAAAAAATGTCCGTATGTATGTATGTGTGTGTGTGTGTGTGTGTGTGTGCTGGGCTTCGAAAATTCAATCTCCTCTCACTCGGTAACCGTTCGAGCGATCCGGCTCAAATTTGGCACGCAAGTAGAGTAGCTGCCCCTCTTTGAATGTTGTGATTTTTGCCAAAATATGTGAAGTCATTAAGATTTTATGTTGATTTTAATTTGTTGAAAAAAGGGCGTGGTCGCTCTAACTTTCGTAAAAGTTCGCCGATTTGGCTAAATAGTTCTTCATAACTGAAGATACGTTCTATGTTGTATGGTATTGAATTTCGACGAAATCGGTAAAGCGGTTCGGATTTTATAGAATTTTGAATTTTTCGAACAAAATAGATTTTGATCTAAATTACGTCGAATTTCAACAAATGAACAGAAATTTTGTACAGACGAAAAATAACATTCAGAAATGCCATGTACCAAATTTGGTGATGATCGGTAAAGTCGTTCGGATTTTACACCATTTTTCATTTAAAAAAAAATGTAGATTTTCGCTATAACTTCCGGAAAAGTTGAGAAAGTACGACAAAAATTTGTATCTAATCAAAATTAGATGTAACGGTGTTTGCAGAGGTGATTTATAGCTGTATAAAACACCTCTGCAAAAGAGACACAAGGTATAAAAAAAAAAGATGCAAAGTAGAACCTTGCACATTGCTTCCTCATTATTTTTCGCTTTTTACAAAGCTTCCTCTATGAGGAAGCCAAAATTGAATAACATACTGCTTCCTCACAGAGGGAGCTTTGTAAAAAGCGAAAAATAATGAGGAAGCAATGTGCAAGGTTCTACTTTGCATCTTTTTTTATAAGCTGTAGGGACATGTATAGAACCTCCAAAAAAATTGGTGTAGTGGGCATCGACTACTTGAAGGATTCAAAAAAGAAAGAAAATGAATTAAATTTATTTAATTGTTTTTTTATTTTTATATATTTTTTTATTTCACTTATTTTTTGTTATTCCTTCAAGTAATCGATCCACTGAGCTACTTGACGTGTAACGACGACACGGCCTTCAGGGTTTACATACAGTTATTCGTGCGTATAGCCATTTATTGGATCGAAAATTTTGGAAAATATTTTTTTCCTCCTTCAAATAGTCGATGCCCACTATGCCAATTTTTTGGTATGCTTTTGACATATCCCTGTAACTTGTATAAAATTGGCAGTAATATCGAAGGAGTTCGAATGAGTAAAAAAAATTGTGTAACATTTTTTTTGCTGTAAATAGCTTTTGCAACACGAATTAAAATATGAGACATATTGCAATGCAAAGTTAATTGAAAAACAACATTTTTTTGTATGTGTGATTTTTTTGTCAGATTTACTCCATCTAAGTTATATGAATAACAAAAAAAAATATACATTTCCTAAATGGATGGATTAAAAAATCTGAAAAAATTCACAAAGAGTGCTTTTAAGTGGTTCTAAAATTTGGCCTATTATGGGATAGATCTGAGAGGGTCGAAAAAAAAGTGGCTGAACTGACGGAGAATGCCTCATATATATTGTTATTCGTTAATAATAATTGGATTTTGTCGAACAGAAATTAATCTGTCTACACAAGTTCATTTTCACAAATGTACTTATTGAATGTCAAGATCACAAGATATTTTTTTAAGCACATTTGACTCAATCCAAAAAAAAAAAAAATTGCAGTAAAATAATACTTACATATATTGCGATACGGTATTGAAATTTTTTTATTTAATCGTAAATAATATGCCAATTATTCGAAAAGCATTAGAAAGAAAATTCACTGCATTAGGAGCGGTATAACTAATAAATCATTTATTGCTATTTTTAAACAAAATGTGAATTCAATATTTTGAGAAAAAATGTCGAATTAACCAACGATGTATTTTTACACATAACGACATGTTAAATTAATATCATGTCATGGTACGCAACATGTTTAGGTATGCGAGAGATGTCCTGATAATCTAAAAAATATTTTATCATTTTCGTGGATCTCTTCAATTGATTTAGTGACATTAATTTTTACGTACGCTACCGAAAGTCGCGATGCAGAGTTCAATCATTCCGCCAGCTGTGAGTTTTCGAGGATAATAAGCCATGGCGATTATCATGATGAGAGTGACTTCAGTTTTTCCTGGTAGTTCGTACCATTCGATCATGTAAGCTGCTTTCCCAACTTGGCAGCACTGATGGTGGATTGTTAGATGAATTAGATTTGTGAGGGATTGCACATTAATTACAATTAATTAACGTCATGATATCCTTGTATTATTGGAAAAGAAAATTTCGAGGATTCATAATCTAAAAGAAAACTGAATAAGGATTTAATGAAACCAATAGAGTTACAATTTAAAAAATAGAAAAAATTTAGATTCTTTAAATAAATAAAAACATACATTTTTATTGGATTAATATTTTCGTCTAAATTAATCATATCTTTTTGGTATAATTATTATTAGAAATTAATGTTTTTAATAATTGCAATAAATTGATTTTTTTTAAATCAAAATTAGGAGAAGTGAACATCTAGATTCTTAAAATAAATAAAAACATAAATTTTTATTGATTTAATATTTTGTTCGAAATTAAAAACTTCTTTTTGGTATAATTATTATTAAAGATCAGTTTTTAATACATGCAATAATTTGATGTTTATTACATTTTTTTTAATTGTCAAGTCCTCAAATTTTAATTAAAGTTAATTATTGCTTGGGAATTAAAGTGTGAAGCATTCTTAAATCGGAGGAATTTATAAGAGCTTGCAATCGAAAACTCTTTTAAAAAAAGTTTGAATTAACTAAATTGGCGTCCTCGAGGAAAGAAATTTTTAGTTATTGTAACAAATATTAGTATAACTAAATCTGATAATTATTGAACAAACTAAACATTTTGTTGTCCTAAAAAAAATTAGTTTGAACGAGGCATTTTTTTTTCAACGTAGTATTGTTTGAATTTTACAAGTGCGGTTTTACTAATTTGTACTGTAAACTCATTATTTTTTTACGTCACTGCAGTCGATCGATTTTAGACACAAGAAACAGATTTATTACCTTTTCCTTCAGAAGCTCGCCGACATGACAATATATAAATACATTAAAAGCCAACGAAATGAGTATCAGTACATAAGATATTATTGCCACACCGGCGCCATTTTGCCATTCCTGAAATGAAGATTTTGTTTCATTACCGGAATTTCGAAAGTCATTTATCCAATTAATCCAATTATAAGTTTCTACCGTCATGCAGTAGTATTCGAGCAAACATATGCTTAGAGTCGCGCCAATCACTTCCATGAGACACATTTCACGTAAAGCTTCTTCAATCCACGATAAAAATCTAAAGATTTTACAATATTAGTTATCATAAAAAATAATTAAAAGCAGAAAAATCTGCACATCGTTTCTTCATTTTTTTCCATCTTTCAAGAAGCCTCCACTACAATATTTTGAATATTTTCAAATATCATAAATTTCGTATTTCCCCGCCGATTTATGTCACTTTTAATCTAAAAATCGGTTTACCTACAATTCACTTATTAAGCAAACGATAGTGCAAAGTAGAACCTTAGTTAGTTGCCAACGAATTAATTTACTGGCTCATCCAATTGATTTGTCGCCCCAACTAATTGATTTATTTCTGTAACCATTTAATTTATTGTCCCAACTAATTTTAACGCTTAAATCTAATTTATTATATACTTTAATTCATTTAGTTTATTTTCCTCAACTAATTTTATCGTTTTGAGCCTGTTAAACCAATTATATTTTTCCGATTTATCGCTCCAATTAGGGTAGAAGTACTGGTTGTGGCCACTTTAAGAATTGTCCGATTTTCAAGTACTTGTGATTGGGACCAAATATCATAAAACTGTTTTGGACCTATACTTTTCATATCTGCGAAGAATATAATTTCAGATTTCTAGCATTAAAATCTTCATATGTATCGAGAAAATACTGGAAAATAGAAAAAAGTAGGAGCATAGACATTTCACCAGTTCTGGCCACCTATGCACCGGTTTTGGCCACAGTAATGTACCGGTTTTGGTCATGCTTAAAATTAGAATAACTCAATATTCATTGCACTTGAAACATTTTTTAAGGTGTGTTTAATAAATCAAAATCGTATTCTTATGAAAGCATCCAATTCCTCTACACGAAAATGTCTTTAAAGCACAGATGCCATCTGTGAACCTCACTAACTTTTTTTGACATTCGTCTCCTTCGTTTTGCACTTTTTCGTAGCAGCTTTCTTTGTCACAAATAGTCATATATTATATTAATGTTTTACTCTTTACACGTTTATTTTTATTTTTACTAGAGTTCTTTCCGAAAGTAGATTTTCGCATTGCATAATGATGGGAATGTTCAACATGAAAGGTGTTCCACCGCTTTACCTTCTTTTTTACTATACATTTCTAAGGATATATTTTTCTTAGCGTTTTTTCGTTTTTTTTGTTTCTTCTTTACGAATTTATGAACTGATTGTGTAATAATTAACGAAAAATTAGTGATTATATTATCATGGCCATATCCGGGGCAAGATGCTTATTCCATGTACCAGTTGTGGCCATCGTATTTCTTATAAATGTATAGCTTTATTTCAAACTTTTAGTACATCAACATTTGCAGTGATGACTCTTAAGATTGATATGTGCAAAGCTGCATGCAATTCGCCAACTATATAATCCGAATATGTATCTAGAGCTTTTATCAAAATCTTGTCGAATTCCGTAAGGAGTTGAGAATTTGATGAATCAGCTGATGATACTGTAATTACTGATACAGTACTTTTTGTAATGGAGACGAACAGACGTCAAAATGACGATAAATGTTTCCAAAATACACAACGTTATGAAAAATTATGATTAAATACAGGTACAGAATTAAAATAGCTACAAAAAACGTATTTAAGTGTAGGGGTGGCCACAACCGGTACAGTCGCCACAACCGGTACTTCTACCCTAACTGATTTGTTTCTGTAACAATTTTATTTATTGTCCTAGCTAATTTTATCGCTTGGAGCCTATTAACCCAATTTTTTTTTTCGTGCATGTTTTTTACTAACTATACTAACATGAAAATTGCGAGTCAACAATTTCTCACAAAAACACCAAAAAGAATATCGAGCATTTACCTCAATGTTCTAACATGCCATCGAATAATCAAAGTCAATCGATCGCTGATGTTAGAAATGCTGTTCTCCTCCGAACGAGAGTGCAAAAGTCCTGATAATTTGGACATTAAAATCTCAATTTGTCCACAAGTGTGAGTAACAAATAAAGATGTGAGATTGAAGTTGGCGGCGACAAACGCAAAATGGATGAACCCGGAGATGCAAATGCCACAGAATACAATTTCGTACGTGACACTGGCTTGAGAATCGACAAAAAAATCAGTTCCTGGGAAAGCCAATGGTCTCACAGTTTCGTTGAATTCGTTAATCACATTTCCGGAACAAAGTGGCTTAATCGCGTGATAGAATATCGCACTACTTTGCGCGCAGATCGTGAAAATCACTGTCAATCCTTGTCCGACCCTCACATTATTCATCATGATATTCCGATCATTCTTATCTTCCAATCTACGCCAATCATCTTTCATATGCTGTACGCAGCGTTTAATCGTATCCGTACGAAACAACAGGATAAAGTATTTGACTATATTTGTCGTAAAAAAACCTAACGGACCCAGAAGTACAAGAAATTCCATACGATCAACTTCCCGCAACGTAATATGAGTCACGGATGGCACCGGTAGCATTATCATGATGATGCAGCAAAATGGCATCATTATTATTGACACTAATCTCTCGATTCTCGTTGGTTCTGCTATTACGTACGGCCAAATGCCAAAAAATGTAAGAAACCATCGAGTGTACCGAAAACAATGATTTATATCTGATACGTAATCTTTGTTGTTCACTTTTTCCAGCCTATTATGGCTTTTCGTCGTATCGACTTGAGGGGCCATGAGTGAATGTCACTATCAAAAGCATTTTTGTTTCTTCAATTTTTGAAGTAAAATTTTTCTGAGCTACAGCAGCCATTACATTTGCATGATCTAAAGTTTGATACTTCGACCGACGGATACTCAATGTTGCACGAGAATTCGTGGAAAAAGTACGAATAATCCGGAGGTGGAAATAAAGACATAAAAAATTGTTCGTCAGATGTCGTTGCTCCCTGAGTTACAAAGTAATAAAAGACATGCGCACGAAGTGTAGTTCTGGGCATATGCGTTTTTTTGTCAGCTTTCTTCACTCCGTCTATATCCTCCTTCCCATAAAACTTCAGAGACATACAGCGCAGAATCTACCAATTTTGTAGGAACTCGATTGGCAGTGGAAGCCACTATTCTTTGCTTCATCAATTCAGACGGTCCTCAGGACAATATTTTGAATTTCTGTTTTTTTATGGGATTTTTTTGGTACGGGAAAAATAATTAGTTACATTGACTCTTGGTGCTAATTGAGGGAACAAGAAAGTGAAATGTATCGAGTTTATCACTTTATTCAGTGAAGTTTGCCAGAACTGTGAACAAATTCGTGGTGAGTGATAGAATTATATATTAAGGTAGTTCTTGTGTCAGATAAATCAAGCGATGCTGTATTGTAATGTCAAATTGGCAAAGTTTTTTTGCCAACTTGATGTAAGCATTTTATAACTTTATACATATTATTATTGTTCAATAGTTGTTGGATTTTGTTGAATCCGAATGAATCTCGTTTTCTAGAATTTTCACTTTTCTAGAATTGAAATTTGCTAAACGTCAAAATCACATGAATTTTTTTTTCACTCAAAAGTTGAATTAATTGCAATAATACTTAGAAATGTTGCGGTAATGTATTGGAATTTTTAAATTTAATCTTAAGTCGATGCCATTCCAAAAAGCATTAGAAAGAAACCACTGAATTAGGACCACTAATAAATGACTTATTGCTATTAGTAAAAAAAAGTCGACAGGAAAATGTTTAATTAGCTAACGATATATTTTTACACATATTCATTTGTAAAATTAATATTACATCACGCTTCGCAACATGTTTAGGTATGCGAGAGAAGTCTTGATAGTCTAAAAAAGATTTTATCATTTTTGTGAATTTCTTTAATTCATTTTGTGATATTAATGTACGTACGGTACCGAAAGTGGCGATTGGGAGTTCAATCATACCGCCAGCTGAAAGTTGTCGAGGATAATAAGCAATGGCGATTATCATGATGAGAGTGACTCAAGTTTTTCCCGGTAGTTTGTACCATTCGATCGTATAAGCTGCTTTTTCGACTTGGTTACTCTGCTTGAGGATTGTTAGATGATATTTGCAGGTCGCTGCACATTAAGGATGTAGCTTCCTGAAAAGTGAGAATTCAGAGAGAAATTCGAACACTTCTCGATGGAATAAAAATTTGAAAAAAATCAAGCATACAAAAGGTGCGGAAAAGATTAATTTTGCATATTAATAATTGCAAAATGTTATTAATAAATAGGTGAAAAACAAATTGTTCAACAAATTATCCGTCAACCTAACTTTTTTTTCGAATGAAAATGATTCGTTAAATTTTCTGAATACGTATGAATTTTTTCAGAATTTTGTCTAATGTTTGAAAATAGCGGTTTTTTTTCTTGTATGAGCTGTATTCGCGAATCTGTTAGATCAATCGTTTCGAAACTTCTTGGGTGTAATGGGTGGTTTTGTGACAAGCACATATGAAAAATTCGCGACTTAACATGCATTAAAAAAAAATGAACTCCAAAAAAACGAAATTTCGATGATTAGAAAAAATTCTGAAAAAATTCATACGTATTCAGAAAAATTAACGAATCATTTTCATTTGAAAAAAAAGTTAGGTTGACGGATAATTTGTTGAACAATTTTTTTTTCACCTATTTGTTAATAACATTTTGCAATTATTAATATGCAAAATTAATCTTTTCCGCACCTTCTGTATGCTTGATTTTTTTCAGATTTTTATTCTATCGAGAAGTATTCAAATTTCTCTGTGAATTCTCAATTTTCAGGACGTTGAGCATCCCATCGCGCTCCTACATCCTTAATGCCTAACACTAAAATAATTCAAAGAATACCCATTGATGTTGAAATGATTGGCGTTACATTCAACAATGCATTTTTTATGGTGTATCGTTAGAGAACATCAAATTCTTTGTATTTGGAAAACAACATTTTGAAAATGTACAATAAAATTTAAAAAAAACAATAAGAAATTAATAAAACATCTAGATTTAAAAAATATAAACAAAAAATACTTGTTTATTGAATGATAATTTTTTTCTGAATTAATAATAACTTTTTGATATTATTACTACTATTCAGAATAAATATTTTAATTACGCAATACATTTTTTTTTGTAAATTCTTGTGAAGATTTTCACCTTGGGGAAAATTCTAAGAGCTTTTAAATGTTTTTAGACATTATAATTTATTTGAATTTGACCAGTGCAATTTTACTGATTTTAACTGTACAGTCATTAGTATTTTGTAGTGCAAAAAACAGATGTATTACCTTTTTCTTTTTTTTTCTGCCATAACTAATTACTGGCACTCCAATGACCCCTTTTCCATTGCTGCAACGAAGATTTCGATTCAGTACTGAAATTTCGAAAATCAATAATCAAATCATTAGTTTTCCATTAGTTTTCCATTAGTATTCCAGCAAGCATATGCTTAAAGTCACGATAACAAGATTTCACAATATTAATTACCATTAAACAAAGATCCAAAGTTGAAATCTGCACATTGTTTCTTCATTATTTTCCATTTTTCACAAAGTCTCCTCTATAAGAAAATCTTCTGACTTATTTTGACTTTTTTTACGACGCGAACGGACGATAATTTTGAATATTTTTAAATATTCAAATTATATATATAAATAATAATAATAATTATAAAATTATTATTTATAAATATAAATATATATATATATATATATTTTTTTTTATATTTTGTATATTATATATATCTATTTATTTATATATACATATATTATATTTAAATATAATAATAATTTTGAATATTTTTAAATATTCAAAATTCTAATTAAAGTTAATTTGTACTTTTGTCGAAAATTACTACAGTTGAAGAGGGTCTGCTGCTACACATGCGTGCCAAATTTGAGCTCGATATACAAAATGGATCTTGAGTTATCGGCGTTCGAATTTTCGGAGTTGTATACACACACACACACACATACGGACATTTTTTCTAGATCACTTTTCTGGACGTTTTGAACAATTCTAAGTATCCTGACATAAAAATCTCGAACATTTTTTTTTTCATGAAAACAAAGTTTCCTCTATGAGAATACAAAAAAAAACAAAGTTTGCAGTAAAATAATACTTACATATATTGCGATACGGTATTGAAATTTTTAATATTTAGTCATAAGTAATATGCCAATTATTCGAAAAGCATTAGGAAGAAAATTCACTGCATTTGGAGCGGTATCACTAATAAATCATTTATTGCTATTGTTAAACAAAATGTGAATTCAATATTTTGAGAAAAATGTCGAATTAACCAACGATGTATTTTTACACATAATGACATGTTAAATTAATATTATGTCATGGTACGTAACATGTTTAGGTATGCGAGAGTTGTCCTGATAATCTAAAAAATATTTTATCATTTTCGTGGATCTCTTCAATTGATTTAGTGACATTAATTTTTACGTACGCTACCGAAATTCGCGATGCAGAGTTCAATCATTCCGCCAGCTGTGAGTTTTCGAGGATAATAAGCCATGGCGATTATCATGATGAGAGTGACTCCAGTTTTTCCTGGTAGTTCGTACCATTCAATCATGTAAGCTGCTTTCCCAACTTGGCAGCACTGATCGCGGATTGTTACATGAATTAGATTTGTGAGGCATTTCATTAATTACAATTAATTAACGTCATGATATCCTTGTATTATTGGAAAAGAAAATTTCGAGGATTCATAATCTAAAAGAAAACTGAATAAGGATTTAATAAAACCAATAGAGTTACAATTTTTTAAATAGAAAAAATTTAGATTCTTTAAATAATTAAAAATACATACATTTTTATTGGATTAATATTTTCTTCTAAATTAATAATATATTTTTGGTATAATAATTATTAAAAATTAATGTTTTTAATACATGCAATAAATTGATTTTTTTAATTAAAATTAGGAGAACTAAATATCTAGATTCTTAAAATAAATAAAAACATAGATTTTTATTGATTTAATATTTTCTTGTAAATTAATAATATTTTTTTGGTATAATTGTTATTAAAAATCAATATTTTTAATACATGCAATAAATTGATGTTTATTATATTATTTTTTATTGTCAAGTCCTCAAATTTTAATTAAAGTTAATTATTGCTTGGGAATTAACGTGTGAAGCATTCTTAAATCGTAGGAAATTATAAGAGCTTGCAATCGAAAACTCTTTTAAAAAAAGTTTGAATTAACTAAATTGGCGTCCTCGAGGAAACAAATTTTTAGTTATTGTAACGAATATTAGTATAACTAAATCTGATAATTATTGAAGAAATTAAACATTTTGTTGTCCTAAAAAAAATTCGTTTGAACGAGGCATTTTTTTTCAATGTAGTATTGTTTGAATTTTACAAGTGCGGTTTTACTAATATGTACTGTAAACTCATTATTTTTTTACGTCACTGCAGTCGATCGATTTTAGACGCAAGAAACAGATTTATTACCTTTTCCTTCAGAAGCTCGCCGACATGACAATATATAAATATATTAAAAGCCAACGAAATGAGTATCAGTACATAAGTTATTATTGCCACACCAGCGCCATTTTTCCATTCCTGCAACGAAGATTTTGTTTCATTACCGGAATTTCGAAAGTCATTAATCCAATTACAAGTTTCTACCGTCATGCAGTAGTATTCGAGCAAACATATACTTAGAGTCGCGCTAATCACTTCCATGAGACACATTTCACGTAAAGCTTCGTCAATCCACGATAAAAATCTAAAGATTTTATAATATTAGTTATCATAAAAAATAATTAAAAGTAGAAAAATCTGCACATCGTTTCTTCATTTTTTTTCCATTTTTCAACAAGCCTCCACTATAATATTTTGAATATTTACAAAGATCATAAATTTCGTATTTCCCCGCCGATTAATGTCAAATCTAATCTCCAAATCGGTTTACCTACAATTCATTTATTAAGCAAAAGATAGTGCAAAGTAGAAACTTAGTTAGTTGGCAATGAATTAATTTACTGGCTCATTCAATTGATTTTTCGCCCCAACTAATTGATTTATTTCTGTAACCATTTAATTTATTGTCCCAACTAATTTTATTGCTTGGAGCCTATTAAACCAATTTATATTTCTTTATATATATTATATCATTTAATTAATTTAGTTTATTGTCCCAACTAATTTTATCGCTTAGAGCCTATTAAACCAATTTTTTAAATTAAATTTATTATATAATTTAACTAATATAGTTTATTAGTTAAATTATTTATAGCCCCAACTAATTTTATCGCTTGGAGCCTATTAGCCCTTTTTTTCGTGCCCAGTTTTTACTAACTATACCAACATGAAAATCGCGAGTCAACAATTTCTCATAAAAACACCAAAAAAAAATATCGAGAATTTACCTCAATATTCTAACATGCCATCGAATAATCAAAGTCAATCGTTCACTGATGTTAGAAATGCTGTTCTCCTCCGAACGAGAGTGCAAAAGTCCTGATAATTTGGACATTAAAATCTCAATTTGTCCACAAGTGTGAGTAACAAATAAAGATGTGAGATTGAAGGTGGCGGCGACAAACATAAAATGGAAGATCCCGGAGATGCAAATGCCACAGAATACAATTTCGTACGTGACACTGGCTTGAGAATCGACAAAAAAATCAGTTCCTGGGAAAGCCAATGGTCTCACAGTTTCGTTGAATTCGTTAATCACATTTCCGGTACAAAGTGGGTTAATCGCGTGATAAAATATCGCACTACTTTGCATGCAGATCGTAAAAATCACTGTCAATCCATGTCCGACCCGCACATTATTAATCATGATATCCCGATCATTCTTATCTTCCAATCTACGCCAATCAACTTTCATGTGCTGTATGCAGAGTTTAATCGTATCCGAGCGAAACAACAGGATAAAGAATTTGGCTATATTTGTCGTAAAAAAACCTAACGGACCCAGAAGTATAAGAAATTCCATACGATCAACATCCCGCAACGTAATATGAGTCACGGATGGCACCGGTAGCATTATCATGATGATGCAGCAAAATGGCATCATTATTATTGACACTAATCTCTCGATTCTCGTTGGTTCTGCTATTACGTACGGCCAAATGCCAAAAAATGTAAGAAACCATCGAGTATACCGAAGAAAATGATTTATATCTGATACGTAATCTTTGTTGTTCACTTTTTCCAGCCTATTATGGCTTTTCGTCGTATCGACTTGAGGGGCCATGAGTGAATGTCACTATCAAAAGCATTTTTATTTCTTCAATTTTTTAAGTAAAATTTTTCTGAGCTACAGCAGCCATTACATTTGCATGATCTAAAGTTTGATACTTCGACCGACGGATACTCAATGTTGCACGAGAATTCGTGGAAAAAGTACGAATAATCCGGAGGTGGAAATAAAGACATAAAAAATTGTTCGTCAGATGTCGTTGCTCCCTGAGTTACAAAATAATAAAAGACATGCGCACAAAGTGTAGTTCTGGGTATATGCGTTTTTTTGGTCAGCTTTCTTTACTCCGTCTATATCCTCCTTCCCATCAAACTTTAGAGACATACAGCGCAGAATCTACCAATTTTGTAGGAACTCGATTGGCAGTGGAAGCCACTATTCTTTGCTTCTTCAATTCAGACTGTCCTCAGGACAATATTTTGGATTTTTTAATGGGATTTTTTTGGTACGGGAAAAATAATTATATATATGAAAAATAATTAGTTACATTGAGTAATGATTTTTCTTGGTGCTAATTGAGGAAACAAGAAAGTGAAATGTATCGAGTTTATCACTTTATCCAGTGAAGTTTGCCAGAAAGTAGTCCTGGTGTCAGATAAATCAAGCGATGCTGTATTTTAATGTCAAGTTGACAAAAAAATTGCATAAGCATATTATAACTTTATACATATTATTATTGTTTAATAATCCGATATTCTTAATTCCTGTTATGTTCTCGACTCCCATACACATCTTTATTAGGTCTAAGGGATATGATACATAGATATGTATGGGATTTGGCACAAACGTGAGTTTGTGAGTTCTTACAGTGTCCAATGTCTTTTTTTTTTTTGGTGGTCATTGGCAAAAGAAGAAAGTGCATTTTTACGAATTTTTTTGCCTTGTCCAGTGAAATGTGGCAGAATCTTAAAAAAAAGCGGTGAGTGATAGAATTATTGAAGTGCTTTGTTAAAGTAATTTTTGAAGCAGTTAAGTCAATCGAGTGCTAGGATTTGAAAAACGGTTAGAAGCGTTTGAAAGAAGACACTTGTGAAAAAAAAATCAAAGTTTGCAGTAGAATAATACTTACATATATTTCGATACGGTATTGAACATTTTTATTTAATTGTAAGCGTTGAGAAGAGAAAAGAAAAAAGAGATGAGAGAAATGAGAAAAGCATTGATTGAGAAGAAATTTGTGTAAATTAAGGTGGATATCGTTGAAAAATTGAATTTGGCACTAATATGATTTTGTGAGTTTTTGCTGTGTCCACTATAAAATAAATCAAATAAGTCAAGCGATGCTGTATTTTAATGTCAAGTTGGGAAAAAAACTGCATGAGCATATTATAACTATATATATATATATATTGTTATTCTTTAATAATAATTGGATTTTGTCGAACAGAAATTAATCTGTCTGCACAAGTTCATTTTCACAAATGTACTTATTGAATGTTAAGATCATAAGAATTTTTTTTTTAAGCATATTTGACTCAATCGCAAAAAAAAAGTAGAACTTTGCAAATTGCTTCGTCATTATTATTGGATTTTTACAAATCTACCTCTATGAGGAAGCATGTTAATCTATTTTGGCTTCCTCATAGAGGAAGCTTTGTAAAAATCCAATAATAATGAGGAAGCAATTTGCAAAGTTCTACTTTGCAGCCTTGTTTGAAAAAATTTGAAATGGCATTAGTTTTGAACCCCTTGACAGATTCTCGCCAGATTCGAACGGATGCTTAGTTTACCCACACTCTACTTGTGGATCAAATTTGAGCCCGATATCTTAAAAATTGCGGAAGTTAGAGCACAAACAAAAATTTCAAAATGCCACAAATTTTAAACCCCTTAACGGATTGACGTCAAATTCACTCCCAAACTTTATTTAATAACAGTCCACTTGTGGACCAAATTTGAGCCCGATATCTTAAAAATTGCAAAAGTTAGAGCACGAACAAAAAATGTCAAAAAAATTAAAAATGCCACAAATTGTGATACCCTTAACGGATTAACACTAAATTTAATCCCAAACACTATTTGATAACAGTCCGCTTCTGGTCCAAGTTTGAGTCGGATATCATAAAAATTGCGGGAGTTAGAGCCCGAGCTGACATTCTCCAAAAGATTCAAAATGCCATAAATTTTGAACACCTTGATGGATTAACTCCAAATTCAATCCCATACCTTGTTTAACGACAGTTTACTCGTGGTTCAAATTTGAACCCGATATCTTAAAAATTGTGACAGCTATCGTGCTAACAAAAAATTGTGCACATACACACACACACACACATACATACAGACATTTTTTCTAAACCACTTTTCTCGACGTTTTAGACCATTCTGAGTGTCCTGACATGAAAATCTCGAAAAAAACTTTTTTCACGAAAACAAAGCTTCCTCTATGAGGAAGCATAAAACAAAGTTTGCATAAAAATAATACTTACATATATTGCGATACGGTAGTGATTTTTTTAAATTTAGTCATAAGTAATATGCCAATTATTCGAAAAGCATTAGGAGCAGTATCACTAATAAATCATTTATTGCTATTGGTAAACAAACGTGAATTCAATATTTTCATAAAAAATATCGAATTAACCAACGATGTATTTTTACACATAACTACATGTTAAATTAATATTATGTCATGGTACGTATCATGTTTAGGTATGCGAGAGATGTCCTGATAATCTAAAAAATATTTTATCATTTTCATGGATCTCTTCAATTGATTTAGTGACATTAATTTTTACGTACGCTACCGAAAGTCGCGATGCAGAGTTCAATCATTCCGCCAGCTGTGAGTTTTCGAGGATAATAAGCCATGGCGATTATCATGACGAGAGTGACTCCAGTTTTTCCTGGTAGTTCGTACCATTCGATCATGTAAGCTGCTTTCCCAACTTGGCAGCACTGATCGTGGATTGTTAGATGAATTAGATTTGTGAGCATATTAATTACAATTAATTAACATCATGATCCATGTATTATTGGAAAAGAAAATAATCTAAAAGAAAACTGAATAAGGATTTAATAAAACCAATAGAGTTGCAATTTAAAAAATAGAAAACATCTAGATTGAAAATATAAATTTTCATTGAATTAACATTTTCTTCTAAATTAATAATGTTTTTTCGTATAATTATTATTAAAAATCAATGTTTTTAATACATGCAATAAATTAATTTTTTATTAAAATTAGGGGAGGAAAATTCCTAGGAATCTAGATTCTTTAAATAAATAAATAAATAAATGTTTATTGAATTAATTTTTTCTTCGAAATTAAAAATATCTTTTTTGGTATAATTATTATTAAAAATCAATGTCTTTAATACATGCAATAAATTGATGTTTATTAAATTATTTTTTATTGTCAAGTCTTCAAGTTTTAATTAAAGTTAATTATTGCTTGGGATTAATGTGTGACGCATTCTTAACTCGAAAGAAATTATAAGAGCTTGCAATCGAAAACTCTTTTAGACATTATACACTAAGAACGAAAAAGTTTAAATGAACTAAATTGGCGTACATCCTCGAGTAAACAAATTTTCAGTTAGTATAACAAATATTAGTATATCATAATTAGTATAACTGAATCTAATAATTATTGAAGAAACTAAACATTTTGTTGACCGAAAAAAAAATCGTTTGAACGAGGGATTTTTTTTTCAATCATCTTAACTGTATACTTATTATTGTTTTACGTCACTGCAGTCGATCGATTTGAAACGTAACAAGCAGATTTATTACCTTTTCCTTCAGAAGCTCGCCGATATGACAATATATAAATATATTAAAAGCCAACGAAATGAGTATCAGTATATAAGTTAGCGTTGCCACACCAGCGCCATTTTGCCATTCCTGCAACGAAAATTTTGTTTCATTACAGGAATTTCGAAAATCATTAAGCCAATTACAAGTTTCTACCGTCATGCAGTAGTATTCGAGCAAACATATGCTTAGAGTAGCGCTAATCACTTCCAGGAGACACATTTCACTTAAAGCTTCATCAATCCACGATAAAAATCTAAAGATTTTACAATATTAGTTACCATAAAAAATTATTAAAAGTAGAAAAATCTGCACATCGTTTCTTAATTCTTTTCCTATTTTCAAGAAGCCTCCACTATAATATTTTTCATATTTTCAAATATTCATAATATCATAAATTTTGTATTTCCCAGCCGATTTATGTCAAATTTAATCTCCAAATCGGTTTATCGACAATTCATTTATTGAACAAATAATAGTGCAAAGTAGAACCTTAGTTAGTTGCCAACGAATTAATTTACTTGCTCGTCCAATTGATTTGTCGCTCCAATTAACTGATTTGTTTCTCTACGCATTTAATTTATTGTCCCAACTAATTTTATTGTTTGGAGGCTATCAAACCAATTATATTTTGTTCGATTTTTCACCCCAATTAACTGATTTGTTTCTGTAACCATTTAATTTATTGTCGCAACTAATTTTATCGTTTGGTGCCTGTTAATGCAATTTTTTTTTTCGTGCACAGTTTTTACTAACTATACCAACATGAAAATCGCGAGACAACAATTTCTCACAAAAACACCAAACAAAATATCGAGAATTTACCTCAATACTCTAACATGCCATCGAATAATCAAAGTCAATCGACCACTGATGTTAGAAATGCTGTTTTCCTCCATACGAGAGTGCAAAAGTCCTGATAATTTGGACATTAAAATCTCAATTTGTCCACAAGTGTGAGTAACAAGTAATGATGTGAGATTGAAGGTGGCGGCGACAAACGTAAAATGGAAGATCCCGGTGATGCAAATGCCACAGAATACAATTTCGTACGTGACACTGGCTTGAGAATCGATAAAAAATTCAGTTCCTGGGAAAGCCAATGGTCTCACAGTTTCGTTGAATTCGTTAATCATATTTCCGGTACAAAGTGGCTTAATCGCGTGATAGAATATCGCACTACTTTGCGTGCAAATCATGAAAATCACTGTCAATCCATGTCCGACCTTCAAATTATTCATCATGATATCCCGATCATTCTTGTCTTCCATTCTCCGCCAATCAACTTTCATGTGCTGTACGCAGAGTCTAATCGTATCCGAGCGAAAGAACAGGATCAAATATTTGAGTATGTTTGTCGTAAAAAAAACAATCGGACCCAGAAGTACAAGAAATTCCATTCGATCAATTTCCCGCAATGTAATATGAGTCACGAATGGTATCGGTGGCAGTAACATGGTGATGCCGCAAATTGGCATCATTATTATTGACACTAATCTCTCTTTTCTCGTTGGTTCTGCTATCATGTACGGCCAAATGCCAAAAAATGTAAAAAACCATCGAGTATACCGAAAAGTATGATTTATATCTGATACGTAATCTTTGTTGATCACTTTTTCCTGCCTATTATGGCTTTTCGTCGTATCGACTTGAGAGGCCATGAGTGAATGTCACTATCAAAAGCATTTTTATTTCTTCAATTTTTTAAGTAAAATTTTTCTGAGCTACAGCAGCCATTACATTTGCATGATCTAAAGTTTGATACTTCGACCAACGGATACTCAATGTTGCACGAGAATTCGTGGAAAAAGTACGAATAATCCGGAGGTGGAAATAAAGACATAAAAAATTGTTCGTCAGATGTCGTTGCTCCCTGAGTTACAAAGTAATAAAAGACATGCGCACAAAGTGTAGTTCTGGGTATATGCGTTTTTTTGGTCAGCTTTCTTTACTCCGTCAATATCCCCCTTCCCATCAAACTTTAGAGACATACAGCGCAGAATCTACCAATTTTGTAGGAACTCGATTGGCAGTGGAAGCCACTATTCTTTGCTTCTTCAATTCAGACTGTCCTCAGGACAATATTTTGGATTTTTTAATGAGATTTTTTTGGTACGGGAAAAATAATTATATATGGGAAAAATAATTAGTTACATTGAGTAATGATTTTTCTCGGTGCTAATTGAGAAAACAAGAAAGTGAAATGAATCGAGTTTATCACTTTATCCAGTGAAGTTTGCCAGAAAGTAGTCCTGGTGTCAGATAAACCAAGCGATGCTGTATTTTAATGTCAAGATGGCAAAAAAATTGCATAAGCATATTATAACTTCATACATAGTATTATTGTTTAATAGTCCGATATTCTTAATTCCTGTTATGTTCTCGATATGATACATACATATGTATGAGATTTGGCACAAACGTGAGTTTGTGAGTTCTTATAGTGTCCAATGTTTTTTTTTTTTGGTGGTCATTGGCAAAAAAAGAAAGTGCATTTTTACGATTTTTTTTGCTCTGTCCAGTGAAGTGTGGCAGAATCTTAAAAAAAAAGCGGTGAGTGTTAGAATTATTTAAGGCCTTTGCTAAAGTAATTTTTGAAGCAGTTAAGTCAATCGAGTGTTAGGATTTGAAAAACGCTTAGAACCGTTTTAAAGAAGACGATGCTAATCACACCCCCCATGGAAATAAAGTACAATGGAAATTATATTTTTCGATGTATTGAAAAATGCATTCAAAATATACTTCAGATATATTGTTTATATTTATCATATATGTGAAATATATAAAAAATAAACGTGATATATATTTCGAATATATATGGAATATCTACTTTTTCGTAAAAAAATATAATTCTTGAATATAAAAGATGTATATCTGAAGTATATATTGTATATACCTCGTATGAACTTCATGTATACAACCAAGATACATCCGAAGTATATTGCATATGCATATGAAATATACGTAGACTATACATTGAATATATTTTCAATATATATCATATATATCCTAAAATTATATTAAAAATATATTTGAGATACATATTAAATGTATACCAACTGTACATTCAATATGTTTTGGATATATTTCATGTACATACTAAAGTTATATATAAAGTATATTCAGCATGCATGTGAAATGTTTCCCAACTGGACATTTAATTTACTACCAATGTAGTCAGTATATATCCATATGGCTATATCCGTATGGCTATATTTATAATATAGCCAATTTGATATAAATTTTTCTTTTAACGCAGTGTTAAAATCGTATTATTCGTAGTATTCTTTAGTAATAAATCAACTTTTAATCAACTTGTTCTTTAGAACAAACAAATGTTCTGTCTAATTTCAAACGCATGAGGCATATTTTCTTCACTTAAGGTTTTTTTGACACGCGATATAATTCAACATATCTTTTATGCGCACGTTTACATAGTTAGTGAAATAATAAATATATTGAAATGACATTCTGGATATATCTAAATTATGTAATAAATATATTTTCCGTATATTGAAAAATATACGTAAAGATACATGTACAAATATATGTCGAATGTAATTAGAATGTAATTTAAATGTATATTGAAATATACTGTAACATATATTTTTGGTATATTGAAAAATATATACCCATACATACGAGGAATGTAATTTCAACGTAATTTGAATGTACATTTGAATATACCTCAACATATATTTGTCGTACATGGAAAAGTATATATAGAAGCGTACGCGGTATGCAGTTTCAATATAATTTCATTCTATTTTTTAATATACTTCAACATATGTTTTTTCTATGTGTTGAGAAATATATACTATATATAAAAGTGATGCATAATACATACATTTAGAATAAATTACATATGTATATTGACTATACCAGCTACTGTATATTGAATATATTTTTACTTACATACAAAAATATATCTAACATGTCTAATTTTTCGTAAAAAATATATGTATTATATAAAAAATATATTTTCGAATATATTTCAAGTATACTGGTTTTCCATGGGGACGCGCTGGCACGCGTGCCTGAAAAGCTTTTATATCACTCCGTGCGTAAAACGCGGTTTTACGCACGCTTCGCGTGCATCAAACCCCATTTACACACCTCGTGAAATAAAATTTTGTACGATACTCGTGCGAAAAACTTTTTCTTAACTCGGGTGATTGCAAAACTCGCCTTCGGCTCGTGTTGCAAACTCACACTCGCCAGAAAAAATTTTTTCGCACTAGTATCGTAATGTACTATTGCGCTACTGCCCGAGTAAAAAAACAAGTGCATCCCGGATCCATGCGGGATCCGCGAGATGTACGTGAAAAAGTGCCGCCAATGAGACAATCCTTGACTTTTCGCGTACTTCGAGTTTCACGCGGAAAGTACGTGAAAAGTGCGTGAAAAATTTGAGCCAGAAATTCACCAATTAAATACACGAAAAGTACATGAGAAGTACACGTTTGAAATGGTTGCATTAAAGATTCGCGGCAGCTAGAAAGTATACGAAAAGTACGTGGGAAGTTCATACTGGAAATGTTTGCGTATAAAGTTCGGGTCGAAAGGTACAGGATATGTACGTGACAAGTCCATCTTTAATCTGTACGGAAAAATGTTAAATATGAACTTTTCACGTACATATCCTGTACTTTGCGTCACGGACTTTATACGCGAAAATTTTCAATATGTACTTTTCACGTACGTCTTCTGTACTTTTCGGCACGGACTTTGTACGGAAAAATGTTGAATATGAACTTTTCACGTACATATCCCGTACTTTGGGTCACGGACTTTGTACGGAAAAATGTTAAATATGGATTCGTCACGTACATATCTTGTACCTTTCGACCCGAACTTTATACGCAAACATTTCAAATATGAACTTCCCACGTACTTTTCGTGTACTTTCTAGCTGCCGCGAATCTTTAATGCAACCATTTCAAATGTGTACTTCTCATGTACTTTTCGTGAATTTAATTGGTGAATTTCTGGCTCAAATTTTTCACGAACTTTTCACGCACTTTCCGCATGAAACTCGAAGTACGCGAAAAGTCAAGGATTGTCTCATTGACGGGACTTTTTCACGTACATCTCGCGGATCCCGCATAGATCCGGGATGCACTTGTTTTTTTTACTCGGGTGCGCTCTTATAAAACTTCGAAAAGTTAAAACTTGCGTTGCAGCGCCCGTCCTCTAATGTCAAATTTGACACCAAACTTGTTTACCATGGACTTTCCTAGCAACCAATCAGAGGATGAATAAATCGATAGCAATGCTTTCCGTTACTCATGAACTTTTTAAAGGAGGACACTTGTGAAAAAAATCAAAGTTTGTAGTAGAATAATACTTACATATATTTTGATACGGTATTGAACATTTTTATTTAATTGTAAGCATTGGGAAGAGAAAAGAAAAAAGCGACGAGAGAAATGAGAAAAGCATTGATTGAGAAGAAATTTGTGCAAATTAAGGTGGATATCGTTGAAAAATGGAATTAGGCACAAACATGATTTTGTGAGTTTTTGCTGTGTCCACTATAAAAAAAGTCAAATAAGTTAAGCGATGCTGTATTTTAATGTCAAGTTGGGAAAAACTGCAACTTTACAAATCTACCTCTATGAGGAAGCATGTTAATCTATTTTGGCTTCCTCATAGAGGAAGCTTTGTAAAAATCCAATAATAATGAGGAAGCAATTTGTAAAGTTCTACTTTGCAGCCTTGTTTGAAAAAATTTTAAATAGCATTAGTTTTGAATCTCTTGACAGATTCTCGCCAGATTCGAACTGATGCTTAGTTTGCCCAAACTTTACTTGTGGACCAAATTTGAGCCCGATATCTTAAAAATTGCGGAAGTTAGAGCATAAACAAAAATTTCAAAATGCCATAAATTTTAAACCCCTTAACGGATTGACGTAAAATTCACTCCTAAACTTTATTTAATAACAGTCCACTTGTGGACCAAATTTGAGCCCGATATCTTAAAAATTGCGAAAGTTAGAGCACGAACAAAAAATGTAAAAAAATGTTTAAATGACATAAATTGTGAACCCCTTAACGGATTGACACCAAATTCAATCCCATATCTTGTTTAACGACATTTTACTCGTTGTTCAAATTAGAGCCCGATATCTTAAAAATTGCGACAGCTATCGTGCTAACAAAAACTTGTGCACATACGCACATACACACACAGACACATACATACATACAGACATTTTTTCTAAACCACTTTTCTCGACATTTTAGACCATTCTGAGTGTCCTGACATGAAAATCTCGAAAAAAACTTTTTTCACGAAAACAAAGCTTCCTCTATGAGGAAGCAAAAAACAAAGCTTGGAGTAAAATAATACTTACATATATTGCGATACGGTAGTGAATTTTTAAAATTTAATCACAAGTAATATGCCAATTATTCGAAAAGCATTAGGAAGAAAATTCACTGCATTAGGAGCAGTATCACTAATAAATCATTTATTGCTATTGGTAAACAAAACGTGAATTCAATATTTACATAAAAAATGTCGAATTAACCAACGATGTATTTTTACACATAACTACATGTTAAATTAATATTATGTCATGGTACGTATCATGTTTAGGTATGCGAATGATGTCCTGATAATCTAAAAAATATTTTATCATTTTCATGGATCTCTTCAATTGATTTAGTGACATTAATTTTTACGTACGCTACCGAAAGTCGCGATGCAGAGTTCAATCATTCCCCCAGCTGTGAGTTTTCGAGGATAATAAGCCATGGCGATTATCATGACGAGAGTGACTCCAGTTTTTCCTGGTAGTTCGTACCATTCGATCATGTAAGCTGCTTTCCCAACTTGGCAGCACTGATCGTGGATTGTTAGATGAATTAGATTTGTGAGCACATTAATTACAATTAATTGACGTCATGATCCATGTATTATTGGAAAAGAAAATAATCTAAAAGAAAACTGAATAAGGATTTAATAAAACCAATAGAGTTACAATTTAAAAAATAGAAAACATCTGGATTGAAAATATAAATTTTCATTGAATTAACATTTTCTTCTAAATTAATAATATTTTTTCGTATATTTATTATTAAAAATCAATGTTTTTAATACATGCAATAAATTAATTTTTTATTAAAATTGTGGAAGGAAAATTTCTAGGAATCTAGATTCTTTAAATAAATAAATAAATAAATGTTTATTGAATTAATTTTTTCTTCGACATAAAAAATATCTGTTTGGTATAATTATTATTAAAAATCAATGTCTTTAATACATGCAATAAATCGATGTTTATTAAATTATTTTTTATTGTCAAGTCTTCAAGTTTTAATTAAAGTTAATTATTGCTTGGGATTAATGTGTGAAGCATTCTTAACTCGAAAGAAATTATAAGAGCTTGCAATCGAAAACTCTTTTAGACATTATAAACTAAGAAAAAAAAAGTTTAAATGAACAAAATTGGCGTACATCCTCGACTAAACAAATTTTCAGTTAGTATAACAAATATTAGTATATCATAATTAGTATAACTGAATCTAATAATTATTGAAGAAACTAAACATTTTGTTGCCCTAAAAAAAATCGTTTGAACACACCCAGAAAAAAGATTTGGTAATATTAAATAAAATTATCTATTCAACATTTAATTATATCAATCAACGAAAATTTACTTTCCCTCCAACAAATACGTATTTTATTCAATTTTTCAGTTTTTTTATTTCCAACATATTTATTTGAATCAACTTTCCCTGTGCAGCGGACACTAAAAAAATATTTTATTTGTTGCTACTAAATACTTTCTTAATCCGGAAAAAGGATCTAGTTAAAACGACCAAATACATGTATTAGATATTTTTTAATAAAATCAATTAGAACTATCTTATAATCCAATATATATTTATTTCCTTTCATCATTGGAGTTTATTATTATCAACATGCAACATTTATCGATTTAATTTAATTCTTGACGTTTATTTATATAAAAATAATATATTCTTTAAATCGGCAGCAGTGAGCGCGCGGTTGGTGCGTGACTCGAACGATCTACAGAGTTAAGCAGCATTATTTGCGGTCATAACTTGGATGGGTGAACGCTTAGCCGCGCACTGGTTTGCGCGCCAACTGCCGGGCGGGAGGCAGTTTCTGAGCTTCTAAGGGATAGTGAGGAATGCCAATAAAAAAGATAATTTTTTTTTTTAATCAACATTTATATGACTGCTAATACAAATAAATATTTCTTAGATTTGAATATATTTACAATTCAATAAGTATATTAATTACAAATAAAAAAATTTATTTGAGGTGAATGGAAGTCTCGTAGGTCGGCATCTAAATAAGAAATTTTATTTCCGATGCGTAGGTTCTAGTCCCGTTAACAAGATCTTTTTTCTGGGTGCAAGGGATTTTTTTTTTGAATGATCTTAACTGTAAACTTATTATCGTTTTACGTCACTGCATTCGATCGATTTAAAACGTAAGAAGCAGATTTATTACCTTTTCCTTCAGAAGCTCGCCGATATGACAATATATAAATATATTAAAAGCCAACGAAATGAATATCAGTATATAAGTTATCATTGCCACACCAGCGCCATTTTGCCATTCCTGCAACGAAAATTTTGTTTTCTTACAGGAATTTCGAAGATCATTATGCCGATTATAAGTTTATACCGTCATGCAATAGTATTCGAGCAAACATATGCTTAGAGTCGCGCTAATCACTTCCAAGAGACACATTTCACGTAATGCTTCGTCAATCCACGATAAATATCTAAAGATTTTACAATATTAGTTATCATAAAAAATAATTAAAAGTAGAAAAATCTGCACATCGCTTCTTCATTTTTTTTCCTATTTTCAAGAAGCCTCCATTATAATATTTTGAATATTTTCAAATACCATAAATCTTGTATTTCCCCGCCGATTTATGTCAAATTTAATCTCCAAATCGGTTTATCTACAATTCACTTATTGAACAAATCATAGTGCAAAGTAGAACCTTAGTTAGTTGCCAACGAATTAATTTACTTGCTCGTCCAATTGATTTGTCGCCCCAATTAATTGATTTGTTTCTGTAACCATTTAATTTATTGTCGCAACTAATTTTATCGCTTGGAGCCTATTAAATCAATTATTCTTTTCCAATTTGTCGCTCCAATTAACTGATTTATTTCTGTAACCATTTAATTTATTGTCCCAACTAATTTTATTGCTTGGAGTTTATTTTTAAAAAATTTAAAAAATGTAATTTATTATATAATTTAATTAATTTAGTTTATAGCACCAACTAATTTTATCGTTTGGAGCCTATTAAACCAATTTTCAAAAATGTAATTTATTATATAATTTAATTTATTTCGTTTACTTCCCCAACTAATTTTATCGTTTGGAGCCTATTAAACCAATTATATTTTTCCGATTTATCGCTCCAATTAACTGATTTATTTCTGTAACCATTTTATTTATTGTCCCAACTCATTTTATCGCTTGGAGCCTATTAAAACAAATTTTTTTGTGCACAGTTTTTATTAGTAAAATGGCAAGACAACAATTTTTCACAAAAACACAGAAAAAATATCGAGAATTTACCTCAATACTCTAACATGCCATCGAATAATCACAGTCAATCGATCACTGATGTTAGAAATGCTGTTCTCCTCCGAACGAGAGTGCAAAAGTCCTGATAATTTTGACATTAAAATCTCAATTTGTCCACAAGTGTGAGTAACAAGTAAAGATGTGAGATTAAAGGTGGCGGCGACAAACGTAAATTGGAAGATCCCGACGATGCAAATACCACAGAACACAATTTCGTACGTGACACTGGCTTGAGAGTCGACAAAAAAATCAGTTCCTGGGAAAGCCAATGGTCTCACAGTTTCGTTGAATTCGTTAATCACACTTCCGATCCAAAGTGGATTAATCGCGTGATAGAATATCGCACCACTTTGCGTGCAGATCATGAAAATCAGTGTCATTCCATGTCCGACCCTCACATTATTCATCATGATATCCCGATCATTCTTATCTTCCAATCTCCGCCAATCAGCTTTCATGTGCTCTACGCAGAGTTTAATCGTATCCGAGCGAAACAACAGTATAAAATATTTGAATATGTTTGTCGTAAAAAAAAGTAACGGACCCAGAAGTATAAGAATTTCCATAAGATCAACTTCCCGCAATGTAATATGAGCCACCAATGGCACCGGTGTCATTATCATGATAAAGCAGCAAAATGGCATCATTATCATTGACAGTAATCTCTCGATTCTCGTTGGATCTGCTATTATGAACGGCCAGATGCCATAAAATGTAAAAAACCGTCGAGTATACCGAAGTGAATGATTAACATCTGATACGTAATCTTTGTTGTTCACTTTTTCCAGCCTATTATGGCTTTTCGTCGTATCGACTTGAGGGGCCATGAGTGAATGTCACTACAAAAGCATTGTTGTTTTTTCAATTTTTTAAGTAAAATTTTTCTGAGCTACAACAGCCATTACATTTGCATGATCTAAAGTTTGATACTTCGTCTTACGGATACTCAATGTTGCACGAGGATTCGTGGAAAAAGTATGAATAATCCGGAGGTGGAAATAAAGACATAAAAAATTGTTCGTCAGATGTCGTTGCTCCCTGAGTTACAAAGTAATAAAATGACATGCGCACTAAGTGTAGTTCTAGGTATATGCGCTTTTTTTGTCAGCTTTCTTTACTCCGCCTATATCCTCCTTCCCATCAAACTTTAGAGACATACAGCGCAGAATCTACCGATTTGTTAGGAACTCGATAGGCAGTTGGAGCCATAATTCATTGCTTCATCGATTCAGACGGTCCTCAGGCCAATATTTTAAATTTTTGTTTAGTCCTCGACTTCCTTATACATTTTGTATGGGAGTCGAGGATTTGTATGGGATTTGTTTGGTACGTGGTTTGTATGGCAGCAATTGTTAGTTATGGTGTCCAATGATTTCTCTTGGTGCTCATCAAGAAAACAATAAAGTGAAATATATCGAATTAATCACTTTATTTAGTCAAGTCTCGCCAGAACTGTGAAGAAATTGTTGGTGAGTGACAGAATTATACGTTAAAGTAGCATTTTAATGTCAAGTTGGGATAAAACTGCATGAGCATATTGTAACTTGTTTCGAATTATTATTTGGTAATGATGATTGGGTTTTTCTGAACGGAAAACAAACATTGCAGCAAAATAAAACTTAGAAATGTTGCGGTAAGGTATTGGAATTTTTTATTTAATCTTAAGTTGATGCCCATTCAAAAAGCATTGGAAAAAATCCACTGCATTAGGACCACTAATAAATAACTTATTGCTATCAGTAAAAAAAATTCAACAGGAAAATGTTCAATTACCTAACGATATATTTTTACACATACTCATTTGCAAAATTAATATTACGTCACGCTTCGCAACATGTTTAGGTATGCGAAAGAAGTCTTGATAATCTAAAAAAGATTTTATCATTTTCGTGGATTTCCTTAATTCATTTTGTGATATTAATGTACGTACGCTACCGAAAGTGGCGATTGAGAGTTCAACCATTCCGCCAGCTGATAGTTGTCGAGGATAATAAGCCATGGCGATTATCATGATGAGAGTGACTCCAGTTTTTCCTGGTAGTTCGTACCATTCAATCATGTAAGCTGCTTTCCCAACTTGGCAGCACTGATCGTGGATTGTTAGATGAATTAGATTTGTGAGCACATTAATTACAATTAATTAACGTCATGATCCATGTATTATTGGAAAAAGAAAATAATCTAAAAAAAAACTGAATAAGGATTTAATAAAACCAATAGAGTCACAATTTAAAAAATAGAAAACATCTGGATTGAAAATATAAATTTTCATTGAATTAATATTTTCTTCTAAATTAATAATATTTTTTCGTATAATTATTATTAAAAATCAATGTTTTTAATACATGCAATAAATTAATTTTTTCTTTAAATTAGGGGAGGAAAATTTCTAGGAATCTAGATTCTTTAAATAAATAAATAAATAAATGTTTATTGAATTAATTTTTTCTTCGAAATCAAAAATATCTTTTTTGGTATAATTATTATTAAAAATCAATGTTTTTAATACATGCAATATATTGATGTTTATTAAATTATTTTTTATTGTCAAGTCTTCAAGATTTAATCAAAGTTAATTATTGCTCGGGATTAATGTGTGAAGCATTATTAACTCGAAAGAAATTATAAGAACTTGCAATCGAAAACTCTTTTAGACATTATACACTAAGAAAAAAAAAGTTTAAATGAACTAAATAGGCGTACATCCTCAACTAAACAAATTTTCAGTTAGTATAACAAAAATTAGTATATCATAATTAATATAACTGAATCTAATAATTATTGAAGAAACTAAACATTTTGTTGCCCTAAAAAAAATCGTTTGAACGACGGATTTTTTTTCAATAATCTTAACTGTAAACTTATTATTGTTTTACGTCACTGCATTCGATCGATTTGAAACGTAAGAAACAGATTTATTACCTTTTCCTTCAGAAGCTCGCCGATATGACAATATATAAATATATTAAAAGCCAACGAAATGAGTATCAGTACATAAGTTATCATTGCCACACCAGCGCCATTTTTCCATTCCTGCAACGAAAATTTTGTTTCATTACAGGAATTTTGAAAATCATTAAGCCGATTATAAGTTTATACCGTCATGCAGTAGTATTCGAGAAAACATATGCTTAGAGTCCCGCAAATCACTTCCATGAGACACATTTCACGTAATGCTTCATCAATCCACGATAAAAATCTAAAGATTTTACAATATTAGTTATCATAAAAAATAATTAAAAGTAGAAAAATCTGCACATCGTTTCTTCATTTTTTTCCTATTTTCAAGAAGCCTCCATTATAGTATTTTGAATATTTTCAAATCTCATAAATCTTGTATTTCCCCGCCGATTTATGTCAAATTTAATCTCCAAATCGGTTTATCTACAATTCACTTATTGAAGAAATGATAGTTCAAAGTAGAACCTTAATTAGTTGCCAACGAATTAATTTACTTGCTCGTCCAATTGATTTGTCGCCCCAATTAATTAATTTGTTTCTGTAAACATTTAACTTATTGGCGTAACTAATTTTATCGCTTGGAGCCTATCAAATCAATTATTCTTTTCCAATTTGTCGCCCCAATTAACTGATTTATTTTTGTAACCATTTAATTTATTGCCCCAACTAATTTTATTGCTCGGAGTTTATTAAACAAATTTAAAAAAATGTAATTCATTACATAATTTAATTTATTTCGTTTATAGCCCCAACTAATTTTATCGTTTGAAGCCTATTAAACCAATTTTCAAAAATGTAATTGAGTATATAATTTAATTTATTTCGTTTATTTCCCCAACTAATTTTATCGTTTGGAGCCTATTAAACCATTTTTTTTGTGCACAGTTTTTATTAGTAAAATCGCGGGACAACAATTTTTCACAAAAACACAGAAAAAATATCGAGAATTTACCTTAATATTCTAACATGCCATCGAATAATCAAAGTCAATCGATCACTGATGTTAGAAATGTTGTTCTCCTCCGAACGAGAGTGCAAAAGTCCTGATAATTTTGACATTAAAATCTCAATTTGTCCACAAGTGTGAGTAACAAGTAAAGATGTGAGATTGAAGGTGGCGGCGACAAACGTAAAATGGAAGATCCCGGTGATGAAAATACCACAGAATACAATTTCGTACGTGACACTGGCTTGAGAATCGACAAAAAATTCAGTTCCTGGGAAAGCCAATGGTCTCACAGTTTCGTTGAATTCGTTAATCACATTTCCGATGCAAAGTGGCTTAATCGCGTGATAGAATATCGCACCACTTTGCGTGCAGATCATGAAAATCACTGTCATTCCATGTCCGACCCTCACATTATTCATCATGATATCTCGATCATTCTTATCCTCCAATCTTCGCCAATCAACTTTCATGTGCTGTACGCAGAGTTTAATCGTATCCGAGCGAAACAACAGGATAAAATATTTGATCATGTTTGTCATAAAAAAAACTAACGGACCCAGAACTATAAGAATTTCCATATGATCAACTTTCCGCAATGTAATATGAGTCACAAATGGCACCGGTGTCATTATCATGATGATGCAGCAAAGTGGCATCATTATTATCGACACTAATCTCTCTTTTCTCGTTGGTTCTGCTATTATGTACGGCCAAATGCCAAAAAATGTAAGAAACCATCGAGTATACCGAAAACAATGATTTATATCTGATACGTAATTTTTGTTGTTCACTTTTTCCAGCCTATTATGGCTTTTTATCGTATCGACTTGAGGGGCCATGAGTGAATGTCACTATCAAAAGCATTTTTGTTTCTTCTATTTTTTAAGTAAAATTTTTCTGAGCTACAGCAGCCATTACATTTGCATGATCTAAAGTTTGATACTTCGACTGACGGCTACTCAATGTTGCACGAGAATTTGTGGAAAAAGTATGAATAATCCGGAGGTGGAAATAAAGACATAAATAATTGTTCGTCAGATGTCATTGCTCCCTGAGTTACAAAGTAATAAAAGACATGCGCACAAAGTGTAGGTCTGGGTATATGAGCTTTTTTTTGTCAGCTTTCTTTACTCCGCCTATATCCTCCTTCCAATCAAACTTTAGAGATATACAGCGCAGAATCTACCAATTTTGTAGGAACTCGATTGGCAGTGTTAGCCACTATTCTTTGCTTCATCAATTAAGACAGTCCTCAGGACAATATTTTGAATTTCTGTTTTTTTTGTATCGACTCCCATAGATATTTTTATTGGGCCCAAGTGCTATGATTTTTATGGGATTTTTTACGATACGGGAAAAATAATCATATAAAAATAAAAAATAATTATACGTGGAAAAAATAATTAGTTACATTGACTAATGATTTTTCTTGGTGCTAATTGAGGAAACAAGAAAGTGAAATGTATCGAATTTATCACTATATCCAGTGAAATTTGCCAGAACTTTGAATTGATTAGTGGTGAGTGACAGAATTATACATTAAAGTAGTCCTTGTGTCATATAAATCAAGCGATGCTGTATTTTAATGTCAAGTTGGGAAAAAATTGCATAAGCATATTATAACTTTCTACATATTGTTATTGCTCAATAATTGCTGGATTTTGTTGAATCTTCATTAGTTTGTTTTCTAGAATTTTCACAGAATTTTCACTTTTCTAGAATTTTGTCGTTTACTAAATATCAAAATCAACAGATTTTTTTTTTTTCCCCAAAAAAGTTCAATTAATTGCGTTAATATTTAGAAATGTTGCGGTAAGGTATTGAAATTTTTTTATTTAATCAAGTCGATGTCCATCCAAAAAGCATTAGAAAAAATTCATTGTTTTAAGACCACGAATAAAATAACTTATTGCTATCAGTAAAAAAAAGTCAACAGGAAAATGTTCAATTACCTAACGATATATTTATACACATATTCATTTGTAAAATTAATATTACGTCACGCTTCGCAACATGTTTAGGTATGCGAGAGAAGTCCTGATAATCTAAAAAAGATTTTATCATTTTCGTGAATTTCTTTAATTCATTTTGTGATATTAATGTACGTACGCTACCGAAAGTGGCGATTGAGAGTTCAACCATTCCGCCAGCTGTTAGTTGTCGAGGATAATAAGCCATGGCGATTATCATGATGAGAGTGACTCCAGTTTTTCCCGGTAGTTTGTACCATTCAATCATGTAAGCTGCTTTTCCGACTTCGTTACACTGCTTGAGGATTGTTAGATGTTATTTGCAGGTCGCTGCACATTAAGTAACTACACACTACAAATGGGGTGTTAAATTGACACCACTATGTAGTCCCAATAGGTGACCGGAATTTTGTGAAAATTCAACACCACTGGATGTTGACATGTAGTACTTTGGTGTTGCAGATTTACACCACTGACTGGATGTTAATGCCTAACACTGAAATAATTCAAAGCACATCCAGTGATTTTGAATTTATACAAAAGTTCATGAACCTATTGGGATTACATAGCGGCGTTAAATTCAACAATGCATTTTTTATGGTGTATCGTTAGAAAACATCGCATTTCTTGTATTTGGAAAACCAAATTTGAAGATTTATAATTTAAAAAAAAAGTGAATAAGAAATACGAGATTTACACCACTGACTGGATGTTTATGTCTAACACTGAAATAATTCAAAGAATACTCATTGATGTTGAAATTATTGGTGTTACATTCAATAATGCATTTTTTATGGTGCATCGTTAGAAAACATCACATTCCTTGTATTTGGAAAACAAAATTATGAAGATTTACAATTTAAAAAAAAAAATGAATCAGAAATACGAGATTTACACCACTGACTGAATGTTAATGCCTAATACTGAAATAATTCAAAGAAAACCCATTGATGTTGAATTTATACAAAAGTGCATGAACTTATTATAGATTTTTATTAAGATCCTGGGATATTAAGGACCTGGGCACAAAAAAAAAAATAATGCATGAACAAAAAGCACACATAACTTATTGGGACAAGCTTAAAAAAATAATGGCGTTAAATTCAACAGTGCATTTTTTATGGTGTACCGTTAAAAAACATCATATTCCTTGTATTTGGAAAAATAAATTTTGAAGATTTATGATTTAAAAAAAAGTAAATAAAATAAAAAAGCTAAAAAAAATGGTGGCGTTAAATTCAACAATTAATTTTTTATGGTGTCCTGTTAGAATACATTCCTTGTATTTGGAAAACACAATTTTGAAGATTTATATAATTAAAAATAAAAGTGAATAAGAAATACGAACTTAAGTTCAAACTTGGAATTATAAATTCGATCCTTAGACTTAGTATTGTTTGAATTTGACAATTTCACTGATTTTAATTCATTAGTATTTTTTAAGAAACAGTTTTATTACCTTGTCCTTAAGAAGTTCACCGACATGACAATATATAAGTATATTGAAAGTGAACGAAAGAAGTATCAGTACATAACTTATTATTGGCACACCGACAACCCCTTTTTTCAATTCCTGCAACCAAGATTTCACTGTAGTATCAAAATTTCAAAAATCATTAATCCAATCATAAGTTTCTACCATCATGCAGTAGTATTCGAGCAAACATATGCTTAGAGTCGAGCTAACCACTTCCATGAGACACATTTCACATAAAGCTTCGTCAATCCAGGTTAAAAATCTGGAGATTTCACAATATTAGTTACCATCAACGAAAAATCGTAAGTCGAAATTTCCACATTGTTTTTACGCTATTTTCCATTTTTTACAAATCATTCTCTATAGGAAAATCTTCTGAATAATTTTGCCTTTTTTTGTTTTTAATACTTCAAGTTATTCTCGAGTTAGACAAATTAAATCAAAGAAATACCTTGTTTTTACTGGCAACTTTTGCACCGCTTTGTTGATTCTTCCTAAATGCAATATCAATCAAATTTGGTCAAAAGTAGAAGTGGGGACAATTTTTTTGATTGGCAGGTTGAAATTTCTACGAGTTAGCATCTACACGACATTTTTCGTATAAAAAAAAAAACAAAAAAAAAATTAACTGTGATTATGCAAGACGGAAATAACGAATTTCACACAACGATTAATTTCACAACAATGCAATGGTAAAAACTATTTCACCTGTGCGTCAAGTTTTTTAAGACATTTTTTTAATACCACTTTCGTCGATGTTTCAGCCAATTGCTTCCTCATCGAGGAAGCAACTAATTGTGTTCGTGAAAATTTATTTTCAAGATATTCATGGTCTACATGTAAATATTGTAAATTTAACTGAAATTCCATGTGTCTTTTATGATTTATCACAATTTTTCATTCTATTGAAACCGGACGTAAATCGTGCGAATTTCCTCTTAACGATCTGAAAGTTTCCCCACACCTAAATTGCCATGAAAAACAACGTAAACACAACATTTTTCTAGATCACTTTCGTCGACATTTCAGCCAATTGCTTCCTCGATGAGGAAAAAAAACTCAGAATGCAGAACTCATTGTGTTCGTAAAATTTTGTTTTCAAGATGTTCATGGTCTACATGTAAACGTTGTAAATTGATGATTTATCACAATTCAATTTTTCTTTCTATTAAAACCGGACGTAAATCGTGCAAATTTCATCTCAACGATCTGAAAGTTTCCCAATACCTGAATTTGCCATGAAAAACAACGTAACCACAAAATGTTCTCCCAAAACCAAAAAAAAAAGAAACAAATTATGAAAATGCTACCTCAATACTCGAACGTGCCATCGTATTATCAAAGTGAATCGAGCACTTATGTTAGAAATGCTGTTCTCCTCCGGTCGAGAGTGCACAAGTCCTGATAATTTGGACATTAAAATCTCAATTTGTCCACAAGTGTGAGTAACAAGTATAGATGTGAGATTGAAGGTGGCAGCGACAAACGTGAAATGAAAGATCCCAGCGATGCATATGCCAAAGTATACGAATTCGTAGGTGACACTGGCTTGTGAATCGAAAAAAATATCAGTTCCTGGGGTAGCCAATGGTCTCACAGTTTCGTTGAGTTCGTTAATCACATTTCCGGAACAAAGTGGCTGAATTCCGTAAAAGAAAATAGCACTGCTGTGCATGCCAATCGTGAAGATCACTGTCAATCCATGTCCGATCCTCAAATTATTTACCATGATATCGCGATCATTCTGATCTTCCAGTCTTCGCCAATCAGCTTTCATGTGCTGTACGCAGAGTTTAATCGTATCCGAGCGAAATAACAGGATAAAATATTTCACAATGTTGGCTGTATAAAAACCTAACGGACCCAGAAGCATAAGAAATTCCATACGATCAACTCCCCGCAACGTAATATGAGTCACGGGTGGTACCGGTAGCATTATCATGACGATGCAGCAAAAGGGCATCATTATCATTGACACTAATCTCTCGATTCTCGTTGGTTCTGCTATTATGTACGGCCAAATGCCAAAAAATGTAAAAAACCATCGAGTATACCGAAGTGAATGATTAACATCTGATACGTAATCTTTGTTGTTCACTTTTTCCAGCCTATTATGGCTTTTCGTCGTATCGACTTGAGGGGCCATGAGTGAATGTCACTGTCAAAAGCATTTTTGTTTCTTCAATTTTTTAAGTAAAATTTTTCTGAGCTACAGCAGCCATTACATTTGCATGATCTAAAGTTTGATACTTCGTCTGACGGATACTCAATGTTGCACGAGATTTCGTGGAAAAAGTACGAATAATCCGGAGGTGGAAATAAAGACATAAAAAATTGTTCGTCAGATGTCGTTGCTCCCTGAGTTACAAAGTAATAAAATGACATGCGCACAAAGTGTAGTTCTAGGTATATGCGTTTTTTTTGTCAGCTTTCTTTACTCCGCCTATATCCTCCTTCCCATCAAACTTTAGAGACATACAGCGCAGAATCTACCGATTTGTTAGGAACTCGATAGGCAGTGGGAGCCATAATTCATTGCTTCATCGATTCAGACGGTCCTCAGGCCAATATTTTAAATTTTTGTTTAGTCCTCGACTTCCTTATACATTTTGTATGGGAGTCGAGGATTTGTATGGGATTTGTTTGGTACGTGGTTTGTATGGCAGCAATTGTTAGTTATGGTGTCCAATGATTTCTCTTGGTGCTCATCAAGAAAAAAATAAAGTGAAATATATCGAATTAATCACTTTATTTAGTCAAGTCTCGCCAGAACTGTGAAGAAATTGTTGGTGAGTGACAGAATTATACGTTAAAGTAGCATTTTAATGTCAAGTTGGGATAAAACTGCATGAGCATATTGTAACTTGTTTCAAATTATTATTTGGTAATGATGATTGGGTTTTTCTGAACGGAAAACAAACATTGCAGAAAAATAAAACTTAGAAATGTTGCGGTAAGGTATTGGAATTTTTTATTTAATCTTAAGTTGATGCCCATTCAAAAAGCATTGGAAAAAATCCACTGCATTAGGACCACTAATAAATAACTTATTGCTATCAGTAAAAAAAAGTCAACAGGTAAATGTTCAATTAGCTAACGATATATTTTTACACATGTTCATTTGTAAAATTAATATTACGTCACGCTTCGCAACATGTTTAGGTATGCGAAAGAAGTCTTGATAATCTAAAAAAGATTTTATCATTTTCGTGGATTTCTTTAATTCATTTTGTGATATTAATGTACGTACGGTACCGAAAGTGGCGATTGAGAGTTCAATCATTCCGCCAGCTGTTAGTTGTCGAGGATAATAAGCCATGGAGATTATCATGATGAGAGTGACTCCAGTTTTTCCCGGTAGTTTGTACCATTCAATCATGTAAGCTGCTTTTCCGACTTCGTTACACTGCTTGAGGATTGTTAGATGTTATTTGCAGGTCGCTGCACATTAAGTAACTACACACTACAAATGGGGTGTTAAATTGACACCACTATGTAGTCCCAATAGGTGACCGGAATTTTGTGAAAATTCAACACCACTGGATGTTGACATGTAGTACTTTGGTGTTGCAGATTTACACCACTGACTGGATGTTAATGCCTAACACTGAAATAATTCAAAGGATATCCATTGATGTTGAATTTATACCAAAGTGCATGAACTTATTGGGATTACATAGCGGCGTTAAATTCAACAATGCATTTTTTATGGTGTATCGTTAGAAAACATCACATTCCTTGTATTTGGAAAACAAAATTATGAAAATTTTTATTATAAAAAACACAATGAGAAAATAATGAAAGCACGAGTGATTCAGTGAAATAATGTTTTCTATCACAGTAAATATGTTTCTTTCATTTTCTCATAGGAAACATCTACACTGTAAAAAAAATCTGCTTGAAATTTAATGTACACGTACTGGAAGTTTTTATGCATAAACTGGTATATTAAATTTAATATACAAGCGTGACGTAAAATTAATGTATGGTAAAGCAAATTCAATAATTTACTTGAATTTTCATAATTTCCTTTAATTTAGCCACAAAAGTACATTAATTTTACAACACAATTGTACATTAAATTTAGATGACGAGTTTATGTATAAAAACTTCCAGTTTTTTCTAACAGTGTAGATTTAAAAAATATAGACAAAAAATACATGTTTATTGAATGATAATTTTTTTTTAAATTAATAATATCTTTTTGATATTATTATTACTATTCAGAATAAATATTTTAAGTACGCAATACTTTTTTTTTTGTAAATTCTTGTGTAGTTTTTTACCTTGGGGAAAATTCTAAGAGCTTTTAAATGTTTTTAGACATCATAGTTTTATTTGAATTTGACAAGTGCGGTTTTACTGATTTTAACTGGACACATTTTTGTGTAAAAAACAGATTTTTTACCTTTTCCTTCAGAAGTTCACCGACATGACAATATATAAATATATTGAAAGCCAACGAAAGGAGTATCAGTACATAACTAATTATTGGGACACCAACGACCCCTTTTTTCCATTCCTGCAACGAAGATTTCGATTCAGTATTGAAATTTTGAAAATCATTAATCAAATCATAAGTTTCTACCATCATGCAGTGGTATTCGAGCAAGCATATGCTTAGAGTCGCGCTAACCACTTCCATGAGACATATTTCACGTAAAGCTTCGTCAATCCACGATAAAAATCTAAAGATTTCACAATATTAGTTACCATCAAAAAAAGATCCAAAGTAGAAATCTGCACATTGTTTCTTCATTATTTTCCATTTTTCACAAAGTCTCTATAAGAAAATTACAACGCGAACGGACGATAATTTTTAATATTTTCAAATATTCAAAATTCTAATTAAAGCTGATTTTTACTTGGAAATTAATCATAATATTTTGAATTGACAAGTGCGGTTTTACTGATTTTAACTGCATATATTAAAATATTCAAAATATCCTAAAAATTGTATTTCTCAACCGATTCACGCGAAATTTAATCTCGAAATCAAATTACTTAGTAAATAAATTATAGCGCAAAGTAGAACCTTGCAGATTGGTTTCTCATTATTATTCATATTTCACAAGACTAATTCTTATGAGCATTGGGTTCAATTTTGGTTTTATCGTAGACGAAGCTTTGTGACTATTGGAAAACAATCCTGTAGCTTTTGAAATCCATTGTCAGATTCGTATTAGAAAAAAAAGGCTATTATTATGAAAATCTTCAGATTTCGAAGTGAATAGTTTTACATTAATTGAAGTTACAATTGAAGTTGGTTGGTGTTAAGTTAGTCCAGAAATAAAAATGGGAGTCAAAAGATGTAGAATTATTTTCAAAATTCCAAAAAACTCACGCAGTAAACGTTTTTGCAAGACCAGCAAATCTTTTGTTGAAATTAGGAATAACGTTATATAATTTGCTAGTCCAGCCAAAAAATGGGTTAACCTTACAAATTTTGTTGCCATGGTAAAAAATCTTCTTGCTAGGCTAAAAAATCTTCTTGCTAGGCTAAAAAATCTTTTTGCTAAGCTAAAAAATCTTTTTGCTAAACTAACAAATTTTCTTGCCAAGCTAAACAATTTTTTTGCTAAGCTAAAAAATCTTCAGGTTATCATTATTTTACCAAAAAATTTGCTGACCCAACAAAAACGTTTCCTCCGTGTTTATTTTTCCAAGATGAATCAAAAATTGATCAACGCAGTTCCTCAGAGACGCAAAATTGTCCAATCCCATTATCAATGAGGAAGCAATGTGCAAAATTCTACTTTGCACCGACTTTTACAATATACTAACCATAAAAAAATGTTCAAACCAGAAAAAAACATTTCTCACTTGAACAAACAAACAAAATATCGAGAATTTACCTCAATACTCTAACGTGCCATCGAATAATCAAAGTCAATCGATCACTGATGTTAGAAATGCTATTCTCCTCCGAACGAGAGTGCAAAAGTCCTGTTAGTTTGGACATTAAAATCTCAATTTGTCCACAAGTGTGAGTAACAAGTAAAGATGTGAGATTGAAGGTGGCAGCGACAAACGTAAAATGGAAGAACCCGGAAATGCATATGCCACAGTATACAATTTCGTACGTGACACTGGCTTGAGAATCGACAAAAATATCAGTTCCTGGGAAAGCCAATGGTTTCACAGTTTCGTTGAGTTCGTTAATCACATTTCCGGCACAAAGTGGCTGAATCGCGTGAAAGAATATAGCACTGCTGTGCACGCCAATCGTGAAAATCGCTGTCATTCCATGTCCGATCCTCAAATTATTCATCATGATATCTCGATCATTCTTATCTTCCATTCTCCGCCAATCATCTTTCATGTGCTCAACGCAGAGTTTAATCGTATCCGAGCGAAATAACAGGATAAAATATTTCACTATGTTGGCTGCATAAAAACCTAACGGACCCAGAAGCATAAGAAATTCCATACGATCAACTCCCCGCAACGTAATATGAGTCACGGGTGGCACAGGTAGCATTATCATGACGATGCAGCAAAAGGGCATCATTATCATTGACACTAATCTATCGATTCTCGTTGGTTCTGCTATTATGTACGGCCAAATGCCAAAAAATGTAAAAAACCATCGAGTATACTGAAGTGAATGATTAACATCTGATACGTAATCTTTGTTCTTCACTTTTTCCAGCCTATTATAGCTTTTCGTTGTATCGACTTGAGAGGCCATGAATGAGTGAATGTCACTGTCAAAAGCATTTTTGTTTCTTCAATTTTGAAAGTTAAATTTTTCTGAGCTACAGCAGCCATTACATTTGCATGATCTAAAGTTTGTTACTTCGTCTGACGGATACTCAATTTTGCACGAGAATTCGTGGAAAAAGTACGAATAATCCGGAGGTGGAAATAAAGAAATAAAAAATTGTTCGTCAGATGTCGTTGCTCCCTGAGTTACAAAGTAATAAACTGACATGCGCACGAAGTGTAGTTCTGGGTATATGCACTTTTTTTGTCAGCTTTCTTTACTCCGCCTATATTCTCCTTCCTATCAAACTTTACAGCGCAGAATCTCCCATTTTGTTAGGGGCTGAACTCTGAGTAGACAGAGAAAGCCACAATCCCTTGCTTCATCGATTTGAACAGTCCTAAGTTTA
The DNA here is from genome assembly GCA_963970395.1 of Ephialtes manifestator. Classification (NCBI taxonomy): domain Eukaryota; kingdom Metazoa; phylum Arthropoda; class Insecta; order Hymenoptera; family Ichneumonidae; genus Ephialtes; species Ephialtes manifestator. The sequence goes on from OZ019980.1 coordinate 20,235,554, forward strand.
TATTTTTCATTTTTATTTTGCACTCAACTTCTGTACTTTTGATTAGACATTTTATATGCGCGTCGAAAAAAAATGTAGTTGTAGGAGTGGAATTTGTTATTATGTCGGTTGATTTTTCATGATGTTAAAAAAAAGAGTATTTTGCAGAATTAATGAGCAATAAACACATCGTTCAAGCGTGAAATTGTTTTTGATACACAAAAAGGGAAGAGACAACAAGTAAGCAATATTTTTACAGTTCAATGTCCATTATTCAAAAGTCAGCGATCTGAATTATTAATTGTACGAATGACAATTTGGTTCATCCGAATCGGGGCATCATTAAATATATAAACAAGGATGCAAAGTAGAATCTTGCACATTGCTTCCTCATTATTTTTCGCGTTTTACAAAGCTACCTCTATGCGGAAGTATGTTATTCAATTTTTGGCTTCCTCATAGAGGAAGCTTTGTAAAACGCTAAAAATAATGAGGAAGCAATGTGCAAGGTTCTACTTTGCATCCTTGTTTTAATTAGATAAATATACATGTTGTGGATTCGCTTTTTCTATTTCGTTATTACGTTATTTCGTGATTATTAGAGCGTTTCCGAAAGTGAATGTGATAATGTATATTTTTAAAAATAATTCAACATTCCATAAAATCAAAAATTTCATACCGTTCGTCACTAAATTATACATATATAATGGCTGAATATTGTTTCATTTATATACAAAATTTGAGCTCGCTATCTTAAGTTTTGCAAAAGTTACAATAGAGCGATAATGTCAATTTTTTGAAAAATTCAAAACATCATAAAATTTTTGCGGTTCAACCGATCTTAACCAAATTCAATAGCGATCACCGGCGTATGAAAGCTCACATTCATACCAACTTTAAGATCAATATCTCGAAAATTGAAAGAGTTATCGCGTAAACAGACATTTTTCAAAAAATTAAAAAACGCGTAATAATTTAACGATGATGTGGATTTTAACAAAAATCTGTATGAACGATGAGGCTTGATCCCTCTATCTATGGTCCAAATTTCAGCTTGATATCTCAAGGCATTCCCGAGTTATAAAGGTTTACATTTTTCGATCGTGTAACATACACACACACACACATACAGACATTTTTTCTAAATCACTTTTCTCGACGTTTTGGCCCATTCTGAGTGTACTGACATAAAAATCTCGAAAAAAAAAATTTTCATGAAAACAAAGCTTTCTCTATGAGGAAGCAAAAAAAAAACAATTCAAATGGTTTTCAACTGCAAAAAGTATTTTAATTGTGCTTCAAATGAAGAGTGAAACAAGCGATTTTGTTCGTGAATTTTCCTTGGTGCTCGTTAAGAAATAAAAAAAGTGAAATGAATTAATTGTGGTTGTGTCATTGAATTGAAATCCAATATTGGTTAGTGAAATCATTGTATGTTAAATTGCCTTTCTCACAAAAAAATAAAGTATACTATACTTTTCACTTTGTGCATTTATCGCCTTTTGCATCGTTTTCTGGGAATAAAATTATACAACATTTATCGTTCATTGTATCTAATAACGAAGCGTATATTTGTTTATCAACTACAACAATAAAAACTGTTCGTAAAATCATTTTTGTCATTATAAAATAATTGCATTTATCGGTTGGTACGTTATTTCTACATCATGCTAATCATGTTATTTATCAATTGCCGCTCGCAATATGCCCAAATATGCGAAGGACGACTTCATGATCTAAATCATTAATAATGGCACCAGATCATAAACTAAATGCAATAATTATGTGTCTACTATACTTACGCTGCAAAAAGTTTTAATTGATAATTCTACTATTCGTCCAGCTGTGAGTTTGCGAGGTTTCTCAGATATTATGCCAATCATGATAAGAGCAAGTCCTGTTTTTCCTGGTAGTCTGTACCACTCTATCATATACGCAGCGTTTCCGATTTCCATACACTGTTGGATTGATAAAATTTACACACATCTCACAATCCTAAGGTCAAGTAGACATTTAAAAATCTAGCGTGTTAATAAATTACTAGTTCTAAAATACAAGTGCGATGTAAAATTTATATATGGTACAGTAATTTTAATAATGCACTTTAATTTCACTGTAACAGTCCATCAATTTTATATCACAATTTGATGTTATATTTAATTTAGAGTTTTATGGGCCTCAAGTTTGTTTAAGTGTGTTAAAGCTTTTTTTTGTAATTGTGAACTATTTGGTGTTAATTACCATAAAAATTTCACTGTGTTGAATTGACATAAGCAATTTCAATAATTCGTTGCCTACCTCAAAAGAAAACGTAATTGAATTTCATTTGTTGCTTTTAATGTAATATGCAGGGAGAAAAATAATTTTGTTGTTGCAGCTAGTCTTAGTTTGCTAGGTCTATTTTGCTACAATAGCCTTTCATTTAGCTCATGTAGCAGCTAATTTGGTCTCTCAGCAAATAAGCGTTAGTTGCGGGAACGAAAAAAACATCTCCCAGATTATTTGCGGACCCAACTAATGATTTGTTGGTGGAACTTGTACATTTTGCTGGAAAAACAAATTAGTAAAAAGACTTCGCACCGTTAGCAACTGAGTATTTGCTGTAGCGACGGCGTTTCATTTATCGAAATATTTGTGCATATAAACAAACATTTGCTACTACCACAAAAAAAGTTTGGCACTCGAGCGAATTCGTTTAAGTTGCTAGCGTAACCAATCGAATAAAGTTCCGCCAGCAAATGAGCTGCTGCAAAAATGGCGGGTTGCGCGGCCTAACACTTTATGCCCAGCTCCATTGTTCTGTCGCGATCTATTTTCAATACTACTTTGTTAGAGCGAAGTTCGTTCATGCCCGGTTAGCATCGTCAGAGTATTCTGTCTTGACGATGGATGTACCAAAAGCGCCGGGATCCTTGCGATCTTTCTTCAAAACGTGGGGCATTAGTGAAGAAGTTATACAAAGAAGTTATAAGTGTAAACTGTTTAAAATGTTCGAAGCTCAAAATGACAACTGCAGAAACGACGTGTTTCGTGAAATTATTCGGGGTGATCATAGGGGTTTTAGTTTCGGAAAGTTATCCGTATTGGAAACTTTACGTGTCATTGCGTGAAATATTCGATCTCACCTATGCTAAACGATTGCCGAAAAATGTTAGTCCTCTGTTGCGAATACTAATACAAGAGCATCTTGAACTGTACGTCAAATTAGGTGGTGGAACCCTGAAGCCCTAACATCATATTCTCATGAGCGTGTTTGCGATCTTAGGGAATCACTATGGCTGTAATATCAAGTTGTTTATGCTACCAGAAAGATACTTCTGCTGTAACAGCTGCTGCTTGTGCTGCCAGCAAACTAATTTTGCTGCAACAGCAAACTGTTTGCGCTGGCAGCAAACTACTTTTGTTGCAACAGCAAACTATTTGCGCTGCCAACAAACTACAATGGCTGCAACAGCAAACTGCTATTACTGCAATAGAAAATTGCTATTGCTACTGTAGCAAATCAGATACAGCAAATAAATATCGCTGTAAGAGCAGGTACTTTGCTGTCACTATATTTGCTAATGATTTTTGCTGCGGTAGCTAGTTTCATGCTGCTGTAACCAATTATTTTTCTCCGTGTGCGTTGAAGTTTTTGAGAGAAATTTTAAAATATAAAATGTGTGAGTAAGAACTTTAGATCATCAATTTTTTTTTTACCTGTTCCTGCAAAAGCTCACCGATATAGCAATATATGAATATATTGAAAGTCATCGCGACAAGTAGCATGGCATACGTTATTGCGCCTATTTTATTCCCATTTTGCCATTCCTGTAATAAAATTTTCATCCACTGGGTACGCAAAACTGAAGCATCGAATTATAATAATTTACCAGCAGACAGTAGTATTCAAGCACACATATGATCATAGTTGAGAGAACGACTTGTATGAGACATATTTCTTGAAGAACTTTATCGATGTTCGATGAAAATCTACAATAAAAATTATATAACTGAGAGCTAACTTAGAAAAAACCATTTTTGTCTATTTTAATTAGCCGAGATCAAAATTACTTAAGTACGCTGACGTGACGACGGGTTATTATAGCTATTCGATTCTGAACATTAATGATGTCTGTGTCTCCGATGAGATTCTCGAGTCTGGATTTAACGATCTGAGGGAAGATTATCACAAGATGTTTGCGATATGTTCACAGTTTTCTCCAGAGCTATTTTTTATTTCAACTGTGGAAATAATCTGGCCGATGGAGTCGGCTACCCGAGCCGAAATATAATCAGGCAGCCTGATGTTCTATCCGGGCCGGATCAGGAATTACAACCAGAAAAATCGGTTTATTCAAATCAAATATTTGGATTTATTTCAAATACATTTTATAAAACATTAATACTGATTTATTTGTATGCAATAAATTCCGTATACCGGATCACAATGGATCAGATCCCTAATCAGGATCGGATCGGGCATGTAATCCTGATATGGGCGGGATGTTAATTTGAGGCACGCCTGATTAGGACGACATTCCAGCCGGATTATATTTCCGCTCGGATATATTTTTTTGTTGAATTTTCTTTTGTACAAACACTAAAAATTCCGAAAAAAAGATTCGAAAAAAAAAATCCAGAAAAAAGCTGCCGCTTGCGAAAATCGCAGTTTTCTGACGTCGCACTGAAAAATGTCGTCCAACACTCGAGAGAAAAAACTTATTTTTAAGATTTTTTCTTCCCTAGTGTTGAAATGTTCTTTTTCATTCCAATGTGCTTATCGCTGTCTAAAAACGGCGTAAAAATCTGTCAAATTTGAAAATGATAGCAAGTCCAACCTGAAGTTGACCACAAGCATGAGTCACAAATACGCAGGCAAGATTAAAGATGGCATTGAGGACAGTCCAGTGGAAGAAGAGAGCGATGCAAGAATTGCAGAATACAATCTCGTAATTGAAACCAGCTTGAAGATCGATTATTATATCGTTACCGGGAAAATGTAGTGGTCTCACTGTTTCATTTAGTTCATTTATCGTGTTTCCCATACAAAGAGGCATTATAATTGCGAAGCAAAACCCACCACTATATATTATAACCGCGCACACAAAACTCAAGCTGCGTCCCACCTTAAGATTCTGCATCGCTATATCACGATAATCTTCACTTTCAATTAGTCGCCAATCATTCTCCAACTGCTGTACGCAACATTTTATCACATTCGAGTGAAAAATGAGAATAAAGAGATCGACTATATTCATCGCTTCGTAAGTGGTTACACCGACCAATAAAACTGTTTCCGAGATGTCTCCTTCACGCAACAGAAGATGAAGAGAAGATGTAAAAATGACTGTAAACATTGAGATTGAGCAACACGGCAGTATGAATTTCGATACGATTTTCTCGATTCTCGTTGGTTTTGATGAAACGAGAGGCCAGATACCGATGCAACTCAGAAAAAATCGAGTATATTGGAGAAGATAATCAATGTCAGATTCGCGATCATTGTTGAATTCACTCTCAACAGTTGACACTTGCTTATGAGCACTCATCATTCTGGGTAAAAAATACGTAAAAGGCTGCGACTCGAATGCCGTTTTTTCGCTGACTAAGCCTTTAAATTTTTTTAATAGAGTGGATTTAATAATAATTCTCTTCACCGTATTGATGTTCTTCCCTCCTTCTTTGCTCTTCCAGCGTTGAAGGGGTGGAAGAAGAAGACAAAAAATCTTCTGCATAGGTTAGTGATTTGCTCGTTATTCAGTAATGAGAGGCATGCGCGTGAACCGCAGCTTATCATAGGCCTCTTGTATTTTAGACCCTCCCACATACGGAGCTTTAGACTCTTTTGTAAAGCGCAGGTTCCTTTTCATCGGCGAATATGGGGGAACTGTAAATTTCCTACATTTTGTTTCATCGATTGTATCACAAGTTTGCTATTCCTCTTCGAGAGAAGAATATGTATTGTGATGTCTAGTGAAATTGCATCATTGTATCTACTAGAGTCCGGTGAGTCATTGCATTGTGCAATTAATTTTTCTTACCCTAATTAATGTTAATGAGCAATAAATAAATCATATAAGCCTGAAATTACTTTTGATATACAAAATTCAAGAGCCAACTAGTAAGCAACATTTGTACAGTTCAACCCGAGCAGAAATTAATCCAAATTGCCTGAAGTACCATCAGGTCTGGACGAGGCATCGGTCAGGCATGCTTGTTCAGGTCAGCCAAATAAGGCCCTGGTCCTGCCCGGATCATGTATCGGTATAATATTTGAAAACTGGTTAGCCTGAAATATTCCCGATCAGACCGAGATCAGGCACTGATCGGGCATTCCTGATCCGGTTAGCTAAATGAGGTCCTGACCTCGACCAGATCATGCATAGGTATAACATTTCAAATGTGGTAGGACCACAGCTTTCCTTTTATTTTCATTCTGTTTTCGTCTTGAGTTTTATATATATTTTGGATCTGCAAGATAGTACCACTATTTAAAAAAACCCATTATTTGGCGATTTATTTGAGATTATCAGTCCTTTATATGTCGATTTGTTTAGCTAAAAAAGAAAACAGTAATACTTCATTTTTAAAGCTTCCACGACCATGTATGGTACCAGCATAAACTTCCAATAATTAAACTAGCGTTATGCGTTTTGCGTATATTGGACCTTCTCATTTTTTACTGCGGACCAGATCAGGAGCCTGTTAGCGGCCGGATTAGCAGCCTGCTAATGCCCGGATTTGTAGCCTGATCACGGCCAGATCAGAACTGGCGTTACATGCCATATGGGGAAGGCAGTGGCGCAGTGGATAGAGACGCGGCCTCTCAATCAGGGGGCCCGGGTTCGATTCCCGGCCGGGCACCAATGGAATTTTTCTATGTGCTTTTTCTGTAATCCCCGGTGGTTCGGAACCCCCCTAAAACTGTAGGTCCTGAATATCCATGGCGCCGTAGTTGTCAAGGGGCTTGCCCCGTTTACCAAATAAATAAATAAATATATATAGGAACGGATAGAGCCTCCTTATCAGGGCCCGATTACTAATTAAGGAAAACCCGATGAGACCCGGACCTCAGCCAGAACAAATTTCTGATCGAGTTTTGGACCATTCTGAGTGTCCTGACATGAAAATGTCAACAAAATTTTTTTTACCGAAAACAATGCTTCCTCTAGAAGGAAGCAAAAAACAATTCAAATGGTTTTCCACCGGAAAAGTATTTTAGTTGTGCTTAAAATGAGGAGTGGAACAAGCGATTTTGTTCCTGAATTTTCCTTGGTGCTCGTTAAGGAATAAAAAAAATAAATCGAATTTATTGTGCTTGTGCCATTTAATTGAAATAAATATCGGTTAATGAAATCATTATATGTTAAATTGCCTTTTTCATAAAAAAATAAAGTATACTATACTTTGTGCATTTACCGCCTTTTGCATCGTGTTATGGGAATAAAATAATACAACATCTATCGGTCATTGTATCTAGTAACGAAGCGTATATTTGTCTATCAACTACAACAATAATAACTGTTCGTAAAATCATTTTTGACATTACAAAATAGTCGCATTTCTCGGTTGGTACGTTATTTCTACATTATGCTAATCATATTGTTCATCAATTCGCGCTCGCAATATGCCGAAATATGCGAAAGACGACTTCATGATCTAAATCATTAATAATCGCATCAGATCATTAACTAAATGTAATAATTATGTGTCTACTGTACTTACGCTGCAAAAAGTATTAATTGACAATTCTACTATTCGTCCAGCCGTGAGTTTGCGAGGATTCTCAGACATTATGGCAATCATGATAAGAGCAAGTCCTGTTTTTCCTGGTAGTCTGTACCACTCTATCATATACGCAGCGTTTCCGATTTCCATACACTGTTGGATTGATAAAATTTACACACATCTCACAGTCTTAAGCTCAAGTAAACATTTAAAAATCTAGCCTGTTGATAAATTATTAGTTCTAAAATACTAGTGCGATGTAAAATTTAAGTATGGTACAGTAATTTTAATAATGAACTTTAATTTAACTATAAAATTACTTTATTTTTAATAATTTGCTTTAATTGCACTGTAACAGTCCATCAATGTTATATCACAATTTGATGTTATATTTAATTTAGAGTTTTCTGGGCCTCAAGTTTGTTTAAGTGTGTTAAAGTTTTTTTTTTCTAATCGTGAACTATTTGGTGTTAATTACCATAAAAATGTCACTGTGTTGGATTTCTCAAAAGAAAACGTAATTGAATTTCATTTGTCGCTTTTTGCGTAATATGCAGGGAGAAAAATAATTTTGTGATTGCAGCTAGTCTTAGTTTGCTAGGTCTATTTTGCTACAATAGCCTTTCATTTAGCTCATGTAGCAGCTAATTTGGTCTCTCAGCAAATAAGCGTTAGTTGCGGGAACGAAAAAAGCATCTCCCAGATTATTTGCGGACCCAACTAATGATTTGTTGGTGGAACTTGTACATTTTGCTGGAAAAACAAATTAGTAAAAAGGCTTCGCACCGTTAGCAACTGAATATTTGCTGTAGCGACGGCGTTTCATTTATCGAAATATTTGTGCATATAAACAAACATTTGCTACTACCACAAAAAAAGTTTGGCACTCGAGCGAATTCGTTTAAGTTGCTAGCGTAACCAATCGAAGAAAGTTCCGCCAGCAAATGAGCTGCTGCAAAAATGGCGGGTTGCGCGTCCTAACACTTTATGCCCAGCGCCATTGTTCTGTCGCGATGTATTTTCAATACTACTTTGTTAGAGCGAAGTTCGTTCATGCCCGGTTCGCATCGTCAGCGTATTCTGTCTTGACGATGGATGTACCAAAAGCGCCGGGATCCTTGCGATCTTTCTTCAAAACGTGGGGCATTAGTGAAGAAGTTATACAAAGAAGTTATAAGTGCAAACTGTTTAAAATGTTCGAAGCTCAAAATGACAACTGCAGAAACGACGTGTTTCGTGAAATTATTCGGGGTGATCATAGGGGTTTTAGTTTCGGAAAGTTATCCGTATTGGAAACTTTGCGTGTCATTGCGTGAAATACTCGATATCACCTGTGCTAAACGATTGCCGAAAAATGTTAGTCCTCTGTTGCGAGTACTAATATATGAGCATCTTGAACAGTACGTCAAATTAGGTGGTGGAACCCTGAAGCCCAAACATCATATTCTCATGAGCGTGTTTGCGATCTTAGGAAATCACTATGGCTGTAACATCAAGTTGTTTGTGCTACCAGAAAAATACTTCTGCTGTAACAGCTGCTGCTTGTGCTGCAACAGCAAACTGTTTGCGCTGCCAGCAAACTACTTTCGTTGCAACAGCAAACTATTTGCGCTGCCAACAAACTACAATGGCTGCAACAGCAAACTGCTATTACGGCAATAGAAAATTGCTATTGCTACTGTGGCAAATCAGATACAGCAAATAAATATCGCTGTAAGAGCAGGTACTTTGCTGTCACTATATTTGCTAATGATTTTTGCTGAGGTAGCTAATCTCATGCTGCTGTAACCAATTATTTTTCTCCGTGTGCGTTGAAGTTTTTGAGAATTTTTTTTTTTTTTAATTTTTTTAAAGAGAGCAATTTTAAAATATAAAATGTGTGAGTAAGAACTTTAGATCATCAATTTTTTTACCTGTTCCTGCAAAATCTCACCGATATAGCAATATATGAATATATTGAAAGTCATCGAGACAAGTAGCATGGCATACGTTATTGTGCCTATTTTATTCCCATTTTGCCATTCCTGTAATAAAATTTTTCATCCATTGGGTACGCAAAACTGAAGCATCGAATTATAATAACTTACCAGCAGACAGTAGTATTCAAGCACACATATGATCATAGTTGAGAGAACGACTTGTATGAGACATATTTCTTGAAGAAGTTTATCGATGTTCGATGAAAATCTACAATAAAAATTGTATAATTGAGCGCTAATTTAGAAAGAAACATTTTTGTCTATTTTAATTAGCCGAGATCAAAATTACTTAAGTACGCTGACGTGACGACGGGTTATTATAGCTATTCGATTCTGAACATTAATGATGTCTGTGTCTCCGATGAGATTCTCGAGTCTGGATTTAACGATCTGAGGGAAGATTATCACAAGATGTTTGCGATATGTTCAAACTTTTCTCCAGAGCTATTTTTTTTCAACTGTGGAAATAATCTGGCCGATGGAGTCGGCTATCCGAGCCGAAATATGATCAGGCAGCCTGATGTTCTATCCGGGCCGGATCAGGAATTACACCCAGAGAAATTGGTCCCATAGGTTTATTCAAATCAAATATTTGGATTTATTTCAAATACATTTTGTAAAACATTAATACTGATTTATTTGTATGCAATACATTCCGTATACCGGATCAGAATTAGTTGATATTAGCCAGATCTGGGCAGGATCTAATTTCGACAGATCTTGCCGGATCAGATCCCTAATCAGGATCGGATCGGGTATGTAATCCTGATATGGGCCGGATGTTAATTTGAGGCACGCCTGATTAGGACGACATTCCAGCCGGATTATATTTCAGCTCGGATATATTTTTTTGTTGAATTTCCTTTTATACAAACACTAAAAATTCCGAAAAAAAGATTCAGAAAAAAGCTGCCGCTTGCGAAAATCGCAGTTTTTTGACGTCGCACTGAAAAATATCGTCCAACACTCGAGCGAAAAACTTATTTTTAAGATTTTTTTCCCCCTAGTGTTGATACGTTCTTTTTCATTCCAATGTGCTTATCGCTGTTTAAAAACGGCGTAAAAATTTGGCAAACGCGAAAATGATAACAAGTCAAACCTGAAGTTGACCACAAGCATGAGTCACAAATATGCAGGCAAGATTAAAGATGGCATTGGCGATAGTCCAGTGGAAAAAGAGAGAGAGACAAGAATTGCAGAATACAATCTCGTAATTGAAACCAGCTTGAAGATCGATTATTATATCATTACCGGGAAAATGTAGTGGTCTCACTGTTTCATTTAGTTCATTTATCGTGTTTCCCATACAAAGAGGCATTATAATTGCGAAGCAAAACCCACCACTGTATATTATAACCGCGCACACAAAACTCAAGCTGCGTCCCACCTTAAGATTCTGCATCGCTATATCACGATAATCTTCACTTTCAATTAGTCGCCAATCATTCTCCAACTGCTGTACGCAACATTTTATCACGTCCGAGTGAAAAATGAGAATAAAGTGTTCGACCATATCAATCGCTGTGTAAGCGAGTGGACCAAGCAAAAAAACCGTTTCCGTGGTATCTACTTCACGCAACAGAAGATGAAGAGCAGTTGGAAAAACGAGTGTAAACATTGTGATTGAGCAATACGGCATCATGAATTTCGATACGATTTTCTCGATTCTCGTTGGTTTTGATGAAACGAGAGGCCAGATACCGATGCAACTAAGAAAAAATCGAGTATATTGGAGAAGATAATCAATGTCAGATTGGCGATCTTTGTTGAATTCACTCTCAACAGTTGACACTTGCTTATGAGCACTCATCATTCTGGGTAAAAAATACGTAAAAGGCTGCGACTCGAATGCCGTTCTTTCGCTGACTAAGCCTTTAAAATTTTTTAATAGAGTGGATTTAATAATGATTCTCTCCACCGTATTGATGTTCTTCCCTCCTTCTTTGCTCTTTCAGCGTTGAAGGGGTGGAAAAAGAAGACAAAAAATCTTCTGCATAGGTTAGAGATTTGCACGTTATTCAGTAATGAGAGGCATGCGCGGGAACCGCAGTTTTTCATAGGCCTCTTGTATTTTAGACCCTCCCACATACGGAGCTTTACACTCTTTTGTAAAGCGCAGGTTCCTTTCCATCGGCGAATATGGGGGAACTGTAAAATTCCTACATTTTGTTTCATCGATTGTATCACAAGTTTGCTATTCCTCTACAAGAGAGGAAGAATATGTATTGCGATGTCTGGTGAAATTGCATCATTGTATCTACTAGAGTCTGGTGAGTCATTATATCGAGCAATTGATTTTACTTTCTTTAATTAATGTTAATGAGTAATAAACAAATTATATAAGACTGAAATTATTTTTGATACACAAAAATTCAAGAGCCAACTGGTAAGCAACATTTTTACAGTTCAATGTCAATTATTCGAAATTCGGCGATCCATATTATTAACCACTCTAGCTTACGAATGTACCCACACATACCACTAAGTAACGGCCCGCAGCCTTAACTTAAGGAGGTTGGATACCGTCTTTCTGGCGGGGAGGTGCGCGGTTTGCCGGGGAGGTAGTGTGCGAGAGAGAGATCCGTGACGCGCCTTCACTGGCGTACATTGTTGTACTATTCCAGCAGTTTTGTTTTTACGTTTTCTCGGCAACCAAGCAGACGAATCATTTCGGTCTTCGTAAAAGTTCTTTTTGAAAAAACAAGAAATGATTTGGTTCTGTTATCAACAATTGTTTATCATTTTTATTATACTTTCGAGCATAACGTTGAAGGTGCGTATAGTTGTCGCTATGTTGCCCATGCATAAGAGAGTAATTTCGATAATTAATTTCTCGATAACCATCTAGACGATTGACATGAAATTTGGCATGGAGATGTAATTTTTATATACGAATATCCTCAAAAAATTTGAGAGCGTGTTTATCATTTTGAGTTGGGTATCCACCCTCCTTAAGGAGGTTCGGTGATGGCGGCAGGGTGGGGATAGGCACTGTTGTGCTGCGCGGTAAGGGAAGTTAAGCAAGGAGGCAAAAAATTAACAATTTCTCTGTCAATTTCGCGGTGACCTTCAAATTTCAAGCTCGTGCCCTATTCAGAATACTTTTCCAGACTTCTGCATATTTTTTTGATTATTCTATCTTGGATTTAGCTCTTGCAAAGACGTAAAAAGTTCAATATTCGACTCACTTTTCTTTTCTTTACATGTAAATAGTCGCAACTTTGTTATTTAATATCTCGGAAACTACACGGTGAATCCCTTAAAAATTTTGCATACGTGTCCTTTATCATTACAGCTGTTATACGATTTTTTTTTACAATTTTATCTTGGATTTGATTTTTTTTACGAACCTCCTTAATTAGCGTATTTCGCCGAAAATCACGCAAGTTATTGCCCAGTGCCGAATCATTACCTCTAAATATCCCAGGATCATTGTCAATGAAAAGATCATTAGATATAATCTAGATTCTAACTGTCCGCTATGTTATTGCCTCTCTGAAGACAGTCGATACCACAGTTTATTAGAATGATTTACTAGAAAAGTACTGCTGTCTAACTCTCCTCAAGGAAAACAAGCGAAAGATGCAATAATAGATATCCTTAACAGTTCGTCCAAATCCGATATGATAAAAATATATAATTTTACAGTATGCGTACCTAATCTTCGGCAAACAGTATAAGTTATCTGTATTCACTCGACTGTATACTCGTAACCCATTTGTACAAGACCAAGTTGTCTAAGCAAATTAATAAATGAATGAATGAATATTATTAATTCTACAAATGAAAATTTGGTTTATCTGAATTGGGGCGCCATCAAATAAATAAAAATACAAAAAAACAATGCAAATAATTTTCCACTGGAGAAATATTTTAATTGTGCTTCAAATGAGGAGTGGAACAAGCAATTTTGTTCCTGAATTTTCCTTGGTGCTCGTTAAGAAATAAAAAAAGTGAAATGAATTAATTGTGCTTGTGTCATTGGATTGAAATAAATATCGGTTAGTGAAATCGTTATATGTTAAATTGCCTTTTTTATAAAAAAATAAAGTATACTATATTTTTCACTTTGTGCACTTATCGCCTTTTGCATCGTTTTCTGGGAATAAAATTATACAACATTTATCGTTCATTTTATCTAGTAACGAGGCGTATATTTGTTTATCAATTACAACAATAAAAACTGTTCGTAAAATCATTTTTGACATTATAAAATAGTCGCATCTCTCGGTTGGTACGTTATCTCCACATTATGCTAATCATATTGTTCATCAATTCCCGCTCGCAATATGCCGAAATATGCGAAAGACGACTTCATGATCTAAATCATTAATAATCGCATCAGATCAGAAACTAAATGTATAAATTATGTGTCTAATATACTTACGCTGCAAAAAGTATCAATTGACAGTTCTAATATTCGTCCAGCTGTGAGTTTGCGAGGTTTCTCAGACATGATGGCAATCATGATAAGTGCAAGTCCAGTTTTCCCTGGTAGTCTGTACCACTCTATCGTATACGCAGCATTTCCGATTTCCATACACTGTTGGATTGATAAAAGTTACACACATCTCACAGTCTTAAGCTCTAGTGAATAGTTAAAAATCTAGCGTGTTAATAAATGACTAGTTCCAAAATAAAAGTGCGATTTAAAATTTATGTATGAACAGTAATTTCAATAATTTACTTTAACGTGAGTTTCAAAGAAAATTTTGAAGACTTCCCTATGGGATAGAAATCCGAAAAAAATCAGGCATGGAAAAGATGCTGAAAAGATTGATTTTGCATAATAATGATTCCAAAATGTTATTAACAAATTGATGAATTGATCAATTATTGAACAAATCACTCGACAACCTCACGTTTTCTTCGAATGAGAATGATTTGTCAATCTTTCCGAATACATATGATTTTTTTCAGATCTTTTTCTTTGTTTTAATTTCACTGTAACACTCCGGTCATTTTATATCATAATTTTACGTTAAATTAAATTAAGGAGGATCGGTGGCCAGTCTCAAAGTCAAATCAGAGATAAATTTTCGCGATCGATTCTTTAAAGTTTAATGCATTAAATAATAACAGTGGAGGGTGATTTGTATTGAAGCATGTAGACTTAATCCAGAGAAAGATTAATAGTCACGGATTTGCATAAAGATTAACTGATTAACGTTTCTTTTCAGTGTGATATATTTTCGTTCAGTTTTTTCCAAGTATTATCTTTAATTCTTTGCCGATTTTTATGAACGATAGCTCATTGTTTTTCTTAAAAGATACTCTGCGAATTGACCTAGATATTTCATAGTGTTCATCGTTTTGTAATTATAGCCTGTTGTTTATGAAAGTATTTTAATTTCTGTTAAACAACAGTCTAGAATTATTAAACAATTAACACTATGAAATATCTAGGCGGTCAATTCGTAGAGTATCTTTTGAGGTAGAGAATGAGCTGTCACTCATTCAAATCGGCCAAGAATTACAGATTATACTTGAAAAAAACTGAACGAAAATGTATCCCATTGAAAAGAAATGTTAATCAGTTAATATTTATACAAATCCGTGACTATTAATCTTTCTCTGGATTAAGTCTACATGCTTCAATACAAATCACCCTCCACAGCTATTATTTAATGCATTAAACTTTAAAGAATCGATTTCCAAAAATTTATCTCTGATTTGACTTTGACAGTCGTCACCGATCGTCCTTAAGGGGTCTGCATAAGGTTTTTCGGCCTCAAGTTTGTTTAAGTGTATTAAAGACTTTTTTTAGTAATGGTTAACTATTTGGTGTTAATTATCACATGTAATACCACAAGAGCTTTGAAATTATCGGATATTTCCTGACAGGTTCGTTGCAAACAAATGAACGAGTCAAGTTTTCCAGGTTAAAAAATCACAAGCGCGTAGCGCGAGTGATTTTTCTGGAAAACTTGACGAGTTTATTTGTTTGCAGGGAACCTGGAGGGAAATATCAGATTAATTTCGAAGCTCGAGTGGTATTCGGGGGATTATTTTTTCTATTCAAATTGCGACAAATGGAATTGCACCATGAGACAAAGATTATCGCTCTGCCAAGGAAATTTCATAATCAGAACAAAAACCTTTAAATTCATGTTTAAAGTATTGCAGTTAAATACACAATTATTATAGACATTTGTATATTGATTCCAGACTGAGGTTTCCGATTTAATCGTATTAACAGGGACATTTCCCTTTACTTTTTCATCAATAGTTTGTAAGGATTCAACTCCAAACCTACTCATATCAAATAAAAATCCTTTGACTGCCACAATAAAATTCAATCTGTCAGTCTGACAGATGGTTGACGCGGCCAAATCATTTTTTGTTTTATATATATAACCAACACGCAAAATTATCAAAAAATTATCAGTATAATACCGTGTAGCTTGCCCCACGTGACGTCGAATGGTGCAATTCCATTGGTCGAAATTTGGATGGGAAAAATAATCATTAACATTTCACTGTGTTGAATCGACATAAGCGATTGCGTTCAATCAATCGGCACGTAGCTCAAAATTTTCAACATATTTATGTTCGAGTTGAGTAGATAAATATCAATAAATTGCGAGGTATCAACGGAGAATTATGACATGCATAACATCCGAAAACGTAATTTAATTTCGTTTTTCGCTTTTTAAGTAACTAGAACATTTTCGCGAGTAGAGATCGTGTATCGGTGCAGCGATCTTATTTAATCCATATAATATATATAATCAGAATTCCCAAAAATTAAGAGATCTAACAAATTTTTCCAACAATTCCAAATCTTATCGAATCGAAAACTCTTTATAGATTTGACTCAAATTGATTACCAATTGTCCTTTAACATTCTTTCAATTATAAATTAGTATTTACCTTGATAACTTCAAATTTGCGAGGTCTGGAGCATTTCCAGACTTTAGAAAAAAATGTAAAGTCTCATCATTATATGGAGCTTTACATTTTTAGTAACGCAGTACGACCTCTTTGCTCAATGAAATAAATACAGGATTTCCAATTCTGGAAACCTGGCAGGGATTTTGCTAAAAGTAACAGTGAACAAAGAGGTCTGATTTACTTAACTGCAGAATTTCAATTCTCCCCGATCTCTTCGCTTATCATCTTATTCACGATTATTCTGTTGATCCGCATGTAGTGACTCCGCGTACGCCTGGTTTTGTTGCTGTCATAGAGACTACGTCGCACTTTGTCGTTCGACATCTTAAGCCTAGTTTAATATTCGCATTTAACACATAATCCGGAAACCCCGAAATATTGTAAAGTCAACCAACTTCGGAATTGAAACCTCGCGCGCCCGATATGCTTGACAAAACTGTCAGAATTGCAACTGTCAAACGTGTTAAACACGAACTCGGTCTCGGTCTCGATCTGATCTCGCGCCAATTTGGACCAATCACAGCGCGAACAACGTGACAACAATGGACCAACTCGCAATTCGATAAAATCTCGCAACATACTTTTTAGAGAAGAATATGCGTTGAAGTTTGTGAGATATTTTTAAATGAAAACTATGTGTTTGTAATAACTTTAGATCTTCAATTTTCTTACCTGTTCCTGCAAAAGCTCACTGATATAGCAATATATGAATATATTGAAAGTCATCGCAGCAAGTAGCATGACATACGCTATCAACACCATATTATTTCCATTTTTCCATTCCTATAATAAAATTTTCATCCATTACGTACGCAAAACTGAAGCATCGAATTATAATAATTTACCAGCAGACAGTAGAATTCAATCATACATATGATCACCGTTGAGATAGCGACTTGTATGAGACATATTTCTCGAAGAACTTCATCGATGTTCGATGAAAATCTACAATAAAAATTGTATAATTGAGAACTAACTTAGAAAAAAAATCATTTTTTCTATGTTAATTAATCGAGATGAAAAATTACTTAAGTACGCTGACGTGACTACGGGTGATTATCGCTATTCGATTCTGAACATTAATGATGTCTGTGTCTCCGACGAGATTCTCGATTTTGGATTTAATGATCTGAGGGAAGATTATCACAAGCTGTTCGCGATATGTTCACAGTTTTCTCCAGAGCTTTTTTTTTTTTTTTTGAAACTGGAAAAAACCTGGCCGATAGAGTCGGCTACCCGAGCAGAAATATAATCAGGCAGCCTGATTTTTCATTCGGGCCGAATCAGGAATTAGTAAGTCATGTCTGATCTCAACCTGATGCAGACCCGAACTGAATCCGGTTCGCATGATATTCCCCAGATTTACCAAAAAATCCAAGCGTGATGTAAGTGTGCTGTTTCCTATCTATAACATGACAACTTTTTACACATTTGAAGCGTGTTGCATTTTACATGGTAATTATATAGTTATATAATAAAGGAATTATGATAAAGGAAGCTTTGTTGTTGTGGAATTTTTTTTTTTTTGAATTGATTTAAATGGTCAAAAACGTCGAGAAAAAATATCTATGTGTGTGTGTGTTTGTAAAAAGCGAAAAATAATGAGGAAGCAATTTGCAAAGTTCTACTTTGCAGGCTTTTTTAAATTAATAATTATAAATTATATAAAGATAGGAAACAACACAATTGCAACATGCTTGATTTTTAGAGTTTGTGGGCTACACAAAAAACATGTCATTGATTAAAAAACAATGGATGCCAAAAACAAGTGTTTTTAAATGAATTCTAGTTCTTATTCTTGCAATTCCATGTAACATTGAAACAATTAAATATTGTTTCGCCTATTTGAGAGTTATTGTTTAAATCTATTATGAAATTGTATAAATTATAAGTAAAATTAAATTCACTGCGCTCCTGTTTGGCAGCCCGCAAACGAATTGGTTTTGAATCAACGACAGTTTTTTTAAAAGCGGACCTGCTTTCAATGTTGCCGGTTCCGGATTCCTGCGTACCAACCAGATCAGAACGGGTCAGATATCAATAAGTATACTGGATCAGTGAAATTGACATTAGCCAGATTTGGGTAGGATCTAATTTCGATAGGTCTTGCCGGATCAGGTCCCTAATCAGAACCAGATCGGGCATGTAATCCTGATATGGACCGGATGTTAATTTGAGCCTCGACTGATCGGGGCGACATTCCAGCCGCATTATATTTCTGCTCGGGTATATTTTTTATTGAGTTTCTTTTTGTACAAATAATAAAAATTCAGAACAAAGGTCCGGAAAAAAAATTTAGAAAATATCTGCGGCTTGCGAAAATTGCAGTTTCCTGACGTCGCAAGGAAAAATGTCGTCCAACACTTGAGAAAAAAACTTATTTTTAAGACTTTTTCTCCCCTAGTGTTGAACTGTTCTTTTTCATTCCATTGTGCTTATCGCTGTCTAAAAACGGCGTAAAAATCTGCCAAACTCGAAAGTGATAACAAGTCCAACCTGAAGTTGACCACAAGCATGAGTCACAAATACGCAGGCAAGATTAAAGATGGTATTGATGACAGTCCAGTGGATCAAGAGAGAGATGCAAGTATTGCAGTATACAATTTCGTAATTGTAACCAGCTTGAAGATCGAATATTATATCATTACCGGGAAAACGTAGTGGTCTCACTGTTTCATTTAGTTCGTTTATCGTGTTTCCCATACATAGAGGCAGTATAATTGCGTACAAAGATCCAGCACTGTACATTCCAACCGCCCACACAAAAGTGAAGCTGCGTCCTACCTTAAGATTCTGCATCGCAATATCACGATAACTTTCACTTTCAATTAGTCGCCAATCATTCTCCATCTGCTGTATGCAACATTTTATCACGTCCGAGTGAAAAATGAGAATAAAGAGATCGACCATATCCATCGCTTCGTAAGTGGTTACACCGACCAATAAAACTGTTTCCGAGAGTTCTCCTTCACGCAACAGAAGATGAAGAGAAGATGGAATAATGATTGTAACCATTGAGATTGAGCAACACGGCAGTATGAATTTCGATACGATTTTCTCGATTCTCGTTGGTTTTGATGAAACGAGAGGCCAGATACCGATGCAACTCAGAAAAAATCGAGTATATTGGAGAAGATAATCAATGTCAGATTCGCGATCTTTGTTGAATTCACTCTCAACAGTTGACACTTGCTTATGAGCACTCATCATTCTGGGTAAAAAATACGTAAAAGGCTGCGACTCGAATGCCGTTTTTTCGCTGACTAAGCCTTTAAAATTTTTTAATAGAGTGGATTTAATAATGATCCTCTCCACCGTATTGATGTTCTTCCCTCCTTCTTTGCTCTTTCAGCGTTGAAGGGGTGGAAGAAGAAGACAAAAAATCTTCTGCATAGGTTAGTGATTTGCTCGTTATTCAGTAATGAGAGGCATGCGCGGGAACCGCAGCTTTTCATAGGCCTCTTGTATTTTAGAACCTCCCACATACGGAGCTTTACACTCTTTTGTAAAGCGCAGGTTCCTTTCCATCGGCGAATATGGGGGAACTGTAAAATTCCTACATTTTGTTTCATCGATTCTATCACAAGTTTGCTATTCCTCTTCAAGAGAGGAAGAATATGTATTGTGATGTCTGGTGAAATTGCATCGTTGTATCTACTAGAGTCTGGTGAGTCATTGCATTGTGCAATTAATTTTTCTTTCCCTAATTAACGTTAATGAGCAATAAACCAATCGTATAAGCCTGACATTATTTTTGATACATAAAAATTGAAAAGACAACTAGTAAGCAATATTTTAGGTGCGTAAACCTAGCACCCCCACCACGTCCAAATTGAATTTCACATGGGCCAAAATATTGTGCTCTTTCTGTGCTATTTATGTAACAAATCGAAAATTTTTGTGCTGTTGTAATTTTTGCAAAAAATGCTTTTTTTTGTGGGGGTGCTAGATATACCGGTTTTCAGCACCTCCACTAGTTTAAAATGTCGTAAAATAAATACAGAGTATTCCAAAAGTATTGTAAAATTATGTGCTCTTAATGTGCTTTAGAAATTACTTCATCTCAATGTTTTTTTTAAATATATATTTTTCCTAAAAATTTTTTACCCACTATCACAAAATACTTTCTAGCCAAGATATCGTGCTTTCATGGGTAATCATTGCAGGCGAATGTCTCAGAGAATATATATAATTTAAATAGCTTATGAAACAAATTCGAATTGAAAAAAATTAATTTTCAATTATTTTTTTGTAATCCTGAAAATGTGAAAATTCTTCTACTCTGTTCGTGAAAATTTATTTGAATTTGGACCAAGTTTTTCACGAATAGATCTTAACGTTTGTAAAATCATAACTATTAATTGACTGCACATGCTTTAGATGCACGATTAAGTTCGAAAATCGTATTTTACGTTTCTCTATTGGTAAAAATCATACCCATCAGTTCTTTCAATTAAATTTTCTTGGCTAGAAAGTATTTTGTAAATACTTTCTAGCCAAGTTTAAAAATATATATATTTAAAAAAAAACGATGAGATGAAATAATTTCTAAAAAAAACATTAAGAGCACATAATTTTATGATACTTATGGAATACTCTGTATGCATTTTAAGACCTTTTAAACTAGTGGGGGTGCTGAAAACCGGTATATTTAGCACCCCCACAAAAAGAAGCATTTTATGCAAAATCTACAACAACAACAAAAATTTTGATTTGGCACATAAATAGCACAATATTTTGGCCCATGTTAACTTCAATTTGGACATGATGAGGGTGCTAGGTTTACGCACCTCAATATTTTTACAGTCCAATGTTCATTATTCGAAAGTCGGCGATCCATATTATTAATTGTACGAATAAAAATTTGGTTTATCCGAATCGGGGCCCCATTAAATAAAAAATATATAAAAAAACAATTCAAACGGTTTTTCACTGGAAAAAGCATTTTAATTGTGCTTCAAACGAGGAGTGGTACAAGCGATTTTGTTCCTAATTTTCCTTGGTGCTCGTTAAAAAATAAGAAAAGTAAATTGAATTTATTGTGCTTGTGTCATTTAAATGAAGTAAATATCGATTAGTGAAATAATTATATGTTAAACTGTCTTTTTCATAAAAAAATTAAGCATACTTTTCACTTTGTGCATTTATTGCCTCTTCCATCGTTTTCTGGGAATAAAATTATACAACGTTCATTGTATCTAGTAACGAAGCGTATATTTGTTTATTAACTGCAACAATAAAAACTGTTCGTAAAATCATTTTTGCCATTATAAAATAATCGCATTTGTCGGTTGGTACGTTATTTCTACATTATGCTAATCATATTGTTCATCAATTGCCGCTCTCAATATGCCGAAATATGCGAAAGACGACTTCATGATCTAAATCATTAATAATCGCACCAGATCAGAAACTAAATGTATCAATTATGTGTCTACTATACTTACGCTGCAAAATGTATTAATTGACAGTTCTAATATTCGTCCAGCTGTGAGTTTGCGAGGTTTCTCAGACATGATGGCAATCATGATAAGAGCAAGTCCAGTTTTCCCTGGTAGTCTGTACCACTCTATCATATACGCAGCTTTTCCGATTTCCTTACACTGTTGGATTGATAAAAGTTATACACATCTCACAGTCCTAAGCTCAAGTGAACAGTTAAAAATCTAGCGTCTAAATAAATTACTAGTTCTAAAATAAAAGTGCGATATAAAATTTATGTATGATAGGTACAGTTTTCCCAAACGTGAGTTTCAGAGAAAATTTAGAACACTTCCCGATGGGATAAAAATCGGAAAAATATCAAGCATGTAAAAGGTGCTGAAAAGAATTTTCTTTTCTTCAAGATATCGAATTTTGGCCTTCACTATCGATCCCAAGTCGCATATTGTACCTCAGAAAGTACCGGCTACATGCCTTTTTACGATGATTTTTAAAAAAGTCAGTTTTGGTCGGCTTTGGTTTCAAAATTCACAGATCCGACTTTTGGTCGGAAAATCCAACCTAATTTTATTTTAAATGATATTATAATGGTAGTATAATTTGTATCCATGCACCGCTTCTAATAGCAATTCACTGAACTAATAAAATGACACGAGTTCTTATATCGAAAATGCAAGTTATTTTATCCACGATAATCTGTAAACGTCACAGTACGCTAATACACATTTTAACACCGAAGCCGGATGGTAAGCGTGCGAAGCGCGCATCCGCTGCTAGTATTAGTAATAAATTGATGAATTAAAAAATTGTTAAACAAATCACCCGACAATGTTTTCTTCGAATGAAATGATTTGTTATCTTTCCGAATACATATGAATTTTTTCAGACTTTTTTCATTGTTTGATTATCACTGTAACGCTCCGGTAATTTGATATCACATTTTTACGTTAAATTTAATTAAGGAGTCGGAATAATCGTTCGTTGCCTACCTCCAAATTTTCAACACATTTATGTTCGAGATGAGCAGATAAAAATCAACAAATTCCGAGGTATTAACATGAGAGAGTTACACTGTAAAAAATGTTCGCGTTTTTCCAATACAAACGTGTTTGAATTTTGTAAAACTTGGTATAGGAAATCGGAATTAATATGTTTGCATAGTAAATTTAATACAGATATATGAATTTTGATAATCCGGTGATTGGAAATTACAACACATGATTATTAAATCATCATTTACTAAATTAGTATATGAAAATCAATATGTTTTTTCGGAATTTTCGTATCCGATTTGAAATTTAATATACATTGTTTCCTTAAATGTAAGTTCAAAGTTACTAAAACTACAGTTACTGGTATTGAAAAATACCAAGTAAAGTATTTGCAATTTTGTCTATATGGGTATATTACTTTATGAAAAATGTTTGCGATTTTGCTACACAAAAGTGTGAGAAATTTACAAAACTCGCTATACGAAATAAACATTAATATAGTTGCATAGTAAATTTAGTATGCGTGTATGGATTTTACCAAACCGGTGATATAAAATTACAACACATGGTTACTAAATCAATCATTACTAAATTAGTACATGAAAATCAACATGAATTTTTTGAATTTTAGTGACCGATTTGAAATTTAATACACATTTTCCAATAACAAAAAAACCCGCTCTAGATCGCTAACACTTACCACTTAGCAACGACTTCTGATAAGTTACTCGAGATTTTCAAAAAGATTCCGTTCATCCAAAAATTATGTTCACTTGAAAATATTTCCAACCCACTTTGCGCTCTGATTGCAATCAATTGAATATTTTGTTATGTCAATTATGAGTATGCTCGAGAGAATAATTGTTGTACAACTCTTATGTCATTTAGATATCCAAAATTACTAAGTCGTTGATAGCGTAGTCGGTAGTGTGCGTGCGTGGTTAGATACTTAGGCAGGTAGGTCGTAGGTTCAAACTCCAGTGTAAGCGAAAAATTTTCTGTCGCGAAAACCAATATTCAACAATTTCTGATGACATAATTTGTGTGAAAAAATAATGTCCGACTAATATTTATATTTTTTTTAATTGTTTTTATGTCCATTGTAAATTTCCAACACATGTGTGCTTGAATTTTCAGATACCGCTCATAGGAAAATTCTACATTAAGATTTATGAAATTTAATGCACAAGAAAGATTTTTTTACAGTGCTCGGATACCATTTATGGATATTGTCAAATTTACATTAAATCTTAATAATGATGAATTTTAATATTCCTCTAAATGTCATGACTTTTCATATACACATGTATAGAAATATTACAGTTCAATATTTCCGATTTTGAAATACCATACCTCAAAATTAAATGACGTATTTGAAATTTCATATACGGTATCTGCAAAACAACTTCCAACACTTTTGTATTAATTTTAACACAGTTTTTTTTACAGTGTATGACATGCATAACATAATTGAATTTCGTTTGTCGCTTTTTAAATAATATGTGTTGAAGTTTGTGAGAGACATTTTTGAATGAAAAGTATTTGTGTAAGAACTTTAGATCGTCAATTTTCTTACCTGTTCCTGCAAAAGCTCACCGATATAGCAATATATGAATATATTTAAAGTCGCCGCAATAAGTAGGATGACATACGCTATTGTCCCCACTTTATTCCCAGTTTTCCATTCCTATAACAAAATTCTCATTCATTATTTACCCAAAACTGAAGCATTGAATTATAATAATTTACCAGCAAACAGTAGAATTCAATCATACATATGACCACCGTTGTGATAAAGACTTGTATGAGACATATTTCTCGAAGAAGTTTTTCGATGTCCGATGAAAATCTACAATAAAAATTGTATAAATGAGAGCTAACTTAGAAAAAAAAACACATTTTTTTCTATGTTAATTAACCGAGATAGAAAATTACTTAAGTACGCTGACGTGACTTCGGGTGATTATCGCTATTCGATTCTGAACATTAATGATGTCTGTGTCTCCGACGAGATTCTCGAGTCTGGATTTAACAATCTGAGGGAAGATTATCACAAGATGGTCACTATATGTTCACAGTTTTCTCTAGAGCTACTTTTTTTAAACTGTGGAAAAAACATGGCCGATAGCGTCGGCTATCCAAGCAGAAATATAATCAGGCAGCCTGATGTTTCATTCCGGCCGGATCAGGAATTAGTAAGGCATGTCTGATGTCAACCTGATCCAGACCCAAACTGAATTTGGTTCCCACGATATTCCCCAGATTCATTAAATTTGGGGGAAGGCAGTGGCGCAGTGGATAGAGACGCGGCCTCTCAAGCAGGGGGCCCGGGTTCGATTCCCGGCTGGGCACCAATGGAATTTTTCTATGGGCTTTTTCTGTAATCCCCGGTGGTTCGGAACCCACCTAAAACTGTAGGTCCTAAATATCCATCGCGCCGTAGTTGTCAAGGGGCTTGCCCCGTTTACCAAATAAATAAATAAATAAATAAATAAAAATTCAAGCGTGTTGCAAGTATGTTATTTCCTATCTTTGACATTATGACAACATTTTACACATTCGCAGTGTGTTGCATTTTAAATATATAATTATATGATTATATAATTATATAATTACCATGTAAAATGCAACACGCTGCAAATGTGTAAAATTATATAATTATATAATTACCATGTAAAATGCAACACACTGCGAATGTGTAAAATGTTGTCATAATGTCAAAGATAGGAAATAACATACTTGGAACACACTTGAATTTTTTAATGAATCTGGGGAATATCGTGGGAACCGGATTCAGTTATATAATTATATTATTACCAAGTAATTAGAAGTAAAATTAAATTGACTACGCTTCTGTTTGGCATCCCGCAAACGAATTGGTTTTGAATCAAGGACAGTTTTTTAAATGCGGACCTGATTTCAATCTTGCCGGATCCGGATTCCTGCGTACCAACCAGATCAGAACGGGTCAGATATCAGTAAAGTATAGCGGATCAGTGAAGTTGACATTAGCCAGATCTGGGCAGGATCTAATTTCGATAGGTCTTGCCGGATCAACTCCCTAATCAGATCCAGATTCATTCCAGCATTCATCCAACATTCCAGCCGCATTATATTTCTGCTCGGGTATATTTTTTATTGAGTTTCTATTTGTAAAAACAGTAAAAATTTGGAACACAGGTCCGGAAAAAAAATGCAGAAAATATCTGGCGCTTGCGAAAATCGCAGTTTCCTGACGTCGCAAGGAAAAATGTCGTTCAACACTTGGGAGAAAAACTTATTTTTAAGATTTTTACTTCCCTAGTGTCGAAATGTTCTTTTTCATTTCAATGTGCTTATCGCTGTCTAAAAATGGTGTAAAAATCTGTCAAACTCGAAGATGATAAAAAGTCCAACCTGAAGTTGACCACAAGCATGAGTCACAAATACGCAGGCAAGATTAAAGACGGCATTGATGATAGTCCAGTGGAACAAGAGAGCGATGGAAGAATTGCAGTATACAATTTCGTAATTGAAACCAGCTTGAAGATCAATTATTATATCATTACCGGGAAAACGTAGTGGTCTCACTGTTTCATTTAGTTCGTTTATCGTGTTTCCCATACATAGAGGCAGTATAATTGCGTACAAAGTTCCAGCACCGTATATTGCAACCGCGCACACAAAACTGAAGCTACGTCCCACCTTAAGATTTTGCATCGCAATATCACGATAATTTTCACTTTCAATTCGTCGCCAATCATTCTCCATCTGCTGTACGCAACATTTTATCACGTCCGAGTGAAAAATGAGAATAAAGTGATCGACCATATCCATCACTGTGTAAGTAATTATACCGATCAATAAAACTCTTTCCGTGATGTCTCCTTCACGCAACAGAAGATGAAGAGAAGTTGGACAAACGACTGTAAACATTGAGATAGAGCAATACGGCAGCATGAATTTCGATACGATTTTCTCGACTCTCGTTGGTTTTGATGAAACGAGAGGCCAGATACCGATGCAACTCAGAAAAAATCGAGTATATTGAAGAAGATAATCAATGTCAGATTGGCGATCTTTGTTGAATTCACTCTCAACAGTTGATACTTGCTTATGAGCACTCATCGTTTGGGGTAAATAATACGTAAAAGGCTACGACTCGAATGCCGTTTTTTCGCTGACTAAGCCTTTAAAATTTTTTAATAGAGTGGATTCAGTAATGATTCTCTCCACCGTATTGATGTTCTTCCCTCCTTCTTTGCTATTTCAGCGTTAAAGGGGTGGAGGAAGAAGACAAAAAATCTTCTGCATAGGTTAGTGATTTGCACGTTATTCAGTAATGAGAGGCATGCGCGGGAACCGCAGCTTTTCATAGGCCTCTTGTATTTTAGACCCTCCCACATACGGAGCTTTACACTCTTTTGTAAAGCGCAGGTTCCTTTCCATTGACGAATATGGGGGAACTGTAAAATTTCTACATTTTGTTTCATCGATTGTATCACAAGTTTGCTATTCCTCTTCGAGGAAGAAGAATATGTATTGTGATGTCTAGTCAAATTGCATCATTGTATCTACTAGAGTCCGGTGAGTCATTGCATTGTGCAATTAATTTTTCTTACCCTAATTAATGTTAATGAGCAATAAATAAATCATATAAGCCTGAAATTACTTTTGATATACAAAAAGTCACGAGCCAACTAGTAAGCTACATTTTTACAGTTCAACCCGAGCAGAAATTAATTTAAATTGCCTGAAGTACCATCAGGTCTGGATGAGGCATCGGTCAGGCATGCCTGTTCAGGTCAGCCAAATAAGGCCCTGGTCCTGCCCGGATCATGTATCGGTATAATATTTGAAAACTGGTTAGTCTAAAATATTCCCGATCAGGCCGAGATCAGGCACCGATCGGGCATTTCTGATCCGGTTAGCTAAATGAGGTCCTGACCCCGACCAGATCATGCATAGGTACAACATTTCAAATGTGGTAGGACCACAGCTTTCCATATCATGCCGGGATCAGGCATCGGTCAGGCACTCCTGGTCGGGCTACCCAAATTCGGCCCTGCGTTCGGCCAGAATATTCAAATCTGATTGACTTAAAATATACACCATTTTAGACAAAATTATCAGAGGACTGGAGAACATAGCTGGCGTTACCGGTGTACAATAAATGAATGAGAGATGTTTTCTATATAATATCGCTTATTATTGTAATACTATCGATTAGAAAAAGTGGTATTTTTATGTATCTGTCTTACACAATTATTCATGTATAAGGAAAACAGCATTTATTTTCTTGGCGACTACGTCACTTATATCCAAAATCATCATTTTGCGATTGATTGATTCTATCGTAAACATTTTTCGACGTTGCGTTTTTTTACGCGCCACATTGAAAAAATTGATGAGTCGCATGGATACATGTACATAAATATTTTAACACGCCACACTGTTCCTTTTATTTTTATTCTGTTTTCGTCTTGAGTTTTGTATATATTTTGGATCTGCAAGATAGTTCCACTATTTAAAAAAACCCATTATTTGGCGATTTATTTGAGATTATCAGTCCTTTATATGTCAATTTGTTTAACTAAAAAATAAAACAGTAATACTTCATTTTTAAAGCTTCCACGACCATGTATGGTACCAGCATAAACTTCCAATAATTAAACTAGCGTTATGCGTTTTGCGTATATTGGCCCTTCTCATTTTTTACTATGGACCAGATCAGGAGCCTGTTAGCGGCCGGATTAGCAGCCTGCTAATGCCCGGATTTGTAGCCTGATCACGGCCAGATCAGGAATGGCGTTACATGCCATATCAGGACCGGATAGAGCTTCCTTATCAAGGCCCGATTACTAATTAAGGAAAACCCGATGAGGCCCGGACCTCAACCAGAACAAATTTCTGCTCGGGTTTTGGACCATTCTGAGTGTCCTGACATGAAAATGTCGAAAACAATTTTTTTTACGAAAATGGTCACCTGAAAGCTTCCTCTATAAGGAAGCAAAAAACAATTCAAATGGCTTTCCACCGGAAAAGTATTTTAGTTGTGCTTAAAATGAGGAGTGGAACAAGCGATTTTGTTCCTGAATTTTCCTTGGTGCTCGTTAAGAAATAAAAAAAACAAATCGAATTTATTGTGCTTGTGTCATTTAATTGAAATAAATATCGGTTATTGAAATCATTATATGTTAAATTGCCTTTTTCATAAAAAAATAAAGTATACTATACTTTTCACTTTGTGCATTTACGGCCGTCTACATCATGTTATGGGAATAAAATAATACAACATTTATCGTTCATTGTATCTAGTAACGAAGCGTATATTTTTTTATCAACTACAACAATAATAACTGTTCGTAAAATCATTTTTGACATTATAAAATAGTCGCATTTTTCGGTTGGTACGTTATATCTACATTATGCTAATCATATTGTTCATCAATTCCCGCTCGCAATATGCCGAAATATGCGAAAGACGACTTCATGATCTAAATCATTAATAATCGCATCAGATGAGAAACTAAATGTATAAATTATGTGTCTACTATACTTACGCTGCAAAAAGTATCAATTGACAGTTCTAATATTCGTCCAGCTGTGAGTTTGCGAGGTTTCTCAGACATGATGGCAATCATGATAAGTGCAAGTCCAGTTTTCCCTGGTAGTCTGTACCACTCTATCATATACGCAGCTTTTCCGATTTCCATACACTGTTGGATTGATAAAAGTTACACACATCTCACAGTCTTAAACTCTAGTGAACAGTTAAAAATCTAGCGTGTTAATAAATTACTAGTTCTAAAATAAAAGTGCGATTTAAAATTTATGTATGGACGACAGTAATTTCAATAATTTACTTTAACGTGAGTTTCAGAGAAAATTTCGAAGACCCTATGGGATAAAAATCCGAAAAAAATTAGGCATGGAAAAGGTGCTGAAAAGATTGATTTTGCATAATAATGATTCCAAAATGTTATTAACAAATTGATGAATATATCAATTATTGAACAAATCACTCGACCACCTAACGTTTTCTTCGAATGAGAATGATTTGTCAAACTTTCCGAATACATATGATTTTTTTCAGATCTTTTTCTTCGTTTTAATTTCACTGTAACACTCCGGTAATTTTGTATCATAATTTAACGTTAAATTAAATTAGGGGGTCTGCATAAGGTTTTTGAGCCTCAAGTTTGTTTAAGTGTATTAAAGACTTTTTTCTACTAATGGTGAACTATTTGGTGTTAATTATCATTAACTTTTCACTGTGCTGAATCGACATAAGCGATTGCGTTCAATCATTCGTCACTTAGTTCAAAATTTTCAACATATTTATGTTCGAGATGAGTAGATAAAAATCAATATATTGCGAGGTATCAACGGAGAATTATGACATGCATAACATCCGAAAAAGTAATTTAATTTCGTTTTTCGCTTTTTAAGTAATATGCGTTGAAGTTTGTGAGCAATTTTTTAATGAAAACTGTGTGTTTGTAAGAACTTTAGATCTTCAGTTTTCTTACCTGTTCCTGCAAAAGCTCACTGATATAGCAATATATGAATATATTGAAAGTCATCGCAGCAAGTAGGATGACATACGCCATCATCACCATATTATTTCCATTTTTCCATTCCTATAATAAAATTCTCATCCATTAGGTACGCAAAACTGAAGCATCGAATTATAATAATTTACCAGCAGACAGTAGAATTCAAGCATACATATGATTATAGTAGAGAGAACGACTTGTATGAGACATATCTCCCGAAGAAGTTTATCGATGTTCGATGAAAATCTACAATAAAAATTGTATAATTGAGAACTAACTTAGAAAAAAAAACATTTTTTTCTATGTTAATTAACCGAAATGAAAAATTACTTAAGTACGCTGACGTGACTACGGGTGATTATCGCGATTCGATTCTGAACATTAATGATGTCTGTGTCTCCGACGAGATTCTCGAGTTTGGATTTAATGATCTGAGGGAAGATTATCACAAGCTGTTCGCGATATGTTCACAGTTTTCTCCAGAGTTTTTTTTTTTTTTTTGAAACTGTGGAAAAACCTGGCCGATAGAGTCGGATACCCGAGCAGAAATATAATCAGGCAGCCTGATTTTTCATTCGGGCCGAATCATGAATTAGTAAGTCATCTCTGATGTCAACCTGATGCAGACCCGAACTGAATCCGGTTCGCATGATATTCCCCAGATTTACTAAAAAAAACCCAAGCGTGATGTAAGTGTGCTGTTTCCTATCTATAACATTATGACGACTTTTTACACATTTGAAGCGTGTTGCATTTTACATGGTAATTTATTCTTTTATATATAAAAGCAGAGTGTAACTGTGTTCCTCATTCTTATCCTCCTAAACGGTTTGGCCGATTTTGATGAAATTTTGCTTCCTCATAGAGGAAGCTTTGTTTTCATGAAATTTTTTTTTTTCGATATTTTCATGTCAGTATGCTTAGAATCACCTAAAACGTCGAGAAAAGTGGTTTAGAAAAAATGTCCGTATGTATGTACACGGAAAAAAAGATTAGTTGCCATAACCAAGAAATGAGTTGACACAACCAATCGATTATTCTATTTCCTAGCAACTCAAATGGTAATACCAACGATTCGAATGATAATACCGACGATTCGAATGATAATACCGACGATTCGAATGGTAGTCCCAACTATTCGAGTGGTAGTCCCAACGATTGGATTAGTTAACCTAACTAATCCAATCGAGAACTAATCGTGAATAGTTGAGGTTACTATTCGATATGGTTGAGGCAACTAATTTTTTAGACATTGTGTACAGCAAATCGAAAACGTAGTTGCCACAACCAAACTTTTTTTTCCGTGTATGTGTGTGTGTGTGTGCTGGGCTTCGAAAATTCAATCTCCTCTCACTCGGTAACCGTTCGAGCGATCCGGCTCAAATTTGGCACGCAAGTAGAGTAGCTGCCCCTCTTTGAATGTTGTGATTTTTGCCAAAATATGTGAAGTCATTAAGATTTTATGTTGATTTTAATTTGTTGAAAAAAGGGCGTGGTCGCTCTAACTTTCGTAAAAGTTCGCCGATTTGGCCAAATAGTTCTTCATAACTGAAGATACGTTCAATGTTGTATGGTATTGAATTTCGACGAAATCGGTAAAGCGGTTCGGATTTTATAGAATTTTGAATTTTTCGAAAAAAATAGATTTTGATCTAAATTACGTCGAATTTCAACAAATGAACAGAAATTTTGTACAGACGAAAAATAACATTCAGAAATGCCATGTACCAAATTTGGTGATGATCGGTAAAGTCGTTCGGATTTTACACCATTTTTCATTTAAAAAAAAATGTAGATTTTCGCTATAACTTCCGGAAAAGTTGAGAAAGTACGACAAAAATTTGTATCTAATCAAAATTAGATGTAACGGTGTCTGCAGAGGTGATTTATAGCTGTATAAAACACCTCTGCAAAAGAGACACAAGGTATAAAAAAAAAGATGCAAAGTAGAACCTTGCACATTGCTTCCTCATTATTTTTCGCTTTTTACAAAGCTTCCTCTATGAGGAAGCCAAAATTGAATAACATACTGCTTCCTCACAGAGGGAGCTTTGTAAAAAGCGAAAAATAATGAGGAAGCAATGTGCAAGGTTCTACTTTGCATCTTTTTTTTTTCTGGTATTGCTGGGGTCACCTGAATGGTTCTTAGATATAGTTGGACCCGGTAGGTGGTGCCGTTGTCGAGATCCACAATGTTTTCTTACTCCTTCCCCCCTCCAAGTGCCTCGGGATTCGGACCCCCGGGAAAAAAAAATTCAATTTTATTTTCAAACATTAAAAAAAAATTTCAAAATTTTTTTTCGTACTCAATGGCGGAATACATTATCTCACGTTTTTGACTCAGAATGGTCAAAAACGTCGAAAAAAGTGGTTTAGAAAAAATATATATGTGAGTGTGTTTGTAAAAAGCGAAAAATAATGAGGAAGCAATTTGCAAAGTTCTACTTTGCAGGCTTTTTTAATTAAAAATTATAAATTATATAAAGATAGGAAACAACACAATTGCAATACGCTTGATTTTTAGAGTTTGTGGTCTACACAAAAAACATGTCATTGATTAAAATACAATGGATTGCCAAAAACAAGTGTTTTTAAATGAACTCTAGTTTTTATTCTTGCAATTCCATGTAACATTGAAACAATTAAATATTGTTTCGCCTATTTGAGAGTTATTGTTTAAATCTATTATGAAATTGTATAAATTAGAAGTAAAATTAAATTGACTGCGCTCCTGTTTGGCAGTCCACAAACGAATTGGTTTTGAATCAACGACAGTTTTTTAAATGCGGACCTGATTTCAATCTTGCCGGATCCGGATTCCTGCGTACCAACCAGATCAGAACGGGTCAGATGTCAATAAAGTATACCGGATCAGTGAAATTGACATTAGCCAGATCTGGGCAGGATCTAATTTCGATAGGTCTTGCCGGATCAGGTCCCTAATCAGGACCAGATCGGGCATGAAATCCTGATATGGACCGGATGTTAATTTGAGATTCGCCTGATCGGGGCGACATTCCAGCCGGATTATATTTCCGCTCGGGTATATTTTTTATTGAGTTTCTTTTTGTACAAACAGTAGAAATTCAGAACGATGGTCCGGAAAAAAAATTCAGAAAATATCTGCCGCTTGCGAAAGTTGCAGTTTCCTGACGTCGTAAGGAAAAATGTCGTCCAACACTCGAGAGAAAAACTTATTTTTAAGACTTTTTCTTCCCTAGTGTTGAAATGTTCTTTCTCATTCCAATGTGCTTATCGCTGTCTAAAAACGGCGGAAAAATCTGTCAAACTCGAAACTGATAACAAGTCCAACCTGAAGTTGACCACAAGCATGAGTCACAAATACGCAGGCAAGATTAAAGATGGCATTGAGGACAGTCCAGTGGAAGAAGAAACCGATGCAAGAATTGCAGTATACAATTTCGTAATTAAAACCAGCTTGAAGATCGATTATCATATCATTACCAGGAAAACGTAGTGGTCTCACTGTTTCATTTAGTTCGTTTATCGTGTTTCCCGTACATAGAGGCATTACAATTGCGTACAATGATCCAGCACTGTATATTCCAACCGCCCACACAAAACTGAAGGTGCGTCCTACCTTAAGATTCTGCATCGCAATATCACGATAATTTTCACTTTCAATTAGTCGCCAATCATTCTCCATCTGCTGTATGCAACATTTTATCACGTCCGAGTGAAAAATGAGAATAAAGTGATCGACCATATCCATCGCTTCGTAAGTGGTTACACCGACCAATAAAACTGTTTCCGAGATGTCTCCTTCACGCAACAGAAGATGAAGAGAAGATGGAAAAACGACTGTAAACATTGATATTGAGCAACACGGCAGCATGAATTTCGATACGATTTTCTCGATTCTCGTTGGTTTTGATGAAACGAGAGGCCAGATACCGATGCAGCTCAGAAAAAATCGAGTATATTGGAGAAGATAATCAATGTCAGATTGGCGATCTTTGTTGAATTCACTCTCAAAAGTTGACACTTGCTTATGAGCACTCATCGTTCTGGGTAAAAAATACGTAAAAGGCTGCGACTCGAATGCCGTTTTTTCGCTGACTAAGCCTTTAAAATTTTTTATTAGAGTGGATTTAATAATGATTCTCTCCACCGTATTGATGTTCTTCCCTCCTTCTTTGCTCTTTCAGCGTTGAAGGGGTGGAAGAAGAAGACAAAAAATCTTCTGCATAGGTTAGTGATTTGCACGTTATTCAGTAATGAGAGGCATGCGCGGGAACCGCAGCTTTTCATAGGCCTCTTGTATTTTAGACCCTCCCACATACGGAGCTTTACACTCTTTTGTAAAGCGCAGGTTCCTTTCCATCGACGAATATGGGGGAACTGTAAAATTTCTACATTTTGTTTCATCGATTGTATCACAAGTTTGCTATTCCTCTTCGAGAGAAGAAGAATATGTATTGTGATGTCTAGTCAAATTGCATCATTGTATCTACTAGAGTCCGGTGAGTCATTGCATTGTGCAATTAATTTTTCTTACCCTAATTAATGTTAATGAGCAATAAATAAATCATATAAGACGGAAATTACTTTTGATATACAAAATGTCAAGAGCCAACTAGTAAGCAACATTTTTACAGTTCAACCCGAGCAGAAATTAATTCAAATTGCCTGAAGTACCATCAGGTCTGGATGAGGCATCGGTCAGGCATGCCTGTTCAGGTCAGCCAAATAAGGCCCTGGTCCTGCCCGGATCATATATCGGTATAATTTTTGAAAACTGGTTAGCCTGAAATATTCCGGATCAGGCCGAGATCAGGCACCGATCGGGCATTCCTGATCCGGTTAGCTAAATGAGGTCCTGACCCCGACCAGATCATGCATAGATACAACATTTCAAATGTGGTAGGACCATAGCTTTCCATATCATGCCCGGATCAGGCATCGGTGAGGCACTCCGGGTCGGGCTACCCAAATTCGGCCCTGCTTTCGGCCAGAATATTCAAATCTGATTGACTTAAAATATACACCATTTTAGACAAAATTATCAGAGGACTGGAAGAGCATAGCTGGCGTTACCGGTGTACAATAAATGAATGAGAGATGTTTTCTATATAATATCGCTTATTATTGTAATACTATCGATTAGAAAAAGTGGTATTTTTATGTATCTGTCTTACACAATTATTCATGTATAAGGGAAACAGCATATATTTTCTTGGCGACTACGTCACTTATATCCAAAATTATCATTTTGCGATCGATTGATTCTATCGTAAACATTTTTCGACGTTGCGTTTTTTTACGCGCCACATTGAAAAAATTGATAAGTCGCATGGATACATGTACATAAATATTTTAACACGCCACACTGTTCCTTTTATTTTTATTCTGTTTTCGTCTTGAGTTTTGTATATATTTTGGATCTGCAAGATAGTTCCACTATTTTAAAAAACCCATTATTTGGCGATTTATTTGAGATTATCAGTCCTTTATGTGTCAATTTGTTTAGCTAAAAAAGAAAACAGTAATACTACATTTTTAAAACTTCCACAACTATGTATGGTACCAGCATAAATATCCAATAATGAAAATAGCGTTATGCGTTTTGCGTATATTGGCCCTTCTCATTTTTTACCATGGACCAGATCAGGAGCCTGTTAGCGGCCGGATTAGCAGCCTGCTAATGCCCGGATTTGTAGCCTGATCACGGCCAGATCAGGAATTGCGTTACATGCCATATCAGGACCGGATAGAGCTTCCTTATCAAGGCCCGATTACTAATTAAGGAAAACCCGATGAGGCCCGGACCTCAACCAGAACAAATTTCTGCTCGGGTTTTGGACCATTCTGAGTGTCCTGACATGAAGATGTCGAAAACAATTTTTTTACGAAAATGGTCACCTGAAAGCTTCCTCTATAAGGAAGCAAAAAACAATTCAAATGGCTTTCCACCGGAAAAGTATTTTAATTGTGCTTAAAATGAGGAGTGGACCAAGTGATTTTGATCCTGAATTTTCCTTGGTGCTCGTTAAGAAATAAAAAAAACAAATCGAATTTATTGTGTTTGTGTCATTTAATTGAAATAAATATCGGTTATTGAAATCATTATATGTTAAATTGAGTTTTTCATAAAAAAATAAAGTGTACTATACTTTCCACTTTGTGCATTTACCGCCTTTTGTATCGTGTTATGGGAATAAAATAATACAACATTTATCGTTCATTGTATCTAGTAACGAAGCGTATATTTTTTTATCAACTACAACAATAATAACTGTTCGTAAAATCATTTTTGACATTATAAAATAGTCGCATTTTTCGGTTGGTACGTTATATCTACATTATGCTAATCATATTGTTCATCAATTCCCGCTCGCAATATGCCGAAATATGCGAAAGACGACTTCATGATCTAAATCATTAATAATCGCATCAGATGAGAAACTAAATGTATAAATTATGTGTCTACTATACTTACGCTGCAAAAAGTATCAATTGACAATTCTAATATTCGTCCAGCTGTGAGTTTGCGAGGTTTCTCAGACATGATGGCAATCATGATAAGTGCCAGTCCAGTTTTCCCTGGTAGTCTGTACCACTCTATCATATACGCAGCTTTTCCGATTTCCATACACTGTTAGATTGATAAAAGTTACACACATCTCACAGTCTTAATCTCTAGTGAATAGTTACAAATCTAGCGCGTTAATGAATTACTAATTCTAAAATAAAAGTGCGATTTAAAATTTATGTATGGACAGTAATTTCAATAATTTACTTTAACGTGAGTTTCAGAGAAAATTTCGAAGGCCCTATGGGATAGAAATCCGAATGGAAATTTCCCTATGGGATAAAAATCCGAAAAAAATCAGGCATGGAAAAGATGCTGAAAAGATCGACTTTGCATAATAATGATTCCAAAATGTTATTAACAAATTGATGAATATATCAATTATTGAACAAATCACTCGACCACCTAACGTTTTCTTCGAATGAGAATGATTTGTCAATCTTTCCGAATACATATGATTTTTTTCAGATCTTTTTCTTCGTTTTAATTTCACTGTAACACTCCGGTAATTTTGTATCATAATTTAACGTTAAATTAAATCAGGGGGTCTGCATACGGTTTTTGAGCCTCAAGTTTGTTTAAGTGTATTAAAGACTTTTTTTTTACTAATGGTGAACTATTTGGTGTTAATTATCATTAACATTTCACTGTGTTGAATCGACATAAGCGATTGCGTTCAATCATTCGTCACTTAGCTCAAAATTTTCAACATATTTATGTTCGAGATGAGTAGATAAAAATCAATATATTGCGAGGTATCAACGGAGAATTATGACATGCATAACATCCGAAAAAGTAATTTAATTTCGTTTTTCGCTTTTTAAGTAATATGCGTTGAAGTTTGTGAGCAATTTTTTAATGAAAACTGTGTGTTTGTAAGAACTTTAGATCTTCAGTTTTCTTACCTGTTCCTGCAAAAGCTCACTGATATAGCAATATATGAATATATTGAAAGTCATCGCAGCAAGTAGGATGACATACGCCATCATCACCATATTATTTCCATTTTTCCATTCCTATAATAAAATTCTCATCCATTAGGTACGCAAAACTGAAGCATCGAATTATAATAATTTACCAGCAGACAGTAGAATTCAAGCATACATATGATTATAGTAGAGAGAACGACTTGTATGAGACATATCTCTCGAAGAAGTTTATCGATGTTCGATGAAAATCTACAATAAAAATGGTATCATTGAGAACTAACTTAGAAAAAAAAAAAATTTTTCTATGTTAATTAACCGAAATGAAAAATTACTTAAGTACGCTGACGTGACTACGGGTGATTATCGCGATTCGATTCTGAACATTAATGATGTCTGTGTCTCCGACGAGATTCTCGAGTTTGGATTTAATGATCTGAGGGAAGATTATCACAAGCTGTTCGCGATATGTTCACAGTTTTCTCCAGAGTTTTTTTTTTTTTTTTGAAACTGTGGAAAAACCTGGCCGATAGAGTCGGATACCCGAGCAGAAATATAATCAGGCAGCCTGATTTTTCATTCGGGCCGAATCAGGAATTAGTAAGTCATGTCTGATGTCAACCTGATGCAGACCCGAACTGAATCCGGTTCGCATGATATTCCCCAGATTTACTAAAAAAAACCCAAGCGTGATGTAAGTGTGCTGTTTCCTATCTATAACATTATGACGACTTTTTACACATTTGAAGAGTGTTGCATTTTACATGGTAATTTATTCTTTTATATATAAAAACAGGGTGTAACTGTGTTCCTCATTCTTATCCTCCTAAACGGCTTGGCCGATTTTGATGAAATTTTTTTCTGGTATTGATGGGGTCACCGGAATGGTTCTTAGCTATAGTTGGACCCGGTAGGTGGTGCCGTTGTCGAGATCCACAATGTTTTCTTACTCCCCCCCCCCCCCCCCCCGCTCCAAGTGCCTCGGGATTCGGACCCCCGGGAAAAAAAATTCAATTTTATTTTCAAACATTAAAAAAAAATTTCAAAATTTTTTTTCGTCCACAATGGCGGAATACATTATCTCACGTTTTTGACTCAGAATGGTCAAAAACGTCGAAAAAAGTGGTTTAGAAAAAATATATATGTGAGTGTGTTTGTAAAAAGCGAAAAATAATGAGGAAGCAATTTGCAAAGTTCTACTTTGCAGGCTTTTTTAATAAAAAATTATAAATTATATAAAGATAGGAAACAACACAATTGCAATACGCTTGATTTTTAGAGTTTGTGGTCTACACAAAAAACATGTCATTGATTGAAAATACAATGGATTGCCAAAAACAAGTGTTTTTAAATGAACTCTAGTTTTTATGCTTGCAATTCCATGTAACATTGAAACAATGAAATATTGTTTCGCCTATTTGAGAGTTATTGTTTAAATCTATTATGAAATTGTATAAATTAGAAGTAAAATTAAATTGACTGCGCTCCTGTTTGGCAGTCCACAAACGAATTGGTTTTGAATCAACGACAGTTTTTTAAATGCGGACCTGATTTCAATCTTGCCGGATCCGGATTCCTGCGTACCAACCAGATCAGAACGGAACAGATGTCAATAAAGTATACCGGATCAGTGAAATTGACATTAGCCAGATCTGGGCAGGATCTAATTTCGATAGGTCTTGCCGGATCAGGTCCCTAATCAGGACCAGATCGGGCATGCAATCCTGATATGGACCGGATGTTAATTTGAGATTCGCCTGATCGGGGCGACATTCCAGCCGGATTATATTTCCGCTCGGGTATATTTTTATTGAGTTTCTTTTTGTACAAACAGTAGAAATTCAGAACGATGGTTCGGAAAAAAAATTCAGAAAATATCTGCCGCTTGCGAAAACTGCAGTTTCCTGACGTCGTAAGGAAAAATGTCGTCCAACACTCGAGAGAAAAACTTATTTTTAAGACTTTTTCTTCCCTAGTGTTGAAATGTTCTTTCTCATTTCAATGTGCTTATCGCTGTCTAAAAACGGCGTAAAAATCTGTCAAACTCGAAACTGATAACAAGTCCAACCTGAAGTTGACCACAAGCATGAGTCACAAATACGCAGGCAAGATTAAAGATGGCATTGAGGACAGTCCAGTGGAAGAAGAAACCGATGCAAGAGTTGCAGTATACAATTTCGTAATTAAAACCAGCTTGAAGATCGATTATCATATCATTACCGGGAAAACGTAGTGGTCTCACTGTTTCATTTAGTTCGTTTATCGTGTTTCCCGTACATAGAGGCATTACAATTGCGTACAAAGATCCAGCACTGTATATTCCAACCGCCCACACAAAACTGAAGGTGCGTCCTACCTTAAGATTCTGCATCGCAATATCACGATAATTTTCACTTTCAATTAGTCGCCAATCATTCTCCATCTGCTGTATGCAACATTTTATCACGTCCGAGTGAAAAATGAGAATAAAGTGATCGACCATATCCATCGCTTCGTAAGTGGTTACACCGACCAATAAAACTGTTTCCGAGATGTCTCCTTCACGCAACAGAAGATGAAGAGAAGATGGAAAAACGACTGTAAACATTGAGATTGAGCAACACGGCAGCATGAATTTCGATACGATTTTCTCGATTCTCGTTGGTTTTGATGAAACGAGAGGCCAGATACCGATGCAGCTCAGAAAAAATCGAGTATATTGGAGAAGATAATCAATGTCAGATTGGCGATCTTTGTTGAATTCACTCTCAAAAGTTGACACTTGCTTATGAGCACTCATCGTTCTGGGTAAAAAATACGTAAAAGGCTGCGACTCGAATGCCGTTTTTTCGCTGACTAAGCCTTTAAAATTTTTTATTAGAGTGGATTTAATAATGATTCTCTCCACCGTATTGATGTTCTTCCCTCCTTCTTTGCTCTTTCAGCGTTGAAGGGGTGGAAGAAGAAGACAAAAAATCTTCTGCATAGGTTAGTGATTTGCACGTTATTCAGTAATGAGAGGCATGCGCGGGAACCGCAGCTTTTCATAGGCCTCTTGTATTTTAGACCCTCCCACATACGGAGCTTTACACTCTTTTGTAAAGCGCAGGTTCCTTTCCATCGACGAATATGGGGGAACTGTAAAATTTCTACATTTTGTTTCATCGATTGTATCACAAGTTTGCTATTCCTCTTCGAGAGAAGAAGAATATGTATTGTGATGTCTAGTCAAATTGCATCATTGTATCTACTAGAGTCCGGTGAGTCATTGCATTGTGCAATTAATTTTTCTTACCCTAATTAATGTTAATGAGCAATAAATAAATCATATAAGACGGAAATTACTTTTGATATACAAAATGTCAAGAGCCAACTAGTAAGCAACATTTTTACAGTTCAACCCGAGCAGAAATTAATTCAAATTGCCTGAAGTACCATCAGGTCTGGATGAGGCATCGGTCAGGCATGCCTGTTAAGGTCAGCCAAATAAGGCCCTGGTCCTGCCCGGATCATGTATCGGTATAATATTTGAAAACTGGTTAGCCTGAAATATTCCCGATCAGGCCGAGATCAGGCACCGATCGGGCATTCCTGATCCGGTTAGCTAAATGAGGTCCTGACCCCGACCACATCATGCATAGGTACAACATTTCAAATGTGGTAGGACCACAGCTTTCCATATCATGCCAGGATCAGGCATCGGTCAGGCACTCGTGGTCAGGCTACCCAGATTCGGCCCTGCTTTCGGCCAGAATATTCAAATCTGGTTGACTTAAAATATACACCATTTCAGACAAAATTATCAGAGTACTGGAAGAGCATAGCTGGCGTTACCGGTGTACAATAAATGAATGAGAGATGTTCGCTATATAATATCGCTTATTATTGTAATACTATCGATTAGAAAAAGTGGTATTTTTATGTATCTGTCTTACACAATTATTCATGTATAAGGGAAACAGCATATATATTCTTGGCAACTACGTCACTTATATCCAAAATCATTATTTTGCGATCGATTGATTCTATCGTAAACATTTTTCGACGTTGCGTTTTTTTTACGCGCCACATTGAAAAAATTGATGAGTGGCATGGATACATGTACATAAATATTTTAACACGCCACACTGTTCCTTTTATTTTCATTCTGTTTTCGTCTTGAGTTTTGTATATATTTTGGATCTGCAAGATAGTTCCACTATTAAAAAAAAACCCATTATTTGGCGATTTATTTGAGATTATCAGTCCTTTATATGTCAATTTGTTTAGCTAATAAAGAAAACAGTAATACTTCATTTTTAAAACTTCCACAACTATGTATGGTACCAGCATAAATATCCAATAATGAAAATAGCGTTATGCGTTTTGCGTATATTGGCCCTTCTCATTTTTTACTATGGACCGGATCAGGAGCCTGTTAGCGGCCGGATTAGCAGCCTGCTAATGCCCGGATTTGTCGCCTGATCACGGCCAGATCAGGACTGGCGTTACATGCCATATCAGGACCGGATAGAGCCTCCTTATCAGGGCCCGATCACTAATTAAGGAAAATCCGATGAGGCCCAGACCTCAGCCAGAACAAATTTCTGCTCGGGTTTTGGACCATTCTGAGTGTCCTGACATGAAAATGTCGATTTTTTTTATTTTTTTTTTACGAAAACAAAGCTTTCTCTATAAGGAAGAAAAAAACAATTCAAATGGTTTTCCACCGGAAAAGTATTTTAATTGTGCTTAAAACAAGTGATTTTTATCCTGAATTTTCCTTGGTACTCGTTAAGAAATAAAAAAAAATCGAATTTATTGTGCTTGTGTCATTTAATTGAAATAAATATCGGTTATTGAAATCATTATATGTTAAATTGCCTTTTTCATAAAAAAGCAAAGTATACTATACTTTCCACTTTGTGCATTTACCGCCTTTTGCATCGTGTTATGGGAATAAAATAATACGACATTTATCGTTCATTGTATCTAGTAACGAAGCGTATATTTGTTTATCAACTACAACAATAATAACTGTTCGTAAAATCATTTTTGACATTATAAAATAGTCGCATTTTTCGGTTGGTACGTTATTTCTACATTATGCTAATCATATTGTTCATCAATTGTCGCTCGCAATATGCCGAAATATGCGAAAGACGACTTCATGATCTAAATCATTAATAATCGCATCAGATGAGAAACTAAATGTATAAATTATGTGTCTACTATACTTACGCTGCAAAAAGTATCAATTGACAGTTCTAATATTCGTCCAGCTGTGAGTTTTCGAGGTTTCTCAGACATGATGGAAATCAAGATAAGAGCAAGTCCAGTTTTCCCTGGTAGTCTGTACCACTCTATCATATACGCAGCGTTTCCGATATCCATACACTGTTGGATTGATAAAAGTTACACACATCTCACAGTCTTAAGCTCAAGTGAACAGTTAAAAATCTAGCGTGTTAATAAATTACTAGTTCTAAAATAAAAGTGCGATTTGAAATTTATGTATGGACAGTGATTTCAATAATTTACTTTAACGTGAGTTTCAGAGAAAATTTCGAAGACTGCCCTATGGGATAAAAATCCGAAAAAAAATTAGGCATGGAAAAGGTGCTGAAAAGATCGATTTTGCATAATAATGATTCCAAAATGTTATTAACAAATTGATGAATAGAAAAATTATTGAACAAATCACTTAACAACCTAACGTTTTCTTCGAATGAGAATGATTTGTCAATCTTTCCGAATACATATGAATTTTTTTCAGATCTTTTTCTTTGTTTTAATTTCACTGTAACGATCCGGGAATTTTATATCATAATTTTACGTTAAATTTAATTAAGGGGTCTGCATAAGGTTT
This sequence comes from Ephialtes manifestator, assembly GCA_963970395.1. NCBI lineage: Eukaryota > Metazoa > Arthropoda > Insecta > Hymenoptera > Ichneumonidae > Ephialtes > Ephialtes manifestator. Next base: position 20,279,394 of record OZ019980.1, read on the forward strand.
TGACACGGGTCCTTATATCGATAATGCAAGCTATTTCATCCACGACAATCTGTAAAAGTCACGGTGCGCTAATAAACATTTTAATACCGAGGCTGGAGGGTTAACGCGCGAAGCGCGCAACCTCTGCTAGTGTCATTAACAAATTGATGAATAAAAAAATTGTTGAACAAATCACCCGACAACCTAACGTTTTGTTCGAATGAAAATGATTTGTCAATGTTTCCGAATACATATGAATTTTTTCATTGAAGTTTGTGAGAGAAATCTTTTAATGAAAAGTGTGTGTGTAAAAACTTCGTCAATTTTCATCGACAATTTTCTTACCTGTTCCTGCAAAAGCTCACCGATGTAGCAATATATGAATATATTGAAAATCATCGCAGCAAGTAGGATGACATACGCTATCAACACCATATTATTTCCATTTTTCCATTCCTATAATAAAATTCGCATCCATTAGGTACGCAAAACTGAAGCATCGAATTATAATAATTTACCAGCAGACAGCAGAATTCAAGCATACATATGATTATAGTTGAGACAAAGACTTGTATGAGACATATTTCTCGAAGAAGTTTATCGATGTTCGATGAAAATCTACAATAAAAATTGTATAATTGAGAACTAACTTAGAAAATAAAATACATTTTTTTCTATATTAATTAACCAAGATAAAAAATTACTTAAGTACGCTGACGTGACTACGGGTGATTATGGCTATTCGATTCTGAACATTAATGATGTCTGTGTCTCCGACGAGATTCTCGAGTCTGGATTTAATGATCTGAGGGAAGATTATCACAAGCTGTTCGCGATATGTTCACAGTTTTCTCCAGAGCTTTTTTTTTTTTTTTTTGAAACTGTAGAAAAAACCTGGCCGATAGAGTCGGCTACCCGAGCAGAAATATAATCAGGCAGTCTGATGTTTCATTCGGGCCAGATCAGGAATTAGTAAGGCATGTCTGATGTCAACCTGATCCAAACCCGAACTGAATCCGATTCGCATGGTATTCCCCAGATTTACCAAAAAATCCAAGCGTGATGCAAATGTGCTGTTTTCTATCATTTAAAACAGCACAGTTACATTTGAAGCGTGTTGCATTTTACATGGTAATTATATAGTTATATAATTACATAATTATATAGTTATATAATTACAAAATTATATAGTAATATAATTACATAATTATATAGTTATATAATTACCATGTTTTGCTTCCTCATAGAGGACGCTTTGTTTTCGTGAAATTTTTTTTTTCTTTGACATTTTAATATCACGACACTCAGAATAGTCCAAAACATTGAGAAAAGTGGTTTAGAAAAAATATCTATGTGTGTGTGTGTTTATTAAAAACTAAAAATAATGAGGAAGCAATTTGCAAAGTTCAACTTTGCAGGCTTTTTTCATGAATAATTATAAATTATATAAAGATAGGAAACAACACAATTGCAATACGCTTGATTTTTAGAGTTTGTGGGCCACACAAAAAATATGACATTGATTAAAAAACAATGGATTGCCAAAAACTAGTGTTTTTAAATGAACATTGAAACAATTAAATATTTTTTCGCCTATTTGAGAGTTGTTGTTTAAATCTGTTATGAAATTGTGTAAATTAGAAGTAAAATTAAATTGACTACGCTTCTGTTTGGCAGCTCACAAACAAATTGGTTTTGAATCAACGACAGTTTTTTAAATGCGGACCTGATTTCAATCTTGTCGGATCCGGATTCCTGTGTACCAATCAGATCAGGACGGGATCAGATATCAATAAACTATACCGGATCAGTGAAATTGACATTAGCCAGATCTGGGCAGGATCTAATTTCGATAGATCTTGCCGGATCAGGTCCCTAATCAGGACCAGATCGGGCACGTAATTCTGATATGGACCGGATGTTAATTTGAGGCTCGCCTGATCGGGGCGATATTCCAGCCGGATTATATTTCCGCTCGGGTATTTTTTTATTGAGTTTCCTTTTGTACAAACAGTAAAAATTCAGAACAAAGTTCCCGAAAAAAAATTCAGAAAAAAGCTGCCGCTTGCGAAAATCGCAGTTTCCTGACATCGCAATGAAAAATGTCGTCCAACACTTGAGAAAAAAACTTATTTTTAAGACTTTTTCTTCCCTAGTGTTGAAATGTTCTTTTTCATTCAAATGTGCTTATCGCTGTCTAAAAACGGCGTAAAAATCTGTCAAACTCGAAAATGATAACAAGTCCAACCTGAAGTTGACCACAAGCATGAGTCACAAATACGCAGGCAAGATTAAAGACGGCATTGAGGACAGTCCAGTGGAAGAAGAGAGAGATGCAAGAATTACAGTATACAATTTCGTAATTAAAACCAGCTTGAAGATCGATTATCATATCATTACCGGGAAAACGTAGTGGTCTCACTGTTTCATTTAGTTCGTTTATCGTGTTTCCCGTACATAGAGGCAATATAATTGCGTACAAAGATCCAGCACCGTATATTGCAACCGCGCACACAAAACTGAAGGTGCGTCCCACCTTAACATTCTGCATCGCAATATCACGATAATTTTCACTTTCAATTAGTCGCCAATCATTCTCCATCTGCTGTACGCAACATTTTATCACGTCCGAGTGAAAAATGAGAATAAAGTGATCGACCATATCCATCGCTGTGTAAGCGAGTACACCGACCAATAAAACTGTTTCCGACATGTCTCCTTGACGCAACAGAAGATGAAGAGAAGATGGAAACACGACTGTAAACATTGAGATTGAGCAATACGGCATCATAAATTTCGATACGATTTTCTCGTTTCTCGTTGGTTTTGATGAAACGAGCGGCCAGATACCGATGCAACTCAGAAAAAATCGAGTATATTGAAGAAGATGATTAATGTCAGATTGTCGATCTTTGTCGAATTCACTCTCAACAGTTGACACTTGCTTATGAGCACCCATTGTTCTGGGTAAAAAATACGTAAAAGGCTGCGACGCGAATGCCGTTTTTTCGCTGACTAAGCCTTTAAAATTTTTTAATAGAGTAGATTTAATAATGATCCTCTCCACTGTATTGACGTTTTTCCCTCCTTCTTTGCTTTTTTCAGCTTTGAAGGGGTGGAAAAAGAACGACAAAAAATCTTCTGCATAGGTTGGTGATTTGCACGTTATTCAGTAATGAGAGGCATGCGCGGAAACCGCAGCTTTTCATAGGCCTCTTGTATTTTAGACCCTCCCACATACGAAGCTTTACACTCTTTTGTAAAGCGCAGGTTCCTTTCCATCGGCGAATATGGGGGAACTGTAAAATTTCTACATTTTGTTTCATCGATTGTATCACAAGTTTGCTATTCCTCTTCAAGAGAGGAAGAATATGTATTGTGATGTCTGATGAAATTGCATCATTGTATCTACTAGAGTCTGGTGAGTCATTGCATTGTGCAATTAATTTTTCTTTAAAAAAAAAAAAAAAACAAATCTTATAAGCCTGAAATTATTTTTGATACACAAAAAGTGAAAAGACAACTAGTAAGCAATATTTTTACAGTTCAATGTCCATTATTCGAAAGTCGGCGATTCATATTAGTAATTCTACGAATGAAAATTTGGTTTATCCGAATCGGGGCCCCATTAAATAAAAAAAGGATGCAAAGTAGAACCTTGCACATTGCTTCCTCATTATTTTTCGCGTTTTACAAAGCTACCTCTATGAGGAAGTATCCTATTCAATTTTTGGCTTCCTCATAGAGGATGCTTTGTAAAACGCGAAAAATAATGAGGAAGCAATGTGCAAGATTCTACTTAGCATCCTTGTTTTAATTAGATAAATATACATGTTGTGGATTCGCTTTTTCTATTTCGTTATTACGTTATTTCGTGATTATTAGAGCGTTTCCGAAAGTGAATGTGATAATGTATATTTTTAAAAATAATTCAACATTCCATAAAATCAAAAATTTCATACCGTTCGTCACTAAATTATACATATATAATGACTCAATATTGTTTCATTTATATACAAAATTTGAGCTCGCTATCTTAAGGTTTGCAAAAGTTACAATAGAGCGATAATGTCAATTTTTTGAAAAATTCAAAACATCATAAAATTTTAACGGTTCAACCGATCTTAACCAAATTTAATAGCGATCACCGGCGTATGAAAGCTCAAATTCATACCAATTTGAAGATCAATATCTCGAAAATTGAAAGAGTTATCGCGTAAACAGACATTTTTCAAAAAATTAAAAAATGCGTAATAATTTAACGATGAAGTGGATTTTAACAAAAATCTGTATGAACGATGAGGCTTGATCCCTCTATCTATGGTCCAAATTTCAGCTTGATATCTCAAGGTATTCCCGAGTTATAAAGGTTTACATTTTTCGATCGTGTAACATACACACATACACACACACACACACACACACATACATACATTTTTTCTAAATCACTTTTCTCGACGTTTTAGCCCATTCTGAGTGTACTGCACATGAAAAACTCGAAAAAAAAAATTTTCATGAAAATAAAGCTTCCTCTATGAAGCAAAATATATTAAAAAAACAATTCAAACGGTTTTTTACTGGAAAAAGCATTTTAATTGTGCTTCAAACGAGGAGTGGTACAAGCGATTTTGTTCCTGAATTGTCCTTGGTGCTCGTTAAAAAATAAGAAAAGTAAATTGAATTTATTGTGCTTGTGTCATTTAATTGAAGTAAATATCGGTTAGTGAAATAATTATATGTTAAACTGTCTTTTTCGTAAAAAAATTAAGCATATTTTTCACTTTGTGCATTTATCGCCTCTTCCATCGTTTTCTGGGAATAAAATTATAGAACGTTCATTGTATCTAGTAACGAAGCGTATATTTGTTTATCAACTACAACAATAAAAACTGTTCGTAAAATCATTTTTGCCATTATAAAATAAACGCATCTGTCGGTTGGTTCGTTATTTCTACATTATGCTAATCATATTGTTCATCAATTGCCGCTCTCAATATGCCGAAATATGCGAAAGACGACTTCATGATCTAAATCATTAATAATGGCACCAGATCAGAAACTAAATGTATCAATTATGTGTCTGCTATACTTACGCTGCAAAAAGTATCAATTGACAGTTCTAATATTCGTCCAGCTGTGAGTTTGCGAGGTTTTTCAGACATGATGGAAATCATGATAAGAGCAAGTCCAGTTTTGCCTGGTAGTCTGTACCACTCTATCATATACGCAGCTTTTCCGATATCCTTACACTGTTGGATTGATAAAAGTTATACACATCTCACAGTCCTAAGCTCAAGTGAACAGTTAAAAATCTAGCGTCTTAATAAATTACTAGTTCTAAAATAAAAGTGCGATGTAAAATTTATGTATGATAGGTACAGTTCTCCCAAACGTGAGTTTCAGAGAAAATTTAGAACACTTCCCGATGGGATAAAAATCGGAAAAATATCAAGCATGTAAAAGGTGCTGAAAAGAATTTTCTTTTCTTCAAGATATCGAATTTTGGCTTTCACTATCGTTCCCAAGTCGCATATTGTACCTCAGAAAGTACACTCAGAGAAATCGTAGTTGTACAATCAACTATAAAGTGACAACTATTAATTTTTAGTCCATGCAACTATTTCCATAGTTACGGAACACTGTCAAAAATTTTCGCGTTTTTCCAATACAAACGTGTATGAATTTTGTGAAACTTGGTATAGGAAATCGGAATTAATATGTTTGCATAGTAAATTTAATACAGATATATGAATTTTGATAATCCGGTGATTGGAAATTACAACACATGATTATTAAATCATCATTTACTAAATTAGTATATGAAAATCAATATGCATTTTCGGAATTTTCGTATCCGATTTGAAATTTAATATACATTGTTTCGTTAAATGTAAGATCAAAATTACTCAAACTACAGTTACTGGTATTGAAAAATACCAAGTAAAGTATTTGCAATTTTGTCTATATGGGTATATTACTTTATGAAAAATGTTTGCGATTTTGCTACACAAAAGTGTGAGAAATTTACAAAACTCGCTATACGAAATAAACATTAATATAGTTGCATAGTAAATTTAGTATGCGTGTATGGATTTTACCAAACCGATGATATAAAATTACAACACTCGGTTACTAAATCAATCATTACTAAATTAGTACATGAAAATCAACATGAATTTTTGGAATTTTAGTGACTGATTTGAAATTTAATACACATTTTCCAATAACAAAAAAAACCCGCACTAGATCGCTAACACTTACCACTTAGCATCGACTTCTGATAAGTTACTCGAGATTTCCAAAATCAAATTTATGTTTGATTTATGTTTGTTGCTAGAACTTCACAGGTCTGTGGATATAATTTTTTCGAAAATCCGGATACCTGAGCTTCCACGTGAGAAAAAGATTCCGTTCGTCTAAAAATTATGTTCACTTGAAAATATTTCCAACCCACTTCGCGCTCTGATTGCAATCAATTGAATATTTTGTTATGTCAATTATAAGTATGCTTGAGAGAATAATAGTTATACAACTCTTATGCCATTTAGATATCCAAAATTACTAAGTCGTTGACAGCGTAGTTGGTAGCGTGCGTGCGTTGTTAGGTACTTAGGTAGGTAGGTCGTAGGTTCAAACCCCAGTGTAAGCGAAAAATTTTCTGTGGCGAAAACCAATACCCAACAATTTCTGATGACATAATTTGTTTGAAAAAATAATGTCCGAATAATATTTCTATTTTTTTAAATTGTTTTTATGTCCACTTTAAATTTCCAACACATATGTGCTTGAGTTTTCAGATACCGCTCATATGAAAATTCATCATGCATGTTTATGAAATTTAATGCACAGTTTAAGCATATGGTCATATTGACATTAAATCTCAATAACGTTGAATTTTAATATTCCTCTAAATGTTATGATTTTTCATATACACATGTATACAAAATTTCATATACGGTATCTGCAAAAAAACTTCCAACACTTTTGTATTAATTTTAATACAGATTTTTTTAACAATGTAACTATGAAAATAGTTATGGTAACTATTTGGTAGTTATAGTAACTATTTGACAGTTATGGCAACTATTAAAAAATTGGTCGCACGGACTAAAAATGAATAGTTGTCACTTTATAGTTACTAATACCATAATTTTCTCTCAGTGTACCGGTTACATGCCTTTCTACGACGATTTTTTAAAAAGTCACTTTTGGTCGGTTTTGATTTCAGAATTCACAGACCCGACTTTTGGTCGGAAAATCTAACCTAATTTTATTTTAAATGATATTGTAATGGTAGTATAATTTCTATCCCTGCACCACTTCTAATAGCAATTCATGAAACTAATAAAATGGCACGGGTTCTTATATCGAAAATGCAAGCTATTTTATCCACGATAATCTGTAAAAGTCACAGTGCGCTAATAAACATTTAAATACCGAGGCTGAAGGGTTAGCGCGCGAAGCGCACAACCTCTGCTAGTGTGATTAACAAATAGATGAATAAAAAAATTGTTGAGCAAATCACCCGACAACCTAACGTTTTGTTCGAATGAAAATGATTTGTCAATGTTTCCGAATACATATAAATTTTTTCATTGAAGTTTGTGAGAGAAATTTTTTAATGAAAAATGTGTGTGTAAGAACTTCCTCAATTTTCATCGACAATTTTCTTACCTGTTCCTGCAAAAGCTCACCGATATAGCAATATATGAATATATTGAAAGTTGTCGCAACAAGTAGGATGGCATACGTTATTACCTCCATTTTATTCCCACTTTTCCATCCCTATAATAAAATTCTCATTCATTAGATACGCAAAACTGAAGTATCGAATTATAATGATTTACCAGCAGACAGTAGAATTCAATCATACATATGACCACCGTTGAGATAAAGACTTGTATGAGACATATTTCTCGAAGAAGTTTTTCGATGTCCGATGAAAATCTACAATAAAAATTGTATAATTGAGAGCTAATTTAAAAAAAAAACATCTTTTTCTATGTTAATTAACCGAGATAATAAATTACTTAAGTACGCTGACGTGACTGCGGGTGATTATCGCTATTCGATTCTGAACATTAATGATGTCTGTGTCTCCGACGAGATTCTCGAGTCTGGATTTAATGATCTGAGGGAAGATTATCACAAGATGTTCGCGATATGTTCACAGTTTTCTCCAAAGCTATTTTTTTTTAACTGTGGGAAAAACCTGACCGATAGAGTCGGCTACCCGAGCAGAAATATAATCAAGCAGCCTGATGTTTCATTCGGGCCTGATCAGGAATTAGTAAGGCATGTCTGATGTCCACCTGATCTAGATCCGAACTGAATCCGGTTCACATGATATTTCCCAGATTCACTAAAAAATCCAAGCGTGTGGGCTGCACAAAAAAACATGTCATTGATTAAAAAACAATGGATTGCCAAAAACAAGTGTTTCTCAATGAACTCTAGTTCTTATTCTTGCAATTCCATTTAATATTGAAACAATAAAATATTATTTCGACTATTTGAGAGTTATTGTTTCAATCTATTATGAAATTGTACAAATTAGAAGTAAAATTAAATTGACCGCTTCTTTTTGGCAACCCGCAAACAAATTGGTTTTGAATCAATGACATTTTTTAAAATGCGGACCTGATTTCAATCTTGTCGGATCCGGATTCCTGCGTACCAACCAGATCAGGACGGGATCAGATATCAATAAAGTATACCCGATCAGTGATGTTAACATTAGCCAGATCTAGGCAGGATCTAATTTCGATAGGTCTTGCCAGATCAGGTCCCTAATCAAAACCGGATCGGGCATGTAATTCTGATTTGGGCCGGAGGCACACCTGATCGGGGCGACATTCTAGCCGGATTATATTTCCGCTCGGATATATATTTTTGTTGAATTTCCTTTTGTACAAACCCTAAAAATTCAGAAAAAAAGGTTTGGAAAAAAAAATTCAGAAAAAAGCTGTCGCTTGCGAAAATCACAGTTTCCTGTCGTCGTACTGAAATATTTCTTCCAACACTCCAGAGAAAAACTTATTTTTAAGATTTTTTCTTCCCTAGTGTTGAAATGTTCTTTTTCATTACAATGTGCTTATCGCTGTCTAAAAACGGCGTAAAAATCTGTCAAACTTGAAAATGATAGCAAGTCCAACCTGAAGTTGACCACAAGCATGAGTCACAAATACACAGGCAAGATTAAAGATGGCATTGAGGACAGTCCAGTGGAAGAAGAGAGCGATGCAAGAATTGCAGTATACAATTTCGTAATTGAAACCAGCTTGAAGATCGATTATTATATCATTACCGGGAAAACGTAGTGATCTCACTGTTTCATTTAGTTCGTTTATCGTGTTTCCCGTACATAGAGGCAATATAATTGCGTACAAAGATCCAGCACCGTATATTGCAACCGCGCACACAAAACTGAAGCTGCGTCCCACCTTAACATTCTGCATCGCAATATCACGATAATTTTCACTTTCAATTCGTCGCCAATCATTCTCCATCTGCTGTACACAACATTTTATCACGTCCGAGTGAAAAACGAGAATAAAGTGATCGACCATATCCATCGCTGTATAAGTGACTACACCGATCAATAAAACTGTTTCCGAAATGTCTCCTGTACGCAACAGAAGATGAAGAGAAGCTGGAAATACGACGGTAAACATTGAGATTGAGCAATACGGCAGCATGAATTTCGATACGATTTTATCGATTCTCGTTGGTTTTGATGAAACGAGAGGCCAGATACCGATGCAGCTCAGAAAAAATCGAGTATATTGGAGAAGATAATCAATGTCAGATTGACGATCTTTGTTGAATTCACTCTCAACAGTTGACACTTGCTTATGAGCACTCATTGTTCTGGGTAAAAAATACGTGAAAGGCTGCGACGCGAATGCCGTTTTTTCTGACTAAGCCGTTAAAATTTTCTAGTAGAGTCGATTTAATAATGATCCTCTCCACCGTATTGATGTTCGTTCCTCCTTCTTTCCTCTTTCAGCGTTGAAGGGGTGGAAAAAGAAGACAAAAAATCTTGTGCATAGGTTAGAGATTTGCACGTTACTCAGTAATGAGAGACCTGCGCGGGAACCGCAGCTTTTCATAGGCCTCTTGTATTTTAGACCCTCCCACATACGGAGCTTTACACTCTTTTTCAAAGCACAAGTTCCTTTCCATCGGCGAATATGGGAGAACTGTAAAATTTCTACGTTTTGTTTCATTGATTGTATCATAAGTTTGCTATTCCTCTTCAAGATAGGAAGACTACGTATTGCGTTGTCCGGTGAAATTACATCATTGTATTTACTAGAGTTTGGTGAGTAATTACATTGTGCAATTAATTTTTCTTCCCCTAATTAATGTTAATGAGCAATAAAAAAAATCTTGTCAACCTGAAATTATTTTTGATAGGGTAGAAGTAACGGTTGTGGCCACCCCTACACTTAAATACGTTTTTCATAGCTATTTTAATTCTGTACCTGTATTTAATCATAATTTTTCATAACGTTCTGTATTTTGGAAATATTTATCGTCATTTTGACGTCCGTTCGTCTCTATTACAAAAAGTACTGTGTCAGTAATTAAAGTATCATCAGCTGATTCATCAAATTGTCAACTCCTTACGGAATTCGACAAGATTTTGACGAAAGCTCTAGATACATATTCGGATTATATAGTTGGCGAATTGCATGCAGCTTTGCACATATCAATCTTAAGAGTCATCACTGCAAATGTTGATGTACTAAAAGTTTGAAATAAAGCTCTACATTTATCAAAAATACGATGGCCACAACTGGTACATGGAATAAGCATGTTGCCCCGGATATGGCCATGATAATATAATCATTAATTTTTCGTTAATTATTACACAATCAATTCATAAATTCGTAAAGAAGAAACAAAAAAACGAAAAAACGCTAAGAAAAATATATCCTTAGAAATGTATAGTAAAAAAGAAGATAAAGCGGTGGAACACCTTTAATGTTGAAGATTCCCATCATTATGCAATGCGAAAATCTACTTTCGGAAAGAACTCTGGTAAAAATAAAAATAAAAGTGTAAAGAACAAAACATTAATATAATGTATGACCATTTGTGACACAGAAAGCTGCTACGAAAAAGTGCAAAACGAAGGAAACGAATGTGAAAAAAGGTTAGTTAGGTTCACAGATGGCATCTGTACTTTAAAGACATTTTCGTGTAGAGGAATTGGATGCTTTCATAAGAATACGATTTTGATTTATTAAACACACCTTAAAAAATGTTTCAAGTGCAAGTAATATTGAGTTATTCTAATTTTAAGCATGGCCAAAACCGGTGCATAGGTGGCCAGAACTGGTGAAATGGCTATGCTCCTACTTTTTTCTATTTTGCAGTGTTTTCTCGACACATATGAAGATTTTAACGCTAGAAATCTGAAAATATATTCTTCTCAGATATGAAAAGCATAGGTCCAAAACAGTTTTATGATATTTGATCCCAATCACAAGTACTTGAAAATGGGGAAATTCTTAAAGTGGCCACAACCGGTACTTCTACCCTATACTATACTTTTCACTTTGTGCATTTTTCGCCTTTTGCATCGTTTTCTGGGAATAAAATTATACAACATTTATCGTTCATTGTATCTAGTAACGAAACGTATATTTGTTTATCAACTACAACAATAATAACTGTTCGTAAAATTATTTCTGACATTATAAAATAGTCGCATCTCTCGGTTGGTACGTTTTTTCTACATTATGTTAAGCATATTGTTCATCAACTGTCGCTCGCAATATGCCGAAATATGCGAAAGACGACTTCATGATCTAAATCATTAATAATGGCACCAGATCAGAAACTAAATGTATCAATTATGTGTCTACTATACTTACGCTGCAAAAAGTATCAATTGACAGTTCTACTATTTGTCCAGCTGTGAGTTTGCGAGGATTCTCAGACATGATGCCAATCATAATAAGTGCAAGTCCAGTTTTCCCTGGTAGTCTGTACCACTCTATCATATACGCAGCGTTTCCGATTTCCATACACTGTTGGATTGATAAAAGTTACACACATCTCACAGTCCTAATCTCAAGTGAACAGTTAAAAATTTAGCGTGTTAATAAATGTCCAGTTCTAAAATAAAAGAGCGATGTCAAATTTATGTATGGACAGTGTTACGTTCGGTCATATTTTTGTTATAAAAAAAGAATCAATATAGAAAATATAAAAATTCAATTCAATTTTTATGAAAAATTACAAAATTAATAAATTACTAAATTCTTGAAATTAATGACTTTTGTTTGAATAATGATAATAAATTTAATATTTTGTTTTATTTTTGTACCACCCATTTTTGTAGCGCTCCGCGCTACGGAGTGTGCGTTTTTATATCATTAACAGTCTCACACTGTTTTACGAAAAATATTTTCTGACGCAGTAGTTATATCTCTGAGCCGAGGACTGCTTTCGCTGCACTGAGACAAGAGTTTGTTAACAGTTAACAAACCTTGGTTAAATATGGCGAAATGAACCATTAATTATTCGTATTGAATCTCACTTGTGCGAAATAAGATTTGTTAACTATTAACAAATATCAGCGAGCTTCATTTGCGACAAGCAAATTTTATTTAGTTCAAGTGAGATTCAATAAGAATAACTAAATGATTCATTTCGCCATATTTAACCAAGATTTGTTAACTGTTAACAAATGTTAACAAATCTTGTTTAAATATGGCGAAATGAACCATTTAGTTATTCTTATTGAATCTCACTTGAGCCAAATAAGATTTGTTAACTATTAACAAAGGTCAGCGAGCTTCATTTGCGACAAGCAAATTTTATTTAGCTCAAGTGAGATTCAATAAGAATAACTAAATTATTCATTTCGCCATATTTAACCAAGATTTGTTAACTGTTAACAAATGTTAACAAATCTTGTTTAAATATGGCGAAATGAACCATTTAGTTATTCTTATTGAATCTCACTTGTGCCAAATAAGATTTGTTAACTATTAACAAATCTCAGCGAGCTTCATTTGCGACAAGCAAATTTTATTTAGCTCAAGTGAGATTCAATAAGAATAACTAAATGATTCATTTCGCCATATTTAACCAAGATTTGTTAACTGGTAACAAATGTTAACAAATCTTGTTTAAATATGGCGAAATGGACCATTTAGTTATACTTATTGAATCTCACTTGTGCCAAATAAAATTTGTTAACTATTAACAAATGTTAGCGAGCTTCATTTGCGACAAGCAAATTTTATTTAGCCCAAGTGAGATTCAATAAGAATAACTAAATGATTCATTTCGCCATATTTAACCAAGATTTATTAACTGTTAACAAATCTTAACAAATCTTGTTTAAATATGGCGAAATGAACCATTTAGTTATTCTTATTGAATCTCACTTGTGCCAAATAAGATTTGTTAACTATTAACAAATGTCAGCGAGCTTCATTTGCGACAAGCAAATTTTATTTAGCTCAAGGGAGATTCAATAAGAATAACTAAATGATTCATTTCGCCATATTTAACCAAGATTTGTTAACTGTTAACAAATCTTAACAAATCTTGTTTAAATATGGCGAAATGAACCATTTAGTTATTCTTATTGTATCTCACTTGTGCCAAATAAGATTTGTTAACTATTAACAAATGTCAGCGAGCTTCATTTGCGACAAGCAAATTTTATTTAGCTCAAGTGAGATTCAATAAGAATAACTAAATGATTCAATTTCGCCATATTTAACCAAGATTTGTTAACTGGTAACAAATGTTAACAAATCTTGTTTAAATATGGCGAAATGAACCATTTAGTTATTCTTATTGAATCTCACTTGTGCCAAATAAGATTTGTTAACTATTAACAAATCTCAGCGAGCTTCATTTGCGACAAGCAAATTTTATTTAGCTCAAGGGAGATTCAATAAGAATAACTAAATGATTCATTTCGCCATATTTAACCAAGATTTGTTAACTGTTAACAAATGTTAACAACCTTTTCTCTCAGTGCAGCGTTAGCGCTCCCACGATGATTAGCAGGGCACCACAAATCTGTGAGATGTGCGATGTTCTGCATTTTTATTTTGTGTATTAATCCGCTGTGCCTTCAGCAGCTCTTTTAATTTTCTCATATAGTCAGTCCTGTACGACCAGCGTGGTCGAGTCGCCAAACATTTCCAAAATTTAAAAGTTCTACTCCAGGGGCTGAACCCGAAATCTTTTAATTTTCGTAATTATACGTTGAAAAAAGTAGTTGTATTTTAATCAGTGAATAAAATTATATTGTTGTTGTGTTATAAACAGTGTTCAGTGTCGAACAATTATTTATATTAATATTCAATCACCAGGCACATTACGCTAAAAAAAATGGAGAAAAATCAATTTAACTTCATTGCGTAAAAAATGGAAAATACCACTCGGTACTTTTATATCACAATTTTACGTTAAATTTAATTAAGGGTTCTTCATAAGGTTTTTGGGCCTCAAGTTTGTTTAAGTATATTTCAACAAACTTTTAAAAAAAGTCTCTAATACATTAAAGTCTTTCTTTATATTAATGGTGAACTATTTGGTGTTAATTATGATTAACATTTCATTCATTTCTGTGTTGAATCAACATAAGCGATTGCGTTCAATCATTTGTCGGTTAGCTGAAAATTTTCAACACATTTATGTTCGAAATGAGTAGATAAAAATGAACAAATTCCGAGGTATTAACATGAGAGATTTATGACATGCATAACATAATTGAATTTTGTTTGTCGCTTTTTAACTAATATGCGTTGAAGTTTGTGAGAGAAAATTTTTATTGAAAAGTGTGTGTGTAAGAACTTTAGATCGTCAATTTTCTTACCTGTTCCTGCAAAAGTTCACCGATATAGCAATATATGAATATATTGAAAGTCATCGAAGCAAGTAGGGTGCCGTATGCTATTGACCCCATTTTATTTCCATTTTTCCATTCCTATAATAAAATTGTCATCCATTAGGTACGCAAAACTGAAGCATCGAATTATAATAATTTACCAGCAGACAGTAGAATTCAATCATACATATGATCACCGTTGAGATAACCACTTGTATGAGACATATTTCTCGAAGAAGTTTATCGATGTTCGATGAAAATCTGCAATAAAAATTGTATAAATAAGAGCTAACTTAGAAAAAAAAACGCATTATTTTCTATGTTAATTAACCGAGATAAAAAATTACTTAAGCACGCTGACGTGACGACTTGTGATTATCGCTATTCGATTCTGAACATTAATGATGTCTGTGTCTCCGACGAGATCCTCTAGTCTGGATTTAACGATCTGAGGGAAGATTATTACAAGATGTTCGCGATATGTTAACAGTTTTCTCCAGAGCTATTTTTTTTTAGCTGGAAAAAATCTGGCCAATAGATTCGGCTGCCCGAGCAGAAATATAATCAGGCAGCCTGATGTTTCATTCGGGCCTCATCAGGAATTAGTAAGGCATATCCGATGTCAACCTGATCCGGACCTGATCTGAATCCGGTTCTCATGATATTCCCCAGATTCACCAAAAATTCCAAGCGTGTTGCAAGTGTAATTATATAGTTGTATAAGAACAATGTTTAAAAATTAATAATTATAAATTATATAAAGATAGGAAACAACACAATTGCAAGACGCTTGATTTTTAGAGTGTATAAACCACACAAAAACATGTCATTGATTAAAAAACAATGTCTGATGTCCACCTGACCCACATAGAAATATATATATGTAACATATACGTTAAATATATGGCGCCAAAAAGTTCTATATGCTGCATATATTCTGCATGTATGTGTGCAAAAATATATTCAAAATATATGGAATATATGTATGGAACATATGTAAAATATATTTCATATACGTTTAGCGCCAAAAAGTTCTATACGTCGAATATATCGTGCATATATTTCTATTTCCATGTGGGGATCTAGATCCGAATTGAATCCGGTTCGCATGGTATTCCCCAGATTCACTAAAAAAATCCAAGCGTGTTTGTGGGCTACACAAAAAAACATGTCATTGATTAAAAAACAATGGATTGCCAAAAACAAGTATTTTTAAATGAACTCTAGTTTTTATTCTTGCAATTCCATCTAACATTGAAACAATAAAATATTATTTCGCCTATTTGTGAGTTATTGTTTCAATCTATTATGAAATTGTTCAAATTAGAAGTAAAATTAAATTGACTACGCTTCTTTTTGGCAACCCGCAAACGAATTGGTTTTGAATCAATGACATTTTTTTAAAATGCGGACCTGATTTCAATCTTGTCGGATCCGGATTCCTGCGTACCAATCAGATCAGGACGGGATCGGATATCAATAAAGTATACCGGATCAGTGAAGTTAACATTAGCCAGAACTGGGCAGGATCTAATTTCGATAGGTCTTGCCAGATCAGGTCCCTAATCAGAACCGGATCGGGCATGTAATTCTGATTTCGGCCGGATGTTAATTTGAGGCACGCCTGATCGGGGCGACATTCTAGCCGGATTATATTTCTGCTCGGATATATATTTTTGTTGAATTTCCTTTTGTACAAACTCTAAAAATTCAGAAAAAAATATTCGGAAAAAAAAATTTAGAAAAAAGCTGCCGCTTGCGAAAATCGCAGGTTCCTGACATCGAACTGAAATATTTCGTCCAACACTCCAGAGAAAAAACTTATTTTTAAGATTTTTTCTTCCCTAGTGTTAAAATGTTCTTTTTCAATCCAATGTGCTTATCGCTGTCTAAAAACGGCGTAAAAATCTGTCAAACTTGAAAATGATAGCAAGTCCAACCTGAAGTTGACCACAAGCATGAGTCACAAATACGCAGGCAAGATTAAAGATGGAATTGAGGACAGCCCAGTGGAGGAAGAGAGCGATGCAAGAATTGCAGTATACAATTTCGTAATTGAAACCAGCTTGAAGATCGATTATTATATCATTACCGGGAAAACGTAGTGGTCTCACTGTTTCATTTAGTTCGTTTATCGTGTTTCCCGTACATAGAGGCAATATAATTGCGTACAAAGATCCAGCACCGTATATTGCAACCGCGCACACAAAACTGAAGCTGCGTCCCACCTTAACACTCTGCATCGCAATATCACGATAATTTTCACTTTCAATTATTCGCCAATCATTTTCCAACTGCTCCACGCAACATTTTATCACGTCCGAGTGAAAAATGAGAATAAAGTAATCGACCATATCCATTGCCGTGTAAGTGATATAACCGACCAATAAAACCGTTTCTGTAAGGTCTCCTTCACGCAACAGAAGGTGAAGAAAAGATGGAAAAATGACTGTAAACATTGAGATTGAGCAACACGGCAGCATGAATTTCGATACGATTTTCTCGGTTTTCGTTGGTGTTGATGAAACGAGAGGCCAGATACCGATGAAACGCAGAAAAAATCGAATATATTGGAGAACATAATCAATGTCAGATTGTCGATCTTTGTTAAATTCACTTTCAACAGTTGAAACTTGCTTATGAGCACTCATTGTTCTGGGGAAAAAAATACGTGAAAGGCTGCGACGCGAGTGCCGTTTTTTTGCTGACTAAGCCTTTAAAATTTTCTAGTAGAGTGGATTTAATAATGATCCTCTCCACTGTATTGATGTTCTTCCCTCCTTCTTTGCTCTTTCAGCGTTGAAGGGGTGGAAAAAGAAGACAAAAAATCTTCTGCATAGGTTAGCGATTTCCACGTTACTCAGTAATGAGAGACATGCGCGGGAACCGCAGCTTTTCATAGGCCTCTTGTATTTTAGACCCTCCCACATACGAAGCTTTACACTCTTTTTCAAAGCACAAGTTCCTTTCCATCGGCGAATATGGGAGAACTGTAAAATTTCTACGTTTTGTTTCATTGATTGTATCATAAGTTTGCTATTCCTCTTCAAGATAGGAAGACTACGTATTGCGTTGTCTGATGAAATTACATCATTGTATCTACTAGAGTTTGGTGAGTAATTGCGTTGTGCAATTAATTTTTCTTCCCCTAATTAATGTTAATAAGCAATAAAAAAAATCTTGTCAGCCTGAAATTATTTTTGATAGGGTAGAAGTACCGGTTGTGGCCACTGTACCGGTTGTGGCCACCCCTACACTTATATACGTTTTTCGTGGCTATTTTAATTCTGTACCTGTATTTAATCATAATTTTTCATAACTTTGTGTATTTTGGAAACATTTATCGTCATTTTGACGTCCGTTCGTCTCCATTACAAAAAGTACTGTGTCAGTAATTAAAGTATCATCAGCTGATTCATCTAATTGTCAACTCCTTACGGAATTCGACAAGATTTTGACGAAAGCTCTAGATACATATTCGGATTATATAGTTGGCGAATTGCATGCAGCTTTGCACATATCAATCTTAAGAGTCATCACTGCAAATGTTGATGTACTAAAAGTTTGAAATAAAGCTCTACATTTATAAAAAATACGATGGCCACAACTGGTACATGGAATAAGCATGTTGCCCCGGATATGGCCATGATAATATAATCATTAATTTTTCGTTAATTATTATACAATCAATTCATAAATTCGTAAAGAAGAAACAAAAAAACGAAAAAACGCTAAGAAAAATATATCCTTAGAAATGTATAGTAAAAAAGAAGGTCAAGCGGTGGAACACCTTTCATGTTGAAGATTCCCATCATTATTCAATGCGAAAATCTACTTTCGGAAAGAACTCTGGTAAAAGTAAAAATAAAAGTGTAAAGCGTAAAACATTAATATAATGTATGACTATTTGTGACAAAGAAAGCTGCTACGAAAAAGTGCAAAACGAAGGAGACGAATGTCAAAAAAGGTTAGTTAGGTTCACAGATGGCATCTGTGCTTTAAAGACATTTTCGTGTAGAGGAATTGGATGCTTTCATAAGAATACGATTTTGATTTACTAAACACACCTTAAAAAATGTTTGAAGTGCAATGAATATTGAGTTATTCTAATTTTAAGCATGGCCAAAACCGGTACATTACTGTGGCCAAAACCGGTGCATAGGTGGCCAGAACTGGTGAAATGGCTATGCTCCTACTTTTTTCTATTTTCCAGTGTTTTCTCGATACATATGAAGATTTTAATGCTAGAAATCTGAAATTATATTCTTCTCAGACATGAAAAGTGTAGGTCCAAAACAGTTTTATGATATTTGGTCCCAATCACAAGTACTTGAAAATGAGAAAATTCTTAAAGTGGCCACAACCGGTACTTCTACCCTACACAAAAAGTCAAGAGACAACAAGTAGCAACATTTTTGCAGTTCCATTTCTATATTCGAAAAGCAGCAATCCAAATTATTAATTGTACGAATGAATTGGTTTATCCGAATCGCAGCGTCATTAAATTTAAAAAAATAAAGAAAACAATTCCACTTGTTTTCCACTGGAAAAATTATTGCAATTCTGCTTTTTGAAGTTAAAAACTATTTGTAATTCTATTCAAATCGTGTTTCCAAATACTTTTTTCGATTGGATAACCATTCGAATTAGTATTTTCTATTTTATAATGCCCATCATGTATCTAAATGGTCGATTACCCGAATGATTTTGCTGTTACATTGTTACATGCAAGCTCATTTTTTTCTGGAATTTTTTACTCGCGTGTAATATTTTGTAAAAACGAGTTTGATATTAAATTCAATATTTTTTTTATTTCCCAATTGACGTTCCTTGTGAGTTTTTGTGTTATGGGAATAAAATCAGTAATCATTAATTGTATCTATTAACGTATATTATATTTCGTTAACTACAATAAAAAATTTCTGTCAAATTTATTACATTATAACATTATGTTATTCATGTAATTAACTACAATAAAAATTTTCTATAAAATCCATTACATTATAACATTATGTTATTTATATCATTCATCGGCTACTGCTTGTAATATGCCCAAATATGCGAAAGACGATTTAACAATCTGAAATTAATAACAACGACATGTCACTGACAAAAAAGTATAATTTATGTTTTTGCTATACTTACACTGCAAAATGTTTCAATTGACAGTTCTACTATTCGTCCAGCAGTTAATTTTCGAGGATTGTTAGATATAACTGTAATCATTATGAGAGCAAGTCCTGTTTTTCCTGGTAATCTGTACCATTCTATCATATAAGCAGCTTCTCCAATTTCCTTGCACTGGAGGAGCAATAAATATTACATATAATTCGCTATCTCATGTTTAAAAAAAATACTGTTAAAAATCAAGGGTGTTTAAAAAATTATTATTATATTAATCATTATTTATGAATTTTTTATCTGATACTTGACAAAATATTTATGAACTTAAATTTAAGTAGTTTCCAGGAAATTTTTCCCATATCAAATTTTCCCTACAGTAACTCTAGATTTTTTTTTTGGCGAAGAACAAAAAAATTGACAGGTATTGACATATTTTGAGTAAAGGTTCTATTAAAATTCATATCTATAGATATACATTGGACCGGTTGAAAAAGTGCTATATTTTTATTTATTTAGCTTATCGAGATTCGAGTAATTTCAATTAGAAGAGAAGTTCTCGCAAAAAAAAAAGTACCTGTCAACAAATTTTTTAATTGTAAAAAAATGGGTTTTTACGATAGTGAAAAAATGTAGATATAACAAACTCGTTCAGTGTATATTTTATGAGCAATTTAACGTTTTCGTACAATGTCAAGATGATGAGATTTTTTTTGCCCTATTTTATAAACGTCAAAATATTGCAGATTTATTATAAGGATATCATTAACCCAATCGAGTTTCTGTTTAATTATATTGAAACTCCACTAATTCGTAGATATAAGTTCGCTAATTATTTTTAATTAAAAAAAAATAATATTGTAAATGAATTCTCGAATATTTACATATTTGCAAATTGGTCATAATTCGATGTCCATAAAATGGATTTAAAAAAAAATTGCTTTTTAATAGTGTATAAAAATCTTAATTTTTTAATGAACAATACATCTACCAAATGTTTTTGCCGTATCTACATTTCATCAATATCGAAAGACCGAATCAAAATTTTTTTAACAAAATAAAAAAAAAATTTAATCCCCGATATCGTGTATTGAAATTTCTTTTTAGTTTTGCGTGAGCTTTTTTTTTGAGTACTTGCATCTTGATGAGCAATGCGATAAAAAACATGGCACTTTTTTTAACCAATTTAATATACTTTTTTTAAATTCCATCAATATTGACAATTCACGTTTTCACACCGAGAGAAAAAATTTCATTGGCACCAAAGAAATGGGTGGGTTGATTTTTTTTTCATTGATTGCAAAGAAATATTTCTTTGATTTCAATGAAATAGTGCATTTGAATTTCAAAGAGAACATTTCATTGCCTGTAAATAAAGATTTACTTAGTGAGCATATAATAAAGAAACAGTTTCATTGTTTTAAAGAGACGTTTTATTTGGTTCAAAAAAACGTTTTCATTGATCTCTCTCTCACACCTAACCTCACTTTTTTGTTTTCCGGTTCTCCCGAATTCCCGGCTTCGAGTTTTGAGGAGCCAAAAGCTTAGTCTATTTCTGCCGTACTTCCTTACATACTCACAAAATTCGAGCTTTATCTGCCGCGTACTTCAGGAAAAAACAGGTTTCGAAATTTTGAGCTGGTGAGACGGTTTCATTGAATCAGAGACGATACCTTTGAAGTCAATGAAAAAGGTCCATTGGTTTAAAGAAATGTTTCTTCGAATCAATATCACTACTTTTCATTGAGTTTGAGATCATTCAAAGAAAAGATAGTATTGAAATTCAAGTATTTCATTTCATTGGCAAAGATTTTCGTGAATCAATGAAACTTTTTCTCTCGGTGCAACAATTATGTGCTTCGGTGTAGAAATAATTTTTGACACTGGATTTTTAACAGTGTGTACGAATATTTGATTGTTGATTTTCCTACTTGTTCCTGCAAAAGTTCACCAACATAGCAATATATGAATATATTAAAAGTCATTGAGCCAAGGATCATGACATACGTTATTACACCTATTTTATTCCCATTTCTCCATTCCTGTAATAAATTTCTCATCGATTAAATTCTCAAAAATTGAAGCATCAAATTATGATAATTTACCAGTAAACAATAATATTCGAGCATGCATATTATTATGGTCGAGGCAATCACTTCCATTAGACATATTTCCCTAAGAAGTTTTTCGATTGTCGATGAAAATCTGAAACAAAATACTGTGTAACTGAAAATTAACAAAATTCGTTTATTATTATGAACAGAGATTAAGAATTACTTAAGTACGCTGACGTGAAGACGAATGATTACAGCTATTCGACTCCGGACAGTAATTATGTCTGTGTCCTCGACGAGATTCTCGAGTCTGGATTTAATGATCTGAAAACGATTGTCTTAAGATGTTCGCAAAATTTTCACAGCTCACAGCCAACATACTATTAAATCCTAATAATCTCGATTTTTTTAAAAATCTACATTGTCATAAAAGTATGTAAGAAATTCGATATTCCAACAACATAAAACTCGCACGTCTTAATTAAAGCTACACTAGTAATTGAAATTTGTACTTTATGAAATTCATAACAGAGAGAAAAAATTGGCCAACTGTTTTATCTGATTTTTTACTGATTTTATCGATTTTTGGAAAAATAATAAAATAATCATTTAATAAATTTGAATTTCCAGAAGTTGACATGAATTATGAATTATAATGTTTTTTTTTCTCGAATGGTGCACACCAAGAGAAAAATTTTCTTTGTTTCTTTGAAATCTCTTTGAAAGCTCGGCTTATGAATCATTTCTTTGTTGTCAATGAAACCATTTTTTTGAATCAATGAAATAATTTCTTTGAACCAATGAAACTGTCTCTTTGAATCAATGAAACCATTTTTTTGAATCAATGAAATCATTACTTTGAATCAATAAAATTATTTCTTTGAGTCAATGAAACAGTTTCTTTGAATCAATGAAATCATTTCTTTGAGTCAATAAAATCATTTCTTTGCATCAATGAAATCATTTCTTTGAATCAATGAAACTGTTTCTTTGAATCAATGAAATCATTTCTTTGAGTCAATGAAACCATTTCTTTGAAACAATGAAATCATTTCTTTCAGTCAATAAAATCATTTCTTTGAATCAATGCAATCATTTCTTTGAGTCAATGAAACCATTTTTTTTAATCAATGAAATCATTTCTTTGAATCAATGAAATCATTTCTTTGAGTCAATGAAACCATTTTTTTGAATCAATGAAATCATTTCTTTGAATCAATGAAACCGCTTATTTGATGTTCTCTTTGAAATTCAAATACATTTCATTGATGAAACCATTTTTTTGAGTCAATGAAACAGTTTCTTTGAATCAATGAAATCATTTCTTTGAATCAATGAAATCATTTCTTTGAGTCAATGAAACCATATTTTTAATCAATGAAATCATTTCTTTGAGTCAATGAAACCATTTTTTTAATCAATGAAATCATTTCGTTGAGTCAATGAAACCATTTTTTTGAATCAATGAAATCATTTCTTTGAATCAATGAAACGGTTTCTTTGAATCAATAAAATTATTTCTTTGAGTCAATGAAACAGTTTCTTTGAATCAATCAAATTATTCCTTTGATTCAATGAAACCGTTTTGTAAAATCAATGATGCCGTTTCTTGAATCAATTAAATAATTTGTTTGAATCAATGAAATAATTTCTTTGAATCAATGAAATAATTTGTTTGAATCAATGAAACTGTTTCTTTGAATCAATGAAACTGTTTCTTTGAATCAATGAAATCATTTCTTTGAATCAATGAAACTGTTTCTTTGAATCAATGAAATCATTTCTTTGAGTCAATGAAATCATTTCTTTGAAACAATGAAACCGCTTATTTGATGTTCTCTTTGAAATTCAAATACATTTCATTGATGAAACCATTTTTTTTGAGTCAATGAAATCATGTCTTTGAATCAATAAAATTATTTCCTTGAGTCAATGAAACAGTTTCTTTGAATCAATGAAATCATTTCTTTGAGTCAATAAAATCATGTCTTTGCATCAATGAAATCATTTCTTTGAGTCAATCAAACCATTTTTTGAGTCAATGAAACCATTTTTTTGAATCAATGAAACGGTTTCTTTGAATCAATAAAATTATTTCTTTGAGTCAATGAAACAGTTTCTTTGAATCAATCAAATTATTCCTATGATTCAGTGAAACCGTTTTGTAAAATCAATGATGCCGTTTCTTGAATCAATTAAATAATTTCTTTGAATCAATGTAACAGTTTCTTTGAATCAATGAAAGTGTTTTCTTGAATCAATGAAATCATTTCTTTGAGTCAATGAAACCGCTTACTTCATTGATTACAATGTTCTCTTAGAAATTCAAATGCAACATTTCATTGAATCAATGTAACAGTTTCTTTGAATCAATGAAACTGTTTCCTTGAATCAATGAAATCATTTCTTTGAGTCAATGAAACCGCTTATTTGATTGAATACAATGTTCTCTTTGACATTCAAGTGCAACATTTCATTGAACACATTGAAATATTTCCTTGAAATCAATGAAAAGGAATTCAATTCACGTATTTCTTTGAAATCAAGGAAATCTTTTTTTCTCGTTGTGTCTATTATGTTCTACAACAAAATGTTAAAATCTAGGGATTACGAATATGCTAACATTGTCTAACCTGAAGTTGGCCACAAGCGTGAGTGACAAACATACAAGCGAGATTGAATATGGCATTGACGACGGTCCAGTGAATGAACGAAGCGACGCAAGCGTTGCAAAAAACAAGCTCGTAATTGAAACCACTTTGAAGATCAATTATAATATCATTGCCAGGATAAGTCAGTGGTCTCACTGTCTCGTTTAATTCGTTTATCGTGTTTCCCGTACAAAGAGGCATTAAAACGGCGTAAAAAAGTCCGCCACTGTACATCGTAACCGCGCACATAAAAGTCAAACTTCGTCCAACCTTAAGATTCCTCATCGCGATATCACGATCATTTTCACTGTCAATTCTTCGCCAATCATTTTCCATCTGTTGTACACAAAATTTTATCAAATCCGAATGAAATATGAGAATAAAGTGCTCGAGTATGTCGGACGATGTGTGACAAAGTGGACCCAGCAATAAAATCGTTTCAGTCGTGCCAACTTCACGCAAAAGAAGATGAAGATAAGCTGGCAATATTAGCGTTAACATTGTTATCGAACAATATGGCATCACGAATTTCGAAACGATTTTCTCGATTTTCGTTGGATTCGATGATACGAGAGGCCAAATACCGATGCAACTCAGAAAAAATCGAGTATATTGGAGAAGATAATCAATGTCAGATTGCGAATCATTGTTGAATTTATTATCAACAGTTGACACTTGATTTTGAGCACTCATTTAAAATATGGAAAATGCCTGCGACTCGAATGACGTTTTTTTGCTGACTAAGCCGGAAAAAATTTCTGGCTGGGCGATTTTAATAATTATTCCCTCTAACGTATTGATGTTCGTACCTCCTACTTTGCCCTTTCAGCGTTTAAGGGGTGGAAAAAGAAAACAAAAAAAAAACTTATGCATAGGTTAGCGAGTTGCACGTTACTCAGTAATGAGAGACATGCGCGGAATCGAAGCTTTTCATAGGCGTGATGTGTTTATGCCCTCTCCATTATTGAGCTTTTTATAGTCTTCTGTAAAGCGCAGGCTTATTTCCCTTCGACGAAGATGAGGGAATATTTTCTATCATCGATTGGATCACAAGTTCTGTGTTTCTCTTCACGAGAGGAAGAATATTTATTGTGACAATGTTGGAACTAATAAAGTTTCGTGTTTCGTGCAAATGCAAATATAAATTGAGCACAGTTTACATATTATTATGTTTTTTAATCAAGTGAAGTCTGTTCATCTGTCATATTTTGTTTATCTATTGATTTCTTCTCAGTCTTCCAAACAAGACGTATTAAATAAAATAGTATTTTTTTCCTTCTGGTATTTTTACACTACATAACTTAATTATTAGTAACAACAGATAATTCTGATGGAATTATGGAATTGTTTCTGTCAGGTGAGTCATTGCATTGTGCAATTGATTTTTCCTTCGTCTAATAATTTTTTAAAAATTACAGCGGCAATTTGTGGTTATTTGTTGAGTTATAGTGACTTTATAATATTATTAAGGTAGTTGGAAATCTCCATTAGGTTGGTCAGAAAAAGTAAAGTAACAAATTTTGACATGTTTTCATAAATTCGTATTTATTACATAAATTGAGATTTAAAAAATCAATTTGGATTTATTCAATAAATTGAGATTTTTAAAATCAATTCGGATTTATTCAATAAATTGAGATTTTTAAAATTAATTCGGATTTATTAAATAAATTGAGATTTTTTAAATTAATTCGAATTTATTAAATAGAGATTTAAAAATCAATTCGGATTTATTAAATAGAGATTTTTAAAATCAATTCGGATTTATTAAATAGAGATTTTTTAAATCAATTCGGATTTATTAAATAGAGATTTTTTAAATGAATTCGGATTTATTAAATAGAGATTTTTTAAATCAATTCGGATTTATTAAATAGAGATTTTTAAATTAATTCAGATTTATTAAATAGAGATTTTTAAATTAATTCAGATTTATTAAATAAATTGAGATTTTTAAAATCAATTCGGACTTATTAAAAAAATTGAAATTTTTAAAAAACTATTCGGTTTTATTAAATAAATTGAGATTAAAAAAAACAATTCAGATTCATTAAATTAATTCAGACTTTTAAAATAAATTCGTCTTTATTTCATAATTAAATCTAATGTAGGAATCATGTAGGAATCAAAATGTATCAAAATTTGTTATTTTATTTATTCCGAATCAACATTATGGAGATGATCTAAAATTAATAGTTATTCTATCTGACATCTCAAGACAATATTTATTTCTCTTTATGCTTTTTTTTTTTTTTTGCAACGCAATATTATGTTTATTCATTAACTATTGTATAAAGTTTCTGTAAAATCAATTTTAACATTAGAAAATAGTAGCATTGGTCAACCTTGAGTCGTATACATAATTAGATTCGGACAATATTGAAAAAAAAAAAAATTAGCCCTTCGACTTCGAATTACATCACTTTTTTTTTAAATTACGTTATTGATCAGCCACCGCTTGCAATATTCCCAAATATGCGAACGACGACTTAACGATCTAAAAAAAAATGGATTATTGTATCACAGTACGAATTAAATTCGACATTTTCGTGTTTGACATACTTACATTGCAAAAAGTGGCAATTGATAGTTCTATTATTTGTCCAGCAGTTAATTTCCGAGGATTGTTGGACATAATGATTATCATTACAAGAGCAAGTCCCGTTTTTCCCGATAGTTTGTACCACTCAATCATATACGCAGCTTTTCCGATTGCTTCACACTGATAATTTTATTACAAATTTATTAATATTACTCACACTTAATTTCAAGCTCACACAGTAAAAATTATATTGCAATTTTAGTACTTTCAAGAAATATCGCGAAATATTAGAATTATTAATTTTTTTTTGTTTTTCGTTATCAAATTATTCGCGTAATTTTTAAAAAATTAGAATTATTAATATTAATTAATTAGAATATTAGAATTATTATTTTTTTTTGTTTTTAGTTATCAAATTATTCGCGTAATTTTTTTTAATCAGAATTATTAATATTAATTAATTAGAATATTAGAATTATTAATTTTTTTTTGTTTTTAGTTATCAAATTATTCGCGTAATTTTTTTAAATTAGAATTATTAATATTAATTAATTAGAATATTAGAATTATTAATTTTTTTTTGTTTTTAGTTATCAAATTATACGCGTAATTTTTTTAATCAGAATTATTAATATTAATAAATTAGAATATTAGAATTATTAATTTTTTTTCGTTTTTAGTTATCAAATTATACGCGTAATTTTTTTAAATCAGAATTATTAATATTAATTAATTAGAATATTATAATTATTAATTTATTTTTGTTTTTAGTTATCAAATTATTCCCGTAATTTTTTTTTTTTTTCGAAAAATTAGAAAATGACCAAAGTTATTCTCCAAGAATTAATAAAAATAACTTCGGTGCATATTTGGGAAAAAATGTTTTGTTATAAGAACAAAAACCGATTATTTTGTTTTTACTCTGCGAGTTTTTATCTAAAATTCGAAATTTTACCTTTTCTTTCAATAGTTCGCCGACATAGCAATATATAAATATATTGAAAACCATTGAGGCAAGTACTATACCATAAGTTATTACGGCCAATTTATTGCCATTTCTCCATTCCTGTAATCAAGTTTTTTTCAACCATTAGATTCTTAAGGTCGGTACAATCAAGTTAATTGAATGATAAAATTTTTAGTGTGTTTGAAACATTTTAAACAAGAAACTAGTGTCAATTAAGCTGGATCTTGGTTTAAAAAGCTTTTATTCAACATGAAACAAAAATTATAACAATGTTTTTACTAAATAATATCTCAATTTGCGCCAATAAATCCACAGGCCTATTTTGTACGCACTTTTTATAATTTTATTTCGATCTTGAGGTGCTTCAAGTTATTTTCTCAAAGATGCTTCAAAATTTTTGTTAATGTCATAATTTTCTTACTTTTTTATACTATTTTTATAAACAAATAGTTATTATTTGTTTATAAAATAATAAACAAATATTTTATAAATATTTGTTTATTATTTTTTATATTTTTTATATTTGTTTAATATTTAAGTAAAAACGATGAATATAATCAAAAATGTTTTTTGGTGAACTCGTAGAGTATTTATCAATAAACAAAATGAGTTATCACTAGACATGATCGAAATAAAATTACAAATTTTCCTCATTAAAAAACTACGTGAAAATATGTATGTGGATGTAGTGGCGCAAACTGAAGTATTATTTTGTAAATTCATTATTATACTTTTGCTTCCTCATAGAGAAAATTTTGTTTTCATGAAGAAAAAGAAAAAATTGCCGAGATTTTTATGTCAGGATACTTAGAATTGTCCAAAACGTACAGAAAAGTGATCTAGAAAAAATGTTCATATGTATAAATGTAATAAAATTCGAACGCCGATAACTCAAGAACCGTTTTGTATATCGAGCTCAAATTTGGCACACAAGTGTAGCATCAGACCCTCTGCAACTGTAGTAATTTTCGACAAAATGTGTGCAAAAATTTCGATTTTATGCCGTTTTCAAGTTTTTGAAAAAAGGTGGTACGCGCTCTAACTTTCGTAAAATTTAGTCTATTTTGCTAAATTGTTGTTTATAAGAGCAGGTGCACTCAATGTTATTTGGTATTGAAATTGGCTCGAATCGGTAAAGTGGTTTAGATTTTATAGAATTTTGAATTTTTCAAAAAATTGACATTATCGCTCTATTGTAAATTTTGCAAAATTTGAGATAACGAGCTCAAATTTTATATATAAATGAAACAATATTCAGCTATTATATATGTATAATTTAGTGTCGAACGGTATGAAATTTTTGATTTTATAGAATGTTGAATTATTTTTAAAAATATACGTTATCACATTTACTCTCGGAAAAGCTCTAATAATAACGAAATAACGGAATAACGAAATAGACAAAGCTAATTCATAACATGTTTATTTATCTAATTAAAACAAGGATGCAAAGTAGAACCTTGCACATTGCTTCATCATTATTTTTCGTCTTTTACAAAGCTTCCTCTATGAGGAAGCCAAAATTGAATAACATACTTCCTCAGATAGCTTTGTAAAAAGCGAAAAATAATGAAGAAGCAATGTGCAAGGTTCTACTTTGTTTAAAATATTAATGAGGTTTGAGCGCTCCACATTAGTCAAATCAGTGCTAAATTTTTAAAAGTGTTTCCACAATTTCAGATGGTTTAATAATCTGTTCCAAGGTGTTAATCACATAGCAGCATTAGTTCTTGATATTCAAATACATTCACAGCTGTGATATCAACAGTAAATCGATCAATATCTGCAAATTTCCGATGTTATGTTTTTTCATCCAGTTTTTTAAAAGGGTAAACCGTAATATCAGTCCGATTATGACGACCAATAGCTCATTTTGTTTACTAAAAGACATTCTATCGATTGGCCGTCTATTTTTTAAAATCGTATTAGTAGTTCAAAAGATACAACCGTTTGTTTATCCTATCATAACCTAACATCAAGTATACAAATGGCTGTAACTTTTGAACGCCTGATTCTATAGAAAATCCGGACGGTCAATCGATTAAGGATCTTCTACTGATCAAAATGATCTATTTTTCGTCATAATCGGACTGATATTACGGTTTACCCTTTTATAAAACTGGATGAAAAAACATGACATCGGAAATTTGGAGATATTGATCGATTTACTGTTCATATGACAGCTGTGAATGTATTTGAATATCAAGAACTAATGCTGGTATGTGATTAACACCTTGGAACAGATTATTAAACCATCTGGAATTGTAGAAACGCTTTTAAAAATTTAGCACTGATTTGACTAGTGTGGAGCGCTTCAACCTCCTTAAGTAGGATCTTTTTAAAAATAAATGATTCTTAATTTATACCAGTTTCTAGTTTTTCAAAATTTTCAAATTTTTCTTTCTAAATTTAGTATTTAGTTAAATTATAATTATTTACCAATAGACAGTAGTATTCGAGCATGCATATGTTTATAGTCGAGGCAACGACTTCGATGAGACATATTTCTCGAAGAAGTTTGTCAATTTTCAACGAAAATCTAAACAGAAGAAAAAAAATCTTACAACTTTGCTATAAATAAAAAAAATTGTTTATTTAATTGTAATGCCACCAAAATTACTTGAGTACGCTGACGTGACGACGAGTAATAAAAGCTATTCGATCCTGAATTGAAGTGACATCCGTCTCTTCGACGAGACTCTCGAGTCTTGACATGATGATCTGAAGGAAAATAATAATTAGATTTTCGCAACAAAAAAAAAGTGAAATTTTTTTAATAATTTTTTTTTAGTGGAATACAATTATGAAAACTAATTTTTAAGTTACATATATTTTTATTATAGAGTGAAAAGAACTTTTTTTAGTTATGATACATACAAATTATTCTAATTATAATTTGTAAATTCACTCGTAATTAATAGAAAATCAAATCTCAGAGTCAATTATATTATTTTGCAACTGTCATTTAGAGTTTTTATAGGATTTCTCATTTATTTCATTTTTTAGGAATATTCTATAAAATATCCAAAAACATACTCAGTTAAGTTTTTTTAAATGCACGATCAGATGCTTTTTATTTTTTTGCAAAATTATTCGTGAAATACAATTTTAAAGCAAATTTTGAATAAGTATTGCATATTACTGTTAAGAAATAATAACTACGTAATTATTAATATGACAAATGTTTATTTAATAAATTATATTACAACTTTGATTAATTGCAATTTGAATATATAAAATAAAAATACATTTCGAAATGTAATCGAAAATGGATTTTGATTTCATCTGTTTCAAAGCAATTTTTTTTATAACCACTGAAAGTTAGTATTGGGAAATAATAATCATAAAATAAAGTATATTACAAATATTAATTTCATAATAATTTAAATTACAACTCTGATTAATTGCAATTTGAACATTTGAAACAAAAATGCATTTAGAAATGTAATCGAAAAAGTTCATTTCATCTGTTTCAATGCAAATATTTTTGATAACCACTGAAAATGACTATTAAGACATAATAAACATGAAATTTATGATAAGTATTCATTTTTAAGAATACATTACAACTTTACTTAATTGCAATTTTAACATGTTTAAATATATATATGAGGCATTCCATCCCGAATTTTTTGTAGGATTCGTTAGACCCTCAAATGCACCAGATTTTATTTTTCTATTTTTTCTATGCAAATTTTTTTTTAATATTTTTTTAAACTGTCATATCGAATGCCCTAATTTAAAAATGTGAAAAAATTCTGAAAAATACGTTGTTGAATATCAAAATTTTCTAGCTTATAGCCAAAGTGGGCAAAATTTTTCTTCTCACAGTTCTTAAGCTTTTTTTATTTAAAAAGATTATGAAAAAATAGAAAAAAAAATTAATCTACTACAAATGATTGGTCAAACGTTTATTTATGTAAACTCGGATTTTTTAGAATTTTTTCAGATTTTTAGGAATTTGTCAAATTTTTCTGAACTAAGACTATTCCAGCACCATACACGCCACATTCTAGCACCAGTATGCCATAATTTAAAAATCTAAAAAAATTCTGAAAAATACAGTTTCATATACAGAAATACTTGACAAGTCGTTCATAGTAGTTTGATTTTTTTTTCTATTTTTTTCTAGTTTTTTTAATTAAAAAAGTTTAAAAACTATGTGAAGAAAAATCTTCCACACTTTGGCTCGAAGCTAGAAAATTTTGAGATTCAATAAAATATTTTTTAGAATTTTTTCAGATTTTTTAATTATGGAATGCTGGTGCTAGAATGTGGCATGTATGGTGCTAGAATAGTCTTAATTCAGAAAAATTTGACGAATTCCAAAAAATCCGAAACAATTCTAAAAAATCCGAGTTCACATAAATAAACGTTTAACCAATCGCTTGCGGTAGATTAATTTTTTTTTCTATTTTTTCATAATTTTTTTAAATCAAAAAAGCTCAAAAACTATAAGAAGAAAAATTTTGCCCACTTTGGCTATAAGCTAGAAAATTTTGATAATCAACAAAATATTTTTCAGAATTTTTTCAGATTTTTAAATTAGGGCATTCGATATGTCACTTGAAAAAAATATTTAAAAAAAATTTGCATAGAAAAAAAAATATTTGTTTTGGAAAAAATTGATTTTGGGTATTCAATATCATCCAAATCCTATTTCATATAAAAATGCCCAACGCACTATATTGTTGGTACTCGATTAAAGGATTTTTTGCTGTCGTCTGACTTGCATATGCTTTTCAATATTATCTTAAGCAAAGTTCTTAGGTTTTCCATTCTGCGCATGATTCAGATCAAACTACTAGGCAGATTGGAATGGTTGATGTCTCATTTTCTTCTTCATAAAAAGATACACCGGTTAAATGGAGCAAATGTTAATAAAATGTAATATTTTTTAAGTAACATAATTATTAATAAATAAATTTTATGCTATTTTCTAAATCAGTCATTAACTTTGCTTTCAGAATAAAAAAAAATTGTTTGCTCCATTCAGCCGGTGTATCTTTTCATGAAGAAGAAAATGAGACATCAATCATTCCAATC
The DNA here is from genome assembly GCA_963970395.1 of Ephialtes manifestator. Lineage (NCBI taxonomy): Eukaryota > Metazoa > Arthropoda > Insecta > Hymenoptera > Ichneumonidae > Ephialtes > Ephialtes manifestator. The sequence continues at coordinate 20,312,623 of OZ019980.1, forward strand.
TGCCTAGTAGTTTGATTTGAATCATGCGCAGAATGGAAAACCTAAGAACTTTGCTTAAGATAATATTGAAAAGCATATGCAAGTCAGACGACAATAAAAAATCCTTTCATCAAGCACCAACAATATAGTGCATTGAGCATTTTTATATGCAATAGGATTTGGATGATATTGAATTTCTAAAATCAATTTTTTTTTACCTGACTCCCCTTAAGGATCTAACAAATCTTACAAAAAATTACGAGCCAAATCGGGGAGGTCGAGGATCAGATCCAGGTCGAATCGGGACGGAATGTCTCATATTTATCTATATTCGTTTTGAAAAAAAAATCTTAAAAATTAAATATCCTTAAATATGATAATATTATCCAACCTGAACTTGGCCACAAGCATGAGTGACGAATATCGAAGCAAGATTAAAGATGGCGTTGACAACGGTAAAGTGGATGAATGTGGCGATGCAATTGTTGCAAAATACAATTTCGTAATTGTAACCAGCTTGAAGATCGATCATAATATCATTACCAGGATAAATAAGTGGCCTCACAGTTTCGTTAAATTCGTTTATCGTATTTCCCGAACAAAGTGGCATAAGAACAACATAAAACACTCCACTGCTGTACATTCCAAAAGCGCACAAAAAGCTCATACCGCGTCCAACTTTAATATTCTCCATCGCTATTTCGCGATCATTTTCGCTGTCAATTCCTCGCCAATCATTTTCCATCTGTTGTACGCAATATTTTATCAAATCCCAATGAAATATGAGAATAAAATGTTCGATTATATCCGTCGACGAGTGACAAAATGGACCGAGCAATAAAATCGTTTCAGTTGCACTGACGTCACGCATCGTAATGTGAAGTGAAATCGGCAAAATTAATAAACACATTGTTACCGAACAATATGGTATCACAAATTTCGACGCAATTATCTCGATTTTTGATGGATTCGATGAGACGAGAGGCCAAATTCCAATGCAACGTAAAAAAAATCGTGTATATTGGAGAACATAATTAATGTCAGATTCGCGATCGTTGTTGGATTTATTTTTAATAGTCGTCACTTTATCACGAGCGCTCATCGTGATGACTCAAAGTTACACGAAAGGCTCTGCGACTTGAATGCATTTTTTTGTTGTTGTTCAGGAGGAAATGTTTTTTTTTCATCGCAGGCGATTTTATATTTCTCATTTCTCTGGTATATTGATGTTATTTTCTCCTTCTTTTCTGTCTGCAAATTTAAAGGGGTGGAAAGAGAAGAGAAAAAAAAACTCGTGCATTGGTTAGTGAGGTGAGCGTTAATGAGTAATGAGAGACATGCGCGAAATCGCGGCTTTTCATAGGCCGGACCTTTTTTACCCTCGCCCTTATTGAGCTTATAATTTTTCAAAGCGCAGGCTCATGTCTTTTGTTGGGAGTATGTTTCTCCTCAGACGTCGTGACGGTTGGGACTGTGAAAACTCCATGTTTTGTGTTATCGATTTGTGTGAAAAGGTAGTCAATGCTTAGGAGCAGGAGAATAAAAGTGTAGAGCAGAGTTTAGAGCCCAGATTACATATTTTAATAAAAATTTCAATTTATATATTTTGGGATATAATTAATAAATTATTATAATGTAATTTATTAATTATATTGTATTATTATAATTAATAAATTATTGTAATATAATTTATTAATTATATTGTAATAATATTAAAAAAAAAACAAAATTTAAAACAAGAGAAGTGTAGAGCAGAGTTTAGAGCCCACATTACTTATTTTAATAAAAATTTCAATTTATATATTTAGTGATATAATTAATAAATTATTATAATGCAATTTATTAATTATATTATAATAATATGATAAACTAACAATTTTCAAACAAGAGAAGTGTGGAGCAGTCTTTAAAGTCCTGATTACTTATTTTTATAAAAATTTCAATTTATTCATTTAGTGATATAATTAATAAATTATTATAATGCAATTTATTAATTATATTATAATAATATAATTATAATTATTATAATAATATATAATATAATTAATTAATTATATTATAATAATATGATAAACTAACAATTTTCAAACAAGAGAAGTGTGGAGCAGTCTTTAAAGCCCAGGTTACTTATTTTTATAAAAATTTCAATTCATTCATTTAGTGATATAATTAATAAATTATTATAATGCAATTTATTAATTATATTATAATAATATCATTATAATTATTATAATAATATATAATATAATTAATTAATTATATTATAATAATATGATAAACTATCAATTTTCAAACAAGAGCAGTGTGGAGCAGTCTTTAAAGTCCAGATTACTTATTTTTATAAAAATTTCAATTTATTCATTTAGTGATATAATTAATTAATTATTATAATGCAATTAATTAATTATATTATAATAATATGATAAACTAACAATTTTCAAACAAGAGAAGTGTGGAGCAGTCTTTAAAGCCCAGGTTACTTATTTTTATAAAAATTTCAATTTATTCATTTAATGATATAATTAATTAATTATTATAATGCAATTTATTAATTATATTATAATAATTACATTGTAATAATATAATTAATAAATTGCATTATAATAATGGATCAATTATATCGCTAAATGAATAAATTAAAATGAATATAATTATATTATTATAATATAATTAATTATATTATATATTATAATTAATTATATTATATATAATTAATTTACATCACTGTAAATAAAAACTTTTAATCTCATAATAAAAATAAGTGCTTACATGATAAGCAGATAAAGTGAAAAACTTCAATATCCCTAAAAAAATTTATATAAAAATAAGTACTCTGGGCTTTAAACTCTGCTCCACACTTCTCTTGTTTGAAAATTGTTAGTTTGTCATATTATTATAATATAATTAATTATATTATAATTATATTAATTATATTATATTATAATTAACTACATTATAATTATATTAATTATATTATATTATAATTAATTACATTATAATAATATGACAAACTAACAATTTTCAAACAAGAGAAGTGTGGAGCAGAGTTTAAAGCCCAGATTATTTATTTTTATACAAATTTTTTTTAGGGATATTGAAGTTTTTCACTTTATCTGCTTATCATGTAAGCACTTAATTTTATTATCAAATAAAAAAATTTAATTTATAGTGATGTAAATTATCTCGTAATAATAAAATGCAGTGTTTATGAAAAGATGTTTACAGTTTTGAATAATTGCAAAAGAAAATTATTTTAAATAAGGTATCACAAAAAATGTTCAGAAGCAAATGGAGGCAAACAAACTTTTATTTGTTTGAGACAATATATATCCTAATTTCTTAAAGCCAATATCTGTGAAATTTTTATTATAAAAAAGTTTCGTATCCATCATTAAAAAATCATCATGACTTTTTCATAAATTTTCATAATTATTATAAAGCAATTCAATTTATTAATATTTACAAATCTACATTAAAATATTATAGTAAGTCATTATATTATATAATAAATTTATTTTTCTTCGTTTTATTAGTTCAGAAAATATTACATCTAATTAGCAATTTTATCATCTTTATACAGACTTCATGAAATTTCGTGTCTTACCGGGTCACAAATTAAATATTGCGTAATGTTTAGATATTTGTTTTTTTATGATTCAGTTACAGTTTGTAACATTCCCAAATAGGCGAACGAAGTTCTCATTATCTAAAAAAATTATTATTGTGCTTTATTACAGAATGATGAATAAATTCTTTGGTACTCACGCTGCCAAAAGTTGTAATTGAGAGTTCAATCATTCGTCCAGCAGTAAGTTTGCGAGGATAATTGCCCATAGAGATTATCATGATGAGAGAAAGTCCAGTTTTACCTGGTAGTTTGTACCAGTCGATCATGTATGCAGCTTTTCCAACTTGTTGGCACTGGTGAGTTAATAAATACAATTAACAATATAAAAATGTATACACGGTTAAAAATAATTGGTTAAATAAATGCCAGGGAATTGAATTGGATGAGGGCAAACAATTTATTTTGATCGATCGAAAACTTAATTCTTGGCAATCATCTTTGACGCAACGAAATAATTTTTTTGCTGACAACCAAATATTTAGTCGACGTAATAAATTTTTTGGCAAAATTAATTAACTTTGATGCAATTAATTTGCCGCAACTAATTAATTATTTGCCGTAACTAATTAATTATTTGCCGCAACTAATTAATTATTTGCCGCAAATAATTAATTAGTTGCTGCAACTAATTAGTTATTTGCCGCAACTAATTAATTATTTGCTGCAACTAATTAGTTATTTGCCGCAACGAATTAATTATTTGCCGCAACCAATTAATTATTTGTCGCAACTAATTAATTATTAGCCGCAACGAATTAATTATTTGCCGCAACGAATTCATTATTTGCCGCAACGAATTCATTATTTTCCGCTACTAATTAATTATTTGTCGCAACTAATTAATTATTTGCCGCAACAAAATAATTTTTTGCCGCAACGAATTAATTATTTGCCGCTACTAATTAATTATTTGTCGCAACTAATTAGTTATTTGCTGCAACTAATTAATTATTTGCCTCCACTAATTAATTATTTTCCGCAACCAATTAATTATTTGCCACAACCAATTAATTATTTGCCACAACCAATTAATTATTTGCCGCAACTAATTAGTTATTTGCTGCAACTCATTAATTATTTGCCTCCACTAATTAATTATTTTCCGCAACCAATTAATTATTTGCCTCCACTAATTAATTATTTTCCGCAACCAATTATTTATTTGCCACAACCAATTAATTATTTGCCGCAACCAATTAATTATTTTCCGCAACCAACTAATTATTTGCCGCAACCAACTAATTATTTGCCGCAACCAATTAATTATTTGCCGCAAGCAATTAATGATTTTCCGCGACCAATTAATTATTTTCCGCAACCAATTAATTATTTTCCGCAACCAACTAATTATTTGCCGCAACCAGTTAATTATTTTCCGCAACCAACTAATTATTTGCCGCAACCAATTAATTATTTTCCGCAACCAATTAATTATTTGGTACAACCAATTAGTTATTTAGCGCAAACAATTAATTATTTGGCGTTACCATTTATTCGGCGTATCCAATTAACTGTTGTACTCCAACCTATTTAATAGCCTGGAAGCTATTTAATAACCATACAAGTTTATTGCGTTAATTACTGAATATCAACATTTACTTGTCTATTAATTACCTTTTCCTTCAAAAGTTCTCCTACGTGGCAAAATATAAATATATTGAAAGAAAGTGAGATAAGCAGTAGGACATAAGTTATTATTGCCACACTATCACTTTGACGATACTCCTGTAATTATTTTCTATTTAATTAATCACAAGATTCAGACAAATAAATTCGAAAAAAAAAAATTTTACCGTTATGCAATAGTATTCCACCAAACATATAATTACTGTCGAAGAAACTACTTCCATGAGACACATTTCTCTCAAAACTTTGTCGATTGCTGATGAAAAACTAGACAAGCAAATTGTATAACGTTGAGTAACGTCAAAAAATTTAATTTAATTTAAATAAAAGTTTTGGTATAAAAATAAATCGCCTATACCTTAATACTCTAACGTGAGAGGCGGTAATAAAAGCTATTCGTTCCTCAACAGCAAAATTGTCACATTCCTCATCGTCAGAACTGACAAGATTCTCGAGTCTGGATATAACAATCTGCAAAATAATTGTCTAATTAAAACAGTTATTTTGGCAATTTTTTTTCACCGGAAATACAATATTTATAAAAATACTTCAAGGAATATACTTTCTTTTTCATTAAATTTAAAACATTATTTTGATATTCCAGTAAATTTTTTTCAAATATTCGTTTTCTTTTTTTGCTTCAGGAAGGAAAGTCTTCTTCCTTTCGTGAAAAAAATGCTGAGATATTCTATTTTATTTCTAATATAATTGTTGTTAAAATTTATACGTCGATCAAATTTTGATAAAAAATCCAGCATAAGTTAATTCATTAGATTTTGGTGTCTCATTATTTTCCACCTACTATAAATCTTTATGAGCCAAAATACAAGGTTGTTTCATACCTTGTATACAGATAACTTCTGCAAAAGAAACAAAAAATAAAAAATTAAAAATTAAAAATTAAAAATTAAAAATTAAAATGAAAAATAAAAAATAAAAAATAAAAAATAAAAAATAAAAAATAAAAAATAAAAAATAAAAAATAAAAAATAAAAAATAAAAAATAAAAAATAAAAAATAAAAAATAAAACATGGTTCTCCCACTTATTTCCGAAGATCCAGGTTGCCCAGATATTTACCAAATTATCGTAGCATTTAAAAAGTTAATTTTTAAAAATAATATTTTTTTCTAAATAAAATGTTCACTGAAAAAATGTCCATCATTAATTAAAAAACTGTTCGTTCTTGATTTTCAAAACCAAGGTTTATTATTTAAACAATCCACACAATTCTTACAATTCATATGATAAACAATAACTAAAAAAAGTGCAAAAAAATTTTTTTTTTTCAATTCCATATAAAATATAAAAAATCTAAAAAGACTTTTTTATAGCACGCAAGTATTTTCTGATCAATCAAATTATTCTATTACTTCTCCAAAATATTATCAATTAACTTATGGATAAAAAAATAGAGAACCAGCAAAAAAAAAAAATTAGCAAATAAATTAAAACAAAATGTTATTAATGCAGAAAATAAAATTGCTCAAGCTGAACTTATCCACAAGCATGAGGAAAATTATAATTAGATTTTCGCAAAAAAAGTAAATTTTTTTTATAGAGATTTTTTTTAGTGTAATACAATTATGAAAATTAATTTTTAAGTTACATAATTTTTATTATAGAGTGAAACGAAATTTTTTATTCATGATACATAAAAAATTATTCTAATTATAATTTATAAATTTACTCGAAATTAATAGAAAATCAAATGTCAGAGTCAATTATATTATTTTGCAACTATCATTTGCAATTTTTATAAAATTTTTCATTTGTTCACAAATGCTACGAAAATAATGTTTATATGACATTTTTTTAGGAATATTCTATAAAATATCCTTATTTTAAAAAAATAGTCTAGCACTTATCCAAAATATTATCAATTAATTTGTAGATAAAAAAATAGAGAATTAGCAAAAGAAAAAAAAAGCAAATAAATTAGAACAAAATTTCATTCATGCAGAAAATAAAATTGCTCAACCCGAATTTGTCCACAAGCATGAGTAAAATTATAATTAGACTTTCGCAAAAAAAAGTAATTTTTTTTTAAAAAGATTTTTTTGAGTGTAATACAATTATGAAAATTAATTTTCAAGTTGCATAATTTTTGTTATAGAGTGAAACGAAATTTTTTTGTCATGATACATAAAAAATTATTTTAATTATAATTTATAAATTTACTCGAAATTAATAGAAAATCAAATGTCAGAGTCAATTATATTATTTCGCAACTATCATTTGCATTTTTTATAAGATTTTTCATTTGTTCACAAATGCTACGAAAATAATGTTTATATGACATTTTTTAGGAATATTCTATAAAATATCCTTATTTCAAAAAAATAGTCTAGCACTTATCCAAAATATTATCAATTAATTTGTAGATTAAAAAAATAGAGAATTAGCAAAAGAAAAAAAAGCAAATAAATTAGAACAAAATTTCATTCATGCAGAAAATAAAATTGCACAACCCGAATTTGTCCACAAGCATGAGGAAAATTATAATTAGATTTTCGCAAAAAAAAGTAAATTTTTTTTATAGAGATTTTTTTTTTAGTGTAATACAATTATGAAAATTAATTTTTAAATTACATAATTTTTATTATAGAGTGAAACGAAATTTTTTATTCATGATACATAAAAAATTACTCTAATTATAATTTATAAATTTACTCGAAATTATATTATTTTGCAACTATCATTTGCAGTTTTTATAAGATTTTTCATTTGTTCACAAATGCTACGAAAATAATGTTTATATGACATTTTTTAGGAATATTCTATAAAATATCCTTATTTCACAAAAATAGTCTAGTACTTATCCAAAATATTATCAATTAATTTATATATTTAAAAAAATAGAGAATTAGCAAAAAAAAAAAGAAAATAGCAAATAAATTAAAACAAAATTGTATTCATGCAGAAAATAAAATTGCTCAACCTGAGTTTGTCCACAAGCATGAGGAAAATTATAATAAGACTTTCGCAAAAAAAGTAAATTTTTTTTATAGAGATTTTTTTTAGTGTAATACAATTATGAAAATTAATTTTTAAATTACATAATTTTTATTATAGAGTGAAACGAAATTTTTTAGTCATCATACATAAAAAATTATTCTAATTATAATTTATAAATTTACTCGAAATTATATTATTTTTCAATTATCATTTGCAGTTTTTATAAGATTTTTCATTTGTTCACAAATGCTACGAAAATAATGTTTATATGACATTTTTTAGGAATATTCTATAAAATATCCTTATTTCAAAAGAATAGTCTAATACTTATCCAAAATATTATCAATTAATTTATACATAAAAAAAAAGAGAATTAGCAAAAAAAAAGAAAATATCAAATAAATTAAAACAAAATTTCATTCATGCACAAAATAAAATTACTCAACCTGAATTTGCCCACAAGCATGAGTCACGAATATCGAGGCAATATTAAAGATGGTCGTGACGACTGTAAACTGGAAGAACGCAGATACGCAATTGCTGAAGAATAAAATCTCGTAGTTAAATCCTTTTTGTAGATTAATGAAGATATCGTTGCCGGGAAAAACGAGCGGTCTGACAGTTTCATTGAGTTCGTTGACGATATTTCCCGAACATAGTGGCATTAAAATATTGTAAAATAATCCACAGCTGTACATGCAAATGGTGCACGTAATTGTCAAGCCACGTCCAACCTTAAGATACTCAAACGCAATATCGCGATCATTTTCATTATCGATTCTCCGCCAATCGGTTTCCATATGTTTGATGCAAAGTTTTATCGAGTCCGAGTGCAAAATGAGAATAAAATGCTTGAGAATATCCGTAACCCCAAAGCTAATCGGTCCAAGCAATAAAATCAATTCAGTCGACTCGACATTTCGCAAAGCAAGATGAAAGAAAATTGGAATTATAAGTATAAACATAGAAATTGAGCAATAAGGCAACATAAATTTTGACAAGTATTTATCAATTTTCGTTGGATTCGATGCGACGTATGGCCAAACACCAAGAGACGTCAAAAACCATCGAGTATGTTGAAGAGCATAATTTATATCCGACTCATGATCTTTGTTGGATATTTTTTCAAATATCGCCTCACGATTCCGAGCACTCGTCATTTCACTTCGAGAATTTGCGAATGACTGACGTTTACGTGCTTCTTTTAAAATTAGAACACTATTGACAATTTTCCATTACCTTGGCAATTATTTTTATTTTATTTTCACGTATTGACGTGAAAAAAAAATGGTAAAAACGTTTTGCATAAGACAGTGGTCGATGTTTTAATTAGTAATCAGAGACATGCGCACAAAATGGTCTTATAGAGGTTCTCTTTTTTTTTTCTTTAAGCCTTCTGAGTTTTACTGCCAAGTTTGAAGCCCAAGTTTCGATATTTAAGGTGAATTTATTTGTGAATTTGTCGTACAGTGAAACGTTGGATAGATCGTTTATTTAAGGCGGAGAGGGGGTAGGAGAATTGTGATTTGTCATACCAGCGAAGTGGCGGGAAAAAGGGGAGGGTCACTAGTTTTCCTCTTACGTGATTGGCACTTTGGTCAATTCTCTTGTTTTCGATGTCAGCAATCTAGGGATTTCATTATATTTTACTCCAACCATCGATTTGATTAGAAGCTTCGCAGTGCTTGTTGAAGAGAGAAATGGAGCTGCGTTATGTGAAAAGCAATTTTCGATCGATGTGTGTGACGCAGGAATGGAATTGAGAATTTTTTGAATTAAATTATAAGGATTTCGTGGTGAGTTATTTTATTTTTTAACTTTAATTTTTTTTTGTAACTACGGTGTGTAATTTATTTGGGAGTTTTGAAACATGAATTATGATTTTTAGACGACCTTAAGGATTATTTTAAAAATTTTATCAAAATATGAATACATTTTTGGGACCAAATGAATAAAATTAAATTATAAGAAATCCGTGGGTTAAACTGAATTATGGTGATTTATTTTATTGTGTACAAATTTATTTATTTTTTTTTATATCTTAGGTGTTTTTTATTTGGAAGTTTTGAAACTCGAATTATTTTTAAATTAAATTATAAGAATCTAATAGTGAGTTATTTTATTTTTTATTTTTAGTTATATTTATTTTTTTTAAATGAGGTCTGTATTTTATTTGGGAGTTTTGAAACTTGAATTATGATTTTTAGTCGATCTTAAGGATTATTTAAAATTTTTATCAAAATCTGAATACATTTTTGGGACCAAATGAATAAAATTAAATTATAAGAAATTCGTGGGTTAAACTGAATTATGGTGATTAATTTTATTGTGCACAAATTTATTTATTTTTTTTTAATATCTTAGGGGTTTTTTATTTGGAAGTTTGGAAACTCGAATTCTTTTTTAATTAAATTATAAGAATCTCATGGTGAGTTATTTTATTTTTTGATTTTATTTTTTTTTAACTGCGGTGTTTTTTTTATTTGGGAGTTTTGAAACTTAAATTGTTATTTTATAGTCGACCTTAAGGATTATTTAAAATTTTTATCAAAATCTGAATACATTTTTGGGGCCAAATGAATAAAATTAAATTATAAGAAATTCGTGGGTTAAACTGAATTATGGTGATTTATTTTATTGTGCACAACATTTTTATTTTTATTTTTTTCAAATCTGAGGTGTTTGTTATTTGGGAATTTTGAAACGCGAATTCTGATTTTTAGTCGTAACGAATATTAAAAAATTTTGTGGAAAAACGATTGAGACTAAATTATAAAAATCTTATGGTGAAATATTTCGTTATATAAAAATTAAAAGGTTGTTAAAAATCTAAAGCTTGTATGTATTTTTTTTAACTTTTCGGACACGAGCGATGGTTTTTTTTTTATCTTAACGATTATCAAAAATTTTAATAAAAATCTGAATAAATTTTTGTGGTCAAATGATTGAAACTAAATTGTAAGAATCCCATGGTTAGCAATTTCATTATACATAAATATATGTTTTTTTTTTTACATTATTTGGGACGTTTGTATTAGAATTAAGGATTATTAAAAATTTTAATAAAAATCTTAATAACGGCAAGTAGAAAAATGATTGCCAGTAAATTACAAGAATCCCATAATAATATTTCATTACACAAAAATATTACTATTTTTTTTCTATCTGAAGTGAATTATTTTGGTTTTTCAAAAAAACTTCGGGTTTCAAATTTTTTTTTTTCGTCCAGTTTACACATTACAATGATTTTCGACCTGATTTAATTTTAATATCTCAATTTTTTAAATGTAATCACGAAAATCATATTTTTTATGTTTTTTGCGACAATGAATAAAAATGAGGTTTTGATGAACTTACAAAACAAATGAAAGCATATTTACATTGTATTGATCAAACAAAACGATACTTACAGAAATTTTCAGCTCATTTAAAATAACGGTTGACTAATTAAGTATTTATACATAAAATTTTCCGTATTATCATTCGGCTACCGCTTGCAACATGTTTAAATACGCGACCGAAGTCTTGATGATCTAAAAAATTCATTGTCATCCCGTATAACATCATTTTGGATGGCAATGAGGATGTGCGATATAATTACACTGCCAAAACTGTAGATTGACAGTTCCATCATTCGTCCAGCTGTGAGTTTCCGAGGATAATTAGACATGGCGATAACCATGATCAGTGATAGACCAGCTTTGCACGGTAATTTATACCAATCGATCATGTACGTGGCTCTTCCAACTTCCTGACACTAGCAAAATATATCAATATTTCAACGATTTTTATTTTACGTGAAAATTAATTTTTTCTTTTAATTACCTGTCCCTTAAGAAGCTCTCCAATATGACAAAATATGAATATATTAAAACATAATGAGATTAAGAGCATGACGTACGTTATTATGGCAACAGTACCGCTGTTTTTCCACTCCTGAAATGATATTTATAATTAGCATCAATAACTATGAAATTATAAATTTTTTTTTAAAATATTTTGTAGCAGAAATGTTAGTTTTTATGAAAAAAAGTAATAATTGAGCATAGGATTTATAGAAAAAAAAGTTAAAATATGCAGGTGTTTTTTTTTAGTGAAAAAAAAATTTCAATGCTTTTAGTGTAAAATTACAAGACGTTCAGGAATTTTTTATTTTTAGTAATATATTATTTATTTTGCATATGTTTCTATTAATTGATTTGGTAATATCGTAATAATAAAAAAATGAGGCACATTCCTAATTATTGCCGTTGACCAATGCACAAAATATATTTAGATTATTTAAAAATAAATAACATTCATAACCGCAACTTATTATTGAAAATCATAATAATTACAATAATTTATCATTTTTACCGTCATGCAATAATACTCGAGCAAGCATATTATTAGAGTCGAGGCAACCACTTCAATCAAACACATCTGTCGTAGAATCTCGTCGATTTTTGCCGTAAATCTACAAAAAAAAAAATTTTAATTTTATGTAAGATGAAAAAAAACATATGAGCGATTTTTTTTAAAAAGCGACACAAATAATTTAATTTCCTAAAATGAAAAATAATTTCATTTTCTGGAATGAAAAATAATTTCATTTTCTGGAATGAAAAATCATTTCATTTTCTGAAATGAAAAATCATTTTATTTTCTGGAATGAAAAATAACTTCATTTTCGGAAATGAAAAATAATTTCATTTTCTGAAATGAAAAATAATTTCATTTTCTGAAATGAAAAATAATTTCATTTTCTGAAATGAAAAATAATTTCATTTTCTGAAATGAAAAATAATTACATTTCCTGAAATGAAAAATAATTTCATTTCCTGAAATGAAAAATTATGTCATTTCCTGAAATGAATTTATTTCGATACTCCGTTTTTTTTTTAAACTTGACACATTTTCACGTAGAAAAATGTGTTTTTCATTTTTTTCCCTCAAAATAACACACAAATAATAATGTTAAGTTTCGCAAAGCCGTAAATTAAAAAATAAAAAAAATTCGAGTTTAAAAACCTAAAAAAATGAATTGGTCCCAAAATTCCATACGCTATTATATCCACCCAGAGAAATCGGTTTGATGAGTTTATTTCAATAAAATACGGGATATATTTCAAATTAATAAAATTTTATTTCGATCAAATAAAACTTCCTTGAAATAAACGCGATCTATTTGAATGAAATAAATCCTATTTCATGAAAATATTAAATATAATATATAAATAATACATAAAATATATATTCTATTTTCATCAAATAGAATTTATTGCATACTAAAAAATCGTACTAATTTTTAATCAAATTCATTTATTAAAATAAAATTTCATTTATTTAAATTAACCCATGAAGTCAGATTTCTCTGGGCGTTCTAAAGTCTATAAAATATATAAAATATATATTCTGTTTCCAGCAAATAGAATTTATTGCATACTAAAAAATCGTACTAATAATTTTTAATCAAATTCATTTAATTAAAATAAAATTTCATTTATTAAAAATAAATCCCCCATTTTATTTAAATTAACTCATGAGCCAGATTTCTCTGGGCGTCCTAAAGTTTATAAAATATATATTCTATTTCGATCAAATAGAATTAATTGCATACTAATAAATCATATAAATTTTTAAAAAAATTTATTTCATTCAAATAAAATTTCATTTATTCAAAATAGATCCAACATTTTATTTAAATTAACCCATGAGCCAAATTTCTCTGAGAGTCCTGAAGTTGCAATCCGATCGGAGACGACAAAACCCACGATTGTGTTGATTTAAAAAAAAATCACCCATACACTGTTAGAAATTTTTGTATGAAAATTAATATAAAGTATTGGAAGTTTTTTTGCGGATACGCGTATATTAAATTTAATATACAAATATTAATTAATATATTAAAAAAATTGTTGCAAAATTAATATACAGTGTACTAATCACTTCATAAAAGTTGTGTTTATAATATAATTATTGGAACTTTACAATATATCTGTATATCAGAGTTGTAAAGCCCCATTACTTTAAGAAATAAAGTTTAAAGTATAATTCGTTTTGCAGTAATGATTTTGCAAAAATAACCTGCAGTTTTTATGAAATTATATGTGAATTTTTATACACCTGAAAAGAAATCTCATTTTCAATCAAGCCTTGGAAAAAAATGTGGAAAAAATGGAAGAGTACAACCCTCCATTATTTTCGCAATGCATTAACTGTTTTTCTCCATTTTTTCAAGAAGATTACCACGAAATTGAGAACTGTAAATTAATATTTTTTGCAGCTATTCAAAAGTTTAAACATCATACTATAATCGCCCCGTGTTAATTTTATAGAAACGTAATCATAAAGTCAATTATATCATCGACTATATTTCTAGAAGAATTTAAGATTTACAATTCTGCTGTATATTAAATAAAATATAATATATTAATTAATATATTTTATTAATATTTATTTTTATTTTTAATTTATTTTAATATTAATATATTTTAGTATATTAAATGAAATTTAATATACCGTATCTGGAAAAGAACTTCCAATACATATATTAATTTTCAAAATATTTTTAACAGTGTACACATAAAAATATATATATATTTCTTTTTGTTACGAACCTCAGTACTCTGACATGACACCGAATGATAAAAGCAATTCGTTCCTCGACGCCGATGTTATCCTTTTCATTTTCCCCGTCGCCAACAAGATTCTCGAGTCTCGACATGACAATTTGAATTTGTCCACAAGCGTGAGTCACCAGTGTAGCCGCTAGATTGCAAATAGCGGTGACGATGGAATAGAGAAAAAAGGCAGCCAGACAATTGCTGCAGAATACAATCTCGTAATTGTAACCAGCTCGAAGATCGATGAAAATATCAGCACCAGGAAAAATCAACGGTCTCACAGTTTCGTTGAACTCATTGATGGTCTTTCCTCTCAAAAGTGGCATAATTGCCTGATAAAAAATGGCACTGCTGTACATGCAAGTCATGCACATGAGGGTCAAACCATGACCAACCCTAAGATTCCTCGTCATGATTTCCCGATCATGTTGATTTTCGATTCTCCTCCAATCGGTCTCCATATGTTGAATGCAAATTTTAATCTCGTCACGTCGAGCAATTAGAATAAAATTCTTGAGTATATTGGCAATTCTAAAGCAAATTGGACCGAGTAGAATGAGAAATTTCGGACGTGGCATGTCTCGCAAAATCATGTGACTAATTATCGGTATTATCAGCAAAATAATTGATAAACTTGGAAATGGCAATGCAAATTTTGACACGAATTTTTGTATTCTCGTTGGATTTGATATAACGTGAGGCCAAACACCCAAAAGGCTCAGAAACCATCGCATATGATGTACAGCGTAGTTTATGTCAGATTCGTGATTTTCGTTGGTTATTTTTTTTTCGGTCGGAGAAATTCGGTTATCGATGGTCATGACGATGGGTCGGATGGAACTGAGTGATGGACACGTTTTTTTCTTTTTTTTCTTTTCTTTTCTTTTACTTTGCTGGCGGATTGGTAAAGTTTTCCATTGCCGACAGACTGACGACTGAATTATAAAATTTTGATGGCTGTTCGACGTGCTTTTTCTTCTTCGTAGACGATGTGACCTCGGACGAGCTCCGCCCTCTTTAGAGCCTCGTCTTTGAGGTGTGGAAGGGATGGAAAAAAAAAGAATAATCGTTGCACAAGCAATGAAAGCCTCGGGGGTTATTGAATTATGCGCGAGACTTGCGCAGTTGTCATGAAAATTCACAGACAGTTGAATTTTAAAATATTCCCTTACTCCCACCTGGAAAATTTATCAGTGAGTTTCGCAAGCGAGAATTAACCCACTTGCGCTGAAAAACGTTATTATAAATTCGTTGTTTTACGGTGAGCCACGCCAATATACAACAAATTTTTTTTTTAATCTGAAGGGTGTTCTTTTATTTATTGTTTAAATTTTGAAATATTTGGAACATAAACAATGGTGTTTTTTGTCGACTTTAAGGGAGTCTTCTAATGTATATCCTCATTTTCGAGGTGGTTTTTTGGGAATTAATTTTAGAAAAACGGTTAAGCGTACAGTGTTAATATTTTACAGTTATATTAATACATGTTTGAAGCAACATCTTGAATTTTTTCAAAGCATTTTATTCCATACGAGACAAGATATTTAATGTTGCACAGGTCATGTCGCGAAAATTCTTTTTTATCGGGCGTTGAGATTGCGGTCGTCCTGGTCATCTGAAACAAACGTTTTTTTTTTAAATTCTACTCTTTACTAATATGGTTATCGTTCGGCCATGTAATAAAAAATTTTATGAAAAATTTACAAAATGGCGGCGCTTCAAAAACAGTACTCTGATTTTTACAGTAGAATTTTTACTTCTCGTGGCCCGGAAAAATAGTTATTACAAAGCAATAATAAAAATAGAGGGCTGAATGATAGCCATATTCGTAAAGAATAGAACTTGCAAAAAAACGTTTGTTTCAAATGACCAGGACGGCTACAATCTTAACGCCCGACTAAAAACACTTTTCGCGACATGACCTACGCAACATTAAATATCTTGTCTCATTTGGAATAAAATGCTTTGAAAAAATTCACGATGATGCTTCAAACATGTGTTAATATAACTGTAAAATATTAACACTGTACATTTAACCGTTTTTGTAAATTTAATTCCCAAAAAACTACCTCGAAAATGGGTGTATATAGAAGACTTCCTTAAGGAATATTGTAAATTTTTATGAAATTCTGAATAAATTGCTCTGAAAAAATTATTGAAACTCAGTTATGAGAATTCTATGGTGAAATACTTTCTTATAGAGAAAGATATGTTTTTTTTTTAATCTGAGATGTGCGCGCATAATTTATGATGTTTGGGACGCAAACTATGATTTTTCGTTGACGTTAAAAATATTATATGTTTTCGAGTGATATTTTCACTTAACTAAAAGTAGAAATATGATTTTCATAAAAATTTATAATAATCGTTAAGATCCCAAAAATTTAGAAATGACCACACACTTAAGATTTGAAAGAAAAAAAACTAATATTTCTGTATAATGAAGCAACTATGAAATTCTTATAATTTAGGAAACAATACAATAACACAATAAGTAGAAATATGATGGTAACTAAATTATAAGAACCTCATGTTAAGTTTCTTCATTATACAAAAACATTAGTGTTTTTTTTTTTCAAATTTTAAGTGTATGTGTATGTATTTCTAGACTTAAGTATTTTGTACTTTTTGAGATCTTGAAGATTATTATAAATTTTTATGAAAATCCAGATAATTTTTGTGTGCTAAAATAATCATTAAGATTAAATTTAAAAAATTTCCAAATTAGCAACTTTATTAAACAACTTTTTTTTCACTATCTAAAGTGTGTGCATTATGTTAGAATTATTTTGGAACTCACATAATGTTTTTTTTAATCGGCTTTAAACATTATAAACAATTTTAATGTCCTATAGGATTTATATCCTAATTTAAAAAAAAAAAATAGGCACGAATTTTTTTTTTACTTTTCCTTTTGCCCTCTTCAGAGCTTTTTTCTTGACGTGTGGAAGGGATGAAAAAAAAGGGATAATCGTTGCACGAGCAATGAACGCCTCGGGTTTTATGAATTATGCGCGAGACTTGCGCAGTTGTCATATTAATTCGCAGACACTTGCCTTAAAAAATATACGCTTATCCCCTCCTGGAAAATTCATCAGCGAAGATTTGTAGGGGAGAATTACCCCATTTGTTCTGATATTATGTCCGCGACGAATGGGCGGACACCACGAAAACGTTTGTTATACGTTCTTTGATCGATTTCATTAGACGCTTCGTGTCACTCGTCGAGGAAGACGAAGGACTGATTGTCACGATATTGTGAAAGAAAAGACACTTAAAGAAGCGTATTACAATTTACAATTATCCGAATTCGGTCGAAAAATAAATGTGAGTTGATTTATTACATTTCTAATATTTGTCTTCCTTTTTTTAATTTTTTTTTGTTACCCATTAAGTGATGTGATCATTTTTTTAATAGTTGATATACTGTTAGAAAAGACTGAAAGTTTTTATGCATAATCTCGTCATCTAAATTTAATGTGCAATTGTGTTATAAAATTAATGTACATTTATGGCAAAATTAAAGCAAATTATTAAAATTCAAATACTTGTACTGTGAAATTTAAGTAAATTATTGAATTTGCTGTATTATACATTAATTTTTTATCACACTTGTATATTAAATTTAATATACGAATTATGCACTTCCAATACTTGTACATTAAATTTCGAGTAGATTTTTTTTACAGTGTAGTGAATATAATTTCTATTATTTAATGGCTCACTTATAATTCTGTTATTAATTTTATTACCTACAAATTTCTACAACAATTATATTACGAATAATATTGCTACGACTTTTTTTTCGGAAGCGAGAATTTTTTAAATTAATTATTAAATTGTAATCAGTTTTTTTTTTAAATTAAAGTATAAATCGTGATTTACTTTGATGTTAAGACTATTTTCTGCTGATTCAAGTTTATGTCAAACACTCATCATTTTCTCTAAAAAATTATTAATGGGAATTTATGTACCCTCATCATAATTCATAATCTTGAAAAAAATGTTCAATAAATTATCATTATAAATATTTGTGTACCACATTTTATCGAGGATTTTTTAAACCACATTAATTATTTCAATAAAAGCCGAATTTTGCTAATTTTGCAATCAGGGATTAAAAATTATATTCGTAGATAATTTTCTGTGATTTTAATCTTCAAAATATATTCTGTTTATTGACAGAAATAAAAGAATATAAAAACAGATTTATAAATAAACATTTATTAATAAAGTAAACAAGTGATGACGCCGTCTACATCGAAATTACTGCCGACTATCAAATGACATGTATTATTGTGCAGACATCTGTCGCAACATGTTCAAATACGCGAGGGACGTTCGGATAATCTAAAAAAAAAAAAAAAATATCAGAAAAATCTCAGACGTGCAATTTTTTAATTCATTCTAAATATACAATTATTATTCTTTAAATGAAAATATATTCAAAATACTTTTTTGATAAAATAACAATCATTAATTATTATTAAAAACTGAAAATTTTCATATTACCGCAATAATTATGAATAATTCAGCTGAATTATTTTTTTACAATGAATACTGATATTCACCAGGCTTAATATTCCTCAATAATTTCAAAAGTATTTCAAATACTTTCGAAATATCAAATATAAGAATTTTTCCATTTCTGCAATAATTATTAATAATTAATAGCGAAATTATTATTTTAAATTAATTCTGCTTTTAAATAGACTTAATAATCCTCGATAATTTAGAAAGTATTTCAAATAAATTTTCATTCAATGAATCCCTTAATATCGTTAAATATTTATTATTCAATAATTAACACTTTTACATTACTGCAATAATTATAAATAATTTAGGTGAATTATTATTTTTAAATAAACTATTTAAAAATTTGATTGAAATATTTGATTGGTTCAATGATCCTTAATCATTCAGTAAGTATTTCGTATTTCACATTTCATAATTTTGGGTGACAATTCCCAGGTGGCAACTCCCTTTTTATTCGTTGGGGAGCTTGATTTTGGTTAGTTCAAGGGGCGGTCTTTTAATGATTTTTTATGAACTGTCGTATGTAAGTGTCTATTTTTTTCTTAAGTGTGTAGTTTTTCAGTTACAAAAATATTTATCTCGGAAAAAATTCGAAATTATGTTTCGACCACAAATTCGTAAAGATCATGAAATTAGGAATTCAGAAATATAAGCAGTTCTTCATTCCGAGCTATTTTCGCGAAGAAAATTAATTTTGAAGTTGCTCAACTTCTGCTTAAGGTGGGCGACCAGCTGCATGGGAGTCAAATGACGGTTCGTTCACTTACGCGATAGAACCGATTGCTACAAATATTTTAGTCATTGCTAAAATCTTGCTACCAATAAAAATGAAATAGCAGATATGTAAATATTTCCTACTTGGACTATTTATGAAAGATAAATGATTTCATGTTGCTGATTTGATTCGGTTGTCGAGTCCTGTCGGTGTGAGCTTTCGCACCATCGTGTGTGTTAGTGTGACGTTTGGCAACATCGCAAATTTTGTTGACATTCGTTTGCCGGAGGAGATATAACCTCTTTCAAAGCCGGCTCCGAGATGGACAGGCACAATAGTCGGTTGGAACACAGTCGAACCGCTGGAAGATTCGTTTCGAGGAAGAGAAAAATGTGGTGTGAAAATGTCCTTGCCGCAAAAAGAAAAAAACCAAACGACCCAGCTGAGCAAGTGCGTGAAAAATACGAGCATATTTTCACCCTGTACCCGAATAAAAGATAATATAATATACCTAAAAAAACCTTTAATTATCAATCATTGTCTTGCTAAGACAACGTTACGTGTATATTTTTGTACACCTAACCTCTTTATGGTTTACCGGCTTACTGATTACGCTAACTAAGTGATTCCTAATTTTTATATGGGATTATTCGTTTATTTTAATGTGATACTTTGAATTATATCGATGTGCGTATGTTGGGCGCCTGCACATATGACTTCCGTATATGCGTGAAAATGCGATGTTGCCAAGTGAAGCCAAGTGTGGCAGATCCGCTTGGAACAATGGCCGATTTCGGCTGCTGCTTCCACTTTAACTCAAAATATCTGTCTGCAATGTCCGGCAGGCCCCTTTTTTCATGATCGGGTTAGAATCGTTAGAATTTGATGAACAGATAGCGACTTTGTTATCTGCGTCATCTAACTGCCAAAGGTTTTAATTATCTGATTGAAGTGTCGAGAAAGCACTGTTTCCATAAGACCCCATGTTAAATGCATGATTTTTGAGTTCAGATTTCTTGAAAAAAAGTCCGGTAAGCCGTGCTGAGATTTAACAGTCGCAAAGTTCTATGTTCAATTTATCTCATATAAAAAATTTGAGATTTTATCTAACAAGAGGTGCAGCTGGTCGCCCTCCTTAAACTGACGGCAGCTGAGAGTGGCAGCCCTTTTTTCCCGCACGTTTTTATTCAACACAGTGTCGATTCTACACATTGGTTTCTGCACTAAGTATATCCTGCACACGACGTTTTCTATACATTTTTTAACATCACGCGAGTTTTACGATACATTTCGGTTCTACGCATTTCGATTCTACACATTTATTCCTATACAATCCGTTCGAACACACTCAGTTTACCGCGCAAAGCAATCCACCACATTCTCAAAACAGCACAGCCGTTTCTGCACAAATCTGATTGTACACGCTGTTATTCCCTCACATTTTCATACTTCACGCGCTCTTTACATGACAATTCGATACTACACAGTTCGATACTACACATTGATTTCGACACAAACATTATTAACCACGCGGCAATTACTGCACAATTTTAATATACATCATACCTAAACGAGACTTTTATTTCCAACAAGAGTTTATCCTACACATCCCGTTCCACACGCATACATTGCTGCACACGCTCTTTACTGCACATATCGCGTCGCCACGCCGTCGTTGCCACGCGTTTTTATTCTTCACAAACTATCCGGCACAATTTTTTCCTACACATTTCGATACTACACATTTGTATGTCGGGATCTACTCACGAGAATATCTCCCGTCGGTAAGGTAGAACTCGGAGCATTTTACTCCGGCGACAGAGGTTCTCATTGCCGTGACATCAACATGTGCTGTCGTCATTCGTTGTAAATATACCTATGAACTTAATCTCGTAGGTATATATACAACGAATTCCTACGAACTTAATCTCGTAGGTATATATACAACGAATGCCTACGAACTTAATCTCGTAGGTATATACAACGAATGACGACAGCACATGTGTTGTCACGACAATGAGACCCTATGTCGCCGGAGTAAAATGCTCCGAGTTCCACCTTACCGACGGGAGATATTCTCATGAGTAGATCCCGACATACAAATGTGTAGTATCGAAATGTGTAGGAAAAAATTGTGCCGGATAGTTTGTGAAGAATAAAAACGCGGAGCAACGCCCGCGTGGCGACGCGATATGTGCAGTAAAGAGCGTGTGCACCAATGTATGAGTGTCAAACGGAATGTGTGGGATAAATTCCTGTTGGAAATAAAAGTCTCGTTTAGCTATGATGTATATTAAAATTGTGCAGTAATTGCCGCGTGGTTAATAATGTTTGTGTCGAAATCAATGTGTAGTATCGAACTGTGTAGTATCAAATTGTCATGTAAAGAGCGCGTGAAGTATGAAAATGTGAGGGAATAACAGCGTGTACAATCAGATTTGTGAAGAAACGGCTGTGCTGTTTTGAGAATGTGGTGGATTGCTTTGCGCGGTAAACTGAGTGTGTTCGAACGGATTGTATAGGAATAAATGTGTAGAATCGAAATGCGTAGAACCGAAATGTATTGTAAAACTCGCGTGATGTTAAAAAATGTATAGAAAACGTCGTGTGCAGGATATACTTAGTGCAGAAACCAATGTGTAGAATCGACACTGTGTTGAATAAAAACGTGCGGGAAAAAAGGGCTGCCCTGAGAGTGGCGGATGGGCTCACGTCTGTCAATGTTCGGTGATGGTTTCAAACGTCAGTTGGACACGAAGTAAAAAAAAGTGAGGTTTTGTTGCCCAGTGTCACGACGCATCATAGTCAGGAATTATATGGAAGATAATAATAAGTTCAATTAATCGAAAGGATTAGATATTCTTTTTATGTGTAACTCTCTACACACACTTTCCACTCTCTCAACTTAGTCTCAACTTGCACAAAACTTTAAGAAACGCTGGTGGACTTGCAGCAGAACCGACCGGCATCTCGTTCTTCACTCGTCCTGAACCGCTGAACTTACACGGAGAAAAAAAAGTAGTTGGGTACACCCATGAAGTAGTTGCACGGACTCACTTTTCGTAAGTCCATACAACCTCGAATTTTGTGAGTTGAGACAACTGCTTTTAGTTAGTTGTATAGGCTGGTTTGCAGTGACCATCTATTACGATTGTATGCAACCCACCGATTAGTTGGCACAACTAACTTGCCAAACAAAACACGATTTGATTCGGCTATCGGTAGAAATTGTGCGTATTTATTAAAAATGAAATGAATTGACATATAGTCGATAAAATTAATGCGGTTTGATGTTATGCTTGATGAAATTGATACAGTTTGGGGTTACAGTTGATATGGTTAATTCAGTTTGAGATTACAGTTGATAAAATTAAGACGGTTTGAGGTTATAGTGTTCGATGTCTTATTTCATCTGTCGAAGAGTACATTCTAAGATGAGTGTGGCATCCTGTCTATCGATAGCATTTGTTTGCAAAAAATGTCTATCGACAGCATTTGCAAAAAAGTCTGTCGATAGACAGCATTTTCTTGCAAAAGATGTCTATCAACAGCATTTGCAAAAAAGTCTGTCGATAGACAGCATTTTCTTGCAAAAAAAGTCTATCGATAGCACGTCTTTACAAAAAATGTGCATCGATAGCAATTCTTTGCAAAAAATGTCTATCGATAGCTTTTTTTTTGCAAAAAAGTCCATCGAAAGCATTTTTTTGGAAAAAATTTCTTTCGGCAGCATTTTTTTGCAAAAAATGTCTATCGACAGCATTTGCAAAAAAGTCTATCGATAGACAGCATTTTCTTGCAAAAAAAGTCTATCGATAGCATTTTTTTTGCAAAAAATGTCTGTCTAATAGTGATGCGAAACTTCACGAAAATAGGCGTTCGCCACACTTCCGTTATCACGCACGCTTCGATTAAAAGAAAAATATTTGGCTGCGAGTGCTCGTTGCGTTGGTTTAAAGTGGTTGCGCGGTCTCACTGATTAGTTGGGCGAACTCGCTAGAGAGTTGGGCGAACTCACTTTTCGATGTCACGACAACTATTCGAGATTGTTATAGGCACCGAGTAAATCGTTGTAGCAACTTATTTCTGGCCAACTCATTAAAGCTGTGTTGGGCCAACTACTCTTTTTTCTCCGTGTACTCTCAACGTGTTCTCGACTCGCTCACAACTTACTTTCAACTTATTAATAAATTACTCTCAACTTACACAAAACTGTAAGAAAGCTCAAGAACATTATCTTGGGAATGACAATTAAATTGGCAAATGATTAATTTACTTTAGAGATTGTGTCATGATCGACTTGTGGAACCTTCGAAACAACGAGTAACCTCTTCGTTCTTCCGATTACGATTAGGATATTCAGTTTAACGTTGGTGGACTTGCAGAACCGGCCTGAATCTCGTTCTTCACTCGGCCCGAACCTCTGAACTTACTCTCAACATACTCTCGACTCTCTCTCAACTTATTTTCAATTTATTAATAAATTACTCTAAACTTACACAAAACTGTAAAAAATCTCAAGAACGTTATCTTGGGAATGACAATTAAATTGGCAAATGATTAATTTACTTTAGAGATTGTGTCATGATCGACTTGTGGAACCTTCGAAACAACGAGTAACCTCTTCGTTCTTCCGATTACGATTAGGATATTCAGTTTAACGTTGGTGGACTTGCAGAACCGGCCTGAATCTCGTTCTTCACTCGGCCCGAACCTCTGAACTTACTCTCAACATACTCTCGACTCTCTCTCAACTTATTTTCAATTTATTAATAAATTACTCTAAACTTACACAAAACTGTAAGAAAGCTCAAGAACATTATCTTGGGAATGACAATTAAATTGGCAAATGATTAATTTACTTTAGAGATTGTGTCATGATCGACTTGTAGAACCTTCGAAACAACGAGTAACCTCTTCGTTCTTCCGATTACGATTAGGATATTCAGTTTAACGTTGGTGGACTTGCAGAACCGGCCTGAATCTCGTTCTTCACTCGGCCCGAACCTCTGAACTTACTCTCAACATACTCTCGACTCTCTCTCAACTTATTTTCAATTTATTAATAAATTACTCTAAACTTACACAAAACTGTAAAAAATCTCAAGAACGTTATCTTGGGAATGACAATTAAATTGGCAAATGATTAATTTACTTTAGAGATTGTGTCATGATCGACTTGTGGAACCTTCGAAACAACGAGTAACCTCTTCGTTCTTCCGATTACGATTAGGATATTCAGTTTAACGTTGGTGGACTTGCAGAACCGGCCTGAATCTCGTTCTTCACTCGGCCCGAACCGCTGAATTTACTCTCAACATACTCTCGACTCCCTCTCAACTTATTTTCAACTTATTAGTAAATTACTCTAAACTTACACAAAACTGTAAAAAATTTCAAGAACGTTATCTTGGGAATACCAATTCAATTGGCGAATGATTAATTTCATTTATACAAGTCCACCAGCGTCAATTATGAATTCACCAATCCTAATCGGGCGAATGGAAAGATTACCCGTCAGTTAAAAAGTTTCGCAAATCTATCACGACTCAATCACTGAATTGAATTCAATAGTCTCCAAGACAATAGTCGAATACGAATTTAATTGGCATTCCCAAGATAACGTTCTCGAGCTTTTTTACAGTTTTGTGCAAGTTTAGAGTAATTTATTGATAAGTTGAAAGTAAGTTGTGAGCGAGTCGAGAACACGTTGAGAGTAAGTTCAGCGGTTCAGGACGAGTGAAGAACGAGATGCCGGTCGGTTCTGCTGCAAGTCCACCAGCGTTTCTTAAAGTTTTGTGCAAGTTGAGAATAAGTTGAGACAGTGGAAAGTGTGTAAAGAGTTACACATGAAAAGAATATCTAATCCGTTCAATTAATTGAACCTATTATTATCTTCCACATATTTAAACCGGTGCGGTGGTCAAACCGGTGCGGTGGTCTTGTGGTCAGTGTACTGGCCTCTAGTCCAGGGTATTCGGAAAAAAAGTCCTTCGGAAAAAAAGTCTTGGAAAAAAGGTCTCTGGAAAAAAAGTCCTGTGGAAAAAAGGTGCTGTGGAAAAAAGGTCCTGTGGAAAAAAGGTCCGGTGGAAAAAAGGTCCGGTGGAAAAAAGGTCCGATGGAAAAAAGGTCCAGTGGAAAACAAATACGGTGGAAAAAAAGTACGGTGGAAAAAAAGTCCGGTGGAAAAAAAGTCCGGTGGAAAAAAAGTCCGGTGGAAAAAAAGTCCGGTGAAAAAAAGTCCGGTGGAAAAAAAGTACGGTGGAAAAAAAGTCCGGTGGAAAAAAAGTCCGGTGGAAAAAAAGTCCGGTGGAAAAAAAGTCCGGTGGAAAAAAAGTCCGGTGGAAAAAAAGTCCTGTGGAAAAAAGGTGCTGTGGACCAGATGCTAAATTTGAAGACCGACTTTACACACCCCAATTTCAAATAAAATCCGACTTTGCACCCACACCGACCAGATGCTAAATTTGAAGACCGACTTTATACACCCCAATTTCAAATAAAATCCGACTTTGCACACACACCGACCAGATGCTAAATTTGAAGACCGACTTTATACACCCCAATTTCAAATAAAATCCGACTTTGCACACACACCGACCAGATGCTAAATTTGAAGACCGACTTTATACACCCCAATATTAAGTAAAATCCTACCCGCATATTACTTCGGTTATACACCAAATTTAGGCTTCATAGTTCATATTTTGCTGAAGTTAATGCTATAACGTAAATTTAAAAAAAAATCAAAATTCTATAAAATCGGAAGCGATTTTCTGATTTCGGCCAAATTCAAAACCAAAGAGCATTAAATGTACCTGCACTTAAGGAGAACTATTGAGCAAGATATGCTAACATTTACGAAAGAGCATTCACACTCTTTTTTTTAATTTGAAAAAGCTATAAGACTCGAATTTAAGGATACATTTTGTCAAAAACTGCAACAATCAAAGGCGGGCTGCAACCATACACCGGACTTTTTTTCCACCGGACTTTTTTTCCACCGGACTTTTTTTCCACCGTACTTTTTTTCCACCGGACTTTTTTTCCGCGGACTTTTTTTCCACCGGACTTTTTTTCCACCGGACTTTTTTTCCGCCGTACTTTTTTTCCGCGGACTTTTTATCCACCGGGCTTTTTTTCCACCGGACTTTTTTTCCACCGTACTTTTTTCCACCGGACTTTTTT
This sequence comes from Ephialtes manifestator, assembly GCA_963970395.1. Classification (NCBI taxonomy): domain Eukaryota; kingdom Metazoa; phylum Arthropoda; class Insecta; order Hymenoptera; family Ichneumonidae; genus Ephialtes; species Ephialtes manifestator. The sequence goes on from OZ019980.1 coordinate 20,339,854, forward strand.
TCCACCGGACTTTTTTTCTGCAGGACCTTTTTTCGGAGACTTTTTTTCCGGGGTCCTTTTTTCCACGGGACTTTTTTTCCGGGATTCCTAGTCCAGAGCATCGGTAGGTCGCGGGTTCGATTCTCGGTGCCGTCGATTTTCGTCGAAAATATAAATACGGGCGCGATGAAGCTCCAGATGTATACATGAAACCCACACAGGTATTTCTACCTGTGGAAGGTCACATGTATACAGCTGTAGTCCGTGTTTACGTTCTCGACGAAACGTGACGTAGCTCCGGTGCCGTGAGGCGAACTCGAGACCGGCTATATCGGCATAGGTTTTCCGCAGTTTTCCTATGCCCATAGCAGAAATGCTATGGCGAATGCGATATAGAGGGGGAAGTCGGATGCGGCCGCATGGGAGCCTGGTTACTGATCCGGACCAGACCCCGAGGGGGGACTGGCTACTGATCCGGGCCGACCCTGCAATAGGCGTAATGCCTCCAGGTGGGGGGAAATGCATTAAAAAAATATATATTATCTTCCACATAATTCCTGAGTACAGTAGCCTCCCACTAAGTGCTTGCTTGCTAAGTGCTCGCCGAGGCGCCTTCCCCTCGATCGGGAGGCGTGAATTTTCCCCCACCAAGACTACGAGCCCGGCCGATCGCGGACGAATGCGCCCGAGCTCTGCCGGTCTCGGCCGAATGCGGCCCGAGCTCGCAGAATCTCTACGGAGAGGTGGTAACTCGCTAAGTGCTCGTTTTTACCCCTACAGCCCCGTAGGCGAGCACTTAGCGGGAGGCTACTGTATGATGCGTCGTGACCCTGGGCAACAAAACCTCACTTTTTTAACTCCATGTCCAATTGACGTTTGAAAACATCACCGAACATTGACAGACGTGAGCCCATCCGCCACTCTCAGCTGCCGTCAGTTTAAGCAGAAGTTGAGCAACTTCATAATTCATTTTCTTCGCGATAATGGGTGGGGGTCAAAATAGCGAATGACCAAAATAGTGAATGGCTAAAATAGCAAATATCAAAATATGGAACGTCTAAATATAGAATGGCCATCATTATAAAATTGGCCATTTTAGCCATTCGCTATTTTGATCATTCGCTATTTTGACCTCCAGTCTTATTAAAATGCAATCAAAATGGTGAATGGTCAAAATAGCGAATGGCTAAAATAGCCAATTTCATAATGATGGCGATTCTATATTTAGACGTTCCTTATTTTGAAATTCGCTATTTTAGCCATTCGCTATTTTGGTCATTCGCCATTGTGACCCCCACCCGCGATAATAGTTCGGAATGAAGAACTGCTTATATTTCTGAATTCTTAATTTCATGATCTTTACGAATTTGTGGTCGAAACATAATTTCGAATTTTTTCCGAGATAAATATTTTTATAACTGAAAAACTACACCACTTAAGAAAAAAATAGACACTTACATACGAAAGTTCATGAACAATCATTACAGACCGCCCCTTAAACTATCCAAAATCAAACTCCACAACGAATAAAAAGGGGGTGGCCACCTGGGAATTGTCACCCTGTATATACTTACGTTGCCGAAACTGTAGTGCGATAATTCCATCATACGTCCAGCAGTGAGTTTGCGCGGATAATTGGAGATTACGATTATCATAAGAATTGCAAGAGCAGATTTTCCAGGCAGTTTAAACCACTCGATCATATACGCTGTTTTTCCGATTTGCTGACACTATCAAGCATTAAATATATATTATTCGACGCTTCTACACAATGTTAAAATTATTCAAAAAATCGGTATGGTTATTTTTTACCTGTTCCTTCAAAATTTCACCGATGTGACAAAATATGAGAGTATTGAAAACTGTCGAAATAAGAAAAAGAAAATACGTTGAAAATCCCAGAAAACTGCCATTTTCCAACTCCTGCAACGATGTGTAGACATATTATTGGCCGTTCGGACGAAATTTATAATACCAAACAAATAACGAGATAATTGAATACAATATCTTTTGTTTCGTCAATTGCGTAACGAGATGTAACATTTTTGTACCAACAAACAGAAATACTCGAACCAACATATAATTAGCGTGGAGCTGAACATTTCTAGCAGACATATCTCCCGTAGAAGTTCATCAATCTTGGATGCAAATCTAGGAAAAAAAATGCAGTGGCTTAAGATGACAAAAAAAAATGGATAAAAAAAATAAATAAAGTGGAAAATAAAAAATGATGTCACGTTCAATAACAAAATTTCATAGAAGTTTTATATTTCTAAAGTACAAAAAAATATTTTTTCCTAATCTGGATACGCCGTAGATTTCACTTTTTTCCTTTTTTTTTTAATGTAACACTCTTGAGTTTCATTTTTATTTCACAGAAAAAAAAATCTCAGCATTTTTTCCAGATGCAAACAATATTAATCAGAATTCGAAGGCCATTTAAATGTGGAAGGAGTTTCGTCTTTTGCAAGTGTATTACATTTTTTTTTTTTGAATTTCACGATTTCGAAAAATTTGAAAAAAAAAAAAAAAATCGGTAGCGATTTAGATGATTAAGTTAATACAAATTTAAGAAATAATAATTTTCTAATTACCTCAGTGTTCTCACGTGAATCCGAATAATAAAAGTGATTCGATATTTTTTCTGGATTTATCAACTTCGAAAAATCTGAATTCTAAATTTGGGAAAATTTGGGGAAAGCTAAAAATTCAAAACCCTTCACGAAAAACTATTCGGGGTGAAAAGCAGAGAGTGCATATAAATTTATAGGAAAAAATATTTTCAAAAACAAAAAATACTCCACCTTACAAAAAAAAATCGGTATCGGTTTCGACGGTTTAGTTAATACAAATTTAAGAAATAATAATTTTCGAATTACTTCAATGTTCTCACGAATAATAAAAGCGATTCAACATTTTTTCTGGATTTCTCAACTTCGAAAAATCGGTATTATAAATTTAGGTAAATTTGGGGAATGCTAAAAATTAAAAATCCTTCATGAAAAATTATTCTGGATGAAAAGTAGCGAAGGCATATCGTAGAAGTTACTCATCTTAGAAAAAATACTCCATCGTAGAAAAAAAAAAATCGGTATCAGTTTCGATGGTTTAGTTAATACAAATTTAAGAAATAATAATTTTCTAATTACTTCAATGTTCTCACGACAGTCCGAATAATAAAAGCGATTCGACATTTTTTGTGGATTTCTCAACTTCGAAAAATCGGTATTATAAATTTAGGTAAATTTGGGGAATGCTAAAAATTAAAAATCCTTCACGAAAAATTATTCTGAATGAAAAGTAGCAAAGGCATATCGTAGAAGTTACTCATCTTGGAAAAAATACTCCATCGTACAAAAAGAAAAAAAAATCGGTATCGGTTTCGATGGTTTAGTTGATACAAATTTAAGAAATAATAATTTTCTTATTACCTCAATGTTCTCACGACAGTCCGAATAATAAAACCGATTCGACCTTTTTTCTGTATTTGTCAACTTCGAAAAATCGGTATTATAAATTTAGGTAAATTTGGGGAATGCTAAAAATTAAAAATCCTTCACGAAAAATTATTCTGGATGAAAAGTAGCGAAGGCATATCGTAGAAGTTATAAGAAGTTATACTCCATCGTAGAAAAAAAAAATCGGTATTGGTTTCGATGGTTCAGTTAACACAAATTTAAGAATTAATAATTTTCTAATTACCTCAATGTTCTCACGTGAGTCCGAATAATAAAAGCGATTCGATTCTCCGTGACATAAATGTCATTATTCTTCTCTTCATTACCGACGAGACTCTCGAGTCTCGACATAACGATTTGTATCTGTCCGCAAGCATGAGAAACGAAAATAGCAGCAAGATCGCAAGCAGCGGTGACAATAAAGTGTAGGAAGAACGCGGACATTGATTGGCAGCAAAAAACCATTTCGTAATTGTATCCAACTTGAAGATCGACAAAATTATCGGCACCGGGAAACACAAGTTGTCTCACAGTCTGATTAAGTTCGTTAACATAACTTCCCGAGTAAAGTGGCATAGTATCGAAGAATATAGCGCTGCCGTACATGCAAATAAAGCAAGTAGCAGATAAACTCCTACCGATCCGAAGATTTCTCAACATGATATCGCGATCGTTAGTATTATCGATTTTTCGCCAATCGCTTTCGATATGCTGAACACAATATTTAATAGCATCGCGACGAAAAAAGAGAACAAAATTCTTGAGTATATTGCACGTTAAATAAATAATCCGACCAACAGCAGCGATCACTTCAAGCCGATTAAGATCTCGTAAAATGGTGTGAAATATAACACCGGTCAAAGGTATCATAACGAAAAACGGGGGAACTGGAAAAATATATTTCCACACGTATCTGTCCATTTTTGTTGGTTTCGATGTAACGTATGGCCAAACACCCAAAAGCTTCAAAAACCATTGGGTCCGATGTAAAGCGTAATTTATACCATTCACATAATCTTGATTGGATATTTTTTCGACGATCGGATTATCATTTTCCACTTTCATTGTGCAGGTTCGAAGTCGTTCGAGTGACTGTCTCGTCGACGCAGTTTTTTTTCCTACGTTTATTTATTTTTTTTGTCGTTGCTACTGTTATGGTCATTCTCATTGATCATTCATAAGTTGCGCATGTCTTGTATGGTTTTCCATTTTTTTTTCCGCCGTTATGGGCGTGTTTTTTCCCCGCCCTTAAACTTTTAAGGACGGAAGGTTTACGAGAGGCTTGCGCATGGTTTGACGTCGTTTCGTTGGACACAAAATAATTAAGGGACATGCGCACAAGGCTTTGTATTGTGGTAGACCTGACTATATATTTTCTGCTTTGGTTCGTTCATTGATTTAAATAGATGGTCGAAAACTTTCCTCGACGGTGAAACAAAAGTGGCTTAGCAACAACGAGGAATATAATAAATTGTATGGAAAATGAAAATCCATTTTTTTTTCACTGTGGGTTTTTTTTATGGGATAAGATTTTTTTTATATATTGTGACTTTATACGTGAATTCAATAACAGCAATCAAAATTGTGAATATGGTATGTTGATTTTTAAAAAATTTTGGTACCTTAAGTGTGGATTTTATGTCTATTCTTATATTTTATCATTTTCTTTTTGAGATAATTCAGTAATTTTTAGTATTTAGACTTTTGCAATGTACATTTAATTTTTATGTAATAGAATTTTTTTAAATGTACACAAAAATGGTTGAAAGCAAAAAAACGCATTTAAAACACATAAAATCTTATATTTTGCCGATTTTTAAAAAAATTTCTATACTCATATTATTTTTATGAGTATAGTAACCAATTAATCGCCAATGACGCATATTTAACTAATAAATTTCTTTTTCCCAAATTAATTAATTTTACCGTGAAAAAAAGAATCAAACATTTTTGTGTTGTGTTATCTTCGTGGGATATGAGTTTTATCTTTGGATATAACTGTATAATGAGTAAAACGTCATTAATTAAACTGTGAATGACTATATATTTTCTGCTTTGGTTCGTTCATTGATTTAAATAGATGGTCGAAAACTTTCCTCGACGGTGAAACAAAAGTGGCTTAGCAACAACGAGGAATATTATAAATTGTATGGCAAATGAAAAACCATTTTTTTTTTCACTGTGGGTTTTTTTATGGGATAAGATTTGTTAATATATTGTGACTTTATACGTGAATTCGATAACATCAATCAAAATTGTGAATATGGTATGTTGATTTTTAAAAAATTTTGGTACCTTGAGTGTGGATTTTATGTCTATTCTTATATTTTATCATTTTCTTTTTGAGATAATTCAGTAATTTTTGGTATTTAGACTTTTGCAATGTACATTTAATTTTTATGTAATAGAATTTTTTTAAATGTACACAAAAATGGTTCAAAGCGAAAAATGCATTTAAAACACATAACATTTTTGAAAAAGTTACTATAGTTATATTATTTTTATGAGTATAGTAACCAATTAATCGCCAATGACGCATATTTAACTAATAAATTTCTTTTTCCCAAATTAATTAATTTTACCGTGAAAAAAAGAATCAAACATTTTTGTGTTGTGTTATCATCATGGGATATGAGTTTTATCTTTGGATATAACTGTATAGTGAGTCAAACGTTATTAATTAAACTGTGAATGAGGTTTGTCATTTTTTTTTGTACTTTCACTGAATAAATAAATTTTTACTTATTATGCCAATAAATAAAAAAATTAAAATTGGAAATACATAAGAAATTATCTGTTTTCTGGATAATAAACGATTTACGTATTAATTAAATATATTCTGGCTAATTCGAGGCATAATATTAAATTTCATGGATTAACTTTTTAATAAACAAAAAAAAATAAAATGAAATCCATCACAGGAAAAAAATGAGACTTACAGTGAAAGAATCTCAGAAATAAAATAAATAGAAATGTTCATGATAATTTTCATTTTATGATTTTATGATAACAAGTAATTAAGCACCAACTACTTTTATTTCTTTTTTACTACAAAAAATACATTATTTTATACAATTAATATTGCCATTCGTCATTTGTTACTTACCAATTTTGAGTATTTTACAATAATAATTTATCGAATTATGATTCGCCCATTTGACGCAACATATTTAAGTACGCGAATGACGTTTGCATAATCTAGAAATTTGAGTGTCGTTTGGAATGAGATAAAAAAAAAATTTCAAGGATTTTTTATTCTGTTTTATACTTACGCTACCAAAACTATTGTACGATAATTCCATCATCTGTCCGGCAGTGAGTTTTGGTGGATATTTTGACACTCCGATAAGCATCATTAATGCTAATCCAGTTTTACCAGGTAATCTATACCATTCCATCATGTATGCAGCTTTTCCGACCTCCTCGCACTGTCAATTTGTAAAAAAAAAAATTTCAAAAATTTTTCATGATTTTGTGTGCATAAAAAAAATTGTGATTTATTACCTGTTCTTTAAGAAGTTCACCGATGTGACAAAATACGAATATATTGAAGCAAAATGAGAGGAGGAGCAGAAAATACGCGAAAAGTCCAAAAGCATCGCTGTTTTCCAAATTCTGAAATGAATTTCCATTTGAATTTGTTCATTTACAACCAAAAGTTCGATTCGATGGAAATTTAAGGAGTTCGCAATTGAAAAAAAAATCAATGGAATTGCAGTTTCTAACAACAATAGTTTTGAATAATACGAATTCAATTATTAGAAATAATTTAATGAAAAACAAATTGTCAAAAAATTACTAACTATTTGGAAAACCGGTTTTTGGTTTTTTTTTTAATAAATAAAAATATTTATGTATTTAAAATAAAATTTTAATAAATAAAAATATTTATTTATTTTAAAAAAAAATTTAATAAATAAAAATATTTATTTATTTACAACAAAAAATTAATAAATAAAAATATTTATTTATTTTTTAAAAAAATTTAGTAAATAAAAATATTTATTTATTTAAAAAAAAAAATTTATTTAAAAAAAATGATGCCATTTTCGGACGAAATATATTTGAAGATCGCGACAAAATAAATTGTTCAACAATTATTTACGATTTGATGAAAAATTGATTTCAGATGATTTTTTAATTAAAAACAAAGTACGCACACTTTGGATTTAAAAATATATATTAAAAAATGTATATCATTATTATTTACCGTCACACAAAAATATTCCAGCCAGCATATCATCAAAGTGGAGCATAGCGCTTCCATTAAACATATTTCTTGTAAAATTCCATCGATTTTCGCAGCAAATCTAAAATGAGGTACATTTTTTGGAAGTTTAACTTGACTTATAAATAATGTTGGCGGACAGATCCAAATTTTTTTTTTTCATTGTAATAATGTTTTATTTTTTTTATAAATCAATATCGAAATTTTACAACATAGCGATCGTTTCCTGCACTAAATTTATCATTGATAATCACTTATCGTTATTCACGTGGAAAAATGGAGCCGGATATTTCAGAATTTACACGAGTTAAAATGTTTAGACAATTTTTAAAAAAATTTAAGTTTAAGTAGAAATTTTTTAAATATCGTTCGGGCCGTTAAAATTTTACGATATTTTGAATTTTTAGAAAAATTTATGCAGAGCATAAACAAGTCTGTAAAATAAGACCTTCCAAATTGATGCCCAATTATTTATTTTTATTTTTATATTTTTTTAGTTCTAGAATATTTGAAGTAATCCTGGCTAATTTTCTCCATAATTTTCTGTACTATTCTATATGTCGGAAAAAACACTTTAAATTTTTTTTAGCTTTTGTTTACTGATATTTTTAATTTATGAATTTTTTATATAAAAAATTTGCGCCGGACTTAAAAAATTTGAAGTTATTTAAAAAATCCTGTATTAGATCACAACATTTTTTAGCTATGATCTAGAATGGACAAACGTTTGCGTCTTCTCGATAATACAAAAATCTGAAAAAAATCATGCGTATTAAAGATGTGAAAAAGATTAATATTGCATAATAATGATTCCAAAATGTTATTAACAAATTGATGAAAAATAAAATTGTTCAAAAAATCTTTCGACAATCTAATTTTTTTTTCGGCAAAAATAATTCCTTCGTTTTTTTGAATACGCATGAATTTTTTCAATATTTTTATTTCACTTTGAATTTTTCATTTTTTTACATGGTGAAAATCCCAAAATTCGAGATTAATTTAAAAAAAAAAATTTGTTTACATCGAGAAATGTTTGCAATGTTGAAAAAAATTTCTGGAACACTGTTAAAAAGATTGGAAGTTTTTATTCATAAACTCGTCATCGAAATTTAATATACAATTGTGCTATAAAATTCATGTACTTTTCCAGTAAAATTAAAGCAAATTATTAAAATTCAAGTACTTTTGCTGTAAAATTAAAGTAAATTATTGAATGTGCTGTACCATACATTAATTTTACATTACATTTGTATACTAAATTTAATATACTGGTTTATGAATAAAAACTTCCAGTAAAAGTACACTAAATTTCAAGGAGATTTTTTTTACAATGAACTTATGCGAAATGAATATGAGGAGCGACTACACTCAGAGAAAATGATGGTATTAGGAACTATAAAGTGACAACTATTCATTTTTTGTTCGTACGACCAATTTTGCTTCCTCATAGAGGAAGCTTTGTTTTCATGAAAATTTTTTTTTCGAGATTTTCATATCAGTACACTCAGAATGGGCCAAAACGTCGAGAAAAGTGATTTAGAAAAAATGTCTGTATGTGTGTGTATGTGTGTATGTTACTAGATCGAAAAATGTAAACCTTTATAACTCGGGAATGCCTTGAGATATCAAGCTAAAATTTGGACCATAGATAGAGGAATCAAGCCTCATCGTTCATACAGATTTTTGTTAAAATCCACTTCATCGTTAAATTATTACGCGTTTTTTAATTTTTTGAAAAATGTCTGTTTACGCGATAACTCTTTCAATTTTCGAGATATTGATCTTAAAATTGGTATGAATGTGAGCTTTCATACGCCGGTGATCGCTATTGAATTTGGTTAAGATCGGTTGAACCGCAAAAATTTTATGATATTTTGAATTTTTCAAAAAATTGACATAATCGCTCTGTTGTAACTTTTGCAAAATTTAAGATAGCGAGCTCAAATTTTGTTTATAAATGAAACAATATTCAGCCATTATAGATGTATAATTTAGTGACGAACGGTATGAAATTTTTGATTTTATGGAATGTTGAATTATTTTTGAAAATATACATTATCACATTCACTTTCGGAAACGCTCTAATAATCACGAAATAACGTAATAACGAAATAGAAAAAGCGAATCCACAACATGTATATTTATCTAATTAAAACAAGGATGCAAATTAGAACCTTGCACATTGCTTCCTCATTATTTTTCGCGTTTTACAAAGCTTCCTCTATGAGGAAGCCAAAAATTGAATAACATACTTCCTCATAGAGGTAGCTTTGTAAAACGCGAAAAATAATGAGGATGCAATGTGCAAGGTTCTACTTTGCATCCTTGTTTTAAGGAGGATCGGTGGCCACTCCCAAAGTCAAATCAGAGATAAATTTTCGCGATCGATTCTTTAAAGTTTAATGCATTAAATAATAACAGTGGAGGGTGATTTGTATTGAAGCATGTAGACTTAATCCAGAGAAAGATTAATAATCACGGATTTGCATAAAGATTAACTGATTAACGTTTCTTTTCAGTGTGATATATTTTCGTTCAGTTTTTTCCAAGTATTATCTTTAATTCTTTGCCGATTTTTATGAACGATAGCTCATTGTTTTTCTTAAAAGATACTCTACGAATTGACCTCCTAGATATTTCATAGTGTTCATCGTTTTGTAATTATAGCCTGTTGTTTATGAAAGTATTTTAATTTCTGTTAACCAACAGTCTAGAATTATTAAACAATTAACACTATAAAATATCTAGGCGGTCAATTCGTAGAGTATCTTTTAAGGTAGAGAATGAGCTGTCACTCATTCAAATCGGCCAAGAATTACAGATTATACTTGAAAAAAACTGAACGAAAATGTATCCCATTGAAAACAAACGTTAATCAGTTAATATTTATGCAAATCCGTCACTATTAATCTTTCTCTGGATTAAGTCTACATGCTTCAATACAAATCACCCTCCACAGCTATTATTTAATGCATTAAACTTTAAAGAATCGATTACAAAAATTTATCTCTGATTTGATTTGGACAGTCGTCACCGATCGTCCTTAATAGTTACCACAACTATCAAATAGTTACTATAACTACAAAATAGTTACCACAAATATTTTCATAGTTACCGTAATATGAAAATAGTTGCATGGACTGAAAATTAATAGTTGTCACTTTATAGTTGTCTGTACTACCACAATTTCTCCGAGTGTATCTTAAGGTCCAAAATCTGATCTTACCCCAATGTCCTAACGTGAGTTTCGACGATAAAAGCAATGCGATTTTCAATAACATCAGTCTCACAATTTTCTTCAGGGTTCACAAGATTCTCGAGTCTTGCAATAACGACTTGAACTTGTCCACAAGCATGACCAACGAGTGTAGCAGCAAGATCACAAATAGCAGTGACAATGATATGCAGAAAAAATGCAGATCCCCAATTGAAGCAAACGACCATTTCATAATTGTATCCCTTTTGAAGATCGATAAAAATATCGGTACCAGGAAATGCGAGAGGTCTGACAGTTTCGTTGAATTCATTGACATAACTTCCAGCAAGTAATGGCAGAGCATTAAAAAACAAAGCACCGCCATACATGCATCCAACGCAAATCAATGACAAATCATGTCCGATTTTCAAATTTTTCCTCATGATCTCGCGATCACTTTGATTCTCAAGTTTTCGCCAATCAAACTCCATATGTTGTATGCAAATTCTGATTGATCCGGTATGAAAGATGAGAACATAATTTTTCGCCAAATTTGTAATTTGGTAAGTCATTGGACCAAGACATGCGAGAATTTCGATGCCACTTAAGTCTCTCATTATGACGTGTGACGTCAATGGTATCAACCATCCTAAAACGAAAATCGTTGGTATTGGGAGAAAAAATTTCCAAACGAATCTTTCCATTATGGTTGGATTTGATGCGATGTAGGGCCAAACGCCCAAAAATGTTAGAAACCATCGGGTGTATTTGACAGCAAATTTAATGTCTTCTACATGATTTTTGTTGATCACTTCGTCGACCTTTTGGTCTTGATGATCTGTTGTCATCGCGACTCTTCAAACGTATGCGAATTACTGGCTCTGGAAAACTTTCTTTTTTTTCGTCGTTGTTTTCTTCGTGCTTTTTTTTCCGGATGATTATACGTCTTGACCAACTCGGTTATTCTCATTGTTTTTGCATGAGCAAAGCTTGCCTCGTGATTTTCCATTTTTCTACCTCTGTTTTTTTATTGGGGGAGTGACTGACATTCTCCCCCCCCTCACAATATTAACCCTTTCTTCGCGATGCGTAGATATCGTGGAGGGAAAAAACTCACGCGCATGAATTATCAATAACTCGTCAGTGGCGATGCAATTGAAAGACATGCGCATTTTTCGTAGGTCACTGCTCTCGCTTTTTTCCCCCTTTTGTTCCTAAAAAAATCATTAACGCTTGCTGAACGACGCTGAACGTTTCGGCGATATTATTAGACGCTTCGTGATGCTCGCTCAGTGATAAACTAAACTGGCGCTGTGAACATTTTTGGAAAATAATTGAAATAGTGAAAAGCAATTAATTTGGAATAATATAATTTTAATATATTTTGGAATGCATTGGAGTGCATTTCAATTACTTGGTGAGTTATAATTTCAAGCAACTTTATCAAATTTTTAGACAATAAAATGAAAGCAATAAAATAATTTTTTATAATTTATCAGTAATTAATTATTATGCCTATATTTTTAGAATCGATTATTTTTGCCTTTCTCAATAAAATTTTAGAGAAATTTATATAAAATAACAGTTTAATTTCAATTGTTTATTATTATTATCGTTTTTTACTATATTAGGAATAAATTTAATTTATATATATAAGTTACAATGAGACAAATAATTTTGACAACAATATAATATATTGTTCTAGCAGAAGCTTGTTTTGGATCATTTTTAGTAATTATTTAACCAACAGAAAAAAGAAAATTTTGAGGTTTATATACACTTTCTTAAATACAATAAATGTATTATATGACAATAAACTCTTTATTACAATAATTTGGTAGCGGGCTCTACATTTTTTTAAATGCTTTTTTATAATTAAATTTTTTTTAATATTTCATATTTATTTGTATTTTATTATAATGCTTTAGATAAAATTTTGTTACTCATGAATTTATTAGGAGATGACGATATTATCATTATTATTTCCCGTGAAAGATTTTTTTTAAATTTATTCACGATCAAAATAAACCACTCTGTAAAATATTTTTTTTTTTTAGTTTGGCCTAATTTTTATTTTTTTAAATTTAACCACTTTTTTTTAGAATAATTTTTTCCATATTTGACACTTTTTCTAAAAGTACGAAGTGAAAGAAAAAGTTTAAAATTTACCACCTTAATTTATAGCCTAAAACAAATTTAAATAGGCAAATAAATTTTTTTTTAAGTGTTTACCAAAATGTTCTGAATTTTTTTAAAAATAAAGTTGCCAATAATTTTATAGTGTGAACTGCTAATATTTGCTACTTAATATGCCAACATATTTTTCTCCCCTTACATCGAAATATAACAAAACAATAATTTGCAACAATTTAATTCAAATGAGATGCAATCGTCTAATTCCAATTTATTTAAAAAATTTATTTCTATTTAAAAAAAAAAAAAAATTTTTAATATCAATAAAATTTCGAAGTAAATATTTTCAACTATACATTTTTACGGTTTTTGAATATTTTTTGCAAAATTAAAGTTGATAGCAAAAAAGAAAAACTTCACTGTAGAAATGGATATTTATTGATATTATTCAGCGACAGTTCGTAGCATGTTTAGATACACGAGAGATGACTTGATTACCTGAAAAAAAAAAAAGCAAAAGCCATTTATCGTTATTTTTTATATGGATAAATATATAAAAATGTATTATTGTACTGCCATGTACTTACGCCTCCAAAACTGCAAACTGAAAGTTCCATCATTCGTCCAGCTGTGAGCTTACGAGGAAAATTTGCCATAGCGATTACCATTACAAGCGCAAGGCCAGTTTTTCCGGGCAGCCTGTACCATTCGATCATGTACGTGGCTTTTGCGACTTGATGACACTGGCAATTTAATATGAGTCAATATTAAAAGTTTTAAATGTTTTTGTTAATTTTGCAAGAAAAAAAAAGATTATTTTTATAATTTAACAAAAAAAAAAAAGATTATTTTAATAATTAAAAAAAATTAATATTTTTAACTATACATTTAACTATAATAATATTGTTAAACATTCAATATTTTTTTATATCGTTTTTACCGTGCATATTATCATTGAAATATTTTTATTGTTTATATATTTTCAGTAAATGTGAGTTTTGATGAATCAATTTAATCTATATAAAAAATTGATTATTTTAATAATTAAATTAAAAAATTTAAAAATAATGTTTAACTAGAAATTGATCAAAATTTTTCTGTAAAATTAAGAAAATGTTTCTCTGTGTCACTTAGGTTATTGTTAAACATACAATATTTTTTTATATCGTTTTTATTGTGCATATTATCATTGAAATATTTTTATTGTTTATATATTTTCAGTAAATGTGAGTTTTGAGGATTCAATTTAATCTATATAAAAATAATAGATTATTTAAATAATTAAACAAAAAAACAAACAAAAAAAATTATATTTTTAACTAGAAATTGATGAAAATTTTTCTGTAAAATTAAGAAAATGTTTCTCTGCGCTATTTAGGTTATTGTTAAACGTAAAATATTTTTTATATCGTTTTTACCGTGCATATTATCATTGAAATATTTTTATTGTTTATATATTTTCAGTAAATGTGAGTTTTGAGGAATCAATTTAATCTATATAAAAAAGAATTGATTATTGTAATAATTAAACAAAAAAACAAACAAAAAAAAAATAATATTTTTAACTAGAAATTGATCAAAATTTTTCTGTAAAGTTGAGAAAATGTTTCTCTGTGTCATTTAGGTTATTGTTAAACGTACAATATTTTTTTATATCGTTTTTACTGTGCATATTATCACTTGTAATACCACAAGAGCTTTGAAATTATCGGATATTTCCTGACAGGTTCGTTGCAAACAAATGAACGAGTCAAGTTTTCCAGGTTAAAAAATCACGAGCGCGTAGCGCAAGTGATTTTTCTGGAAAACTTGACGAGTTTATTTGTTTGCAGGGAACCTGGAGGGAAATATCAGATTAATTTCGAAGCTCGAGTGGTGTTCGGGGGATTATTTTTTCTATTCAAATTGCGACAAATGGAATTGCACCATGAGACAAAAATTATCATTCCGACAAGGAAATTTCATAATCAGAACAAAAACCTTTTAATTCATGTTTAAAGGATTGCAGTTAAATACACAATTGTTATAGACATTTGTATATTGATTCCAGACTGAGGTTTTCGATTTAATCGTATTAACAGGGTCATTTCCCTTTACTTTTTCATCAATAGTTTGCAAGGATTCAACTCCAAACCTACTCATATCAAATAAAAATCCTTTAACTGCCACAATAAAATTCAATCTGTCAGTTTGACAGATGGTTGACGCGGCTAAATGATTTTTTGTTTTATATATATAACCAACACGCAAAATTATCAAAAAATTATCAGTATAATACTGTGTAGCTTGCCCCACGTGACGTCGAATGGTGCAATTCCATTGGTCGAAATTTGGATGGGAAAAATAATCATTGAAATATTTTTATTGTTTATATATTTTCAGAAAATATGAGTTTTCAGGAATCAATTTAATGTATTCTAACAATTTTAACAATGATTGTTTTAAATTGACAAGAAAATGTTGTACAATTTTTTCACAAAAAAAAAGAAAGGTAAGTTTATATAGTTACTAATTTGTGAAAAGTTCGAGTGCGAAAATCGATAAAAAAATTGAGTTACCTGTTCTTGTAGAAGTTCACCGATGTGGCAAAAAATGAATATATTGAAGCTTAAAGATATCAGTAGCACCAAATACGTTATTATTGCAACAGTTTCGCTGTTGTTCCATTCCTGCAATTACTTTATGTTTTTTTAAATATTATTATGAATTAATAAATCGATCAATCAATATTCAATTTTTCTACCGTCATACAGTAGTATTCGAGTAGACATATGATCAGTGTTGAGGCGACGACTTCGACGAGGCATATTTCTCGTAGAACCACTTCAATATTCGATGTTAATCTGACCTCAAAATGTACCAAAAAAAAATACACATTTTCGACTTTACTATTATATTTATATTTTTTCTTCAAATAAACAATTATTGCATAATAATAACATTAATAAAATCAATTTTACTGATTTTATTAATGTTATTATTATGCAATAATTATCTGTAGTTTTTATTTAAAAAAACACTGTATTTTAGATAAATTGACAAAAAAATAATAATAATAATATTTTCATGAAGTAGGACCGAATTATTTGGCGTTTATTAACACTTTGCAGCTTTTTATTAGAACATAATAATTATACCATAAATTGTATAATTGTTATAAATGGTATAATTAATATACCAATTCTAGTTAAAGGGTTCAAGTAAGTCTACAAACTTTTCTATAAAAAAAGAAGATAAAAAAATGATACAATTATATAATAATGTACAGCAATTCAAATTTCAATTAATTCTCGTTCAAATTATGCTCCAAATCAATTTACTTATTTTTATTTATTTATTCGAAAATTTGCCATGAAGAAATTTATCATTTACAAAACAAGCAAAAAAATTACCATTTACAGGAATAAAAATTACAACAACCTATAAAAATAGGAATTTACAATTACTATTCTATTATAAAAATAGTAATTCACAATTACTATTTTACTATAAAAATAGTAATTACTATTTTTATAATTTATTCTAACACAATAATCAATTTCTAACAAAAATGTAATATGTGAGGCATTCTTCGTCAATCCAGCCACTTTTTTTTCGAACCTTTTTGATTAGTCCCATAATTGGACTCATTGTAGTACCACTTGAAAGTACTCTCTCCTAATTTTTTCAGATTTTTAAATCCAATATTACGGAACATGGGCTATTTCTTTAAAGTCAATATATCTTAAAAAATTAAAGTCATAGAAAAACATTGTTTCAACATAAATGTTGTAGTTTCATGTGAACTTTTCAATGAAATTTTTCAAATAATTTTGTCGGCCCGATAACAATGCTTTTTCGCTTAAATATATAAAGATTATTTTTTAACCAAAAAATGCAATTTTTTTTTGGCTGCAAAAATTACAGAATCTTTGTGCCTATCTATTGATAACATAGAAAAATTGTCAGAGTGGGTCCGATCAAAGTTCCGGAGTAAAGACATCATTTGTTCAAGGTGAAAAAAAATTTGTTGAGAAAAAAAAAGAAAAATGTTAACAACGCTTTTATTTGAAACTTGTAGTCCATGCGATGACAAATAAATAAAATAATTGGTCCATTATAGACTTTATAAAAATGTTATCTGGACAAAATTTTTTTTACTCTCTAGTAATTATTTTTTTATTCCGTAACTTTGATCGACCCACTCTGACAATTTTTCTATGTTATCAATAGATAGGCGCAAAGATTCTGTAATTTTTTCAGTCAAAAGAAAATTTCATTTTTTTATTAAAAAAATAATCTTTATATATTTTAGCGAAAAAGCATTGTTATCGGGCCGACAAAATTATTTGGAAAATTTCATTGAAAAGTTCACATGAAACTACAACTTTTGTGTTGAAACAATTTTCTTCTATGACTTTAATTTTTCAAGATATATTGACTTTAAAGAAATAGCCCATTTTCCGTAATATTGGATTTAACAATCTGAAAAAATTAGGAGAGATTAATTTCAAGTGGTACTACAATGTGTCCAATTATGGGACTAATCAAAAAGGTTCGAAAAAAAGTGGCTGAATTGACGAAGAATGCCTCATATAAAAAAAAGTCCATGATTATTCTTACCTCAAAACTCTCACGTGACATTTAATGATAAAAGAAATTCGTCGTTGAAGTTTAATACTGTTTACACTTTCATCGATGCCATCAACAAGGCTCTCAAGTCTTGACATGACAATTTGTATTTGTCCACAAGCGTGAGTCACAAAAATAGCTGCAATATTGCATGCTGCAGTTGTCACAGTATAAGTGACAAAAGCTGAGACACAAGTTGTAAAAAAAATGATTTCGTATGTCGGGCTCATTTGGGGATCGAGAAAAATATCAAAACCAGGATAAACGAGTGGTCTGATGGTCTCATTAAATTCATTAATGGTACTTCCGGACCAAAGAGGCATTATCGTGTGATAAGACATTCCACCAGTGTACATAAAAGCTCCGCACAAAATTGTGAGTCCACGTCCAACCCTAACATTCCTCATCATGATCTCTCGATCATTTTTGCTCTCGATCCTCATCCAATCATTTTCCACATGATCCATGCATAATTTTATCGTTTTACATCGAAATACGATAAAAGCCAATTTCAAAAAATTCGTGAAACAAAAACCCACTGGACCAAAAAGCATAAGCCTCACTATTGGATCCCTTTCTTTGATAATCATGTGAAGTGTCGCTGGCACTATTGTGAAAGCCAAAACAATTGGACAAAATATTATCGATATTTTTGACAAATATTTTTCACTTTTTGAATAATTTTTTGACACCAATGGCCAAACGCCCAAAATATCGAGAAGCCAACGAGTGTAACGCACTGTGTGTTTTATGTCGGAATCGTAAATTTCGTTTGAAGGCTTTGCGAAATTAGAGTCATTTCGTGGATCGTCGTTACACATCGTCACGGTTTCACTCTGTTTTTGCGAGTGACGCTACGGAAAAAATGCAACCTCCAACCTTGCAGCTTTTTTCACACACATACATTCTTGAGTTTGCGACAATGTAATGATTGTTGGTGTGCGAAATGACCAATGACTTGCGCAGTTGAAACTTTTTGCCTGTGCGCAAGCTCTGTATTTTTTGTGTTGCTATAGAATTTCCCTGACAACCTTTTACCCCTTCTTGTCATGAAGAGCTATCATTTTTTATTCTGTCATTGATTTTTTTTTCCAGTTCTTTCGTGCCTCGCGTCGAATGAATACGCGTGATGCTCTTAGCATCGGTTTTCACTCATGTGTAGCATTTTTTATATGTGAATTTTCAATCATTTTTTTTTTAATTATTAAAAAAAAAATTGTCGCAAAAATATGTTGTATTAAATTTTTTATTCTAATTCTCGCAAGTCCATGCAGAATAAATATAATTCATTAATCATATTTAAATTAAATAGCAAGTAATAATAATAATTTTATTAAAATTAAGTACAAAAGAAATTTTGAAAATTTTAGATTCTTGGAATTTTAAAAATTAGTAGCTGCATCGAAACTACAACTTATTTTATCAATTAATAATAATATTCTAAAAATTAGGTACGTACGAAATTTGGAAAATTTTTGGATTTATGGAATTAAAAAAATTGAGTTGTTGCATCGAAATTACAACATATTTTAGTGACAGCTTGTGAACGAATTTTCAATTAAAGAATACAAAAAAGTGAATATCTACACTTGAAATAATAATTTTATTAAAATTAAGTACACAAGAAATTTTGAAAATTTTTGATTCTTGGAATTAAAATTCTTGGAAAAAAATTAGTAGCTGCATCGAAACTACAACTTATTTTATAAATTAATAATAATATTATAAAAATTAGGTACGTACGAAATTTGGATAATTTTGAATTTATGGAATTGAAAAAAAATTTTAGTGGCAATTTGTGAAAGAATTTTCAATTAAACAATACAAAAAAAGTGAATATCTACACTTGAAATAATAAAATGAAAAAATAAAAGAAATCTAAAGATTATACTAATGAATTATTATGATTATATTTATGAAAATACAGATTTATTTTTTGGATGAGATTATTTAAGAGTGCGTTGTGATTACTTGGTGAGTTACTAGAATTTTAAGTGTCGTTTTATTCACTTTTTAAATCGGGTAATTTATTTTTTAAATTCTTTACACTATTTAGAAATAATCAGAATTGATATATATAAGTAACAATAACAATGATAATTCTGATAACAATATAATATACAAATTTCTATTTACCTTATTGTTTGAACAAAAGCTTGTTTTTAGCATTTATTAGCGTTCACATGAAAAAAAAAAAAAAAAATGAAAAAAAAGCAAAAATATTGAAGATCTACACAACCAATTTTAAATACAATAAATTATATAACAATTATCATTCTATTACAATAATTTCATAGTGAACTGTAATAAATATTTTTTCCGATGCATTGGCCATTTAGAAAAATTTTATGTGATATTTTCACCGTTATTTTCGGTGGAAGATTTTGAAAAATTCATTTATTTTATTTAAGCACTGTTCTTGAGGAAAAAAATCCGTATTGTCACTTTTTTTAGAGTGCGAAATGAAAAAGAAAGTGCTAAACTAATCACCTTAAATTACGGTCTGCAACACATTTAAGTTCGCGAAGACATTTTTTTTTTTTTTTTCAAATATTTACCAGTCATTTTTTTAACGCAGCTGTTAATTATTTTATAATATGAATTATATTTTTTTTAAATAAATATGTAAACAACTGAATGCCTCCAACTTAACATTTTTACAGCTTTGGAATATTTTGCCCAAATTTAAGGTCAGAAGCACAAAAAATTTTTTTTTGATACTCGAAATTTAAATTCGCGAAGACATTTTTCTTTTTTTTTTTCAAATATTTACCAGTAATTTTTTTAACGCAGCTGTCGATTATTTTATAGTATGAATTATATTTTTTTAAAATAAATATGTAAACATCTGAATCCCGCCAACTTAACATTTTTACAGCTTTGGAATATTTTGCCCAAAATTAAGGTCAGAAACACAAAAAAAAAATTTTTTTTGATACTTGAAATTTAAATTCGCGAAGACATTTTTTTTTTTTTTTTCAAATATTTACCAGTAATTTTTTTAACGCAGCTGTCGATTATTTTATAGTATGAATTACATTTTTTTTAAAATAAATATGTAAACATCTGAATGCCTCCAACTTAACATTTTTACAGCTTTGGAATATTTTGCCCAAATTTAAGGTCAGAAGCACAACAAATTTTTTTTTTGATACTTGAAATTTAAATTCGCGAAGACATTTTTTTTTTTTTCAAATATTTACCAGTAATTTTTTTAACGCAGCTGTTAATTATTTTATAATATGAATTACATTTTTTAAAAATAAATATGTAAACATCTGAATGCCTCTGACTTAACATTTTTACAGCTTTGGAATATTTTGCCCAAAATTAAGGTCAGAAGCACAAAAAAAAAAATTTTTATACTGAAAGTTCAATTCGCGAAGACATTTTTTTTTTTCAAATATTTACCAGTAATTTTTTTAACGCAGCTGTCGATTATTTTATAGTATGAATTATATTTTTTTAAAATAAATATGTAAACATCTGAATGCCTCCAACTTAACATTTTTATAGCTTTGGAATATTTTTTGCCCAAATTTAAGGTCAGAAGCAAAAAAATTTTTTTTTTCAAATATTTGAAAGTAGAAGTGAATATTTATTAATATTATTCAGCTACAGTTCGTAGCATGTTTAGATATGCGAAAGACGTCTTGATTACCTAAGAAAAACAAAAACAATTTATCGCGCTGATTATAAATGTTTAAAAATGAATTATTGGACTGCGATTTACTTACGTTTCCAAAACTGCAAACTGAAAGTTCCATCATTCCTCCAGCCGTGAGTTTGCGAGGAAAATTTGCCATAGCGATTATCATTACGAGGGCAAGGCCAGTTTTTCCGGGCAGTTTGTACCATTCGATCATGTTCGTCGCTTTTGCAACTTGATGCCACTGACAAATTGTAAATATTTTGTTAATTATTCAAAAAAAAAAAAATTAATTTCATAGTTTAAAAAAAACAAAAATAATCTGTTAAACTAGAAAATGACTATGAAAATTTGTGTAAAATTAAGAAAATGTTTCAGTTAAACTAAAAAATGATCCAAAAAATTCTGTAAAATTAAAAAAAATATTTCTGCGTACAATTTTTGTTGTTATTAAAAATACACGACTTTTTAATATCGATTTTACTATGCATATTGTTATTGAAATTTCTTTTTGTGAAAAAGTGATAAAAAATAGTTGCAAACATATTTTTTTTCTTGATATATATTTTCGGAAAATCTGAGCTTTTTGTGGCTAAAAAAATTTTGGTTTTCGTACTAAAAATTAATTCCATTTAAAAAAAATATATTATTCTGTTAAATTGACTAGAAAATATTGTATAATTTTTTTTACAAAAAAAAAAAAATAGTTGCAAACATATTTTTGTTGTTGATATATATTTTCGGAAAATCTGAGTTTTTTGCGGCCAAAAAAATGTTGGTTTTCATACTAAAAATTAATTCTATTTAAAAAAAAATATTATTCTGTTAAATTGACTAGAAAATATTGTATAATTTTTTTTACGAACAAAAAATAGTTGCAAACATATTTTTGTTGTTGATATATATTTTCGGAAAATCTGAGCTTCTTGTGGCCAAAAAAATTTTTAGTTTTCATACTAAAAATTAATTCCGTTTAAAAAAATATATATTATTCTGTTAAATTGACTAGAAAATACTGTATAATTTTTTTTACAAAAAAAATAGGGAATTTTTTAAACATTTATTAATGTGTTGAAGTATGAGTATAAAAAATCGAACTAAATATCGATTACCTGTTCTTGCAGAAGTTCCCCAATATGACAAAATATGAATATATTGAAGCTTAAGGATATTAGCCCAACCAAATACGTTATTATTGCAAAAGTTTCTCTGTTGTTCCACTCCTGCAATTATTTTATGTATTTCAGACATCAAAATCAAATCAATCGATCGATCAATCGATATTAAATTTTTCTACCGTCATACAGTAGTATTCTTGTAGACAAATGATCAATGATGAAGCCACGACTTCGACGAGGCATATTTCTCGCAGAACCACTTCAATATTGGATGTTAATCTGACCTCAAAATGTTCAAAAATATATATTTTCGACTGTAGCACACTATAATTATTACACAATTTTTCATCACAGAAATGGAAAATAAAAATATTTTTGGTAACTCTTTTTGAATGGTAAGCCAAATTTTTTAATTTCCAATCCTATTTTACGTCAGGTGAATTTTTATTTTTCAACAAAACTTAAACCTTCTATTTAAAAATAATTTTCCCGTTAAAAAAATAATAGTTTCTTCAAATTTTGGGCACTTTTCAGAAAAACAGTAGACAAACCGCTACGAGCATTTTTCCTTCACACACAAAAAAAAATAACTTTAATTTTTAATAATTTTCTTGATTAATAAAAAAAAAGAAATAGAAAAATGGTTATATGCATTTTTCCTTCATACACAAAAAGAAAGTAACTGCAATTTTTTAAAATTTTCTTAATTGATAAAAATCACAGTTGCTTTTTTGAAAAATATAAAGTAATTGTAATTTTTATTAATTTAATAATTTTTCCTTCGTACTCAAAAACAAAGTAACTGCAATTTTTTAAAATTTTCTTAATTAATAAAAATCACAGTTGCTTTTTTGAAAAAAAAGTAATTTTTATTTTTATTAATTAAGAAAATTAAGAAAAACTACAATTACTTTATTTTTTTTTAAGTTATTTCAATTTTTCTTAATTTTCTTAATTAATACAAATAAAAATTACTTTTTGAACTGTAATACTTAATCATTTTAATGAAAAATAATTGTACTGCTAAAAAAATAATAATTTCATTAAATTTTGGGCACTTTTCGGAAAAAAAGTAGAAAAACGGTCATATGCATTTTTCCTTCACACAAAAAAAGTAACTGCAATTTTTATTAATTTCCTTAATTAATAAAATTTTCTTAAATAATAAAAATTACAATTACTTTTTTTGTATGAAGGAAAAATGCATATGACCGTTTTTCTACTTTTTTTTTCCGAAAAGTGTCCAAAATTTAAGTAAATTATTATTTTTTTAGCAGTAAAATTATTTTTCATAAAAAGGATTAAGTTTTACAGTTAAAAAAGTAATGTTAATTTTTATTAATTAAGAAAAATTACAATAACTATTTTTTCGTGTGTGAATGAAAAATCATGGTGGCCGCGATCAGGGAAAACCGGGAAAAGTCAGGGAAATAAAAAATTGATCAGGAAATCAGGAAAAAGTCAGGGAATATCGAAATTAGTCAGGGAAAAAGTAGATTGTTGCCAAAGTTTCAATAACTGAATAAAACTCCATAAAAGAAAGACTTGAAAAAAAAACAACCGAAAAATATTTGAAAACAAAAAAAAACAAATAAATATTGATATAAACATTACAACATAAATCTATTCGAACAAATCGAAGCACTCAACAAAAAAGTTTAAAAAGTGTTATATATTACTAAAATAAGTATTACACTTCACATCAGTATTTAATCGGTTTGAAAGCATTATAATTCCAAAGAACGTTTATGTTTTGAAAGAGAAAATATATCTTCAAAAGTACTATTCGTTGTTGATCGAGAAATAAATAACTTATCAAAAACACGTATCTGTTTCTAATACATTTTTTTTTATTCGCGTTAGAAATTTTTTAGTCGATGTTCCTAAAATTTCGGTCAGGGAAAAATCAGGGAATTTTTTCCGAAAAAAAAAACGGCTACCATGAAAATGCATGTGTCGATATTTCTACTGTTTTTATTCGGAAAAGTGCCAAAAGTGTAGACAAATTATTATTTTTTGTTAAAAAAAAATATTTATTGTTACCTCAAAACTTTCACGTGACATTGTATGATAAAAGAAATTCGTCGTCGAATATTTGTACTATTTGCACTGTCATCGATGCCATCAACAAGACTCTCAAGTCGCGATATGACAATTTGTATTTGTCCACAAGCGTGAGTCACTAAAATAGCTGCAATATTGCAAGCAGCAATTGTCACAGTATAAACAACAAAAGCAGAGACACAATTTGTGCAAAAAATGATTTCGTATGTGGGGCTCATTTGGGGATCGACAAAAATATCATAACCAGGATAAACGAGTGGTCTGATGGTCTCATTAAATTTGTTAATGGTACTTCCGGACCAAAGTGGCATAATCACGTGATAAGCCAATCCACTTGTGTAAATAAAAGCCCCAAACACAGTTGTGAGTCCATGTCCAACCCTAACATAACTCATCATGATATCTCGATCATTTTTGCTCTCGATCCTCATCCAATCATTTTCCACATGATCAACGCATAATTTAATCCTTTTACTATGAAACACGATAAATCCCAATTTCAACAAATGCGAGATGTAAAAACCCAATGGACCAAAAAGCATAACCCTGACATTTGGATCCTTTTCTCTGATTATCATGTGAAGTGTTACTGGCACTATTGTGAAAGCCAAAGCGATTGGACAAAATATTATCAAAATTTTCGACAAATAATTTTCCTTTTTTGAATATTTTTTTGATACCAATGGCCAAACGCCCAAAATATCGAGAAGCCAACGTGTGTTACGCACTGTGTGCTTTATGTCTGATTCGTAATATTTATTTAGAGGCTTTTCGAAATTTGAGTCATTGTCGTTATGCATCGTCACGATTTGACTTTGCTTTTACAAGTGACGCTTTGGTAAAGCTGGATTTAGCTCCAGGCTTGGATTTACCTTGCAGTTTTATTCCATACACATTCATTCTTAAGTTTGCGCAAGCTCTGCCTTTTTTGTGATGCTATACAATTTCCCTGACAACCTTTATCCCCTCCTTATCATCAAAAGCGTCATTTTTTATTCTGTCATTGATTTTTTTTTCCCAGTCTTTGCGTGCCCTTCGTCGAATGAATACGCGTGATGCTCTAGGCATCGGTTGTCACTGACGTGTTCAATTTTTCATATGTGAATTTGTGAAAAATTATTATATTGCCTTTAACAATGTTTTCTTTTTATTTTATTTTTGATAAAATTATTAAATAATTATTGAATACAATTCTGTCGGTTAAATATGTTGCAATTTTACTTGTAACTGTTACAAGTCCACGTGGAATTAACATAATTAATTGTTGTTGAATTAATTGTCATTTAATAATAATTTAAAAAAAAATTAATTACATACGTATTTTTTTTAATTTAATTTTTGTAATAAAAAAAATAGTAGTTGCATCGAAACTTCAATATATTTTAGTGGAATCTTGTGATATCATTTTTAATGAAGGAATACAACAAAATTAAATGTATTCTGCTGTAAAAAAAATCGTAAAACAAATTTTTATCTCATGGAATTAAAAAAGAAAAATAGTCGCATTTTTATTGAATGATATAACAAAATTAAGTGTATCCTACGGCAAAAAGGTGTTATGAAGTGAATATATGTGTCGTTCGGATATTTTTTCGGAATAATAATAATTTCTACTGAAAAGTAGTAAATCTTTTTTAGGATTTATTATTCGATTAAGGTATTCCGAGCGTGAGGTGATAGTCTTCAGAATTCTATAATTTTCGGCTATACTATAGTTTTATTGCGTAGAATTGTGTAAAAAAAATCCCACGCGTGGTAGCCACCCATTTAATGATTATTTATCCCTTCAAAAAGTCCAATATTAGCACAGAAAGATATGGGAAAAGCTCCTGTCCGCGTTTCAAATGCAGATTTCATTAGTCAAACATCTCAACATCGGAAAAGTAAAATATGCAATGGACACAGTGGATTTCGGTGATAAATTATCGCGTTTAAAAAACTATCCCGACCAAAGTCTTTCGCGAGAAAATATTATCTAAAGGTGTGAAAAAAAAATCTAATGTCACATGACAGTCATGGCGGGACCTGTGACGTATTAGCTGGCAACGCTGTACATCGTCAGCTGTGCTTATGACTTTCGCCGACGATGCGCGGCAAATTTAAAAGTATTTGACGTTAATGCCGGTCCCATTTTCAGGTTACAAATTCACATTAATAATGAGTTCTATTATTTAGTAGGCTTAATAATCCTTAATTATACATAGCATTTGTATATTAAATTTCGTACACCGGTTTGTACATAAAAACTTCCAGTACTTGTGCATTAAATTTCAAGTTTCTTTTACATTGTGGGCATGAAAGTATTTCAAACACATTTTCATTGAATGAATACCCATACCTGGTGTATAGAGATAAAAGTAATATAATGAATAGAATAGAGGATCGAATTCATAGTGATAGGGGTGAAGAACATAGCAATAGTTGTTAGGTTTTTAGGTTAGCGGCCAGCGCGTTTTGGAGTTTCTGTCATATTTCGATTGAATTTTGACATACGCAGCTATTGTTTTCATGCCCCTTCTGCAAACATGGCGCTCAATCACGTGATACGCTACAACAGCGTTGCCAGATCGTTCGTGAAGGCTCAGGGCCGTAAGATTTGAAAAAGTGAAAAATTATTTTCAAAAACAAAAATTCTGCATATTTTGTGCATCAGGGAGTTTAATCGGACATTTAAAAAGATTCTCAAATAATTTCACGGTGGTACAGCGTTACATGTTCGAGGATATTAGGGGCCCCACACAGGCACCCACAAAACCCGCACCTAGGCGCTCGGAATACGTTAAAGCCGGTCTCATTTTCAGGTTACAAATTCACATTAATAATGAATTCTATTATTTAGTAGGCTTAATAATCCTTAATTATACATAGCCTTTGTATATTAAATTTCGTACACCGGTTTGTACATAAAAATTTCCAGTATTTGTACATTAAATTTCAAGTTTCTTTTACAGTGCGGGCATGAAAGTATTTCAAACACATTTTCATTGAATGAATGCCCATATCTGGTGTATAGAGATAAAAGTAATATAATGAATAGAATAGAGGATCGAATTCATAGTGATAGGGGTGAAGAACATAGCAATAGTTGTTAGGTTTTTAGGTTAGCCGCCAGCGCGTTTTGGAATTTCTGTCATATTTCGATTGAATTTTGACATACGCAGCTATTGTTTTCATGCCCCTTCTGCAAACATGGCGCTCAATCACGTGATACGCTACAACAGCGTTGCCAGATCGTTCGTGAAGGCTCAGGACCGTAAGATTTGAAAAAGTGAAAAATTATTTTCAAAAACAAAAATTCTGCATATTTTGTGCATCAGGGAGTTTAATCGGCCATTTAAAAAGATTCTCATATAATTTTACGGTGGTACAGCGTTACATGTTCGAGGATATTAGGGGCCCCACACAGGCACCCACAAAACCCGCACCTAGGCGCTCGGAATACGTTAAAGCCGGTCTCATTTTCAGGTTACAAATTCACATTAATAATGAATTCTATTATTTAGTAGGCTTAAAAATCCTTAATTATACATCGCATTTGTATATTAAATTTCGTACACCGGTTTGTACATAAAAACTTCCAGTACTTGTACATTAAATTTCAAGTTTCTTTTACAGTGCAGGCATGAAAGTATTTCAAACACATTTTCATTGAATGAATGCCCATACCTGGTGTATAGAGATAAAAGTAATATAATGAATAGAATAGAGGATCGAATTCATAGTGATAGGGGTGAAGAACATAGCAATAGTTGTTAGGTTTTTAGGTTAGCGGCCAGCGCGTTTTGGAGTTTCTGTCATATTTCGATTTAATTTTGACACACGCAGCTATTGTTTTCATGCCCCTTCTGCAAACATGGCGCTCAATCACGTGATACGCTACAACAGCGTTGCCAGATCGTTCGTGAAGGCTCAGGACCGTAAGATTTGAAAAAGTGAAAAATTATTTTCAAAAACAAAAATTCTGCATATTTTGTGCATCAGGGAGTTTAATCGGACATTTAAAAAGATTCTCAAATAATTTTACGGTGGTACAGCGTTACATGTTCGAGGATATTAGGGGGCCCACACAGGCACCCACAAAACCCGCACCTAGGCGCTCGGAATACGTTAAAGCCGGTCTCATTTTCAGGTTACAAATTCACATTAATAATGAATTCTATTATTTAGTAGGCTTAATAATCCTTAATTATACATAGCATTTGTATATTAAATTTCGTACACCGGTTTGTACATAAAAACTTCCAGTACTTGTACATTAAATTTCAAGTTTCTTTTACAGTGCGGGCATGAAAGTATTTCAAACACATTTTCATTGATTGAATCCCCATACCTGGTGTATAGAGATAAAAGTAATATAATGAATAGAACAGAGGATCGAATTCATAGTGATAGGGGTGAAGAACATAGCAATAGTTGTTAGGTTGTTAGGTTAGCGGCCAGCGCGTTTTGGAATTTCTGTCATATTTCGATTGAATTTTGACATACGAAGCTATTGTTTTCATGCCCCTTCTGCAAACATGGCGCTCAATCACGTGATACGCTACAACAGCGTTGCCAGATCGTTCGTGAAGGCTCAGGGCCGTGAGATTTGAAAAAGTGAAAAATTATTTTCAAAAACAAAAATTCTGCATATTTTGTGCATCAGGGAGTTTAATCGGACATTTAAAAAGATTCTCAAATAATTTTACGGTGGTACAGCGTTACATGTTCGAGGATATTAGGGGCCCCACACAGGCACCCACAAAACCCGCACCTAGGCGCTCGGAATACGTTAAAGCCGGTCTCATTTTCAGGTTACAAATTCACATTAATAATGAATTCTATTATTTAGTAGGCTTCATAATCCTTAATTATACATCGCATTTGTATATTAAATTTCGTACACCGGTTTGTACATAAAAACTTCCAGTACTTGTACATTAAATTTCAAGTTTCTTTTACAGTGCGGGCATGAAAGTATTTCAAACACATTTTCATTGAATGAATGCCCATATCTGGTGTATAGAGATAAAAGTAATATAATGAATAGAATAGAGGATCGAATTCATAGTGATAGGGGTGAAGAACATAGCAATAGTTGTTAGGTTTTTAGGTTAGCGGCCAGCGCGTTTTGGAGTTTCTGTCATATTTCGATTGAATTTTGACATACGCAGCTATTGTTTTCATTCCCCTT
This sequence comes from Ephialtes manifestator, assembly GCA_963970395.1. NCBI lineage: Eukaryota > Metazoa > Arthropoda > Insecta > Hymenoptera > Ichneumonidae > Ephialtes > Ephialtes manifestator. The sequence goes on from OZ019980.1 coordinate 20,369,463, forward strand.
CTGCAAACATGGCGCTCAATCACGTGATACGCTACAACAGCGTTGCCAGATCGTTCGTGAAGGCTCAGGGCCGTGAGATTTGAAAAAGTGAAAAATTATTTTCAAAAACAAAAATTCTGCATATTTTGTGCATCAGGGAGTTTAATCGGACATTTAAAAAGATTCTCATATAATTTTACGGTGGTACAGCGTTACATGTTCGAGGATATTAGGGGCCCCCGCACAGGCACCCACAAAATCCGCACCTAGGCGCTCGAAATACCTTAACAAGTACGTATTACTGTTAAAAATGTCATACTTGGCAATTATTTTCAGTTAGTACGACTTTCATCTACATATTCAATATATTATATTTAGAAATAATTATTCATGGCTTTTGTCATCACTTTACGTAATTTCATGATTACAAATTACCAAAAATCATCGTGTATCCCAAAAATATCTATATGTGCAATAATTTGACCTGCGATAATTTTTAATGATTGAGAATTTTACTTTTTGTGTGTGAATTTTTTTCAACGGTAATATTAACCGCATTTTTTCATTTTATGCTTTCAGATTCAGTCATAGAAGGAAAAAGACGAGGAAAGAAATAAAAATATAGCACTCAATGCTTAAGGAATTTCGTATCGCTAAAAAAGCCTAAAATGTGATGGATATGGATTAAATAACAATAACAGGTTCGATTATATTTTTCAACTTATGTTACAATTGATTGTAATAATGTTTCACTATAACTGACTTTCAATTATCTTAACTTTCCATCGCTCGCATTAAGTTTAAATACATAAACGTCGTTTTAATTATCTGAAAAAAAAAAAAAAAAAAAATGCAATATTTGAATTATTGAAAACAGGTTATTATTTTATCGTACGATACTAACCTCGCCGAATGTACGGATTGAAAGCTCAAATAAACCACCAGCTGTCAATTTTCGGGGGTAATTTGACATTACTATTATCATTATAAGAGAAAGTCCAGTTTTACCCGGTAATCGATACCAGTCGATCATATATGCTGCTTTTTCGACCTTTTGACACTGTTGGATTAATTTCAGTTATTAAATGCACCATGGAAAAAAAAAAATTATATGGGGAATTCCATGCCAACTCGGTCAACATATGAACCGCCATTTTTTTAGGGGCCATTTTTAATGTTATTCTTCCAACTGAAAAATGCATGCAGCAATTTTTACAGATTTCTTATTATCGAAATTTTTTAGTTACAAATAATTAAAGCTATCTAAAACAACGCCCTAATTTTTAAATCTCAAAAAATTCTCAAAAATACTGTGATGTGCAACAAAACGTTTGAACCATAGGCCAAAGTGGGCCGAGAACTTCTGCTACTTTTTTTTCCATTTTATAACATTATTCAAAATTTTTAAAAATGTTAAATAAACAACGCTTCGATTTTGAAATCTCAAAAAAATCTCAAAAAATACTGTGGTCAACAACAACATTTTGGAGAAGGAAAAAGAGAAAGAATACCTTTTTCAATTTTTTTTTTCATGTTATAATATTAATTAAAGGTATTTCAAACGTTAAGAAAAACGCCCCGATTTAAAGATTTCTAAAAAAAACTATAAAATAATTTATTTATTTATTATTATTATTCTAAAAAAAAATTGCTGGCGGCGTCTATGTGAAAAGGTACATATGGCGGTCCAGACACACACTTTTGCAAGTTTAATAAAATAATCTGAATTTTTTTGTTTTTTTTTTCGAATATATATATATATATATTCGAAAAAAATATATAAATAATATATATATAATAAAATATATAAAATATATATATATATATTAGGGTGTTTCAAAAAAAGACGAATTTTTTTTTTTTTCTTTTGGTGTCCAAAAATTGATAGTATACCTAAAAACAAAAATTTTGGCGCCCATGTGAGCTCTTAATATCAATAGTAAGATTCGCCTGTATCCATTTCTTTATTTTCCATTTAAATAACACGGGAAATTTTTTTTTAAATTTTTTAATTTTTATTACTTTGGAACGGTTCATCGTAACAACAATCTGAAAAATGATATTTGTAGGAAATTTTACGCTCTACAAAAAATGTTTGAAGACCAAAGTTCCTCAGATTAACGGCTTCAAAGATATCCGCGGTCAAAGATAACACTAATAAAAAATTTCAAATATTTTCCAATAAAAATACAAAAAAATATCATATGCCATATTTTTATTATTTTTTATGTAAAATTACTTTAATTCCGTTAACCTGAGACTGTAAACTTTTTTTTTAACTCATTAATTCAATACTTAACTTACGAAATGCACTAATATATAAATATAAACGTTAAAAATATCTTATAAATGATTTTTTGGTCTCTCTTATAACGAATTTATTTTTTTCTTTACTAAATATTAAGAAATTTAATTGAACAATTAATTCTTTATAACAAAACACTATATTTACAACTTATTACAACAATTTTTCAACTTGAAAATATTACAGTTTTATAAAATTACTTTTATTGCAATTAGGATATTGTTTTCTATGTTCTGTCACTACTTGCAACAAATATTGAAGCTGTTCTTCATCTTTCGTTAAGCATCGATTATACTGCTCTATCAATGCCACGCCGCGTTCTGCTACATCATTCACAACTTGAAGTTTCCCGAAATACTCCAAGTTTTCTAAGAAATTCGGATTCTGAGGCCACAAAGTAACATCCTCATCAATGAACTCATACGACAAATCAAACAATTCAAATATATTAATCGATCTCATAGACACAAATTGACTAAGATCTTTATTTAATAATGACTCTAAATTTTTCTTATCTATTATAAAGCGATTTGTTGTAGTTTCATTGGCTTTACAGTTTTTAAGAGCATGAACTATTCTTTTTTTTGTTCCAACTGAAACATTTTTATCAAAGAGAGACTGTCTGTTTTATCTCTCTTTGATAAAAATGTTTCAGTTGGAACAAAAAAAAGAATAGTTCATGCTCTTAAAAACTGTAAAGCCAATGAAACTACAACAAATCGCTTTATAATAGATAAGAAAAATTTAGAGTCATTATTAAATAAAGATCTTAGTCAATTTGTGTCTATGAGATCGATTAATATATTTGAATTGTTTGATTTGTCGTATGAGTTCATTGATGAGGATGTTACTTTGTGGCCTCAGAATCCGAATTTCTTAGAAAACTTGGAGTATTTCGGGAAACTTCAAGTTGTGAATGATGTAGCAGAACGCGGCGTGGCATTGATAGAGCAGTATAATCGATGCTTAACGAAAGATGAAGAACAGCTTCAATATTTGTTGCAAGTAGTGACAGAACATAGAAAACAATATCCTAATTGCAATAAAAGTAATTTTATAAAACTGTAATATTTTCAAGTTGAAAAATTGTTGTAATAAGTTGTAAATATAGTGTTTTGTTATAAAGAATTAATTGTTCAATTAAATTTCTTAATATTTAGTAAAGAAAAAAATAAATTCGTTATAAGAGAGACCAAAAAATCATTTATAAGATATTTTTAACGTTTATATTTATATATTAGTGCATTTCGTAAGTTAAGTATTGAATTAATGAGTTAAAAAAAAAGTTTACAGTCTCAGGTTAACGGAATTAAAGTAATTTTACATAAAAAATAATAAAAATATGGCATATGATATTTTTTTGTATTTTTATTGGAAAATATTTGAAATTTTTTATTAGTGTTATCTTTGACCGCGGATATCTTTGAAGCCGTTAATCTGAGGAACTTTGGTCTTCAAACATTTTTTGTAGAGCGTAAAATTTCCTACAAATATCATTTTTCAGATTGTTGTTACGATGAACCGTTCCAAAGTAATAAAAATTAAAAAATTTAAAAAAAAATTTCCCGTGTTATTTAAATGGAAAATAAAGAAATGGATACAGGCGAATCTTACTATTGATATTAAGAGCTCACATGGGCGCCAAAATTTTTGTTTTTAGGTATACTATCAATTTTTGGACACCAAAAGAAAAAAAAAAAAATTCGTCTTTTTTTGAAACACCCTAATATATATATATTCAGGTGTCATCACAGTATTTTTGAGAATTTTTCGAGTTTTTTAAAAATTAGAGCGTTTTTTTTAGATAGCTTTAATTATTTATAACTCCGAAATTTTCATTTAAAAAATCTGAAAAAATTTCTGTATTCATTTTTCAGTTGGAAAAATAACATAAAAAATTGCCGCTAAAAAAAATTGAGGCTCAGCCGTTGACCAAGTTGGCATGGAATGCCCCATATATATTCGATACGAAATTTTTTTTATTTTTCATATATATTTCATGTATGTCTGAGATTTATTTTTGGAAAATATATAAAACATGTATTGGGCATTCAGAGTATATATTTCTGTAAGGCTTAAAAAATGTCTATGTAATGTTAAAGTTGTATGAAAATTGTTATTTACTTGCCTGTTCCTTGAGCAGTTCGCCTATATGACAAAATATGAAAATATTAAAGCTCAATGACATCACAGCAACCAGATACGTAACCATACCCACAATCTGATTATTATTCAACATCTGCAACAGAATTTTATATTAAGACCTAAAAAATGGTTTACCAACTCGGAAAAGGGGTAAAAAAAATTACGTAAATAAGATCCATTTTTCACGAATAATAGTATGTATTTAAAATACTTCGGACAAATCCATTTAAAAATTTTATTTTAAGAATATTCTGAAATATTATTTAAAATATATACTTATTTTTCGTGGGGTCGTTTAAAAAAAACACGAAAATTTTTTATTAATATTTTCATTGACTTTTTTATTACTCGAAAAATAAAAAAAAAATTATAATTGACAACTGGTAATTAAAAATAATGCCATAAAAGTGATGAACATATTTTTTTACGACTAAACTAACATTTCGACGAAATTATAAGACGATGCGTTGTTTTTTCTATATTTTTGAAGACAACAAAAAAGTGCAAATTTTGCATTGTATACCTTGAAATCAAAATAAACGACTACGCATCCGCAATATTTTTCACTCTTTTAGAGCCTTCGACAATTTTTTTATTCACAAAAAAATCGCACTGAAAAAAATTCGTTCGTTCACTCGAGAGAAAATTACGTTTTTCTTCCTAGTGTCGAAATGTGCTATTTTAAGCCTGGCTCTTCTGCGTAAACCTCCATTTCGTGACAAAAAAAGTCAACAAAGAGTAAAAAAAAAAAAAAATCAATTACAATTTTTTTCTTTAAAAATTTCTAATTTCTAATTTGTAATATATATTCCACGAAATTTTGGTTTTCCTTAAAACTATTATTTTTTTTCGAGCATGTGATTATTTTCAAACTTGGATCAACATTTCCCACCTATCAAATAGTCACATTAACTATAAATTATAATATAACTATTTTCTATAAACAATGAGAATAATAAGCCTATATTATACTTTATATTACCCAAATAATTCTCGTTTATTTTTTAAAAATACTATACGTGCCAAAACAATATTTTAAACAATAAAATAAATTTGAAATAATGTTTACCTGAAGAAAGCAATATTCATTGACGCAAATTACGAGTGTCGAGGCCAAAACTTCGACGAGGCAAATTTCACGCAGAACTTCCTCGATTCTCGATGACAATCTTGGCGAAAATAAATCTGAACAAATAGTATATTGTGCACTAAGGGCGGAAAGTTGACCATTCCCGGCGAGTGTGTCGGGTGATGTCTGAGGTGTGCTAAAAGGGTCGAAAGTCTCTTTTGGGACTTTTTGCCCACCGAGGGCAGTACCCGATACACGAGATGGAATGTCAACTCCACTCGTGGTGCATATACGATTTTTTCACATACCTGTCACGGAAAGTTCGTTCACGGTTTCTGAAACCGAGGGCGCGCGGCGCCCGAGGAAACTATAACCTATAGTACACGGAAAGAAATGTTTGGTTGTGACAACTACGCTTTCAATTTGCTGTACACAATGTCTCAAAAATTAGTTGCCTCAACCATATCGAATAGTAACCACAACTATTCACGACTAGTTCTCGCGAGATAAGTTAGGTTAACCAATCCAATCGTTGGCACTATCATTTGCGTTGTAAGGGAAATAGAATAATCGATTGGTTGTGTCAACTCATTTCTTGGCTATGGCAACTAATCCTTTTTTTCAATGTACACGGAAAAAAAGGCTTCGTTGGAACATCAAGTGTTATGGTTATATATGCGCCAGACGATTAATTGGTTAGACCAACCAAGTAATTTGTTAGGCTACCAATTTCTTGGTTGGTCTAACCAAGTCACTTGGTTGGTCTAACCAAGTCACTTGGTTAGCTTACCAAGTCACTTGGTTGGTCTAACCAAGTCACTTGGTTGGTCTAACCAACTCACTTGGTTGGTCTAACCAACTCACTTGGTTGGTCTAACCAAGTCACTTGGTTGGTCTAACCAAGTCACTTGGTTAGCTTACCAAGTCAGTTGGTTAGTCCAACCATAGCACTTGGTTAGTATAACCATAGCACTTGGTTGTTTCAACCAAGCTTTTCTTTCCGTGCACACGGAAAAAAAGGCTTGGTTGGAACAACCAAGTGCCTTGGTTATATATGCGCCAGACGATTAATTGGTTAGGCCAACCAAGTAATTTGTTAGGCTATCAATTTCTTGGTTGGTCTAACCAAGTGGTCTAACCAAGTCACCAAGTGACTTGGTTAGACCAACCAAGTGACTTGGTTAGACCAACCAAGTGACTTGGTTAGTCCAACCATAGCACTTGGTTAGTATAACCATAGCACTTGGTTATATATGCGCCAGCCGATTAATTGTTTAGACCAACCAAGTAATTTATTAGGCTACCAATTTCTTGGTTGGACTAACCAAGTGACTTGGTTAGACCAACCAAGTGACTTGGTAAGCTAACCAAGTGACTTGGTTAGACCAACCAAGAAATTGGTAAGCTAACCAAGTGACTTGGTTAGACCAACCAAGAAATTGGTAGCCTAACAAATTACTTGGTTGGTCTAATCAATTAATTGTCTGGCGCATATATAACCAAGGCACTTGGTTGTTCCAACCAAGCCTTTTTTCTGTGTACTATGGAAATATTCAATGTCAACGTTGTTCATGCAGTATACGCCATAAGTTACACTCGCTTTGAAAGAATTGATGTTGAATAGTAAAAAAAAAAATTGTGTTGAGAAGAGAATTTTCTTCCACAAATTGTGTCTAAATTTCAAGTCGATTGCCTACTTAATTTTTGAGATATCAGAGACAGTATCTGTTCTCTGTCTTGCACGGAAAACAATTAATATCTGATCCTCTGACACCCGCGTAGCGGGCGCTCATAGGAACACCTTAATACAATCAAAATTTCACCTCTTGGCGATGCGGAATTAAGAAAACTGATTTAAATGGAACAGAAAACTTCAGAGGATGAAAGGGACTGAAAGGGAGGAAAGTAAATCCCTAGGGCGGAAAGTTACTCCCTAGGGCGGAAAGTAACTCCCTTGGGCGGAAAGTACTAACTTTCGCCCCTCTCACCGGGGAGGAAAGTACGAACTTTACGTGCAGGTGTGTGAAAAAAATCTTTGTTTCCAGCTATCGAGGCTTGCTCGATTGCGAGAATTTTCGACCCTTACCTCAAAACTCTGACATGACAATGAACAGCCAAAGACAAACGATCTTGAAGTTTGCTGCTGTTTTCACAGTCGTCATTATTATTTCCATCGACAAGATTTTCCAGCCTTGACATGACAATCTCAATTTGTCCACAAGCGTGGCTAACAAAAACAGCCGCAAGGCTGCAAGCTGCGGTGGTAACATTAAAAGCCACAAATGCCGAAAGACAAATGGTTAAAAAAATAATTTCATACGTTGGGCTCGATTGAGAATCCACAAAAACATCAAAACCCGGATAAACAATTGGCCTGACAGTTTCATTGAGTTCATTAACAATTTTACCGGAACAAAGTGGCATAATCGCATGATAAAAAGCTCCAGTCGTGTACATAAATGCCCCACAAATAACCGTAAGATCATGTCCAACTTTAGCATTTTTTCTCATAATGTCACGATCATTTTCGCTCTCAATAGTCATCCAATCCGTCACAACATGTTCCACGCATATTTTAATCGTTCTACAGCGAAGAACGAAAAAGGCGTATTTAAAAAAATTGGCAAAGAAAAATCCAACCGCACCGAGAAGAGTCAGAATCATTATGACATTTTTTTCCCTTGTCACAATATGATATGTCGTGGGTATAAAAACAAATGCTGGAGATATTGTGCAAATGATTATTAAAATTTTGCCCAAATTTTTGGACGTTCTTGACGATTTTTTTGATATTATTGGCCAAAGTCCAAGAAGTTCCAATAACCATTTTGTGTATTTCATCGTACGTTTTATGTCTGATTCATAGTTTTTGTTTGTGTTTGTTGGGAGAGACGAGGATTTAATTGCATTAAGGGGATGCATCTTTGCAAACTGAAAGCGCTTTTACGACTGAATGCAAAGACTTGTGGCGACGAATCATTGATTTTACTAAGCTTTATTTACTTTATCTCTTTCAGCAAACATTTTCTGATTGGTTGGTGAGTTTTGCTGGGCGTGATGATTTTTATGGGTGCATTTATAAGTGACTTGCGCATTGCAAGCTCGCAATCAGCAATGCGCAAACTCTTGTAATTTGTTATGGGTTTATTACCCGTGACAACAACCCCCCCACTTTTCAAAGAGCGCCATTTTTTTTTCCAGTCATTGATTTCATTACACTGCGCGTGACATTCGGCGAGTTAGCAGTTCTGTTTGCACACGAAGCGTCAATGATTTTTTCTACCATGAGTGTCGTAAATTTTGGTGCTGTTATTTACACATTTTTTAAGTCGACATATATATATATATATATATATAAATTTTTGTTCAACAATGGAGGCAGTGATTTATTAATAATGATTTTAATGCATAAGTAAAAATTTAACACATTTTAAAGGTACGTGATTTGTCCTTGAGATTTGTCGGGAATTTAGTTTTTTTACGGATTTATATCGCATAAACGAATAGTTATTTTTTAATTAATTTAAAAAATAACTATTTTTAGTTTTAGTTATTTTTTAATTAATTAAAAAAACAACTATTTTTAGTTTTAGTTATTTTTTACTTAATTTAAAAAATAACTATTTTTAGTTTTAGTTATTTTTTAATTAATTTTAAAAAATAACTATTTTTAGTTTTAGTTATTTTTTAATTATTTTTAAAAAATAACTATTTTTAGTTTTAGTTATTTTTTAATTAATTTAAAAAAATAACTATTTTTAGTTTCAGTTATTTTTTAATTAATTTAAAAAATAACTATTTTAGTTTTAGTTATTTTCTAATTAATTTTAAAAAATAACTATTTTTAGTTTTAGTTATTTTTTAATTAATTTAAAAAATAACTATTTTTAGTTTCAGTTATTTTTTAATTAATTTAAAAAAATAATTATTTTTATTAATATTTTTTATTGTATTTATATAACGGGAATTAAATTTTTTTAAGGATTTATCGCATAAACGAATAGTTATTTTTTTTTAATTTTTATTCTCTGCAGCTTTTAAAAAAGAATTTAATTTTTTTAATATTTGCTAAGATATATAGATGAATAAATTTTGTTTGAATGTGAATTTTCATATCAAATATTCAAAAGTTTAAATATTTCTTTTTAAATCGTGAATTCAAGTCTATTGGACTATTTTTATTTTTATACATTGATATTGTTATTTGATTTCATGAAAAAAAAAATTACAGAAGAATTAAGAGAATCCGTTTAATGATAAATTGACAATGAATTGCGTAAATTGTATAAAATCTTAATTTACAAAAAATGTAAATTTTATCAATAAATTCACTACTAATACGAATCACTACTGCTGTAAAAATGCTACTCTTGAATTATACATATCTTGGCATGTCTACATGATTAATTCATACCTGACAAACTATTTTCTCTCCAAACGTCTGCAATATAAAAAAATTAATATATGCATTTTAGTGTAATTTCAATAAAAATCATTTTTATGAAATGATAAAAATTTTTAGAATTGACATAAAAACTTTCAAAAAATCAAAAATGCTTCAACGAGTTTCAAATGTTTCACACTAGTAAAATAAATGCTAACACTTTTTTTTTTTTTTTTTCAAAATTTTACGCATCAAGTGACCGAAACGAAGGTAAAATAAATGTATGTTCGCTGTTTTTATTTAATGCACAAAATTTGACAAAACTGTTTTCAAGAATTTATGACTTTAAAGAATTCCAATCTCCTTAATGAAAATATTGAAAGAGATTTCATGTTTGGTTCATATAAAACACAAAAAAAAATAAATCATTCAGGTTTTTTACGTAAAATTCGTACCGGTCATATCAATCTGCCATTGTTCTTATCATGTTTGAATATACCACCGTCGTTTTTATTATCTGAAAAATATCACCATTTTAGGTAAAAAAATTCACATTACCGATCTAATCCATTACACATCTAAATAATCCAGTCTAATGGATTTATTTAAATCAAATAGAGTATCTATATAAATCACATAAAATTTTATTTGTACTAAATAATTTTTTTTTAAATTACGTTAATCTGATGTGATTTTGAATAAATTTTATGTGATTTAAATACATGTAAATTAATTAAAATAAATTCTTTGTGATTTAAATACATGTAATTTAATTAAAATAAATTTTATGTCATTTAAATACATGTAAATTAATTAAAATAAATTTTATGTGATTTAAATACATGTAAATTAATTCAAATAAATTTTATGTAATTTAAATACATATAATTTAATTAAAATAAATTTTATGTGATTTAAATACATGTAAATTAATTAAAATAAATTATATGTGATTTAAATACATGTAAATTAATTAAAATAAATTTTATGAGATTTAAATACATGTAATTTAATTAAAATAAATTTTATGTGATTTAAATACATGTAATTTAATTAAAATACATGTGATTTAATTAGAATAAATTTTATGTGATTTAAATACATGTAAATTGATTAAAATAAATTCTATGTGATTTAAATACATGTAATTTAATTAAAATAAATTTTATGTGATTTAAATACATGCAATTTAATTAAAATAAATTTTATGCGATTTAAATACATTTAATTAAATTAAAATAAATTTTATGTGATTTAAATACATATAATTTAATTAAAATAAATTTTGTTATTTAAATACATGTAATTTAATAAAAATAAATGTTATGTGATTTAAATACATGTTATTTGGATCGTATAAAATTGTATTCGATTCAAATAGTTTCTGTACTTCATTCAAGCTTCATTATTACTTACCGCTCCGAAATTAGCAATAGAGAGGTCGATCATGCCACCAGCCGTAATTTTACGAGGGTAACTAGCCATTGCTAATATCATGACAATAGCGAGGCCAGTTTTGCCGGGTAATTTGTACCAGTCGATCAAGTATGTCGACGTTCCAATTTCGTAGCACTGTAGAAAAAAAAATCAACCATAATAAATAAATTTATTATGTGTGATGATATTTAACGATTAATTTGATTATTTATTCTAAATAATGAAATTAATTTTATTATTTACTCTAAATAATGAAATTAATTTTATTCTTTTTTCTAAATAATGAAATTAATTTTATTATTTATTCTAAATAATGAAATTAATATTGTACTCCAATTAAAAACAAAAGTTCAAATACAATTAAAATTCCATTCAAATTTTTATTAAAAATCTCGTCCTATTTTTTTATATTCCAAGATAAATAAGTTAGAAAAAAAAATTATTTTGAAATTCGGGGTGAAAAATGTGATAATAATTGAATTTCTGTCTGTATTGATGCAGAATTAATCAAATATCGATTTAATTCTAACCTGTTCCTGAAGGAGTTCGCCGATGTAGCAAAGTATGAATATATTGAACGCGTACGAGAACAGAAGTACGCCAAAAGTTATTATCGTCACAATCTCGCTGTTAGCCAATCCCTAAAATGACATTAACATTGTAAGCTATAAAATAATCCCTCGTAGAACGTATGAATCCATTTTGATTTTTATTAAAAATCATTTTTCTACCGTTACAGCCGAGTATTCAATCAATATTATTAAGACAGTTGCGTTGAGCACTTCGATGAGGCATATCTCTCGCATAATATAATCGATTCTTGCCGACAATCTGCAAGATGTAAAAAAAAATTATTGATAAAAAAAGATTAAACGATTTTCTAAAATCACTAAATGACGAAATTGTCCGATACTAAAATTAGTATAAATTGCAGTAAAATGGGATTTCAAATGAAATTATTTAATCTGAATAAATCACGTAAATTTGCATACTTTGTATTTTTTATACGTTTCCAAAATAACTTTTTTTTGTGAAAATTTTTAAAAAATCTAAACGTCATATAAAATTTGTAAAAATTTCAAAATCAGTATTTTTTGTTAGAATGTAGTCTAATGTTTAGAAATTTTTTTTGTACCTTTTTTTTAGTGTCTGATCTGATATGGATACGGCAATTTCCATGTGGCATTGTATACAATAATATTTGTAATAAAACCCAAACAAAAATATAACAGAAGAATATAATTGATTACAACAAAATGTCCGAGTAAATGATTCGCTTGGAAACACTTTAATGATTTTAATGCAATGTATATTTGAATCAATCATATATTTCATTTCGCTATTTTTGAATATATTATTTAGTTCCTTCAATGCAATATATTGTTGATTTGACCAAAGATATAGTTGCTTTAAATACCAGATAATGAATTAATTATTAGTTTTCAAGTAAATTGATTTGGTGTATTCAATTTTTTTTCATATATTTAATTTCGCTATTTTTGAATATATTATTTAGTTCATTCAATGCAATATATTATTGATTTGACAAAATATATCGTTGTTTTAAATACCAGATACTTGAATCTATTATCGGTTTTCGATAAATTGATTTAGGGTATTCAATTTTTTTTTCATGTATTTAATTTCGCTATTTTCGAATATATTAGTTCGTTCAATGTAATATATTATTAATTTGACCAAATATATCGTTGCTTTAAATACCAGATATTTAAATCAATTATCGATTTTCAATAAATTGATTTGGTGAATTCAATTCTTTTTCATATATTTAATTTCTCTATTTTCGAATATATTATTTAGTTCGTTCAATGCAATATATTATTGATTTGAACAAATATATCGTTTGCTTTAAATACCAGATACTTGAATCAATTATCGGTTTTCGATAAATTGATTTGGTGTATCCAATTTTTTTTCATATATTTAATTTCGCTATTTTCGAATATATTATTTAGTTCGGTCAATGCAATATATTATTGATTTGACCAAATATATCGTTGCTTTAAATACCAGATACTTGAATGAATTATCGGTTTTCTATAAATTGATTTGGTGTATTCAATGTTTTTTTCATATATTTAATTTCGCTATTTTCGAATATATTATTTAGTTCATTCAACGCAATATATTATTGATTTGACCAAATATATCGTTGCTTTAAATATCAGATACTTGAATCAATTATCGGTTTTCGATAAATTGATTTAGTGTATTCAATTTTTTTTCATATATTTAATTTCGCTATTTTCGAATATATTATTTAGTTCGTTCAATGCAATATATTGTTGATTCGACCAAAGATATCGTTGCTTTAAATACCAGATACTTGAATCAATTATCGGTTTTCAATAAATTGATTTGGTGAATTCAATTTTTTTTTTCATATATTTAATTTCACTATTTTCGAATATATTATTTAGTTCGTTCAATGCAATATATTATTGATTTGACCAAATATATCATTACTTTAAACACCAGATAATTGAATCAATTATCGGTTTTCGATAAATTGATTTGGTGTATTCAATTTTTTTCATATATTTAATTTCGCTATTTTCGACTATATTATTTAGTTCGTTCAATGCAATATATTATTGATTTGACCAAATATATCGTTGCTTTAAATACCAGATACTTGAATCAATTATCGGTTTTCAATAAATTGATTTGGTGTATTCAATTTTTTTTTCATATATTTAATTTCGCTATTTTCGAATATATTATATAGTTCGTTCAATGCAATATATTATTGATTTGACCAAATATATCGTTGCTTTAAATACCAGATACTTGATTTAATTATCAATTTTCAATAAATTGATTTGGTGTATTCAATTTTTTTTTCATATATTTAATTTCACTATTTTCGAATATATTATTTAGTTCGTTCAATGCACTATATTGTTGATTCGACCAAAGATATCGTTGCTTTAAATACCAGATACTTGAATTAATTATCAGTTTTCAAGTAAATTGATTTGGTGAATTCAATTTTTTTTCATATATTTAATTTCACTATTTTCGAATATATTATTTAGTTCGTTCAATGCAATATATTATTGATTTGACCAAATATATCATTGCTTTAAATACCAAATACTTGAATTAATTATCAGTTTTGAAGTAAATTGATTTGGTGTATTCAATTTTTTTTTCATATATTTAATTTCACTATTTTCGAATATATTATTTAGTTCGTTCAATGCAATATATTATTGATTTGACCAAATATATCATTACTTTAAACACCAGATAATTGAATCAATTATCGGTTTTCGATAAATTGATTTGGTGTATTCAATTTTTTTCATATATTTAATTTCGCTATTTTCGAATATATTATGTAGTTCATTCAATGCAATATATTATTGATATGACCAAATATATCGTTGCTTTAAATACCAGATACTTGAATCAATTATCGGTTTTCAAGTAAATTGATTTGGTGTATTCCATTTTTTTTCATATATTTAATTTCGCTATTTTCGAATATATTATTTAGTTCATTCAACGCAATATATTATTGATTTGACCAAATATATCGTTCCTTCAAATACCAGATATTTGAATCAATTATCGGTTTTCAATAAATTGATTTGGTGTATTCAATTTTTTTTTCATATATTTAATTTCACTATTTTCGAATATATTATGTAGTTCATTCAACGCAATATATTATTGATTTGACCAAATATATTTTTGCTTTAAATACTTTCATCAATTATCGATTTTTTCAAGCAAATTGATTTGTTGTATTCAATTTTTACTTTCTATCTTTGATAAATTTTACCTCAGAACTCTGACATGACAATGAATGACGGAAGAAATTCGTTCCTGAAGTTCCTCTCGATTTTCTTCCTCCTCGTCAATTTCATCAAAAAGTCCTTGAAGTCGAGCCATGACAACTTGAATTTGTCCGCAGGCGTGACACACAAAAACAGCCGCAAGATTGCAAGAAGCAATTGTCACTGTGTATCTGATAAAAGCGGCAGCAGCGTTTGTGCCAAATATAATTTCGTACGTCCGATTGTTTTGAAGATCAAAGAACATATCAAAACCAGGATAAACCATAGGTTTGACCGTTTCGTTGCGTGCATTTATTTTGCTGCCCTTCATAAGTGGCATCAACACCTGATAAAAAATTGCACCGATGTACATGAAGACACAAGCTATGATTGTCAATCCACGACCAAGTTTGGCATTCCTTGTCATTATTTCCCTCTCGTTTTCCTTGTCAACTTTCATCCAATCGTATTCCATTTGTTCCAAGCAAAGTTTGATGCTTTTGCAGCGAAGTACAATATAGAGATACTTGAAAATACTGGTCAAAATAGCACCAATTGGACCAAGTCGAATAACCCTGACAATTGTATTCGTTTGTCTCAAAAAAGTGTCGAGCAAAGTTGGCACCAATGGATAAGCCATCACGATCAAACAAATCACTATCAAACATTTGGAAATTGATTTGTCGGCTTGTGATGAAGTTTTTGAAACCATTGACCAAACTCCGAGAAATTGGAGAAACCATTTGCTGTATTGGATGTTTGTTTCTATGTCTGATTGGTAAACCTTGTTTGGAGAATTTTTTTTGGTTGTGGTTTTTGTGGATTCAATGACGAGAGACATGATCGTTGATCAAAGACACTTTTGCGAATGGTTGAAATAATTGTCGGGATGGAGGAATTTTTTTTCTTTTCTCGTGGAATGATTCCGTTATTACTGGACAAGTTTTTTGCGGATAAGTTGATGCGAACTAATGGATTAAAAATGGCGGAAGGAACTGGGAATTCATTTCCGGGATTGTGGCTATCATATAATTTCTAAGTTTTGTGTATGTAGCTGAGTAGTGATTTTTTGCAGGTGATTTTTTTCATGACTTGCGCATTGATGGCGAAGGTTGAAATCATATACGCAAGCTCTTATAATGTAATGGCTTTATTCCCATGACAACTTCTCCCTCTTCTTGATAATCGGCGCCATTTTTTTTCTGTCATTGATCTCATTAGACTGTGCATGACGCTCGACGAGTGAATACGGTTGTTCGAGGACATGGACGGTTAATGATCTTTGTGCTTTGTGAGTAGTATCGTGATATTAAAAAAACAAAATGTTGACATTGTTAATTTTGCTTCCTCATAGAGGAAGCTTTGTTTTCGTGAAATTTTTTTTTTTCGAGATTTTCATATCAGGAAACTCAGAATGGGCTAAAACGTCGAGAAAAGTGGTTTAGAACAAATGTCTGTGTGTGTGTGTGTGTGTGTGTGTGTGTGTGTGTGTGTGTGTGTGTGTGTGTGTGTGTGTGTGTGTGTGTGTGTGTGTGTGTGTGTGTGTGTGTGTGTGTGTGTGTGTGTGTGTGTGTGTGTGTGTGTGTGTGTGTGTGTGTGTGTGTGTGTGTGTGTGCGTATGTGCACAATTTTTTGTTAGCACGATAGCTGTCGCAATTTTTAAGATATCGGGCTCAAATTTGAACCACGAGTAAACTGTCGTTAAACAAGTTATGGGATTGAATTTGGAGTTAATCCATCAAGGTGTTCAAAATTTATGGCATTTTGAATTTTTTGGAGAATGTCAGCTCGGGCTCTAACTCCCGCAATTTTTATGATATCCGGCTCAAACTTGGACCAGAAGTGGACTGTTATCAAATAGTGTTTGGGATTAAATTTAGTGTCAATTCGTTAAGGGGTTCACAATTTATGGCATTTAAAAATTTTTTGACACTTTTTGTTCGTGCTCTAACTTTCGCAAATTTTAAGATATCGGGCTCAAATTTGAACTTCGAGTAAACTGTCGCTAAACAAGGTATGGGATTGAATTTAGAGTTAATCCATCAGGGTGTTCAAAATTTGCGGCATTTTGAATTTTTTTGGAGAATGTCAGCTCGGGCTCTAACTTCCGCAATTTTTATGATATCCGGCTCAAACTTGGACCAGAAGTGGTGTGTTATCAAATAGTGTTTGGAATTAAATTTGGTGTCAATCCGTTAAGGGGTTCACAATTTATGGCATTTTAAAAATTTTTGACATTTTTTGTTCGTGTTCTAACTTTCGCAATTTTTAAGATATCGGACTCAAATTTGAACCACGAGTAAACTGTCGTTAAACAAGTTATGGGATTGAATTTGGTGTTAATCCATCAAGGTGTTCAAAATTTATGGCATTTTGAATTTTTTGAAGAATGTCAGCTTGGGCTCTAACTACCGCCATTTTAATGATATCCGGCTCAAACTTGGACCAGAAGTGGTGTATTATCAAATAATGTTTGGAATTAAATTTGGTGTCAATCCGTTAAGGGGTTCACAATTTATGGCATTTTTTAATTTTGTGACATTTTTTGTTCATGCTCTAACTTTTGCAATTTTTAAGATATCGGGCTCAAATTTGAACCACGAGTAAGCTGTCGTTAAACAAAGCATGGGATTGAATTTGGTGTTAATCCATCAAGGTGTTCAAAATTTATGGCATTTTGAATTTTTTGGAGAATGTCAGCTCGGACTCTAACTACCGTAATTTTTATGATATCCGGTTCAAACTTGGACCAGAAGTGGTGTGTTATCAAATAGTGTTTGGAATAAAATTTGGTGTCAATCCGTTAAGGGGTTCACAATTTATGGCATTTTTTCATTTTTTGACATTTTTTGTTCGTGCTCTAACTTTCGCAATTTTTAAGATATCGGGCTTAAATCTGGTCCACAAGTGGACTGTTAATAAATAAAGTTTGGGTCTGAATTTGGTGTCAATCCGTTAAGGGGTTCACAATTTATGGCATTTTGAATTTTTTGTTTGTGCTCTAACTTCCGCAATTTTTAAGATATCGGGCCCAAATTTGGTCCACAAGTAGAGTGTGGGTAAACTAAGCATCAGTTCGAATCTGGCGAGAATCTGTCAAGGGGTTCAAAACTAATGCCATTTAAATTTTTTTTAAACAAGCCTGCAAAGTAGAACTTTGCAAATTGCTTCCTCATTATTATCGGATTCTTACAAAGCTTCCTCTACGAGGAACTCAAAATAGATTAACATGCTAACGCATAGAGGTAGATTTGTAAAAATCCAATAATAATGAGGAAGGAATTTGCAAAGTTCTACTTTTTTGTAAATTTTTTTATTTAAGTGTGTCGAAATTTGAGCTATTCAAAATATTTGTGAGATCCTTAAGGATTTATCGCGGGAAATTAAATTTATTTCTGTTCTAAAATAGATTTCAATACATTGATATCGTTATTTAATATTTGAGATAAAATGTTAAAATGGAAAATATTATTGGAAATTAATAGTTTTTTTTAATGACATATTTTAACATAAACATTATCGCAACGATATTAATGAGACTCAACGTCAAAATAATGGACTTTATAAATGTTAAAAAATGAATTTAATGTTCATTTAAAAAAAATTATTTCGTATTCCATGCTAATTAAAAAAAATTATTATCATTACGCCCGAACCGTAAGAAATTTAATTGTCAATGATTTTTGGTACTTTTAAAAAAATATTGACAAGTCTGATCAATATTACTGTCAAATTTTTTATCGAAACAGCCAATTATTTGAAAAAAAGGGAACTGAGTGGTTGATGAAAAAAAATGTCATCTTGCACGTGGAAATTTTTGTCCCAAGTGAAAGGTACGTGGGTTTCTTAAACCATCTCGTAATGTTTATTTGAATTTTTATTCAAGGCTATTTTCATTTTCGTACATTTATATTTTTATTCGACATTTCGAGAAAAAAATATTTTTATTTCTCTGCGGAAATGCAAATTGTGAAAGACGATATGCTCACCAAATCTCTGCAAGAAAAAGAAGTAAATATACGTAATTTACATTTTAGTGTAATTACCAAAAAAAAAAAAAGGAATTGTAAAAATATAATTCAACGTGAAAATAATGGCACATGACAAAAACTACTTTTGATTTCTATATCATAAACAACTTTATGACAATTCCAATTCAGCAAACATTTTATCACATTACTACAAATAACTGATAATAATGTAATTTATTGTTTTGTTCGAAGTTGAATCGTACTTAAATTCATTTATTATAATGAAATGAATCGTTCAGTTTCAAATGTGCCGAAACAATGCAACTAATGAACCAATGCAATGCAAGCTTGAGAATATATTTTTATTAATAATACGATATTTTTAAAAACTTTTTATACCTCATAAAATAGTCATCATGACACCCAGAGAAAATTTATTGAGCAAATAAAAAAGTATGTGATTTAAATAAATATCATTTTTTTTAAATAAAATTCTATTAACCATTTAAAGGAATAAATTTTTTAAAAAAGTTTATTTAATATCCGATCTGGTCAGATTGATTTAATTCAAAAGAATTTTATTTTATTTAAATAAATTTATTTAAATAAAATATTAATAAAAAATTATTTAAATAAAATATTAATAAAAAATTATTTAAATAAAATAAATTTATTTTATTTATTTTATGTAAATAAAATTTCATTTGTCTGAAATAAAATGTCTATTTTATGTATTTAAAGAATTTTTTTTTTCTTTTTCTACGCACAGTGTCATAAATCAAAAATATTTTCTCACTCCTATTTTTTCGATAATTTGGTTCTCTTAAATTAAATATAAAACGAAGATTAATGTTTTGTGAAAAAAAGAAATTAGAAAATTACATTTTTGCATTACTTGTTGATTTAAAATCGTCGACTTCATTCTGCCATTGTTCTTAGCATGTTCAAATATACCGAAGCTGTCTTCATTATCTGAAAAAAATTGCAATTCCAACAAGTAAATTGACATTATTAATTAAAATTAGGTTTGACTTGCGAAAAAATAAAAATTTACGTTTATGCAGTTTTTTGCTGTTTAGTAATAGCGGCATCCCTGGGTCTCTGTCGAATGCATATTTATAAACAAAAACACAGGGAGGCTGCCAGCACCAAAAGCTGAAACAGGAACACGTCGTATTACTTACCATACCAAAACTAGCAAGAGAAAGATCCATCATACCGCCAGCTGTAATTTTTCGGGGATAATTAGCCATGGCTAATATCATGACAACAGCAAGGCCAGTTTTGCCTGGTAATCTGTACCAGTCGATTGAATAAGTCGATTGTCCAACTTGGTAACACTGAAAAATCATAAACTTAATTTATAAATCCAAAGAAATAATATTTTTGAAAATCAACTCCATTGCAGGGTATAGAACATTGATTTTCTTAACAATTATAATGAAAGTCATTGATAACTTGATAAAAAAAATTTAGATTTGCAAATTTGATGGCATACTTATTTTTCTTACGAAATTGTTTATTACATTTTTTTTTATTTGAAAACTCCAACAATTTTGAAATGTATTTTACATTTCAGCAAAAAAAATTTTTTTAAATAATTTCTTAAGAAAAATAAGTTTACCATCAAATTTGTATATACGTTTCAAAATTGTTGCTTTCAAAGCAAAAAAAAAATAAACTAGATAAAAATAAAAATAAAAATAAAAATAAAAATACAAATAAAATAAATAGAAAAAAAATTTCGGCTTGTTGGCCGAATTGTTTTATAAAAACATTTTATGTAACGCGATTTTCTAAATTATTGGGCAATAACAATAATTGTTGAGAAACAATATTTTTGAAAATCAACTCCATTGCAGGGTATAGAACATTGAATTTCGTAAAAATTATAATGAAAGTCATTGATAACTTGATAAAAAACATTTAGTTTCGCAAATTTGATGGCAAACTTATTTTTCTTACGAAATCATCTATTACATTTTCTTTTTGGCTTTGAAAACTGCAACAATTTTGAAATGTATTTTACACTTCAGCAAAAAAAGAATTAAATAAATAATTTCTTAAGAAAAATAAGTTTACCATCAAATTTGTAAATACATTTCAAAAATGTTCTTTTCAAAGCAAAAAAATAATAAAATAGATAAAAATAAAAATAAAAATAAAATGAATAGAAAAAAAATTTCGGCTTGTTGGCCGAATAGTTTTATAAAAACATTTTATGTAACGCGATTTTCTAAATAATTGAGCAATAACAATAATTGCTAAGAAACAATATTTTTGAAAATCAACCATTGCAGTGTAGAGAACATTGAATTTCTTAACAATTATAATGAAAGTCATTGATAACTTGATAAAAACAATTTAGTTTCGCAAATTTGATGGCAAACTTATTTTTTTTACGAAGTTATCAATTGAATTTTTCGTTTTGCTTTGAAAACTCCGACAATTTTAAAATCAATTTTAATTTCAGCAAAAAAAAATTAAATAAATAATTTCATAAGAAAAATAAGTTTACCATCAAATTTGTATATACGTTTCAAAATTGTTCTTTTCAAAGCAAGAAAATAATAAAATATTTAAAAATAAAATAAATAGAAAAAAAATTCGGTTCGTTGGCCGCATAATTTTATAAAAACATTTTATGTAACGCGATTTTCAAAATTATTGAGCAATAACAATAATTGTTGAGAAATAATATTTTTGAAAATCAACTCCATTGTAGTGTAGAGAACATTGAATTTCTTAACAATTATAATGAAAGTCATTGATAACTTGATAAAAACAATTTAGTTTCGCAAATTTGATGGCAAACTTATTTTTCTTACGAAATTATCTATTTAATTTTTTGTTTTGCTTTGAAAACTCCAACAATTTTGAAATGTATTTTACATTTCAGCAAAAAAAAATTAAATAAATAATCTCTTAAGAAAAATAAGTTTACCATCAAATTTGTAAATACATTTCAAAATGGTTGTTTTCAAAGCAAAAAAAAAATAGATAAAAATAAAAATAAAAATAAAATAAATAGAAAAAAAATTCGCTAAGTTGGCCGAATTATTTTATAAAAACATTTTATGTATAGCGATTTTCTAAATTATATTAAATTAAATATTGGGCAATACTAAAAATATCACATACATGCAATAAAAAAAATGTTAATTTAATTTAATATGATAGAAAAGTATCATTTGGAATTTGTGAAACTTTTTTTCTCACTAATTTATTAAACATTTTTCGATGTTAATTAACCGAAATCAATGTTCTTAGTATCCAGAATGATGTAGATTTTTTCAATTTTTTTTTTTTGTCACTAAGTATTGAAATTCTGATGGAATGAAGATTTTGGTTGGGAATGGATTACCTGTTCCATAAGAAGTTCACCGATGTAGCAAAATATGAATATATTGAAAGTGTACGAGAGCAGGAATACGAAATACGTTATTATTGCCACAGTTCCGCTGTTACTCCACTCCTGCAACGACATCCGCTTTGTAAGCAACATCATATTCCCACGTAGAATCCAAGATGGTTTTCTTTTTTTTTTCATTATTCTACCGTCATAAAGAGATATGCGAGCAAACATATTATGAGAGTCGCAGCGACCACTTCGATGAGACATATTTCTCGCATAACATTATCGATTCTGGTTGACAATCTGCGAAAAAAAAAACTTCACTCTTTGACGACTTTATTTGAGTTAATTACAAATATTAGACAAGATTTGACGTAATTTTTTTAATTGCCGTCAAATTATGACGAATTTTACCAAATTTACGTCCAATTATGACGAAATTTTTTTAATTTACGTCAAATTATGAGGTCATTTTTTTTAAATTTTTGATGAAATTGAACTTACATTTTTTTATTGTCGATAAAACTTTGGTCAATTTTTTCATTTTCGACTAAATATTAAATTAACATATTTCACGAAATTGAATATAAATTGTGTAAAAAATCTGTATTATAACACAAATTTTGTTACACATTCCACTTATTTTTTACAATATTTTACCGCAATTTTCAATTTTCAACAAAATTATGACTTAAATTTGAGTTAAATAAACTAGAGTGATTTTTACTCCGCATATCATCATATTTTTTCCTAAGTCTAATAAATGATTCATATTACAAAAAATAGTTGCTCTCGTCTCCACAAAAGTTTCACTTCTACCAAGTGGATCCTCAACAAACCCAATTTATTTGTTTACAAAATCAACTTTTCCTTTAAGAGTAAACAAAATAGTGTAATGAATATTTTTCTGCAAATTCTATACCTCAGTCCTCTGACATGACGATGTATGACTGATGAAATTCTCTCCTGAATTAGTTCCTCGTTATTTTCCTTCTCGTCGAAGTCATCAAAGAGTCCCTCGAGTCGTGACATGACAATTTCAATTTGTCCGCATGCATGAGTCACGAAAACAGCTGCAAGATTGCAAGTAGCGATGGTAGCAGTGTATCTGACAAGAGCGGCAGCAAAAGTGGTACAGAATATGATTTCGTAGGTCGGACTCTTTTGAGGATCGACAAAAATATCAAAACCAGGATAAACCAGAGGTCTGACAGTTTCGTTGCGTTCATTGATTCTAGTTCCCTTCAAAATAGGCATTATAATGTGAAAAAAAATGCCACCAGTGTACATGAAGATACACGCAATGATAGTAAGGCCACGTCCAACTCTGGCGTTCTTAATCATAATCGCTCGTTCATTTTCCCTCTCAACTTTCATCCAGTCATTTTCCATGTCTTCCACGCAGAGTTTTATCATTTTGCAGCGAATGACAATCAAAGTGTACTTGATGATACTGGAAAGACAAGCACTGACTGGACCAAGAAGACGCAAGACCCTGGCAAGTGGATTCTTTTCCCTTAACATCGTGTGAAGCAGAGTTGGCACCAATGGATAAATCATAGCAAACAAACAAAGGGCTATCAAAAATTTGGAAGTGCACTTTTCCATTGTCGATGAATTCCTTGAGATCATCGGCCAAACTCCGAGCGCCTGGAGAATCCATCTTGTGTATTGTACAGTGTGTTTTATGTCAGTGTTAAAAGCCTTGTTAAGAAATTTTTCATGACTTCTATCACCGGATGTACTGGCAAGATTCATGGTTTCGAGTCGACGATACTTTTGCAACTGGCGAGCGCTGGAAATTGTCGGATTTCTTCCGGGATGTAGAAATTTATTCTAATGGGCAGGATCGTCAGGGCTAGACCCTCAATGTCAACCCCCGGACTTGCGCAAAACTTTCTGATCACTGGGGGAGGCAGAGGGAGCTACGGCGCATTTCCACCGGGATGATGGATATTACATTTTTCCTACATTTCGCGCTGTGGATGATTGCAAACTCTCGGACAATGATTTTTTAATGAATGACTTGCGCGTTGCAAGCTCACATTGCGTCCACATGCGCAAACTCTTGTATGTTATGGTTTTATTCGCCTGACAACCCCTCCAACCCCTTCTTGACGATGAGCGCCATTTTCTTTCCCGTCATTGATTTCATTAGACTGTGCGTGACGTTCAACGAGTGAGTAACGCTGTTCGAGGTCCTGAACAGTTGATGATCTTTGTGCTTTGTTGACGTTATTGCGAAGTCTGAATATTTCAATTCGTTCAACCGTGCAGATAATTTTTAAAAAATATCGACACTGATGGGCGACAAAATTTACGCCACTTGCAAGGTTTGTGAGATCTTTGAGACTCTGAGAGAAAATCAGACTGAATATTATCAATGACCAGATTTTGAAAAATTGACATTGTCATTCAACATTATGAAATACAATATTTTACAATCAACAGATGGACGGTGGAACAATTTATTCCTAAAATACGAGTTTCCACCATATGAAATAAAAGAAAATGGTTAGGAATTGGAAACAATTTTTTTACTCTGTTTTTTATAAAAATATTTTAACATCAAATTAAACGACACTATAATAATAATTTTCGATGTCAAAGAAAACGGATTCAATGAAAATTATTGAAATATAGTGGATATTTATGAATGAAAATCAAGATCATTTTTGTATCCCACGATGATTCCATGTCAGTCATTTTAATCGGCCATTGTTCTTATCATGTTTAAATATGCCACAGATGTTTTCATTATCTGGAAAATGTCACAAATTTAGGCAGCAACCACTAGACGTTTGATTTCATGTTCGACTTAAAATCTGGAGTGTTTTTGCTTCAAGTGATTTTTGAGGTTTAGTAATAGACGTATGGTTAGTTTTTAGTTAAATTTATGTGAATAGACAAAGATACTACTTACCATACCAAAACTAGTAATAGAAAGATCCATCATACGGCCAGCTGTTATTTTTCGAGGATAATTAGCCATTGCTATAATCATAACAATAGCAAGGCCGGTTTTGCCGGGCAATCTGTACCAGTCGATCAAATATGTTGATTTTCCAACTTGGAAACACTAGGAAATAAAAAAATGTACCCAGTATAAATGAAAAATTTCACGACAAATCGAATGGCCAAAAAAAAACTCTAAAAAATCTGAAATTAAATATTTCAATAGTAATAGCATATTACTATAAAATAGTAAAAATAACAAAAATCAGTAAAATGAGTCAGGCTGAATAATGACTATATTCATAATTTTTTCGACAGATTTAATTATTGTCATATACAATGCAATATAATTATAATTTATTATTATTATAAAGTCTATATTAATGAAGTGCATTTAAAAAATATTGCTCTGCTGGTCTGTAGAAAAATTTATTACGTGAACATGAAAAAAAGAAAAGAAAAAAATATTGGTGTTTTTTTTAGCTGTATTTTTGGTATTTAAATAATTGTAACTTTTGTGAATGAGACATTTTGTGCAAAGCTAATTATTTTTTAATTACAGGTTTTTAAAAAAAATGCTGGCTAAATTTTTTTTATTAGTAAAAATGGTTGAAAGTTTGAGAAAAATAAGGCTTTGTGGCCATCCGATTTGACATTGAATTGTGAATTCATCACCTGTTCCTTAAGAAGTTCACCGATGTAGCAAAATATAAATATATTGAAAATGTACGAGAGCAGAAGTGCGAAAAACGTTATTATCGATACAGTTTCGCTGTTATTCCACCCCTGCAATGACATTCTTTGTTGTAAGCAACAATATAATCCATCGTAAAATCCAGTCGTTTTTTTTTTTTTTTTCATTGTTCTACCATTAGAAGGTGGTATTCGAGCAAACATATTACAAAAGTCGCTGCAACCACTTCGATGAGGCATATTTCTTGCAGAACATCATCGATTTTGGTCGACAATCTGTGATGGATAAAGAAAAAGGATGGAAAGTAGAACCTTGCATATTGTTTCCTCATTATGTTTCGCCTTTTACTTTTCAAATTCAATTTTGGCTTCCTCATAGAGGAAGTTTTGTAAAAAGCGAAAAATAATAAGGAAGCAATGTGCAAGGTTCTAATTTGCATCCTTTTTTAAATTAGATAAATAAACATATTGTGAATTCGATTTTTCTATTTCGTTATTCCGTTATTTCATTATTATTAGAGCGTTTTCGAAAGTAAATGTGATAACGTATATTATTAAAAATAATTCAACATTCCATAAAATCATAAATTTCATACCGTTTGTCACTAAATTATACATATATAATGGCTGAATATTGTTTCATTTATATACAAAATTTGAGCTCGCTATTTCAAGTTTTGCAAAAGTTACAATAGAACGATAATGTCAATTTTTTTGAAAAATTCAAAATTCCATAAAATCTTAACCACTTTACCGATTCGAGCTAAATTCAATACCAAACAGCATTAAGTCCACCTATTCTTATAACCAAGTATTTAGCAAAATAGACTAAATTTTACGTAAGTTAGAGCGACCACGTCCTTTTTTCAAAAAATTCAAAACTGCATAAAATCGAAATTTTCGTACAGATTTTGTCGAAAATTAGTACAGTTGAAGAGGGTCTGCTGCTACACTAGTGTGCCAAATTTGACCGCGATATACAAAACCGTTCTTGAGTTATCGGCGTTCGAATTTTCGGAGTTGTATACATACATACACACACACACACATACATACGGACATTTTTTCTAGATCACTTTTCTGGACGTTTTGGACAATTCTGTGTCCTGACATAAAAATCGCGAAAAAATTTTTTTTCATGAAAACAAAGCTTCCTCTATGAGGAAGCAAAAAATATCGTCGATTCAAAACACGATCTTCTTAAAATACTGTCCAATGCAATTTCTTTTGCAGCAACAAATACATCCGTTTCATACAGATTTCGGTTACAGCAACAACAACAAAAAATCCTTTTGGTGCAAGCGAAAAATTCCTTTTGGTGCAAGGGGAAAATTCCTTTTGGTGTAAACGAAAAATTCTTTTTGGTGTAAGCAATAAATTGCTTAGTGACAAATATTGTCGCGATTCATTTGGTTAAAAAGGAAAAGTTCTTTCAAATTTTTAAAAGAAAAAGTACGACAAAGGTACGGAAAAAATAGCTATCTTCTAAATGTTATTTTACATATCTGCACATACCAAAAAAAAAAAATCTACTTCCAAAAAAAAAAAGATGCAAAGTAGAACTTGCACATTGTTTTTCATTAATTTTCATATTTCACAAAGCCACCTTTATGAATAAACTTATTTATTAATTTTGGCTTTCTCATAGAGGAAGCTTTGTAAAAAATGAAAATGTACGAGAAAACAATGTGCAAAGTTCTACTTTGCAACTTTTTTCGTTACCTATATAGTTCTTGAAAAACTCAAAATCACGTAAAATCCAAACCGATTTACCGATCACTACCAAATTCGATAGGTAGCAGTGCTGAATGTTATTTTTCATCTGTAGAAAATTTCAGTTGATTTGGTGAGATTTTACGTGAGTCAGAGTAAAACGAATATTTTTGAAAAAATTCAAAATCCCACAAAAACCGATATTTTCTACAGATTCATTCCAAAATCAATACCGATCCTCCTTTATTGTACTTCTTTGTATTGTAGCTTTATGCATAAAAACTTGTTTAACTCAATAGCTAAAAATTTGCGGATGCTAAAGAGTGCACAGACATTTTTCGAAAATTGCAAAGTCAAATAAAATTTGAACATATTTTTGAATTAAAAAAAAACTACACACACACACACACACGCATGCATGTTTTCTAAACCATTTTTCTCGACGTTTTAGACAATTTTTGAATTTTTGAATATTCTGAAATAAAAAAAACGCGAAAAAAATTTTCGCACGAAAACAAAGCAATGAGGAAGCAAAAAAGAAAAAAATTCTCTTCAAGCCCTCACGGAAAAAAGGCTTGGTTGGAACAACCAAGTGCCTTGGTTATATATGCGCCAGACAATTAATTGGTTAGACCAACCAAGTTATTTGTTAGGCTACCAATTTCTTGGTTGGACTAACCAAGCCAACTTGGTTAGCTTACCAAGTTGGACTAACCAAGTCACTTGGTAAGCTAACCAAGTTGGACTAACCAAGTCACTTGGTAAGCTAATCAAGTTGGACTAACCAAGTCACTTGGTAAGCTAACCAAGTTGGACTAACCAAGTCACTTGGTAAGCTAACCAAGTTGGACTAACCAAGTCACTTGGTAAGCTAACCAAGTTGGACTAACCAAGTCACTTAGTAAGCTAACCAAGTTGGCTTGGTTAGACCTACCAAGAAATTGGTAGCCTAACAAATAACTTGATTGGTCTAACCAATTAATTGTCTGGCGCATATATGACCAAGGCACTTGGTTGTTCCAACCAGGCCTTTTTTTCCGTGAGGGCTTGAAGAGAATTTTTTTCTTTTTTGCTTCCTCATTGCTTTGTTTTCGTGCGCAAATTTTTTTCGGGTTTTTTTTATTTCAGAAGATTCAAAAATTCAAAAATTGTCTAAAACGTCGAGAAAAATGGTTTAGAAAATGGTTTGGTCTAACCAAGCCAACTTGGTTAGCTTACCAAGTGACTTGGTTAGTCCAACCAAGAAACTGGTAGCCTAACAAATA
The DNA here is from genome assembly GCA_963970395.1 of Ephialtes manifestator. NCBI lineage: Eukaryota > Metazoa > Arthropoda > Insecta > Hymenoptera > Ichneumonidae > Ephialtes > Ephialtes manifestator. The sequence goes on from OZ019980.1 coordinate 20,398,540, forward strand.
AATTGGTTGATCTAACCAATTAATTGTCTGGCGCATATATAACCAAGGCACTTGGTTGTTCCAACCAAGTCTTTTTTTCCGTGCTCTTACCTCAGGCTATTAACATGACAACGTATGACGGAAGAAATTCGTTCCTCAAGTTTCTCGCTATTTCTCTCTTCGTTGATTCCATCAAAAAGTCTCTCAAGTCTTGATATAACGATTTGAATTTGTCCGCACGTGTGAGACACGAAAACAGCGGCAAGATTGCAAGCAGCAATGGTGACGGTGTATCTGACAGAAGCGGCTGCACAGGTTGTACAAAATATGATCTCATAATTAGGGCTTTTTTGGGGATCAACAAAAATGTCAAAACCAGGATAAACCAAAGGTCTGATGGTTTCGTTGCGCTCGTTTATCACAACTCCCTTCAAAAGTGGCATTATCATGTTATAGAACATTCCACCGGTGTACATGAAGACACAAGCGATTACAGTAACGCCACGTCCAACTTTGGCGTTTCTTGTCATGATTTCACGTTCATTTTCTTTCTCAACAGTCATCCAGTCATTTTCCATATGTTCCAAGCACAGTTTTATCGTTTTGCATCGAAGTACAATAAAAACGTACTTCAAGATGATTGACAAACATGCACCGAGTGGTCCAAGTCTCATAACTCTGCCAATTGTACTTTTTTCCTTCAAAATAATGTAAAGCGTTGCTGGAACGACAAGATAAGTCATGGCGACGAAACAAATGACAATCAAACATTTGGAAATGTATTTTTCCACCGTTGATGAATTTTTGCAGATCATTGGCCACAATCCGAGTGATTGAAGAAACCATCGACTGTATTGTACGGTGCTTTCTATGTCAGATTCGTAAAATTTGTTTGGGGGCTTTTCCGGACTTTTGTCAGTGGATGAAATGATAAGAGGCATCATCGAGACTCGGGAGTTCTTTTATGACTGACTGTTGAGTGCCATTGTCGATGAAGTTCCGGGGAAAGATTTTTTCCCATTGGATTATGAATTGTCCGAAGAATTTTTATTGACGCGCGACTTGCGCAAAGAAAGCGAGGAAAAAGGAGAAGGGGTGACTAATTCTTAGGTGGGATATTTTTTAATGACTTGCGCTTTGAATGCTCAGTGACATGATGCGCAAACTCTTTGTTATGATTTTATTACCGTGACAACCATTCCTTGATTAAAGGACGCCATTTTTTTCTAGTCATTGATTTCATTAGACTGTGCGTGACCATCGAAGAGTAACTACCTCTGTCCAATGACTTGAACAGTCAACGAACTCTGTGCTTTGTAAAGAATATCGTATAATATTGCAAGTTTTTTCAACTGTGGAGATTGGCCAGGTATTCAAAAATATTCTCACTTATATGTTTAGAAATTTTCTACGGTTGTAAGATACGTGAGGTCCTTAAGGTGTTACCTCGGAAAATTAAACTCAATTCTATCAAAAACTAGATTTCGATACATTGACATTGTTATTCAACATTTGGAGATAAAATAATTTTTTTATAAGCATTGGAATAATTTATTGCTGAAACGTGATTTTGTCGTCCATTTCGTCATTGTGTAATAATTAAAATGAAAATAAAACTACATTTTTTAGTGTATTCCTGGTAAACATATTTTAACATAAAAATAAGACACTGTGATAATTAGACTTAACGCCAAAATAATGGATTTAATGAAAATATTAAAATAAATTTGACATTCATTAAAAAAACCCGGATTTTTTTTTGTACGAAAAAAGCAATATCGAGGGAAAAAAAATCGCAAGAAAAAGAGATTTTTAATTAAATGAATCTTAAACAATGATCTCTGTGCTTTGTAAAGAATATCGTGAAATATTATAATTTTGTTTTTGAGACAATGGATGTTGGCTGGGTGTTCAATAATATTTTTATTTATTTTTGGAAAAATGGTCTCTATTTCCATATCTATGTAACTGCGTATCTTACGTGTCAACGTAAAATCCTTAAGATTGTACCTGAGAAAATCAGACTAAATTCTATTGAAGACTACATTTCTATGCACTAATGATGTTCTATACACTTACTCAAAATTTTGAGACGACCTTTTTTTTCGTCTTAAACACTCTAAAAATGTACTTCTGAAATACGATTATGTCATCAGTCTTGTTCCGCTGTAATAAAAAAAACAAGCAATTGAACATCATTTTTTTGCTTTTGATGAAATATTTAAAAAATATATTTTCATTCCCTTTTAAAGTTTCGTGAATTGCATAATTAATCACCGGTAATTTTAATCAGCCATTGTTCTCATCATATTCAAATACGCCGCGGACGTTCTTATTATCTGGAAAATGTAGTAAATTTAGGCAGTAATCACCAAACAGTCATTATACTTGATCGCATTAAAACCTGGAGGACGAGGAACATTTTCCTGGTTTTGCTTTTTTTGCTGTTTAGTATTGGCGGTACCCGTGGGTTTATGTCAATCGCGGTATTAGGAAAAAATTTCTTTGGAAAAACGGTCCCTCGGAAAAAATTCCTTCGAAAAAAAAAGTTCCTCGGAAAAACGGTCCCTCGGAAAAAATTCCTTCGAAAAAAAAAAGTTCCTCGGAAAAACGGTCCCTCGGAAAAAATTCCTTCGAAAAAAAAAAGTTCCTCGGAAAAGCGGTCCCTCGGAAAAAATTCCTTCGAAAAAAAAAAGTTCCTCGGAAAAACGGTCCCTCGGAAAAACGGTCCCTCGGAAAAAATTCCTTCGAAAAAAAAAAAGTTCCTCGGAAAAACGGTCCCTCGGAAAAAATTCCTTCGAAAAAAAAAGTTCCTCGGAAAAACGGTCCCTCGGAAAAAATTCCTTCGAAAAAAAAAGTTCCTCGGAAAAACGGTCCCTCGGAAAAAATTCCTTCGAAAAAAAAAAGTTCCTCGGAAAAACGGTCCCTCGGAAAAAATTCCTTCGAAAAAAAAAAATTCCTCGGAAAAACGGTCCCTCGGAAAAAATTCCTTCGAAAAAAAAAAGTTCCTCGGAAAAACGGTCCTTCGGAAAAAATTCCTTCGAAAAAAAAATGTTCCTCGGAAAAACGGTCCCTCGGAAAAAATTCCTTCGAAAAAAAAAAGTTCCTCGGAAAAACGGTCCCTCGGAAAAAATTCCTTCGAAAAAAAAAAGTTCCTCGGAAAAACGGTCCCTCGGAAAAAATTCCTTCGAAAAAAAAAGTTCCTCGGAAAAACGGTCCCTCGGAAAAAATATCCCACGAAAAAAAGGACCCGCAGAAAAATTCTGAGAAAAAAAGGGCCCTGGAAAATCGCACTATTCTTTTTTCTCACTTTTATTCCACGATGGATCAAGTGAATAGGAAACAAAAATATTAAAATTTGGGTGTTGGCATTGAATTGAAGATACCAGATGTATTTTACATATTTTTCCCGGGACCTTTTCTCAGGACTTTTTGTTCGACGGACCTTTTTCTACAAATCATTTTTCCAGCGTCGTTTTTCCCAGGGACTTTTTTCCCAAAGACTTTTTCTCCAGGGTTCGTGAAACGTATGTACATAAACCGAGACATGGGGACGCTGCCATATTAGCGGCTGACTCAAGAAAGTGTTGTACTATTTACCATACTAAAACTAGCCATAGAAAGATCAATCATGCGGCCAGCCGTTATTTTTTTCGGGATATTAGCCATGGCTATAATCAGAACGACAGCAAGGCCGGTCTTGCTGGGCAGTTTGTACCAGTCAATCAAGTATGTTGATTTTCCAACGTCTTCATACTGGTGAAAGAAAAAAGGTACAAACTAAATTAATAAATGAGGTATTTCACGGCAAATCAAATTGACAAAAGCTGGATAAACAAAAAGAAATCTAAAACCTATCGTTTCAACGACGAAAAGAGGGTAAAAATCATTCTGTATTAAGGTCAGACTTTTATGTGAATATTCTTGCAGACAAAAGCGTCACACACCTACATAGATTTTTTTTGATAATTTTTCATCATCTTAATTCGTCAAAAAAAAATCTGTCGAAAGTACATTAAAATCTGTAACTTTTATGACAAAGGTATTTTTATATACATTGTATTATTTTTTTAATTGCAATGATTTAGAAAAAAAAATAGTACACGTTTTGGAATTCGTTGTAAATTACTAAATTATTTGTTAATAACTTGAAAAAAAAATTGATTTACGTCATTTATCCAATTGACAATTATCCCGAAGGATCAAATTTTTTAAATTATAATTATGAATTAATCGATTACTGAACAATTTTTGAAAAAAAAAATGCAAAATTCATTACCTGTCCCTTAAGAAGTTCACCGATGTAGCAAAATATGAATACATTGAAAATCCACGAGAGCAGCAAAAATAGATGCACTGATGCCTCTAACATGTTGTTGCTTCTTTTCCATCCCTGCAAATGACATTCTTTTTTGTAAGCAACAGCGAAATCACACGTAATGTTCAAGTTTAAGAAATATTTTTCACTCTTCTACCATCATACACTTTGTATAGTGTATTCGAGTAAACAAATTATAAGCGTCGCGGTGACCACTTCGATTAGGCATATTTCCCGGAGAACATCATCGATATTTCTCGAGAATCTGCAACGGATGCAGAAAAAAATCGTCATTTGCCACTTAGAGAACATTTTACAACTAGTAATAAAAGCTAAATCCAAAGATGACTTCGAGACGGTAGACAGATCAAATCATGAAAAAAAGAATGCTGTACAAACTACATACAAAATTTCAGAGAAAAGAAATGGGTATTCGAAAAAAAAAATTTACGTGCCAATATGCACCGCGTCGAAAAATCCGCCTTTTAAACTACAGATATGATCTTGCCCCTTCGATTATTTGACACTTTTCCTTTTTTTCTACCATTCAGCGACGCAATCTAAATTCTAAAATCCACAAGTACAAAATAGAAAAAAAAGTCCAACAATAAACTCGGCTACAAAAAAAAAAACACTTATAAAATTTATTATCAAGGCCAAAAAATGTAATTTCCGCAAATGAAAAACCATGCATTTTTCAATATTTGTAGACGTTTCATTTCCGTTTTTTTTTTTGTCACTTATGATGGGAAAAAAATAAGTTTTTTTAGCTTCTTACCTGAGGCCTCTCACGTGACAATGTATGATGGAAGAAATTCGTTTCTGAAGTTTTTCGTCATTTTGTTCTTCCTTTATTTCATCGAAAAGGCGCTCAAGTCGTGAAACGACGATCTGTATTTGTCCGCACGCGTGACACACGAAAGTAGTTGCGAGATTGTAAGCAGTCATGGTCACGGTGTATCTGATGCAGCTGGTGATACAGAGAGCGCAAAATATGATCTCGTAGGCAGGACTTTTTTGGGGATCGACAAAAAAGTCGAAACCAGGATAAACCAAAGGTCTCACAGTCTCGTTGCGTTCGTTTATCGTAGTTCCCATTAAAATTGGCGTAATTATGAAATAGAACGTGGTGCTTGAATACATGATGATACATGCGATGACCGTGAGGCTACGTCCAATTCTGACGTTCCTCATCATGATCGCTCGTTCGGTTTCCTTTCCGACTTCCATCCAATCACTTTCAATGTGTTCCATGCAAAGCCGTATTTTTTCACATCGATATATAATAAACACGTACTTGAAGAGAGTCGATAGGGCAGCACAGATTGGACCAAGAAAACGCAAGAGCTTAACAAATGCACTCTTTTGTCTCAGAAAAGTGTCAAGTGAGACTGGTACCAAAGTGAAACAAATGGCGATTGAACAAACGACCATCAAACATTTGGCAATGCATTTTTCCGCCGTTGACGTTTTTTTTGAGATCACCGGCCATAATCCGAGAGACTGAAGAAACCATCGACTGTATTGTTCGGATTTTTTAATGTCTGGTTCGTAATCTTTGTTCAGAGGTATCTCAGAACGTCTGCCAATGGATGCATTGGTAAGAATCATTGTGGCGAGGCGAGGGCACTTTTTCGACTGGCTATCGGTGGATCTTGTCGAGGAACTTCCGGTATATAGGGATTTTTTTTATAGAACGATTCCGCTCAGGAATTTTTAATGAATGTCTTGCGCAAACTCATGTACAACTTAGAGGGGTTGTGGAAAAATAGCTGCTTCATTTTTGTGGCGAGAGGTAAAATGTCCCAGCTATGCGCAAACTCTTGCATTGTTGTGATTTTATTCGCCGTGACAACCAACCCTTTTCAAAGCACGCCATTTTTTTCTAGTCATTGATTTCATTAGACTATGCGTGACCATCGAAGAGTGACTACCTCTGTCTAATGACTTGAACAGTCAATGAGCTCTATGCTTTGTAAAGAATATCGTATAATATTGCAAGTTTTTTCAACTGTGGAGATTGGCCAGGTATCCAAAAATATTCTCACTTATATGTTTAGAAATTTTCTACGGTTGTAAGATACGTGAGGTCCTTAAGATGTTACCTCGGAAAATTAAGCTCAATTCTATCAAAAACTAGATTTCGATACATTGACATTGTTATTCAACATTTGGAGATAAAATGATTTTTATATAAGCATTGGAATAATTTATTGCTGAAACGTGCTTTTGTCATCCATTTCGTCATTGTGTAATAATTAAAATGAAAATAAAACTACATTTTTCGCTGTATTCCTGGTAAACATATTTTAACATAAAAATAAGACACTTTAATAATTAGACTTAACGCCAAAATAATGGATTTAATGAAAACATTAAAATAAATTTGACATTCATTAAAAAAAAACCGGATTTTAATTTTTTTCGAAAAAAGCAATATTGAGGGGAAAAAATTTGCAAGAAAAAGATATTTTTCAATAAATGAATTTTAAACAATGATCTCTGTGCTTTGTAAAGAATATATTGAAATATTACAATTTTGTTTTTAGACATTGGATGTTGGGTGGGTGTTCAATAATATTTTTACTTACTTTTGTAAAAAAAAATTTCTATTTCCATATCTACGTAATTACGTATCTTACGTGTCAACGTGAGACCCTTAAGATTTTACCTGAGAGAATCAGACTAAATTCTATTGAAGACTACATTTCTATGCACTAATGATGTTCTATACACTTACTCAAAATTTTGAGACGACCTTTTTATTGTTTTAATTACTCTAAAAATGTACTTCTGAAATACGATTATGTCATCAGTATTGTTGTCTCTGTAATAAAAAAAGCAATTGAAAATCATTGTCTTGTTTTTGATGAAATATTTTTAAAACATATTTTCTTTCCCTTTTAAAGTTTCGTGAATTGCATAATTAATAATCACCAGTAATTTTAATTAGCCATTGTTCTCATCATATTCAAATACGCCACGGACGTTCTTATTATCTGGAAAATGTAGTCAATTTAGGTAACAACCACCAAACATTCATTGTACTTGACCGAATTAAAACCTGGAGGGCGAGGAACATGTTCCCGATTTTGCTTTTTTTTGCTGTTTAGTATTGGCGGCATCCTTGGGTCTCTGTTAAACGCGGTATTAGGATATAATTTCTTTGGAAAAAAAATTCCTTCAGAAAAAAAAGTCCTTCGGAAAAAAAGTCCTTCGGAAAAAAAAGTCCTTCGGAAAAAAATTCATTCGGAAAAAAATTCCTTCGGAAAAAAATTCCTTCGGAAAAAAATTCCTTCGGAAAAAAATTCCTTCGGAAAAAAATTTCTTCGGAAAAAAATTTCTTCGGAAAAAAATTTCTTCGGAAAAAAATTTCTTCGGAAAAAAATTTCTTCGGAAAAAAATTCCTTCGGAAAAAAATTCCTTTGGTAAAAACGTTCTTCCGAAAAAAATTCCTTCGGAAAAAATTCATTCGGAAAAAAAAGTTCTTCGGGAAAAAATTCCTTCGGAAAAAACGTCCTTCGGAAAAAAATTCGTTCGGGAAAAAAATTCCTTCGGAAAAAAAGTTCTTCGGGAAAAAATTCCTTCGGAAAAAACGTCCTTCGGAAAAAAATTCGTTCGGGAAAAAAAGTCCTTCGGAAAAAAATTCCTTCGGAAAAAAATATTTTCGGAAAAAAAGTCCTTCGGAAAAAAATTCCTTCGGAAAAAAAAGTCCTTCGAAAAAAAATTCCTTCGGAAAAAAGTCCTTCAGACACAAAATTCCTTCGGAAAAAAAGCCCTTGGGAAAAAAATTCTTTCGGAAAAAAAATTTCTTCGGAAAAAAAAGCCCTTGGGAAAAAAATTCCTTCTGTAAAAATATCCTGCGAAAAAAGGACCCGCAAAAAAATGTTTGCACAGAATAAAGTTCCCGTGGAATAAAGGTCTAGCGGAAAAAAATCCCGTGCAAAAAAGACCTGAGGAAAAAAGGGCCCTGGAAAATAACACTATTCTTTTTTCTCATGTTTGTTCTAAGAAGGATCAAGTGAATAGAAAACAAAAATATTTAAATTTGGGTGTTGGCATTCAATTAAAGATACCAGATGTATTTTAGATATTTTTCCCGGGACCTTTTCTTAGGATTTTTTATCTGACAGACTTTTTTGTCTAAGGACCTTTTTTCCAGGGTTCGTGAAACATATGTACATAAACCGAGACTTGGGGACGCTGCCATACTAGCAGAGTTGTAAATGCCTAATACTTATAGAAATAATGATGATGATACGATCAGCTCTATGATTATGATTTTAGAATAATAACATGTAGCGATTGTAATACGATGATTAAACTTTGAAATGCCTGCAAAAATTATTATTTTTCAATAAAAATTCACGGTAATCCTTTTGAAAAAATGGAAAAAAATAAGTATTGCATTAAGAAAGTGATGCATTACTTCTTCAATTTTTGCTTCCTCATAGAGGAAGCTTTGTTTTCATGAAATTTTTTTTTTTCGAGATTTTCATGTGTACACTCAGAATGGGCCAAAACGTCAAGAAAAGTGATTCAGAAAAAATGTCTGTATGTGTATGTATGTATGTGTGTGTGTGTGTGTGTGTGTGTGTGTGTGTGTGTGTGTGTGTATGTGTGTATGTTACACGATCGAAAAATGTAAACCTTTATAACTCGGGAATGCCTTGAGATATCAAGCTGAAATTTGGACCATAGATCGAGGGATCAAGCCTCATCGTTCATACAGATTTTTGTTAAAATCCACTTCATCGTTAAATTATTACGCGTTTTTTAATTTTTTGAAAAATGTCTGTTTACGCGATAACTCTTTCAATTTCCGAGATATTAATCTTAAAATTGGTATGAATGTGAGCTTTTATACGCTGTTGATCGCTATTGAATTTGGTTAAGATCGGTTGAACCGTTAAAATTTTATGATGTTTTGAATTTTTCAAAAAATTGACATTATCGCTCTATTGTAACTTTTGCAAAACTTAAGATAGCGAGCTCAAATTTTGTATATAAATGAAACAATATTCAGCCATTACATATGTATAATTTAGTGACGAACGGAATGAAATTTTTGATTTTATAGAATGTTGAATTATTTTTAAAAATATATATTATCACATTCACTTTCGGAAACACTCTACTAATCACGAAATAACGTAATAACGAAATAGAAAAAGCGAATCCACAACATGTATATTTATATAATTAAAACAAGGATGCAAAGTAGAACCTTGCACATTGCTTCCTCATTATTTTTCGCGTTTTACAAAGCTTCCTCTATGAGGAAGCCAAAAATCGAATAACATACTTCCTCATAGAGGTAGCTTTGTAAGAAGCGAAAAATAATGAAGAAGCAATGTGCAAGGTTCTACTTTGCATCCTTTTTCCACTATTTCTTGCAATATTACCGCGAAAATTAGTATTTTTTTCGGCTATTCAAATGTTTACACTCTATTTTATAATTACTACATATTTTATTATTATGATATCATAATTACAAAACAAATTGTACTGTAAATTATATCTCATTAATTAATGGGGATTTACAACTCTGCATACTAGCGACTGAAACAAGAACATCTCGCACTACTTACTGTACTAAAACTAGCCATAGAAAGGTCAATCATGCGGCCAGCCGTTATTTTTTTCGGGATATTAGCTATGGCTATAATCAGAACAACGGCAAGGCCAGTTTTGCTGGGCAGTCTGTACCAGTCAATCAAGTATGTTGATTTTCCAATCTCTTCGTACTGGTAAAAGAAAAAAGGTACAAACTGAATTAATAAATGAGGTATTTCACGGCAAATCAAATTGACAAAAGCTGGATAAACCAAAAAAAATCTGAAACCTTACGTTTCAACGACGAAAGGAGGGTAAAAATCATTCTGCATTAGGGTCAGACTTTTATGTGAATATTCTTGCAGATAAAAACGACACATACGTGGAATTTTTTTTCCATTTTTCATCATCTTAATTAGTAAAAAAAAAATTCGAAAGTACATTAAAAACTGTAATTTTTATGACCCAGGTATTTTTCTATACATTGTATTATTTTTTGAACTGCAATGGATTAGAAAAAAAATAGTGCACGTTTTTGAATTCGTTGTAAATTACTAAATTATCTGTTAATAACTTGAAAAAAAAAACTGATTTACGCCATTTATCCAATTCACAAATATCCCGAAGGATCAAATATTTTAAATTATAATTATAAATGAATCGATTAATGAAAAATCTTTGGAAAAAATGCAAAATTCATTACCTGTCCCTTAAGAAGTTCACCGATGTAGCAAAATATGAATACATTAAAAATCCACGTTAGCAGCAAAAAAATATACGGCGATAGCGTCAGCATGTTGTTTCTTTTCCATCCCTACAAATGACATTCTTTTTTGTAAGCAACAGCGTAATCACACGTAGTATTCAAGTTTAAGAAATATTTTTCACTGTTCTACCATCATACACTTTGTATATTGTATTCGAGTAAACATATTATAAGTGTCGCGGTGACCACTTCGATTAGGCATATTTCCCGAAGAACATCATCGATATTTCTCGAGAATCTGCAACGGATGCAGAAGAAAGGTCGTCATTTGCCACTTAGTGAACATTTTACAACTAGTAATAAAAGCTAAATCCAATGATGACTTCGAGACGGAAGATACAGACCAAATCATGAAAAAAAGGATATGATCTTGTCACTTCGATTATTTGACAATTGTCTTTTTTTTTCTTCCATTCAGCGTTGCATTCTAAATTCTAAATTCTACAGGTACAAAATGGAAAAAAAAGTTCAACAATAAACTCGGCTACAGAAAAAAACAAGCATGCAAAGTAGAACCTTGCATATTGCTTCCTCATTATTTTTCGCTTCTTACAAAGCTACCTCTATGAGGAAGTATGTTATTCATTTTTTGGCTTCCTCATAGAGGAAGCTTTGTAAAAAGCGAAAAACAATGAGGAAGCAATGTGCAAGGTTCTACTTTGCATCCTTGATTTAATTATATAAATATACATGTTGTGGATTCGCTTTTTCTATTTCGTTATTACGTTATTTCGTGATTATTAGAGCGTTTCCGAAAGTGAATGTGATAATGTATATTTTTAAAAAGAATTCAACATTCCATAAAATCAAAAATGTCATACCGTTCGTCACTAAATTATACATATATAATGGCTGAATATTGTTTCATTTATATACAAAATTTGAGCTCGCTATCTTAAGTTTTGCAAAAGTTACAATAGAGCGATAATATCAATTTTTTGAAAAATTCAAAACATCATAAAATTTTTACGGCTCAACCGATCTTAACCAAATTCAATAGCGATCACCGGCATATGAAAGCTCAAATTCATACCAATTTTTAGATCAATATCTCGAAAATTGAAAGAGTTATCGCGTAAACAGACATTTTTCAAAAAATTAAAAAACGCGTAATAATTTAACGATGATGTGGATTTTAACAAAAATTTGTATGAACGATGAGGCTTGATCCCTCTATCTATGGTCCAAATTTCAGCTTGATATCTCAAGGCCTTCTCGAGTTATAAAGGTTTACATTTTTCGATTGTGTAACATACACACACACACACACACACACACATACAGACATTTTTTCTAAATCACTTTTCTCGATGTTTTGGACCATTCTGAGTGTACTGACATGAAAATCTCGAAAAAAAAAATTTTCACGAAAACAAAGCTTCCTCTATGAGGAAGCAAAAATGTGACTTTTTCTGTTTGCGCAGGGTTATTTTTTATCAAGGCCAAAAAATGTAATTTCGGCAAATGAAAAACTATGCATTTTTGCTTCCTCATAGAGGAAGCTTTTTTTTCATTTTTTTTTAAATTTCTTTACTCGTGCATGCAAAATCCTCGTTTGCCCACCGTTCAAAGACATGCAAAATGGCCGGTTGACGCAAAAAACATTTTACGCACTGGCTCCCTCATTTTCCACGTTGGTAGAGGAGCACGCTCCTTCCTATGTATACATTTTTGAAAAAATTGAAAAAAAAATGCAAATTTTATAAACTTTTCAATTTTTCGAAAAATGTCTGTATGTTTTCTAGCTTCCGAAATTTTTTAGCTAATGAGCTAAATAGTTCTGAACAAATAGAGAAATGAAAAATGAAGGTTGGTATTAAATTTGAGCGAAATCTATAAAGTGGTTTAGATTTTATAAAATTTTGAATTTTCGAAAAAATTTAGTTTTCGTTCTTATTCAAGTTAAGTTCGACCAAACCTACTTAAATCTTTTGCAAGGTAAAATTAACATCCAGTTGTAGTACATATCGAATTTGGGAACGATTGGTAAAGTGGTTCAGATTTTATAAGACATTGAATTTTTCAAAAAATCTCTGTATGTTCTGTAGCTGCCACATTTTTTAGATAATGAGCTTAAACAGTTTTTGACGAATAAAGCAATGAAAAATGATGATCGGTATTGAATTTAAGCGATATACATAGAGCGGTTTAGATTTTATAGAATTTTGAATTTATGAAAATTGTTGTTTTCGTATTTTTTTAATTTGAATTTTAAATAAGGATGCAGAGTAGAGCTTTGCACATTGCTTCGTCAACAATTTTCATTTTCGCAAAGCTTCCTCTATGTGGAAGCCAAAAATAAAATAAAGAAACTTTTTCATAGAGGCGGCGTTGCAAAAGATGATAATTCATGAGAAAGCAATGTGCAAAGTTCTACTTTGTTCAATATTTGTAGACGTTTCATTTCCGTTTTTTTTCGTCATTTATGATAGGAAAAAATATTTTTCTTTATACCTCGGTCGAAAGTACGCATCTTTTGCACCTTTTTCGAGGCAGAAAGCTGAAGATTCGTGCATTGGTAGAGCTACGCATACGTCTTTTGTTACAGCGGGAGCAAAAACTTTTTCATTCGCACTGATACGTGAAGTTGCTTTCATTACGTGTTTTGTTTACGCTAGTTGTGTACGTTTTATGTTACTAAGATATAACTTTGAAGTGACGGGCATAAAATAAATCGATTATATTTAATTAAGTAATAAGTAATTAATCAACAAAATGATGTCAACTGACGAATCTACAGAATAAAATAAATAAAATAAAATAAGTTTATTTAACTGTTTACATGTGTTTCTTTTATTTGATGCCTGCCCCCCCGACCAACAGCACTCGCTTCGCTCGTGCCGCAAATGTCGGGGGCAGGCAACAACTTATTTCGATATAATATATACAATATTTTTCGTACTTTCGACCGGCTATAAAGAAAAATAGTATACACTACACGGGCAGAAGTTTGAAAGCCCTGAACTGCGCGCCATGATGCCCGAGGCGAAGCCGAGGTGTGCAGGAATTTCAAACTTTCTGCCCTAATAGTGTAATATACTATTTCTTTTGGCGTCTTACCTGAGGCCTCTCACGTGGCAGTGTATGATGGAAGAAATTCGTTTCTGAAGTTCTTCGACATTTTGATCTTCCTTTATTTCATCGAAAAGGCGCTCAAGTCGCGAAATGACGATCTGTATTTGTCCGCACGCGTGACACACGAAAGTAGTTGCGAGATTGTAAGCAGTCATGGTGACGGTGTGTCTAATGCAGTTGGAGATACATATGGTGCAAAATATGATCTCGTAGGTAGGACTTTTTTGGACGTCGACAAAAAGGTCAAAACCAGGATAAGCCACAGGTCTCACAGTCTCATTGCGTTCGTTTATCGTAGTTCCCGTTAAAAGTGGCGTTATTGTGACATAGCATGTGGTACTTGAGTAAATGATGATACATGCGATGACTGTGAGGCGACGTCCAACTCTGACGTTCCTCATCATGATCGCTCGTTCGTTTTCCTTTCCGACTTCCATCCAGTCACTTTCAATGTGTTCCATGCAAAGCCGTATCTTTTCACATCGATATATAATAAACACGTACTTGAAGAGAGTCGATAGGCCAGCACTGATTTGACCAAGAATGCGCAAAAGCTTAACAAACGCACTCTTTTGTCGAAGAAAAGTGTCAAGTGTGGAGGGTACCAAAGTGAAACACATGGCGATTGAACAAACGACCATCAAACATTTGGCAATGCATTTTTCCGCCGTTGACGTTTTTTTTGAGATCCCCGGCCATAATCCGAGAAACTGAAGAAACCATCGACTGTATTGTTCGGATCTTTTTATGTCTGGTTCGTAATCTTTGTTCAGAGGTATCTCAGAACGTCTGCCAATGGATGCATTGGTAAGAATCATTGTGACGAGGTGAGGGCACTTTTTCGACTGGCTATCGGTGGATATTGTCGAGGAACTTCCGGTATATAGGGATTTTTTTTTATAGAACGATTCCGCTCAGGAATTTTTAATGAATGTCTTGCGCAAACTCATGTACAACTTAGTGGGGTTGTGGAAAAATAGCTGCTTCATTTTTGTGGCGAGAGGTAAAATGTCCCAGCTATGCGCAAACTCTTGCATTGTTGTGATTTTATTCGCCGTGACAACCAACCCTTTTCAAAGCACGCCATTTTTTTCTAGTCATTGATTTCATTAGACTGTGCGTGACCATCGAAGAGTGACTACCTCTGTCTAATGACTTGAACAGTCAATGAGCTCTATGCTTTGTAAAGAATATCGTATAATATTGCAAGTTTTTTCAACTGTGGAGATTGGCCAGGTATCCAAAAATATTCTCACTTATATGTTTAGAAATTTTCTACGGTTGTAAGATACGTGAGGTCCTTAAGGTGTTACCTCGGAAAATTAAACTCAATTCTATCAAAAACTAGATTTCGATACATTGACATTGTTATTCAACATTTGGAGATAAAATGATTTTTTTATAAGCATTGGAATAAGTTATTGCTGAAACGTCCTTTTGTCATCCATTTCGTCATTATGTAATAATTAAAATAAAAATAAAACTACATTTTTCAGTTTATTCCAGGTAAACATATTTTAACATAAAAAAAGACACGGTAATAATTAGACTTAATGCCAAAATAATCGATTTAATGAAAACATTAAAATAAATTTGACATTCATTTAAAAAAACCCGGATTTCTTTTTGTATGAAAAAAAGCAATATCGAGGGAAAAAAATTCGCAAGAAAAAGAGATTTAAAATTAAATTAATTTTAAACAATGATCTCTGTGTTTTGTAAAGAATATCGTGAAATATTATAATTTTGTTTTTGAGACAATGGTGTTGGCTGGGTGTTCAATAATATTTTTATTTATTTTTGTAAAAATGGTCTCTATTTCCATATCTATGTAACTGCGTATCTTACGTGTCAACGTAAAATCCTTAAGATTTTACCTGAGAAAATCAGACTAAATTCTATTGAAGACTACATTTCTACGCACTAATGATCTTCCATACACTTACTCAAAATTTTGAGATGACCTTATTTTTCTTTTAAACACTTCAAAAATGTACTTCTGAAAGACGATTATGTCATC
This sequence comes from Ephialtes manifestator, assembly GCA_963970395.1. NCBI lineage: Eukaryota > Metazoa > Arthropoda > Insecta > Hymenoptera > Ichneumonidae > Ephialtes > Ephialtes manifestator. The sequence continues at coordinate 20,414,254 of OZ019980.1, forward strand.
AGTCTTGTTCCTCTATAATAAAAAGAAGCAATTGAAAATCATTTTTTTACTTTTAATGAAATATTTTTAAGACATATTTTCTTTCCCTTTTAAAGTTTCGTGAATTGCATAATTAATCACCGGTAATTTTAATCAGCCATTGTTCTCATCATATTCAAATACGCCGCGGACGTTCTTATTATCTGGAAAATGTAGTCAATTTAGGCAGCAATCACCAAACAGTCATTGTACTTGATCGAATTAAAACCTGGAGGGCGTGGAACATGTTCTTGATTTTGCTTTTTTTTTTTTTTTGCTGTTTAGTATTGGCGGCATCCTCGGGTCTCTGCCAAACGCGGTATTAGGATATAATTTCTTCGGAAAAAATTCCTTCGGAAAAAAAGTCCTTCGGAAAAAAGTCCTTCGGAAAAAAAGTCCTTCGGAAAAAATTCCTTCGGAAAAAAAGTCCTTCGGAAAAAATTCCTTCGGAAAAAATTCCTTCGGAAAAAAATATTCCGCGAAAGAAAGGTCCCGCAGAAAAATGTTTCCACAGAATAAAGGTCCCGTGGAAGAAAGGTCTATTGGAAAAAAATCCCGTGTGAAAAAGACCTGAGGAAAAAAAGACCCTGGCAAATAACGCTATTCTTTTTTCTCATGTTTGTTCTAAGAAGAATCAAGTGAATAGAAATAAATATATATTTAAATTTGGGTATTGGCATTGAATTGAAGATACCACAGATGTATTTTAGATTTTTTTTCCCTGGACCTTTTCTCAGGACTTTTTGTTCGACGGACCTTTCTCTACAAATTATTTTTCCAGCGTCGTTTTTCCTGGGGATTTTCTTCCCAAAGACCTTTTTTCCAGGGTTCGTGAAACGTATGTACATAAACCGAGACATGGGGACACTGCCATACTAGCGGCTGACTCAAGAACGTGTTGTACTACTTACCGTACTAAAACTAGCCATAGAAAGGTCAATCATGCGGCCAGCCGTTATTTTTTTCGGGATATTAGCCATGGCTATTATCAGAACGACAGCAAGGCCAGTCTTGCTGGGCAGCCTGTACCAGTCAATCAGGTATGTTGATTTTCCAACCTCTTCATACTGATGAAAGAAAAAAGATACGTGCTGAATTAATAAATGAGGTATTTCGCGACAATATAAACTGACAAAAGCTGGATAACCCAAAAACAATCTGAAACCTTTCGTTTCAACGACGAAAGAAGGGTAAAAATCACTCTGCATTAGGGTCAGACTTTTATGTGAATATTCTTGCAGATAAAAACGTCGCATACACGGAATTTCTTCTCTACTTCTTATCATCTAAATTCGTAAAAAAAAAATTCTGTCGAAAGTACATTAAAATCTGTAACTTCTACCACCCAGGTATTTTTATATACATTGTATTATTTTTTGAACTGCAATGATTTAGAAAAAAAAATAGTACACGATTTGGAATTCGTTGTAAATTACTAAATTATTTGTTAATAACTTGAAAAAAAAAATTGATTTACGCCATTTATCCAATTGACAATTATAAATATATTTTTATTTATAATATAAAAATTATATAACAATATATATAATTATTATAACAGCAATTATTAATTACATAACATAATTATTATAACTATTACAATTATTTTTATATTATTATTTTTAATTATAATTATTATAACAATATATTTATAATTGACAATTATAAATATAAATGTATCAATTACTGAACAATCTTTGAAAAAAATGCAAAATTCATTACCTGTCCCTTAAGAAGTTCACCGATGTAGCAAAATATGAATACATTGAAAATCCACGAAAGCAACAAAAAAACATACGGTGATGCCGCTAGCATGTTGCTTCTTTTCCATCCCTGCAAATGACATTCTTTTTTGTAAGCAACAGCGTAATCACACGTAGTATTCAAGTTTAAGAAATATTTTTCACTGTTCTACCATCATACACTTTGTATATTGTATTCGAGTAAACATATTATAAGCGTCGTGGTGACCACTTCGATTAGGCATATTTCCCGGAGAACATCATCGATATTTCTCGAGAATCTGCAACGGATGCAGTAAAAAAAATCGTCATTTGCCACTTAGAGTACATTATACAACTAGTACACTGATAAAAAAGATCGTTAGAACCAACAAAACGTGCGCTTGCAGGCGGCAAAAAGAATATTTTGCCGATTAAACAAAATATTTGGGAATGATAATTGAATCATTTTTGGATTCTATCAACTGTTGCTTCGATCAATTACATATATCATTCGATCGAAAGAATATTCTTTTCGCCGTCCGCAAGCGCACATTTTGTTGGTTCTAACGATTTTTTTTATCAGTGTAATAAAAGCTAAATCCAAAGATGACTTCGAGACGGAAGATACAGATGAAATCATGAAAAAAAAGAATACTGCACAAACTACACACAAAATTTCAGAGAAAAGAAATGGTTTTTCAAGAAGAAAAAATTTACGTTTTTCACGAAATATAACATAACACCTGCTAATATGCATCAAGTCGAAAATTCTGCATTTTAAATTAAAGATTTGATCATGCGACTTCCATTATTTTACACTTGTCCTTTTTTTTCTTCCATTCAGCGTCGCAACCTAAATTCTAAATTCTGCAAGTATAAAATACAAAAAAAAGTGCAACGATAAACTCGGCGCCAAAAAAACGCCGCTTACACTGAGAGAAAATTTGAAATGCTGACAACCTCGCGCGATGTTTGGCAAATATTACTTTGGCTCAAAGAAATAGAGGTTGACACAAGTACCCATTCGTCGAAACAATACAATGCATTTTTTTAGGAGAACTATCTCATCTAATTGAACGTCAATATAATAATGTTTTGGCTGAACATTGATGCTGTTGAGGGAATGGCAGTGCAGACACAATTTTTCGATACTTAATACGCGTGTCACGAGTGGTTGAGGCAATCCTGTGTGTTGTTCCAATCAGGAAAATGATTTCTATGAAGCAACTGTATTGGAATCGTTACAAGAACTATTTTATGCTTTTGAAAGAATCTCGGTGTAACTGGCTTCTACAAAATATACACGGAAAAAAAGGCTTGGTTGGAACAACCAAGTGCCTATATATGCGCCAGACAATTAATTGGTTAGACCAACCAAGTTATTTGTTAGGCTACCAATTTCTTGGCTGGTCTAACCAAGTCACTTGGTTAGCTTACCAAGTGACTTGGTTAGTCCAACCAAGCAATTGGTACCCTAACAAATAACTTGGTTGGTCTAACCAATTAATCCTCCGGGTGACTGCCGGGTGCCTTATCCCAAGGCACCCGGCAGTCACCCGGAGGATCCAGGTTCGATTCCCACCAACAGCAAATAAATTTACATGTGTTTTTTTCAGCAATAAATATGTACCGATCAATGCAATAACTCCGAATATCCAACTAAAAGTGCAAGATAAACCGAATTCAATGAATGCAGATAATTATTTTGTAATTGATTTTTCCGTTTTTTTTAGAGAGGACATAAGTGCACATGCGGTGCACATAATATGTATATCCTCATGGCTATCCAGTGTATGTTCGATGTACATGAATAAGTGTCTCCTTTACAGATACATTTCATATACATAGAGCATTGTATATCCGCAAATGTTTATACGATGTATATGCAATGTATGTCAAAATGCTATATGGGTACATCCTTAGGAAATTAATTCGTGGACGTTTGATTTTCTCCCTATGTTCATGGATTGCATATACATGAAATATCTTACGAATGTGTCCGTACCTGCGCTCAAATTCATATTATTCAAGTATGTACATAGAATGTGTTCTTGATATTCATGAATGTATATACCTGCATGTATATAGAATAAATATCCATCGAATATACAAGATATACTTTTCACATTAAGGACCTAAAATGGATATACATCGAATATGTGATGCTATATGGGATGCAACAGTGCGCATGGTCTGAGCGAAAACAATGTTAGAGTTACAATAAATGCGCTGTGGTTGTCTCAACCACATGAAACATTTGAATCGAAGAAAGTCCGACAACCATTTGGTGAGTTTGACTCAACCTCCTCGTTCCATTCGCCGTATATAACCTCTCGGAGAGGTTGAGTCAACTTCTATTTCGTTGTGCCCAACAATTTTTTCTCTCAGTGTATAAGAAAATTTGACTTCTTGCATTTGCGCAGAGGTATATTCTATCAAGGCTAAAAATGTAATTTCCGCAAATGAAAAACCATGCATTTTTCAATATTTGTAGGCGTTTCATTTCCGTTTTTTTCATCACTTCTAATTGAAAAAAAAATGTTTTTTTTTTCAATGTGACTTACGTGAGGCCTCTCACGTGGCTGTGTATGATGGAAGAAATTCGTTTCTGAAGTTTTTCGTCATTTTGTTCTTCCTTTATATCATCGAAAAGGCACTCAAGTCGTGAAATTACGATCTGTATTTGTCCGCACGCGTGACACACAAAAGTAGTTGCGAGATTGTAAGCAGCCATGGTCACGGTGTATCTGATGCAGCTGGTGATACAGAGGGCGCAAAATATGATCTCGTAGGCAGGACTTTTTTGGGGATCGACAAAATAGTCGAAACCAGGATAAATCAAAGGTCTCACAGTCTCGTTGCGTTCGTTTATCGTAGTTCCCATTATAATTGGCGTTATTGTGAAATAGAACGTGGTACTTGAATACATGATGATACATGCGATGACTGTGAGGCTACGTCCAACTCTGACGTTCCTCATCATGATCGCTCTTTCGGTTTCCTTTCCGACTTCCATCCAATCACTTTCAATGTGTTCCATGCAAAGCCGTATTTTTTCACATCGATATATAATAAACACATACTTGAAGAGAGTCGATAGGGCAGCACTGATTGGACCAAGAAAACGCAAGAGCTTGACAAATGCACTCTTTTGTCTCAGAAAAGTGTCAAGTGTGACTGGTACCAAAGTGAAGCACATGGCGATTGAACAAACGACCATCAAACATTTGGCAATGCATTTTTCCGCCGTTGACGTTTTTTTTGAGATCACCGGCCATAATCCGAGAGACTGAAGAAACCATCGACTGTATTGTTCGGATTTTTTAATGTCTGTTTCGTAATCTTTGTTCAGAGGTTTTTCAGAACGTCTGACAATGAATGCATTGGTAAGAATCATTGTGACGAGATGAGGGCACTTTTTCGACTGGCTATCGGCGGTTATTGTCGAGGAACTTCCGGTATATAGAGATTTTGTTTTTTAGAACGATTCAGCTCAGGAATTTTTAATGAATGTCTTGCGCAAACTCATGTACAACTTAGTGGGGTAGTGGAAAAATAGCTGTTTCATTTTTGTAGCGAGAGGTACAATGTCCCAGCTATGCGCAAACTCTTGCTTTGTTGTGCTTTTATTCCCGTGACAACCAACCCTTTTTAAAGCACGCCATTTTTTTTGTAGACATTGATTTCATCAGATTATACGTGACCTTCGAAGAGTGACTACCTCTGTCCAACGACTTGAACAGTCAATGAACTCTGTGCTTTGTAAAGAATATCGTATAATATTGCAAGTTTTTTCAACTGTGGAGATTGGCCAGGTATCCAAAAATATTCTCACTTATATGTTTAGAAATTTTCTACGGTTGTAAGATACGTGAGATCCTTCAGATGTTACCTCGGAAAATTAAACTCAATTCTATCAAAAACTAGATTTCGATACATTGATATTGTTATTCAACATTTGGAGATAAAATATTTTTTTCTAAGCATTGGAATAATTTATTGCTGAAACGTCCTTTTGTCATCCATTTCGTCATTGTGTAATAATTAAAATGAAAATAATACTACATTTTTTAGTGCATTCATGGTAAGCATATTTTAACATAAAAATAAGACACTGTAACAATTAGACTTAACGGCAAAATAATGGATTTAATGAAAACATCAAAATAAATATGACATCCATAAAAAAATCCGGATTGTTTTTGTATGCCAAAAAAGTAATATTGAGGGGAAAAAAATCACAAGAAAAAAAGGTTTAAAATTAAATTAATTTAAAACAATCATCTCCGTGCTTTGTAAAGAATTTGGTGAAATATTACAATTATGTCTTGAGACATTGGATGTTGGCTGGGTGTTCAATAATATTTTTATTTATTTTTGTAAAAATGTTCTCTATTTCCATATCTATGTAACTGCGTATCTTACGTGTCAACGTAAAATCCTTAAGATTTTACCTGAGAAAATGAGACTAAATTCTATCGAAGACTACATTTCTACGCACTAATGATCTTCCATACACTTACTCAAAATTTTGAGATGACCTTTTTTTTAAACATTTTTAAAATGTACTTCTGAAATACGATTATGTCATCAATTTTGTTCCTCTGTAATAAAGGAAAGCAATTGAAAATCATTATTTTTTTGTGGTTTTGATGAAATATTTAAAAAACATGTTTTGTTTCCCTTTTAAAGTTTCGTGAATTTCATAATTAATTGCCGGTAATTTTAATCAGCCATTGTTCTCATCATATTCAAATACGCCGCAGATGTTCTTATTATCTGGAAAATATAGCCAATTTAGGCAATAAACAGTCATTGTACTTGACCGAATTAAAACCTGGAATGCGAGGAACATGTTCCTGGTTTTGCTGTTTAGTACTAGCGGCATCCTTGGGTCTCTGTCAAACGCGGTGTTAGGATAAAAGTTCTTCAGAAAAAAGGGACGTCGGAAAAAAGTCCTTCGGAAAAAAGTCCTTTCGACAAAAAGTCCCTCGGAAAAAAGTCCTTCGGAAAAAAGTTCTTCGGAAAAAAGTCCTTCGGAAAAAAGTCCTTCGGAAAAAAGTCCTTCGGAAAAAAGTCCTTCGGACAAAAAGTCCCTCGGAAAAAAGTCCTTCGGCAAAAAGTCCTTCGGAAAAAAGTTCTTCGGAAAAAAGTCCTTCGGAAAAAAGTCCTTCGGAAAAAAGTCCTTTGGACAAAAAGTCCGTGGAAAAGGGATTTAGTCGAAGAAATGTCCCGTGTGAAAAAGACCTGTGGAAAAAGGTCCTGGAAATAGGGTTCCGTGAAAAAAGGGCATTGGAAAAAGGTGTGTGTGTGTGTGTGTGAGTAAGAAAGGTGGTGAGTGGGAGGTGGCAAGGTTAAGGGGCGGAGCCTTTAGTAGGGTGAGGGCCGATAAGCCCCACCCCTCCTACGGGATTGTCCATCGTACTATTACTTTTTCTCATGTTGTTCTAAGAAGGATCAAGTGAATAGAAAACAAAAATATTTAAATTTGAGTGTTGGCATTCAATTGAAGATACCAGAAATATTTTGAATGTTTTTCCCGGGACATTATTAACAGGACCTTTTTTCCAGGTTCTTTTTTCAGGACCTTTTTTTCCAAGAATTTTGTCCGAGGCCCTGTTTTTCGGACTTTTTTCTGAAGGGCCTTTTTTTACAACATTGTTTTTCCAGGACCTTTTTTTCCAAGAATTATGTTCGAGGCCCCGTTTTTCGGACTTTTTTTTCCGAAGGCCCTTTTTTTAAGGGCCTTCGGAGTTTTCCGGCGCCCTTTTTTCCGCGGGACCTTTTTCCCGAAGGACCGTTTTTCCGGGATTCGCCAAAGGCATTTTTTTTTTTCTTATGTGGAAGAAAATGGCACAGGTCCCCCCGCCCCGGGACAAGCCAATCATAGGCTTAAATAAAATTAAATCAAATTAAATTAAAAAAAAAAATGTTTTCTTATGTTGTTCTAATAATACCAGATGTATTTTGAATATTTTCCCCGAGACAAATATTAACAGGACCTTTTTTCCAAGATTTTTTTTCAGGAACTTTTTTTTTCAAGAGTTTTGTTCGAGGACTTTGTTTTTTCGGACTTTTTTTCCGAAGGGCCTGTTTTTTAAGGACCATTTTTCCAGCGCCCTTTTTTCCGCGGGACCTTTTTCCCGAAGGACCGTTTTTCCGGGATTTGCCAAAGGCATTTTTTTTTCTTATGTGGATGAAAATGGCAGAGGTCCCCCCGGGACAAGCCAATCATAGGCTTAATTAAAATTAAATAAAATTAAATAATAAAAAAAAATGTTTTCTTATGTTGTTCTAAGAAGGATCAAGTGAATAGAAAACAAAAATATTGAAATTCTATTTTTGGCATTCAATTGAGGATACCAGATGTATTTTAAATATTTTCCCCGGGACAAATATTAACAGGACCTTTTTGCCAAGATTTTTTTCCAGGACCTTTTTTTAAGATTTTTTTCCAGGACCTTTTTTTTCAAGAATTTTGTTTGAGGACTTTATTTTTTCGGACTTTTTTTCCGAAGGGCCTTTTTTTTTAAGGACCATTTTCCAGCGCCCTTTTTTTCGCGGGACCTTTTTCCCGGGATTCGCCAAAGGCATATACATAAACAGAGACATGGGGACGCTGCCATACTAGCGGCTGACACAAGAACGTGACGTACTACTTACCGTACTAAAACTAGCCATAGAAAGGTCAATCATGCGACCAGCCGTTATTTTTTTCGGGATATTAGCCATGGCTATTATCAGAACGACAGCAAGGCCAGTCTTGCTGGGCAGTCTGTACCAGTCAATCAGGTATGTTGATTTTCCAACCTCTTCATACTGATGAAAGAAAAAATATACGTGCTGAATTAATAAATGAGGTATTTCGCGACAATTCAAACTGACAAAACCTGGATAACCCAAAAACAATCTGAAACCTTTCGTTTCAACAACGAAAGAAGGGTAAAAATCACTCTGCATTAGAGTTAGTCTTTTAGGTGAATATTCTTGCAGATAAAAACGACACATACATGGAATTTTTTTTCCATTTTTCATCATCTTAATTCGTAAAACAAAATTCTAGCGAAAGTACATTAAAAACTGTAACTTTTATGACCCAGGTATTTTTATATACATTATATTATTTTTGAACTCCAATGATTTGGAAAAAACATAGTACACGATTTTGAATTCGTTTTAAATTACTAAATTATTTATTATTAAGTTGGAAAAAAATTGAGTTACTCATTGGCTTCTCAATTATAAATATAAATAAATCAATCACTGTACAATCTTTTAAAAAAATGCAAAATTCATTACCTGTTCCTTAAGAAGTTCACCGATGTAGCAAAATATGAATACATTGAAAATCCACGAAAGCAGCATAAAAATATACGGTGATAGCGCCAGCATGTTGCTTCTTTTCCATCCCTGCAAATGACATTCTTTTTTGTGAGCAACAGCGTAATCACTCGTAGTATTCAAGTTTAAGAAATATTTTTCACTGTTCCACTATCATACACTTTGTATATTGTATTCGAGAAAACATATTATAAGCGTCGCGGTGACCACTTCGATTAGGCATATTTCCCGGAGAACATCATCGATCTTCGTCGAGAATCTGCAACGGATGCAGAAAAAAAATCGTTGTTTGTTACTCAGAGAAAACCTTTTACAACTAGTAATAAAAGCTAAATCCAAAGATGACTTCGAGCCGGACGATACAGATGAAAACATGAAAAAAAGGATGCCTTACAAACTGCACACCAAATTTCATAGAAAACAAATGGGTTTTCGAGAAAAGAAATATTTACGTTTTTCACGAAATGTGTCGAAAATTTCACATTTAAAATTAATGATATGATCTTGCCACTTCGATTAACACCTGGCAGTTCGAATTTCATCAAATTTTAAGCATTTAAAGAATTTTACCAGGTATAGCAAAGTATGGAGTGAGAAAATCAGTATACAGATGTCATACGTGGCCTTAGGATGGAAAAAAGAAAAAAAAGCTGACTTGACTGTACTAAAACTGTATGGGAACTTTAAGTTCCTAAGGTTTTCTTTTTGTACCATCTCATGGTGATAATAATAATAATATTAAAATTTAAGAAATCTACACATGAAACGTACCAGATTACCATCTGTTTGCAGATTAGAAACCAATTAATGATATATATATTCATTTCGACCGGATGAATTGATATGGAATTATCCATTTCACGGAGAAAAACGCTTGGTTGGACTTACTAAGATTTTGGTTAAAAATTTTACCAAGAAAAATTTGGTAGGCGCAACCAAGTTATTTATTAGGCGTACTAAATACTTGGTTGTTTTACCAAATCCTTGGTTACGTTAGCTAATAACTTGGTTATGTTAGTCAATAACTTGGTTGTGCCCACCAAGTTTTCTTGATAACATTTTTAACCAATTTTTTGGTAATTCTAACCAAGCTTTTTTTCTGAGTGTTCACACTTGTTCTTTTTTCCTTCAATTTAGCATCGCAAACCTAAATTCTAAATTCTACAAGTACAAAATATAATAAACTCTGCTCGAAAAAAAGCTGCTTATAAAAAAATTTGACTTTTTGTATTTGCGGTTTTATCAAGGCCAAAAAATGTAATTTCTACCATTGGAAAATTATGCATTTTTCAATATTTGTAGACGTTTCATTTCCGTTTTTTTTAACACTATTCTAATTGCAAAAAAATATATATTTTTTTTTAAAGTCTTACCTAAGGCCTCTCACGTGGCAGTGTATGATGGAAGATATTCGTTCCGGAAGTTTTTCGTAACTATTTTCTTCTCTTATTTCATCGAAAAGGCCCTCAAGCCGTGATATCACGATTTGTATTTGTCCGCACGCGTGACACACGAACGTAGTTGCGAGATTGTAAGCAGTCATGGTGACGGTGTGTCTGATGCAGTTGGAGATACATATGGTGCAATATATGATCTCGTATGTAGGACTTTTTTGGGTGTCGACAAAAAGGTCAAAACCAGGATAAGCCACAGGTCTCACAGTCTCATTGCGTTCGTTTATCGTAGTTGCCGTTAAAAGTGGCGTTATTGTGACATAGCACGTGGTACTTGAATACATGATGATACATGCGATGACTGTGAGGCGCCGTCCAACTCTGACGTTCCTCATCATGATCGCTCGTTCGTTTTCCTTTCCGACTTCCATCCAGTCACTTTCAATGTGTTCCATGCAAAACCGTATTTTTTCACATCGATATATAATAAACACGTACTTGAAGAGAGTCGATAGGCCAGCACTGATTTGTCCAAGAATGCGCAAGAGCTTAACAAATGCACTCTTTTGTCGAAGAAAAGTGTCAAGTGTGGCGGGTACCAAAGTGAAACACATGGCGATGGAACAAACGACCATCAAACATTTGGAAAAGCATTTTTCCGCCGTTGACGTTTTTTTTGAGATCACCGGCCATAATCCGAGAGTCTGAAGAAACCATCGACTGTATTGTTCGGATTTGTCTATGTCTGGTTCGTAATCTTTGTTCAGAGGTTTTTCAGAACGTTTACCAGTGGATGCACTGGCAAGAATCATTGTGACGAGCTGAGGGCACTTTTTCAACTGGCTATCTTTGGAGATTTTCGAGGAACTTCCGGTATATAGAGATTTTGCTTTTTAGAACGATTCAGCTCAGGAATTTTTAATGAATGTCTTGCGCAAACTCATGTACGACTTAGTGGGGTAGTGGAAAAATAGCTGTTTCATTTTTGTGGCGAGAGGTACAATGTCCCAGCTATGCGCAAACTCTTACTTTGTTGTGCTTTTATTCCCGTGACAACCAACCCTTTTTAAAGCACGCCATTTTTTTGTAGACATTGATTTCATCAGATAGTACGTGACCTTCGAAGAGTAACTAACTACCTCTGTCCGACGACTTGAACGGTCAATGAACTTTGTGCTTTGTAAAGAATATCGTAAAATATTGCAAGTTTTTTCAACTGTGGAGATTGGCCAGGTATCCAAAAATATTCTCACTTATATGTTTAGAATTTTTCTACGGTTGTAAGATACGTGAGATCCTTAAGATGTTACCTCGGAAAATTAAACTCAATACTATCAAAAACTAGATTTCGATACATTGACATTGTTATTCAACATTTGGAGATAAAATATTTTTTTTATAAGCATTGGAATAATTTATTGCTGAAACGTGATTTTGTCATCCATTTCGTCATTGTGTAATAATTAAAATGAAAATAAAACTACATTTTTCAGTGCATTTCTGGTAAACATATTTTAACATAAAAATAAGATGCTGTAATAATTAGACTTAACGCCAAAATAATGGATTTAATGAAAACATCAAAATAAATATGACATCCATAAAAAAATCTGGATTGTTTTTGTATGGCAAAAAAGTAATATTGAGGGAAGAAAAATCGTAAGAAAAAGAGGTTTAAAATTAAATTAATTTAAAACAATTGTCTCCGTGCTTTGTAAAAAATATCGTGAAATATTATAATTATGTTTTGAGACATTGGATGTTGGCTGGGTGGTCAATAATATTTTTACTTATTTTTGTAAAAATGTTCTCTATTTCCATATCTACGTAATTGCGTATCTTACGTGTCAACGTAAAATCCTTAAGATTTTATCTTAGAAAATCAGACTAAATTCTATTGAAGACTACATTTCTACGCACTAATGATGTTCTATACACTTACTCAAAATTTTGAGATGACCTTTTTTTCTTTTAAACACTTCTAAAATGTACTTCTGAAAAACGATTATGTCATCAATTTTGTTCCTCTGTAATAAAGAAAAGCAATTGAAAATCATTCTTTTTTTTGGGGTTTTGATGAAATATTTGAAAAACATGTTTTGTTTCCCTTTTAGAGTTTCGTGAATTTCATAATTAATTGCCGGTAATTTTAATCAGCCATTGTTCTCATCATATTCAAATACGCCGCAGACGTTCTTATTATCTGGAAAATGTAGTCAATTTAGGCAGCAAACACCAAACAGTCATTGTACTTGACCGAATTAAAACGTGGAGTGAGAGGAACATGTTCCTGGTTTTGCTGTTTTTTGCTGTTTAGTACTAGCGGCATCCTTGGGTCTCTGTCAAACGCGGTGTTAGGATAAAAGTTCTTTGGAAAAAAGTCCTTCGGAATAAAATCCTTCGGAAAAAAGTCCTTCGGAAAAAAGATCCTTCGGGCAAAAAGATCATCGGAAAAAAGTCTTTCGGAAAAAAGTTCCTTCGGGCAAAAAGATCATAGGAAAAAAGTCCTTCGGAAAAAAGTTCCTTCGGGCAAAAAGACCATCGGAAAAAGGTCGTTGGGAAAAAATTTCGCAAAAAAAAGACCCGCAGGAAAATGGGCCCACAGAATAAAGGTCCCATGGAAAAGGGATTTAGTGGAAGAAACGTCCCGTGTGAAAAAGACGTGTGGAAAAAGGCCCTTAGAAAAAAAGGTCCTGGAAGTAAGGTTCCGGAAAAAAGGGCATTGGAAAAAGTTGTGTGTGTGTGTGTGTCCGTATGGGAGGTGGTAGGTGGGAGGTGACAAGTTCAAGGGGCGGAGCCTCGAGTAGGGTGAGGGCCGACCAGACCCACCCCCTAGGTGATTACCCACTACACAATTTTTTCCCCCCTCCCCGGGACGAACCAATCACAGGCTTAAATAAAATTAAATTTAAAAAAATAAAAAAAGTGTTTTCTTATGTTGTTCTAAGAAGGATCGAGTGAATAGAAAACAAAAATATTGCACGGAAAAAAATGTTTGGTTGTGGCAACGACGTTTTCGATTTGCTGTACACAATGTCTAAAAAAATTAGTTCCCTCAACCATATCGATTAGTAACCTCAACTATTCACGATTAGTTCTCGATTGAATTAGTTAGGTTAAATAATCCAATCGTTGGGATTACAACTCGAATAGTTGGGACTACCATTCGAATTGTCGGTATTACCATTCGAATCGTCGGTATTACCATTCGAATCGTCGGTATTACCATTCGAATCGTCGGTATTACCATTCGAATCGTCGGTATTACCATTTGAGTTGCTAGGGAAATAGAATAATCGATTAGTTGTGTCAACTCATTTCTTGGTTATGGCAACTAATCTTTTTTTTCCGTGTGAAATTCGATTGTTGACATTCAATTCAAGATACTAGATGTATTTTGAATATTTTCCTCGGGACAATATTCAATATTAACAGGACCTTTTTTCCAAGATTTTTTTCCAGGCCCTTTTTTTTTCAAGAATTTTGTTCGAGGACTTTGTTTTTTCGGACTTTTTTTTCCGAAGGGCCTTTTTTTTAAGGACCATTTTTCCAGCGCCCTTTTTTCCGCGGGACCTTTTTCCCGAAGGACCGTTTTTCCGGGATTCGCCAAAGGCAAATACATAAACAGAGACATGGGGACGCTGCCATACTAGCGGCTGACACAAGAACGTGACGTACTACTTACCGTACTAAAACTAGCCATAGAAAGGTCAATCATGCGGCCAGCCGTTATTTTTTTCGGGATATTAGCCATGGCTATTATCAGAACGACAGCAAGGCCAGTCTTGCTGGGCAGTCTGTACCAGTCAATCAGGTATGTTGATTTTCCAACCTCTTCATACTGATGAAAGAAAAAAGATACGTACTGAATTAATAAATGAGGTATTTCGCGACAATTCAAACTGACAAAAGCTGGATAACCCAAAAACAATCTGAAACCTTTCGTTTCAACGACGAAAGAAGGGTAAAAATCACTCTGCATTAGAGTCAGACTTTTAGGTGAATATTCTTGCAGATAAAAACGACACATACATGGAATTTTTTTCCATTTTTCATCATCTTAATTCGTAAAAAAAAATTCTGGCGAAAGTACATTAAAAACTGTAACTTTTATGACCCAGGTATTTTTATATACATTGTATTATTCTTGAACTCCAATGATTCGGAAAAAACATAGTACACGATTTTGAATTCGTTTTAAATTACTAAATTATTTGTTATTAAGTTGAAAAAAAAATTGAGTTACTCATTGAGTTCTCAATTATAAATATAAATGAATCAATCACCGTACAATCTTTAAAAAAAATGCAAAATTCATTACCTGTTCCTTAAGGAGTTCACCGATGTAGCAAAATATGAATACATTGAAAATCCACGAGAGCAGCAAAAAAATATATGGTGATAGCGCCAGCATGTTGTTTCTTTTCCATCCCTGAAAATGACATTCTTTTTTGTAAGCAACAGCGTAATCACACGTAGTTTTCAAGTTTAAGAAATATTTTTCACTGTTCTACCATCATACACTTTGTATATTGTATTCGAGTAAACATATTATAAGTGTCGCGGTGACCACTTCGATTAGGCATATTTCCCGGAGAACATCATCGATATTTGTCGAGAATCTGCAACGGATGCAGAAAAAAAAATCGTCGTTTGCTACTTAGAGAAAACATTTTTCAACTAGTAATAAAGCTAAACCCAAAGACAACTTCGAGACGGACGATTATGGTGAAAATAAAAACAAAGCTAACTCGACTGTACTAAAACTGCATGGAAACTTTATATTCCTAAAGTTTTTTTGTACCATCTTATGGTGATAATAATAATAATCGTAAATAATAAAATTCTGAACAATTTTCAAACCAATAATTTCCACATTTCGACAATCCATTTCACACTTGTTCTTTTTTCATCTATTCATCGTCGCAACCTAATTTTTAAATTCTACAAGTACAAAATAAATTTTAAAAAAGTCCAACAATAAACTCGGCTACAAAAAAAAGTGTAAAAAAATGTATCGTTTTCTGCTTGCTCAGATATTTTTTCACCTACAAATATTGAAAAATACATCGTTTTTTGGTTTTTACAAAAACAAAATGTCTGATTAAACGGAAAAAGACATTCTTTTTTATAAAAGCCAAAATCTATGTAATTTTCAATATTTGTCGGTATTTCATTTCCGTTTTTTTTCGACACTTCTGATTGGAAAAAAAATATATTTTTTTAAAGCATTTACCTGAGGCCTCTCACGTGGCAGTGTATGATGGAAGAAATTCGTTGCTGAAGTTTTTCGTAATTTTTTTCTTCCTTTATTTCATCGAAAAGGCACTCAAGTCGTGACATTACGATTTGTATTTGTCCGCACGCGTGACACACGAAAGTAGTCGCGAGATTGTAGGCAGCCATGGTGACGGTGTATTTGATGCAGTTGGTGATACATATGGTAAAAAATATGATCTCGTACGCAGGACTTTTTTGGGGATCGAGAAAAAAGTCGAAACCAGGATAAATCACAGGTCTCGCAGTCTCATTGCGTTCGTTCATCCTAGTTCCAATTATAAGTGGCGTTATTGTGGAATAGAACGTGGTACTTGAATACATGATGACACATGCGATGACTGTAAGGCGACGTCCAACTCTGACGTTCCTCATCATGATCGCTCGTTCGTTTTCCTTTCCGACTTCCATCCAATCACTTTGAATGTGTTCCATGCAAAGCCGTATTTTTTCACATCGATATATAATAAACACGTACTTGAAGAGAGTCGATAGGCCAGCACTGATTTGACCAAGAATACGCAAGAGTTTAACAAATGCACTCTTTTGTCTCAGAAAAGTGTCAAGTATGACTGGTATCAAAGTGAAACACATGGCGATTGAACAAACGACAATCAAACATTTGGAAATGCATTTTTCCGCCGTTGAAGTTTTTTTTGAGATGACCGGCCATAAACCGAGAGTCTGAAGAAGCCATCGACTGTATTGTTCGGATTTTTCTATGTCTGGTTCGTAATCTTTGTTCAGAGGTTTTTCAGAACGTTTACCAGTGGATGCACTAGCAAGAATCATTTTGATGAGCTGAGGGCACTTTTTCGACTGACTATCGGAGGAGATTGTTGAGGAACTTCCGGTATATAGAGATTTTGTTTCTTAGAACGAATCAACTCGGGAATTTTTAATGAATGTCTTGCGCAAACTCGTGTACGACTTAGTGGGGTGGTGGAAAAAAAAGCTGTTTCATTTTCATGACAACAGCTACAACTTTGTCCCAGCTATGCGCAAACTCTTACTTTGTTGTGATTTTATTCCCCGTGACAACCAACCCTTTTTAAAGCACGCCATTTTTTTCTAGACATCGATTTCATTAGATTGTACGTGACCTTCGAAGAGTGACCACCTCTCTCCGAAAACTTGAACAGTCAATGATCTCTGTGCTTTTGTAAAGAATATCGTATAATGTTGCAAGTTTTGCTTCCTCATAAAGGAAGATTTGTTTTCGTGAAATTTTTTTTTTCGGGATTTTCATGTCAGGCCACTCAGAATGGTCTAAAATGTCGAGAAAAGCAGTTTAGAAAAAATGTTTATATGTGCGTGTATGTGCAAAATTTTTTGTTAGCACGATAGCTGTCGCAATTTTGAAGATATCGGGCTCAAATTTGAACCACGAGTAAACTGTCGTTAAACAAGGTATGGGATTGAATTTGGCGTTAATCCATCAAGGTGTTCAAAATTTATGGCATTTTGAATTTTTTGGAGAATGTCAGCTCGGGCTCTAACTCCCGCAATTTTTATGATATCCGGCTCAAACTTGGACCAGAAGTGAACTGTTATCAAATAGTGTTTGGGATTAAATTTGGTGTCAATCCGTTAAGGGGTTCACAATTTATGGCATTTTCGAACTTTTTGACATTTTTTGTTCGCGCTCTAACTTTCGCAATTTTTAAGGTATCGGGCTCAAATTTGGTCCACAAGTGGACTGTTATTAAATAAAGTTTGGGAGTGAATTTGGCGTCAATCCGTTAAGGGGTTTAAAATTTATGGTATTTTGAATTTTTTGTTTGTGCTCTAACTTCCGCAATTTTTAAGATATCGGGCTCAAATTTGGTCCACAAGTAGAGTGTGGGTAAACTAAGCATCAGTTCGAATCTGGCGAGAATCTGTCAAGGCATTCAAAACTAATGCCATTTAAAAATTTTTCAAACAAGGCTGCAAAGTAGAACTTTGCAAATTGCTTCCTCATTATTATTATATACCGGCTCAAACTTGGACCAGAAGTGGGCTGTTATCGAATAGTGTTTGGTATTAAATTTGGTGTCAATCCGTTAAGGGGTTCACAATTTATGGCATTTTTGAATTTTTTGACATTTTTTGTTCGTGCTCTAACTTTCGCAATTTTTAAGGTATCGGGCTCAAATTTGGTCCACAAGTGGACTGTTATTAAATAAAGTTTGGGAGTGAATTTGACGTCAATCCGTTAAGGGGTTTAAAATTTATGGTATTTTGAATTTTTTGTTTGTGTTCTAACTTCCGCAATTTTTAAGATGTCGAGCTCAAATTTGGTCCACAAGTAGAGTGTGGGTAAACTAAGCATCAGTTCGAATTTGGCGAGAATCTGTCAAGGGGTTCAAAACTAATGCCATTTAAAAAATTTTCAAACAAGGCTGCAAAGTAGAACTTTGCAAATTGCTTCCTCATTATTGTTGGATTTTTACAAAGCTTCCTCTATGAGGAAGCCAAAATAGATTAACATGCTTCCTCATAGAGGTAGATTTGTAAAAATCCAACAATAATGAGAAGCAATTTGCAAAGTTCTACTTTGCAGCCTTCTTTTTTTAAATCTTTGGATGTTGGATGGTTTTCAATAATATTTTTACTCATTTGTGTAAAAATGTTCTCTATTTCCGTATTTTATGTATGAACTTAAGATTTTACCTCAGAAAATCATACTCAATATCTAGATATTTAATATTATTATTATAAATAATGATAAATAATATAAAAATACAGGCTAATTAAAATAAATAAATATTGCAATAAATATTAAAAATTATTTTAATATTAATAAACGATGTTAAAATAAAGGCCATCTATTATCGTAGCTTCCACCTAATAAATCCGATACGGCCAACGCTCACACATCACTAGCATCATATTGTATCAAAAGTTTTTTCAACTGTGGAAATTGTGTAGGTATTTAAAAATATTGTAACTTATATCTGTAGAAATTTCCTCAATTTCCAAGATACGTGACATCTTCAAGATTTTGCCTCAGAAAATCAAATTTATTTCTACTCGAGACTAGATTTTGATACATCGACATTACCATTAAACATTTTCAGATAAATTTTTTTTTAAGAAGCACTGGACTCATTTTTTCCTGAAATACTATTTTTTCATCCGTTTCGTCTCGCTACAGTAAATAAAATAAAACAAAATTTCTTAGTGTATTATTTCTACCAAAATATTCTTAAAAACAAATAACATTATGATATAATAATAGGACGAAATTTCGAAAGAATGGATTAATGGATGTAATGAAAACATTGAAACAGACTTGAATTTTTCGTCCACAAAAATCACTCACCAGTTATTTCAATCGGTCATTGTTCTCATCATGTTTAAATACGCTGCAGACGTTCTCATTATCTGGAAAATGTAGCAAATTTAGGCTGTAGCCACCAGATAGTCAGTTTGTACTTGATCGACCTGGAGTTCGAGGAACATTTTTCCCTTTTTGCGGTTTTTCGCTGTTTAGTACTGGCGGCATCCTTGAGTCTCTGTCAAACGTATGTTCATGAACAGAGACATAGGGAGGCTGCCATACTAGCGGCTGATACAGGAACACGTCGGTCGTAATTACTTACCATACCGAAACTAGCCATAGATAGGTCGATCATGCGGCCAGCCGTTATTTTTCGTGGGATATTAGCCATGGCTATAATCATAACGACAGCAAGGCCCATTCTGCCGGGTAATTTGTACCAGTCGATAAAGTATGTTGATTTTCCTACCTCATAATACTGGTGAAAGAAAAAAAATGTACACATCAGATTAATTAATGAGGTAAATCAAATTGCCAAAAGCTGAACACCACAACAAAAAAAATCAGGGTTTTACATGGCAATACTTAAATACATTACAAGAGCTTCAAATTTCTCGTAGAAATAACAAAAATCGATGCAAAGTACAATCTTGCATATTGCTTCTTCATTATTATTCAGATTTTACAAATCCAGACCGAGAAAAAAAATTTCATTGATTCGAAGAAACAGCTTTTTTTAATTTAAAAAAAAAACAAATTTCTTGTGTACAAATATCCTAAAGCTTCGGACTTTTTCAGAGCTGATCATTTTTTGACCGTTCGATTTACCGTCAATGATACATCGAGAGAAAAGGTTTCATTGACGCCAAAGAAATGGGTGGATTGATTTTTTTTCATTGATTTCAACGAAATATTTCTTTGATTTCAATGAAATAGTGCATTTGAATTTCAAAGAGAACATTTCATTGCCTGTACATTAAGATTTACTTAGTGAGCATATAATAAAGAAACAGTTTCATTGTTTTAGAGAGACGTTTTCATTGGTTCAAAGAAACGTTTTCATTGATCTCTCTCTCGCACCTAACCTCACTTTTTTGTTTTCCGGTTCTCCCGAACGAACGGCTTCGAGTTTCGAGGAGCCAGAAGCTTAGCCTATTTCTGCCGTACTTTCTTGCATACTCACAAAATTTGAACTTTATCTGCCGCGTACTTTAGGAAAAAATAGGTTTCGAAATTTTGAGCTGGTACGAAGAAGGTTTCATTGAATCAGAGACGATATCTTTGAAATCAATGAAAAAGGTTCATTGGTTCAAAGAAATGTTTCTTCGAATTAATGTCACTATTTTTCATTGAGTTTGAGATCATTCAAAGAAAAGATAATATTGAAATTCAAGTATTTCATTTCATTGGCAAAGATTTCCGTGAATCAATGAAACTTTTTCTCTCGGTGTAGATAAGTGAATTACTTAAAATACTAACAAAAAAGATCACTATTTAAAAATTTTGAATACAAATTATTGATCCATCACCTGTTCCTTGAGAAGTTCACCGATGTAGCAAAATATGAATATATTGAAAATGTATGAAAACAGCAAAAGGAAATTCACCATCATCGCCAATGTTTCGCTGTTATTCCATCCCTGCAATAACAGTCTTTTTTGTAACCAACAGCATAATCCCACGTAGGATCCGGGATTAATAAAAATCTTTTTCACTCTTCTACCATCATACACTTTGTATATTGTATTCGAGTAAACACATTATAAGCGTCCCAGCGACTACTTCGATAAGGCATATTTCCCGGAGAACATCGTCGATTCTGGTCGACAACCTGCGATAGATGCAGACAAAAAATCGTCGTTTGATACTTAGATTTAACATTTTTGATTCCTCATAGAGGAAGCTTTGTGTTCACGAAATAAATTTTTTCGAGATTTTTATGTCAGATTACTCAAAATGGTCTAAAACATCGAGAAAAGTGGTTTAGAAGAAAATTGTCCGGATTTATGTATGTGTGTGTGTGTGTGTGTGTGATGAAAGGCCAAAAATTCATTTAACTGTAACTTTAAAACTATTCGACCGAATCAGCTCAAATTTAAACAACATGTGCAGTACTACCTAATCTTCAATTGGTATAAATTTCGGGAAAATCGATTGACGCATTTCATTTTTATAAGAATTTTTGAATTTTGAAAAAAGTACGTAAATGCTCTAGCTCGAACGAATTTTTAACTATCGGGCTGAAACTTCGTATTAAAATTCAACAAAGTGACGCGACCTTTGGTATTGAATTTGGGCCAAATCGGTAAAGCGGTTCGGTTTTTATGAAATTTTGAATTTTTCGAAAAATTTTCGTTTTGCTCTAATTCAGGTAAAATTTCAAATAATCGAGTGAAATTTTCTACACAGGAAAAATAACATTCAGCCCTGCTACGTACCAAATTTGGTGATGATCGGTAGAGCGGTTCGGGTTTTACGTTAATTTGAATTTTAAAAAAGTTGACTGGTTTCGCTCTGCATTTCGTAAAACATCAGAAAATAAGAATAAAATAAAACAAGGATGCAAAGTAGAATCCTGCACATTGCTTCCTCATTATTTTTCACTTCTTACAAAGCTTCCTCTATGAGGAAGCCAAAATTGATCAACATACTTTCTCGTAGAGGTAGCTTTGTAAAAAGCGAAAAATAATGAGGAAGCAATGTGCAAGGTTCTACTTTGCATCCTTTTTTTATCTCTGTAAAAGCTAAATCTATAGATCACGTTAAGGGGAAGGTTTCAGACCCAAATTACAGATACTTTCTTACACCCCTAGCGGATCTGAAGAACCGCAAAATAACCGAAGAGTGACCGGTCGTTATGGAACAAAAAATCACTCCAGAATAACCCAGAAGGAACCTAGTGACCGGCGGGGAACCGTACAGTGACCCGTAAAGTGACCCGTAATGAACTCAATGTTCCGTTTCGGATTACTATTCGGTTATATGAAGATCTTTCAAATAACCGAAAAACAACTTTTAACAAACTGTCAGTTACTTCTGCGTTACTTTAAAGTTTGTTTTTGGTTAAAACATTGGTCGCTTTGCAGTTGCAATCGGGTTCTTTTTTGTTCCAAAACAACGGTCGCTTTGTCGGTTACATTACAGTTGTTTTACGGTAAAACAACTGGAAATGAACCTCATAATGACGGTTACTTGTATGTGACCGTAAAGCAACCACAAAATGCCGGAACATTTTTTTTTCTAGATATTATTTCTGGACGTTTTGACACATTTTGAACCCTCTGGCATTAAAAACTTGATGACAAACTTTCCTCTACGAGAAAACAATGTCAAATGTTCTTCTTTTGCATATTTTTACTGGTACGTTTTTTGAACCCACTGACATTGAAAACTCGAAAAATAATATTTCCACCATGGAAAACGTTCCTCTATTAGAAACCAATATGAATGGTTCTATTTTGCATATTTTTTCATCACTTTTACCAAGAGAAAAAAAGTATTCCATGCCTCTTACCTCAGGCCTCTCACGTGGCAGTGTATGACCGAAGAAATTCGTTTCTGAAGTTCATCGTTATTTTGTTCTTCCTGGATTTCATGAAAAAGTCCTTCAAGTCGTGTCATGACGATCTGTATTTGTCCGCACGCGTGAGTCACGAACACAGCCGCAAAATTGTAAGCAGTCATGGTTACGGTGTACCTGAGTAAGCTGGTGGCACAGACGGTGAAAAATATGATTTCGTATGTAGGACTTTTTTGGGGATCGACAAAAAAGTCAAAACCAGGATAAGGCAGAGGTCTCATGGTTTCGTTGCGTTCGTTTATCGTCGTTCCCTTCAAAATTGGCAATATCGTCAGATAGAACGTGGAACTGGTATACATGAAAGCACATGCGGTGAGAGTGAGTCTACGTCCAACTATGACGTTCCTCATCATGATCGCTCGTTCGTTTTCCTTCTCGACCTTCATCCAGTCGCTTTCCATGTGTTCCATGCAAAGTCTTATTTTTTTACAGCGAAATACAATAAAGACATACTTGAAGATACTCGAAAGAGAAGCACTGATTGGACCAATAAAGCGCAAGAGCCTGACAAATGAATTTTTTTCTCTCAGAATCGTGTCAAGTGAAAGTGGCACTAAAGTGAAATTCATGGCAATGAAACAAACGACTATCACTATTTTGGAAAAATATTTTTCCGCTGTCGACGAATTTTTTGTGACCATTGGCCACACTCCGAGAAATTGGAGAAACCATCGACTGTATTGTATGGATTTTTCTACGTCTGATTCGTAAACCTTGTTCAGAGGCTTCTTAGGATTTGTGGCGGTGGATCCACTGGTAAGAAGCATCGTGACGACCTGAGGCCACTTTTTCGACTGGCTATCGGGAGAGATTGTCGATGAACTTCCGGTATATAGAGATTTTCTGGCGTAGGGCAATTCAGAATTTTTAATGAATCCCTTGCGCAAACTCACGTACGAATATGTACAGTGGGGGAAAATGCTTAGTTTTTCTTTAGGATTACAGCTATGATATCGTCGCAGCTATACGCAAACTCCGTAGTTTGTTTTGCCTTTGTTCCCGTGACAACCAACCCTTTGCAAAGCTTGTCTTTTTTTTTTCTTTTTTTCTTTTTTGTAGTCATTGATTTCATGAAATTGTGCGAGACGTTTGAAGAGTGACTACCTCTGTCCGAGGACATGAACGATGATCAATGATCTCTGGATTTTGTGAAGAGTATCTCAAAACATTCTAATTTTTTTTTAAACTGGTGTTTGGGTGTTTAAACTGGCGTGCCAAAATTTCCTCTTAACCCCAGAAAATAAAGCTTAATTCTATTCAAGACTAGATTTTGATATATTGATCTTGTTGCTCAATATTTTAAGATAACATAATTCGTTCAGTGTAACACACACGGAGAAAAAATGTTAGTTGGAACAATTCCCATTTTATGAGTTGGTAGAACGATTTAGTGACTATATCAGTTTTGTGAGTTGAGTAGTTGCAAAAAGTGGCTGCACGGACTCACATTTCGTTAGTCCATATAACCACTTTTTGAGTGTGCCCAACTAATATTTTTTCTCCCTACACGGGAGAAAAAAAAAATTGTTCTTTTTCCGTAGTGTTGAAATGTACTATTATACAGCACTGAACAAATTTATTTCTGAAATCTGATTTCGTTCGCCATTTTGATACTCTGCAATAAATGCAAATGAAAAAAAAATCTTAGTGTATTAATGATAAAAAATATTTGAACATAACAATAAGTCGTAACATCTTAATACCAGATTCAATGTAAATATTGAAATAGATCTGACCAAAAAAATGATAATAAAGCTTTTTTTTACCAAACATTTGTTCAAACCGTTTCTTTAAATCAATAAAACTCGTTTAATATTGATTTTGATATCGATAAGCAATATTAAAGTAAAGGCTATTTATATAAATAAATATTACAATAAATATAAAATATTACAAAATATTTTAACATTGAAAAATGATATTAAGATAAAAGCTGCCCATTGTCGTAGCTTCCACCACATAAATTCAATACGGCCAACGCTCACACATCACTAGTATCGTATTATATTAAGGGGATGCTGGAGTAGATTTTTTTACCGACTTTGATTGGTAAAAATAGGCGATTTCGGAGTATACACTATTCATCGAAAATATGCTACAAATATACGTCAAATTTTGCAGGGATGTAATAAAAACATTCATGCTTGGGTGTCCGGTCGAATTACTGTTCAAAACATACAAGAAATGTAAGAAATTGTATATTACTGAACCTCTCAAAAACCAATATGGCCGCTCGAAAAGTCAACAGGTCCTTTGAGGTAAGATATAAACGTTTCTGGAACTCAGATGTGTTATATCAGACCGGACACCCATTCTTTGATTATTCCTGAACCTTTCAAAACCGTCGGAATGTCGATTACACAAACCAAATCCACGAATAGTGTATACTACGATTGCAAAGACTGTTTGTTTTTCGCACAGGCTCAGAGCTGGTAAAGAGCATGAATATAGTTCCGTTATTAGGAGACAGGTGGCGCTGACGTAGTCTGTTTACTTTTGACAAAAGCTCCAAGCCTCTGCAATGCGACCGTAGTATACACTATATATGGATTTGGCTTGTGTAGTTAACATTCTGATGGTTTTGGAATATTTAGAAATCATCACAGAATTGACGTCCAGTCTGATTTTACATATCTAATTTCCAGAAACATTTATATCTTACAGCAAAGGTCTGTTGACATATGGTGTGCGGCCATTTTGCTTTCCGTATCTTTTGCCAAAAGTAAACAGACTACTCGGCGCCACCTGTGTCCTAATCGGGAAACTTACCGACCAAAGTCGGTATCAAAATCTACTCCAGCATCCCCTTAAGGTAGTTCTGTCGGTACGCCGGAGTTATAAATCTCAGAGTCTATATGACATTAAAAGATAATCATACGCATCACTTTAACTGCCTCAATAATAATATAAAAAGGATGCAAAGTAGAACCTTGCATATTGCTTCCTCATTGTTTTTCGCTTCTTACAAAGCTACCTCTATGAGGAAGTATGTTATTCAATTTTTGGCTTCCTCATAGAGGAAGCTTTGTAAAACGCGAAAAATAATGATGAAGCAATGTGCAAGGTTCTACTTTGCATCCTTGTTTTAATTAGATAAATATACATGTTGTGGATTCGCTTTTTCTATTTCGTTATTGCGTTATTTCGTGATTATTAGAGCGTTTCCGAAGTGAATGTGATAATGTATATTTTTTTAAATAATTCAACATTCCATAAAATCAAAAGTTTCATACCGTTCGTCACTAAATTATACATAGATAATGGCTGAATATTGTTTCATTTATATACAAAATTTGAGCTCGCTATCTTAAGTTTTGCAAAAGTTACAATAGAGCGATAATGTCAATTTTTTGAAAAATTCAAAACATCATAAAATTTTTACGGCTCAACAGATCTTAAACAAATTCAATAGCGATCACCGGCATATGAAAGCTCAAATTTATACCAATTTTTAGATCAATATCTCGAAAATTGAAAGAGTTATCGCGTAAACAGACATTTTTCAAAAAATTAAAAAACGCGTAATAATTTAACGATGAAGTGGATTTTAACAAAAATTTGTATGAACGATGAGGCTTGATCCCTCTATCTATGGTCCAAATTTCAGCTTGATATCTCAAGGCCTTCTCGAGTTATAAAGGTTTACATTTTTCGATTGTGTAACATACACACACACACACATACATAAACACACACACACATACAGACATTTTTTCTAAATCACTTTTCTCGATGTTTTGGACCATTCTGAGTGTACTGACATGAAAATCTCGAAAAAAAAATTTTTCACGAAAAATAATCGATAATCCTTCGAAATTGTCATAATCAAATTAAAACGATTATTTGTAAATAGTTGATATGTTTAGTGCGGATTTGACTTCATTTTTACGATAATTAGGTTCGGAAACGTCATTTGGCCCGGTATCGTGCACTTTGACCTCAGTTCAATTAAACATTATTCCGGAGACTTCACCTTTCTTCATGATGCATCAATTCCTGAATGATTTGCGAATCCGTAGTACTTTTTATTTTTTCTCTATCTTTGATCTAAGTATGTTAATTTTCGATTTAAAGATCAATTTTTCCAGCCCTACCGTGAGCGCCGTGTAAAAAGATCGATTTTCAAGTTTTAATTGTTCATTCAAATACTCGGTAAAGGCCTTCAAGATTTTGTGCAAGTAAAATTGAATAGCTAATTTACAACATGTCAAAAATTCATGCATATGAGTTTGGATTGCCTTCACGACAGAACTACCTTAAAAGTTTTTTTCAACTGTGGAAATTGGGTAGGTATTAAAAAATATTAAAACTTATATGTGTAGAAATCTCCTCTATTTCCAAGATACGTGACATCATCAAGATTTCGTCTTAGAAAATCAAACTCATTTCTACTCAAGACTAGATTTTGCTACATCGACATTACCATTAAATATTTTCAGATAAAAGTTTTTTTTAAGAAGCACTGGACTCTTTTTTTCCTGAAATACTATTTTGTCATCCGTTTCGTCGCGCTACAGTAAATTAAATAAAACGAAATTTCTTAGTGTATTATTTCTACCAAAATATTCTTAAAAACAAGTTACATTATAATATAATAATAGGACGAAATTTCAAAAGAATGGTTTAATGGATGTAATAAAAACATTGAAAAAGACTCGAATTTTTCGTACACAAAAATCACTCACCAGTTATTTCAATCAGTCATTGTTCTCATCATGTTTAAATACGCTGCAGTCGTTCTCATTATCTGGAAAATGTAGCAAATTTAGGCGGTAGCCACCAGATTGTCAGTTTTTACTTAATCGACCTGGAGTTCGAGGAACATGTTTCCCTTTTTGCTGTTTTTCGCTGTTTAGTACTGGCAGCATCCTTTTGTCTCTGTCAAATATATGAGGCATTCCATATGAAGCGGGCCACCCTGATTTTCAATGTTTGTAGAGTGGGTTCATAATTTTTTTCCAAAGTATTTAGAGCTCCCCGAACACATACAAGTTATTTCTGATTTTTGATCCCCATAGTTTTTCCACAATAAAATACGCTTTAATTATTTTTATTTTTTTTTCCTTTCGCTGCCGATTTAAAACTATCTATGACACAACAAAATTGTTCCGGGTTAAAATGTAGGGTTTTGCGTATACTTTTTGACAAAAATATTTCCAAATTAACCTACATAAATTTTCAGGTATTTTTTGGCAAAATAATGCCGTATCATTTTTTTTCGGTGAGAGGGACCATTTTTATTTTATTTAAAATTTCAAAGAATTTCCGTTATAATGTTAAAAAACGACGGAAAAATCAACCCGATGGCAAATTGATATCTTTACAACGTACGGCTCGGTTATTTGCTCAATTATACACAATTTACATGTTCACATTATGAAGCTATGAATTGATTATCGCGCAAATTTTGGTGCAGTTAGTGGACATAATAACGAAAATTTTCTCAAATTTTGAGCAAAATCAAAATGTTCCTTCCCAACGAAAAAAAATGGTATGACTTTGCATTGCCAAAAAGTGATTGAAAATGTATCTAGGTTAATTTGGAAACATTTTTATCAAAAAGTATCCATGAAATCTTACATTTTATCCCTGAACAATTTTGTTGTGTCATGGATAGTTTAAAATAAATCCGCAGCGGAATGAAAAAAAAAAAACTCTATTTTCCTTTTTATTATTTTTTTTTCATTTAGCTGCGGATTTATTTAAAACTATCCATGACACAACAAAATTGTGGGGGGATAAAATGTAGGATTTCACGTATACTTTTTTATAAAAATGTTTCCAAATTAGCCTAGATACATTTTCAATCACTTTTTGGCAATACAAAGCCATACAATTTTTTTCGTTGGGCGGGACCATTTTGATTTTGCTCAAAATTTGACAGAATTTCCATTATGATGTCCACTAACCACACTAAAATTTGCGCGATGATTAATTCATACCTTCATAATGTGAATATGTGAATTGTGTATGATTCAGCAAATAACCGATCCGTACGTTGTGAAGATATCAATTTGCCATCGTTTTGATTTTTTCGTCGCTTTTTAACATTATGACGGAAATTCTGTGAAATTTTGAGTAAAATAAAAATGGTCCCTCTCAACGAAAAAAAATGATATGGCATTATTTTGCCAAAAAATGCCTGAAAATGTATCTCTGTTAATTTGGAAACATTTTTATCAAAAAGTATACGCAAAACCCTACATTTTATCCCGAAACAATTTTGTTGTGTCATAGATAGTTTTAAATCGGCAGCGAAAGGAAAAAAAAAATAAAAAAACAAAAAAAGCGTATTTTATTGTGGAAAAACTATGGGGATCAAAAATCTGAAATAACTCGTATGTGTTTGGGGAGCTCTAAATACTCTGGAAAAAAATTATGAACCCACTCTGCGAACATTGAAAATCAGGGTGGCCCGCTTCATACGGAATGCCTCATATGTTCATGAACAGAGACATAGGAGGCTGCATACTAGACATACTAGCTGCTGACACAGGAACACGTCGCTCGTAATTACTAACCATACTGAAACTAGCCATAGATAAGTCGATCATGCGGCCAGCCGTTATTTTTCGTGGGATATTAGCCATGGCTATAATCATAACGATAGCAAGTCCCGTTCTGCCGGGTAATTTGTACCAGTCGATAAAGTATGTTGATTTTCCTACCTCATAATACTAGTGCAAGAAAAAAAAACGTACACATCAAATTAATTAATGAGGTAAATCAAATTGCCAAAAGTTGAACACCACAACAAAAAAATCAGGGATTTACATGGCAATACTTAAGGGGAGGGAGTCAGGTAAAAAAAATTGATTTTGGAAATTCAATATCATCCAAATCCTATTGCATATAAAAATGCCCAATGCACTATATTGTTGGTGCTCGATGAAAGGATTTTTTACTGTCGTCTGACTTGCATATGCTTTTCAATATTATCTTAAGCAAAGTTCTTAGGTTTTCCATTCTGCGCATGATTCAGATCAAACTACTAGGCAGATCGGAATGGTTGACGTCTCATTTTCTTCTTCATGAAAAGATACACCGGCTAAATGGAGCAAACTATTTTTTTTTCATTCCGAAAGCAAAGTTAATCACTGATTTAGAAAATAGCATAAAATGTATTTATTAATAATTATGTCACTTAAAAAATATTACCTTTTATTAACATTTGCTCCATTTAGCCGGTGTATCTTTTCATGAAGAAGAAAATGAGACGTCAACCATTTCAATCTGCCTAGTAGTTTGATCTGAATCATGCGCAGAATGGAAAACCTAAGAACTTTGCTTAAAATAATATTGAAGAGCATATGCAAGTCAGACAACAGTAAAAAGTCCTTTCATCGAGTACCAACAATATAGTGCGTTGGGCATTTTTATATGCAATGGGATTTGGATGATATTGAATTTCCAAAATCAATTTTTTTACCTGACTCCCTCCCCTTAAATACATTACAAGAGCTTCAACTTTCTCGTAGAAATAACAAAAATCGTTGCAAAGTACAATCTTGCATATTGCTTCCTCATTATTACTCAGATTTTGCAAATCCAGAACGAGAAAAAAAATTTCGTTGATTCGAAGAAACAGTTTTTTTTATTTAAAAAAAAACACAATTTCCTTGTGTACAAATATCCCAAAGCTTCGGAC
Source organism: Ephialtes manifestator (assembly GCA_963970395.1). NCBI lineage: Eukaryota > Metazoa > Arthropoda > Insecta > Hymenoptera > Ichneumonidae > Ephialtes > Ephialtes manifestator. The sequence goes on from OZ019980.1 coordinate 20,444,501, forward strand.
TTTTTCAGAGCTGATGATTTTTTGACCGTTCGATTTACCATCAAAGATACATAAGTCAATTACTTAATATACTAACAAAAAAGATCACTATTAAAAAATTTCCAACACTAATTATGGATCCATCACCTGTTCCTTGAGAAGTTCACCGATGTAGCAAAATATGAATACATTGAAAATGTACGAAAACAGCACAAGGAAATTCACCATCATCGCCAAATTTTCGCTGTTATTCCACCCCTGCAATAACAGTCTTTTTTGTAAGCAACAGCATAATCCGTAATCGTAGGATCCAGATGATTTACTATCATACAGTTTGTATATTGTATTCGAGTAAACACATTACAAGCGTCCCAGTGACTATTTCGATAAGGCATATTTCCCGGAGAACATCGTCGATTCTTGTCGACAACCTGCGATAGATGCGGACAAAAAATCCTCGTTGGTACTTAGAGTTAACATTTTTTAACAATGTAGAGGCTAAATCTATAGATTGCGTTAAGGGGAGAATTTTAGACCCAAATTGCTGATATTTTTTACAGATATGACACACTGAGAAAAAAAATCGTTAGAACAAACAAAACGTGCGCTTGCGGGCAGCGAAAAGAATATTCTTTTGATCGAATGAAATATGTAATTGATCGAAGCAACAGCTGATCAATCCAAACATTATTCGATTACGATTGCCAAATATTTTGTCCAATCGACAAAATATTCTTTTCGCTGCCCGCAACCGCACATTTTGTTGGTTCTAACAATTTTTTTTGTCAGTGCACTTATTTGTCTTTTTTGAAATTTCTAAATTTTACATGGAACTGCACATACATATTGCCATATACACACACATGAAATTGTTTTTCTAGATATGATTTCTGGACGTTTTGCCACATTTTGAACCACTGGCATTGAAAACTAGAAAAATACCATTTCTACCATGACAAACTTCATTGAGAGAAAATTATAGTATTAGTAGCTATAAAGTGACAGCTATTCATTTTTTGTTCGTACGACCAATTTTCGAATAGTTGTCACAGCTATCAAATAATTACTATAACTACGAAATAGTTACCATAACTATTTTCATAATTACCGTAACTATGAAAATAGTTGCATGGACTAAAAATGAATAGTTGTCACTTTATAGTTTACTGTACCACTACGATTTCTCCGAGTGTTTCCTCTATAAGGATACAATATGAAAGATTCTATATTATATCTTTTTTTTATTACTTCGAGTGGGGTTCAAGATAGCGAATGGTTAAAATAGCGAATCCCATAATAATGGCCATGCTAAATTCAGAAGTTAATTATATTTAAATTCGCTACTTCAGCCATTCGCTATTTTGACCTCCATCCTATTAAAATGCAATTAAAATAGCGAATGGCTAAAGTAGCGAATTTTATAATGATGGCCATTTTAGATTCAGACGTTCATTATTTTGAAATTCGCTGTTTTAACCATTCAATATTTTGGTCATTTGCTATTTTGACCCCCGGCCATCACTTCTAACAAAAAAAAAGAGAATTCCATGTCTCTTACCTCAGGCCTCTCACGTGGTAGTGTATGACCGAAGATATTCGTTCCTGAAGTTCATCGCTATTTGGTTCTTCCTTGATTTCATCAAAAAGTTCCTTGAGTCGTGTCATGACGATCTGTATTTGTCCGCACGCGTGAGTCACGAACACAGCCGCAAAATTGTAAGCAGTCATGGTAACGGTGTACCTGAGTAAGGTGGTGGCACAGACGGCGAAAAATATGATTTCGTATGTAGGACTTTTTTGGGTATCGACAAAAAAGTCAAAACCAGGATAAGGCAGAGGTCTAATGGTTTCGTTGCGTTCGTTTATCGTCGTTCCCTTCAAAATTGGCAATATCGTCAGATAGGACGTGGAACTGGTATACATGAAAGCACATGCGGTGAGAGTGAGTCTACGTCCAACTATGACGTTCCTCATCATGATCGCTCGTTCGTTTTCCTTCTCGACCTTCATCCAGTCGCATTCCATGTGTTCCATGCAAAGTCTTATTTTTTTACAGCGAAATAAAATAAAGACGTACTTGAAGATACTCGAAAGACAAGCACTGATTGGACCAATAAAGCGCAAGAGCCTGACCAATGGCTTTTTTTCCCTCAGAATCGTGTCAAGTGAAACTGGCACTAAAGTGAAATTCATGGCAATGAAACAAACGACTATCACTATTTTGGAAAAATATTTTTCCGCTGTCGACGAATTTTTTGAGACCATTGGCCACACTCCGAGAAACTGGAGAAAATATCGACTGTATTGTATGGATTTTTCTACGTCTGATTTGTAAACCTTGTTCAGAGGCTTCTTAGGATTTGTGGCAGTGAATTCACTGGTAAGAAACATCGTGATGACCTGAGGGCACTTTTTCGACTGATCATCTGGAAAGATTGTCGAAGAACTCCCGGTATATGGAGATTTTGTTGCTTAGGGCAATTCAGATACTATAGCTGAGCAATTTTTAATGAATGCCTTGCGCAAACTTACATACGACTATGTGGTGTGGGGGAAAATGCTACTTTTTCTTCAGGATTACAGCTATAACATTGTCGCAGCTATGCGCAAGCTCCGTAGTTTGTTTTGCCTTTATTCCCGTGACAACCAACCCTTTCCAAGGGTTATCTTTTTTTTTTCTTTTTTTCTAGTCATTGATTTCATGAAATTGTGCGAGACGTTCGAAGAGTGACTACCTCTGTCCGAGGACATGAACAGTGATCAATGATCTGTGGATTTTGTGAAGAGTATCGCAAAACATGCAAATTTTTTTTTTGAACTGGAGTTTGGGAAGGTTTCCAAGAATATTGTAACTTGTAAGTGTAGAAATTTCCTCTTAACCCCAGAAAATAAAGCTTGATTTTATTCAAGTCTAGATTTCGATATATTCATCTTGTTGCTTAATATTTTTGGATTAAATAATTCGTGCAGTTTTCCGCCGTTCTTTTGAACAGTTTCGTACAACACACGAGAGAAAAATTCATCTTTTTCCCTAGTGTTGAAATGTACTACTATACAGCACTGAACAAATTTATTTCTGAAATATGATTTCGTCTGCTATTTTGATACGCTGCAATAAATGCAAATGAAAAAATTCTTAGTGTATTAATGATAAAAAATATTTGAACATGACAATAAGACGCAACGTCATAATAACAGATCCTTCTCTAAAAAGTATGTTGCGAGATTTTATCGAATTACGAGTTGGTCCATTGTTGTCACGTTATTCGCGCTGTGATTGGTCCAAATTGGCGCGAGATCAGATCGAGACCGAGACCGAGTTCGTGTTTAACACGTTTGACAGTTGCAATTCTGACAGTTTTGTCAAGCATATCGGGCGCGCGAGGTTTGAATTCCCAAGTTGGTTGACTTTACAATATTTCGGGGTTTCCGGATTATGTGTTAATTGCGAATATTAAACTAGGCTTAAGATGTTGAACGACAAAGTGCGACGTAGTCTCTATGGCAGCAACAAAACCAGGCGTACGCGGAATCACTACATGCGGATCAACAGAACAATCGTGAATAAGATGATAAGCGAAGAGATCGGGGAGAATTGAAATTCTGCAGTCAAGTAAATCAGACCTCTTTGTTCACTGTTACTTTTAGCAAAATCCATGCCAGGTTTCCAGAATTGGAAATCCTGTATTTATTTTATTGAGCAAAGAGGTCGTACTGCTTTACTATAAATGTAAAGCCCCATATAATGATGGGACTTTACATTTTTTTCTAAAGTCTGGAAATGCTCCAGACCTCGCAAATTTGAAGTTATCAAGGTAAATACTAATTTATAATTGAAAGAATGTTAAAGGACAATTGGTAATCAATTTGAGTCAAATCTATAAAGAGTTTCCGATTCAATAAGATTTGGAATTATTGGAAAAATTTGTTAGATCTCTTTTTGGGAATTCTGATTATATATATTATATGTGTTAAGTAAGAATCGCTGCACCGACACACGATCTCTACTCGCGCGCGCAGCACGCGGAAGATTTCTAGTTCAATGTAAATTTTGTAACAGATTTGACCAAAAAATTATAATAAAGCATTTTTTTTTACCAAACATTTGTCCAAACCGTTTCTTTGAATCAATGAAACCCGTTTAATATTGCTTTTAATATTGTAATAAAGGCTATTAAAAATAAATAAATCTTAAATAAATATTTAAAAATATTTAAAAATTGATAAATGATATAAAAATAAAAGCCCCCCATTGTCGTACCCACATAAATCCAATACGGCCAACGCTCATACATCACTAGTATCGTATTATATTAAAAATATAAGAATTATATTATATAAATATTATATAAAAATAAAAGTTTTTTCATCTGTGGAAATTGGGTAGGTATTCAAAAATATTATAACTTTTATGTGTAGAAATCTCCTCTATTTCCAAGATACGTGACATCATCGCGATTTCGCCTTAGAAAATCTAACTCATTTCTACTCAAGACTAGATTTTGCTACATTACCATTAAATATTTATACATAATTTTTTTTTAAAGAAGCACTGGACTCATTTTTTCCTGAAATACTATTTTTTTCATCCGCTTCGTCTCGCTACAGTAAATAAAATAAAACGAAATTTCTTAGTGTATTATTTCTACCAAAATATTCTTAAAAACAAATTACATTATAATATAATAATAGGACGAAATTTCAAAAGAATGGATTAATGGATGTAATGAAAACATTGAAACAGACTTGAATTTTTCGTCCACAAAAATGACTCACCAGTTATTTCAATCAGTCATTGTTCTTATCATGTTTAAATACGCTGCAGTCGTTCTCATTATCTGAAAAATGTAGCAAATTTAAGCGGTAGCCACCAGGTTGTCAGTTTTTACTTAATCGACCTGGAGTTCGAGGAACATTTTTCCATTTTTGCTGTTTTTCGCTGTTTAGTACTGGCAGCATCCTTGTGTCTCTGTCAAACATATGTTCATGAACAGAAACATAGGGAGGCTGCCATACTAGCGGCTGATACAGGAACACGTCGTTCGTAATTACTAACCATACTGAAACTAGCCATAGATAGGTCGATCATGCGGCCAGCCGTTATTTTTCGTGGGATATTAGCCATGGCTATAATCATAACGATAGCAAGGCCCGTTCTGCCGGGTAATTTGTACCAGTCGATAAAGTATGATGATTTTCCTACCTCATAATACTGGTGAAAGAAAAAAAAATGTACACATCGAATTAATTAATGAGGTAAATCAAATTGCCAAAAGCTGAACACCACAAAATAATCAAGGATTTACATGGCAATACTTAAATACATTACGAGAGCCTTAACTTTCTCGTAGAAATAACAAAAAAGTAGAATCTTGCACATTGCTTCCTCATTATTTTTTGCTTTTTACAAAGCTAACTCTATGAGGAATTATGGTATTCAATTTTGGCTTCCTCATAGAGGAAGCTTTGTAAAAAGCGAAAAATAATGAGGAAGCAATGTGCAAGGTTCTACTTTGCATCCTTTTTTAAATTAGATAAATAAACATGTTGTGAATTCGCTTTTTCTATTTCGTTATTCCGTTATTTCGTTATTATTAGAGCGTTTCCGAAAGTAAATGTGATAACGTATATTTTTAAAAATAATTCAACATTCCATCAAATCAAAAATTTCATGCCGTTTGTCACTAAATTATACATATATAATGGCTGAATATTGTTTCATTTATATACAAAATTTGAGCTCGCTATTTCAAGTTTTGCAAAAGTTACAATAGAGCGATAATGTCAATTTTTTGAAAAATTTAAAATTCCATAAAATCTGAACCACTTTACCGATTCGAGCCAAATTCAATACCAAACAACATTGAGTGCATCTGCTCTTGTAATCAACTATTTAGCAAAATAGACTAAATTTTACGAAAGTTAGAGCGACCAACTACTTTTTTCAAAAAATTCAAAACGGTATAAAATCGAAATTTTCGCACAGATTTTGTCGAAAATTGCTACAGTTGAAGAAGGTCTGCTGCTACACTTGTGTACCAAATTTGAGCGCGATATACAGAACTGTTCTTGAGTTATCAGCGTTCGAATTTTCGGAGTTTTATACATACACATACATACGGACATTTTTTCTAGATCACTTTTCTGGACGTTTTGGACAATCTTACGTGTTCTGACATAAAAATGTCGAACATTTTTTTTTTTTTTTTTTTTTTTCACAAAAACAAAGCTTCCTCTACGAGGAAGCAAAAAACGGTGCAAAGCAGAGTTGTAAATCACCATTAATTCATGCGATATAGTTTACAGTACAATTTGTTTTGTAATTATGATTTTATAATTATAATATGTAGTGATTATAAAATAGAGTGTAAACATTTGAATAGCTGAAAAAAATACTAATTTTCGCTTTAATATTGCAAGAAATAGTGGAAAAAATGGAAGAAATAAGTAATGCATTACTTTCTTAATGCATTACTTATTTTTTTCCATTTTTTCAAAAGGATTACCGTGAATTTTTATTGAAAAATAATAATTTTTGCAGCCATTCCAAAGTTTAATCATCGTATTACAATCGCTACATGTTATTATTATAAAATCATAATTATAGAGTAAGTATTAGGCATTTACAACTCTGGTGCAAAGTACAATCTTGCATATTGCTTCCTCATTATTACTCAGATTGTACAAATTCAGACCGAGAAAAAAAAATTTCATTGTTTCGAAGAAATCGTTTCTTTGATTCAAAGAAAAGATTTCTTTGTGTAAAAATATTTCAAAGTTTCGGACTTTTCCAGAGCTAACGATTTTTTGATCGTTCGATTTACCGTCAAAGATTCATAAGTCAATTACTTAACATACTAACAAAAAAGATCACTATTTAAAAATTTTGAAGACAAATTATGGATCCATCACCTGTTCCTTGAGAAGTTCACCGATGTAGCAAAATATGAATACATTGAAAATGAACGAAAACAGCACAAGTAAATTCACCATTATCGCCAAAGTTTCGCTGTTATCCCACCCCTGCAAGAATAGTCTTTTTTGTAAGCAACAGCATAATCCGTAATCGTAGGATCCAGATGATTTACTATCATACACTTAGTATATTGTATTCGAGTAAACACATTACAAGCGTCCCAGTGACTATTTCGATAAGGCATATTTCCCGGAGAACCTCGTCGATTCTTGTCGACAACCTGCGATAAATGCAGACAAAAAATCCTCGTTGGTACTTAGAGTTAACATTTTTTTAACAATATAGAGGCTAAATCTATAGATCGCGTTAAGGGGAGGATTTCAGACCGAAATTGCTGATATTTTTTTACAGATATGACACACTGAGAAAAAAAATCGTTAGAACAAACAAAACGTGCGCTTGCGGGCAGCGAAAAGAATATTCTTTTGATCGAATGAAATATGTAATTGATCGAAGCAACAGCTGATCAATCCAAACATTATTCGATTACGATTGCCAAATATTTTGTCCAATCGACAAAATATTCATTTCGCTACCCGCAACCGCACATTTTGTTGGTTCTAACGATTTTTTTTTCTCAGTGCACTTATTTGTCTTTTTTGAAATTTCTAAATTTTACATGCAACTGCACATACATACTGCCATATGCACACACATGAACATTTTTTTCTAGATATGATTTCTGGACGTTTTGCCACATTTTTAACCCACTGGCATTGAAATTTAGAAAAATACCATTTCCACCATGAAAACCTTCACTGAGAGAAAATGATAGTGTTAGTAACTATAAAGTGACAACTATTCATTTTTTGTTCGTACGACCAATTTTCGAATAGTTGCCACAACTGTCAAGTAATTTCTAAAACTACCAAATAGTTACCATAACTATTTTCATAATTACCGTAACTATGAAAACAGTTGCATGAACTAGAAATTAATAGTCGTCACTTTTTATACTAATGCCATACGTACCCATCGGTACCGAAAGTTTTTAAATCAACATCTTTTGTATATATTTCAATGTATAAAAGTGTTATTTTGTTTAGATATGTATAAAAATATGTAAAATATGTTTATAAAGTTCTTAAAATAAACGATACATATATTTTGGATTCCCTCTGAATATAACTAAACATATAGTCGAGATATATTACAGAGTATATAAAATATATATCGTGGTTATATTCCAGAAAATATTCAAAATATATGCAATTTGTATGTCGAATATATTTCACATATTTCTTCTATATATTTTTTTTTACATATCCACATATATAGACAAAATATGAAACATGCATTGATCACATATGTCGAAACTATTTATGATAAATGTGAAATGTATTGTTTTATGTACATTGCATATATTTTACGATGTACTTTACGATGTACTTCAAAATATATTCGGCATATGCAACTTTTCGGACAAAATATATATTTATATAGTTTGAATATAGTTTTCCGTATATCTGGAATATACAATTTTTCCATGTGGGTCTCGCTACCTGATATCATGCTCTCTCACTCTAACACGCATAATTAGGGGGCGTCCATTAATCACGTGAGAATCTGGAGGGGGGGGGTACTGAAAATCATCATGAATGATCACATGGGGGAGGGGAGGGGTCAAAGTCACGTACATTTCTCGATACATCATTTTCTAATATTACCGAGTATATTCTATTATGATTCGAAATAGTTTCGCAGTTCAAAGAAATGCGCATTGTATTGCCCGAGTCTACATTCAAATCCTAATCCCCTCGCGGGTAGAACATGCCAAGAATGTGGGCAATACTTTTGTACAAAAAAAGCCGTTGCTGCCCACAAAACTCTGCACAAGAAAAATAAAAAAAAAGCATTGAACGGGTTAGTGATGAAGAGAACGACGAAGACAAGTTGGAAGACGTGCAGGTTGAAAGTAATACGTTGAAAGACGAAGCTTTTGTAAGCGTGTAAAGGAGTATCGAGCATCGGTGGGTAGCCGATGACTAGTGACAAACTAGTGATTGCTTCGGATACTAGTCACTTATTTACTTTTAATACGAGATCTGCCTGACGACCACCAGAGTTAGTAATAAACAGATATTATATAAGCGGATTGTGAATTGTATGCAACTAAAATACAATTAAAACAGCATAAATTGTATGAGATATTCATTTTATATTTTATCCGTTTTACATCTGTCCGATAACGAAAAAAGCTTGTGATAACGAGCCAGGGGGGTGGGGTCCGTCGAAATATCACGGCTGATCGAACGGGGGGAGGGGGTAAAAAATTTGATAAAAACGCATCACGTGATTAATGGACGCCCCCTAACGAAAACGGAACCCTACAGAGTGCTCGTTTGTTTCCTCTCAGCTTCTCACAACGATCAAAACAACCACAAAAACCTGATACGCCTAGATCCACACCACGCTACACTACTAACACATATTTTATAATTGGAGAGCCCTAAAAATTTAATTAAATAAAACAAAATTTCAAAGTCTCTAATCAAATAGAGACAAATAATCCATCTGTCACTCGGATCCCTTCTGGACGTGACAATTGCATCTTTTTTTTATCACTTTGGGTGAGGTTCAAGATCGCAAATCATCGAAATGGGTAAAATAGCGAATATGGCCATTATTATCGAATAATGGCCATGCTAGATTCAGACGTTAATTATATTTAAATTCACTATTTCAGCTATTCACTATTTTGACCTCCATCCTATTAAAATGCAATCAAAATAGCGAATGGCTAAAGTAGCGAATTTTATAATGATGGCCATTTTAGATTCAGACGTTCATTATTTTGAAATTCGCTGTTTTAACCATTCAATATTTTGGTCATTTGCTATTTTGACCCCCAGCCATTACTTCTAACAAAAAAAAAGAGAATTCCATGTCTCTTACCTCAGGCCTCTCACGTGGTAGTGTATGACCGAAGATATTCGTTCCTGAAGTTCATCGCTATTTGGTTCCTCCTTGATTTCATCAAAAAGTTCCTTGAGTCGTGTCATGACGATCTGTATTTGTCCGCACGCGTGAGTCACGAACACAGCCGCAAAATTGTAAGCAGTCATGGTTACGGTGTACCTGAATAAGCTGGTGACACAGATGCCGAAAAATATGATTTCGTATGTAGGACTTTTTTGGGTATCGACAAAAAAGTCAAAACCAGGATAAGGCAGAGGTCTAATGGTTTCGTTGCGTTCGTTTATCGTCGTTCCCTTCAAAATTGGCAATATCGTCATATAGGACGTGACACTGGTATACATGAAAGCACATGCGGTGACAGTGAGTCTACGTCCAACTGTGACGTTCCTCATCATGATCGCTCGTTCGTTTTCCTTCTCGACCTTCATCCAGTCGCTTTCCATGTGGTCCATGCAAAGTCTTATTTTTTGACAGCGTAATAAAATAAAGACGTACTTGAAGATACTCGAAAGACAAGCACTGATTGGACCAAGAAAGTGCAAGAACCTGACCAATGGCTTTTTTTCCCTCAGAAACGTGTCAAGTGTAACTGGCACTAAAGTGAAATTCATGGCCATGAAACAAACGACTATCACTATTTTGGAAAAATATTTTGCCGCTGTCGACGAATTTTTTGAGATCATTGGCCACACTCCGAGAAACTGGAGAAAATATCGACTGTATTGTATGGATTTTTCTACGTCTGTTTTGTAAACCTTGTTCAGAGGCTTCTTAGGATTTGTGGCAGTGGATTCACTGGTAAGAAACATCGTGATGGCCTGAGGGCACTTTTTCGACTGGTCATCTGGAAAGATTGTCGAAGAACTTCCGGTATATGGAGATTTTGTTGCCTAGGACAATTCAGCTACTATAGCTGTGCAATTTTTTATGAGTGACTTGCGCAAGCTCACGTATGACTTTGTGGGGTGCGGGAAAATTGATGTCTTGTTTTCAGAATTACAGCTGTTACATTATAGCAGTTATGCGCAAACTCGTAGTTTGTTGTGCTTTTATTTCCGTGACAACCAACCCTTTCCAAAGCCCTTCACTTTTTGTTCTAGTCATTGATTTCATTAGATTGTGAATGACGTTCAAAGAGTGAATACCTCTTTCCTTAAGAACCTTAACAGTCAATGATCTCTGTACTTTGTAATAAAAATCTTCTAAAAGAGATAATGTGAGTAATAAACAATATTTTAGTTTTTACTGAAACTTTGTTTTGTATTTTTTTTAAATTAAATAATCCGTTTTTGAAGAACAATATTTGAACTTAAATAACTAAAAATAGCTCCTGATTGAAAAGACTTTCAGATTTAATTTTGGAAAAGAAAATAAATAATGCCAAATATTGAAATCATTTTTTTGTATTTTTTGAAAATTCCACATACTTGGATTTCACATCAAGACTATGGAATAGAAAATAGTCAATAAAAATATTGAAAATTTTAATGGATTTCATCTTTTATCCACAAATTAAAAAGAAAAATACATTTTTCCATTCAACGATGATTTCATACCGGCAGTTTCAACCTTCCATTGCTCTTAGCATGTTCAAATACATCACAGATGTTTTCATAATCTGAAATTTTTCACAAACTTACACTGATATGAATTATTGCCTAAGTTTTTTTTTAAATAACTAAGTTAATCTCATGACATCAAATAGCTATGTTACTGTCTTAATTTAATGGTTGTATCTAGAGGCTCATTAGGATATGAGCATATCTCACAAAACTTTGACTTTCGTGTAACTCGACTGCGGAATGCTATAGTAATTTACACAGAATGAATTACGCGGGTATCAAACTTTACTAAGATGTACGAAGCATAATCTATCTGACAAAAAATAATTTAATTTTCGCGTCACTTCGTACGGGTGTAGCATTGATGTTCACCTTCAGAAAAATAAGAAACAAGGATGCAAAGTAGAACCTTGCACATTGCTTCCTCATTATTTTTCGCGTTTTACAAAGCTACCTCTATGAGGAAGTATGTTATTCAATTTTTGGCTTCCTCATAGAGGAAGCTGTGTAAAACGCGAAAAATAATGAGGAAGCAATGTGCAAGGTTCTACTTTGCATTCTTGTTTTAATTAGATAAATATACATGTTGTGGATTCGCTTTTTCTATTTCATTATTACGTTATTTCGTGATTATTAGAGCGTTTCCGAAAGTGAATGTGATAATGTATATTTTTAAAAATAATTCAACATTCCGTAAAATCAAAAAATTCATACCGTTCGTCACTAAATTATACATATATAATGGCTGAATATTGTTTCATTTATATACAAAATTTGAGCTCGCTATCTTAAGTTTTGCAAAAGTTACAATAGACCGATAATGTCGATTTTTTGAAAAATTCAAAACATCATAAAATTTTAACGGTTCAACCGATCTTAACCAAATTCAATAGCGATCACCGGCGTATGAAAGCTCACATTCATACCAATTTTAAGATCAATATCTCGAAAATTGAAAGAGTTATCGCGTAAACAGACATTTTTCAAAAAATTTAAAAACGCGTAATAATTTAACGATGAAGTGGATTTTAACAAAAATCTGTATGAACGATGAGGCTTGATGCCTCTATCTATGGTCCAAATTTCAGCTTGATATCTCAAGGCATTCCCGAGTTATAAAGGTTTACATTTTTCGATCGTGTAACATACACACATACACACACACACACATACACACACACACACACACACACACATACAGACATTTTTTCTAAATCACTTTTCTCGACGTTTTGGCCCATTCTGAGTGTACTGACATGAAAATCTCGAAAAAAAATTTTTTCATGAAAACAAAGCTTCCTCTATGAGGAAGCAAAAAAAATCATGAAATTCTGGTAAGGTGCAATGAACATAATGTACCTAATTGTAATCGCCAAACATGTCAGAAAATTAAGCGGTTATCCTGTGAACGTCTGTCACTCGGTTTCGCTGGTGAACCTGACATCCACCGTTATATGGTGCAGGAATATCAACACAAGCTAATTGAGCCAAATGAATTGGATGCACATAAAGGTAGGATCATCACGAATTGAATGAAGTGAAATTTATGTCGGAGAGTCAATTATTTTGCTCGCAACGTTCTGCGACATGGACTCATATTGCTGCGTGGAGAATAAATGTCAGGTTTTTCGCATCGTTATCCGGCCAAACTAGTCAAGTAAGATAATTAAATTCCATCTGAGTGCGTTATTCTTATCACGAATTAGATGTGCGCAGATGTGCCCGACCTTTCGACGAGAAACAATTTTTTTCTGGGTCAAAATGTATTCAATTGTCAGGTTCGAGAATGTCAGGTTTTTAAATTCGCATAATAAATTCAAACTGTTATCGTTCCTAAATTATCTAAATTATATTTTGAGTTAGTAGAGTCATTACCAGTCATACTTTTCATTTTCTGCATACGAATTGAGTAAAATTGAATTAGAAAAATGACCTATTGGAAGGGATAAAACTATGCCTTCAATGGATCATTTAAAAAAAAAGTTAAATTGAAAGTAAGTTAAACACTTGTAAAACACAATAACACATAGTTCCTACAATGAATTAGCACCAAATAAATGATTTTTAGTTAAAATGATAATATGATTTTTTATGCGAGCACACTGTATATGATGCTTTGTTCATGAACGAATATTGTTTTCTAAAGGTCTTAAGATGAGTACAAAAAATTGGCGATCCTGTGCTCCTTAACTAGATTTTTATTCTTTGAGGCCGTGAAAGTCAATGGTTTGTGAGATACGTCCATATGTTCAGTATAACTGATATAAAATCTGATCCCGATATTTTTCGTCTGATGAGCCATTTTTTTCTCTTATTGCAAATTTTTTAATTTTTTAAAAATATTTTATATAGAAACTATAGAAAAATCCACATAAGCAGAATAAATTTAGAGGAGTAAACAGTTTTTTTTCATAAGTTGTGATTGTTGTAATTTCTGTTTTTACTGTAAATAGGATAATTTTTAAGACTTACCATACCGAAACTGGCTATAGAAAGATCAATCATACGGCCAGCCGTTATTTTGCGTGGGTAATTAGCCATGGCAATTATCATGACGATAGCAAGGCCAGTTTTACCGGGTAATTTGTACCAGTCAATCAAATATGATGATTCTCCAACTTGGTGACACTGTTGAAAAAAATAATAAAACTTAATATAATTATCGAAAAAGAATTATAAAAATACTTATGTATATTTATAATTCATAAGTAATTCAATTAATTCAATAATTCAATTTCATATAATTCATACAATTCATAAATAAATATTCAATGAATAATGAATGAATTATAAAAATGCATAAGTTAATGATTGAGAAATTTTGATCCCAAAAAATGGGCTTCTGACCTGTTCCTTAAGAAGTTCACCAATGTAGCAAAATATGAATATATTGAAAATGTATGAAATCAAAAATACGAAATACGTTATTATCGCCACAGTCTCGCTGTTATTCCACTCCTGCAATTACATTCTCTTTGTAAGTAACAGCATAATCCCACGTCGAAAACGTTGCGTTTATCACTTTTTTTTCTTATTTTTTTTTTTTCTTATTTTTCTACCGTCATACAGTAGTATTCGAGCAAACATATTATGAGAGTCGCGGAGACGACTTCGATGAGGCATATTTCTCGAAGGACATCATCTATTTTTGATGATAAACTGCGAAAGATAAAAAAACAAATCTACAGTAACTATAAATTGTCAACTATTTGTTTTTAGTTTACGTGACTGTTTGCTTCCCCGCAAGGGAAGCTTTGTTTTCGTGAAAACAAATTTTTTTCCAGATTTTCATCTCAGGATGCACAGAATGCTCTAAAACGTCGAGAAAAATGATTTGCACGAATTTGAGTGTATGTGTGTATGTGTGTGTGTATGTTCGGATTCTTGTTACCACGATAGCGTCCGGAATTATCAAGATATTGCTCTGGAATTTGGTATATATATATTATATATAGTGTGGATAGACAAAGGCTAAGTTCAAATTTGGCACGAATCCGTCGAGTGGTTCCAAAATTATAACAATTTGAATTTTTTTAGAAAATCACTTATCACGCTCTTACTTTCACATTTTTAAGGTATTCCGAGCGTGAGTGTATTTCAGAATTTTTTCAGATTTTTTAATTATGGCATGCTGATGCTAGAATAGTCTTAGTTCAGAAAAATTTGACAAACTCCTAAAAATCTGAAAAAGTTCTAAAAAAATCCGAGTTCACATAAATAAACGTTTGACCAATCGCTTGTAGTAGATTTTTTTTTCTATTTTTTCATAATTTTTTTAAATCAAAAAAGCTTAAAAACTATAAGAAGAAAAATTTTGCCCACTTTGGCTATAAGCTAGAAAATTATGATATTCAACAAAGTATTTTTCAGAATTTTTACAGATTTTTAAATTAGGACATTCGGTATGTCGCTTTAAAAAAATATTAAAAAAAAAATTTGCATAGAAAAAATAAAAAAATAAAATCTGATGCATTTGAGGGTCTAACCAATCCTACAAAAAATTACGAGCCAAATCGAGGAAGTCGAGGGTCAGGCCCAGGTCGAATGGGGATGGAATGCCCCATATGAGAAAAAAAAAAAATTATACTGTCAATTATTATTCAAGTCCAATATTATGAGTCTACTTCGGTTATTTGTATAGAAACACAAAAAAATTAAGCCTAAGGTTTGTTAATTTAAAAAAAAAAATTATTCAGACCAGACATTCTCCAATTATTATTTTTTTTAAATCAGACTAAACGTTCTCCATTTATTTTCGAAATAATTCATGTCCAAACTTCTCCGTCCATTTCCAAAGAAATGGAGACTCAAGATCGTCCTTTTTTTATTTGTTGAATCTTATGAGAATTACATTCTTTTACCAATTTATTAAAAAATTCCGAATAAAAACAGTCGACAACCATTTTTTTGAAACATTAATTATTTTCCCAATTTTACGATAAATGTCTAACATAAATCTTGGCCATTTACTGAAAGTCCACTATTCTTCGATTGTTATGATCTCCATTCAAAAATATACAATACATTCAAATTTTATAACTTTTGTAATAACAAGAAAAAATATCTAATTTAAAAAAGGGTGCGAAGTAGAACCTTGCACATTGCTTCCTCATTATTTTTCGCTTTTTACAAAGCTTCCTCTCCGAGGAAGCAAAAAAGTATGTTATTCAATTTTGGCTTCCTCATAGAGGAAGCTTTGTAAAAAGCGAAAAATAATGAGGAAGCAATGTGCAAGGTTCTACTTTGCACCCTTTTTTAAATTATATAAATAAACATGTTGTGAGTTCGCTTTTTCTATTTCGTTATTCCGTTATTTCGTTATTATTAGAGAGTTTTCGAAAGTAAATGTGATAACGTATATTATTAAAAATAATTCAACATTCCATAAAATCACAAATTTCATACCATTTATCACTAAATTATACATATATAATGGCTGAATATTGTTTCATTCATATACAAAATTTGAGCTCGCTATTTCAAGTTTTGCAAAAGTTACATTAGAGCGATAATGTCAATTTTTTGAAAAATTCAAAATTCCATAAAATCTGAACCACTTTACCGATTCGAACCAAATTCAATACCAAACAGCATTGAGTGCACTTACTCTTATAACCAACTATTTAGCAAAATAGACTAAATTTTACGAAAGTTAGAGCGACCACGTCCTTTTTTGAAAAAATTCAAAATGGCATAAAATCGAAATTTTCGCACAGATTTTGTCAAAAATTGCTACAGTTGAAGAGTGTCTGCTGCTACACTAGTGTGCCAAATTTGAGCGCAATATACAGAACCGTTCTTGAGTTATCGGCCTTCGAATTATCGGAGTTGTATACATACACACTAGGGCTGTTCAAAAAAACATAATTTTCTTATAATCGGTTGTTCCTGAAATGCTGTATTGATTATCACAAAAAAAATGTTTTCGCGAAAGCTGGCAGTTGTACGATGATATTAAGTACTGCCGCATCAAGGCCAAAATTCATGAAAAGCGGCGATTTTTATAAATTTTTTATTTTACGTGGTGAAGCGCTCATGGAGATTGTGGTTGCTTTCGATAGACTATGAAATTGTGTAAAGGCAGAAACATGTTCGATAATGTTTAGTACTGCCGCATCGACATTGAAGTTAACAAAATAAAAAATGAAATCCTTTAAAACATTGAAATATTCGTCTGCTCATCGACTATTTCGTGCGATTTCAAATGAAAAAATGGCTATTGAAACGAGAGTCATGTACGATCATAATCATGATGATGATAAGCGATTTTCGAATTTTGGGAAACTGCGATATCGATGCGGCAGTACTAAATTTCATCATACAGGACTCCCGTGTCATGAGCCATTTTTGCTTCCTCATAGAGGAAGCTTTGTTTTCATGAAATTTTTTTTTTTTCGAGATTTTCATGTCAGTATGCTTAGAATCACCTAAAACGTCGAGAAAAGTGGTTTAGAAAAAATGTCCGTATGTATGTATGTGTGTGTGTGTGTGTGTGTGTGTGTGCGTGTGTGCTGGGCTTCGAAAATTCAATCTCCTCTCACTCGGTAACCGTTCGAGCGATCCGGCTCAAATTTGGCACGCAAGTAGAGTAGCTGCCCCTCTTTGAATGTTGTGATTTTTGCCAAAATATGTAAAGTCATTAAGATTTTATGTTGATTTTAATTTGTTGAAAAAAGGGCGTGGTCGCTCTAACTTTCGTAAAAGTTCGCCGATTTGGCTAAATAGTTCTTCATAACTGAAGATACGTTCAATGTTGTATGGTATTGAATTTCGACGAAATCGGTAAAGCGGTTCGGATTTTATAGAATTTTGAATTTTTCGAAAAAAATAGATTTTGATCTAAATTACGTCGAATTTCAACAAATGAACAGAAATTTTGTACAGACGAAAAATAACATTCAGAAATGCCATGTACCAAATTTGGTGATGATCGGTAAAGTCGTTCGGATTTTACACCATTTTTCATTTTAAAAAAAATGTAGATTTTCGCTATAACTTCCGGAAAAGTTGAGAAAGTACGACAAAAATTTGTATCTAATCAAAATTAGATGTAACGGTGTTTGCAGAGGTGATTTATAGCTGTATAAAACACCTCTGCAAAAGAGACACAAGGTATAAAAAAAAAGATGCAAAGTAGAACCTTGCACATTGCTTCCTCATTATTTTTCGCTTTTTACAAAGCTTCCTCTATGAGGAAGCCAAAATTGAATAACATACTGCTTCCTCACAGAGGGAGCTTTGTAAAAAGCGAAAAATAATGAGAAAGCAATGTGCAAGGTTCTACTTTGCATCTTTTTTTCATTTGAAAACGCGCGAAATAGTCGATGAGCAGATGAATATTTCAATGTTTTAAAGGATTTCATTTTTTATTTTGTTAACTTCAATGTCGATGCGGCAGTATTAAACATTATCGAACATGTTTCTGCCTTTACACTATTTCATAGTCTATCGAAAGCAACCACAATCTCCATGAGCGCTTCACCAAATAAAAAAAAAATTCTAAAAATCGCCGTTTTTAATGAATTTTGGCTTTGATGCGGCAGTACTTGATATCATCGCACAACTCCCAGCTTTCGGGAAAACATTTTTTTTGTGGTAATCAATACAGCATTTCAGTAGCAATCGATTATAAGAAAATTATGTTTTTTTGAACAGCCCTAATACACACACACACATACATACATACGGACATTTTTTTTAGATCACTTTTCTGGACGTTTTGGACAATTCTAAGTGTCCTGACTAAAAATCTCGAGAATCTCTCAATGAGGAAGCGAAACGTTTGAAATTCAAATTTTGTAATAAGCACAAAAAGTTGATTTTTCTGGCTCTAAACACCAAACAAAAAATATTGTACAATTGAATTTTACCTCAGACCTCTCACGTGACAGTGTACGACGGAAGAAATGCGATCCTGAAGTTTCCCACAGCTTTTCTTCTCATCGATGTCATCAAAAAGTTTGTCCAATCGTGACATGACAATTTGAATCTGTCCGCACGCGTGAGTCACAAAAACAGCGGCAAGATTGCAAACAGCAATTGTGACGGTGTATCTGACAAAAGCAGCGGCACAAGTGGTACAAAATATGATCTCGTAGTTTGGACTTTTTTGGGGATCAACAAAAATGTCAAAACCAGGATAAACAAGAGGTCTCACAGTCTCGTTGCGTTCGTTTATTCTGTTTCCCTTCAAAAGTGGCATAATCATATTATAGAACATTCCACCGGTGTACATGAAGACACAAGCGATGACTGTGAGTCGACGACCAACTTTGGCGTTCCTAGTCATGATAGCACGTTCATTGTCCCTCTCAACTTTCATCCAGTCACTTTCCATGTGTTCCAAACATTGTTTTATCGTTTTGCAACGAATAACAATAAAAATGTACTTGAAGATGTTGGCAAAACAAGCACCGATTGGTCCAAGACGCATAACTTTGACTAGTGAATTTTTTTCCCTCAAAATAGTGTGAAGTGCCATTGGTACCAAAGTATAAGACATGGCGACCAAACAAACGACGATCAAAAATTTGGACATGTATTTTTCCATCGTTGACGAATTTTTTGAGAACATCGGCCATAATCCAAGTGACTGGAGAAACCAACGACTGTATTGCGAGCTGATTTCTATGTCAGTTTCGTAAAATTTGTTCGGAGGCTTTTTTGATTCTTTGTCATTTGATGGATTGACAAGAGACATTGTGAATACTCGAAGGTACTTTTGTGACTGGTTGTGGAGAACAATTGTCGTGGAACTTCCGGGTGATGACTCTGCTACTATTATTGCCGAGCAAAATAATTCTACCGAGGTAAATTCTTGAACGACATGCGCATTGTCATTTGTCATTAATGACGACATGCGCAAACTCGTGGATTTTGTTATGGTACTGCATTTCCGTGGCAACCATAAGCCACACCAGGGGGAGGATTCAGGGGGAAGATAGACATTTTTTTTCCTTTGCTCTGTCATTGATCTCATCAGACTGTGAGTTATGTTTGACGGATTACTACATCTTTTGGATGTGTTTGCACAATTGTTGGTGATTTTTGCGAGTCACGAGAATTTTTTGAAATTGGATTTCTCTTCTAAAAGTTCGATGAGGTATTTGACAAACAGAGGCTAAGTAGAAACTTGCATATTAGATTGCCTTAAAAAAATGTTGTTTTTTTTTCTTCAGATTTTATTAGACTGAATTTTTTGGAAAAGTCTGTTCGCTCTCTAGCTGTCGTGATTTTTTGGCTAATGAGTTGAATAATTCTTTGCAAATAAAGTAATGTTGAAGGTTTAAAACCTTGCATAAAAAAGGACTGCCTAATGAAAAAAGGTTTATTTTTTAGATTTTACAAGACTGAATTTTTTTTTTATTTGTACGTCGTTAGCTGTTGCAATTTTTTGACTAATGAGCTAAATAGTTTTTAATATATAAAATAATGTAAAAGGTTCAGAACCTTGCACATTAGAAAGTTTAAAAAAAAGTTTTTTTTCATATTTTATAAGACTGAATTAAAAAAAAAAAATCTGTACGCTTTCTCGGTGTTGCGATTTTTTGGCTAATCAACAAAATAGTTCTTAGCAAATAAAGTAATATAAAAGGTTCAAAATCTTGCACATTGGACTTCCTTAAAAAAAAGTTTTTTTTTTTAGATTTTATAAGACTGAATTTTTTGGAAAAAAAAATCTGTACGCTTTGTCGGTGTTGCAATTTTTTGGCTAATCAACTAAATAGTTCTTAGCAAATAAAGTAATATAAAAGGTTCAGAACCTTGCACATTAGAAAGCTTAAAAAAAAAGTTTTTTTTTCATATTTTATACGAGTGAATTTTTTGAAAAAAATCTGTACGCTCTTTAGCTGTCGCAATTTTTTGGCTAATGTGCTAAACAGTTCTTAATAAATAAAGTAATGTAAAATGACGGTAAAAAAAACTTTTTTTCATATTTTATAAGGCTGAATTTTTTGAAAAAAAAAAAAAAAATCTGTACGCTTTCTCGGTGTTGCGATTTTTTGGCTAATCAACTAAATAGTTCTTACCAAATAAAGTAATATAAAAGGTTCAGAATCTTGCACATTAGAAAGGTTAAAAAAAAGTTTTTTTCATATTTTATAAGAGTGAATTTTTTTCAAAAAAATCTGTACGCTCTTTAGCTGTCGCAATTTTTTGGCTAATCAACTAAATAGTTCTTAATAAATAAAGCAATGTAAAATGACGGTAAAAAAACTTTTTTTCATATTTTATAAGACTGAATTAAAAAAACAAAAAAAAAATCCGTACGCTTTCTCGGTGTTGCGACTTTTTGGCTAATCAACTAAATAGTTCTTACCAAATAAAGTAATATAAAAGGTTCAGAATCTTGCACATTAGAAAGGTTAAAAAAAAAGTTTTTTTTCATATTTTATAAGAGTGAATTTTTTTTTTTTTAAATCTGTACGCTTTGTCGGTGTTGCGATTTTTTGGCTAATCAACTAAATAGTTCTTAGAAAATAAAGTAATATAAAAGGTTCAGAACCTTGCAAATTAGAAAGCTAAAAAAAAGTTTTTTTTTTAGATTTTATAAGACTGATTTTTTTTCAAAAAAATCTGTACTCTTTAGCTGTCGCAATTTTTTGGCTAATGAGCTAAGAAGTTCTTAATAAATAAAGTCATGTAAAATGACGATGGGTACAGAATTTGAGCTAAATCTATCGAGTAGATCGGATTTGATAGAATTTTGAATTTTTGATAAATTGATTTTATTGTTATAATTCAAGTCAACTTCGATCAACTCAGCTTGTTTCACTTGCCACACCAAAAAACCATAGTTTGTACCGTAATATTGACCTTCGTGAATGAAAATTGGGATTATAGGAATAAAAATTACAATTCTTCCTCAATTTTTTAACGTAAAGAACTTTACGAAAAATCAGAATATATTGGCATACAAATATTCGATCGAAGTTATAAAAATGCATTGTACGCAGTTGGATAGAATTATAAAAATGTTCGTAAAATAAAAGTGTATTTTAAAAAATAGTACAAGTTGATTTAATAAATAGGCTGTTTGCGACATTAAGAACGCAGATTTAAGAAAAATTCTAATATGTCAAAATAGCTTTTGTTTTTTAAACAACTTTCGTGACTATAAATTAATATGTGAAATTGTATTTTTAAATGAAACCCAATCTTCAGAATTGCGGTTTTACGATGTACAATGTAATGTGTGCGCAGTCTGTCAACATTTCTAAAAATCTACGGATAAAGAAGTTGGCCATTTGAAAGTAACAACAGGGATGGGCAAAATGTTTTTAAAGAAAAAATAATAATGAACGTTTTATCCACTCATTATTTATTTTTGATTAAAATATTAAGTGGATTTCGACTCATTATTTTTTTTCGCTTAAAATATTGAGTGGATTTCCACTCATTATTTATTTTCGCTCAAAATATTGAGTGGATTTCCACTCATTATTTATTTCCGCTTAAAATATTGAGTGGATTTCCATTCATTATTTATTTTCGCTTGAAATATTTAGTGGATTTCCACTCATTATTTAGTTTCGCTTAAAATATTGAGTGGATTTCCACTCATTATTTATTTTCGCTTAAAATATTGAGTGGATTTCCACTCATTATTTATTTTCGCTTAAAATATTGAGTGGATTTCCACTCATTATTTATTTGCGCTTAAAATATTGAGTGAATTTTCACTCATTATTTATTTCCGCTTAAAATATTGAGTGGATTTCCACTCATTATTTATTTTCGCTTAAAATATTGAGCGGATTTCCACTCATTATTTATTTTCGCTTAAAATATTGAGTGGAAATCCACTCATTATTTATTTCCGCTTAAAATATTGAGTGGATTTCCACTCATTATTTATTTCCGCTTAAAATTTTGAGTGAGTTTCCAGTCATTATTTATTTTTGCTTAAAATATTGAGTGGATTTCCACTCATTATTTATTTCCGCTTAAAATATTGAGTGGATTTCCACTCATTATTTATTTTCGCTTAAAATATTGAGTGGATTTCCACTCATTATTTATTTCCGCTTAAAATATTGAGTGGATTTCCATTCATTATTTATTTTCGCTTGAAATATTTAGTGGATTTCCACTCATTATTTATTTTCGCTTAAAATATTGAGTGAATTTCCACTCATTATTTATTTTCGCTTAAAATATTGAGAGGATTTCCACTCATTATTTATTTCCGCTTAAAATATTGAGTGGATTTCCACTCATTATTTATTTTCACTTAAAATATTGAGTGGATTTCCACTCATTATTTATTTTCGCTTGAAATATTGAGTGGACTTCCACTCATTATTTATTTCCGCTTAAAATATTGAGTGGATTTCCACTCATTATTTATTTTCGCTTAAAATATTGAGTGGACTTCCACTCATTATTTTTTTTTCGCTTAAAATATTGAGTGGATTTCCACTCATTATTTTTTTTCGCTTAAAATATTGAGTGGATCTCCACTCATTATTTATTTTCGCTTAAAATATTGAGTGGATTTCCACTCATTATTTATTTCCGCTTAAAATATTGAGTGGATTTCCATTCATTATTTATTTTCGCTTGAAATATTTAGTGGATTTCCACTCATTATTTATTTTCGCTTAAAATATTGAGTGAATTTCCACTCATTATTTATTTTCGCTTAAAATATTGAGAGGATTTCCACTCATTATTTATTTCCGCTTAAAATATTGAGTGGATTTCCACTCATTATTTATTTTCACTTAAAATATTGAGTGGATTTCCACTCATTATTTATTTTCGCTTGAAATATTGAGTGGACTTCCACTCATTATTTATTTCCGCTTAAAATATTGAGTGGATTTCCACTCATTATTTATTTTCGCTTAAAATATTGAGTGGATTTCCACTCATTATTTTTTTTTCGCTTAAAATATTGAGTGGATTTCCACTCATTATTTATTTTCGCTTAAAATATTGAGTGGATCTCCACTCATTATTTATTTTCGCTTAAAATATTGAGTGGATTTCCACTCATTATTTATTTCCGCTTAAAATATTGAGTGGATTTCCACTCATTATTTATTTTCGCTTAAAATATTAAGTGGATTTCCACTCATTATTTATTTTCGCTTAAAATATTGAGAGGATTTCCACTCATTATTTATTTCCGCTTAAAATATTGAGTGGATTTCCACTCATTATTTATTTTCACTTAAAATATTGAGAGGATTTTCACTCATTATTTATTTTCGCTTAAAATATTGAGTGGATTTCCACTCATTATTTATTTCCGATTAAAATATTGAGTGGAGTTCCACTCATTATTTATTTTCGCTTAAAATATTGAGTGGATTTCCACTCATTATTTTTTCGAGTGTAAATACTGAATGGATTTCCACTCATTATTTAAACTCAAAAATTAATTACAATTGATTTTTCACTCACAATTTATATTAATTTCAAATAATGATTTTTTATCCCCTCATCATTCATTTTGAGTTTAAATGATGAGTGAAAAACCACTCATAATTCATTCCAAGTTTAAATAACGACTAGATTTCCACCCATTATTTATTTACATAGTGTATTTTAATACTATTTCATTCGAATTTTCCCATTCCTGGTTACGACTACCCAAAATATCCACCACTCGATCTCACATCGCAGTATTTTTTTTTGAGTACTCAATAGTCTCATATTTGTATACATATTTGTATTTTCAACTCAATTTATTGGAAGTATTTCCAACTGTGTATATAGTTTTGCTTGGAAATGGCCACAAATCAAGAATTATGTGGCGTTTGATTGGTCAAGACGATGTCAAGCAACTGTAGGAATCTAATGTGGCCCAAACACCATTTTAGTTGTCATCTATACAAATACTAACAGATATTCTATTCTATCATTTTCTCAAGCTATTTTTTTTAAATTTCATTACTCAGCTACTGTTCGTAACATGTTTAAATAAGCGAGCGACGTCTTCATAATCTAAAAATCAATTATTAAGACGATATTATTTTTCGGTCGTGCCAAATAATACTCAAATCCAGTTTTTAATTTACTCACGTTACCAAAACTGGTGATCGACATTTCCATCATTCCTCCAGCAGTGATTCTATGGGGATATTCAGCCATAGCAATCACCATTACAAGTGCAAGAACTGATTTGCCAGGTAATCTGTACCAATCGATCATATATGCGGCTTCCCCGACTTTACGACACTAACAGGACGACAAATATATTTAAATGTGTCATCCAGTGCCGAAATAACAAAATTTAATAAGCTTATTTTAATCAAGAATTTTTTTGGTTAAATGAAATGAAAATTTAATTTAATTTCAATCAAGACAATTTTTGTTTCAATCAAATGAAAATGAAATTTAATTTGGATCATGAAAATTTTTGTCTAGATCAAATGAAAATGAAATTTCATTTGAATCAAGAAAATTTTTGTCTGAGTCAAATGAAAATAAAATTGGATTTGTATCAAGAAAATTTTTGTTTTAATCAAATGAAAATGCAATTGGATTTGTATCAAGAAAATTTTTGTCTAGATCAAATAAAAATCAAATTTAATTTGAATCAAGAAAATTTTTGTCTGAGTCAAATGAAAATACAATTGGATTTTTATCAAGAAAATTTTCGTTTTAATCAAATGAAAATGAAATTGGATTTGTATCAAGAAAATTTTTGTCTTAAATAGATGAAAAAGAAATTTGATTTGTATCAAGAAAATTTTTGTCTAAATCAAATAAAAATAAAATTTGATTTGTATCAAGAAAATTTTTGTTTTAATCAAATAAAAATAAAATTTGATTTGTATCAAGAAAATTTTTGTCTTAATCAAATAAAAATGAAATTTGATTTGTATCAAGAAAATTTTTGTCTAAACCAAATGAAAATGAAATTGAATTTGTATCAAGAAAATTTTTGTCTAAATCAAATGAAAATGAAATTGGATTTGTATCAAGAAAATTTTTGTCTTAATCAAATAAAAATGAAATTTGATTTGTATCAAGAAAATTTTTGTCTAGATCAAATGAAAATTAATTTGAATCGAGAAAATTTTTGTCTAGATCAAATGAAAATTAATTTGAATCGAGAAAATTTTTGTCTAGATCAAATGAAAATTAATTTGAATCGAGAAAATTTTTGTCTGAGTCAAATGAAAAAGAAATTTGATTTATATCAAAAAAGTTTTTGTCTAAATCAAATAAAAATAAAATTTGATTTGTATGAAGAAAATTTTTGTCTAAATCAAATAAAAATGAAATTTGATTTGTATCAAGAAAATTTTTGTCTAAATCAAATAAAAAAGAAATTTGATTTGTATCAAGAAAATTTTTGTCTAAATCAAATGAAAATAAACTTGGATTTGCATCAAGAAAATTTTTGTTTTAATCAAATCACAATCAAATTTGATTAAAAAATTTTTTTTTGTCTAAGTCAAATGAAAATGAAATTTGATTTGTATTAAGAAAATTTTTGTCTAAATCAAATGAAAATAAAATTAGATTTGTATCAAGAAAATGTTTGTTTTTATCAAAAGAAAATGAAATTCCATTTGAATAAAATAAAATTTTATCCAAATCAATATAAATCTTTGTTAAAACAAATAAAATTTTATTTCATTCAAATAAATGTATTTTATTCAAATATATTATATTTTATTTAAATAAACCGTTTGACCCATATTTCCGAGTGGGAAAAATTCAAACATTAGTAGATAAAAAAATTGAGGGGACATTTTTATTACCTGCTGTTTTAAAAGTTCACCGATATGACAAAATATAAATATATTGAAACTCAACGATACGAGGAGTAACAAATACGTTATTATCGATATCGTCTCACTGTTGTTCCACTCCTGCAAAAACATTACCATTTAAACTCCATAATTATGATAATCTTTTATCTGTATATCATCTTTCTACCGTCATACAGTAGTATTCGAGCAAACAGATGATTAATGTCGAGGCAGTCACTTCAACGAGACATATATCTTGCAGAATTCGTTCAGTCAAAGATGAAAATCTGGATAAGCAAGAAAAGTAAATAAAAAAAATATACATTTGTCAAATCTGTATTAAACAAAAGATTTGTTCATCATTAATTAATGCATGTTCAGGCATACTAATAAAAAATAAATCATATTCTTATTCTAAGCATTATTTGAGAAAAATATATTTGACTCAAAAGAACAAAATCATTTTATTTTTATTCTATGAATTTATTTATTTTCCTCATGGAAATCTATAGGGAAACAAATTACAGATTTTTTTGAGTTTTAAAACATTTATCATAATTTCATTTTTTTTAATTTATTCATATTACTAATTTTTTTTCATAGATAAAAATTTAATACATACACTGTAAAAAATCAGAAAAAAAATTAACAAAAAAAAACAATTCGTATTAAAATATTTATCATAATTGAATTTTTTTAAATTTATTCATATTACTAATTTTTTTTCATAGATAAAAATTGAATACATAGATAGACTGTAAAAAATCAGAAAAAAAAATTAACAAAAAAAACCAACCACAAAAGGACATGTGGGGTTCATTTGAACCCCAAGTGCTTTTCATATGATCGCTTTGATAAAACATCGTTACTATTTCAAGAGCATCGTGCGAAATGCTCGAGTGGTGCAGATAGTCCCACATTTACCTTTTAGGGTGCCATTTTTTTTCCCACGTCCAAATAATTACGGTCAAAATGGTTCAACCATACACTCAAACAAATCGTGAAAGTTGTGATAACCATAAAGTACCAGTTACTTATTTTCAGATCAAACGACAATTTTTTTTTTTTTTTTTTTTTTTAATTTATGTTAACTATAAATAAAAAGGATTAATAAATCACTGCCACTTTATAATTACCCATTTTTCTATTTATGTGGTGAAAAATTGAATTGCCTTTCAAAAATCGGATTTTAAACTGTGTATCAACCTCAACATGCATCAATCAAGAACGAAACATTCCCACAATAATTACTTCAAAACTCTAACGTGATATCGTATGATCAAGGAAATATGTTATAAATTATGATAAAATTATGATAAAAATTGAATACATAGATACACTGTAAAAAATCAGAAAAGAAAAAAATTAACAAAAAAAAACCAACCACAAAAGGACATGTGGGGTTCATTTGAACCCCAAGTGCTTTTTATATGATCGCTTTGATAAAACATCGTTACTATTTCAGGAGCATCATGCGAAATGCTCGAGTGGTGCAGATAGCCCCACATTTACCTTTTAGGGTGCCATTTTTTTTCCCAAGTCCAAATAATTACGGTCAAAATGGTTCAACCATACACTCAAACAAATCGTGAAAGTTGTGATAACCATAAAGTACCAGTTACTTATTTTCAGATCAAACGTCAATTTTTTTTATTTTTTATTTTTTTTTTATGTTAACTATAAATAATAAGGATTAATAAATCACTGCCACTTTATAATTACCCATTTTTCTATTTATGTGGTGAAAAATTGAATTGCCTTTCAAAAATCGGATTTTAAACTGTGTATCAACCTCAACATGCATCAATCAAGAACGAAACATTCCCACAATAATTACTTCAAAACTCTAACGTGATATCGTATGATCAAGGAAATATGTTCCCGAATGGGTTTGTCGTCATGACTCCCCTCGTCGATTCTATCAACAAGATTTTCAATTTTGGAAATCACAATTTGCATCTGACCACAAGTATGGCTAACAAAAACCGCTGCAAGATTACAAGCAGCAGTTGTCACGCTATAAGCGATCATAGCCACAGTAAGAATCATGCAAAACGTAAATTCGTATTTGGGACTTGATTGAAAATCGACAAAACTGTCCAAACGTGGATAAACGATTGGTCTGACAGTTTCGTTCCTTTCGTTTATCGTACTGCCTGTCCAAAGTGGCATAATTGTGGAGTAGGAAAATCCGCCAGTGTACAAAAACAATCCACAAATGACAGTCATTTGATTTCCGACTTTTTCATTCCTTGCCATGATCGCTCGATCATTTTTACTCCCGCATCTCCTCCAATCGGTCTTGATGTGTTCAACGCAAAATTTGATCGTCTCACAATGATAGACGATCAAAATGTACTTCAACAAATTTGTTATCCAATAACCAATTGGACCCAAAAGTGTGATTCTGACACTGAGATTTTTTTCCCTCAAGATTATATGTAACGTCGCTGGTAATATCAAGAATCCTAATATGATCAACCAGAGGATTATCAATATTTTGGACAGGTATTTTGACGCTGTGGAGGAATTTTTTGAAACCATTGGCCAAACCCCAAGACATTTCAGAAGCCATCGAGTATATTGCAGCGTACGCTCTATGTCCGTTTCGTAATATTCGTTTGATGGCTTCTCAGCAAATGACCATTTTGACTGACAGTTTAGATACATTGTTGAAGCTCGGAGGTTGTTTTGTGACTGACGGAAAAATCACTCAATGCAATGATCCTCGGTGCGTAGCTTGATGACTTGCGCATTACTAACTCAACGTTGACAATGCGCAAGCTCTTCCAGTTTGATATGACATTATTACCGTGACAACCCCCCTACGGATAAGACTTTGTTTTTTTCATTGATTTTATCAGTCTTTGTGTGATGTTTGCTCAGTGTGGTTTGTGTCGACTGAAAAGATCAAGTCAAGTGGTTGGGTTAACACTGCTGTACGAATTGACTTAAGGAAAACGACTATTTGTGCCCAGTTTAGTGACTTAAATTGTTGTCCAACTTTGACATTGTAAAATTTTAAAAATTGTAATGACCATATTTTTTTTTTACACGATGTCAACTTTGTCATGGTAAAATTTCAAAAATTGTGATTGGACATTTTTTTTTTTTACGCAATGTCAACTTTGACATCGGAAAATTTAAAAAATTCAAATTATCCATTTTTTTAACACCTTGTCAACTTTGCCATTGCAAAATTTCAGAAATCGTAATTGGCCATTTTCTTTGCACAATGTCAACTTTGATATTGTAAAATTTCAAAAATTGTGATTGGACATTTTTTTACACAATGTCAACTTTGACATTGTAAAATTTCAAAAATTATAATGGTCATTTTTTTTTACGCAATGTCAACTTTGACATCAGAAAATTTCAAAAATTCAAATTATCCATTTTTTTAACACCTTGTCAACTTTGCCATTGCAAAATTTCAGAAATCGTAATTGTCCATTTTCTTTGCGCAATGTCAACTTTGATATTGTAAAATTTCAAAAATTGTGATTGGACATTTTTTTTTACACAATGTCAACTTCAACATTGTAAAATTTAAAAAATTCTAATTGGCCATTTTTTTTTTACACAATGTCAACTTTGACATCGGAAAATTTCTAAAATTGTAATTATCCATTTTTTTAACACCATGTCAACTTTGCTATTGTAAAATTTCAGAAATTCTAATTATCCATTTTTTTAACACAATGTCAACTTTGCCATTGCAAAATTTCAGAAATCGTAATTGGCCATTTTCTTTGCACAATGTCAACTTTGATATTGTAAAATTTCAAAAATTCTAATTGGCCATTTTTTTTACACAATGTCAACTTTGACAATGTAAAATTTCAAAAATTATAATGGTAATTTTTTTTACACAATGTCAACTTTGATATCGGAAAATTTCAAAAATTGTAATTGTCCATTTTTTTAACACATGTCAACTTTGCTATTGTAAAATTTCAGAAATCGTAATTGGCCATTTTCTTTACACAATGTCAACTTTGATATTGTAAAATTTCAGAAATCGTAATTGGCCATTTTCTTTACACAATGTCAACTTTGATATTGTAAAATTTCAGAAATTGTAATTGGCCATTTTTTTTACACAGTGTCAACTTTGACATTGAAAAATTTAAAAAATTCTAATTGGCCATTTTTTTACAGAATGTTAACTTTGACATTGTAAAATTTCAAAAATTGTAATTGGCCATTTTTGTACACAGTGTCAACTTTGACATTGAAAAATTTTTAAAATTCTAATTGGCCATTTTTTTACAGAATGTCAACTTTGATATTGTAAAATTTCA
This sequence comes from Ephialtes manifestator, assembly GCA_963970395.1. Taxonomy (NCBI): domain Eukaryota; kingdom Metazoa; phylum Arthropoda; class Insecta; order Hymenoptera; family Ichneumonidae; genus Ephialtes; species Ephialtes manifestator. The sequence goes on from OZ019980.1 coordinate 20,475,456, forward strand.
AAAATTGTAATTGTCCATTTTTTTTAACACCATGTCAACTTTGCTATTGTAAAATTTCAGAAATCGTAATTGGCCATTTTCTTTACACAAGGTCCATTTTGCCATTATAAAATTTCAGAAATCGTAATTGGCCATCTTCTTTACACAATGTCAACTTTGATATTGTAAAATTTTAAAAATTGTAATTGGCCATTTTTTTACACAGTGTCAACTTCTACATTGAAAAATTTAAAAAATTCTAATTGGCCATTTTTTTACACAATGTTAACTTTGAAATTGTAAAATTTAAACAATTATAATTAGCTATTTTTTTTACACAATGTAAACTTTGACATCATAAAATTTCAAGAATTATAAGTGGCCATTTTTTTTACACAATGTCAACTTTTACATTGTAAAATTTCAAAAATTTTAATTGGCCATTTTTTTACACAATGTCAACTTCGACATTATAAAATTTCAAAAATTCTAATTATCCATTTTCTTACACAATGTCAACCTTGACATTTTTAAATTTCAAAAATTGTAATCGAACATTTTTTTTCACACAAAATAGCAACTAAAAAAAATAAAGCTTTTAAAAAATAACACTATTTGAGATTAGCGAAAGCAGATAACAAAATTGTTATTTGTGGATTAGTATGAAAGAAATCTAACGCGATCATGGTAAAATGGTCCTACTGGATATTTGACAAAAATATCTGGATTTACACTGGAGATAAAAATTTGCCTCTGACAAATTGACTAAGAGCAACTTGTGAGACTCAGATGCATTTGGCAATTGTCACATTGACAAGTGCCATCCCTAAAGGGAAGAAAAAGGGTTAAAATGCATTTCCACAGATTTTTCAATACCTCTTAAGCCCGATGAAGTGCAAAAAGAGGGTGAAAGTGAAATGAAGTTAAACTCTCCGAAATTATTCTTGAACTAAAAATGGTACTGCGTTATTTTAAACGAAACATTTTTTTCCGAATCGTTTTTCAGGAATTTCAAGCCCCATTGGCTCGTCAAATAAACATTGGCATGTTTGCTTATATTGAATTGTTAAAAAATCACTTCACGAAACCTAAAATGAACTTAAACTAACTTTGTTTAAGCTAAATTCAATCGAATTTAAGCTAAATTGAACTTAAACTAACTAAATGAACTTAAAATGAATTTTCATTAAAACCTTTCAATGAAAAATCGTAACCTAAAAAGTGAAAGAAAACCTGAAAATTAATTAGCAATTTTTTTGTTTGTTTCAGGAATTGACAGCGATGAGCCTTAATGTTGGATTTACAAGCATTGCCTGAGCGACTAATACGAAGCTTATGACGCGTGTACTAATTAATATAAATCCAATCTTCGCACAAACAAAAAAAAACGGAACAAAGGTTTTATTTGTGAAAAACCATAACAAGTGAATTGTTATAATAAATTTAATAAAAAGAAATATAAAAGTTATAATTATAAATGCTAGTTGATTAATCAATCCTTTTCTACAATATTTATCTAAAAAATTATTCAGCCATTGTGCGCAACATGTTCAAATATACGAACGACGTTTTGATTATCTGAAAAAAAAAAAAAATAATAAAAATGATTACACGAGCTTATCGTTAATTTGCACTGTCATGGCGTTACGACGAAATAAAATGATGAATTGAGACTCACAGCTCCAAAACTGCAAATCGACATTTCCATCATTCCACTGGCAGTCAATTTACGCGAATTATCAGCCATAGCGATGATCATAACGAGTGCAAGACCAGATTTTCCTGGCAGTCTGTACCAATCAATCATGTAAGCAGCTTTTCCCACTTGGTGATACTGTTGGATAATTTAATCTCAGATTTTTGATTTTTTTTTTTTTTTTTTTTTTTTTTTTTTTACCTGTTCCTTCAAAAGTTCACCTATATGACAAAATATGAACATATTGAAACTCAGTGAGATCAGTAACATGAAATACGTTATTATTGATAGGGTCTCGCTGTTGCTCCACTCCTGCAATTACAATATTTATTAATTACTATAGTCCAAAAAATCCTACATTGATTTATCATTTTTCTACCGTCATACAGTAGTATTCAAGTAAACACATCACGAGGGTTGACGCGACGACCTCGACAAGACATATGTCTTGTAATATACGTTCAACTCCAGATGAAAATCTAGGAAACCAAAAAAAAAAAAAAACCAAAATGGTATATATAATTCTTTTTTTAATGGTACATAATTCTTTTTTTATTCGAATTTAGAAAATAAGATACATTTTTCGTATTACACGTTCAACCCCAAATAAAAATCTAGAGACCCAAAAAAAACCAAAATGGTATAATTTTTTTTTTCGCATTTAGAAAACAAGATACATTTCTTGTAATATTCGTTCAACCCCAGATGAAAATCTAGGGACCCAAAAAAAATCAAAATGGTATAATTCTTTTTTTATTCGAATTTAGAAAATAAGTTACATTTTTCGTATTACACGTTCAACCCCAAATAAAAATCTAGGGACCCAAAAAAGAACCAAAATTGAATAATTTTTTTTTATTCGCGTTTAGAAAACAAGATACATTTCTTGTAATATTCGTTCAACCCCGAATAAAAATCTAGGGACCCGAAAAAAACCAAAATGGTATAATTCTTTTTTTATTCGCATTTATAAAACAAGATACATTTCTTGTAATATTCGTTCAACCCCGAATGAAAATCTAGGGTCCCAAAAAAAACCAAAATGGTATAATTATTTTTTTTATTCAAATTTAGAAAATAAGATAAATTTTTCGTATTATCCGGTCAACCCCAAATAAAAATCTAGGGACCCAAAAAAAAACCAAAATGGTATAATTTTTTTTTATTCGCATTTAGAAAACAAGATACATTTCTTGTAATATTCGTTTAACCCCGAATGAAAATCTAGGGACCCAAAAAAAAACCAAAATGGTATAATTCTTTTTTTATTCGAATTTAGAAAATAAGATACATTTTTCGTATTACACGTTCAACCCCAGATAAAAATCTAGGGACTCAAAAAAAAAACCAAAATGGTATCATTTTTTTTTATTCGCATTTAGAAAACAAAATACATTTCTTGTAATATTCGTTCAACCCCGAATGAAAATCTAGGGTCCCAAAAAAACCAAAATGGTATAATTATTTTTTTTATTCAAATTTAGAAAATAAGATACATTTTTCGTATTATCCGTTCAACCCCAAATAAAAATCTAGGGACCCAAAAAAAAACCAAAATTGAATAATTTTTTTTTATTCGCATTTAGAAAACAAGATACATTTCTTGTAATATTTGTTCAACCCCAGATGCAAATCTGGGAACCCAAACCAAAAAAACTAAAATGGTAGAATTATTATTTTTTATTCGAATTTAAAAAATAAGAATACATTTTTTGTAATACACGTTCAACCCAAAAAAAAAAACTAAAGTAATATAATTTTTTTTTTCGAATTTATAAAATGTATAAATAAGGAATCTTTGGAAAAAATATTCGAATTTAAAAAATAAGAATACATTTTTTGTAATACACGTTCAACCCAAAAAAAACTAAAATAATATATTTTTTTTTTTTCGAATTTATAAAATGTATAAATAAGGAATCTTTGGAAAAAGGCATTAATTTTTATTTTCAAAAAACATCAGTGTTTAAAATCAGCAAAGAATTAACACTTTTTTTAAACGCATAATTTGATGAATTTAAGGATGTAGGAACGCGATGGGGTGCTCAACTTCCTGAAAAGTGAGAATTCAGAGAGAAATTCGAACACTTGTCGATGGAATAAAAATCTGAAAAAAATCAAGCATACAAAAGGTGCGGAAAAGATTAATTTTGCATATCAATAATTGCAAAATGTTATTAACAAATAGGTGAAAAAAAAAATTGTTCAACAAATTATCCGTTAACCTAACTTTTTTTTCGAATGAAAATGATTCGTTAATTTTTCTGAATACGTATGAATTTTTTCAGAATTTTTTCTAATCATCGAAATTTCGTTTCTTTGGAATTCATTTCTTTTTTATGCATGTTAAGTCGCGAATTTTTCATATGTGCTTGTCACAAAACCACACATTAAACCCAAGAAGTTTCGAAATGATTGATCAAATTGATTCGCGAATACAGCTCATACAAGATAAACAAACCGCAATTTTCAAACATTAGACAAAATTCTGAAAAAATTCATACGTATTCAGAAAATTTAACGAATCATTTTAATTAAAAAAAAAAGTTAGGTTGACGGATAATGTGTTGAACAATTTTTTTTTCACCTATTTGTTAATAACATTTAGCAATTATTAATATGTAAAATTAATCTTTTCCGCACCTTTTGTATGCTTGATTTTTTTCAGATTTTTATTCCATCGACAAGTGTTCGAATTTCTCTCTGAATTCTCACTTTTCAGGAAGTTGAGCACCCCATCGCGCTCCTACATCCTTAAGGGGAGGGAGTCAGGTAAAAAAAATTGATTTTGGAAATTCAATATCATCCAAATCCTATTGCATATAAAAATGCCCAATGCACTATATTGTTGGTGCTCGATTAAAGGATTTTTTACTGTCATCTGACTTGCATATGCTTTTCAATATTATCTTAAGCAAAGTTCTTAGGTTTTCCATTCTGCGCATGATTCAGATCAAACTACTGGGCAGATTGGAATGGTTGACGTCTCATTTTCTTCTTCATGAAAAGATACACCGGCTAAATGGAGCAAACTATTTTTTTTCATTCTGAAAGCAAAGTTAATCACTGATTTAGAAAATAGCATAAAATTTATTTATTAATAATTGTGTCACTTAAAAAATATTAGCTTTTATTAACATTTGCTCCATTTAGCCGGTGTATCTTTTCATGAAGAAGAAAATGAGACGTCAACCATTCCAATCTGCCTGGTAGTTTGATCTAAATCATGCGCAGAATGGAAAACCTAAGAACTTTGCTTAAGATAATATTGAAAAGCAAATGCAAGTCAGACAACAGTAAAAAATCCTTTCATCGAGTACCAACAATGTAGTGCATTGGGCATTTTTATATGCAATAGGATTTGGATGATATTGAATTTCCAAAATCAATTTTTTTTACCTGACTCCCTCCCCTTAAAGTCTAATAAAATCAGGAAAAATGTTGAAATCATCTTACCTGATAACTCTAACGTGACATTTTATAATCGTCGAAATTTTCTCCTGGATGAGTTTATCGCTATTTCCACAGTCGTCAATTCCATCGACAAGTGTTCCAAGTCGTGCAATTATTATTTGCACTTGTCCACAAGCATGAGCGACAAAAACAGCAGCAAGATTACAAGCAGTGATAGGCACATTATATGCAACTAAAGTAACGACTCGTGTGATCCAAAATAATAGTTCGTAGGTGAAACCCGATGGAGATTCAATAAAAATATCAACATCCGGATAAACAAAAGGTCTGACGGTCTCGTTTTTTTCGTTTATCTTATTTCCCGTCCAAAGTGGCATAAATGTATGATAGGAAATGCCACCAGCATACATAAATACCGCACAGATAATCGTAAGATCACGACCGACTTTTTCATTCCTCCTCATTATTTCTCTGTCTTTTTTGTCTCCGTAATTTATCCAGTCTGCTTTCAAATGTTCAACGCAGAGTTTAATGGTACCACAATGATAAATAATCAGGCCATATTTGAGACAATTTGTGATCCAAAAACCAATGGGACCCAAAAGCGTGATTTTGGCACTCAAATCTTTTTCCCTCATTACATTGAATGTCGCTGGTACCAACAAATACGTCAAAACAATAATCCAAAGAAGTACAAAAAATTTTGATATATATTTGGCCATTTTAGAGGAATTTTTTGCAACCATTGGCCACGCACCCAAAGCCTTAAGGAGCCATCGTGTGTGATGCAAAGTTTTTGCTACGTCCGCTTTGTAATTTTTGTTTGATGGCTTCTCAGGACTCGAAGTTACTGATGTATTGATCAGATGCATCGTCGTAGTCGAGAGTTGTTTTCTTACTGACGCAACGTCTCATTTTTCCGGTATTTTTTTGTAAGCGTAATAAAAAAAATCGTATTGAATTGTTGAGTGACTTGCGCATTGAAAGGTCATCAATGGCCATGCGCAAATCCCCTTTTAAATGATTGCATCGTCAGGACAACCACTTTTGCCAACAAAGCTAGTCTTCCATTTTTCTTCTCATCGATTTCATTAGTCTTTGTGTGTTGCTCGTGAAGTGAAGATACAAACGATAAAGTCAAGTTTTCAAATCGTTCTGACACTTTTGTTTTGTACTTAATTTTACATGCGATTAAATGATAAAACAAGGATGCAAAGTAGAACCTTGCACATTGTTTCCTCAGTATTTTTCGCTTTTTACAAAGCTTCCTCTCCGAGGAAGCAAAAAAGTATGTTATTCAATTTTGGCTTCCTCACAGAGGAAGCTTTGTAAAAAGCGAAAAATAATGAGGAAGCAATGTGCAAGGTTCTACTTTGCATCCTTTTTTAAATTAGATAAATAAACATGTTGTGAATTCGCTTTTTCTATTTCGTTATTCCGTTATTTCGTTATTATTAGAGCGTTTCCGAAAGTAAATGTGATAACGTATATTATTAAAAATAATTCAACATTCCATAAAATCACAAATTTCATACCGTTTGTCACTAAATTATACATATATAATGGCTGAATATTGTTTCATTTATATACAAAATTTGAGCTCGCTATTTCAAGTTTTGCAAAAGTTACAATAGAGCGATAATGTCAATTTTTTGAAAAATTCAAAATTCCATAAAATCTGAACCACTTTACCGATTCGAGCCAAATTCAATACCAAACAGCATTGAGTGCACCTACTCTTGTAACCAACTATTTAGCAAAATAGGTTAAATTTTACGAAAGTTAGAGCGACCACGTCCTTTTTGGAAAAAATTGAAAACGGCATAAAATCGAAATTTTCGCATAGATTTTGTCGGAAATTGCTACAATTGAAGAGGGTCTGCTGCTACACTAGTGTGCCAAATTTGAGCGCGATATACAAAACCATTCTTGAGTTGTCGGCGTTCGAATTTTCGGAGTTGCATACACACACACACACATACATACATACGGACATTTTTTCTACATCACTTTTCTGGACATTTTGGACAATTCTAAGTATCCTGACATAAAAATCTCGAAAAAATTTTTTTTCATGAAAATAAAGCTTCCTCTATGAGGAAGCAAAATTTATCACTATTGAGGATTTTTTTTTCATGCAGACAAAATAAAGTTGAGTATTCGAATATTAATGACACGAAATTAAAAATTTTTAAATGCAGATAAAGAAAATGGCAATTACCATTTTAACTTTATTACCACTTTTGTTTTGTTCTTAATTTTACATGCGATTAAATGATAAAAAATTAATCACTATTGAGGATTTTTTTTTTTCATGTAGACAAAATAAAGTTGAGTATTCGAATATTAATGACACGAAATTAAAAATAAAAAAATGCAGATAATAAAAATGGCAATTACCATTTTAACTTTGTTACCACTTTTGTTTTGTTCTTAATTTTACATGCGATTAAATGATAAAAAATTAATCACTATTGAGGATTTTTTTTTTTTCATGTAGACAAAATAAAGTTGAGTATTCGAATATTAATGACACGAAATTAAAAATTAAAAAATGCAGATAAAGAAAATGGCAATTACCATTTTAACTTTGTTACCACTTTTGTTTTGTTCTTAATTTTACATGCGATTAAATGATAAAAAATTAATCACTATTGAGGATTTTTTTTTTATGTAGACAAAATAAAGTTGAGTATTCGAATATTAATGACACGAAATTAAAAATTAAAAAAAGGCAAATAAAGAAAATGGCAATTACCATTATAACTTTGTTACCACTTTTGTTTTGTTCTTAATTTTACATGCGATTAAATGATAAAAAATTAATCATTATTGAGGATTTTTTTTTCATGTAGACAATATAAAGTTGAGTATTCGAATATTAATGACACGAAATTAAAAATTTAAAAATGCAGATAAAGAAAATGGCAATTACCAGTTTAACTTTGTTACCACTTTTGTTTTGTTCTTAATTTTACATGCGATTAAATGATAAAAAATTAATCACTATTGAGGATTTTTTTTTCATGTAGACAAAATAAAGTTGAATATTCGAATATTAATGACACGAAATTAAAAATTTAAAAAAGGCAGATAAAGAAAATGGCAAGTACCATTTTAACTTTGTTACCACTTTTGTTTTGTTCTTAATTTTACATACGATTAAATGATAAAAAATTAATCACTATTGAGGATTTTTTTTCTTCATGTAGACAAAATAAAGTTGAGTATTCGAATATTAATGACACGAAATTAAAAATTAAAAAATGCAGATAAAGAAAATGGCAATTGCCATTTTAATTTGCCTTGAATGTATATAACATTGTTTACTAATTTTTCTTTAAACTCTTTCACATAATTTTGAGATCCTGATACAACTACAAAATTTTTTATTTTCTCATAAAAAAATAAGTCTTTTTTTTTGAGGGAACAAAATTGTATGCGATATGTACTTTTCCTACGTAATAATATTTTTTGGGCTGTAATAACGATAATAAATACACGACCATTTAATCAAAAAATATTCAAGTAAAATAATGCCTCATATTATTTCATTATTTTTCGATTTATTAACATGTTTAAAAATTTTTGGAATGATTACAGAAACTGTCAAAGAAGAGGAATTAAAATGGACGGCCTTATCATCTTCCAAACGATTAAAATGTGTCTACAAATGAAAATGATTTAATGGAGCAGTAATGATGTATTTTACAACAGAAAATAATACAGTCAATATTTATTCTACAAAAATCGCTAAAATTTATTTTCTATCACATTTCCATAATCCGAGTAGAAAATATAAGCGAAAAAAAAATATTCTATATGTTTCTAAATGGCTATAACTATGGAAGTCGATGGTGTTTACATTTCTTTTGGATTTCTCAACCTGCCACCGTTCGAAGCATATTCAGATACATCACTGACGTTTTGATTACCTTTTAAGTTATAAAAAAGTATACATTCATATATACAATTAAACGAAGAATTTTCTACTGATGAAGATTCGTCCAAGCTGGGATTTATGAGTGATTTGATTTTACTCACAGCTCCGAAACTAGTGACTGAAAGTTCCATCATTCGACCGGCAGTTATTTTACGAGGATAATTAGCCATAGCTATTATCATGACGAGGGCGAGGCCGGTTTTAGCTGGTAATCTATACCATTCGATCATGTACGTGGCTTTTCCAACTTGATAACACTGTAAAACACAACAAAAAAAATATTACTGCAAAATCACTATATGAAAAGATGCAAAGTAAAACCTTGCACATTGTTTGCTCATTATTTTTCGCTTTTCATAAAGTTACCTCTATGAGAAAGTATGTTAATCAATGTTGACTTCCTCATAGAGGAAACTTTGTAAAAAGCGAAAAATAATGAGAAAGCAATGTGCAAAGTTTTACTTTGCATCTTTGTTTTGATTAGATAAATAAACATGCTGTAAATTCGCTTTTTCTATTTCGTTATTCCGTAATTTTGTTATTATCAAAGCGTTTCCGAAAGTGAATGTGATTACGTATATTTTTTAAAATAATTCAACATTCCATAAAATAAAACAAGGCTGCAAAGTAGAACTTTGCAAATTGCTTCCTCATTATTGTTGGATTTTTACAAATTTACCTCTATGAGGAAGCACGTTAATCTATTTTGGCTTCCTCATAGAGGAAGCTTTGTAAAAATCCAACAATAATGAGGAAGCAATTTGCAAAGTTCTACTTGGCAGCCTTGTTTAAAAAAAATTTTCAATAGCATTAATTTTGAACCCCTTGACAGATTCTCGCCAGATTCGAACTGATGCTTAGTTTACCCACACTCTACTTGTGGACCAAATTTGAGCCCGATATCTTAAAAATTGCGGAAATTAGAGCACGAACAAAAAATTCAAAGTACCATAAATTTTAAACCCCTTAACAGATTGACGTCAAATTCACTCCCAAACTTTATTTAATAACAGTCCACTTGTGGACCAAATTTGAGCCCGATATCTTAAAAATTGCGAAAGTTAGAGCACAAACCAAAAATGTCAAAAAATGTAAAAATGCCATAAATTGTGAACCCCTTAACGGATTGACACCAAATTTAATCCCAAACACTATTTGATAACAGTCCACTTCTGGTCCAAGTTTGAGCCGGATATCATAAAAATTTCGGAAATTAGAGCACGAACAAAAAATTCAAAATACCATAAATTTTAAACCCCTTAACAGATTGACGTCAAATTCACTCCCAAACTTTATTTAATAACAGTCCACTTGTGGACCAAATTTGAGCCCGATATCTTAAAAATTGCGAAAGTTAGAGCACGAACAAAAAATGTCAAAAAATGTAAAAATGCCATAAATTGTGAACCCCTTAACGGATTGACACCAAATTTAATCCCAAACACTATTTGATAACAGTCCACTTCTGGTCCAAGTTTGAGCCGGATATCATAAAAATTGCGGAAATTAGAGCACGAACAAAAAATTCAAAATAGCATAAATTTTAAACCCCTTAACAGATTGACGTCAAATTCACTCCCAAACTTTATTTAATAACAGACCACTTGTGGACCAAATTTGAGCCCGATATCTTAAAAATTGCGAAAGTTAGAGCACAAACCAAAAATGTCAAAAAATGTAAAAATGCCATAAATTGTGAACCCCTTAACGGATTGACACCAAATTTAATCCCAAACACTATTTGATAACAGTCCACTTCTGGTCCAAGTTTGAGCCGGATATCATAAAAATTGCGGGTGTTAGAGCCCGAGCTGACATTCTCCAAAAAATTCAAAATGCCATAAATTTTGAACACCTTGATGAATTAACTCCAAATTCAATCCCATTCCTTGTTTAACGACCGTTTACTCATGGTTCAAATTTGAGCCCGATATCTTAAAAATTGCGACGGCTGTCGTGCTAACAAAAAATTGTGCACATACGCACACACACACATACACACATATATACAGACATTTTTTCTAAACCACTTTTCTCGACGTTTTGGACCATTCTGAGTATACTGACATGAGAAATGCAAAAGAACATTTTTTCCATGAAAACAACGCTTCCTCTACGAGGAAGGAAAAATGGCACGAATTTATATTTCTTACTTGTTCCTTGAGCAGTTCTCCAATGTGACAAAATATAAATATGTTGAAACTCAGCGATATTAGCAGCATGAAGTAAGTTATTATGGCAACTGTCTCGCTGTTGTTCCATTCCTAAAACACAGAATGCAGAATTACCAAAATTTTCGATTATTTGGATTAATAATTTTATAAAGGATTTATCTATTCGCACCGAAAAGTAGATATGGACAACTCTACATAAGCTAAGACACTTTTTGGCTGCACAGAATTTGGGGGCGTTTTGATCCAGATTGGGCGAACAAAAAAAAAAGGATGCAAAGTAGAACCTTGCACATTGCTTCCTCATTATAATTCGCTTTTTACAAAGCAACCTCTAAGAGGAAGTATGGGAATTGATTTTGGCTTCCTCATAGAGTAAGTTTTGTAAAAAGCGAAATATAATAAGGAAGCAATGGGCAAGGCCCTGCTTTGCATCCTTATTTTAAATAAATATAAATAAGCGCACACTCTCGCTTTGTGAAAATATAATAAGGACGAACGGTCCGGAAACTCCCTCGAATACTCTATCTTCTCTGTTTATTTTTGTAGAACACGATAGAAATCGGTGTTTTCCGAAATTTCATTGGGAAGCAATGATATGGCTAGTTTATACGACATAAATCGCTACTTTTCGCAATATAGACTGTACAACATCGCTATGAAAATATGTTATCGTTCAACATTTTTGGGCTATATCTCACGTATTTTTCTGTTAATCATGAATTTGGTACTCATTTAACTCCCAGATCGATATTTGATACCAAAATTCGCATCGCAGAAAAAAATTCATAAAATCAAAATCTCATAAAATTTGAACGTTTTAACCGGTCTTAACCAAATTTAATAGGGATCACCGGTGTATGAAAGCTCACATACATACCAATTTTGAGCTTAATATCTCGAAAATTAAAAGAGTTATCGCGTTAACAGACATTTTTAAAAAAATTCAAAACCGCGTAAAAATTTAATGATCGTGGGGATTTTTACAAAAATTGGTATGGACGATGAGGATTGACCCCTCTATCTATAGTGTAAATTTCAGCTCTATATCTCGAGGCGTTCCCGAGTTATAAAGATTTACATTTTTTGAGCGTGTAACATACATACACACATACACACACACACACATACAGACATTTTTTCTAAATCACTTTTCTCGACGTTTCGGACTATTCTGAGTGCACTGACATGAAAATCTCGAAAAAAAAATTTCACGAAAACAAAGTTTCCTCTATGAGGAACCAAAAGGCTCCGAAAATGACGTTTTAATAAATCTTGGCGTTTTGATAAATCTTTACACACGATATGGACCATTTTGTGGCGAAATTTGAGGTCCGAAATGATTCAAAATGGGCGCACAAAAATTTTAACTAAAAAAGGTGTCCATTCCACATAATCTAGGCCAATTCTTGAACGTGCAAAATTTAGGGTTTGTTTTTAATTTTTTTAAAATGGGATCGAAAAAAATATATAAAAAATTTCGTTCTAATAATTACGTATTAGGAAACCATATTTTTCAATCTTTTTCTAGGTCTTCGTAAAATTTAAAAGATCCACTAAAGACACTTTTAGGTACCAATAGAATCGGCCTTTTGCAAGTCGCTATTTTACTACCGTCATACAGTAGTATTCGAGAAGACATATTATCAGAGTCGAGGCGACGACTTCCACCAGACAAATTTCACGAAGAACTCTCTCGACAATCGAAGTGAATCTGAAATTATAAAAAAAATCTACCAAAAAAGGGGTGAGAGAGGATATGATGTGAGAAAATTTAATTTACTAATGTATGACTCCCTTTTAAAATAAATAAAAAAATTGTAATCGAATGTTGATAATTTACAGGAAAAAAAAGAAAATTGCTGTCTTAATCTAATCCTTAAGCATATGTAAAGCATACAAATGGTTGTAACATTTAAACAATCAATACTATAAAAAACAAGGATGCAAAGTAGAACCTTGCACATTGCTTCCTCATTATTTTTCGCGTTTTATAAAGCTACCGTTATGAGGAAGTATGTTATTCAATTTTTGGCTTCCTCATAGAGAAAGCTTTATAAAACGGGAAAAATAATGAGGAAGCAATGTGCAAGGTTCTACTTTGCATCCTTGTTTTAATTAGATAAATATACATGTTGTGGTTTCGCTTTTTCTATTTCGTTATTGCGTTATTTCGTGGTTATTAGAGCGTTTCCGAAGTGAATGTGATAATGTATATTTTTAAAAATAATTCAACATTCCATAAAATCAAAAATGTCATACCGTTCGTCACTAAATTATACATATATTATGGCTGAATATTGTTTCATTTATATACAAAATTTGAGCTCGCTATCTTAAGTTTTGCAAAAGTTACAATAGAGCGATAATGTCAATTTTTTGAAAAATTCAAAACATCATAAAATTTTTATGGCTCAACCGATCTTAACCAAATTCAATAGCGATCACCGGCATATGAAAGCTCAAATTCATACCAATTTTTAGATCAATATCTCGAAAATTGAAAGAGTTATCGCGTAAACAGACATTTTTCAAAAAATTAAAAAACGCGTAATAATTTAACGATGAAGTGGATTTTAACAAAAATTTGTATGAACGATGAGGCTTCATCCCTCTATCTATGGTCCAAATTTCAGCTTGATATCTCAAGGCCTTCCCGAGTTATAAAGGTTTACATTTTTCGATTGTGTAACATACACACACACACACACATACACACACACATACACACACACACACACATACAGACATTTTTTCTAAATCACTTTTCTCGATTTTTTGGACCATTCTGAGTGTACTGACATGAAAATCTCAACAAAAAAAAATTTCACGAAAACAAAGCTTCCTCTATGAGGAAGCAAAATCAATATGATCAATCAATAAAGGATCTTCCAATAAACAAAATGAGCTATAAATCATCCCAATCGAATCAACACTATCGTTTATTCTTTAAATAACAATTACCAAAAATAATTTTTTTCTAAAATTGGCGTTTATCAATAAAATTTCTTTTAATTGCATAAAAATGAACGATTCTTCATGTTTTAAGAATATATGCAACCAATCAAGTTATCCTCCAATACAGTTTATTAAAACATAACAAATTAGATTTTTTTATTTAGATTTTATTAAGATCCTGGGATTTTAAACCCCCTAAGGACCTGAGCCAGGAAAGAATACATAAACAAAAGCAGACAAAGAAAAAGTACAGAAAATAATCTTAACCTAAATGAGGCGATACAAAAGAGAAAATGAGAGGCGAGCAAAAAATAGGGACTAGGAAATTACGGAAAATAATTTAGAAAAAAAATAGAAAAAATCAAATATGCTTCTACCAAATTAACATTTTTGTTATTGTGCAAAATTTTTTTTTTTTATCACACAATTCTCACCTGAGTACACGGACGTGACATCGAATAACGAAACCCACTCGATCTTTGAGAACGTCATTGTGAACATCATTTTCATTGATGTCATCAAACAGAGTTTCGAGTCGTGACATCATAATTTGTATTTGACCGCAACTGTGAGTGACAAAAATGGCAGCAAGATTGCATGCTGCAGTTGTGACAGTATAAGTCACACAAGCGGAAATACAATTGGTGTAAAAAATGATTTCATAAGTGGGACTCGATTGAGGATCGACAAAAATATCGTAGCCAGGATAAACAAGTGGCCTGACAGTTTGATTGAATTCATTGATTCTGTTGCCACACCAAAGTGGCATTATTGTGTGATAAGAAAGTCCACCAGTGTACATAAAAATGCCACAAAGTGCTGTGAGTTCACGTCCAACGTTAACATTTTTTCTCATGATCTGACGATCCTTTTCGTTCTCGATCATCATCCAATCAATTTCCACGTGTTCGATGCACATTTTAATAGAATTACAGCGAAATATGATTGAACAATACTTGAGAATATTTGTGAGACAAAAACCGATGGGTCCAAAAAGCATCAGTCTGACTATTGGATTTTTTTCTCTGCAGATCATGTGAAGTGTACTTGGGATCATAATGAACGCCATCAAGATTGAACAAAGCACCATCAAAATTTTCGAAACGTATATTTCCGTCGTTTTGGGATTTTTTTTCACCATCGGCCAAATTCCAAGCAATTCCAATAACCATCTCGTGTATTGGATCGTGTGGTTTATGTCGATTTTCGAATTTTTGTTCGGCGTTCCATGAAATTGGAGATCCATTATCGAATATTTGAAAACGTCTGTCTATCAGAAGTTTTAAATAATTTTATAGATTCTATTGGTAATTGAATTTTTTTTTCATTTTATACCAAAATTTTTGTTTTAGTTCAGAATTTTTTTTGCAGGTCTTGTGTATGGAATCAGCAACTGAGTTTCTAGATTTAAAAAAGAACATCTGTCTGACAGATCTCTAAATAATTGTAGAGATTATTTATTTATTTAGAAATTTTTTTATTTTTTCTTTTATATCAGAATTGTTATTTTAGTTCATGAATTTTTGTCAGGTTTTTTACTGTATGAAGTCAGTAAATAAATTTCTAGATAAAAAAACACCTGTCTGACAGATCTGGAAATAATTTTAGAGATTATTATTTTATTTATAAATTAATTTTTTTTTCACTTTATATCAGAATTGTTATTTTATTTCGTGAATTTTTGTCAGGTTTTGTGTATGAAATCAGCAACAAAATTTCTAGATAAAAAACATCTGTCTGTCAGATTTTTAAATAATTTTCAAGATTATTTATTTATTCAGAAATTAATTTTTTTTAATTTTATTTTACATCAGAATTGTTATTCAAGTTCAGAAATTTTTGTCACCTGTATGAAATCAGCAACTAAATTTCTAGATAAAAAACATCTGTCTGTCAGATCTTTAAATAATTTTAAAGATTATTTATTTATTCAGAAATTAATTTTTTTATTTTATTTTACATCAGAATTGTTATTCAAGTTCAGAAATTTTTGTCACGTGTATGAAATCAGCAACTAAATTTCTAGATAAAAAACATCTGTCTGTCAGGTCTTTAAATAATTTTAAAGATTAATTATTTATTCAGAAATTAATTTTTTTTATTTTATTTTACATCAGAATTGTTATTTAAGTTCAGAAATTTTTGTCACCTGTATGAAATCAGCAACTAAATTTCTAGATAAAAAACATCTGTCTGTCAGATCTTTAAATAATTTAAAAGATTATTTATTTATTCGGAAATTAATTTTTTTATTTTATTTTACATCAGAATTGTTCTTCAAGTTCAGAAATTTTTGTCACCTGTATGAAATCAGCAACTAAATTTCTAGATAAAAAACATCTGTCTGTCAGATCTTTAAATAATTTAAAAGATTATTTATTTATTCAGAAATTAATTCTTTTATTTTATTTTACATCAGAATTGTTGTTCAAGTTCAGAAATTTTTGTCACGTGTATGAAATCAACAACTAAATTTCTAGATAAAAAACATCTGTCTGTCAGATATTTAAATAATTTTAAAGATTACTTATTTATTCAGAAATTAATTTTTTTATTTTATTTTACATCAGAATTGTTATTTAAGTTCAGCAATTTTTGTCACGTGTATGAAATCAGCACCTAAATTTCTAGATAAAAAACATCTGTCTGTCAGATCTTTAAATAATTTTAAAGATTATTTATTTATTCAGAAATTAATTTTTTTTATTTTATTTTACATCAGAATTGTTATTCAAATTCAGAAATTTTTGTCATGTATGAAATCAGCAACAAAATTTCTAGATAAAAAACATCTGTCTGTCAGATCTTTAAATAATTTTAAAGATTATTTATTTATTCAGAAATTAATTTTTTTTATGTTATTTTACATCAGAATTGTTATTCAAGTTCAGAAATTTTTGTCACGTGTATGAAATCAGCAACTAAATTTCTAGATTAAAAAAATCTTCTGTCTGTCAGATCTCTAAATAATTTAAAAGATTTTATTTTTATCTGTCGTTTTTTTTTTTCAATTTCATACCAGAATTTTTATTCGTCTTCATAAGTTTTTGTCAGCTCTTGTGTATAAAATAATGAATTAAATTTCTAGATAAAAATCTTCTGTCTGTCAGATTTCTAAATAATTTCAGAGATTTAATTTTTATCTTTTTTTTTTTTAATTTTGTACCAGAATTGTTATTCGTGTTTATCAGTTTGTATCAACCCTTATGTATAAAATCATCAATTAAATTGCTAGATCCATCATCACACAACGAGAGTTCGCAAGCTACTGTCCATGAGACCATTTAATGGTCGCTTCCGGCAGGAAAAATATTTTCAATTGAATTGCGCTTGCGTTGCATCACTTTGAGTGGGAGTCAAGCACTTGATCCTTAAGGTTGATGACTCCAACCATGACGGAATAATATCTGGCTATGTTATAACTGACCCGTTCACAAAATCATCAGGAAATAAAATTCCATTGAATAATGATTACGAAAAATTTAAAAAAAATGATTTTTTCCACTAATTAATGATCGGTGATGACAAGTTGATATGGAAGGGGATTGAATGATGCTCAGAGCAATCATCGAGTGGTTCGCGCATCATTCTTTTACTTTCTAACAACGCGCAAACTCTTTGTTCATGTTATGATTTTATTTCCGTGACAACGACGCAAAGCTCGCCATTTTTCTTTTTTCTATATTGATTTCAGTTAAGTCATGACTTTCGTCACGTAAAGTCACCACGCTGTTCAGAATTTGTGTGGAAAGATGGAATACATTGATTTTTTTTTTTTCGAAATAATTTACGATAGTGAAAATGTGAAAATGTTGAAATTGGTTTAGCAAAAAGATTTAATTACAATCGGTAAGTTTTGCAATGACGACGAATAATTTCCATTTTGCTTTATAGAAAAAAAACTTTTTTACATTTAACAGAATTTATTTTTTCATGTCATTCTTCAAAACTGTGTCATCATTAAAATCTGAAATAATAATTATTAAAAAAAGTGACAGATTCTCAATTTATTGCTGATATCGAAATGATTCAACCGATTGACTTGAAAATCGGTTTGATGACTATTAAGATGCCAAATTATAGGCCACATAAATTTTTCATAAAAAATAATAAAAATCTATTTAATCATCAATTTTTAAAAATTCGCAAACAATTTCACTAAGAAAAAAATAAATAAAATTTTCATCCCCTATTTTCGAGGAATGGGGACATAAAATAAAAATCATTTTGTATTTAGCATTCACTGAGGCTATTTTTGAGCTAGAATAAAATAAAATAAAATAAAATAAAATGAAATATAATTAAATTAAATAGATTCATTTTTGTAAATTTCATTGGCGACGCAATTTGCATATAATTAACTAATTATGTTTATGTTACGCAAAAATACTCCAAATTATTGTTTCTATGAAAAATGAGCATAAAATAGTCATTACAAACGTCTAGACTACCCAGGAATTTCCTACTTATAACTTTTATACCTATTTCCACAAATATAGCCTGTGAAAATAAACTACTAGGTTTAATGATACCGTAAAGTTGTCTCGGATAAATAAGACACGAAACTCGATACTCCAGTTTATAGACACAAAGTTATAAGAAAATCGGTGCAAAACTTTTTGTTTCCGCATAGTTACCAATAATTTTCAAAGTATGTCTTTCACATTCCAAACCAAAAAATTATAAGTATATATCTTATGCGTTTCAACTTCTAACAACAATTTAATACTTACGACAAGCAAAACTTTGCTAAACTTTATTAACATTTTTATTTTCAGCATTACAGAATAAAACGCAGCAGCAAAAATACTTGTTTTCTGATATATTCATGGAAGTCGTCATCATAAATAGTCATTTTGATTTTCTCAAGATGTCACCGCTCGCAGCATGCTCAAATACGTCACAGACGTTTTGATTATCTGAAAAAAAAATGAAAAACTTGAAAAAAGTTGTTTAAAAATATTTCTTATTTAAATAACTGCTAATACTTATGGGGCCATTCATAAATGACGTCACCATACAAGGGGGGGGGGGGGGATCCCGAAAAAAGTGACGTTTTGTGACGATAGAGGAGGGGGGTGGGCGTCACAATTGTGACGTCACGCATTTCCATTTTTTTTTTAATCATGGTAGCCATTTTTTTTCCGGAAAAAATTTCCTGATTTTTCCCTGATTTTTTCCTGACTAATTTATCAATTTTCCCTGACCGAAATTTTAAGGACATCTACTAAAAAATTTATAACGCGAATTTAAAAAAATGTATTAGAAACAGATACGTGTTTTTGATAAGTTATTTATTTCTCGATCACCAACGAATAGTACTTTGAAGATATATTTTCTCTTTCAAAACGTAAACGTTCTTTGGAATTATAATGCTTTAAATCCGATTAAATACTGATGTGAAGTGTAATACTTATTTTAGTAATATATAACACTTTTTAAACTTTTTTGTTGAGTGCTTCGATTTGTTCGAATAGATTTATGTTGTAATGTTTATATCAATATTTATTTGTTTTTTTTTCTTTTCAAATATTTTTCGGTTGTTTTTTTTCCAAGTCTTTCTTTTATGGATTTTTATTCAGTTATTGAAACTTTGGCAATAATCTACTTTTTCCCTGACTAATTTCGATATTCCCTGACTTTTCCCTGATTACCTGATCAATTTTTTATTTCCCTGACTTTTCCCGGTTTTCCCTGATCGCGGCCACTATGTAAAACCTCACGCAAAATTTCGCAATCTCTTGGGAAATT
Source organism: Ephialtes manifestator (assembly GCA_963970395.1). NCBI lineage: Eukaryota > Metazoa > Arthropoda > Insecta > Hymenoptera > Ichneumonidae > Ephialtes > Ephialtes manifestator. The sequence goes on from OZ019980.1 coordinate 20,495,368, forward strand.
TTTTTTATTTTCCATTTCACTATAACGAAATGATCTCTTCAGATTATTTCATTTGTAATCATCGTTTTTACTAGTCTTGGAGCATTTTTACTCAACGAACAGATTATTTACGTTTTCGTTAACCGGTATATGAAAAGTTACATTATTGTTCCTACTATTCATAAATAATATTAAAATATTTATTATCGTTCGACTATGTATGATATATATGCGGCATTCTTCGTCAATTCAGCCACTGTTTTTCGAACCTTTTTGATTAGTCCCATAATTGGACACATTGTAGTACCACTTGAAATTAATCTCTCCTAATTTTTTTTAGATTTTTAAATCCAATATTACGGAAAATGGGCTATTTCTTTAAAGTCAATATATCTTGAAAAATTAAAGTCATAGAAAAAAATTGTTTCAACATAAAAGTTGTAGTTTTATGTGAACTTTTCAATGAAATTTTCCAAATAATTTTGTCGGCCCGATAACAATGCTTTTTCGCTAAAATATATAAAGATTATTTTTTTAATCAAAAAATGCAATTTTCTTTTGGCTGAAAAAATTACAGAATCTTTGCGCCTATCTATTGATAATATAGAAAAATTGTCAGAGTGGGTCCGATCAAAGTTACGGAATAAAAAAATAAATACTTCAGAGTAAAAAATATTTTGTCCAGATAACATTTTTAAAAAGTCTATAATGGACCAACTATTTTATTTATTTATCATCGCATGGACTACAAGTTTCAAATAAAAGCGTTGTTAACATTTTTCTTTTTTTTTCTCAACAAATTTTCTTTTACCTTGAACAAATGATGTCTTTACTCCGGTACTTGGATCGGACCCACTCTGACAATTTTTCTATGTTATCAATAGATAAGCGCGAAGATTCTGTAATTTTTGCAGCCAAAAAAAAATTGCATTTTTTGGTTAAAAAAATAATCTTTATATATTTTAGCGAAAAAGCATTATTATCGGGCCGACAAAATTAATTGGAAAATTTCATTGAAAAGTTCACATGAAACTACAACATTTATGTTGAAACAATTTTTTTTTTATGACTTTAATTTTTCAAGATATATTGACTTTAAAGAAATAGCCCATGTTACGTAATATTGGATTTAAAAATCTGAAAAAATTAGGAGAGAGTACTTTCAAGTGGTACTACAATGTGTCCAATTATGGGACTAATCGAAAAGGTTCGAAAAAAAAGTGGCTGAATTGACGAAGAATGCCTCATATATAAAACGTTTTTTTGATAATACAAAAATTGAAATTATTTTTACTTTATGGAGGGGGGGGGGAGGCGAGATCGCGTGATGTCACGTTTGGGGGGAGGGCTTTGCAATTGTGACAAAACGTGACCAGGGGGTGGGAGGGGGGGGGGATCCAAAAACATGAAATCGGTGGTGACGTCATTTAAGGACGGCCCCTATTGTCAAACAGCAATAATGCTTTTTTTTAAGTTGTTAATGACTCACTATTATTTTTCATCATTATGAAAAATATCAACAATTTTAGTGCTTCAGCAAAATAAATTTATTTATTTTTATTCTGCTACCAATATAATCAACATATTTCGATAAATTTATTTGATTGTACTCACTGTTCCAAAACTAGTAACCGAAAGCTCCATCATTCGTCCAGCCGTTAATTTACGAGGATAATTAGCCATGGCTATGATCATGACGAGTGCTAGACCAATTTTGGCAGGTAATCTGTACCAATCGATCATGTATGTGGCTCTTCCAATTTCGTAAGACTGTACATCACGCAAAAACACATTATTATGTGATCCAGGGTTGCAAACCTTCATTATTTAATTTCATAGAATTTTATCGTACAATTGTTTCAATAGTTATTATTTTTCAACAATTATTTCCTGATAATAATAATAAGAATAATAATTATTATTATTATTGTATTATTAATTAATTAATAATTATAAGAATTATTATTATTATTATTATTATTATTATTATTTTATAATTTCTTATTTCGTAATAAATGCAGTGTTGATAAAAAAATATTTAAAATTTTTATTAACTGCAAAATAAAAGAAACTTAATCATTTAAAATGTAGTAAAGAAATAATAATAATAAGAATTATTATTTTATTATTAATAAATGGAGCAATTTTTTTCTGACAAAATTTCGTGACATTTAAAAAAAAATGTATTTTGCAGTTTATGAAAAGTTTAAATATTTTTGTTATCAACACTGCAGGTTTTTATTATGAAATAAGAAATTATAAAAATAATTTGTTAATAAGTTCTTATAACAAAAAAAAAGTAATGAGGCTTACAACTTTCGGTGCTTGGAATGAATGAATTGCACAGTAATATTTAGCATACCTGTTCCTTGAGTAATTCTCCAATATGGCAGAATATAAATATGTTGAAACTCAACGATACGAGTAACAAGAAGTAAGTTATTATAGCTACAGTCTCGCTGTTGTTCCACTCCTTAAAAAATAAAAAATAAAAAAAATTGCACAATGCTTAGAAATTTTTATTATTCTTATATATAATATTTTTGTAAATAGTCAATCTTCTACCGTCATACAGTAGTATTCGAGAAGACAGATGATCAGAGTCGAAGCTACAACCTCTACGAGACATATTTCACGAAGAACCCGCTCGATTATTTTTGTAAATCTGTAAAATGTGATTTTTTTATAACGATTTTCAAAAAAGATTAAAGAAGGATGTTTTTGCAATTTTTTAAAATAAAAAAATATATAAAATTGCTAATATTGCTAATATTACTAATATTAAAATAATATAATTGTTAATAATCTTAGATTTTTTTTTCAATATTGTACATGATAAAATAACAATTTAAAATTTTTTTCATTTTATACCAGAATTGTGATTTGTATTCATAAAATTCTGTCAAAGCAGAAGTGAAAGATAAAAATAAGTCTAAGATAAAGATTTAAAATAATAATAATAATAATAAAATTGCCAGTTGGCGTAGTTAATAACCTTAGATTTTTTTTCAATATTGTACATCATAAAATGGCGATTACATTTTTTTTAAAATTGTATACCAGAATTGTGATTTGTGTTCATAAATTTCTGTCAAGACTTAAGTGACAAAAACTTATGAAAAAAACATTAAGCACTTATGTTGCATCGAACCAGCAAATGAAATGCCATTACAAAATCTAAAAATCTTTTTTTCTTGCACTTTTTTGACTTCTCAGAAAAAAGAAAGCTTTTTAAACCCTCTGGAAACTTTAGTTTTTTTTATGATGCATTTCTCCCACGTCTATAGGCATTCCGCAAATTACAAGTTCGGCCCGCATCAGTAGCCAGTTCCTATTGAGGTTCTGGTCCGGATCAGTAATATTCGCCATAGCATTTCTGCCATGATCAATTATTAATAAATAAAATTTTACATCTATTCTTATGAAATAAACGCTTTAACTTTCCCGAGTATATGAATTTTTTTCAAATTTTCTAATAATTTTCGAATTAAATTTTTTTTTTGCGAAAAGGTTCTCAAAAACAGGCACAAAAAAAATTCGTTAACTGGTATTTCATCACTTTTCACAAACGTCGCTTATTTTTGCCACTGAATATATTTTCTATTTTCCAGTATTTATATTCTTATCTGTAATAAATTTCATAATTTTTGTCTGAAATTATTAAAACTCTAACGAAAAAAGAATTGTTGCTTGAAACAAGTATACACAAAATATACTATTTAAAAAAACAGATATATACTACAATTAACGTAAAACATAGCAAAAATAAATGCTTACAAATTAACCTAAAAATTTATTAGAAAACCTTTTCTTGTCAAAAGTATGCATAAAACATCCTTAAGCTTATTAAAAAATAGACATAAATAAAATATACTATTTAAAAAAATGATGTATACTGCAATTAACGTAAAACATAGCAAAAATAAATGCTTGCAAATTCACCTATAAATTTATTAGAAAACCTTTTCTTGTCAAAAGTATGCATAAAACATCCTTAAACTTATTAAAAAATATACATAAATAAAATATACTATTTAAAAAAACGATTTATACTGCAGTTAACGTAAAACATAGCAAAAATAAATGCTTGCATATTCACCAAAAAATTTATTAGAAAACCTTTTCTTGTCAAAAGTATGCATAAAACATCCTTAAGCTTATTAAAAAATATACATAAATAAAATATACTATTTAAAAAAAATGATATATACTGCAATTAACGTAAAACATAGCAAAAATAAATGCTTGCAAATTCACCTAAAATTTATTAGAAAACCTTTTCTTGTCAAAAGTATGCATAAAAAATCCTTAAGCTTATTAAAAAATATACACAAATAAAATATACTATTTACAAAAAAAGATATATACTGCAATTAACGTAAAACATAGCAAAAATAAATGCTTGCAAATTCACCTAAAAATTTATTAGAAAACCTTTTCGTGTCAAAAGTATGCATAAAACATCTTTAAGCTTATTAAAAAATATACATAAAACAAATATACTAGTTTTAAAAAAATGATATATACTACAATTAACGTAAAATGTAACAAAAATAAATGCTTGCAAATTCACCTAAAAATTTATTAGAAAACCTTTTCTTGTCAAAAGTATGCATAAAAAATCCTTAAGCTTATTAAAAACAGGCATAAATAAAATATACTATTTAAAAAAATGATATATACTGCAATTAACGTAAAACACAGCAGAAATAAATGCTTGCAAATTCACCTAAAAATTTATTAGAAAACCTTTTCGTGTCAAAAGTATGCATAAAACATCCTTAAGCTTATTAAAAAATATACACAAATAAAATATACTATTTAAAAAAATGATATATACTGCAATTAATGTAAAACATAGCAAAAATAAATGCTTGCAAATTCACCTCAAAATTTATTCTCTTCCAAAGTATGCATAAAACATCCTTAAGCTTATTTAATTTTTTTACTACTATTAAAAAAAACATAGCAAAATTGAATAATAAAAAATTCAACTCACCTCAATACTCGAACGTGGCATCGAATAACGAAAGCGACTCGATCCTTCAGCAGATCGCTTTTTTCATTGACAGAATCGAAGAGATTGTCAAGTCTTGACATCATTATTTGAATCTGTCCACATGCATGAGTGACAAAAAGAGCTGCCAAATTGCATGCCGCAGTAATGACAGTATAAGTGACACATGCTGATACGCAGGTAGTATAAAAAATAATTTCGTAAGTGGGACTCGATTGAGGATCGACAAAAATATCGTAACCGGGATAAACGAGTGGTCTTATTGTTTCATTAAGTGAATTTATTCGATTGCCTCTCCAAAGTGGCATAATCGTGTGATAAGACAATCCACCAGAAAACATAAAAACAAAACACAAAACTGTTATACTTCGTCCAACATTGACATTTCTCGTCATAATTTCACGATCATTATCACTCTCAGCCATCATCCAATCATTCTCCACATGCTCAAGGCAAATTTTAATACTTTTACGATGGAAAATAAACGAGGTGTATTTTATTATATTTGTAAGACGCAAACCGATGGGACCGAGAAGTTTAATTCTGACTGTCGAGTCCCTTTCCCTAAAAATCATATGAAGCATGCAGGGAATCATGATAAATGCCATTAGGCCATATCCGAAAAAAATCAAAATTTTTGACAAATATTTTTCACTCCTGCTCGGATTTTTTTTAACCATCGGCCAAATTCCCAAAAAATCAAGAAACCAACGGGTGTATTGAATTGTATGGTGCATATCGGTTTTGTAATTTTTGTTCGGTATTTTATTCCACGTTGATTCATCTTCGTTAATATTATGGCCCATCTTTGTTACACGAGTGCTGGTAAGCTACTGTCTTGGAAAATCTTGACATCTTTGCTTCCGGTGGGAAAAAAAAACTTGCACTCGCTATGCGCTTGCGTTCTGACACTTTGATTGGCTACGAGAAACTTGACCTCGTGTTTTCTCAGTGGGAAATTAAAATGGGTGTAATGGTACAGGATTTAAAAAATTATTTGTCGATAATAAATTTTATCATTTTGATAAATATGAATTTCTTAATTTTTTTTTATTTTTTTTTTTTACAAGAGAATCGATAAAGCGAATGGCAAACATTACTGAAAGGGGGTGAGAATCATGCTCAGTGCAATCATCGAGTCAGTCGCGCATCAGTAAAATTCTCAGCGCGCAAACTCTCAGAGAATGTTTGTGACTTTTATTCCCGTGACAACGAGACTGAAAAGCAGTACCATTTTTTCTTTTCTTTTCGTATCGATTTCATTGAAGTCACGAGTTTCGAGGCGAGAAGTTGATTCTAAAGAGAAACGATAGATTTTTTTAAAGTAATAAAATTTTTTTTTTTTCAATCCTTTTAGTTGATTTTTTTTTTGTGTTTTGATTTGAATATTTTGAAAAATCAAATTTGTGAAATTAAATCGTCAAAGTGCCAGGAATATAATTATGCAAGTACATTAACAATTCTTTTTTTGCGTTAAACAGAGTGAAGACGAAGAGACGAAAGTTAGGAAAAAATTGGTGGCATGTATTGATAAATATCTCTATTTTTTATTTGCTGTTATTATAGTAAAAAAATATGAATCTTCTGAAAAAAATCAAAAATTATTTGGGAGTACTTAACGCACCGGTTTGTTTACAAAAGTGTTAAAAAAAAATACATATATGTATATTAGGGTGGCCCAAATTTCATCTGTATTTTATAATTTTTGGTCTCACCCCATAACATAGTTGTTTTCGGTGAAAAAACAATTTTCATGAAAAATGGAGATTGTGAAAAATGATTTAGAGGTCGCTCAACAATTTTGAAAATTTTCGAAAACTTTTTTTTTCTTCATTTTTTGTGATCTCTCCCCCTCATATCATCTTGTTAACTCCTAGTTAATTCCTAGTTTATGTTCGAAATTTTAGAAAAAAATATTAACTTCAAAACGTCTCAGAACGACAAAAAACATTTTGGAATTTATTTTCAATTTTTATTTTTTCTCAACTTTTACCCCTGATTTTCTCTCATTATCGGACGTCTAGTTCATAGTTTAAAAAATGTTATGAAAATATTAACGTTAGGCGATCGCTGAACGAAATAAGTCGTTTTTCGCGATTCTCGATTAGCAAAAAAAAAAACGACTTACTTCTTTCAGCAACAGCCTAACGTTAATATTTTCATAACATTTTTTAAACTATGAACTAGACATCTGATAATGAGTGAAAATCAGGGGTGAAAGTTGAGAAAAAAATAAAAATTGAAAATAAATTCCAAAATGTTTTTTTGTCATTGAGCGACGTTTTGAAGTTAATATTTTTTTCCAAAATTTCGACCATAAACTAGGAATGAGATAACAAGATGATATGAGGTGTGAGAGATTACAAAAAATGAAGAAAAAGAAAACGTTTCGGAAATTTTTGGCAATCTCCATTTTTCATGAAAATTGTTTTTTCACCGAAAAGAACTATTTTATGAGGTGAGACCAAAAATTAAAAAATACAGCTGAAATTTGGGCCACCCTAATGTATATAGTAGATATATTAAATATAATATATAAAAGTGATGTAAAATTAATTTACTAAAAACGTAAAAATATCATGTTAAATATAAAAGAAATTTAATATAACATCACGCATGGATTTCACTGTATGTATTTCTAGAAAAAGACTTTCGGTACCGATAGATTAAATTTATAAATATTTTAAAAAGTTTCCTTTGAAAATACTGCAATTTTAATGGTATCGAAAATTCAGATAATGTATTCAATCTTGAAAAATAATTTTATTTATTTTTTATTATTCGACATATCGTATAAATTATTTCACCATATTTATATCCATCACGATTATTTCGTCCACTATACTTATTTTGATATTATAAAAATATATGTATCATTTAATTTGCGACTTGTCGGAGCAAATTCAGGTGCGTAAGTGCAGATAGATTAAATTTATAAATATTTTTCAAAGTTCCCTTTGAAAATACTGCAATTTTAATGGCATCGAAAATTCAGATAATGTATTCAATCTTGAAAAATAATTTTATTTATTTTTTATTATTCGACATATCGTATAAATTATTTCACCATATTTATATTCATCACGATTATTTCGTCCACTATATTTATTTTGATATTAAAAAAATATATGTATCATTTAATTTGCGACTTGTCGGATCAAATTTAGGTACGTAAGTGCAGATAGATTAAATTTATAAATATTTTTCAAAGTTCCCTTTGAAAATACTGCAATTTTAATGGTATCGAAAATTCAGATAATGTATTCAATCTTGAAAAATAATTTTATTTATTTTTTATTATTTGATATATCGTATAAATTATTTCACCATATTTATATCCATCACGATTATTTCGTCCACTATACTTATTTTGATATTATAAAAATATATGTATCATTTAATTTGCGACTTGTCGGAGCAAATTCAGGTACGTAAGTGCAGTCCTCAAAACCTAAAAAAAAGAAAAATTCGAATTAATATATCCGCTAAATTTGTATTATTAAAAAATTAATACCAACACCGCAAAAACTGCTCAGCGAAAGTTCTGCCATTTTTCCAGCTGTAATACTCGCCGGATTTTTAGACATTACGAGAACCAAAATTAAACCTCGTGCTTTGTTGCCTTGCAATCGATACCAATCAATCATGTACGTCACTGTACCAACATGTTTGCTCTGAGAAAAAATATTCTTAAAAAATTTTCCATTATCGATGAATTTCATTTTTTTTTTTTTTTTTTTTTTTTTTTTTTTTTTTTAATTCACTCACCTCTTCAGTTAGCATCTCACCAATGTAACAAAAAATCAAAATATTAAAAGTAAACGAAACGAGAAGAACGCAATATGTGACGGTACTGATAGCCTCGCTTCGTTCGAATTCCTGAAATTATTATTTTTTATTCGAAACTATTTAATAGAAAATAAATAGTGAAAATCTAGGTCGTCTGATCACATATTGACTGTAACTACTGCACCGAGAAAAATATATTTTGCATTTACTAAATCGACGTTCATGCGCGTTTAAATAATTTTTTTTATTAAAATTAATAATATTTGAGTTGCTTCCAACATATTATAGTTGACTGAGATGAATATTGAAAAAAACTCGGTACTCAATAAAAAAAAAAAAAATGTTATCTTTTCTCAGTATTTAAATGGAAGAAATATTGTATTTTTCAAAATTCAAAAATCAATTTTTCAAAATGGACAAACGGACAAAAAAAAAGTCGCAGTAGAAAATATCGTACCGTCATGAAATAATATCCGAGAAAACATATGTTCATCGTGCATCCAACGAATTCAACGAGACAAACTTCGTTTAGGATTGATTCGACTCGAGCGACGAAACTGAAAAACGATAAAATGTTATTGTTGCTTGATAAATTATGTTAGGAGTAACATTCATTTTTTTGTGTATTGAAAAAAAAAATTTACAATTTTTTTTTGATTTTGTAAATTGTTATGTAAAAAATTATCCACCTATTCAGCAAACTATAACTTTGGACATTTTTTTATTCTCTCAAATATTTGTTCCCTGTTCTGCTAATTTTTCTATGGATTTTGTACGCATTTTTGTAAGTTACATTAAATTAAGGGCAAAATAAAAGGTGTCCAAATGAGTTAAAAAAATATATTTAAAGAAAATTACTAAACTGACCTCATAATATGCTCATACATTTTTTTCCACATACTTCGACTGGAAAATTTTCCAGGAGTAAACTTTTCTACTTACTTTTCTAACTCTGCTAATGAAGGTTAAATAGGCACAAAGTGAGTCAGGGAAAAATTATTCCATAATCGTCTAAAAAATTTATGAGACATTTTCCACCAATTAAGCCACTTTTTTTCTTATATATATATTTTTTCATTCACTCCAACACGTTTTATTTTCCTCTTAATTTTACATTACCTACATTACCATATATAGAATTCATAAAAAAAAATGGAGCGAGCAAAAAAAATTTCAACTCAACTGTAAAATTCAAAAACAGAGTTTAAAAAACTGAATTACCAAAATTTCAATAATACCAACTTTTCTCAGTTTTTCCTTGTGTAATCTATGAGAAATTTTCCGCCAATCAAGCCACTTTTTTCTTTTATATATTTTTTTCAATCACTCCAACATTTTTTATTTTGCTCTCAATTTTACATTACTTAAGTTACTACGTGCACAATTCATTTAAAAAAAGAAGAGCGAGCAAAAAAAAATTTCAACTCAACTGTAAAATTCAAAAACAGAGTTAAAAAAACTGAATTACCAAAATTTCAATAATAGCAACTTTTCTCAGTTTTTCCTTGTGTAATCTATGAGAAATTTTCCGCCAATTAAGCCACTTTTTTCTTTTATATATTTTTTTCAATCACTCCAACATTTTTTATTTTGCTCTCATTTTTACATTACCTAAGTTACTACGTACAGAATTCATTTAAAAAAAAAGAAGAGCGAGCAAAAAAAATTTCAACTCAACTGTAAAATTCAAAAACAGAGTTTAAAAAACTGAATTACCAAAATTTCAATAATACCAACTTTTCTCAGTTTTTCCTTATGTAATCTATGAGAAATTTTCCGCCAATTAAGCCACTTTTTTCTTTTATATATTTTTTTCAATCACTCCAACATTTTTTATTTTGCTCTCATTTTTACATTACCTAAGTTACTACGTACAGAATTCATTTTAAAAAAAAGAAGAGCGAGCAAAAAAAATTTCAACTCAACTGTAAAATTCAAAAACAGAGTTTAAAAAACTGAATTACCAAAATTTCAATAATACCAACTTTTCTCAGTTTTTCCTTGTGTAATCTATGAGAAATTTTCCGCCAATTAAGCCACTTTTTTCTTTTATATATTTTTTTCAATCACTCCAACATTTTTTATTTTGCTCTCATTTTTACATTACCTAAGTTACTACGTACAGAATTCATTAAAAAAAAAAAGAAGAGCGAGCAAAAAAAATTTCAACTCAACTGTAAAATTTAAAAACAGAGTGAAAAAAAAAACTGAATTGCCAAAATTTCAATAATAGCAACTTTTCTCAGTTTTTCCTAGTATAATCTATGAAAAATTTTCCGCCAATTAAGCCACTTTTTTCTTTTATATATTTTTTTCAATCACTCCAACATTTTTTATTTTGCTCTTAATTTTACATTACCTAAGTTACTACGTACAGAATTCATTTAAAAAAAAGAAGAGCGAGGAAAAAAATTTCGACTCAACTGTAAAATTCAAAAACAGTGTTAAAAAAACTGAATTGCCAAAATTTCAATAATAGCAACTTTTCTCTGTTTTTTCTAGTGTAATCTATGAGAAATTTTCCGCCAATTAAGCCACTTTTTTCATTTATATATTTTTTTCAATCACTCCAACATTTTTTATTTTGCTCTCAATTTTACACTACCTAAGTTACTACGTACAGAATTCATTAAAAAAAAAGAAGAGCGAGCAAAAAAAATTTCAACTCAACTATAAAATTCAAAAACAGAGTTAAAAAAAACTGTATTGCCAATATTTCAATAATAGCAACTTTTCTCAGTTTTTCCTAGTGTAATCTATGAGATATTTTCCGCCAATTAAGCCTCTTTTTTCTTTTATATATTTTTTTCAATCACTCCAACATTTTTTATTTTGCTCTCAATTTTACATTACCTAAGTTACTACGTACAGAATTCATTTAAAAAAAAGAAGAGCGAGGAAAAAAATTTCAACTCAACTGTAAAATTCAAAAACAGAGTGAAAAAAAAACTGAATTGCCAAAATTTCAATAATAGCAACTTTTCTCAGTTTTTCCTTATGTAATCTATGAGAAATTTTCCGCCAATTAAGCCACTTTTTTCTTTTATATATTTTTTTCAATCACTCCAACATTTTTTATTTTGCTCTCAATTTTACACTACCTAAGTTACTACGTACAGAATTCATTTAAAAAAAAAGAAGAGCGAGCAAAAAAAATTTCAACTCAACTGTAAAATTTAAAAACAGAGTAAAAAAAAAACTGTATTGCCAAAATTTCAATAATAGCAACTTTTCTCAGTTTTTCCTGGTGTAATCTATGAGATATTTTCCGCCAATTAAGCCTCTTTTTTCTTTTATATATTTTTTTCAATCACTCCAACATTTTTTATTTTGCTCTCCATTTTGCATTACCTACGTTACTACGTACAGAATTCATTTAAAAAAACGAAGAACGAGCAAAAAAAATTTCAACTCAACTGTAAAATTCAAAAACAGAGTTTAAAAAACTGAATTACCAAAATTTCAATAATACCAACTTTTCTCAGTTTTTCCTTATGTAATCTATGAGAAATTTTCCGCCAATTAAGCCACTTTTTTCTTTTATATATTTTTTTCAATCACTCCAACATTTTTTATTTTGCTCTCAATTTTACACTACCTAAGTTACTACGTACAGAATTCATTAAAAAAAAAAGAAGAGCGAGCAAAAAAAATTTCAACTCAATTCTAAAATTCAAAAACAGAGTAAAAAAAACTGAATTGCCAACATTTCAATAATAGCAACTTTTCTCAGTTTTTCCTAGTGTAATCTATGAGAAATTTTCCGCCAATTAAGCCACTTTTTTCTTTTATATATTTTTTTCAATCACTCCAACATTTTTTATTTTGCTCTCATTTTTACATTACCTACGTTACTACGTACAGAATTCATTTAAAAAAACGAAGAACGAGGAAAAAAAATTTCAACTCAACTGTAAAATTCAAAAACAGAGTTAAAAAAAACTGAATTGTCAATATTTCAATAATAGCAACTTTTCTCAGTTTTTTCTAGTGTAATCTATGAGACATTTTCCGCCAATTAAGCCACTTTTTTCTTTTATATATTTTTTTCAATCACTCCAACATTTTTTATTTTGCTCTCAATTTTACATTACCTAAGTTACTACGTGCAGAATTCATTTAAAAAAAAAGAAGAGCGAGGAAAAAAATTTCAACTCAACTGTAAAATTCAAAAACAGAGTGAAAAAAAAACTGAATTGCAAAAATTTCAATAATAGCATCTTTTCTCAGTTTTTCCTAGTGTAATCTATGAGAAATTTTCCGCCAATTAAGCCACTTTTTTCTTTTACATATTTTTTTCAATCCCTCCAACATTTTTTATTTTGCTCTCAATTTTACATTACCTAAGTTACTACGTACAGAATTCATTTAAAAAAACGAAGAGCGAGGAAAAAAATTTCAACTCAACTGTAAAATTCAAAAACAGAGTTAAAAAAAACTGAATTACCAAAATTTCAATAGCAGCAAGTTTGCTCACTTTTTCCTCGTGCAAGTAAAGAAAAAAAATGCTTGAAACTCACCCAAGCGCTCTGATGTGAAGTTCAACAATATCAGCCATTCTGTTATCAACTGTATCAGAATTGTCGTCACCATCGACCAATTTATCGAGTCTAGCGATGAGAATCTTGAATTGTCCACAAGCGTGCATAGCAAAAACGGCAGCCATGCTGCAGGCCCCAATTGTTATGGTGTACATGACAAAACCGGAGAACCATTGAGTGACAAACACAATTTCGTAAGTTGGACTTTTCATGGCATCCAAAAAAGCGTCATAAACAGGATAAACAAGAGGTCTGAATGTGACATTTTGATCAGTGACAATAACACCACAGGAAAGTGGCATTATGGTGTGATAAAAAAATCCTCCACCATACATAAAAGCTGCACAAAGACAAGCAACAAAACGTCCAAATTTAGCATCAATCAACATTATTTCTTGATCCTTTGGGGATTTTAAAATTGACCAATCTTTGGCAATGTGTTCGAGACATTTGAAAATCTCATTGCGTCGCATTACAAGGAAGCAATATTTTGTTATAGCCATTAAACAAAAACTTAAAGGACCGATCATTTTTAAACGCAGAGCCGGATCGTCCTCTTCAAGAAATGTGTGAAGTCCGCAAGGCACAAGAAGAAAACATATTAAAAAATAGCAACAAGCTATTTGAATTTCGCTCAGAATTTTTTCGACAATACTGGCATTTGGATGAACCGGCCAAATTCCAATTGGTCGCAAAAACCAACGATTCATTTCTGTCGAATATTCGGCGTTATATTTATTTTTCTTTGATTGCACATTTTTTTGGAAAATTTGAGGATTTGTATCATTGTCCTCATCGCCAACTCCGCATTCTGACTGACTCGACATGCCGATTGTGACTCGAGTGATGGGAAAATGATACTGAAGGATTAGACATGACTTCACAACTTGGATTATGTCATTGCGCATGATCGTTGCAATTTATTGTTGGCGAAGAGTTTTATAGTCATTGCGTGTAGCGAGTTGATTGGAAAAAAAACTTGAGGGAAGAAGAGTTAAGGCGCATGACTTTTGTGATTTCAGAAAAGTTCACGGAGCTCTATGGTGATGAGAATTTATATACGTTGCAAATAAAGTTGTCGGATAAAAAGTGAGAAATTGATGAAAAGTGTCTTGCAAATATATTTCTGGTTCGTGAAATGTAGAATTTTTGTCGATATGTACGCAAATATTTGTGTACGTTGTTAAATATAATTATTAGGGTGTTAAATAAAAAAATTTAAAAATTTAATTTATATGTTAGTATATTTAAAATTGTCTGAGGACAATCATAACAAAAATTTATTAAAAAATCTTTTTTTAAATAAAAAAGTCTCACTTTTTAGATAAAAAGTCACTTTTTCGATAAAAAGTGAGACATTGATGAAAAGTGTTTTGCAAATATATTTCAGATTCGTAAATTGTAGAATTTCTGTCGATATGTACGAATTTATTTGTGTACGTTGTTAAATATAATTATTAGGGCGTTTCATAAATTTTTTTAAAATTCCTCGTAAAAAGGATTTTTTGTTTTTTGACATTTTCATGTTAGTATCATTCAAAATCATTTTAAAAAATGTATAAATAAATCTTTTTTTTTAATTTCTCTTAGAAAAGATTTTTTGGGAAATTTTTTCGTTTTTCCAAGGTTTTCATGTTAGAATATTTTTAATATATTTCAAGTTCGTGAATTATAAGATTTCTGTCGTTATATACAAATTGATTTGTGTACGTTGTTAAATATAATTATTAGGGTGTTGAATAAAAAATTTAAAAAAATTTAATTTAAATGTTAGTATATTTAAAATTGTCTGAGGACACTCATAAAAAAAATTTATAAGAAAATCTTTTTTTAATTTCTCTTAGTAATCCGTTGCAAATAAAGTTAATGGATAATAAGTGAGACATTGATGAAAAGTGGTTTGCAAATATATTTCAGATTCGTAAATTGTAGAATTTCTGTCGATATGTACGAATTGATTTGTGTACGTTGTTAAATATAATTATTAGGGCGTTTCATAATTTTTTTTAAAATTCTTCGTAAAAAGGATTTTTTGTTTTTTGACATTTTCATGTTAGTATCATTATAAATTATTTTAAAAATGTATAAATAAATCTTTTTTTAAATTTCTCTTAGAAAAGATTTTTTGGGAATTTTTTTCGTTTTTCAAGGTTTTCGTGTTAGTATGTTTAAAATATATTTCAAATTCGTGAATTATAGGATTTCTGTCGTTATGTACAAATTGATTTGTGTACGTTGTTAAATATAATTATTAGGGTGTTGAATAAAAAATAAATAAAAAATTATAAAAAAATCTTTTTTTTTATTTCTCTTAGAAAAAATTTGGTGGGAAAATTTTTCGTTTTTCAAGGATTTCATGTAAGTATATTTAAAATTTTGTGAGGACAATCATAAAAAAATTCATTTAAAAATGTTTTTTTTTTATTTCTCTTAGAAAAGATTTATAGAGAAATTTTTTTTAAATCTTTTTTTAAATTTCTCTTAGAAAAGATTCTTTGGGAAAATTTCGGAGGAACCAAATGAAAAAAAAATATCGACCATCCCAAAGTTTCAAGCGAAATAATTTTCATTGTCATGAAAGAAAATTGCAAGTTTTTGGAGTGTAAGAAAAATGTGTTCTTGGTGAAAATTCGTGCAATTCAGTGAAAACGATTAGAGTGATAGTGGTTGGATTTCAGTGGACAAAAAATATTCACTAAATTGTAGAAATTATTTTATTAATGTTTGGTCAACGACAACTAATATTTTCTATGGAATTTATTATTCCTTTTAAATGAACAAATTCATTCAATTATTTTTTGCTGCACATTATGCTGTGAGTGTACGTAATATGTTCAGATAAGCCACCGAAGTTTTTATTACCTAAAATAATAATTATATTAAATTTTAAAAAAAATATTTATAGTTTTTCTTTTTTACAATAATTAATTTTTTTATTTTCTGAATAGACGTACACTGCAAAATGTTGTTAAAGAAAGTTCCATCAATCGTCCAGCAGTAATAGTAACAGGATTTTCAGCCATGGCTATGGTTAGCGTCAAACCAAGAGCAGTTTTACTAGGTAATTTGTACCAATCAGTCATATACGATTTTTCACCTATTTTTCTGCACTGATTGTACAAATAAATCGTAAAATTGTTTGAATGAAAAAACAAAAAATGAAAAACGGAAAATTATATTTACTTGCTCAGTTAGAATTTCCCCGATATAACAAAATAACAAAATATTGAAGATGAAGGATGTTATGAGGATCACATAAGTAAGCATCGCAACTGGTCCGCTGTGTTCCCATTCCTATTTAAAAATGTAAAAAAAATATAGTAGAAAAAAAAAGAAAAGTGGTGAAAAAATACAAAATTTTTTTTTTTTTCGTACCGTTAGTAAATCGAATCCTAATAAGCACAGATTTAAGGTACAACCGACCAATTCTACGAGACACACACCACGTAGAATTTTTTCGGTTTTGTATATGAAACTGAAATGTACGAAAAATAATTTTATTTTTTGCCTAAAAAATAAATAAAAGTGATTTTTTTCCTTCGTAGTGAATAAAAAAATTATTATATGAAATTTTATTCGCCAGAATTTAAATTTATGTTGCGAAAAATACGACAAAAAAATTATCTGTTAATTTAATTTTCGACATTCTACTTTTATTTATTTTGTAATCTCTGATTTACGAAATTCTCACTTTTGTCTCCAGAAAAAAAATATTTTCATAAAAAGTGTAATCTGACAGAGTGTTAATTTTTTTTCCGAAATCTCTATTTCGTTCCAGATTACAATAATAATATTAATAATAATAATGATATAAAAAAATTCTTTCATAATTTTAAAAATAACTTAATAATTTTTTAAGCACCTAGGAAAAAAATTAATATCCATAAACAGTGCAATCTAACAGGATGTTAATTTTTTATTTCCAAAATCTCTATTACGTTCCAGTTTATAATAATAATATTAATATTAATAGTAATATAAAAAAATGTTTATAATTTTAAAAATAAGTTAATCATTTTTTAAATACCTAGGAAAAAATTATTTCCATAAACAGTGCAATCTAACAGGATGTTAATTTTTTATTTCCAAAATCTCTATCACGTTCCAGTTTATAATAATAATATTAATATTAATAGTAATATCAAAAAAATCTTTCATAATTTTTCAAATAAGTTAATAATTTTTTAAATACCTAGAAAAAAAATTAATATCCATAAACCGTGTAATCTGACAGGATGTTAATTTTTTATTTCCAAAATCTCTATCACGTTCCAGTTTATAATAATAATATTAATATTAATAGTAATATCAAAAAAATCTTTCATAATTTTTCAAATAAGTTAATAATTTTTTAAATACCTAGAAAAAAAATTAATATCCATAAACCGTGTAATCTGACAGGATGTTAATCTTTTATTTCCAAAATCTCTATTTCGTTCCAGTTTATAATAATAATATTGATATTAATAGTAATATCAAAAAATTCTTTCATAATTTTTCAAATAAGTTAATAATTTTTTAAATACCTAGGAAAAAAATTAATATCCATAAACACTGCAATCTGACAGGATGTTAATTTTTTATTTTCAAAATCTCTATTACGTTCCAGTTTATAATAATAATATTAATATTAATAGTAATATAAAAAATTCTTTCATATTTTTTCAAATAAGTTAATAAGTTTTTAAATACCTAGGAAAATAATTAATATCCAAAAACCGTGTAATCTGACAGGATGTTAATTTTTTATTTCCAAAATCTCTATTTCGTTCGAGTTTATAATAATAATATTAACATTAATAGTAATATAAAAAAATTCTTTCATGATTTTTCAAATAAGTTAATAATTTTTTAAATACCTACAAAAAAAATTAATTTCCATAAACAGTGCAATCTGACAGGATGTTAATTTTTTATTTCCAAAATTTCTATTTCGTTCCAGTTTATAATAATAATATAAACAATATTAGTGATATAAAAAAATTCTTCCATAATTTAAAAAATAACTTAATAATTTTTTAAACACCGAGGAAAAAAATTAATTTCCATAAACAGTGTAATCTGAGGCCTAAGCCAGGATGTTAATTTTTTATTTCCGAAATCTCCATTTCGTTGCAGTTTATAATAATAATATTTTTTTTAAATCTTTAATTTTAATATTTAAAAAAATGATTTAATGATTTTTTAAATACCTCAGAGTTCTAACATGTTGAGCGACAATCGTAGCGAGTCTAGAATCGACAGTATTGCCAAGTCCATTTATCACACTTCCCTCATCCACCAAATAGTCGAAACAAGATCTGAGAATCGTCAGCTGTCCACAAGCGTGCATTACGAAGACAACAGCGAGACTGCAAACGGCAGTGGCTGTCGAGTGCATAATGAAAGCGCAGCAACAGTGAATCACAAAGACAAATTCGTAAATCGGACTTTTTTGGGGATCGGAAAACAGGAAATGGACGGGATAAGGCAGGGGCCGAATAGTTATGTTTAGTTCGGGTATTTCGATGGTACCAATCAAAAGTGGCATTACACCAGCGTAAAAAATTCCACCGCCGTACATAAATCCTGTGCAAATCGTAGCACCATATCGACCGAAAAGAGCATAATTCAGCATCGTTTCTCGATCTTCCGATTTACACTGTAAATAATATTGCATTAAAAATCGAGTCCCTAAACTTTAAATAATTGGTTTTAATTCATATAACAATTGAAAAATTTGGTCACCTGTGTCAACTCTTAAGGAGGTTGGAGCGCTCCACACTAGTCAAATCAGTGCTAAATTTTTAAAAGCGTTTCTACAATTTCAGATGGTTTAATAATCTGTTCCAAGGTGTTAATCACATAGCAGCATTAGTTCTTGATATTCAAATACATTCACAGCTGTCATATGAACAGTAAATCGATCAATATCTCCAAATTTCCGATGTCATGTTTTTTCATCCAGTTTTGTAAAAGGGTAAACCGTAATATCAGTCCGATTATGACGAAACATAGCTCATTTTGATCAGTGGAAGATCCTTAATCGATTGACCGTCCGGATTTTCTATAGTATCAGGCGTTCAAAAGTTACAGCCATTTGTATACTTGATGTTAGGTTATGATAGGATAAACAAACGGTTGTATCTTTTGAACTACTAATACGATTTTAAAAAATAGACGGCCAATCGATAGAATATCTTTTAGTAAACAAAATGAGCTATTAGTCGTCATAATCGGACTGATATTACGGTTTTCCCTTTTAAAAAACTGGATGAAAAAACATAACATGGGAAATTTGCAGATATTGATCGATTTACTGTTGATATTACAGCCGTGAATGTATTTGAATATCAAGAACTAATGCTGCTATGTGATTAACACCTTGGAACAGATTATTAAACCATCTGAAATTGTAGAAACGCTTTTAAAAATTTAGCACTGATTTAACTAGTGTGAAGCGCTCCAACCTCCTTAAATAAACAATATTAATTTTTTTTAAACATTCGCTTTCGTTACCAATGAAATTTTCTTTTTTTACTTTTGGTGTAACAAAATTTATAATTAAGGTTACGAAAATTCAATACAACTTTTATAATCGTCTTTTTTTAAGAATTTTTTTAAAGGTTATTATGAACAAACAATCTTATGGAATTATTGACACGATTTATTTTACCGATGGAAAGAACAAAAATCCCACTTTCTCCCTAAAATCGGGGTAGCCCTTTTAAAAACTCCGAATTTCAGATTGCCATCCCTTAAATTTGATCATCTGTGTAAATTCTTTGTCAGCAACGGCGAACAATTTTTTTTTTCATTGCGTAACAACATTTTTTCATTCATTTTACAAAAATTAACTCTATAATTTTCAATATTAACATATGAGTATCCTTTTTTTTAGGGATTATTGTTTGAAATTTTTGTTTAAAAATAAATATTAAATATTAAATTTAATATACTAAATTAATTAATAATTAATTTATTATAATAATTAATTATAATTAATATAATAAATTAATATATTAAACACTGCATATAAGTTGTTTTTATAATATAATTATTCGAATTTTTAATTAATTAATTTTTATACAAAAGTTTCTAATAGTAAACCTTAAAAAAAAGGATACTCATATGCTAATATTGAAAATTATGGGAGTATCGTTAAATTTTTGGAAATTGACTGAAAAAATATTGTTACGCAATGAAAAAAAAAAAAAAAAAATTGGTCATCGCTGACCAATTTTTTGACGATTAAATGAAATTTAATTTTTAACAGTGATGTAATTATTGGCTTTATTTTTATTACTCATAAAAATAATTTAAAAAATTCGGTTGTTCGACTAAAATCGGTGCAGTTTTAAAACACTTGAATTTTTTTTACCCGATACCAATCGTCGACAAGATGCTCGATGCATCCACGAATATCTTGACGGCTAATCACCAAAGAGCCGTACTTAAGTATCGCCATTATGCAGAAGCTCAGAACCCCAACGAGCTTTAATCTCACTTTTGTATTTTTTTCTTTGACAAAAGTGTAAAGAGTGCCAGTGACAAGCACAAAAACGAGAACAATTGTGCAAAGAAAAACAAGAAATCTCGCGAGACTTCTTTCGACGACTCCAGCCTCGTGACTCATTGGCCAAAGCCCAAGAGGCTTAAGGAGCCAACGATTAATCTGTATAGCGTATTCAATATCTGTCTCATGACTATTGTTGAAAATCGTAGCAGTTTTTATCGATTTCTTAGTCTCAATTCCCATCATTTTTTTCTCCTTAGTTTCCATGATTGCAACACCGAGACTCGAAGTGAACTGACGAATGCAACCAACGGTGAACAATCGCTCGATGCAATTCTGCGCCTGTGCAAAATTATTTATTCCAGGAAGTAGGGATAAAAAAAATCGTTCCAAAGGGAAAAAGTTAGCAAAAGTTGCACTGCGGGACTTTAAGAGGGTTGCAAATTATCAGTGCACTTTTTTTTTTCCTGCCCACACAACGTTCTTTGGCTCGCAGTAAAAAAATAAACGTTATTTTTACAATGCTTGATGTTGTAAAAAAAATATATATAGTGAAAAACACGCTTTTATCGTAAAAAATATCACTTTATTATTTTTTAATTCTTTTTCGAGTTACCATATTTAGGCCATCGCGCTGCAAAGTACATTCAAATATGTTACTGCTTTGATGACCTACAACAAGTAAGTAATATTTTTACTACTATAGCATACTGCGGAATGCTATAGTAATTTACACAGAATGAATTACGCGAGTATCAAACTTTTACTAAGATGTACGAAGCATAATCTATCTGAAAAAAAAAATTTTAATTTTATAATGCACCAATAGACTGTTTTATCCTGGTTCAAATGCGGAAATTAACAACGTTTTCGATTGTAAATCTGATTTTCGCGTCACTTCGTACGGATGTAGCATTGATATGCACCTTCAGAAAAATAAGAAAAAAATCATGAAATTCTGGTAAGGTGCAATGAACATAATGTACCTAATTGTAATCGCCAAACATGTCAAAAAATTAAGCGGTTATTCTGTGAACGTCTGTCACTCGGTTTCGATGGTGAATCTGACATCCACCGTTATATGGTGCAGGCATATCAGCACAAGCTAATTGAGCCAAATGAATTGAATGCACATAAAAAGGTAGGATCATCACGGATTGAATGAAGTGAAATTTATGTTGGAGAGTCAATTATTTTGCTCGCAACGTTCTGCGACATGGACTCATATTGCTGCGTGGAGAATAAATGTCAGGTTTTTCGCATCGTTATCCGGCCAAACTAGTCAAGTAAGATAATTAAATTCCATCTGAGTGCGTTATTCTTATCACGAATTAGATGTGCGCAGATGTGCCCGACCTTTCGACGAGAAACAATTTTTTTCGGGGTCAAAATGTATTCAATTGTCAGGTTCGAGAATGTCAGGTTTATAAATTCGCATAATAAATTCAAACTATTATCGTTCCTAAATTATCTAAATTATATTTTGAGTTAGTAGAGTCATTACCAGTCATACTGCATTCATTTCCTGCATACGAATTGAGTAAAATTGAATTAGAAAAATGACCTATTGGAAGGGATAAAACTATGCCTTCAATGGGTAATTGAAAAAAAAAAGTTAAATTGAAAGTAAGTTAAACACTTGTAACACACAATAACACATAGTTCCTACAATGAATTAGCACCAAATAAATGATTTTTAGTTAAAATGATAATATGATTTTTTATGCGAGCACCCTGTATATGATGCTTTGTCCATGAACGAATATTGCTTTCTAAAGGTCTTAAGATGAGTACAAAAAATTGGCGATCCTGTGCTCCTTAATTAGATTTTTATTCTTTGAGGCCGTGAAAGTCGAAGGTTTGTGAGATACGACCATATTACTTTCTCATTATTAACAAAAATTTTAAATCAATTTTTATGAAGAAGTATATTTATCAATTTTGGATTTGCATTTGTAAAATTCGAAAATAACAAGGAAGCAATATGCAAGGTTAAACTTTGCATCCTTGTTTTAAATAAATTTGAAGCACTGAAGTTTTTCGAAATTTAATTCGTAATGAAAAATTCAAATCCCTTTATAATTTAAACCCTTCTACCGATCTCCACTAAATTATGTATCTAGTATCACTGAATATGATCCCGTTTGCAGACAAAATTTGGACTTGCTACTTCATGTTTTGCAAAAGTTAATACAATAACGTACATTTTTTGAAAATTTCAACACTTCATAAAATCCGAACCGCTTTACCGATCCTCATAAAACTTGGTATGTAGTAGCGCTGAATGTTATTTTTCATCTGTACAAAATTTCAGTTGATTTGGTGAATTTTGACGTGAGTTAGAGCAGAACGTAATTTTTTTTGAAAAGTTAAAAATTCCTTAAAAACCGAAGTTATTTACAGGTTTATCCCAAATTCAATACCGATCCTCCTTAAACATTCCTTTATTTATGAAAAAATATTTAGCCCTATAGCTAAAAATTTGCCGTAGTTACAGCGCTTACAGACATTTTTGGAAAATTTCAAAGTCAAATAAAATTTGTACTTATTTTAAAATGTTTTTGAAAATTATCACAAACAAAGACGTCTATGAACCCCACATATGTGCCAAATATTAACCGGATTGTTCAAGCCGTTCTTGATATATCAAGGTTTGACTTTTGTCTCATGACAACGCTGATTGATTTTTGTAGTCAAAATCTTAACTATCCGCAATAAAGGAGAATAATAGTAGATAAAGATTTACTAATATTTGAAATCGGTGGATTAATATTATTAGATAAATATCTAGTAATATTCCCTTAGTAAATATTTATCTACAAATATTCCCTTCTCTTCTTTTTTCAATGCGGAAAATAATGGCTGATTGCAAATTCGATTTCATGAAAGTTTAGTTAATGGGAAACCGATTCAAAAACTGACAGACAATAAAAATCAACAAAAAAAAACGAACTGTTTAGTAAAAAAAAAAATGTGTAGTTTTTTTTTAACAATTGATTTTTTAATTTCACAACAGAGGTCTAACCCAAAAAAAGCTCCATTAAATTCAGATAAAAAATAATATTTATTTGATCATACGAACATGTCAAAAAATACGATATCTGGAAATGTGGATAAAGTCAATGATTATAAATGATAAAATAATGTTAAAAACTATATATTTAAACTGTCCGCATCATATATCAACACATTCATCAGACCCAACAAATATCACGACGCGTAAATGGGTAAAGTTTATAAAACAACAGTTCGCAACAGGTTCAGGTAAGTTACAGACGTGCGGATAACCTGGAAAAATATTTTTTACTAAACAAGTGAGTCAAAGTTGTTTGCAATGTTTCTACATATTTTACTTACGCTGCAAAAAGTCGTCAATGACAAATCCACCAATCGTCCAGCTGTAATGGTTGCTGGTTGATGGGCCGTTGCTATAGTTAATACCAATCCTAGGGCCTTTTTTGCTGGCAAACGGTACCAATCGATCATATACGTCGTTTCGCCCACTTTTCTGCACTGCCGTAAAAAAACAAAGATGCAAACAGAGTTGTTGGGGAGAACGGGGAAATCGCAGTCACTAAGGAATATTTGCTTTTTTCTGTAAAAAGTAATGGTCGTTGGATACTTCACCAACTATTATTGAAAATTAACAGCATGAAAATCACGAAACCCGCGTAAAAATGATGTGTCCAGGATGGAGTCTGGAGAGTCCGGGCAGTCCAGGATGGAGAATGGGATTTAATCCCATCCCATTGTCCATCTTGGACTCCATCCTGGACTACCCAGACTCCATCCTGGATTGTACAGAATCCATCCTACACAGCCCAGCAGCGTTGCCCGTTTAGTACAATTGTACTAAATCTAGTACATTCCCCTGCGATTTAGTACGTTAGTACGTCTTTCGTAAATCTAGTACGTATTCGTATTTTTCAGTGCGTTGGTACGCGCGACATGAAAGTAATTTTTTATTGTCATGTAATTCCGCTTTCCAAACATCGCATCATCTTAAAATGGTCTTAAAAGTTCTCGTTTGTTCTCAAATGTCAATTGTACATTTCACTCACTCAGTTAGTAACATTGTCAGCTTCAACACAGTTGTAACGTGTAACTGTAATAGTAAACCTAGAACGGCTATTTTTTGGGAGCGTATAAATTTTAAAGACGATAGATTTTTCGAGATGTAGAAAATGAAGAAATGGCAGTGAACCGAAGGAATAAATCAGGTGCAAACGAGAGAAACACAAAAAAAAAGCTAAGAAAAAGCGGAAAAAGAATCAAAAGAAATTATGACTATGATTTTCGATATTTTCTTCGCGTCATCCTGGCTATTCCTTGTGCTCTTTTTCTCGCTCGTCCCTGGACATTTTCCATTTCGCCCTGAAGATTCGGTTTTATTTTTCTCTCGTCTATCCCTGCCTTTTCCCTTCGACATGTCTAATACCTGTTTCTGGCTATTTTGGCTGATTTTCTCCCTCCTTTGTTCCTGGTAATTTTTTTTTTTATTTGTCTTTCTCTTAACCCCGGCTATTTCTTGTGGTCTTTCCCTTGCTCGCCTCTGGCTATTCATTTCGGTTCTGCTATCGCTTGTCCCTGGCGATTCCTTATAGTTTAACTCTCGCGATTATCTTGTCCCTGTCTTTTTATGCTTTCTCTAAGATGTAAACCTACTACTTTCGTCAAGTTGACAGAAAACTAATGAAATAGCAAACTAAAACTACATGTTAATGTTTTTGTGCTAATTTGAACTCGCTACAGAATTTAGTACGCAAAAATCACATTCAGTACGTTTTGGCTCTGGTGTCTAGTACGCAACACGATTTCTCTCTGGCAACTCTGCAGCCCAGTCTCCATCCTGGATTCTGTCCTGGATTCCATCCTGAACACCGAATCTTTTTTATGCGGGAAGCAATCGTATAAATGGATTTTTCATTCTTTTTCAAAACATGTGCAGCGACAGCCATTATCCGATGATTTGGGTAATCACGGTCGTCTTTTGGGGAACTGCGGTCAATTACGGGGTATCTACAGTCACCTTTGGGGCAATACCATCCGGTCGTTAGCTTTTGTTGTTTATCTGACAACTATTTTTTTATAGAAGGCGATGTTATAGAAACCAATACCATATTACGGAAAATATAATTGTTTTCAATTTTTTTTTATTTCCTCGTGAAAATATAACGCTTATCAATATAGCTATTATAAATCACAGTCTTTTGGTACAGTTAACTATCCTCTCTTAAAATGTATTAATATAACTCATTTTATACTGTCTTACGTAAATATTTAATAATATAAGTCTCTTTTAAGGTAGTTCTGTCGGTACGCCGGAGTCATAAATCTTAGAGTCTATATGAGATTAAAAAATAATCATACACATCACTTTGACTGCCTCAATAATAATATAAAAAATAATCGAGAATCATTCGAAATTGTCATAATCAGATTAAAACGATCATTTGTAAATAGTTGATATGTTTAGGGCGGATTTGACTTCATTTTTACGATAATTAGGTTAGGAAACGTCATTTGGCCCGGTATCGTGCACTTTGATCTTGGTTCATTTAAACATTACTCCGGAGACTTCACCTTTTTTCATGATGCATCAATTCCTGAATGATTTGCGAATCCGTAGTACTTTTTATTTTTTCTCTATCTTTGATCTAAGTATGTTAATTTTCGATTTAAAGATATTTTTTTCCAGTCCTCCCGTAAGCGCCGTGTAAAAAGATCGATTTTCAAGTTTTAATTGTTCATTCAAATACTCGGTAAAAGCCTTCAAGATTTTGTGCAAGTAAAATTGAATAGCTAAATTACAACATGTCAAAAATTCATGCATATGAGTTTGGATTGCCTTCATGACAGCTACCTTAAAGTATAACAAAACCTGAGATTAATTTTCTCAGCGCAACTTTACTATACTATCAGTTTCTTTTTCGTTTGGTATGTTTCTTTCAGTCTCGAGTACCAGTTTTTTCAGCTTCCACAGACCCAATCGCAGCTCTCAGTTCTTCTGAGGATCATTTTCCCTTTTCTGTCGTCCTTTTTTTTACAGCGAGGCATCTGTAATTGCACGTACCAATTTTAACCTATGGTTTACAAAAAAATGAAAAAACTAACCTCAAAAATTCGAGCCTCATGTCAACACCGAAATCGCCATCAAATTGAACACATTTCTACGTATGTTTTTGTAATTCGCCAATTCTTATTCGTTTCTAAGTTATTACTTAGTCATCAGTTGAACTGAATTTCTATTATTAATGCATACATACCGTGATGTTTACGGCGAAAAATTCATTTGACATGCGCCGGTGAATTGTGCCGGTAACTGGCGTCCCTCGACTACCATTGCCCCGCGCACGTGATCGTCGTTACCCCGACAACCGCGAAGACTTTTTATATCAAATTTCAATATATTTATTTACGGAATCAACATTTTAACATGGGGAAATTGAAGCTACAAGTCCGAAAAATACATGAAAAACGATTAGATGTGATTTTAATGTCAATAAGTTACGCAAAACCCTTATTTTAAATACTGCTTTTCTTATAAAAAAGAGTGCATAATCTAAAAATCATTTCATTCGATTATTTTTTCGTAGTATAATTGGCACGGAGTATTAAATTAGTTAATTAGTATATACGTAAGCTGATTGAGCAAAAAAAGTTTGATATATTCACTAGTTGATGCAAAAATAAGGTGACCGGCATTGCCCGGTGACTGCGATTCCCCCGTTCTCCCCTAAATGTCTAATACTTATAGAAATAAAGATGATGATATGATCAGGTCTATAACTATGATTTCATAATAATAACATGTAGCGATTATAAAACAATGACTAAATTTTCGAATAGCTTCAGAAATTATTATTTTGGAATAAAATTTCATGGTAATCTTTTTGAAAATATGAAGAAACATAATTAATGCATTAATTACCTCTTCCATTTTCCCTCATATTTCTTATAATATTTAAGCGAAAATTAGTATTTTTTGCAGCTATTCTTGTGTTTACACTCTATTTTATAATCACTACATATTATTATTATGAAATCATAATTACAAAACAAACTGGCAATCCCAAACTTCTTTTTTTTTTCTACAAAAAAAAAAAATACGAATTAGGATTAAAAAATGTACCTCTTCGGTAAGAAGTTCGCCGATGTAACAGAAGAGGAATATATTGAAGGTGAACGACATTAAAAGAATTGTGTAAGTCATTATCGCAATGGCGTCACTTTGTTCCCATTCCTAAAAAAAAGGAATTTTTTTTCTCCATTTTTTTGGAATTAAATGTTTGATTTTGCATTTGCGCCTGTATGATAACCACATATCCGTACCAGAAGAAAATAATGACCCAGGAGACACAAATTCAATGTACAGCCTGCCATTTCAACGAGACATATTGTCCTTAATAAATTCTCGATGCAAGAAACAAACCTACGATTAAGGTGAAAATTAATAAATGCATTTTTTATCATTATAAAAATAATTTTAAATCAATTAGTTTTTACAAATTCCTCTCCATATCTACAAATAATGTCATAAATATTTTATTTAAACAAAAAATGGCACATTTTTCCTTCAAAATAGATGTAAATTTTTTTCGAAATTCAAAGTATAATATTAATATTAAATTTTAAAATTACCCATATTTATTTCCTATTTTTGATTAATAAATCTGGGAAAATATAATTTATTTCTGCTGAATAAAATTCTTACAAAACCGTCGAATAAAAAAAATTAATAACCAATTATTTATTGCATGCATAAATAAATAAGTTACAATCATAATTAACGTTATTTTTCTACACAGAAATTGTAATCAAGTTTTAATAAAATTGGAGATGCAATTTGATGTATTTTTAAGAATGTTTTTTTTTATAAGTCATGACACAATCGTCATACCTTAAGACTCGCACGTGATGATCAATGACGCAAGCGATTCTCGAGTCGAGGCTTTCCTGCTGCTTTTCATTGCCATCAACAAGATTATTTAGCCAAGAAACGAGAATCTCTAGTTGTCCACATGCGTGCATTACAAAAACGACTGCGATACTGCAACCTGCAGTTGCTATTGAGTGCATTACAAATGCGCAACACCAATGAGTAGAAATGACAATTCTGTAGGCTGGATTCGTTTGGGGATCGAAAATAACGTAATAGCTGGGATAAGCCAAAGGTCGAATAGTCATATTCAATTCGGCTATCACAACGTTTCCTCTTAATAGAGGCATTATACCTGCGTACGATTTTAATACTCCATAATTTAATTCAATTAATATTCAACGTTTAGCTGACTTAATAGTTATTATTTCGTAATAATTCTATGCAATTTTTATGAATGATTTTAAAAAAAATTTATTATTGCTAAAGTGATGATTTTCTTTTCAATTATCTATATAATTATATTACATTTTTAGATCGAAAAATATGATCGATTGTGTGGAAGGAAAATTAATTGAATTTTGTCATGGGTTTTTTTTTTAATTTTGCAAACTTCGATATTGTTTGATTTTTATTTTTATTTCATTTAATTTTTAAGCGATTCCTTAGTACCAAACTTGTCTTTCCCATGTTTGTTTTCCGAGAGTTTTTAGAGTTGCATTACAAACTATTTTTCAACAATTTCATTTACGATTGTACAATTACAATATTGTAAACACGTCTTCTTTTGGGATATACAAAATGTTGGGCTTAAAAGAAGCTTCAGAATTTTTGCTTCAGAATTTTTGGACTCAAATTTTAATTTGAATCCAAAAATTCTGAAGTAATTCAACAAACTGTTGGAATTCCATTAGGAATGCATTCTAGATTTTTATTTTGTAAAATTTCCAAATCACTATTTTTATTTAAAAAAGAGGGTTCAACATTTACAATTTTTTTTTCAACAGGAATTTTTGTTTTTTTTTTGCACTTACTCAAAGCATTAGATATAATTTCATAATTCGAGAGATCACAACAATATGTGACAAGATAACAATAAAAATAACGTCATTGTTTTTTACTTCTAAGCAGTAATTTTTTAAATATCTTATTGACAGATGATTAATAAATTATAAAGAATAAATTATTTTTCTTGTTTATTAATAAATAATTTTTCATTATTACGAGTTAATAATAATAATAATATTAATACATTTTTTATTTAAAAAGTAATAATATAAAAATTCATTACCTATCCATTTCTAAGGAATCATTTTTTTATAATTTGTTCACAGTTGATTGAAAAATGCTGTTGATTATATTGCGAGGTTTTTCTCGTGCAAGAAAATAATTTATTTTTCTTCTTCATTATCATGAATTAATAATAATTTAAATAATAATATTAATTAATTATAATAATTATTATTATAAAAAATTATACTAATTATAATTATACATAAAAAATGTATAATTATAATAATTATACATTAGTATAATTATAAAAATGTATAATTATACTAATTATACATTTTTTTTAAAATTATAATTAATTACACATTTTTTTGTAATTATAATTAATTATACATTTTTTATTCAATAAGTAATGGCGGAATAAAAATTCGGTACCTGCATAAAAAAGACCACCACCGTACATAAATACGGCACATATTACAGAACCGAATCGTCCAAATAATGCATGAGTTAGCATAATATCTCGATCACCAGAATTGCCAACTCTACGCCAATCGGCGACAAGATGTTCGATGCATTGGCCGATATCTTTACGGCCACTTATAAGCGAGCCATATTTCAGAATGGCCATTACGCAAAAACTCAGAGCTCCGACAAGCTTAACCCTAACACCCGTATTTTTTTCCTTGACAAAAGTATAGAGACTTCCAGGTACCAAAATAAAACCGAGAAGAAATGAGCAAACGACTATAAGAAGTTTAGCAAAATATTTCTCAACTCCTCCAGCTTCATGACTCAATGGCCAAACTCCAAGAGGCTTAAGGAGCCACCGATTAATTTGTATAGCGTATTCCACGTCAATTTCGTGACGGACATTTTTTTTCGACAAACTTGAATTATTGTTGTTCCTATCCAACATTTCGTCACTCATCCTATTAGCTCGACTACGTATTTGTAACTGACAGTCCAGAAATCACAAACTTGTGGCAAACCTGACGTTGAAAAAAATCTGAAGCTTCTGCGCAAATGCAAGAAAGTTGCGTCGGCGCGAATAAAAAATTCAGAAGTTTGATTACAGAAAAAGAGTTGGAATAAAAAGCACTTCAACTTTATCATTGTCGACAGTTCTCTTAGCTGAGTAAAATGGATGAGAAAAAAAAAACAGGAACTGATGCAATGGTCGTCTATGAATAAGCTCGAAAGAAGGAAATGCTATCAAGTTTGATTTTTTTTTCTTCCGGATAGAGGGTGTTTTTTTTATTCAACTGACGTGGTGGAGATTTTATGTTTTAACGTAAAAATTGATAGCAAGATAATGGCTTTCATAGTGGAATTTTTTTTTACTTACATGGTGCAGATTTTATTATAAAATTTTTAAATTTTGCTTCCGGATAAAAGAATTATTTTTTTTTTTTCGAAATCTGACGTGTTTGAGATTTTATTCTGAAACCTTAAAAAAATTGTCAGCAAGATGTTTTTATGTAGAAAAAGTTTTTCTTTTTTACAGACGTAGCGCAGATTTTGTTGGGAAATGTAAAAAAATTGTTTCCGGATAGAAGAATTTTTTTTTTTTTTTTTCGAATTCTGTCGTGTTGGAGATTTTATTCTGAAACCTTAGAAATTGTCAGCAAGATGTTTTTATGTAGAAAAAGTTTTTCTTTTTTACAGACGTAGCGCAGATTTTGTTGGGAAATGTAAAAAAATTGTTTCCGGATAGAAGTATTTTTTTTTTTTTTTCGAATTCTGTCGTGTTTGAGATTTTATTCTGAGATGTTAAAGAAATTGTCAGCAAGATGTTTTTATGTAGAAGAAGTTTTTCTTTTTTACTGACGAAGTGCGGATTTTATTGTGAAATGTCAGAAAATTGTCATCAATAGCTTATGTGGAAGAAGTTTTTTTTTTTTAATGACGTAGTGCAGATTTTTATTATGAAATGTCAGAAAATTGTCATCAAGCTAATAGCTTATGTGGTAGAAGTTTTTCTTTTTTAATTACGTAGTGCAGATTTTTATTGTGAAATGTCATAAAATTGTCATCAAGATAATAGCTTATGTGGTAGAAGTTTTTCTTTTTTAATTACGTAGTGCAGATTTTTATTGTGAAATGTCATAAAATTGTCATCAAGATAATAGCTTATGTGGAAGAAGTTTTTTAATGACGTAGTGCAGATTTTTATTGTGAAATGTCAGAAAATTGTCAGTAAGATAATAGCTGTTGGTCTTTCTGCTCGTTCCTGCAATTATTCTTTCCAGAGCGGTTAGAAAATTGCTAAGATATACGTTCGACGTTTATTTCGCTGTCACTTGTGCAGAAAAAGAAAGTTGTGGCTTTGTGGATGAGTGAAGAGTAATTTAGGAGAAAAGAGTGTTTTTTTTAGTTGTGAGAATTAGACAGAAATGTTTGACTCGTGTATTGACGAAACTAATTCAATACTTACATTCTTGAATATCATTTACATCATCTACATAATTGGTAAGTTTTATTATAGTTTGTCGGTGATTGTTATAATTTTTTTTTACTCCTGCTTCAGATATGATTTTTATAGTAAATTGTACAACGACTTAATCCATGACTGCTCGTAACATGTTCAAATATCCCATAGACGTCTTAACGACCTGAAAATTCGGTTTTAAGGTTGACATAAGATGGAATTTGGTGCGGAATATTTTTTCACGGTGTTATTTTGACATGAGATATTTGATGAGTTATTTTTTTCAGATGGTTATTTTGACATGATATTTTTTTCACGTGGTTATTTTAATATAGGATATTTGGTGCGCGATATTTTTTTCACGTGATTAATTTGAAATGGGATATTTGGTACGGAATATTTTTTCACAGGTCTATTTTGACATGAGATATTTAATGGGAATTTTTTTTTCACGTGGTTATTTTGACATGAGATATTCGGTGCCAGATATTTTTTTCACGTGATTATTTTGACATGAGACATTTGGTGCCAGATATTTTTTTCACGTGATTATTTTGACATAAGATATTTGGGGCGGGATATTTTTTTCACATGGCTATTTTGACACGAGATATTTGTTACGGGATAATTTTTTCACATGGCTATTTTGACATGAGATATTTAATGGGAATTTTTTTTTACGTGGTTATTTTGACACGAGATATTTGATGCGAGATATTTTTTTCACGTGATTATTTTGACATGAGATATTTGGTGCGAGATATTTTTTTCACGTAATTATTTCAACATGAGATATTTAATAGGAATTATTTTTTTCTCGTGATTATTTTAACATGAGACATTTGGTGCGAGATATTTTCTTCACGTGGTTATTTTGACATGGGATATTTGTTGCGAGATATTTTTTTACGTGGTTAATTTAATATAGGATATTTGGTGCGAGATATTTTTTTCACGTGATTAATTTGAAATGGGATATTTGGTGCGGAACATTTTTTCACAGGTCTATTTTGACATGAGATATTTAATGGGAATTTTTTTTTTCACGTGGTTATTTTGACATGAGATATTTGGTGCGAGATAATTTTTTCACGTGGTTATTTTGACATGAGACATTTGGTGCCAGATATTTTTTTCACGTGATTATTTTAACATGAGATATTTGGGGCGGAATATTTTTTTTACATGGCTATTTTGACACGAGATATTTGGTGCGGGATAATTTTTTCACATAGGTATTTTGACATGAGATATTTAATGGGAATTTTTTTTCACGTGGTTATTTTGACATGGGATATTTGTTGCGAGATATTTTTTTCACGTGGTTATGCTGACATGGGATATTTGGTGCCGGATATTTTTTTCACGTGGTAATTTTACCATGATATATTTGATGCGAGATATTTTTTTCACAGGATTATTTTGAAACTTGTAAAATTATCGAGAAATTCTGTTTTATTGAATGATACTCACACTTGCAAAACATTGGAACGACAATTGAATCGCTCCACCCGCTGTTAGAGTTACTGGATTGTGGGACATTTCAATAATGAGGCAAACGACAAGAGGTTGTCTTCCAGGCAGGCGATGCCAGTCAATCATATAAGTTACTTCACCGATTTTTGTGGACTATATTATGACACACCATAAATAAAAATAAAATAATTCAATATTCAAGATAAAAGAATTCAAAAGCGTAAAAAAAATATACCTCCTCCGTGAGAAGTTCACCGATGTAACAAAACGAGTATATATTGAACAGAAATGTGGTGAAGAGCGTTAGATAAGCCAATATTCCAATTATATTTTTGCTCTCTTTTTTCCATTCCTGATAACAAGTGCGAGACTCTATCGTCACTAAAATTGAATCAATAGCTCGTAGAAGCTCTTTCAATGAAATATAACAATTATTTTTACCAGCAAATTAAAATATCCCAAAACGCACAGTTCGACAGTTCCACCGCCTAAATCAACTAGGCATATTTCTCGAAGCATTTTTTCTGCGGATGAGATGAACCTGTACGAATAATGGATATCATTTTTTCGTCCATTTGCTTAAAAATTTCTGGATTTAGAACATTTAAATATATTATAAACAATTGTAATCTTCCAAAAGCAAAAAAAAATCTTGTCCTCTTTTTCGAAAGGCTTCAATATTTTATTTATTTCGAATTTATTAATTAGGGCGTAATTTTGAATTTTTTTTTAATAATAAAAATGGCGTAAGATTCGAAGTAATAAGATGGTTACAAATCTAGTTTGGAATATCTAAAATGAAAATTATTTACAAAAACTTTATGAAGAACTATTTAACAAAATATTGTCAATTTTACAAAACTTAGACAGTTCACGCTGTTTTTTTTTAATCAAGAAGTTATAAAATCTAAATTTCTGTATATATTTTGTCAAAAATTGCAATAATTAAGGATGAGCTGCTGCCTCCGTTGAAATAGTTCTTAAGGTAGTTCTGTCGGTACGCCGGAGTCATAAATCTCAGAGTCTATATGACATTAAAAAATAATCATACGCATCACTTTGACTGCCTCAATAATAATATCAAAAATATTCGAGCATCCTTCGAAATTGTCGTCATCAAATTAAAACAATTATTTGTAAATAGTTGATATGTTTAGTGCGGATTTGACTTCATTTTTACGATAATTAGGTTAGGAAACGTCATTTGGCCCGGTATCGTGCACTTTGACCTCAGTTCAATTAAACATTATTCCGGAGACTTCACCTTTTTTCATGATGCTTCAATTTCTGAATGATTTGCGAATCCGTAGTACTTTTTATTTTTTCTCTATCTTTGATCTAAGTATGTTAATTTTCGATTTAAAGACCAATTTTTCCAGCCCTCCTGTGAGCGCCGTGTAAAAAGATCGATTTTCAAATTTTAATTGTTCATTCAGATACTCGGTAAAAGCCTTCAAGATTTTGTACAAATAAAATTGAATAGCTAAATTACAACATGTCAAAAATTCATGCATGCGAGTTTGGATTGCCTTCACGACAGAACTGCCTTAAATTACAGGTGATTCAAATTTCAAAGTCACACACACATACTGACATTTTTTTCAAACCACTTTGATCGACATTCTGAGAACATGACGAAATCTCGAAAAAAAAGTTGCAAAGTAGAATTTTGCACATTGCTTCCTCATTAATTTTCAGTTTTTAACACTATGTGGAAATTTACTCATTTTGCTTCCTCATAGAGGAAGCTTTGTTTTCATGAAATTTTTTTTTTAGAGATTTTCATGTCAGTATGCTTAGAATCACCTAAAACGTCGAGAAAAGTGGTTTAGAAAAAATGTCCGTATGTATGTATGTGTGTGTGTGTGTGTGTGTGCTGGGCTTCGAAAATTCAATCTCCTCTCACTCGGTAACCGTTCGAGCGATCCGGCTCAAATTTGGCACGCAAGTAGAGTAGCTGCCCCTCTTTGAATGTTGTGATTTTTGCCAAAATATGTGAAGTCATTAAGATTTTATGTTGATTTTAATTTGTTGAAAAAAGGGCGTGGTCGCTCTAACTTTCGTAAAAGTTCGCCGATTTGGCTAAATAGTTCTTCATAACTGAAGATACGTTCAATGTTGTATGGTATTGAATTTCGACGAAATCGGTAAAGCGGTTCGCATTTTATAGAATTTTGAATTTTTCGAAAAAAATAGATTTTGATCTAAATTACGTCGAATTTCAACAAATGAACAGAAATTTTGTACAGACGAAAAATAACATTCAGAAATGCCATGTACCAAATTTGGTGATGATCGGTAAAGTCGTTCGGATTTTACACCATTTTTCATTTTAAAAAAATGTAGATTTTCGCTATAACTTCCGGAAAAGTTGAGAAAGTACGACAAAAATTTGTATTTAATCAAAATTAGATGTAACGGTGTTTGCAGAGGTGATTTATAGCTGTATAAAACACCTCTGCAAAAGAGACACAAGGTATAAAAAAAAAGATGCAAAGTAGAACCTTGCACATTGCTTCCTCATTATTTTTCGCTTTTTACAAAGCTTCCTCTATGAGGAAGCCAAAATTGAATAATATACTGCTTCCTCACAGAGGGAGCTTTGTAAAAAGCGAAAAATAATGAGGAAGCAATGTGCAAGGTTTTTTCCTCTATGAGGAAGCCAAAATTAATAAATAAGCTTACTCAATGTGCAAAGTTCTACTTTGCAACTTTTTTCGTTACGTATATAGTTTTTGAAGAATTCAAAATCAGAAAAAATCCAAACCGCTTTACCGATCATGACCAAATTTGGTAGGTAGCATCGCCGAATGTTACTTTTCATCTGTAGAAAATTTTAGTTGATTTGGTGAGATTTGACGTGAGTTAGAGCAAAACGAATATATTTTTGAAAAATTCTAAATCCCATAAAAACCGAACGTTTTTACAGATTCATTCCAAATTCAATACCAATCCTCCTTTAACATAGCTTTATGAATAAAAAATTATTTAGCTCAATAGCTAAAAATTTGCGGATGCTAGAGAGCGTACAGACATTTTTCGAAAATTGCAAAGTCAAATAAAATTGGAACATGTTTAAAAATTTGTTTGAAAATTAAATTTTAGTCAGATTGTTAAAGCAATTCTTGAGATATGTACGTATGGATTTTGAGTGACGGCATACATCCATCCATTTTTTTCTAAACCACTTTTCTCGACGTTTTAGACCATTTTGAGTGTACTGACATAACAAACTCGAAAAAACAATTTCGCACAAAAACAAAGCTTCCTCTATGAGGAAGCAAAAAAGCTAAAATTATGCTTGAATTGAAAACTCACCTCAAGGCTCGAACATGATGAGTTATGATGTCAGACAACCTGCTATCAAAGTTGCCACATGTCTTTCCTTCGCCATCGTCCTGAACGAGTTCACCGAGTTTCTCCATTAGAATTTTTAGTTGTCCGCAAGCGTGCATAACAATCACAACAGCGAGACTGTAACAAGTCACTCCAATCGAGTGCGCTAAAAAAGTAGCAATTACTTGGCTCGTGTATATAATTTCATAGACAGGAGTTTCCGCAGCGAGGGTCGTGCCAAAGTGACTGGGTACTGCGAACGATCTTACTGACACAACTTGTGTCACATTTTCGCTTGTCACAGCGGAAGAGCCTTTTTTTAACATAAATGGCAAAATAGCGTACCAAGTAGCGCCAGAAAAAGTAAAAGCTGCACAAATTCTCGTGACCAAATGTCCGTACCGCGCGTATTCCATCATAATTTCTCTTTTAGCCAGGGAATCGGTTCCCAACCAGTCGTTTTCTATGTGCGACATGCATTTTTCGATGTCTCGTCGACGGGAACGTAAAAAAATGTATTTCGTTCCCGCCATTATTGCAAACAAAGCACGAGCTATGAGATTGCAAATCTGAACTGTATCCTTGGCGTCTAAGGCGATGTACAAAACTATCGGAATCGTACGTATACCGATACCGAAGTAACAAACTATCACCGAAATAGTGGAGTACACGAAACGCCAAGAAAATTTGCCTTTGTTGCCCCAATCCCAAACACCGAGAACCGTCAAAAATCGACGACATATCTGCACTGCGTAAGCTGCGTCGTTCTTGAAATTACTTTTTGACTCCTCCGATGTCAGCTTAACGATTTTTTTTTCTGGTATTAACTGGTTCATTGTAATTCGATCTTTCTTAAAAGGGCGCTAAAAAAAAGCTTGGCTAAGAATGCTACGAAATAGTTAGCCCAACCAAATTAGCGGTTAAGATGAGCGAGTCACCTCAAAATTCAATTGCACCGCAATTGCACAAAAATAAATTTGCACCGAGGTAAAAAATTATCACTGAGCGAGCACATAAAGAGGAACATTTTCATAAGTGGAATTTTTTTTAGACGTCTTTTTCGTCGGTGCAAATATTCATTTCATTTTGCATTTGTTGTAGAGCTTAAGTTGCATAATTAAATCAAACTGGTCTTGCTATATATAATTTACTAATTGAAATAAGTATAGAAATTTCTATTTGAAGATCGTTTGCAGATTATATACTCAGCGTGCAGAAAATTTTTATCTGCGTAGTAACTTTTGTGAAACATCGACAAATTCAAATTTGTATGCTTGGTCCAGACAGAGTCTGCGTTCGAAGACAATTGTACATTGCAAAACAAATTTGGTCCAGTGGTGCAATCATAACTTTACGACAATTGTAATATGGAAAAAATATTTGTACCGATGAATTTAGTTAAAAAATGCCTCTTATGAAAATATTTCACTTTTTCTGTTCGCTCAGTTGTATTTCTGTTGTTCGGGTATACTAAATTCCCTTTGAATATCTTTTGCAAAAGAACTACTCATTTCTACAATGAATTTTTCCCTGCGTAGTACTTTTTCAACTAACTGTCTGCGTATGGAGAGAATTAGACCTTGCGAAGCAAATGTGGTTCAGCGATGCAACTTCAACTCTGCGACAAGGGTAAAATAGAAAGAATATTTGCACCAATGAATTTTGCGATAAATAAAAAATTCCAGTTATGAAAATGTTCCACTTTAAGTGCTTGTTAATTAGCAGATTTGTTAAAATCAAGGTAATAGATTTCTGATGAGCAGCAACTTTTAATTTTCAGGATTTTGAAGTGACTCAGTCTCTTAAATACAACCAAGTTCGAGGTTGTACCAACCAAGCTTTTTATCTGAGTGGTTCCCCCTCGAGTGGCGACTTCTTACTAGACCCCAACTCGAGCGTACCTGCAATTAACTGACGTGGAACTTTGTATATTGCTAAACTTGTGCATGCGCGCGTCGAAAATTCTAGGAAATGGAAAATCTCTTTCGTGGAAAAACTGCCCGTTCGAGGAAAATGTTGGGGAGCGAAAACTTTTTTCAGTTCTTTTACAGCAGCAATACAGATTGTAACATAGAAACACTATACGATTTTGTCTTGAACCTCGTCATTGCTTTGTTGTGATTTGGTCGACAGTTTATTTTTCATCGACTGAGGAAGAAATTTTTTTCGCGATTTTCATGTCAAAACGTTTAAAATGGTCTGAAACATCAAGAAAAGTGGTTTAGAAACATTGTCCGGATGTGTGTGTGTGTGTGTGTGTGTGTGATGAAAGGCCAAAAATTCATATAACTGTGTCTTATAAAGTATTTGACCGAATCAGCTAAAATTTAAACAACATGTACAGTACTGGCTACTCTTCAATTGATATAAATTTTACAAAAATCGCTTAACGCATTTTTTTTTTATAAGAATTTTGAAATTTTGAAAAAAGTATGTAAATGCTGTAACTCGAACGAATTTTTAGCTATCAGGCTGAAACTTCGTACTAAAATTGAACATAGTGATACGATCTTTGGTATTGAATTTGGGCCAATTCGATAAAGTGGTTCGGTTTTTATGAGATTTTGAATTTTTCGAAAAATTTTCGTTTTGCTCTAATTCGGGTAAAATTTCAACTAATCGACTGAAATTTTCTACACAGGAGAAATAACATTTAGCCCTGCTACGTGCCAAATTTGGTGATGATCGGTAAAGCGGTTCGGATTTTACGTGATTTTGAATTTTTTGAAAAAATTTTTGGTGTCGCTCTGGATTTCGCAAAACTTAAAAAATTATCAATTTCGTCAATAATTTCAACAAATTGTTACGAGTTGCTTTAGCCGTTTATGAAGGATATGTGGTATGAGTTAAAAGTTAAAATAAGTTTAAAAAGTTTTTAAAAGTTTTAAAAAAGTCAAAATAAAATATAAGTGCAAAATGAAAAGCCATAGTGTTAAACTTCAAAGAACATAAAACACAGGTATTTATCATTACATAACCAATATACAGGAAAAATATTAAAACAAAATACAATATGATGAATCATTCATACAGACAGGCTAATTTTTTCAACCAACAAATATACGGATACAAATTGTAAATAAAGCAAAAGGTCACAAACTGAACATCGGTAAGTTCGCAAAGATGTAAGAGGAATTCGACTAAAATAACGAAAAGTGGAAAAAGCAGAGTTAACACGAACAGTATTATTTTTATATTTTCTACACACAATATTATTTACATATATTTTCTTTGTTTGTATATAGATGTAAACTATAAAATGAAAATAACGGTTTCTGAAGAGGCCCTGATCAGGGTGAAACGTTAAAAAAAATTTTTAAATAAATTTAAAAAAAAAATTTAAACCGTCATTCGCCGAAGCAACTCATACCAAATAATGTTCAAATTTCGCAAAGTTTTCTCTATGAGAAAGTTCAAAACAAAATAAAGAAACTTTGCATCTTTTTTTTACGTTCCGTATATGTTTTATAGAAGTTCATATGAAATCGCAATCATCGAAAAAGATAGTCGTGTAAGTGAAAGACAATAACGAAAGTTTATTAATCGATGTAAATTATTACATCGATTCCACAAACGTATTTCGATACTTTATTAAAAGAGCTTAAGGGGCAACGATTTGTTTAAGAGAAATTTAGACACTTAATTATACAGTAGAAATAATTTTGTACAATTTTGTGAATGTATTGTTTTGAAAATGAATTTGTTAATTTGTCGGTCTTGCAAATATGTCGTAAAATTATAAGGAAAAAAAATTAATAAAATTTATAAGCTGTCGAATTATCGGTGAATGAAAGTAACTAAATGAAGGATTATTTTACTGCGACAAATAGGTAAGTACAGTAAGTCCGTTAGTAAGGTTTTTTATGTTAATTCATTACCATAAATAATAATTTTACCTAGATGGAAATAAAAATATATGTGTTACATTTTTACATTTTTGATACATTTTTCTAATATAACTAATTCTAATATATATTTGTATGTAAATTATACAATTTATTGGTAGAAATAAATAAATAAATATATCATATCATGATAACACAAATTTATTTTACTTTTTTACTATTCGTTTGATTACGAATTTTTACATAGAATCATAAAATGATTCAATCCATGACAGTTCTTAGCATGTTTAAATACCCCATAAAATTCCTGACCACCTAAAAAACATGATGACACTTGTTATAAATTAAGGAATTTATTTAAATATGTACAATTGTTACGACACTTACACTTGCGAAACATTTGAGCGATAATTTTATCGTTCCACCCGCTGTAAGAGTCACAGGATTATGAGACATAACAATAATAAGACCCATGGCCAGTGATTGTTTTCCGGGTAGTCGATGCCAGTCAATCATATAAGTCACTTCACCAACTTTTGTGCACTAGTTAACGTATAAAAAATAAATAAAAATTGTGTATTCATCAAATTTTACTTTGTAGCGTTTATAATAAATGGCAGCTATTCCGAATGTACCCGAATTATATTATTTGTCAAGATAATATTTCCTTTATTGATATCACGTGTATATCCACATTTTTTCAGCTAAACTAAATTTCTACCAATCAAATATCGAAATCCAAAATATTTGCAACAAATAAAGATTTATTTATTTTCAAACAGTGTTGATTTGAGTTCCTTTTATACTTTTCTATGGCCTTTTGAAGCTTTTTACAAATAGAATATAAGAAACGTCCGGAAAAATGCCATATCGAATTTTGTAAATCATTTATATTTGCGTGACATTTAAAATAAAGATCTAATCATTTGATTTTATTGAACTTTATTGAACTTTAAGGGGACCGAGAAATCGAAAAATCATGAAAATTAAATAATCATGCAGTTTCACATAGAAAACTTTCTGATTAATAAAAAAAATCACTTATTTTGTCGAGGTCTTCGGTGCATTTGTTTTTCCTTCCGCAGTATTTTTTTAAATGAAATTTTCACTTCTGCGAAAGATTTTTGTAAAAATAATTCGGTATTGGAAAATAAATTTGTCCTGATGCAACCTTAACAAAACCTTCAAAATCCTAAAAAATTTTTAAAAAAATTCTTATATGCAAATATTCCTCATTTTTGCTAGTCTAATGAATTTTTTTAATTAAGAGAAAAGATTTCATATGTGCCATTGCAGTGCCATTTAATTTTCATAATTTTTGGAATCTTCGGCTCCCTTAAGGAAATACCTCTTGAGTGAGAAGTTCACCGATGTAACAGAATGAGTATATGTTGAACATAAACGTGACGAAGGACAGTAGAAGGGCTACAATTCCAATGATACTTTTGGTCTCTCGATTCCATTCCTGATGACAATAGTGAGAGACTCTATGGTCATTAATATTGTCACAAAAGCTCGGCGAAGCTATCGCAATAAAATATATAGCAACTGTTTTTTTACCAGTAAATTATAATATCCCACAATGCACATACAAATAGTGCCACCACCGAGATCGACTAGGCATATTTCCCGCAGCAACTTTTCAGCAGATGAGATAAACCTTTATGAATCATTAACCCATTATGGTGTTGCCTATAAATGTTCTAATTTTCTAACCACTCTTATGCTATATGGAAAGAGCGCCTTCAATTATAGACAAGTTTCTAATGCGAGACATTTTCTGTAAATTCGACCACTTTTATTTGTAGTTATTATTTTTTTTCACTCGTTCAGAATTTTGTTAGATTTTTTAATTATGACATACTGGTGCTAAAATGTGTCTTATATGGTACTGAAAAAAAAATTTGAAATCTTCCTAAAAATCTTAACAAATTATAAAAAATCCGAATTCACATAAATAAACGTTTGACCAGTTGCCTGCAGTAGATTAATTTTTTTTCTGTTTTAGAA
This sequence comes from Ephialtes manifestator, assembly GCA_963970395.1. NCBI lineage: Eukaryota > Metazoa > Arthropoda > Insecta > Hymenoptera > Ichneumonidae > Ephialtes > Ephialtes manifestator. Next base: position 20,538,396 of record OZ019980.1, read on the forward strand.
AAAATAGAAATAGAAGTAGAATTTTTTCGTGAACTTTTTTTTTCTCGAGATTTTCATGTCAGGACACTCAGAATGGTCTAAAACATCCAGAAAAGTGGTTTAGACAAAATGTCCGTATGTGTGTTTGCACAATTTTTTATTAGCACGATAGCTGTCGCTATTTTTAAGATATCGGACTCAAATTTGAACCACGAGTAAACTGTCGTTCAACAAGGTATGGGATTGAATTTGGAGTTAATCCATCAAGGTATTCAAAATTTATGGCATTTTGATTTTTTTGGAGAATGTCAGCTCGGGCTCTAACTCCCGCAATTTTTATGATATCCGGCTCAAACTTGGACCAGAAGTGGACTGTTATCAAATAGTGTTTGGGATTAAATTTGGTGTCAATCCGTTAAGGGGTTCACAATTTATGGCATTTTTTAAATTTTTTACATTTTTTGTTCGTCCTCTAACTTTCGCGATTTTTAAAACATCGGGCTCAAATTTGGTCTACAAGTGGACTGTTATTAAATAAAGTTTAGGAGTGAATCTCACGTCAACCCGTTAAGGGGTTTAAAATTGATGGCATTTTGAATTTTTTGTTTGTGCTCTAACTTCCGCCATTTTTAAGATATCGGGCTCAAATTTGATCCACAAGTAGAGTGTGGGTAAACTAAGCATCAGTTCGAATCTGGCGAGAATCTGTCAAGGGGTTCAAAACTAATGCCATTTAAAATTTTTTGAAACAAGGCTGCAAAGTAGAACTTTGCAAATTGCTTCCTCATTATTGTTGGATTTTTACAAAGCTTCCTCCATGAGGAAGCCAAAATAGATTAACATGCTTCTTCATAGAGGTAGATTTGTAAAAATCCAACAATAATAAGGAAGCAATTTGCGAAGTTTTTTTCACTCATTCAGAATTTTTCAGATTTTTAAATTATGGCATGCTGGTGTTAAAATGTGTCTTGTATGGCACTGGAATACTAAGACTATTCCAAGAAATTCAAAGAAATTTGAAAAATTCCTAAAAATCTGAAGAAATTCTAAAATATCTGAATTAACATAAATAAACTTTTGACCAATTGCCTGTAGAAGATTTTTTTTTTTCTATTTTTTAATAATTTTTAAAAATAAAAAAAGCTTAAAAACTATAAGAAAAATCTTGCCCACTAATCTTAACGACCTTTCAGGGCGTTTTAGACGTTTTGGCCATTTTTTCCTACCATAAAAATGTCGAATTCTCAAATTTAAAAAAAAAAAGAAAATTTTTTTCCATGAGGAAAAAAAAAACAAAATGTTGCAAGTGCATAAAAATATTCCTAAATATATCGGAGTGAACTTTCCAGCGAATAAAAGTCGAGAAAGCATTGAAGGCGCCTTTTGTGAAAAAAAAGAAATAGACGTTTGAATATGAAACTCGCCTTAAAACCCTGACATGATGATTTATGACTTCGGACAGTCTGTTATTGAAGTTTTCGTACGTCCTTCCTTCGTCGTCCACCTCAACAAGTTCACCGAGTTTCATCATGAGAATCTGAAGTTGTCCACAAGCGTGCATGACAATCACAACAGCGAGACTGTAACAGCTGACTGCGATCGAGTGCATTAAAAAAGTAGCGACAACTTGGCTGGTGTATATAATCTCATAAACAGGAGTTTCCGAGGCGCGCAATGTGCCAAAATGACTGGCTACTCCGAAAGATCTTACTGCGACAACTTGTGTCCCATTTTCATTAATGGCAGTGGAAGAATTTCTTTTAAACACAAATGGCAAAGTAGCGTAAAAAGCCGCGCCGGAAAAAGCGATACCAGCGCAAATATTGGTAACCAAATGTCCGTATCTCGCGTACGTCAACATTATTTCTCTTTTTGCCGATGAACCATTAGCCAGCCAATCAAATTCAATATGCGATATGCATTTTTCGATATCTCGTCGACGAGAATGCAAATAAATATATTTGGTTCCCGCGACTATTCCAAATATAATTCGAGCTATGAGAATGCAGATTTGTGCGGAACCCTTAGCGTCTAGGGCTATATAAAAAAATATTGGTATCGTTCGTATTCCGATGGCGTAGTAACAAATTATTACCGATATATTTGATAGCACGACACGCGACCAAAAATTGCCACTCTTTCCCCAATTCCACACACCGAGAAACGTCAAAAATCTACGACTAATTTGAACTGCGTAAGCGGCGTCGCTTTTTAACCTTTTTTCCAACGTCTCCGATGTCAGCCTAGCAATATATTCCTCTTGTTCGTGTTGGTGCATTTTGATTCGATTTTTCTTCAACTTGCTCCCCCTTCGAATATACGTTCCTTACTACTCTTCAGTTTTGCCGCAACTCGGGATCAACTGACGTGGAAACTCGATATGTAACTCGCATTGCGATTGCGCACATCCATTATTTCAGGAAGCAAGAAAAACGTCGAGAACAAAGTATTATTTTCTTTTCTTCTTCCGGGGTGAATACAAGTTACACCATTTATGTGTTTTGCATCGTTTACAAAGGTTTATCAGTTTTTTTTACGGCGTTCGTTCAATACTCGGTTGGTCGTAGCTACAAATTTGTTTTGATTATTTATGGAGCAGGATTGGAAATGTATTTTTCGATTTTTCAAGCCCAATGGGTTCAAAATGTCCAGAAATCACATTTAGAACAAACGTCCGATAATGTGTGTGTTCAAACATTTATAACTCGAGAACGGCTTGAGTGACAGTGTTGAAATTTTACAGGCAAGTGAAATAACACGACCTCTTTATTTACTGCTATTTTTAACAAAATGCATACAAGAGTTCAAATTTTATGACACTGAATTTTTCGATAAATGTTAGTAAATGCTCTAGACTTTGCGAATTTTGAGATAGCAAGCTCAATATTTATTTACAAGTGAAGTAATGTTCGAGGTCTATTGGGATTGAAGTTGAGTCAATCCCGGCCGAAGAAGAAACGTCCGCGGCCGTTTCGGCTCGGACATTTCGGCGCGGCCGTTTCGGCGCCCGGACGTTTCGGCGCCGGCACGTGTCGGCGCCGAGTCGTTACGGCGCGAGACGTTTCGGCACCTAAAAGAACGCAAAGAACCTAAAGTAAATCATAAAAACGAGACCCTAAAAAACCTAAACGAATCTAAAGGATTTACAGAACCTAACCTACTGTAATGTCGGTCTTCGTATTTTAGCATCTGTTCGGTGTGGGTGCAAAATCGGATTTCATCCGAAATTCGGATGTATAAAGTCGGCCTTCGTATTTTAGCATCTGGTCAGTGTTGGTGCAAAGTCGGATTTCATTTAGAATTGGGATGTATAAAGTCGGTCTTCGTATTTTAACATCTGGTCGGTGTGGGTGAAAAGTCGGATTTTATCCAAAATTGGGATGTATAAAGTCGGTGTGGGTGAAAAGTCGGATTTTATCCGAAATTGGGGAGTGTAAAGTCGGTTGTAAGGTCGGTAAAGCCTATTTTGGCATCTGGTCGGTGTGGGTGCAAAGTCGGATTTTATCCGAAATTAACGAGTGTAAAATCGGTGCGCCTATTTGCGCACCTGGTCGGTGCGGGTGGAAAGTCGGATTTTATTCGAAATTGGGGAGTATAAAGTCGGTCTGCCTATTTTGGCATCTGGTCGGTGTGGGTGCAAAGTCGCATTTTACCCGAAATTGAGATGTATAAAGTCGGTCTGCCTATTTTAGCATCTGTTCGGTGTGGGTGCAAAGTCGGATTTCATCCGAAATTCGGATGTATAAAGTCGGCCTTCGTATTTTAGCCTCTGATCAGTGTGGGTGCAAAGTCGGATTTCATTTAGAATTGGAATGTATAAAGTCGGTCTTCATATTTTAGCATCTGGTCGGTGTGGGTGAAAAGTCGGATTTTATCCAAAATTGGATGTATAACGTCGGTGTGGGTGGAAAGTCGGATTTTATCCGAAATTGGGGAGTGTAAAGTCGGTCTGCCTATTTTGGCATCTGGTCGGTGTGGGTGCAAAGTCGAATTTTATCCGAAATTTGGATGTATATAGTCGGTCTGCCTATTTTGGCATCTGGTCGGTGTGGGTGCAAAGTCGGATTTTATCCGAAATTGGGGAGTGTAAAGTCGGTGCGCCTATTTGCGCACCTGGTCGGTGTGGGTGGAAAGTCGGATTTTATCCGAAATTAACGAGTGTAAAGTCGGTGCGCCTATTTGCGCACCTGGTCGGTGCGGGTGGAAAGTCGGATTTTATTCGAAATTGGGGAGTATAAAGTCGGTCTGCCTATTTTGGCATCTGGTCGGTGTGGGTGCAAAGTCGGATTTTACCCGAAATTGAGATGTATAAAGTCGGTCTGCCTATTTTAGCATCTGTTCGGTGTGGGTACAAGTCGGATTTCATCCGAAATTCGGATATATAAAGTCGGCCTTCGTATTTTAGCCTCTGATCAGTGTGGGTGCAAAGTCGGATTTCATTTAGAATTTGAATGTATGAAGTCGGTCTTCATATTTTAGCATCTGGTCGGTGTGGGTGAAAAGTCGGATTTTATCCAAAATTGGGATGTATAACGTCGGTGTGGGTGGAAAGTCGAATTTTATCCGAAATTGGGGAGTGTAAAGTCGGTCTGCCTATTTTGGCATCTGGTCGGTGTGGGTGCAAAGTCGAATTTTATCCGAAATTTGGATGTATATAGTCGGTCTGCCTATTTTGGCATCTGGTCGGTGTGGGTGCAAAGTCGGATTTTATCCGAAATTGGGAAGTGTAAAGTCGGTGCGCCTATTTGCGCACCTGGTCGGTGTGGGTGCAAAGTCGGATTTTATCCGAAATTGACGAGTGTAAAGTCGGTGCGCCTATTTGCGCACCTGGTCGGTGCGGGTGGAAAGTCGGATTTTATTCGAATTGGGAAGTATAAAGTCGGTGCGCCTATTTGCGCACCTGGTCGGTGTGAGTGTAAAGTCGGATTTTACCCGAAATTGGGATGTATGAAGTCGGTCTGCCTATTTTGGCATCTGGTCGGTGTGGGTGCAAAGTCGGATTTTACCCGAAATTGGGATGTATAAAGTCGGTCTGCCTATTTTGATATCTGGTTGGTGTGGGTGCAAAGTCGGATTTTATCCGAAATTTGGATGTATAAAGTCGGGCTGCCTATTTTGGCATCTGGTCGGTGTGGGTGCAAGGTCAGATTTCATCCGAAATTGGGATGTATAAAGTCGGTGTGCCTATTTTAGCACCTGGTCGGTGTGGGTGCAAGGTCAGATTTCATCCGAAATTGGGATGTATAAAGTCGGTGTGCCTATTTTAGCACCTGGTCGGTGTGGGTGGAAAGTCGGATTTCATCCGAAATTGGGGAGTGTAAAGTCGGTGTGCCTATTTTAGCACCTGGTCGGTGTGGGTGAAAAGTCGGATTTTATTCGAAATTGGGCAGTGTAAAGTCGGTACGCCTATTTTAGCACCTGGACGGTGTGGGTGAAAAGTCGGATTTTATCCGAAATTGGGGAGTGTAAAGTCGGTTTGCCTATTTTAGCACCTGGTCGGTGTGGCTGGAAAGTCGGATTTTATTCGAAATTGGGATGTATAAAGTCGGTCTGCCGATATTATACATATTCATTATCATAGTAACTCATTCGAGATATTTAATATCTCGATATTTAATATAATTCAAAGCTATATAAATATATTGTTTTATCATTCAGAAGAGTACATAATAAATCAAAGTGAGGCAAACTTTTTTTTTATGTCGCGTGCAATATCTGTACATCATTCTAATAATCGAAGCTTATACAAAAAATAATTATTCTTTCCTTGTACATGACTGTTAGCATACGAGAACTATTAATATATTTTTCTCCTGACTGCGCTGAAATATCGTGATTCCGTCCCTGAAAAGCGGGAGGAAAGTCGCCGATATCTGACCGCGAGCAGTGCGCATGTGCAGCGGGCAAGATATACGAGTCAAAACTCCCTAGGGCATCTTGCCCCCTATTTTCGCCCACTTCGAGGTTCCCAGCGGGACCGCCGCGTACTGCGGCGCTCGCGCTGCGAACCTCGAGGCGCGCAAAAACAGGGGCCACGATGCCCGAGCGAGTCTTGCCTCGTATATCTTCCCGCTGGTCATGCACACGGCTCACGGCCAGGTATCGTCGAATTTTTCCTCTCGCTTTTCAGCGACAGAAATCACGTCATATTTCAACGCAATCGGAAGAAAAGAATCGTATGCTACGCGGGAGGGAGCGCAATTTTCACCCTTGTAGCATAATGTACTATTTTTTTCAGTTGGCAATTAAGAGCATTACAGAATAAATAATTAAGATTCATTTATGTACGCGTCTAAAAATATGTCTAAAAAAAGTATATCGCGCCGAAACGTCCGCGCCAAAATGGCTCGCGCCGAAACGTCGGCACCGAAACGTCTCGCGCCAAAACATCCGCGCCAAAACGTCTCAGCGCCGAAACGTCTCGCGCCGAAACGGCCGCGCCGAAACAGTCGCGCCGAAACGTCTCAGCGCCGAAAGGTCTCGCGCCGAAACGGCCGCGCCGAAACAGTCGCGCCGAAACGGCCGCGCCGAATTGTACTGTCCCCCGTACAATCCCATGTAAAAACCCATATGGGAATTTTCAGCAGGATGACAATATCCAAAGCCGTTTTTTCAAATGAGCCGAAAAATAAAAACTGAGGTTATGTGCAAGAGAGACAACCCTGTAGGCGTTTAACATTGAACGATGAAATTCCCACGGGTCATATGAGGTACTCATATGAGGTTACGTGAGGTTATCACTATACAACTCGAATGGTATTATCAGCCTTTAGATGAGTATTATGATCCTGAATACCCAAGGCAATTAAAGCGCCATCTCCAGACAGGGAAAAAAAAATTTCAGTGGGCTGTATTTTTTTCACCAGTAGAGCGATAAATTTCTGTTAAATTTATCCTTCAGAGACTGAAGAAAAGTATTATCTTGTCAAAATTATTTTCTTATGGCAAAGTTATTAAATTATTTATAAAAGGTAAAAATAATTTTAACATTTGGAGAAATAGCCCTCTTAATGTTTTCTCTTTTTTAAAAATCTCCCCCCTTAACTGGTAAATTTATAAGTTGTCCCAACTAATTTTGAAAATTGTGGGTACAGCAAAATCAAAATGTAGCTGTAATAAACAACCCTTTGTTTTCGACAATTTTTGCGATAAAATTACCGACTAAGAATATTTAGTTGGATTATTTTTCTATTTTTTTTTGGCAATGACATTTCATTACTCCAATCACATCCCTTCTCATCCCCTTCTTGTGGACGTCATCTTCCTCCCCTCTTCATAAAGTGACCAACGACAAAGTGACCACAGAACTTGCGCAATGCAAACTCACGTACAGTTTGCATACACAATTTATGAAGCCCTTTCAAATTTGTCACTATTCTACATCGAAGGATACAATAAAAGCTGCACTCGACTTTGTAACATTTTATGTTATTACAACGGTTAAATACTGACTTTTTTCGTTTTTTTACGCCATAAATTTGTAATAATGTATTCAGTTCATATATCTTGCCTTAATTTTTTTCAGTCGTTAAAAAATCGTAAAAAAAACTATGAAATCATAATTGGAATAAGTGCTTAAAAAATTGTTTGATATTCGTTTATTACTGTAAAAATTACGAATTTTCACACGGAATTAGCAGATGCAATATCATACTTACATTCTTGAATATACTTTGCAATTATTATATAAGTGATGAGATTTATTACATTTGTTTATGTTAATTATCTCATTTTTTTGCAACCATTACAAATTTTCACAATAAATCGTCGAACACCTTAATCCATGACTGTTCGCAACATGTTTAAATATCCCATAGACGTTTTGGCGACCTGAAAAATCTTGTACATTGCTTTAAAAATAAAGAGATCTGATAAATTATTCGAAATTCTATTTTATTGAATAATACTCACACTTGCGAAACATCGCATCGACAATTGTATTGCTCCACCCGCTGTAAGTGTTATAGGATTGTGGGACATTGCAATAATAAGGCATATAGCAAGTGGTTGCTTTCCGGGCAGTTGATGCCAGTCAATCATATAACTCACTTCACCAACTTTTGCGCACTGTCGTGTTATAAAATCGTAAGAAAAAAAAATTCTAAAGAAATATAATTATTTTTAAAAATGGTGACTTCAGGAAGTACGACTATTTTTTATTAGGGTAAAAAATGCGTATAAAACAACCTACAGCTCGTAAATCTCATGTAGGTTTTTTTTAAAGTTCACTACAAAAAATGTCTAGCTTGAACTTAATTTAACAGACGTCACTTGTTTTTTTTACATCAATTTCAATGTGAGCTGTTCAGTTGTTAATAAAATATCATAATTCAATTTAATAAATGATAAAAAACTAATTACATTTTTATAACAACCAAAGAATTTTAACTATGTAAAAAATGCTTTAAAATTAATCTTCAATATTTAGATTGAAATTTAATGTAAAATGCAATTCTTATCATGAAAAAGCTACACTGTCAATATGTTTTATATTTATATTTATATCGCCTTTAATTTGTATCTAAATTAATAGTCGTGCATCCTTAAGATGTAGTAAAGTAAATGAAAAATACCTCTTGGGTGAGAAGCTCACCGATGTAACAGAACGAGTAAATATTGAACACAAATGTGCTGAAGAGCAGTAGATAAGCCAATATTCCGACGATATTTTTGGTCTCTTTCTTCCATTCCTGACGATAATTGCGAGATTCTAGTTTTACTTAAAATTCAATCAAACATCCAGAAAAGCCCATGGAAATAATATCGAGTACAAAATATATATATGGAACTATATAATTAATGTACGGTAAAAGGATACAAAAAGTTTTCGACACTTTTAGCTATCAAATGATAGTTGGTCATCCACTGAATAAAGTTACTTGACCGTTTTTTAAATTTCGCAACCGTTATTTAATTATTAGCATTAGAAATTTAAATAAATGGACCACCAATCAAAGTAACCCAATTTCCCGCGCTGGAAGTCGACCATACGGAGGTCACGCCCCCCACCCCGTCAGTCCGAGCGCGGCAAAATAGCTTGCTCTGATTGATCCATTTATTCAAAATTGTAATTCTTATAATTAATGAACTATCGCAAGATTATAATTATTTCTGAATCACCCTGTATATATAGATATAGTACATATATCATAAACATTTTTAAAGGTACTTCTTTTCCATATGGGGCATTTACAACAAAATATAGCAAACCTTTTTACCAGTATATTAAAATATCCCAAAATGCAGAGTTCGATAGTGCCACCGCCAATATCGACGAGGCAAATTTCCCGCAGCATTTTTTCAGCGGATGCGATAAACCTTTATGGACCATTAACCCATTATAGTGTGGCCTAGAATTTTCGTAACTACTTTTACGCTTATGAAAAAGGCGCCTTCAATAATACGCCATTAAAAAACTTTTACATCGTCGTAGAATCATTCAATTTTCAACGAAAATTTAAAAAAAAACGAAAATCTCATACAACACAACTTAAGTGTTTACACAAATATATCAATATCTGCAAAAACAAAAAAAAAAACAAAAAAACGAAAAATTAAAGGCGCCTTTTACGGAAATAGATTTACGTTAACAATTGAAAACTCGCCTTAAAGCTCTCACATGATGACTGATGATATCAGATAACCTTTTATCAAAGTTTTCGCATGATATTTCGTTGCTATTCGCGTCAACCAAATCGTCGAGTTTCCCCATAAGAATTCTTAGTTGTGCACAAGCGTGCATAACAATAACAACAGCGAGACTATAACAAGTGACGCCAACCGAATGCATTAAAAAAGTAGCAACCACTTGACTCGTGTATATAAACTCGTAGATGGGAGTTTCCGATGCGAGGGAAGTGCCAAAGTGGCTGGCAACTGCGAACGATCTTATTGACATAATCTCCGTCACATTTTCGCTTATAAACACCGAAGTCTTTTTTTTAACCATAAGTGGCAAAATTGCGTAAAAAGTCGCAGCGGAAAATGTGAAAACAGCGCAAATTTTCGTGACCAAATGTCCGTAACGCACATATTCCAACATTATTTCTCTTTTATCTGAGGAAACGTTAATAAACCAATCGATTTCCATGTGCGATATACACTTCTCGATGTCTCGTTGGCGGGAACGTAAATACATATATTTCAAGCCCGCCATTAACCCAAACACAACACGAGCCACGAGAATCGTTATTTGAGTGCTATCCTCCGCATCTATTGCCATATATAAAAGTAACGGTATCGTTCGTATTCCAATACCGTAGTAAAAAACTATTACCGATATATTCGAGAGCACGAAACGCCACGAATATTTGCCACTTTCTTCCCAGTTCCAAACACCGAGTATCGTCAAAAATCTACAACTTATTTTCACTGCGTTTGCTGCGTCGTTTTTTATGCTTTGTTCCGACGTTTCTAACGATTTAACGCTGTTTACGTGTCGCGCCAGCTGGTGCATTTTTCTCGAACTTTTTTTAACGTGCTTCCCTCTTGAGTGACTTTTTTTCACTACACTTTAAGAATATAAAAATATATCGATCGTACAATCATGTCAATCACGTACAAAGTTTTAAAAAAATATTTGTACGTGTTTCCAGAGGAAAACTAGTGTAAACGAAAGTGTATTTATATTAATGTGAGTCTACTTAATGTAGAAAAAAATGTATAGCAATTAATTGAAGAAAAATGACTCAGTTTACGCTAATAAACAATGGCAAACAGATTATTCGTAGTTTTTTGGAAGTAAATTCTGTAATTTTCGTTCGATCTTGACAAACGAGTGCTTGTTTTATTTCTCAATAGATACTGTATAAATTTGCCGATAAATATTTGTAATAATATTCATCGTTAACCAATAACAGCTAATTGTTAATGAAAATACAGAGTTATGAAGTTAACTGCATTTTTCTCATAATTGAGAAGTAAAATGATGAGAAGTACTCGGCAAATTTGTAAAATGTCTTTCAACAAACAAAATGTGCAAAGCTAGGCAAGATCAAACGATAATTACAAATTTGACTTCCAAAAAATTGCAAAAAATATGAGTTACTTTTCTGTAAATTATTTGATGTAAATTTATAAATTAAGTAGAATCTCTTTAATTCCGATTCACCTTTTTTTCTACTAGTTTGACTTCAGAAACGTGTACAAATAATTTTTTTGTAATTTTGTCACTCGATAAATCAGCGCTGTTAAAAATATTTAGTATAATCTTCCATTAAGGAAGCTCTTTTATATAAGCAGTTATATTATATTTAACATACAAGGGAGATGTAAAATTACAGCAATTTCTACCAAATTCTATGAAAAGTAGGAAATATAATTTTTTAAATTTGTAATTTTACAACAATTCGTGTATTAAATTTGATATATAATTTTTAATAAATTTGCCAATATTTTTAACAGTGTGACTGTAACGTTGATGCCTCCTACTTAAGGTAGTTCTGTCGGTACGTCGGAGTCATAAATCTCAGAGTCTATATGACATTAAAAAATAATCATACGCATCACTTTGACTGCCTCAATAATAATATAAAAAATAATCGAGCATCCTTTGAAATTGTTGTAATTAAATTAAAACGATTATTTGTAAATAGTTGATATGTTTAGTGCGGATTTGACTTCATTTTTATGATAATTAGGTTAGGAAACGTCATTTGGCCCGGTATCGTGCACTTTGACCTTGGTTCAATTAAACATTATTCCGGAGACTTCACCTTTTTTCATGATGCATCAAGTCCAGAATGATTTGCGAATCCGTAGTACTTTTTATTTTTTCTCTATCTTTGATCTAAGTATGTTAATTTCCGATTTAAAGATCAATTTTTCCAGCCCTCCCGTAAGCACCGTGTAAAAAGATCGATTTTCAAGTTTTAATTGTTCATTCAAATACTCGGTAAAAGCCTTCAAGATTTTGTGCAATTAAAACTGAATAGCTAAATTACAACATGTCAAAAATTCATGCATATGCATTTGGATTGCCTTCGCGACAGAACTACCTTAACCTTACCACTCTTCGTGATCAACTGGCGTTGATTTTGGTGCGCGGCTCTTTCTTTTTATGGCAATTCTCGGAAGCTTTTCTATTCCATTCTTAACTTTTTATTTATGACCCCCTCCACTCGGAAACGCCACCAATGGCAACGCGACATCTACTTCAGGAGCGGGAGTAGAGATGTATAGTTAAAAATTGAACAGAACTTGCGCAATGAAAAGCGGACACAAAGTTTGCGCGGCCAATTTACGGCACACTTCCGGTTTAGTCACTACACTGTATCGATGCATAGATTGCCAGCTCCTCTTGACTTGCACAGCGGAAAAAATTATTTTGTGAAATAGCGTTGCCAATTTTTATAATTAACAGTGTTTAAATTTTGTGATTATTTGCTGTTGCTTAAATATAAAAATTACTAAACAATTTTGTAAATTTCGTGGAACTTTTCTAAAAATAAGTGACAAACAGAATGTGTGAATTTCTTAATTTTTATTATTTATTTTTTTTTTTTTTTGTAAAAATTATAAAATGTGTTACGTGAAACGAAAATACAAAAATTGAAATTATTATTTTTGAATTATCAGAAATGATGCAAAAAATGAGAAAACTCAAAAAGCAAAAAAGATATACTTGTTAAGAAACGAAAATAAAAATCTGTGTGTCGATTTTTTTACATTGCAATACTTTCTCTTCTCACATACTTCGGATTTGATGAGAAAGTAAAAATAGTGTGAAAAAATTGTATTGTAATTTGTGAAAAAAAGCGAATATGTCTAATAATTCGATGTGCAGTTTAGTATTTAAGTAAAGAAAATGTACTTATTTAGTACTTGAATTTTTGTGACGATTGGAATTTATTAAAAAATGTGGTATCGAGGAAATTAACTCGAGCAAATTTTACCAAATGCCCATTGACGCATATTTAGCTGTAAAACAGGTACAAGTAAATTTATTTTCAACTATATAGTCACTGTAGATACTACTACGACTAAAAACAAATTTTAACAACAAATTATTCTAGTACTCAGTCCATTACGGCTCGGAGCATGTTTAAATACCCCACAGAAGTCTTCACAACCTGAAAATCTTGACATTGTATTAAAATTCTTCGATTTAATAAAACCTCTAACTACTTCAGTTAGATCTTCGATTATTTCTCACTAAAAAAATCTTACAAAAAAAATATATATATTTTTACACCTCTCATAATTTTCATATTCAAGACATTTTTCAATTAATTTAAATTTCTTTGTCATTGGCAAATTGAAGCATAAAAAATGTTAAAAACCCTTTTGAAAAATTTTCACTGATGTTTCCAGCACGTAGAAGACCTTAATGATCATGTGACGGTCAATTCATTTAAAAAAAAAATTACTAATCACAAATTATCTGCACATTTATATTTGCAATATTACTATTGTCATTTAGTAATATTTTATTAATTGGATTATTTAACTCAAGCTAAAATAATTTGTGGCAATAATAAATAAAGGAAAAACGTTTATGGCGATTATTACTTTACTGAAAGATCACACTGGAGTAATCATCAGTTAAAATTAATACAGTTATATATTTAATAATACTAACGCTCGCAAAACATTTGAATGACAATTGTATCGCTCCTCCTGCTGTCAAAGTCACAGGACTATGTGCCATTGTGATAATGAGGCCCAAAGCGAGAGGTTGTTTCCCTGGCAATCGATGCCAATCGATCATATACGTCATTTCTCCAACTTTTGTGCACTGTCACAAAAAAATGTCAAAGAAATTTTGAAATTACAACGCCCCTTGACAAACTAAACAAATTTATAGTATATGGGCGTATCTCACAAACCTTCGACTTTCACGGCGTCAAAGAATAAAAATCTAGTTATAGGAGCACAGGATCGCCAATTTTTTGTACTCATCTTAAGACCTTTAGAAAGCAATATTCGTTCATGGATAATGCATCATATACAGAGTGCTCGCATAAAAAATGATATTATCATTTTAACTAAAAATCATTTATTTGATGCTAATTCATTGTAGGAACTATGTGTTATTGTGTTTTACAAGTGTTTAACTTTCTTTCAATTTAACTTTTTATTTTAAATGACTCATTGGAAGGCATAGTTTTATCCCTTCCAATAGGTCATTTTTCTAATTCAATTTTACTGAATTCGTATGCAGAAAATGAATGCAGTATGACTGGTAATGACTCTACTAACTCAAAATATAATTTAGGAACGATAATAGTTTGAATTTATTATGCGAATTTATAAACCTGACATTCTCGAACCTGACAATTGAATACATTTTGACCCAGAAAAAAATTGTTTCTCGTCTTGAGGTCGGGCACATCTGCGCACATCTAATTCGTGATAAGAATAACGTACTCAGATGGGATTTAATTATCTTACTGGACTAGTTTGACCGGATAACGATGCGAAAAACCTGACATTTATTCTCCACGCAGAAATATGAGTCCATGTCGCAGAACGTTGCGAGCAAAATAATTGACTCTCCGGCATAAATTTTACTTCATTCAATCCGTGATGATCTTACCTTTATGTGCATCCAATTCATTTGGTTCAATTAGCTTGTGCTGATATTCCTGCACCATATAACAGTGGATGGCAGGTTCACCATCGAAACCGAGTCACAGACGTTCACAGGATAACCGCTTAATTTTCTGACATGGTTGGCGATTACAATTAGGTACATTATGTTCATTACACCTTACCAAAATTTCATGATTTTTTTCTTATTTTTCTGAAGGTGCATATCAATGCTACACCCGTACGAAGTGACGCGAAAATCAGAGTTACAAGCGAAAACGTTGTTAATTTCCGCATTTGAACCAGGATAAAACAGTCTATTGGTGCATTATAAAATTAAATTATTTTTTTTCAGATAGATTATGCTTCGTACATCTAAGTAAAAGTTTCATACTCGCGTAATTCATTCTGTGTAAATTACTATAGCATTCCGCAGTCGAGTTACACGAAAGTCAAAGGTTTGTGAGATATGCCCATATTTATGCTACAAGGGAGGAAAATGCGTGTTTTTTGCCGAGGGTGAAATTTGTTGTGATAAATCACCCGAGTTGAAAATCACCAGCGTTGTAAAACTCCATTTATTAAAAAGATATTGTTTACAATACAGTTTGTTTTGTAATTATGATTTCATAATAATTACCTATAGTGATTATAAAATTATGTGTAAATATTTGAAAAGCTGAAAAAAAATCGCCTAAATATTGGAAGAAATACTGGAAAAAATGGTAGACCACGTTCCTCCATTATTTTCGTAATGCATTCCGCGCAGAAAAAAATAGTCCCGCAACGGATCTTACCGGAAACCCGGAGGGTTTCCGGTAAGATCCGTTCGAAGCCCGCGAGAGACCTGCAGAAGGCCCGCATGACCAATTTTCAATATATTGAAAAATGATCTACAGAGCATGTTCTTGCGGCGTAGATATTACACACCACCACGGTCATTTTGTATAGGAAGTCATAAACGAAGAGAATATCAAAAGCACTCCAGGTAAGTGGGGATTCGGGAATCGTCATGAATATCCGAAAAATTCGACGAAGATATCAAACCAGATATTGAACCAGATAGTCAGCTTTCACGTTATTCTGTTTATATCTTTGTCGATATCGTGAACAATATCTTGGTCGATATCGTGAACAATATCTTGGTCGATATCTTGGTCGATATCTTGGTTGATATCTTGGTCGATATCTTGGTTGATATCTTCGTCGATATCATGATTGATATCTTCGTCGATTGATATCTTGAACAATATCCTCCATGATATTTTGCCAAATATCCGGTTGATATCTTCCTCGATAAGTTGAACAATAT
Source organism: Ephialtes manifestator (assembly GCA_963970395.1). Classification (NCBI taxonomy): domain Eukaryota; kingdom Metazoa; phylum Arthropoda; class Insecta; order Hymenoptera; family Ichneumonidae; genus Ephialtes; species Ephialtes manifestator. Next base: position 20,554,216 of record OZ019980.1, read on the forward strand.
TTTCCTTGATATTTTGCCGAATATCTGGTCGATATCTTCCTCGATATCTTCTTTGATAACTTGATCGATATGTTCCTTGATATTTTGCAGAATATCTGGTACAATATCTGGTTTGATATCTTCGTCGATATCTTTGTCGATTTCTTCGTCGAATATTTCGGAATGTTTCGGATATTCATGACGATTCCCGAATCCCCACTTACCTGGAATGCTTTTGATATTCTCTTCTTTTTTATGATGTCCTATACGAAATGACCGTGGTGGTGTGTAATATCTACGCCGCAAGAACATGCTCTGAAGATCATTTTTCAATATATTGAATATATTGAAAATTGGTCATGCGGGCCTTCCGCAGTTCTCTCGCGGGCTTCGAACGGGTCTCACCGGAAACCCGGAGGGACTCCCGGCGGGACTCCCCCCGGGAGTCCTGCCTATTTTTTTCTGCGCGGGTTAATATAATATTATAGCTGCAAAAACTATTAATTTTATATAATTTTATATATTAATAAAATTTCACGGTTATCTATTTGAAACAAAAAAAAAAAATAGAGAAACATAATTTCTCTATTTTTTTTGTTTCAAATAGATTACCGAGAAATTTTATAAAAAATTAATATTTTTTGCAGCTATTCAAAAGTTTATGCATTTCATTATAATTACTACATGTTATTATTATGAAATCACAAATTTAGAGGGAATCATATCATCATCTTTATTATTGTTTATTTTTATTTTTATAAGTATTAGACATTAACAACTTTACAAATCGTCCCGTGTAGCATACGATACTTTTTTTCCGATTTCGCTAAAAAATAATCGCATTTCGAGTTTGCAATAAAAACAACATGCAAACATTGTTTATTATCAACCACTTACGAGTAGGTATTGCTATTTTGATTGTTAGAACCGGAATCAACCGTTTTCCTCCCTAGGGAGTAATGAAGCTGGAGTGCGCATGTGTAAGAGTCAAAGTTTAAAAGTAAGCGGTTTGCAGTCGTACAAAATGAGGTGATTTTAGCAAAGTCAGGAAAAAAGAGTTTTTCTAAAGGGTGTAATACCTCTGAGTTGAGAAGTTCGCTGATGTAACAAAATGAGAATACATTGAACGTGAATACGATGAGATAAGTTATGTACACGAATATGGCAATAAAATTTTTCGGTTCTGCTCTAAATTCCTGTTAAAAATTAGAAGACTGAAAAATTAAGTGAAAAATCATACACATGAGGCTAACTGTTTTTTTTTTTTTCATCTTACCAGTATATTAAGATATCCCACAAAACAGAGTTCGAGGGTGCAACCACCAAGATCAATGAGGCATATTTCTCGCAGCATTTTTTCAGCAGCCGAGCTAAACCTACGTGTTCCAAAAAAAAAACAAACCGCAATTCGCATAATATTTTTCAAAATATTTCTATTTTACTGTGATTAAAAACAAAAATATGTCTCATCTCTCTTACAAAAAAAAGCAAATCAAAAGAGAAAGGCAAATTTCGATTGCGAAACTTTTTTTGCGATGAATCTCAAAATATTCAAATTTTGAAAAATGTTTTAAAAAAAATTATTTCTCTTTTCAAATTTTTTCTAATGTGATAAATATAATGTATTTTACACATAACATTCGTATGTTCTCAAAAGTTATTTATAAAAAGCACATAAAAAGAAGATGATAGAAAAGTAAGAACAAAAAATTAACTTATTTAACCAACCAATTTATTTATTGGCCTATCCAATTTATTTATTGACCTAACGAATTTATTTAGTGGCCTAACGTATTAATTTATTGGCCCAACCAACTGATTTATTGGTCTAGCCAATTAATTTATTGGCACAACCAACTTATTTATTGGTCTAGCCAATTAATTTATTGGCACAACCAACTTATTTATTGGCCCAACCAACTTATTTAACCAACCAATTTATTTATTGGCCCAACCAATTTATTTGTTGGCCCAACCAACTGATTTATCGGTCCAACCGACTGATTAAGAAGATAAGATGATTTATTGGCCCAAGCTATTAATTTATTGGCCCAACCAACTTATTTAACCAACCAATTTATTTGTTGGCCCAACCAACTGATTAAGAAGATAAGATGATTTATTGGCCCAAGCTATTAATTTATTGGCCCAACCAATTTATTCATTGCCGTGACCATCTCGTCTGTTTCCGTAACCAACTAGTTTATTGGCCCAACCAATTTTATCGCTTGGGGCATATATTCAACCAAGAATTTTTTTTTTCAGTGTAACCAAAATGGCACCGTCATTAAGTTGTACAAAAACAACTGTGTTATTTATCCCGTCATTATCATTGGGTTAGCCAATTATATAACTCGAAAAAAAATCTTCTTCGACATCAATAATTCTTCTAAATTTATTTATCATTAAAAAAAAAAACTTACTTCAATGTTTTCACGTGATGTCTGATGATATTAGAGAGTTTGCTGTCAATGCTCCTGTCAGATCTGTCATCATCCCTGTCAATAAGATTGTTGATTTTTACCATCAAAATCTTGAGTTGACCACAAGCATGCATAACGGAAACAACGGCAACGCTGTAACCGGCTAAACCGATTCCGTGCATCATAAAAGTTGCGACTATTTGGCTTGTCGAAATAATTTCGAAAAATGGCGTTTTTGTGGCAATTTCGAAACCAAAATGACTTGGCACAGGAAATGACCTAACAGTTACCATTTTCGTCATGTTTTCATTGGCCACAGCAGCGGCCATTCTTTTTAACACGTATGGCAACGTCGCCTGCCAAGTTGCAGCGGTATAAGTAAAAACAGCACAAATTCTTGTGACTAAAACTCCATAACGTGAATGCTGAAGCATAATGTCACGACTATCCGAATTCTCGACTCCCAACCAATCCATTTCAATATCTTTCACGCACTTCACAATATCACGACGATGTAACCTCAAAAAAATGTATTTCGAAAAAGCCATTAAGCAAAAAATAGCTCGAGCTAGAAGATTACACAACTGCTTTACATCTTTCGCATCTAAGAAGATGTAAATAATCGTTGGTATGGTTCTGATTCCAAGACCGTAATAACAAATGATGAGCAAAAAATTCGAGAGCAAAAATCGCCAGGAATAATTTCCCGTGTCGTCCAATTGCCAAATTCCCAAAATCGTTAGAAATCGACGACATAATTGTACCGCAGATGCCGCATCATTATTCGACTTGTTTGTCGTCTTGTCTTGAGACGATTTTGACTTTTCTGTCATTTTTTGTAATTTCCAGGTGTTTTTTGGATTTTTAGATTTTTCAAACATGTTAGTCACTCCAATGCCGATTTGTCAATAGTATGGAGGGTAATTCTAGCTCAAGATGAACTGACGTGGCACTTTGGTCAACATTGCGCATGGCTACATTATAAAGTCAAGGTAGTTGTTTGTATGTTTTGCGTAATGATGGTTTGATGATAGTGAGCAATGAGAAGTTGAGCTTTTTCTGTTTTATAAAGGGGAAAGATCATTGAACTTGACGACGTGGACTTTTCAATCCCCTCGACAGTCAACCGGTTGTTACGATACGTATTCCATCCTGACGTTTCACTTTTCAAATCATCGTAAACTTAGCTCTGAATTTACTGTGATTTATATCAAAGAGTTAATTTTTTCTATGGTTCAATCATCGGATCATCCTCATCACGTTTTGAAGAATATTTACAATATGTTATGTGATTGTGAAATAAATTATCAGTGTAGTTTATGTACTTTGAAAAATGTGTTGCAATTGCCACTGAAAAATCAAGACAAATCAACCACTTTTTCTAACCATCTCAGACATTTCTCATAAATAGTCCAAATTAAGTATTACTACTTGGTTCATTTTTTTTTTGCTGAAATGAAGGTAACGCATTTGTATGTTTTTTTTTTGCAATACATATTCGATGCTAATGTCCATTTTCGAATCATCGGGAATTTAACTATAAACTTGCTGTGATTTATATTAAAAAGTTTATTTGTTCTACGATTGAATGATGCATTGGTTTGTTACGTCCGAAGTAACAAAAATAATTTCCCTGTTTTTGACCTTAGCTACAGCTAATTGGTCAGGGATGCGGGCGATACGATTTGATTTTCTAGTGCGTTTACTTTATTTTCTTTTCCGAAATAAAACTTATATCTGGGATTGTTTACTGGAATATACTTACTCTTCAAAAATTTAATAGTAAAATCTACTTTCTTTAATTCTCAAAGATTTGAATTAGGGATAATATTGTTTGCTTCTAGATGTTTAATGGTAAAATAAGCTTGGACTTGTTGTTTTTTAATGGGATGAGGAATGCCTTGGTATTGAGCTACGATTTTTCTCATTTGGTATTTTCTACCACCGCGACGTTGTTTTCCCATAGATAATAATTTGGTAAAGAGAAATAAAAGACTTAGAATAATTTCTGAGTCTTGAATTTAGAATTTGTTATGACTCGGCTCCTCCGCGTACAGGCAGTTATTATTAAAGTTAAACGCTTGCAACGGACTGCATTCGCTAACTGTTTTAAACTGGATCTGTCTGCGAGAAAAAGTGTCAGTCTTGGAGAGAAACGTTTGCAACCGTCTGCATACGTTTCGGGTTAGAAATTAGGAAGAGGAACGTTTGCAACCAGTCTGCATACGCTCCGAATATTTGGTTAAGGAATAAAAAGAATGCAACTGTTCAGGCATTCATTCTGAAGTTTTAGGAATAGGAATGGAATGGAATGAATGCAACTGTACTGCATTCGTTCCGACGATGGTGTAGACGAAGAAAAACTTATGATGGTTGACTTCTTAAACTGCACTTATATTGACTTTTAGTTGGAAATGTTGACTCGAAGATTAAAAAATTTAGACTGATTAAAATACAAAAACTGCGCCCTTAAATACTACTACAATCAGCTTCTTGTGTTACGCAAAGTTAGGAGAGGGCAGTTTCTTTGAAACCTAATTGGTCGGAAAAACTCCCATCTCCCACCTTTTAACCAAATTTCTTTATATTGAAACTAGTGGATTGACTTTGGAGTAAGAAAGGGCAAGTCTCTCGCCTCTAATTGGCTGAAAGTTGCCATCTCCTACTTTCTTAAAGCTGCGTGGAGCTTCTCTTAACGCGCAGACTTGCGGAGGGCCTCACACCCCTACTATGTTAAGGTTTTCCTCTTAATTTTCCTACTTATCGACCACCGACTGCAGGGCCCTTTTTTTGGGTATGCAGCGATGCTCGAAGGGTTGCATATCGTAGGCGTGTATTTTACGTGGGAATGTAATAGATCATTTGCATCCGATTTTGGAGAAAATTTATGTTACTATGTTATTGATTGTGAAATAAATTGTCAGTTTAGTTTATATTCTTGTAAAAATTGTGTAGCAATTGCCAATGGACAAATCAACCACTTTTTTTACCATCTCTGATATTTCTCACAAATAGTCCAAATTGAGTATTGCCATTTGATAGTTTATTTTTTGTTTGCCAAAATTAGGGAAACACATGTTTTTTCGCATTTTCGTCAACAATTCATTACGCAAAGAAAAATTCTAACGATTTTATGATTTCGTGATATTTTGAATTAGGACCATTCTTTAATTTGAAACAAAAAATAAAAATCACATCGACATAAAGTGGGAGTTAAAAAACCGTTTTGAAAAGTATTCGATAGCAACAGAGCAACGTGATTGTATATTAAAAATACAATTTTCATAATAAGTGTGTAAACAAATTATTTGCTTCGATAATATTTAAACCATGACGGTTCGTAGCATGTTCAAATATCCCATGGACGTTTTGACGACCTAAAATTTGTTTAAGTTGAACAAAATTATTAAAATTATTGTAAGGAATAAATACAAATATTTACACAATACTCACACTCGCAAAGCAGACAAATGACAATTGAATTGCTCCGCCTGCTGTGAGGGTCACAGGACTGTGTGCCATTGTGATAATGAGACCCAAACCAAGAGATCGTTTTCCCGGAAGTCGATACCAATCGATCATGTAAGTCGTTTCACCAACTTTTCTACACTTTTTAACAAAAAAAAATGTCACCATTCGATCAATGGACAAAAAAAAACCGAAAAAAAATCATAAAATTGTATACCTCGCCAGTAAGAAGTTCACCGATGTAACAGAACGACAATATATTAAACATAAACGAAAAGAATAGAGTTAACCAAGTCATTAACGCAATTGCATCCTTACTCTTTGATGCCCATTCCTATGAGAATTAAAAATCGTCATTGTCGTAAATTTGTATAAAATATTTTCGTATCATAAGTAAAAAAGTAAAACGTACCAACAAAATGAAATATCCCAACAAGCAAAGGTTCAAAGTACAACCTCCCAGTTCGAGAAGGCATATTTCTCGCAACATTTTTTCTGCCAATGAGACAAACCTACAGACGTCATTTATGCAAATTATAATTATCGTTACTTTATTCGTGTGAAAGTTTTAAATTTTTCTGCGTTTTCATACATGAAAAGAAAGAATCGGTTGCTACAGCCAATTAGTTAGTGGAATACGCTCCATACAAAAAATTATTTGTGTCAACCAATTAATTGGGTGAAACAGCCAATTTCATAGCTAATTTAATTGGTTGCCCCACCAATTTCACAGCTAATTTAATTGATTGCCCCACCAATTTCACAGCTAATTTAATTGGTTGCCCCACCAATTTCACAATCAATTTTATTAATTGCCCCACTTAATTTTATTCTTTAATTGGTTGCCTCAATCAATTCCAGGTTTGGTTGTGTCAGCCAATTTAATTGATTGTGTTAGCCAATTTAATTGATTGTATCAACCAATTTAATTGATTGTGTCAGCCAATTTAATTGATTGTGTCAACCAATTTAATTGATTGTTTCAACCAATTTAATTGATTGTGTCAGCCAATTTAATTGATTGTGTCAGTCAATTTAATTGATTGTGTCAACCAATTTAATTGGCTGTTTCAGCCAATTTAATTGATTGTGTCAGCCAATTTAATTATTTATATCAGCCAATTTAATTAGCTGTATCAGCCAATTTAATTTGCTGTATCAGTCAATTTAATTTGCTGTATCAGCCAATGTAATTGGTTGTTTCAGTCAATTTAATTAGTTGTGTCATCCAATTCAATTAGTTGTGTCACCCAATTTAATTGATTGTGTCAACCAATTTAATTGATTATGTCAACCAATTTAATTGATTGTGTCAAGCAATTTAATTGATTATGTCAACCAATTTAATTGATTGTTTCAGCCAATTTAATTGATTGTGTCATCATTTTAATTGATTGTGTGAACCAATTTTATTGATTGTGGCAACCAATTTAATTGATTATGTCAACCAATTTAATTGATTGTTTCAGCCAATTTAATTGATTGTGTCAGCCAATTTAATTAGTTGCGTCAGTCAATGTAAATGGTTTTGTCAGCCAATTTAATTGGTTGACACAATCAATTAAGCACGTTAGAAAATTTCACTTCAATTGGTTGCGTCAATCAATTTTCCATCCTGTTCAACCAACTTTGCAATTGAATGTATCAGTAAATTCTGCGGTCAATTTAATTGGTTGCCTCAGCCAATTTTCCAGGCTGTTTTATTGGTTGCCTAAACCAATGTATTAGCCAATTTAATCGGTTGTACCGACCAATAATATTTGACATAGCGAAGTTCGTTACTGGAAAAACGAACTTTTGACGTGGAGAAATGTTCATCGCCCAAAAAACGCCCGAAAAAACATCATTGTTTTTTTTCTTTTCTTTTTAATTCTGTAATTCGCACTTACTTCAGAGTTCGCACGTGATGCTTGATGATATTAGATATCCTGATATCTACGCTGTCATCCGTTATGTTTCCACCGTTACTATCGATAAGATCATTCAGCATATCCATCACAATTTTTAGTTGGCCACATGCATGCATCACGATAACGACAGCCAAACTGTAGCTCGCAATTGTGATCGAGTGCATCATAAAAGAGGCAATTATTTGAATAAAGTATATAATTTCGTACGCCGGAGTTTCCGTCGCAACGAAAAAAACAAAATGGCTCGGCAACGAATGAACCCTCGGTAAAGTGACATTTTCATTGTTGACATCATCGGACCCTAAGTTTCCCAAAACAAATGGCAATATGGCGAAAAAAATGCCACCGGAATACGTAAAAGTGGCACAAATCAGGGTTACCAACTTTCCGTAACGGGCATAACCCAACATTATGTCTCTGCTGGTTACAGACTCAATTTCCAACCAATCCTGTTTAATGTGCTTCATGGCTTGCTCGATTTCCCGTCTATGGGATCGTAAAAAACAATATTTCAGGGCTACCACTATACAGAATGACCAAGGACCTATCAGCTTTATTTTACCAATTGGATCTTTCATTTTTATCGCTATAAAAAGACTCGTCGGTACAACTGACATACCAAGACCGAAGTAACAAGCTAACACTGAAATATTCGTGAGAACAAGACGCCAATAACATTTTCCAGGCTCATCCGGCTCCCAAATTCCGAGGGTTATCAAAAATCTGCGACTTAATTCAACTGCACGAGATGCGTCGATCATTAAATTGTTCTCTGTCACTTTTGTCGCTTGCTGGAAGCTTTTTTCTCCATTTTCAGCATTGTTTTCCAACTCCTGACGTTGCTTTGATATCTCATTTTTTTCTGACATGATATCAACTCGGATAGATATTTGTCACTAAGTAGGAACTCGAGATGGTTTGAAAATAAACTTATGTGGACCTGACAGTCAAAGTCACTTTGCGCTTGCGTGGATTATAAATTGAGGGAAATGGATAACGTCTTATTTGTCGTAGTCAAGGTTTTGTGGCAAATTGCATGGAGGTTTAAAAGTTCAGGTTTTGCTTTACTTTTTGTTGGGAGCTGGAATTACCGGTAGAAAGAGTTTTCTGGAAGGGGAAAGGCCAATGCCCGGGGTAAACTGAGTTATACCCATCGGAAGATTGTACTTATTATGATTTCCACTGTGAATGTTCTCAGTTTTGTTGAGCGATCAAACAGTGAAAAAGTTCACGTAACGTAAACTGACAAACCGATTTATAAGATAAAGGCATCAGTGTCAACTTTGTCAAAAGATTTTCTGAACCTAAATGGTTTTGGATCATCAGTGAGAATTTTTTAACTAAGCCATATCCAAAAATCAAATTGTACTTATTATGATTTCCAGTTCACGGTGAATTTTCTCAGTTTTGTTAAGCAGTGAAAAGATTCACGCAATGTAAACTGACAAACTGATTTGAAGGATAAAGTCATTAGTGTCAACTTTGTCACACGGAGAGAAAAATCTGTGTGTAGCTACGCGAGTTTCTGTTGTTAATTACGATAATTTGCGTACCGCGGTGACACAAGGGCTTTATCAAAGTTGTTCCTATACACGTAGAAGCTTTCACAACGTGTATTGTAATCTTTCCAATTTTGCTTTAGTACCATGCTCATTATTCCTATATTAATGTTTCCAACCGACATTTTACTTGTCTACATATACGTATTCCCTTTTTATGTAGGAACGATTAGTACATTTTTTATACTACTTTCAATATGATACTGGTAATAGTTATGGAAGAATTTTTTATGCGTTCCCTTAAATTTACTTAAGGGAAGGAAGGGGAAATGTATTTAATATGCTTTGCCAGTAAGTATATCTCTCTATATTATAAAAAGATCTCGTTCCGCCACCGCCGTGTCAAGAATCGAGGGACTTAGAATAATTCGGGCTCAGGGCTTGGCGGAAGGGGGTGGGGCTAAAGGCTTGGGGCTAGCCCCACCCCTTTCCGCCAAGCCCCGAGCCCGAATTATTCTAAGTCCTTTTCCAAAAACATAGGTCCCCCAAGGCTGCGGGCACCTGGGGGGCGGGGGGGGGGGGGGGGCACCCATGGGGGGGCACCCTTCGGGGGGGGGGGGGGGCGATTGCGAGCGCGCGCAGCGCGCGAACCACAATAAAATCCTAGTATAAAAAATGTGAACATTTTTAAAGACGCCATCATATTTTGTAATTTAATTTTGTTTCTCTGACTGCTGTATTGAAACTGCAACACGCTAGCCAAAGTAGGTCGATAAGTCAGAGTTGTAACTTATCATATGAAAACTCGACCAAAAATACAAATATTGGGCAGCTTTACTGCCATGTCTTCACTGTCCCACGAAAGACACTTTTGAGCGAAAAGACTGCTCTTTATATGCACCGCCGTAGATCTTTTCGTTTACGAGAAAAGTCGGTGTTTATTCGCCATCTAGCGGCTGAAAACTCACCAAATGTTCTCTGGATTTGTTTGCCATACAAATATGACATTTCAATGTTTCTTATGGTGTATAGTAATTACAACATTTCTTATACACTCTAGATTCTCACAATTCAGTTCTACTTTTTTGTGCTGTCGCTAGGTGGCGAATTTGTGTACCGATTCTCGTAAATGGAAGTGTCTACGGAGGCGCATATAAGCGGGGAGGTTTCATGCCGATTCGTCCTGTGGCATTATACCGCAGGGCAATATATCGATTTTTTGTCGCTCTCTTCGGGTCGTTATAAAATAGTAACGACCCAGCGCTTTTGAAGAAAGGAAAGACTTTTAAAAAACCTCAAAAAACAAACGTATGCTGTTAGGCAAATTTTACATATGTAGTGGATGAATAAATTCGCGACGTCATCATTAACCATGTTCATATTTGCGAATCTAAAAAATCCCTATATGTTGATAATCCCAAAGCAGAATAGGAAATTAATACTAATCGACGGTAATAAGTCCCATGTAAATGAAGATTACTCCAATGTTTTCAGCTTTCAAAAAGATACAGATACAATGGATTACTATACTGTTAAGGAATAAGTCATTGTTGTAATCAAACAAATTTGGGACGATTACTATACATATCGTAAGCTGTAAGTTGTTTATATGAGCTTTTACAATAGAGTCCATGTGTCACCGCCGTACAATATTTTGTGCGAGTGGCAGCTATATTCGCGGATCCATTTCTCTCCGTGCACAAGATTTTATGAACCTAAATGGTTTTAGATCATCAGTGACAATTTTTTAACTGAGCCATATCCAAAAACAAATTGGATTTGTCATGATTTCCAGTTGATCGTGAACATTCTCGTTGTAATGTGAACTGACAAAACGATTTATACGATAAAAGCATCAGTGTCAACTTTATTATGAGTTTTAGCAAACAGAAATCGGTTTAGACCATAAAAGATCATTTTTGGACTGAATCATCCCCAACAACAAATTGTACTAACACTTTGAGTTTTATCAAATGATCAAGCACCGAAAAAGTTCACGTAATGTAAACCAATTTGAATGATAAAGTCATCAGTGTCAACTTTGTCAAAAGATTTCCTGAACCGAAATGGTTTTACACCATCAATGATAATTTTTTAACAGAGCCATATCCAAAAACAAATTGTACTTATCATGATTTCCAGTTCATTGTGAACACTCTCGCCGTAATGTGAACTGACAAAACGATTTATACGATAAAAGCATCAGTGTCAACTTTGTCATGAATTTTCTCAAACAAAAATGGATTTAGATCATAAATGATGATTTGTATGATATATGAATCATCCCCAAAAAGAAATAAAACTTATAATGATTTCCAGTTTGCGACGAACACTCTGATATTTGTTAAACGATCAAGCAGTCATTTAGTTGACGTAATGTACAATTTTTTGTTTTTGTGTCATCGTTCAAATAAATTGTTAGACATTCATAAATTTGTTTAACTCCTTGTTATTCAATACTAAAATCAACAACATTGATTTGTAAATGTGTTATAACAGTGACACTTTTTACATGAGGTGGTAATGGTGTTCATTATCCATCAAATTTTTTTTTTCCTCAGAACAGGAAAATGTTCTACGAAATTACACACTTCCTATTCAAATCATAACGCAACCATAGCGCGAATGAAGTTCAGATATGCTGCTGAAGTTTTCACAACCTATCGGAGAAAAAAATAACATTAATTCTATTACATAAATAAAACTTAAAAAAAAAACTTTGAAAAAACAAATCATTCATCAAGTTAAGATATTAAAATTATTCCAAAACAGTAGATCAATAAAAAATTCACCACACGAGACAAAACAAAAGCAATTTTTCATCTACTTGTTGTAAAAATTTATGCATGAATTGCAATTTTATAATTAGTTGAATTTCATATAGAAAAATGAAAATTTGTTAGCTACCAAAAATTTCTTGTAATAATAATAAATAAAACAAATAAAAATTCAAAAGTTCTTAGGATCATTTTTAAAAACTACAATATCGAATTCAATGTCAAGTACGAACTCTAATTCAAAATCTAGTTGGATTTATAGTTGGGACTAGAAATCCGACATTCAGACCCAGAAAAATGGCGAAAATTTACTCGATTTTCAATTTAAACCAGAATTAATTTAATAATAATAATAATATTTTTTTATTTAAAATTTTTTAATTAACCTCGCAAAATCCTTGCAGGGACAAATCAAATACTTTGCCGGCCGTGAGTGTCGATGGTTTTCCAGCTCTTATCATCATGAACATCAGATCGTTGGCCAGATTCTTCGGCAAATCGTACCATTGCAAAACTTTTTCACTCTTCCAATAGTAATATAAGCAAAAATCACATAAATCGAAATTGCACGAATCATTAGGACTGGGATTAAATATTAAAAAATTAATACCTGCTCCTTAAGTCGATCACCGGTAAAAGAAAAAATGTATACGTTGACGAAGATCGAAGTCATGAGAACGGCATGAGTCATCACACCAATAATTGCCCCGTCTTCCCAATCCTACAAGAATTCTGATTCTCAGTCCCTAAAAACTTATTTCTTTTCAATTTTTCATAACCAAATGTCACAATCACTGAGCATCTACACGTTTAAGGATATTTGTGCTCCAACAATTTTCTTATGAATTTCAAGGAACTTAGCTAATTTGTAAAACAAAAGAAACCTATTTTTTAACAATTATTTTCAAAAGTTTAAATGTCCCATTTTTATTCAGCAAACTTTTCTAAAAAATGTGGCATTTTATGTGGAAAGTCGAGACAACGTATAAAATAGTAGTAACTTTCTTCCCCAATTTGCGATTGATCGGAATAAAAAATTATCAAATAAAAAGCAATGCCTCAAAACCAACTTCCCGAATAGAAATTCAGCTACGGTGAGTATCAGGCCCTAGCGTGGTGGCCGGATTTAAATCTAAGGCCCCTGCCTGGCAACCTTGTACGGGCCTTGCAGGAAAGTAACGCAGCGCATGATCAGGGCCAGATTAAGTTTTCTAGATAAGGGCCGGATAGAGACTGCCCTACTAAGCCCCTACTTATAAAAACGACAAATAAATTACAAAATAATTATCTGCGCTCATCGAATTCGATTTATTTTGCACTTTCTATTGGATATTCGAGCTTATTTAGTTTTCAGTACATATTAATTGCTGAAAAAACGCATGTAAATTTATTTGTCGTTGGTGGGAATCGAACCTTGATCCTCTGGGTGACAGTACTGCGCCTTAGCCCACTCGGCCATTGACATCTTAGGAAGTTTATATATTTATTGTCTATTTGAAGTCTACTTAAAATGAAAACACGTCAAGGTTGTACATCCATTTATTGTGACTACGACCGAAATATTCAAAATTCAAACATGATGGAGCGGTCACCCATCCAGGTACTGGCGTTTGACGGTCAGTACCTGGATAGATTTCAAAGTAATTCTAGCGGTACAGTCCCGTAAAACGTGAGTTTCAGCGAAAATTTCGAATGCTTCTCGATAGTGTAAAGATGTGAAAAAATGCAGCACACGCAAGGTGCTGAAAAGATTGATTTTGCATAACAATAATTTTTAAGTGTTTTTAACGAATGCCGTATCTAGCCCTTACACGAACCTGATAATGTAAATTTACGCCATATTTAAAAAAAAACTATGCCATACGAAGACCGTATGCGGATCTGACCAGGGAAAGTAAAGGTAAACTGGACAAAATCTTGGTCCAAATGCCACAGGAAGACCTTATGCGAAACGGATAAGGTCGATGAATGGCATATCTATATGAGGTTACCGTATATAAAGCCTGACATCGGCCTGATCCGGTGGAAAAACAGCATTTTTAAGGTAGAATTCCATATCTCGGCCTTACATGGACCTGGTCAGGTGAACTTACGACGACCCCTAAATAAGGTTATCATATCTAGCCTGACATCAGCCTGATCCGGTGGAAAGACGGCATTATTAAGTACAAATGCCATATCTCTGAGCAGGTGAATTTACGGCAGCCCCAAATAAGGTTACCGTACCTAAAACTGACCTCGTGTGACAGCAGGCATGCCTGATGAAATTTCTACTCGGGTTGAGTCCAATTTTGAAAATGATTCACAATTTAATCTTCAAGTGTCGTGAAAAAAAACTAAGAACATTTGGTTCCCTCTTGCATCATTGGGAAAAATATCATCAAATACTGACGTTTCACTGGAAATTCATTCAAAACATCCGATTTCCAGTTTTTCCTTAAGATCATCAAATGAGGAATTTTGACCTGTAATCTTTGATCTGCGATTTGTACTAGACCTTACATTCAATTGATATTTTGTCTCATGTATACTCATCAAATGATTGGAACATTTGTGACAAAAGAAAAAAGAATCCATACCATAAGAACGCCAAATTCGAGGAAACAAATAATCACCGTGCATCCAACCATTTCCGACAGAAAAACGACATTCAAAGCCTTTTCAACCCTGTCAGCATATCTGGAAATCTCCAAAAAGATCAAAGAACCTGTGGCAAACGATTCCCCATACAAAACAAAAACAGAGACATTGTAGTATCTGACCTTAAAGCAACGGTATGATTTTCAATGATGACAGCAAGTCGTTTAGTCAATTCATCCAAAGATCCAGAATCTGAGAACATGGTTCCCAATTGTCGCTGGACAACTTGGAAAAGGCAACAAGCATGCATAACGTAAACGGCAATTAGGCTGTAAACCCCACAATTGGTAGACAATATTATGCTACTGATGAGAATTTGTGTGACGAAGAGCATCTCATAACCAGGCGAGTCTTCAGGAACAAAAAAAACATAATCACTAGGATATGGCAATGGGATTTGCGTTGAATTGTCCTCTTTGACGATTCTCTCGGCGACAAGCGGCAAAACAATATGATAAGGCAAAGCTCCACCATAAGAAAGTCCCAAATAAGCTATGGTGCAGAGTCTTCCAATTTTGGCACTTTCAGTCATGACATTTCGATCCTCTTCGCAAGTTACGTCACGCCAATGACTCTCCAAATCTTGCAGACATGATCGAAGTTCTTCCTTGTTGATGATCATTGTCCAGAATTTGATTACAGCCAAAAGGCTGAATATCTGTGCGCCAATGACTTTCATCAATGGGCGAAGATCTTCAGCGTCAAAGAACGTGTAAATAAAATGTGGCGTCAGCAAGAAACACATCAAACAAAAGACAATGATGGTTTGCAAGCGTGCAAGAATTCTTGCTGTTGGTGTATCGTTCCCATAAAGCGGATAAATTCCAATAGGTGTCAATAAGGTTCTTGCTATTTTTACGACAAAGTCAGAATCGGATCGGTGATTTTTGTTCCGCCAAACTGAACCATCAATGTCGCTGGATGTTGCACCATTGATGGATGATGGTACTTCCATGTTCACAGTGAAATGCTTTGCAAAAAACTGACGCGGATATTTTAGACGATGGTCAGAATCGAACCACTGATGTGGCCCGATGGAGAATTTGATGGTAGGGTTTTTTTTTATTAACCCTTGCGTTCACTATATGGATGGAATTACTATGAAACTTCTTCGTGATGTATCATTACGCCCACTGACCAAAGTTTGAGACTCTTGAACTCTTGAAAACTGCGATTGAGGAAATGGTAGCTTAAAAAATGGGTCGTGTGCATAATGCGATGATAATGGAGTGGTGGGGATTTGATTATGCCCTACGTCAATTGTTGGACTAACCGAAATAGCGTTTACGTACATGGGAGAAATAGGAAGTGAAGAAAAGATTTTTTTTTAGAAGATAAAATGATATGTTGCTGCTTCTTGTTATTAAATTGTCAGTGATTTTCTTTGTTCCCATAGCAGGTATTGTTATGCTCCTTCTGTTTTTTTGTAATTAAATGATTTTTTTCTTTTTTTTAATCATTTTTTTCTCGGCAGTCATATAAAAGAAAATAGCATTTGCAGTCGCTGTGAAAACAAAATCGACATGATGTTTGACGTACAAGTATTGGAAGTTTTTTTGCATAAGATGAGATAATTTAATATATAAAATGTAATATTAATGTATACATTAATTTAAAAAATCCTGCTTCTAATCTTGAAATTCAAATGATTTTTTAAAAATATTTATTTACTTTTTAAATAAATATAATAAATATATGTAATAAATAATTTTAAAAAATGCATAATAATAAGAATAATAATCACATTCACGACGTACAGTATAAATGTTGAGAATGTCGCACGTTTTTTTTTATGGAACAATGTAAACAGTGAAGCATAATTCAAGTATTGAATTTAGTGAAGCATATCTTTTCGATATCTAAAAGATTTTCAAAACGATACAGTAGCGAGGTGTGAGAGAGGGATGCGTAACGATTAAATAACGAGTCAATCAGTGACGGTTTTCAGGTATTGCGATAAGACATGTATTTTCTTTTTTTAAAATTATTGGCGATTGTAGATCTCAGTAATAGGCTGACAGCAAACACGTGAAGATCGCTCCCGGGCGCCACGATTTTTCGTTTCACACCAAAACTGCCCGGGCAATCAATAAACTTTTTAATTCTCGTTTAATTAAAATTATATTAATAATATTAATATTATGGCACTTGTTGGCGAAGGTAAGATTTATTAAATTGAGAATAAAAAATCTTATGGTTTGGCCCAATAATTATAATTATATAATATTTGTGACATAACTAAATTAGTTGCATAATAATAATTACGTGAAATCATATAATCGTTACATAATTATTATATAGGGGTTACATATTTTATTATCGAAAAACATCGCTTATATAAATAACGATAGTAATCGATGGCTCGTATTTAAACTTGATTAACGAATCACAGGAATTCATTTCAATCATGCAAATAATTATCGATTGAAAAAAGATTTTTTTTTTTAGACGAACGATGGAAAGTACAAAAGGGAACGACAACAATGTTCTTGGCGGAAATCGTGGGTACGGGAGCGCTACTCTTCGTTGGCTGCATGGGTGGAATCGGTTCGTTGTCACGTGAACCGCCATCGGCACTTCAATCGGCACTGACGTTTGGAATGACAGTGAATCTAATTATCATGGCAAGTCTTCATAAAAATAAAAATAAAAATAAAAATAAAAATAAAAATAAAAATAAAAATAAAAATAAAAATAAAAATAAAAATAAAAATAAAAATAAAAATAAAAATAAAAATAAAAATAAAAATAAAAATAAAAATAAAAATAAAAATAAAAATAAAAATAAAAATAAAAATAAAAATAAAAATAAAAATAAAAATAAAAATAAAAATAAAAATAAAAATAAAAATAAAAATAAAAATAAAAATAAAAATAAAAATAAAAATAAAAATAAAAATAAAAATAAAAATAAAAATAAAAATAAAAATAAAAATAAAAATAAAAATAAAAATAAAAATAAAAATAAAAATAAAAATAAAAATAAAAATAAAAATAAAAATAAAAATAAAAATAAAAATAAAAATAAAAATAAAAATAAAAATAAAAATAAAAATAAAAATAAAAATAAAAATAAAAATAAAAATAAAAATAAAAATAAAAATAAAAATAAAAATAAAAATAAAAATAAAAATAAAAATAAAAATAAAAATAAAAATAAAAATAAAAATAAAAATAAAAATAAAAATAAAAATAAAAATAAAAATAAAAATAAAAATAAAAATAAAAATAAAAATAAAAATAAAAATAAAAATAAAAATAAAAATAAAAATAAAAATAAAAATAAAAATAAAAATAAAAATAAAAATAAAAATAAAAATAAAAATAAAAATAAAAATAAAAATAAAAATAAAAATAAAAATAAAAATAAAAATAAAAATAAAAATAAAAATAAAAATAAAAATAAAAATAAAAATAAAAATAAAAATAAAAATAAAATCTGGATTATTTGACGGAGTGAAAGAATTTTATTTTGTTTTATTATTTTTGCTGTAGATGCTTGGCCATATAAGTGGTGCCCATTTGAATCCGGCGGTTACGATTGGTGCCGTTATATGGGGACTTAAAAGCATTCCAACTGGTGCTATTTACATAATAGGACAATTTATCGGGGCAACTGTAGGATACGGTATACTTAAGGTCTAATGTTCAATGATTAAAAAGACAATTTTTTTTTCATTGTATAATTTTTTATATATATATCTTTTTATTATTAATTATTTTAGGTTGTGACACCAGACGAATATTTTAATGATGGAAATGCAAATTCCACGGTACCACTTTGCGTGACAGCCATTCATTCAGCAGTTAGTCCGGTGCAAGCTATTCTCATCGAGGCTCTATGCACAGGCATCATTTTATGCACAGCCTGCGCCACTTGGGATCCAAGATGCGCTCATACTACAGATTCCACAGCTCTCAGATTCGGATTCGCCGTCGTTGCCAT
This sequence comes from Ephialtes manifestator, assembly GCA_963970395.1. NCBI lineage: Eukaryota > Metazoa > Arthropoda > Insecta > Hymenoptera > Ichneumonidae > Ephialtes > Ephialtes manifestator. Next base: position 20,572,858 of record OZ019980.1, read on the forward strand.
TGGAAGCGCAGCCGTGAGCACCACTTCCATTAATTTATTTATTTTACATTATTATTATTTTTTTTTAAGCGTAAAAGGAATATAGAATAAAATATCTTTTTATCATCTATTTTTATTTTTATTATTAGCTAAAAGAATATTATAATTAAATATTTTTATTATTTGTTGAAAAGAATACATAATTTTTTAAAAGTAGCATATTTTCGTACCATTATTAAAAAAAAAATTCTCAAACATGTTTATTTTTTATTATTTAAAAACGAATTATATAGTCGAATATTTTTTTGTAAAATATCATTTAGACACGACTAAAATCAACTCAACTAATTAATACCTACTCGAATGATACTAATGATCAATAATTATTTATAATTATAATTTCACAAAAGAGAATTTTTTTTACAGGGTCCTTATACAGGATGCAGCCTCAATCCAGCGAGAACATTTGGTCCAGCCGTTTGGAACAATATGTGGAAAGATCATTGGGTGAGTATAAATTACATTTCGTCAAGCACTTTGGATCTGAAGTTCAAGATTCTCAAGTAATCTTAAAACTGACCTTGAAAAATACTGGAAATCACAGCAATTCCAGTTTTTTAAACCTTTTATATCTTGTATCGCACTATCGACTATCAGATTACCTGGTGGCGATTGATTCTTTAAATTCCATTGGTAATCAATAGCGTAAATAATGAACAATGCATGCAATGACGTTTTAGCGCCGATTCATCTGTTTCAGCGAATTATTTTTCATCAGGAAAAGAAATGCATTCCTCCCCCTCTCCCCTTATCACGTGGTGGTCAGTCTAAGTAGTCATGTAATCCAATGGTTTATTCCGCGACCACGTGGATAAACAAGATAACGTATTGTCAAGAAGTTGCCATTAAGTGGGGAAAATTATTATCAGAAATAATAACGGTATTCCTAATCTCCTATCAGCAGTGATTTGAGAATTTGACGTCATACAAAGAAACGAATATTGCGATTTGTGACTTCCCGCTTTTTTAAATCCCAAAAACACATTTTTAGACTTTCGATATATCAGATCAGCCAGTAAAAATAAAGATTGTCTCAAATAATGCCCAAAAATTAGGTTATGTCATTAGAAATACAAATATCTTTTTTTTTTAATGTTTGCAGGGAATTTCTTTTTTTTTTTTTTCAAATTTATTTTCGTAAACGATATTATTTTGGAAATGGTCCATCGTTTTCAATATTTGAAAATTTTATTTACGTTTAATTAGGTAATTGGAAACCACATTTTATAGCAAAATTTTTTTTAATACGACAAAGTTTCTCTATAAAGAAGCAATAATATTAAAAATTCGTTTTCTGTTTGGTGATTAAAAAACAAATTAAATCGACGATAATATCCGGTGTCTTTAATCAAAATATATCGATGCTTTTGCATCAAAATATTATATCCAATAAATTAACAAAATTTGATGAAAATTCTTTCTAATGGTCCATCAAAAAATCGGATATCCTCTTCTTTTTTTAAATACGAGGGATCATTTTCCAAATAATTAAGTGCAAAATAAAATGAAATTTTCGCTAAATGTTGGAAAAAAATTTTATACTGAAATTACTATATGGGTTAACAATCATTAAGGGGATGCTGGAGTAGATTTTGATACCGACTTCGGTCGGTAAGTTTCCGATTAGGACACAGGTGGCGCCGAGAAGTCTGCTTACTTTTGGCAAAAGATACCGAAAGCAAAATGGCCGCACACCATATGTCAACAGACCTTTGCTGTAAGATATAATTGTTTCTGAAAATTAGATATGTAAAATCAGACCGGACGTCAATTCTGTGATGATTTCTAAATATTCCAAAACCATCAGAATGTTAATTACACAAGCCAAATCCATATATAGCGTAAACTACGGTCGCATTGCAGAGGCTCGGAGCTTTTCCCAAAAGTAAGCAGACCACGTCAGCGCCACCTGTTTCCTAATAACGGAACTATATTCATGCTCTTTACCAGCTCTGAGCCTGTGCGGAAAGCAAACAGTCTTTGCAATCGTAGTATACACTATTCATGGATTTGGTTTGTGTAATCGACATTTCGACGGTTTTGAAAGGTTCAGGAATAATCAAAGAATGGGTGTCCGGTCTGATTTAACACATCTGAGTTCCAGAAACGTTTATAGTTTACCTCAAAGGATCTGTTGACATTTCGAGCGGCCATATTGGTTTTTGAGAGGTTCAATAATATACAATTTCTTACATTTCTTGTATGTTTTGAGCAGTAATTCGACCGGACACCCAAGCATGAATATTTTTTTTACATCCCTGCAAAATTTGACGTATATTTGTAGCATATTTTCGGTGAATAGTGTATACTACGAAATCGCCTATTTTTACCGACCAAAGTCGGTAAAGAAATCTGCTCCAGCATCCCCTTAACCTGTTTTTTTTTTAATCATTAACATTTTTTTTTCTGATGTGACATGGAATGCCTTTGCCTAAAAATTGATCTTGTTGCATTTAAGATTTTCATAAAACCGAAGATTATTGTCAATTGATTTTACAAAAACTATTTTTTTTTTTCTCCAAGGTTTATTATATTGGACCAACTATGGGAGCTCTGCTGGGAACATACACGTATCAATTCCTTTTCGCTCTGCCTAAAGAGCCCGAGGGAGGTAAACATGAGCCTATTCCATTGGAGCTGAAAATCATGGGTTCTGCTGATGCGTTAAATCACAAGGGGAAAATTGTGGAAAGCCTCGAGAACGAGAGTAATTACTGACCATCCCCTAGCTTTAGTACGTTCTAAGTATTTATTATTTATTTCGCCAATTATCCGGTCAATTGTCTTCGCTATACTGCTGTACCTGTGCATGAGATGTGTGTAATAAAGAAAAAAAAAATTAAAACGAAGAACAGAAACGATTAAAACTCTGACATCGATCGTAGCCAACAGCGGGAATAAAAGGGGAGTGCGAAAAAAAAGCGTAATTGTAGGGCATGACGTTGATCAGGCAACAACCCTTCTGTTCAAACCCTTTTCTTTCCAAGAAATATACAAAGTAAGTATTTTTTTTATCACTCAAGCATATTAATTGAAAAGAAAAGAAAGATTTTTCCAAATAATAAAAAAAAAATTGGATTATATAATTCCAACTAAAACTAGTATATTTAGTTGAAATAATTAATATGCATTTTATGTATATTTATATATATATATATATATATATATATTATAAGTATGCAATTTATTTAAACATTTTTTTGAATATTTTTTAAAGGAATTTTCAATTTAAAAACAAATGGTCATTTGTATATTTCGAAAATCATTTGTCGTAGTTAAAATTTATAAATATTACAAATTCTTTGCAAATTTTGAGAAAATTATGTGGGCAACAATAAAAGGTGATTCTCGGTTAAAAAAATAATTAATTGTATTGAAACTCGAACAACGATCGTATAGCAAGCGGAGCGAGTAAAGAGGGATGCGAAAAAAAGGTATAATTGTAGGGGAAGATTTTCATTGAGCAACAACCCTTATGGGCAGACCCTTTCCTTTCCATACTAGAGAAATATCAAGTTTCTCGCAGATTTATTCATGAGGGGTGAATTACGAATACTGCAAAGCGAGTTTGCATGAGTTCTAATAGCGTTTTCGAGGACTTGGTCTTCAGTGAAACTGCAGGGGGTTGATCGTCAACCCCTTCAACGTTACCAGTTGCTCGACGGACGGTGACAGGACAGGTACGAATGGATCGAAGGAAAAAATTCATCACGAGCAGCTCCGCAAGGCCAGTCAGCGCGATACCGGTTCTATTGTTCGTATTCTGGATTTGTAGTCAGGTACATTTTTTCAAATTTATTTTATTGTACTGTGGATATGGTCCTTGCGTTTCCGTTTTTTTGTCTGCTATTTCAATGAGCAAACGGTTGTTTTTAATTTTTATATTTTTTATTCGAGGTACAGTTCGCATACTAAATGTTCGGTATTTATTTATTTCTTGCGAATTTGTAAGAATTTTTAGGGATAAAAACACTATAGGGAAAAAATCCATAAGTCCGAATTTCGGTAGGAAAATCCAATCTAAATTTTTTTTTCTTCAAGATATCGAATTTTAGCCTACACTATCGTTTTCAAGTCGCATATTGTACCTTAAAAAGTACCGGTTATATGCCTTTTAAAGACGATTTTTTAAAAAGTGCCTTTTTTCCGTTTCTGATTCCAGAATTTACAGATCCGACTTTCGGTCGGAAAATGTAACCTAAAGAACCTACTTTTTAAAAAATTCAAGACATCGAATTTTGGCCTTTACTATCTTCCTCAAGTCGCATATTCTACCCCAGAAAATACCGGTTACAAGCCTTTTTATGATGATTTTAAAAAAAGTGACTTTTTTCCGTTCCCGATGTCAGAATTCACAGATCCAACTTTTGATCGGAAAATGTAACCTACAGAACCTAATTTTTTTTCTCTTCAAGATATCGAATTTTGGCCTACACTATCGTTTTCAAGTCGCATATTGTACCTTAAAAAGTACCGGTTATATGCCTTTTGAAGACGATTTTTTAAAAAGTGCCTTTTTTCCGTTTCTGATTCCAGAATTTACAGATCCGACTTTCGGTCGGAAAATGTAACCTAAAGAACGTACTTTTTTTTTAAATTCAAAACATCGAATTTTGGCCTTTACTATCTTCCTCAAGTCGCATATTCTACCCCAGAAAATACCGGTTACAAGCCTTTTTATGATGATTTTAAAAAAAGTGACTTTTTTCCGTTCCCGATGTCAGAATTCACAGATCCAACTTTTGGTCGGAAAATGTAACCTAAAGAACCTAATTTTTTTTCCTTCAAGATATCGAATTTTGGCCTACACTATCGTTTTCAAGTCGCATATTGTACCTTAAAAAGTACCGGTTACATGCCTTTTTACGACGATTTTTTAAAAAGTGATTTTTTTCCGTTTCTGATTCCAGAATTTACAGATCCGACTTTCGGTCGGAAAATGTAACCTAAAGAACCTACTTTTTAAAAAATTCAAGATATCGAATTTTGGCCTTCACTATCTTCCTCAAGTCGCATATTCTACCCCAGAAAATACTGGTTACAAGCCTTTTTATGATAATTTTTAAAAAGTCACTTTTTTCCGTTTCTGATTCCAGAATTTACAGATCCGACTTTCGGTCGGAAAATATAACCTAAAGAACCTAAATTTTTTTTCTTCAAGATATCGAATTTCGGCCTTCACTATCTTTCTTAAGTTGCATATTCTACCCCAGAAATTACCGGTTACATGCATTTTTACGATGATTTTTAAAAAAGTGACTTTTTTCCGTTTCTGATTCCAGAATTTACAGATTCGACTTTTGGTCGGAAAAATCCAACCTAAATTTTTTTAAATTTCAGATATCGAATTTTGGTCTTCACCATCGTTCTCAAGTCGCATATTTCATCACAAAAAACATGCGTTTCAAACTTCCTACCCCTGGGGTGCATGACGAGGTGTTTCGTTGATCAATGCGCATGCGCAATAATCTCCGTCAAGATTGACGGTGAAGTTTAAGAATTACAGTAAAAGTTGAAGATAGGGGAAACAGTTTGTTCATTTCTATTAATTCCAAAGTATCGGAATTTCGATTTCTCACGGATTAGCCATTTATAAAGTATTACATTTTTTTATCCCCACCTCACGATCGAACAACAACTTTTTTCCGTACCTCGCGAGTAGGGGGGTCGTCCGATAAGGAGACGAGGATAATATTTGATTCTTTAAAAATAGGCAAATCCATGAGAAATCTAATTATTCATACTTCAGTATCAGTATAAATAAAACAATTGTTTTTTATGTTTCCACTTTTATTATACTTCTTAAAGTTCACCGTAAATCTCGGAAAAAAACATTGCGCATGAGCATCGAACAACAAAAAACCTCGTCATTCGGAACGCACCTCTTGTTTTTTAAGACTTATTTTTCGTCGTTGGTCCAGCAGATTACAAAGTCTTTGACCACGACCAATCACAGCACGACTAAAGTGGCAATCATAGTCTGGGGCTCCCACTAAACTTCCGAGAATAAAATTACAGTAAATTGTCCAAAAATTCATTCCATTTATCAAATGGCCCCTTTAAATATAAAATCCTTAGTTCGCGATGTCAACAATTTTCCGAAATTACCTTTTGCCATAGCCGGTAATGTTACAACGAATGCACACGGAGCTGGCGCTGCAGTAGCATCAATTTTTGGAGACGACTGCGAGCCAATGAGATTTCCCAGCCATCGACAAAGAAGATTCCAACCAAATCTTCCAGCCAAACCGAAAATAGTTGCGCCGTTTCGCCTGAAGATCTCGCGGTGTGGTCTTTCGAGGCTGAAGGACGAGAACGACGCGCAACTACGCAATTCGTTTCAACCTTGACCTTGACCGAGCGGTTGAGGGGAACACAACAAAGCCACCATAGAACTGGCTTTGTTGCCCTCCCCATGTAAACGCATCGTGCGCCTTGAGCGTCCAACGGTCCTTCGAGGCCACTATACCGGATGATGAGAGGTAGGGCAGCCCTTTCCTTCCCTTACTTTTTTGTGTTTAAGCTGCACCTTTCACATTTGACGGTTGAGCCAAATATAAAAATGCAACAACGTGTTTTGGCCTTTGTTATTGTGAATAATAAATTTAAGTTTCTTTCAATTATTTAATCTTAGAAAATATACATGAGAATGGTAAGTATTATTATTATCTCATATCTCGTCCAGCGGTTGAATTAACTTCGTTTTTTCTACTTTAATGGCATATTTTGTATTTAATTGTTAATCCGAATAAAACAAATGCAACAGCCTTTTCCTTTCCGTTCTTTTTTTGAGTTTGAGCTGCACCTTTCACATTTGACGGTTGAGCTAAATAGAAAAATGCAACAACGTATTTTGGCCTTTGTTATTGTGAATAATAAATTTAGTTTCTTTCAATTATTTAATCTTAGAAAATATACATGAGAATGGTAAGTATTATTATTATTATCTCATATCTAGTCCAGCGGCTCAATTAACTTCGTTTTTTCTACTTTAATGGCATATTTTGTATTTGATTGTTAATCCGAATAAAACAAATGCAACAGCCTTTTCATTTCCGTTGTTTTCTTTGTGTGTGAGCTGCACCTTTCACATTTGACGGTTGAGCCAAATAGAAAAATGCAACAACGTGTTTTGGCCTTTGTTATTGTGAATAATAAATTTAAGTTTCTTTCAATTATTTAATCTTAGAAAATATACATGAGAATGGTAAGTATTATTATTATTATCTCATAACTCGTCCAGCGGTTGAATTAACTTCGTTTTTTGTACTGTAATGGCATATTTTGTATTTAATTGTTGATCCGAATAAAACAAATGCAACAGTCTTTTCATTTCCGTTGTTTTTTTGGGTTTGAGCTGCACCTTTCACATTTAACGGTTGAGCTAAATAGAAAAATGCAACAACGTGTTTTGGCCTTTGTTATTGTGAATAATAAAGTTAAGTTTTTTTCAATTATTTAATCTTAGAAAATATACATGAGAATGGTAAGTATTATTATTATTATCTCATATCTAGTCCAGCGGCTCAATTAACTTCGTTTTTTCTACTTTAATGGCATATTTTGTATTTAATTGTTAATCCGAATAAAACAAATGCAACAGCCTTTTCATTTCCGTTGTTTTCTTTGTGTGTGAGCTGCACCTTTCACATTTGACGGTTGAGCCAAGTAGAAAAATGCAACAACGTGTTTTGGCCTTTGCTATTGTGAATAATAAATTTAAGTTTCTTTCAATTATTTAATCTTAGAAAATATACATGAGAATGGTAAGTATTATTATTATTATCTCATATCTAGTCCAGCGGCTCAATTAACTTCGTTTTTTCTACTTTAATGGCATATTTTGTATTTAATTGTTAATCCGAATAAAACAAATGCAACAGTCTTTTCATTTCCGTTGTTTTTTTGGGTTTGAGCTGCACCTTTCACATTTGACGGTTTAGCCAAATAGAAAAATGCAACAACGTGTTTTGGCCTTTGTTATTGTGAATAATAAAGTTAAGTTTCTTTCAATTATTTAATCTTAGAAAATATACATGAGAATGGTAAGTATTATTATTATTATCTCATATCTAGTCCAGCGGCTCAATTAACTTCGTTTTTTCTACTTTAATGGCATATTTTGTATTTAATTGTTAATCCGAATAAAACAAATGCAACAGCCTTTTCATTTCCGTTGTTTTCTTTGTGTGTGAGCTGCACCTTTCACATTTGACGGTTGAGCCAAATAGAAAAATGCAACAACGTGTTTTGGCCTTTGTTATTGTGAATAATAAATTTAAGTTTCTTTCAATTATTTAATGTTAGAAAATATACATGAGAATGGTAAGTATTATTATTATTATCTCATATCTAGTCCAGCGGCTCAATTAACTTCGTTTTTTCTACTTTAATGGCATATTTTGTATTTAATTGTTAATCCGAATAAAACAAATGCAACAGCCTTTTCATTTCCGTTGTTTTCTTTGTGTGTGAGCTGCACCTTTCACATTTGACGGTTGAGCCAAATAGAAAAATGCAACAACGTGTTTTGGCCTTTGTTATTGTGAATAATAAAGTTAAGTTTCTTTCAATTATTTAATCTTAGAAAATATACATGAGAATGGTAAGTATTATTATTATTATCTCATAACTCGTCCAGCGGTTGAATTAACTTCGTTTTTTCTACTTTAATGGCATATTTTGTATTTAATTGTTAATCCGAATAAAACAAATGCAACAGCCTTTTCCTTTCCGTTCTTTTTTTGAGTTTGAGCTGCACCTTTCACATTTGACGGTTGAGCTAAATAGAAAAATGCAACAACGTATTTTCGCCTTTGTTATTGTGAATAATAAATTTAGTTTCTTTCAATTATTTAATCTTAGAAAATATACATGAGAATGGTAAGTATTATTATTATTATCTCATATCTAGTCCAGCGGCTCAATTAACTTCGTTTTTTCTACTTTAATGGCATATTTTGTATTTAATTGTTAATCCGAATAAAACAAATGCAACAGCCTTTTCCTTTCCGTTCTTTTTTGAGTTTGAGCTGCACCTTTCACATTTGACGGTTGCGCTAAATAGAAAAATGCAACAACGTATTTTGGCCTTTGTTATTGTGAATAATAAATTTAGTTTCTTTCAATTATTTAATCTTAGAAAATATACATGAGAATGGTAAGTATTATTATTATTATTATCTCATATCTCGTCCAGCGGCTGAATTAACTTCGTTTTTTTCTACTTTAATGGCATATTTTGTATTTAATTGTTGATCAGAATAAAACAAATGCAATATGCCTTTTCCTTTCCGTTCTTTTTTTATGTGTTTGAGCTGCACATTTCACATTTGACGGTTGAGCCAAATAGAAAAATGCAACAACGTGTTTTGGCCTTTGTTATTGTGAATAATACATTTAAGTTTCTTTCAATTATTTAATCTTAGAAAATATACATGAGAACGGTAAGTATTATTATTTTTATCCATTTTCTTCTCCAGTAGCTGGATTAATGCCGTTTTTTTCACATTAGCTAGACCTTTCGCATTTCATTGTTCAGCCAAATGGAAAAAGGCAACAATGGGCTTTGGCCTTTGGTATTATAATTAATACATTTAAGCTTTTCGCAATTGTTTATTTTCAAAAAAATATAAATATGAATGGTAAGTATTGTTATTTTACAATTTGGCTTTTAGCAATTATTCATTTATTAATTTTCATAAAATATCAATATTTTTGCTTCATTATATTAACACGGAAATCGAACGATCATGAACCAGAATTATCAATTAGAAATTGATATATAACACGAAGGTAAGTTTTATTATAATTATTTCATTTCTCGTTCAACAGTTGGATTGACTACTTTTTTTAATTTTCGGCTTACTATTACGACAAAAGTTAAAAGATCATTGAATTAGAAATTAATATATTAATATAAAGATGGTAAGTATTATGTTTATCTTATTTCATGATTGTAGACTAGCAGTTATAGTTTCGTTCGATTTATATATTTATTGTATTTTGCGTCATTTATGAAGTTTTGTTGATGAGAAATACATTTTAATACGATTAGAAATTAGTATATTCCGAAGGTAAGTATCTAATAAACTCATATGAAAGGCATATAATTTTGTTTTTTTATAAAGAGACTAAGTACATTTTTTATATTCTTTTATATTTCTTTATTTTAGGTCAACACTGACTGAACTTCGAAGGTTCAGTGACCGCGAAGTGCACTTCAGCGTAACTATGTGTTATAAATAAGAGAAATAAGAAAAAATGTATAATCTGCGTAATTTTTAAGATTTAATTTATTATATTTTAGTTTATTTTATTTGAAGAGCGATGGTTTCATTTCCGTAATCAACGGTGGATGTGTTTAGAGAGATATATTGTTACTCGAAACATCTATAACGAAAATGGTGCTTCGTAGCAACCGAGTCAGCTGGTCTGAAGATCGATAGACCCCGGGTAGAGCCCGGGCACTCTCTTCATGGTTTCCCGAATGCTCAACGTACATTCTAGAAATTACCAGGAAGCATTCCCCTTTTTTCATTTTTTATTAAATATGAGAGCAGTTTTTAGTTTCTTGTTGGACGCAATATCAACGTTGGCTCTGCCCTTTGGAGGAAGGACCAACTAGGAACAGGATATTGGATTTTTTTTACCACATCGACTCAGAAAGTGCCAATTTTCTTTTTTTGTCTTTTACACCAAAGTTTTTGTAATTTGTTTAGTGTTAATTAAAGAAAAATAGTGCCTTTCTCAAATGGACTTTTTTTCGAAGAAACTTTTTTATTATTTGAAAAATCATAACTTGTACAATTTTATATATTTTATAAATAAAAAGGGTTATTCTTAAAAGGATATTGAATTTTTTTTACGTTATGATTAACACAAAATTTTTTTTAACGTCAGAAATATGACTGTAATTAAGAAAGTTGTTTTTTGCAATTAGTTAATTGGTCATTTTTTCAAGTGTATTTTAAAAAATATACAATACATTTTTTCAAATATATTTACTACTTTACTGACGATTCCTTTGATATATGAATCTGCCTTTATGCATAAATATAAATTTATTTATATCGAATTTAATAAAGATATGGAAAGAAATTAATCATCAGCTTGGACGCAAAGGAAACAGAGAAGTTGTTTACTTTTCACATTATCAGCTTTTGGCAAGACTAACACAGGATCTTGGTTTTTTAATATCCTTTGATATGTACAAAACCCGCATCCTGTTGCATGAAATCTCTTCGCTCACTTTCTTCATCCTAATGAATCATCCTGAAATTAATTTCAAGTATGTACATCAGTTTTATTGATGCATCGATATTTTTCCTCGCAAATATAAATATAAATAATGCTATCAATTGCTAAACCTGGCTAAAAATGGTTAATAAATATAAATATAAATGTAATATTAAAAAAAAATAGTAATCCAAACTTCAATAATAAAACAAATTAACTAATGGATACAACATTAATTCAAGAAATAATGATAATAATAACTAATATATTAATAAATTTTATTAAAGTTTCTATTTCTGACGGTCATCAGCAAAATGCTAAATCATAAATCGTACTCGATTTCACTATGTTAATGATAATCGTGCCTAACATAAAATCTGTGTCATGGCTGCAAGAAATTGAAATCATAATGCACTCGCTGCATCTTCCAATACTCGAGTGCATTGGCATATTTGCTATCGCCAATGATATCACCTAAGTGAATATGCATACTAATAATCGTGGTCTATGGATGGACTCATCCATTCACCTATATACCTTAAAACTGGCGTCGCCGTAGCAACTACGTTCTATTTAAAAGCAGAGAGATGCGACGCCATTTATCGATCCGAAGCTGCGCCTGGGCACTATGAATGTTCGAGAAGCCGGTAGAAACTTCTCTCAAACGTTGCATTGTTTACGTTACGTAATAGCCGGTTCAAAAATAAAATCAACAATACCAAAATCGTCGTAAGGTAATTATGTGTTTATTTAGTTCGTCACGAGAAAATCTCTTTTTCATTTTACACTAGAATATATATTTGTTATAAACAAAAATAGTTAACAACCATAGCACCTATCCGCTATATATTACATATGATTACAAAGTGTAATAAATAAAAAGTATATTATATACACATTTTATTATTAATAACCGATAAAAAATGTATGCGCTATTAAATTTAATAAAAACGCTAAACAATAATAACAAACTTGTCTTTTGGTCTTTATTCATTTATTTATTTGTTCACGAGATAATTATTTGCACCATATCGCATAGTCGTAATTATTTAACCAAAAAACTAGTAAACTTTCATTTATTTCACGACTAAGTTGTGTAAGTTTATTTCTGCAGCGTTCTACAAAATATCCGACCTTGTCTGAAATTTTATTGGCACGAAATATGTTTTGTTGTAATCATCGAATCATTAAAATGAATGATTTTTGTTGAAAATCTGACCCTGACAGTGCCACGAAATATTTATATTTTTTGCATTACGTAACGACGCAGTTCAGTAGGTCTGGAAGGGCGGAGCCGGTAGAACCGGCTCGAAACATCACGTGGCCTCACCCGTGACCATTATCTGTGTTCGGATTCAGTAACACAATGCCATTTTTCATGGTATTCCGCAGCAAATCTGATTCTCAACTTGAATTGTTTTTACTCCCGACTACCTTCAGGACAAAAAGACGAGAGTATATGTGTTTGACTGTCATGGCGCGAATATGCCTATTTCTATTAGTACAATATTCTCTAAAACGGTTAAAGATGTCTTAACAGAATTTGATACACAGAATCTGTGTATCGGTTCATGTGTCTTTTTTCATAGATATAAGAAAGATATAAGCGTTTAAACAAAGAGTCTGTTTCCCTATTTGAATATATCGAAATGCCACAAGATGGCCGCCATTATTGTGTATTCTGTAACTCACTTCACACCGCTTATCGTAAAGTATTAGAATTACTTTAAAAACAATAAAATAAAAATAATTTCATGAACGTATGCCATTTTTCATGGTATTCCGCAGCAGATCTTATTCTCATACTTAAATTGTTTTTACTCCCGACTACCTGCAGGTCAAAAAGACGAGAGTATATGTGTTTGAATGTCATGGCGCGAATATGCCTATTTCTATTAGTACAATATTCTCTAAAACGGTTAAAGATGTCTTAACATAATTTGATACACAGATTTTGTGTATCGGTTTATGTGTCTTTTTTCATAGATATAAGAAAGATATAAGCGTTTAAACAAAGAGTCTGTTTGCCTATTTGAATATATCGAACTGCCACAAGATGGCCGCCATTTTTGCACATTCTGTAACTCACTTCACAGCGCTTATCGTAAAGTATTCGAATTACTTTAAAAACAATAATATAAAAACAATTTTCTAAAAGTATGCCAATTTTTATGGTATTCCGCAGCAGATCTTATTCTCATACTTAAATTGTTTTTACTCCCGACTACCTGCAGGACAAAAAGACGAGAGTATGTGTTTGACTGTCATGGCGCGAATATGGATATTTCTATTAGTACAATATTCTCTAAAACGGTTAAAGATGTCTTAACATAATTTGATACACAGATTTTGTGTATCGGTTTATGTGTCTTTTTTCATAGATATCAGAAAGATATAAGCGTTTAAACGAAGAGTCTGTTTGCCTGTTTGAATATATCGAAATGCCACAAAATGGCCGCCATTTTTGCGTATTCTGTAACTCACTTCACAGCGCTTATCGTAAAGTATTAGATTTACTTTAAAAACAATAAAATAAAAATAATTTTATAAAAGTACGCCATTTTTCATGATATTCCGCAGCAGATCTTATTCTCATACTTAAATTGTTTTTACTCCCGACTACCTGCAGGACAAAAAGACGAGAGTATGTGTTTGACTGTCATGGCGCGAATATGGATATTTCTATTAGTACAATATTCTCTAAAACGGTTAAAGATGTCTTAACAGAATTTGATACACAGTTCTGTGTATCGGTTTATGTGTCTTTTTTCATAGATATAAGAAAGATATAAGCCTTTAAACAAAGAGTCTGTTTACCTATTTGAATATATCGAACTGCCACAAGATGGCCGCCATTATTATGTATTCTGTAACTCACTTCACTGCGCTTATCGTAAAGTATTAGAATTACTTTAAAAACAATAAAATAAAAATAATTTTATAAAAGTACGCCATTTTTCATGATATTCCGCAGCAGATCTTATTCTCATACTTAAATTGTTTTTACTCCCGACTACCTGCAGGACAAAAAGACGAGAGTATGTGTTTGACTGTCAATGCCCGAATATGCCTATTTCTATTAGTACAATATTCTCTAAAACGGTTAAAGATGTCTTAACAGAATTTGATACACAGATTCTGTGTATCGGTTCATATGTCTTTTTTTATAGATATAAGAAAGATATAAGCGTTTAAACAAAGAGTCTGTTTGCCTATTTGAATATATCGAACTGCCACAAGATGGCCGCCATTTTTGCACATTCTGTAACTCACTTCACAGCGCTTATCGTAAAGTATTAGAATTACTTTAAAAACAATAAAATAAAAATAATTTTATAAAAGTACGCCATTTTTCATGATATTCAGCAGCAGATCTTATTCTCATACTTAAATTGTTTTTACTCCCGACTACCTGCAGGACAAAAAGACGAGAGTATGTGTTTGACTGTCATGGCGCGAATATGCCTATTTCAATTAGTACAATATTCTCTAAAACGGTTAAAGATGTCTTAACAGAATTTGATACACAGAATCTGTGTATCAGTTCATGTGTTTTTTTTTATAGATATAAGAAAGATATAAGCGTTTAAACAAAGAGTCTGTTTGTCTATTTGAATATATCGAACTGCCACAAGATGGCCGCCATTTTTGCGTATTCTGTAACTCACTTCACAGCGCTTATCGTAAAGTATTGGAATTACTTTAAAAACGATAAAATAAAAATAATTTTATAAATGTGTGTGTCGATTTCCCCGACTATAATAGATTCTTATTTACCCATTTTTCATTTACCCAATTTGTTTATTAATTTACACTCATTTTTTAGTCGAGAGTTATTTATATAATTATTTTTATTGTCTTTGTTTACACAGGCGAAAAAGGCAATTTATGTGAAGATAAAAATTTCACACCAACGAAATAAATGCGGTCATAATGATGTTTTTTTTTTCTTGTAATCGATCACTTGCAGCGGTTTACAACAAGTGTTGCCAACAAGAGAGAGAGTTTTGTGTTTATTTTGTGTCTATCTCTCTCGCACACCTCTCGCTGCGATGTTCAGAACGTAAACAAACAGAGTGTTGTCTCTTTCTAATGCTTTGAAGATAGAAACTCGACTATACTGCCAGACATTTACAGTCAATACATTTCCTTCATGGTCACTTATTTGCCTTGGAAATAAGATGATCGTCTCGTTGTTTATGAGCTAGGAAATAACGAGGCCTTGACCAAGTGTTATTTTTAGTACACTGATTGGAGTCAGACAGACCCAAAAAACATGTGCAATTAATTTCATAAAGATAAGTTACATGTTAAAAATAGCTTATCATATATAAGAAAATTAATATACGATCCTTTATTTTGTCCGATTGTAATATTATCTGTACAACTAATCGTAAGTTAGTTATTCGTTTACTCTAGATATTAAAACACGGAACGATGTCCGAAATTATAAATAGAAATAATAGTTTTATACGTAGCTTGTAATTATTATTTTATTAATTTATTAGAAACAGTTATCATATGTAAATATTATTTGCGTCAATTTACATAAGGTAAGTGTTAATTAAAAAATCTATTTAAGCGTATTATTATAATTATTTATTGGCCAATGGGAAAGATCGCTTTATAAAAAACAATAAGAAAAAATACATGTATATTTTTAAGATATTTTGATTGGGTCCCAACAGACCCAAAGAATATTAATTTCATAGTACTAAGTTGTATTAATTTTTGTTCGTTATTTGCATAAAGCTGTTATGTTCATAGATTGTAATATCATATGTATTACGAAGTTACTTACTAGCTTAATCAAGTACTTAAGACTCGCAATATCGTTTAAAAATACGAATAACAACAATAGTGTTATGTACCTTGTAATTATTACGTTATTAATTTATCGGAAATAATTACAATAATATGTAAATATTATGTACGACTAGTTACATATGATAAGTGAAATGTTAATTAAAAATCTATCTAAGAGTATGATTATTAATGACCAATGGGGAGCAATTTAAAAAAGCATACATACACGACTAAACAACGATAAAAACATAACACTTTTTTTTCACAGAAGAAAAACGTAACACTTTTTTTCGTTCAAATTTTTTGGTACAAAATGCAATCAACAAGCTAGAAAATGAATTGAGAACAAAACATCACAATAGGCTGTAAGATTTTAAAGTAGTTGCTCGATCGTTGGCCCTTTAAGTCGTAGCCCCATAAGGTTGTTTTCTATTATTCCAACCGAAAAAAACTTTAACCGCCACGTATTCGTAACTGCGCACAACATTTTCGTGGAGACTGCACGTCCGCCTCTTCCAGGTCGTAGTCGATTAACGCGCAGTACACGCTATCCTATCACGTATAAATACATACAATACTGATGTACGCTGCAAGCAGCATGGCACAGCTACGAGGACGTTTGTGTTTAGCAGCATTATGTGTCAACCCAACCAAACCCGGGACGAAGACCGGCGAAGCCTCATCGTATGAGTGCAGAAAGAAAAAACAAAAAAGCCGGTACACATATGTATAAGGCATTCTACATCACTTCAACAACAAAAACGCAAAACTTTCTTCTTATTATTTCTAAAAATCCGGCTATATTATTCCGATAAAAGTGCCAACTGTAAAAATTTACTAAAAATTGTAAAGCTGTTATTTATATTTTAAAGATGTTTAACTTCAACAGAAATATTTCGTGATCGGTCTACAGTATGTAAAATTTTTAATCGCGAAAATATATTATATATCACTTCAGCCACAAAAACAAAAATTTGCTGCAAATGATTTTCAAAAATCGGGCCATATTATTCTAATAAAAGCGCCAACTGTGAAAATTTACTAAAAATTGTAAAGCTGTTATTTATATTTTTAAAGACTTTTAACTTCAACAGAAATATTTCGGGATCGGTCTACAGTATGTAAAATTTTTAATCGCGAAAATATATTATATATCACTTCAGCCACAAAAACAAAAATTTGCCGCAAATGATTTTCAAAAATCGGACTATATTATTCTAATAAAAGCGCAAACTGTGAAATTTTTACAAAAATTTTTATAGCTGTTTTATACATTTTTGGATGTTTTTAACTTCAACAGAAATATTTTGGGATCGGTCTACAGTATGTAAAATTTTTCATCGCGAAAATATATTATATATTTATATATATAAAAATATTAATTTAAGTTAATTTATATTAAAAACTCGTCTCTTGTAACGAATTTAGCAAACTGTATATAAATTTTACGTTATACTCGTGTAGTAAATTGATATATCCGCTTCTGTAAAAGAGCTTCCGGCATTGTGTTGTAATTTTACCTTAAATATTTTATAACAGTGTTTATACACCGTTAAAAATATTTTGAAAATTAACATATATATTGGAAGTTCTTTTGCAGATACGATATATTAATTTTCATTTAATATACAGATATGTTGTAAAATTCGAATAATTATATTATAAACACAACTTTTAAAAAGAGTTTAGTATTTATTATATATTGCTTTAGAATTTTTACATAGATTCAACAATTTTAGCATATATTTCTTAATATTACATTCTTTGTTTCCACCTCATTCATGTTCGCCCTAATTTCCCTGCTTTTTATGAAGTATTTACTAAACTGTACATATATATTAATTTTATAACAATTTTTTCTCTATATTCATTAATATTTGTAAATAACCTTTAAGATCCGCATATCCGCAAAAAAAAGAAACTACCAACACTTAACATTAATCGTCATCCAAAAATTTCTAACAGTGTCTATATAAATTATTTGAGAAAATTGTATTTTTATTAGCCATTCTTGCCTTTTCGGCTTTCGAATTTTTACATAGGTTCAACAATTTTAGTATATATTTCGTAATATTACATTCTTTGTTTCCACCTCATTTATGTTCGCCCTAATTTCCCTGCTTTTTATGTAGTATTTAGTAAGCTAAACATATATATTAATTTTATATCAAATTTTTTTTCTATATTAATTAATATTTGTAAACAACCTTTAAGATCCGCATATCCGCAAAAAAAAAGAAACTTCCAACACTTAACATTAATCGTCATCCAAAAATTTCTAACAGTGTCTATATAAATTATTTGAGAAAATTGTATTTTTATTAGCCATTCTTGCCTTTTCGGCTTTAGAATTTTTACACAGATTCAACAATTTTAGCATATATTTCTTAATATTACATTCTTTGTTTCCACCTCATTCATGTTCGCCCTAATTTCCCTGCTTTTCATGTCGTATTTAGTAAGCTGTACATATATATTAATTTTATAACAAATTTTTGTCTATATTCATTAATATTTGTAAATAACCTTTAAGATCCGCATATCCGCAAAAAAAAAGAAACTATCAACACTTTACATCAATCGTCATCCAAAAATTTCTAACAGTGTCTATATAAATTATTTGAGAAAATTGTATTTTTAGTGGGTAAACTGATACGAAATGCCTTATACGTAGGTACACACATACACAGCGCAGCATCAACATCAGCAACGAAGCAAAACGAAGCACGCCAACGTGTACCGGGGCTGGGCGGGGGAAACCGGGGCTCTCCCGGCCTGGTAAAGCGGACGTGGTGGGGCCCGGCGAACGTGCCAGAATGCCCGTCTGCTACAGCGATCAATACTCAACGACGTTTCAATAACAAACAATCTAGTGGCTAAATCATCGAATACACGAAGTTATCATATTTTTTAACGTTTTCCTAACGTCTTAAAGTGTTAACTGCCGAAATATCGCGAAAAAAAACAACACACAAAGCCAGTTTGAAGCTTGTGCGCAGTTTGTCGTCAAGGGCTTTGCAGGGCATCGCCGAACGTTCTAGAAGCTACCGCAGCCGGCGTCGCTCCGCCTATAAAAGCAGCGCGAGCCGGCGACTCGGCGCATTCGTAAACAAACCTTCGTAGCGTTCCGACCTGCGGAACACCCGAAGACCCCTAACCGATATTACCATCGCTTCATCTATATATATATTTAACCTTTGTGCTGTCGCGTTGTTGTGTTCGACGCCTGTTGTCGCCGCAATAAAGCTGTGCAAGATGTAGAGACGTCGAGGGAGCGTGCGGAGCGCTTCATTTTACCGTAAGTATATATTAAAAATTTTTTAGCACGGTATTATAAGGTTCTTTTATTTTTATTTTTTCAATTGTGAAGTAGATTTAAGGCATAGAATAATTGAATTATTATAGGATACTATTTATAAGTGAATATGATATAAGATTTGCATTTGTATAGCTGGGACCTTAAGGAATTAATTAAAATTTCGCATGTTATTGCTGTGAAAATATGTCTTAAGAAAATTATACAATAATTAAACATGATGTGTATTTTTTAAAATCCTTTAATAAATATATATTTTCGTACAAATGTGTCATGTAATTACAGTTCTTTTCAGGAAACACGGCTAAATGTAAGTTGCCGGTTTTTTTAAACAGGTTTTCTTGGAAATTGTCGTTTAGAAGCTTTTGAAAATTAAATATTTTCTGCAAACACTTATTCGTTGGTTTTGTGGAATTTTTTATATTTTCGATTGTTTCTAAGACATTTTCTAAGCAGAATGTAACTGTTTTGTAAATTTTATGTTACAGTTACATTTCTTAGTAGAAAACTGTAATTTAACGGTAACGTTGATGCTTCTCCGTGTTTGCTGGTTACAAAAATGGCTTCATTCGTCGTCGAAATGAATTGCAGTAAAAAAAATGATAATGAAATAATAAGTTATTCGAAGAAATTTATGAATTAAGATTCTTCAGTCGTAATAACGTGTTCCTTGGGTTTCTCCTCGGGTTTCGTTGCCGAAGGAACTCCGGTTTTCACGATATCGATGAATCTCTCGGTCCCGGCTGCATTCAAATTCTGTAACACAAAAAAAATAGGAATAAATTTGCTTGCTTTCTGTGATATTTTTTTTTTTTTTTTGGGCACCGAGAATTACGAGGGATTTTTTTCGTTTGTCTCTAGAGCGCCCTACGGGGTTCATGGTTGAATTATCCGTAATGAGCATCATCACCGGTTTAATAGATTCCACAAAATCTATTATCCCTTTCGTACTCGAGTATCGAAGAGAACAGCGGAAGCTCTAGGTAAGCTGTTCTTATAAGCAACGTATTTTTGTTTAGCAAATTTGTGAAAACTCGAAAAGTTTGAATATATGAAAACCTGTAGTGGTCCGGCAACAATTGTCCAAAATTTCTATTGGGATCTGATATAAATGTCTTACGAACGAAAATCCAAATCTTTTAATGCTATTGAATTTTTTTTACACCTGAGAATGGCGAAAAAAGAATTAAGACCAATTTTCTGTATGTTGAAAATTGATAAACAAAAATCTAAGGAAATTATCATCGATAATTCAATTTTAATCCAATCACACGAAAATAGTTAAAAAGTTAAAAGATCAAACTTTCATACTTTGCATAATTAGACGAAAAGAAAATGTATCGAAAATTATAATGAATTTGTTGGAATTCAAATTGTATTCCCCTATGTTCTTCGACATATATCGAAATGTGATGTTATTTTATTTAATTCCCTTAGCAACCTCTATCAACAGTTCAGTTGTTGTTCACATCTCAATCACGAATGTCTGTTCTCTCTTAAATAAATATATTTTTACTTCGTATCCGAATATATCATTACAACAGAATTGTTTAATTTTATTTTAAATATGCACATGAAAATTATTCGTTCGGCTGCAATTGTTCAAAATTTCTATTGGGATCTGATCAAAGTCGAGCTAAATTTCTTACAGACGAAAATCCAAATCTTTTAATTCTATTGAATTTTTTTACACCTGAAAAAGGCGAAAAAAAATTAAGACCAATTTTCTGTATGTTGAAAATTGATAAACAAAAATCTAAGGAAATTTTCATCGATAATTAAATTTTTATCCAATCACACGAAAATAGTTAAAAAATTAAAAGATCAAACTTTCATATTTTGCATAATTAGACGAAAAGAAAATATATCGAAAATTTGTAATATATTGTTCAATTTTATTTTAAATATGTACATGAAAATTAATCGGTCGGCTGCAATTGTTCAAAATTTCTATTGGGATCTGATCAAAGTCGAGCTAAATTTCTTACTGACGAAAATCCAAATCTTTTAATTCTATTGAATTTTTTTTTACACCTGAGATGGCGAAAAAAAATTAAGACCAATTTTCTGTATGTTAAAAATTGGTAAACAAAAATCTAAGGAAATTATCATCGATAGTTCAATTTTTATCTAATCACACGAAAATAGTTAAAAAATGAAAATATCAAACTTTCATATTTTGCATAATTGGACGAAAAGAAAATGTATCGAAAATTATAATGATTTGTTTAATTTTATTTGAAACATGTACATGAAAATTATTCTTTCCTTTATGTCATGAGCATTACTAGTATTCAGATTATTTATCAAACAGCAAATTAAATCAGCGACAATTGCAAAAAGATGTTTAAAAAAAACACTGATTTGACTAGTGCTACATTTTTATAATGATTTATACAAAGATTATTACAAAAATTGACAATATTGGAAGTTTATTCGTATTACAGCCTGCCCCAAACATAACAAAATATAAATAGCGATGAATTTGCAAAGGTGTTAATTGATAAATTTTCATAGGTATATTTTCCAAAGTAAATAATCTGCAAATAATGCGTAATTTTTTACTGTCTGTATTAGCGCACGACCCATTTTAATTCCTAAAAGTAGCTCTACGAATTCGCCACAATTCTTTTTTGTGCAGTTAACCATTAAATAATTACCGCAGTTTGTTTATGAATGAATCATTTAAGGATTCAACAAAATGCTGTCATTTTGGAATGGTGAACAATACACAAAATTTACAAGGTGAATTCGTACACTCACTTTCGACAAACAAAATGAGTCATAATGAATTGACATCGGCAAAAAATTACAAATTATTGTTCTAAAAAAACTATTAAACAAAAAAACTTCGTAAAAAATCGCATTTAATTATTATTATTTTTTTTTTACTATAAATGTTTCTCTAAATTAAAGACATGATTTAATACACGTAACCTTCCAATAACGGGTTGCAAATAATCAATCATCCATTAAACCAGAGTAAAAATTTAGCCAGTATAATGGGTCATTTTATACCAAGTGGGCCATTTGCCATAACGCCAATTGTTCTATAATTTGTAAGCATAATAATGGAAATACTGTGATATTTAAGAAAAATCGGAATGATCTGATTTTTACCGAAAAAAAAAATGTTATTACTTTATTTTGTCAAAAAAAGGGCGGTAATTTTTTGAGCGACCATGCAATTTTTTAACATTAAAAACTACATTCAAAAACTTAAATTTTACATACGTATAAATTTTTTGTATAAATATACAGCGAATTGAAAAAAAAAAAAATTAAATTTTGAGCAAACCATAGGTGCTAAAATTCAGAAATAATTTATGGATGTTCGTGATACTCTAAACAACTTTTGAGAAAATTATGAAAACTTCTTGCGATTATGCAAAAATTTGGGTGATCCAATTGGTATAGAATGACTCTAATATTAAATACCTTAATGCAACCTTAATGCTGAAGTTAGAATTTCATAATAAATTATAGTTATATCAGATCTCGCCGGACCACAAAAGGTGTAGCAAAACTAAAAAAAAAAATATTCGTTTAACGAGCCACGTGTTCTCTTTTCTGTCTTTCCGAATTTATAGAGTTCGATCGTTACAATCGAGATGTAGCATCGAGGCCGTTCTCTCCGGAGTGCGAGACCGCAGGGAGAGTACAAACTAATTATTAAGAATACGAGAGAGAAAGAAAGCGGGAGAAAGGGAAGTAAACAAAAAAAGAGGAAAGCAGAAACCGCAAAATTAACAAAAAAAGGGAAGATCTTAAGGAAGAGGGGAGGGAGCAGTAACAGGCCCCGGTGGAGGGGGTAGGCGACTGGTAAGAAGGAATCTCGGCCTGCGAATAGGTCCTGGAAGGTTCGTTCTATGACCTCGCTTGCTGTATTACCTTCTTGGGAGCAGCGATCGTAAGAACACCGTCAGAAGACAGACTCGAGGTAACTCCCATCGGGTCGTGAGACGCCGGTAGGACATATCTTCTTACGAAGTGCCTGCTGATGTAGCCGTGTTCGTCTTGCTTCTCCTCGTGTTTCGCCTCGACGATCACGTTGTTGCCAACCGTCTTCACCGTTATCTCCTCAGGTGAGAATTGCTGCACGTCCAATATAACCTGAACCGCCAAGACACAGCGGAAAAGAAAAAAAGCAAAACTCCATAAATACAAAAAGGGAATATAGACACGCAAAGAAACATCGGCGTGGAGCGTTTTGCGCTCTTCGCGTACCTGCGATTAATTCATCAACGAGATACAAAATTGAGCTTGTAGCTTTAAAACAAAAATTCCATCATACACGTTTACGACTCCAACGAGACATTTTTCATGGATAAACAAAGAAAGCAATTTTTTTCAACATCTATTCGAAAGAGATTTTCATGAGAAACAAAAGTTTAGGCGAATAGAAAGGAGATCTTGGCAGGTTAACGGGCGAAGGGCCTGACCCTTTGGGTCATTGATTTGTTAAAGCAAAAGAAGATAAAGTTGATAGACTAAACCGCTCATATGCAAATAATTTCAACGTCTCTGTAATCATAATATTCGCAAAAAATACGACTTAAAGGAGGATAAAGAAAAATCGGTAAAGAGCGTTTTGCGCTCTCTGCGTACCTGCGATTGATTTATCAACGAGATACAAAATTAAGCTTGTAGCTTAAATTTATCAAACACGTTTACACCTTCGACAAGACATTTCTCATCGATAAACAAAAAGAGCAATTTTTTTTCGAACATATATTTGAGTCTCACGAAAAAAACGAAAGTTTAGGCGAACGGAGGAGATTTTGGCAGGACAAAAGCTTAACGGGCGAAGGGCCTGACCCTTCGTTCGGGAAATCAAAGAATCTCTCTTAATCGTTGATTTATTAAAGCGAAAAAAATATCAGATAAGCATTTGTATAAATCACCGACGAAAAAACAAGTTGGTAGACTAATCGCTCATATGCAAATTATATCAACCTCACTATAATAATAATAATACTTGGAAAAAACGACCCAAAAAAAAGGAAAAAAAAGAAGGGAAATATAGACACGCAAAAATCGGTAAAGAGCGTTTTGCGCTCTCTGCGTATCTGCGGTTAATTCGTCAACGAGATACAAAATTGCACTTACAGCTTAAATTGATTATACACGTTTACACAATTGACAAGACATTTTTCATCGATAAACAATAAGAGCAATTTTTTCGAACATATATCTGAAAGAGTTTTTCACAAAGAGGCAAAAGTTTAGGCGAATAGAGGAAATTTCGGCAGGACAAAAGCTTAACGGGCGAAGGGCCTGACCCTTCGTTCCGGAAATCGAAGAATTCCTCTTAGTCGTTGATTTAGTAAAGCGAAACTAAAATCTGTTAAGCATTTGTATAAATCGCACTATTCAAGTGACGTCAACGTCTCTGCAGTCATAATAATCGCAAAAACAAAAACGAAACTACCAAAACAAAAGAAGAATAAACACAAAAAAATCGGAAAAGAGCGTTTTGCGCTCTGCGCGTACCTGCGATTAATTCATCAACGAGTTTACATTTCCAACACGAAATTTTCGTCGTAAAACAATAGAATTCATTGAACATACACTTGAAATAATTTTTACACAAGAAGCAAAAGTTTAAGACTACACAGCAAAGTTTTGTCAGGCAAAAAGCTTAACGGGCGAAGGGCCTGACCCTTCGTTCGAAAAATCGTCTAAACCCTTTAAAAAAAAAACAAAAAGAAAGAAAGATATCAAAGAAACATTTGCGTGTATAATCGATCCCAAAAGCTGGTCGAAAAAATCGCTCATAAAAAACGCAAATTCAACGTCTCTGCACCAAAAAATATTTCTCAAATTCATAAATTCTCGTTAGTCATTAATCTTTCATACATAAAAGTTAAGATAGAATTTGACGAAAAATCTAGCCAAGTTTAAAACAGGGTAAAAACACTCGTGATCAGAAAGATAAAAACAGCGCGAGGGGCGAAGGGCTCCTTGCCCTACAGCCTCAAAATCTCTGTTTTGAACCTCCACGTTAATTCGTTAACGCCATTTTTATTTATAAAACGCTAGTCCCGAATAAGTCAAAGAAGTGAGTAATGAGAGTCAGTAATTGCTTGTAGGCTTAAGACAATCAAGAGTTCAGTGTTTCAGTTCTATTGTTATATATTTTCGTGAAGGAAAAAAAAGGTCGCTTAATTGGTTGTCGACAGGGCGTTATTAATAGTCTATCTCAGTCTTTCATGTGATTAATAGAGAAGCTTTCTTTTTTTCTCACTGAGGTTCAGAAGCAAAGCGTAAAGATGTAGCTCACAAGTGCACCTACTTGTGTGATAAAATGCTCTTTACAAAAAGGCGTGTGCGCATACAAGTAGGTGGTTATTACGATGTCGGTCTTGTACAACGCCAAATACGGAACATCAGGGCGTTACCCGACGAACACGCTTCGTCGTTGCTCAAACTCAGCAGATACATTAGAGCGGAGAGCGTCGATGAGAATTCAGAAAATGAGAACAAGCCGCAATTTATACATCTGCTGAATTTATAATTCCACTAATATATCATCCAGCTTTTATTGTGTCCTGTGAGTGAAGAGTACAAGAAGCGGGAGAAAAAAAAATCGCACATATTAATTGTAAATAAAAAAAAAACAAAAAAAGAGAAAGTTTTTAAGAGAGCTGAACCTTTGCGTAGATTTTTTTAGCGCTGAAGGTTGTAAAGCCATTTATTTTTCTAATAGAATTACACGAGAAAATTTGAGGGGACTAAAAATAGAGACAAACCCGTGAAAAAAAACCGCTCCTGACTTAAGCCCTCACGCGACCCCCTTAGGGGGCACGTGGGGCCGGTCGGACGGCGCCCTTTCTTAGGTTTGTTTAATATATATGTATATAAACACAAATTTCGATTATTTCGAGAAGACTGAGCTAGACCACCGCGCACGGACGATTAAAGAGAAACAAAACAACACTTTTTTTCCATCATCACTCTCATACGAAGCGCTTGAGAGATTTTGTATCGATATTCAAAAAAAAAAAAAAAAAAAAAAGAGGGAGAAAAAATTGAGTACTTCCGGTGCAGATTGTCCTAGCAAAACCGATTCCCATTTTAAACAAATCGGTTTGACTGTGATTTGTAGAGATTTTTCACCTTCGCCCATTACGCTGTTTTACGATTATTAAAAAAGAACAAAAAAATAAATAAACAAACAAACGAAAAGACCTTGAGGCTAGATTTTTTCCAAGTGACAAAGAGGCAGATTTTTTCAGTGTCATCAAAACAATAACAGAAAACACATATTTCCGAGCACTGATTCAATCAACGAAATTCGCCCCCTCGTGACGAGGGGGCGTCAACAAAATAGCTAACCCACAGATTTTTTCTCAGCTGTAGCTAAGATTAGAGAGCAAAACTGCGGGTCAGTGCTGAACGGACGAAGATAGAAATCGTCACTACTCGGAAATTCATTGAATTTCTTACTGAACACATTATGACAGACGAGAATAAAATGGTCAGTCGTGACGGGCCTTTCGGTGTTCCGAATGCGTTATTCATACAGTTTCACGCACTTCAGGAAGTGCTTTCGACTATTATTTATGATACATTGATATCATCGGGAGAAAAATAAATAAAGTGAAAGTGGAAGCGAGAGGAAAATCCTTCGGAGATTTTTCTCGCATAACCGATTGATGGAAGTCGATTTCGACGACCTTTTACTATTTTTTTTCTTGTCATAATTCATCGATAATCTTTGCGTCACGAATGCCCTTCACATAAGATTATATTGTCTTTTTATTTTTATCGTTTGGGCGCCAACGCGACTTCCACAACATCGGGGAAAGCTATTTAAGCGTAAAGTACAGATTTAACATATGAGTAACTTCCAACGAGCTGTGTTATACTTTTTTGTATTATAAAAAAAGAAAATAACAAAAAAAAAGAAAATACAGTACGACGATCTTTTTTATAGAACGTTAGGGAGAATTTTTGTGTGTATAAATTTGGTCAATTTTTATTGAAGCACTTTTCGAGGGATTCGTAACGAGTTGTAAAACATTGTAGACAAAACACACTTACGTATATAAAACACAAGAAGAAAAAAACGCCTGAGGCTTTGCCTCGGCGTTTTTTTTTTTTACGACCCGACAAAATCCAGCATTACAGTTTAACGAATTAAATAAGAAAAATAAGAGAGTATTAGGAGAACGAGTTACTAAGTTACGGCTAATAGTATTAAGTACGCGTTAGAAAAACAAAGTAATAGTATAAGGCATAGAGTTATAAGACGTTTTATCCAGTTACTGTGTAAAAGAGACGAAAAACAAATAACATCGTTTCTGTTCCTTCATAGTTAAGAGGGCAAATCTTCAAAGGGCGCTGCTAACTCGATTATAAAAACAGAGAATATAAAATACCCTGTGCACGGTTAATCATCGACTCTTAACGTAGGGTTTTAGGGCACAACAAAAAGCTCCGTTTGTTAAATCACTTTTTTTTTTTTTTTTTTTTTTTTTTTTTATTAAACGATTTTTCGATTTTTTATTTTTTAAATTTATAAATTTGTAGAACCTAAGTTTTTGTTAATTCGCTAATCAGCTCGTGTCGTGGAAGTTCACGCAGTACGTAAAAACGTACTTCGTGCTTCCACGACACGATCTCTTCGCAACAATAATCAGATCTGAATTATTTAACGATTTTTTTTTCTCACCTGCATCGATTTATACGCGCGCGAGGAAATCTATCACTTTTTTAAAATCTATTAGCGAAAAAGGACAAGCCGTCCAAAGTTTTACGCGTTTCACAGAATCGCGAGGTACTTAAAGTCACATATATATATTTTTAGAGATTTTCGTTCTTTAAGAACTCTTAAGTTTATCGATCGAAGTCACTTCTTATAATATATTTAAAATCCCAGAGCATCGAGGCATCTCTTCCTACTTGTCTTTCCGTTACTTAAATTTTTTTAAAGCATTTTTTAATTAATTATCTAATTACTTAATACACGAGGACTGTAATTTCTTGGGGAACACTTTTCGTCTACGAATCATAGTTTATTAAATAATATTTTCTTCGCATTTGTGTCAAAAGATTAAGGAATAATTATTTAAACTTGTCTAATAGTTTTATTGTTTAATTTAAAAAAATAGTATTTTTAAGCTATTTAATTATAGTTTTATAAACTACTTTTAATAGTTTAAGCTATTTTTTTGATTTGTTTAAATTCAAACAGATTTTTTTCTGAAATTCTCGTGATTGAAAAAATTTAAAGGAAAACTTTCGACAATCTCTGACTTTTTTGCAGCGTCGTTCGTAGAAACGACGCAGCATAAAAGTCGGAGGTTGTCCCCTTAATTCGCCGACGATAAAATCATCAATTCAGTGGGATAAAATCGATTTTGAAAAATATACATCAGCGTCAAAACCGAACAAAAGTCACAATTGCCAGTCAAGTTTGTAGAGAAGAAAACGAAAACTTAGAAGCGAAAAAATAAAAATCGAACGATCACGAAAATCGAGTCGATCGTTCAGGCCTAAAAAATTACATCTACATATTTCCTTCGCGATTCTGTTAAGCTCTGTTCTATCACGATAATAAGAATAGTGTTAAATTAACGAGTTCCTAGGTAAAAGATCGAGTCTCGTCTCCCTTAATGCAAATAATTTTTTTATTTTGCAGTAAGAGAGACGAGACTCGATCTGTGCAATAACAATAATGCAAACTTACTAAGTATTCGCTAAAAAAAAAAACAAAAAAAAAACAACTGAACGCGTGACAAAGATTGTAGAAAAATCGAGGAAAAAAGTACAAAAAAAACGAAAGGAGCGAATTTGAAGTTTCGACGCGAAGAAAAATTGAGGTAGCGTTGGCTTTGGCCAGTAAAATAAATATTGCGAATCGAAAATCGATCGTCCGCGATAAAGCAGGACGAAATCGCGTAGACATCGGGACATCGATTTGCAAAGGAAAAAAAAAGATGCAACGTGAAACATATAATAAACACGCACCCAATAAGCTAACTTAACGTGCGTGCTCTAATGTCTCGTATTACAGCATCAGCTTAAAAAAAAAAATCATCGTGCAAGCCTTAAGATCGAAAATTATCATAGCAAAAAAAAAGAATAAAACGAACATCAAATCGAGAGCATGAGACTCGAGCATCCGTCTCGTCTTAGTGGATTAACAGCCCGAAGCAAAACATTTAAACCCAGATGAAAAAACAATAATTTTTCTTTATACTCGTTGATAAAAAGTAAATTACGATAAATACATAAAAATATATTAATAAATATATTGATGAATCGCGAAAGAAGTGTTTAATCGCACAACATCGCTTGAGTGTTATTACAGCAGTAAAGAGATAATAAACAATAATAACGTTCTACTTCAAGTATCTTCGATGCATTCGTGGCATAATATCCATTAGTTATATATCAATAGCATACGGATAATATGTTTAGATTATAACTATATGATAGTTATTCCGATTATATCGTGGATTTTAATATTTACTGTACGCTATATAATTATTACAACGTTTCGTGATAAATCTCTTCTATTCAGGTACTATAAAAAAAAAAAAAGTATCATGTTTGAAACATGATGGTGGGCTTTAAATTTGCCTCAGAGTCGTTTAACGGTTGAATAATAATAATATCTGCTACCAGAAGTCGCTGAGAAAACTAGTGAGTTGTTGCAATTAATTTGGACGCCAGAAAACTAACGACAGTCGACTAACTCACTTGTTGGGTAACCAACTTTTTTGTTGGTCCAACTATTAATTATTTGGCGTCCGTTTAACGGTTGAATAATATCTACTACCAGAATTCGCTGAGAAAAACTAACAACAGTCGACTAACTCACTTGTTGGGTTAACCAACTTTTTTGCTGATCCAAGTATTAATTATTTAGCGTCCGTTTAACGGTTGAATAATAAGATCTGCTACCAGAATTCACTGAGAAAACTAGTGCGTTGTTGCAATTAATTTGGACGCTAGATAACTAACGACAGTCGACTAAACTCACTTGTTGGGTTAACCAACTTTATTGTTGGTCCAACTATTAATTATTTGGCGTCCGTTTAACGGTTGAATAATATCTACTATCAGAATTCGCTGAGAAAAACTAACAACAGTCGACTAACTCACTTGTTGGGTTAACCAACTTTTTTGCTGATCCAAGTATTAATTATTTAACGTCCGTTTAACGGTTGAATAATAAGATCTGCTACCAGAATTCACTGAGAAAACTAGTGAGTTGTTACAATTAATTTGGACGCCAGATAACTAACGACAGTCGACTAAACTCACTTGTTGGGTTAACCAACTTAATTGTTGGTCCAACTATTAATTATTTAGCGTCCGTTTAACGGTTGAATAATATCTACTACCAGAATTCGCTGAGAAAAACTAACAACAGTCGACTAACTCATTTGTTGGGTTAACCAACTTTTTTGCTGATCCAAGTATTAATTATTTAGCGTCCGTTTAACGGTTGAATAATATCTGCTACCAGAACTCGCTGAGAAAAATAGTGAGTTGCTGCAATTAATTTGGACGCCAGAAAAGTAACAACAGTCGACTAAGCTCACTTGTTGGGTTAACCAACTTTTTTGTTGGTCCAACTATTAATTATTTAGCGTCCGTTTAACGGTTGAATAATATCTACTACCAGAATTCGCTGAGAAAAACTAACAACAGTCGACTAACTCACTTGTTGGGTTAACCAACTTTTTTGCTGATCCAAGTATTAATTATTTAGCGTCCGTTTAACGTTTGAATAATATCTGCTACCAGAATTTGCTGAGAAAAATAGTGAGTTGCTTCAATTAATTCGGGCGCCAGAAAATTAACAATAGTCGACAAACTAATTTGTTGGGTTAACCAACATTTTCGTTGGGTCAACTATTAATTTTCTGGTGCCTGATTTCCAGCAATTCACTATTTTTCTCAGTGAATAATTCGCTACTAAAAACATCCAAAACTGCACCAAAAAAAAAAAAAAAAAAAATGCGGAGTTTGCTAACCGAAAATAAATCTTACCTCGAATCTCTCCTTGTCGACACTTATTGTACTGGCTCCTCCAGAATTTTGTCTGACAAGATTTCGCCAGGGCCGATAATAAGATGGGCTCCCAAATATTGAACGAGGCCTCGCAGCGATATTCAGTGATGATAAACCACTAAGCAAATCATCGCGGTTTAAGCCACTTCCAAAGTGTTGATCCATCAGACGCGACATTGGTCGGTCAAAATCGTCCCACCAATCGCGAAACATCAGCGGCACTACCGACATATTTATCGCTAATTGATGATAAAAATTCGGCGATCGATGAGTCTACTTAGTTCTCTTTGAATATTCCTAGATAAGAGAAAAACAAAAGAAAAAGCAAGAAAAAAAATTAAAAATCAATAAAACTTGATAATAATACGTAATAAGATAGATTAAACATCGGCGCAGTTCCAACATCTGTCCAATCTCTAATCGAACACCTCAAGTGGTAAGAGATCGAGGGGCTAATTAATAGAGCTTAGCTAGGATAAGCGAAATAACGATTTACGCGATGGTATACGAAAAACAACAGAGGGAATTTTAAAACTTTGAGGGTTCTGACGTTTGCCCATTCGACAAGAGTACAACCGAGAGTAAATAACAATCTTAAGCGGGGAGAATATCAATAGGAATTTACTAATAGGTTTTCACTTAGCCTTATACGAAATATTATGTAGGTTTTATTGGCTCGATTAGCTATAGCTTTACAATTTAAGCAAGCATTGGCAAGGACTTAAATTTTTGAAGATCTATTTCTTTTTTGGCCAATCTCGTTACAAAATGTGATTAAAAGGTAACTCAACGTAAAATTAATAATATACGCGGAAATTTTCCTTTTTCTATCGCTTTCACGATTTATCGACGAGTTTAAGCGATAAAAAAAAAACATTTTGTGGACTTGGGATCAAGGAAATATAATACATAAATTGGTAACATTCTTAACGCCTGCGATTAATTCCAAGCCTAGTTGCTCTGACTTTATTAGAGATATTATCTCACTTTTTTAATATACATCACTAAACTACCAAGCGTGGGACTAATGATCAGATTAGTTTCGAAAATGAGAAGAAGCGAAAAAAAAAAAAAAAAAAAAAAAATTGAGGCTAAAATGGCCAAAGTCCCATTTTGAATAGTGATTTAAAATTTTGAATTTTTTCGAAACCTAAAACCTTGCTGAGATATGTCAGATTCCATTGACCAAAAAATCGCACATAAATCGATTGGACCGATCGGCCCGAATAAAAACTCGAGAACTCACAGACAGACAGGCGTTGGATTTAAATAAATTTTGAAAATGCGATATCTTAGATTATATTTCACAATTTAATCTCATTGAAGGTGAGAAACAAATATATTTCGACGTTGAATCGTGACACACGAGTTTGTATTTTACACATAAGGAAATTAAAAAAAAAAGAAAACATTAAAATTAAACTCGTGAAAAAAAAATGTGTAAGTCACGCACAATATTTGACAATTATCGAGATATGTTTGTATGTTACTGACGGTTAACTTGATAGGTAATTACTTGTCAATCGCACAATAAGGGAAGACCATAATTTCATAATTAATTAAGGCTATTAATGTTAATGGACGAATGCCTCGAATTTTCAAGTGCGTTGGTACGTGCAACGTTGATTATTATCGCAGATCCTATTCGAACACCGTTACCAAAAAATCATTCAATAAATGATCCACGACCTGCACGCGTATTAAATTATCGAGTCATCTCGTTAGTTTTACGAAATAATGTCCAATGATAATAATAACAGTAATGAATAATGATAGTAACAATGAGAGGGAACAAGGAGGGCTGTGACTCTCGACGAAAAGAAAAAAAAAAAGAAAAAAAAACCGGAGGCATAGCGAAATTACATCGAAAAAAAACAATCAATAAAATTAATTGTGTTATTGTCAAAGTCGCCAAAGTTTGAAATTCCAAAGCGGGACATTTTGATCCGCGGATCGCCGACAAAGCTTAATAATCTCCAAGGATATTTGTGCTAAAAATAGGAAACAGGCCCACGACAATAGAATTTAAAAAATTCTCCGCCAATTTCCGTTCTATCCGAAATTTAACAACAAATTCGAAGAGACACCTTTGATAAAGATACTGTCGAAATTAAACAACTATTGACAGCTTCAGTCTCTTAAAGTCATCGCAAATATCTTTAAGAAAGAAGTATTAAAAAAGTAAAAAAAAAAAAAAAAAAAAAAAATTAAAAAAAAAAAAAAATTCACAAGACTTTTAATTGAGCGATAAAACAACTTGAGGAGTTAGAAGCTAATGTCCTTAAATGGGCTGATAGGTATAAGCTTAATACGAACAGGTAGGATTTAAACAAGTGTGTCTTGATAATATCAGGTTAGAATTAAAGTAATGAAGACAAGTTGAAAGTCGTCGCGAGTTTTGATTGAAGTATCACACAAAGCTCGTCGATAAAAAAAAAAATGTCAACAGCCGACAGAAGATCAGGGAGGAAACGAAGTCTATCCAATGCATACCTTATCAATTGTACCTCACAAATCCCGAATTGGTAAAGAAAAAAACAAAAAAAAAATAAGATCAATACAAAAGAAAAATCACTCGTAAAAATATCACCACGAGAATATCATGCAAATACGTAAAAAAAAAAAAAAAATCCACTCGTAAAATATCAGCACGAGGACATCATTCAAATACGTAAAAAAAAAAAAAAAAAGAAAAGTGAGTGCATAAAATATCAACACGAAAAAATCAATTTCGGGATTTTACATTATTATCGATAGAGTTTCGTTAGCATTAAGTCAGTCAGGTTTAGCGTTAGTGTGGAAAATAAAAAAAGAACGAAGAAAGACTCATCGCACGTGAGAATTCCTTTTTGAAAAAAGAAAAAAGAAAAAAAAATCACTTGTCGGTTGTGGTTGTGGGAAAAAAAAACTGCTTAAAATCGCGGTACCTTAAGAGCTCGCGGCTAACACTGATGAACAATCTGAATTTTCGTGGTAAACTGCGAGCTGTTCGCGTATGTTACGAGCTTTAAATAGCGAATCTCGCTGGATCGTCTCGACGCCCACGCGTTTGCAAGAAGATCTTAAGGGGGGAGAGGGACGGAAAGCTCGCACATCCCTATTTCCCCTCACCTAAGAATATAACACAGATGAAATTTTCGGCTGCGTGACACACCGCACTGATTTCCACTTCACTCTGGCGTCACCGAGTGAGATGAGCTTTTTGGGCTTATTAAGTGTGTTTACATCGAGATGATAGTGACGCTATACGCATTTTAACAATCGCGATTTAATGGAAAATTAAGCATTCCTTCCGATGCACAGAAATCGAACAAATGCAGCAAACTGCACCTGGTAGCATAATAAGGCAAAACCTTAAGGCGTGAAAAAAAAAAAAATAATAATAATAATCAACCGTTAATGACTCTTAAATTTTCTCAGCAAAAAAACAGAACTTTGCTTCAAATGCAAAAAAAATCGAGCAAGTTCAACTAAGCACAACATGGTAGCGTAATAAGCGAAAACCTTAAGGCGTGTAAAAGAAATGAACAACAAATCAAACCATATGCATAAATGATCTGTAAAAAAAATGTTGTCAATATATGCGCCATTTTTTTTTTAATCGCGTCTAGAAAAGTACCTTCGAAAATCGACGAAATCGCGTATATAAGGCCTTAAGGGGTGTAAAACGAAAAAAAAAAGTATCATCTGTAACAGCAGCACCGTTAATGACTTAAATTTTCTCGGCAAACGGAGAGAATTTGTATGGTTAAATTAAATAAACGTGGTAGTCCTCGCAACTGATAAATTTAAATAGTGTCTATAGTCGACTATTTAAATTTTCGAAATTTTTGTATAAATAAAAATGCAAAAATGTATAGTTACATTAACTATTTTATCGTTATAGTGGGTAAATTTAATTAATTATAACTATTGACTAGTTAATGTCTCTATGAACAAAATAGTCGCATCGATTACCAGTTAATTAATAAGCAGAACTAACATTATTTCTCCGAGTCTTGCACATGAAAATATATTTTTCCTTTTTTTTATATATATAATGAGAGCATAAGAACTAATCGAACAATCGCGATTGTAGAAATCATCTTCTACCCGCGATTAATATTCGTCACACTCTCCGAAAACCATCAAACCACATAATCGTTAAAATTATTATCTATGGATTACACGTTTCGATGTAAAAGAGTTTCATACACTCGATGGCATAGTTTGGGGCTTATGTGGCTTGAAAAAAAAAAGTAACCTGTAACGTTTAACGATCTTGATGTTAGGGAGACTTTTTGGTAGCGATACGAGAAGAAAAATAATAACGAAGATAGTTTGGTGATGAATGGAATAAGAACCTTTGAGTGCTAGAAGAAAATATGAAAATGCTGATCCTGAGGATGGCACCAAAAAAAAATTGAATGAAAATATGGTAGATCGATTAATTACATCAGTGAAACAAAATATCAAAGTTATGTGTACTTTATACTTGAATTATCATCATTAGTCGCTAGGATAAACAACTTCGTCAATATACCTTTATTATTATTGCTATTGTTGTATAATTCTACTACTTACCAGTGACAAGTATGACGTAGTCGTTGCGGAGATTGACGAGATGCCGAAAAATCGCTTTTGCAGATGATTCTCGAAACACGTTAAGCTTGCTTTTCAAGCTGGAGACAAAACAACACAAAACACAACACTTTACACAAAAAGCACAAAAAAATGGTTAATATGTGCTCATTACCATGAACGTACGGATGTTAATGAAACTGCTAACAAGATATTAGAATATCCACAATCGCATTGAGAAGAAAAAAAACACGTTTCACACGCTTTATTCAACACAAAAACACAGCACTTTTTGAGGGAGCTGCCCAAATACGTAATGAACATCAAAAAAAGCTCTAAACGTTACGACGTACTTGTTGCAAGTATCAAGAGCTGACTCGGCTCTTCCGGGTCGGCACAAGTACATTTAGGGCATAGAACATGAAGAAGGTGATGAACAGATGAAAGAAATAAAATAAACCATTCTGCAACATTACTTGTTGATGTATTTGTTGCAAGTATCAAGAACTAACTCGGCTCCTTCGAGTCGACACGAGTATATTTAGGGTATAGAACATGAAGAAGATGATGAAGATGATAAAGATGATAAAGATGATGAAGATGATAAAGATGATGAAAAAATAAAATAAACCATTCAGCAACATTACTTGTTGATGTACTTGTTGCAAGTATGAAGAACTGACTCGGCTGTTCCGAGTCGGCACAAGTATATTTAGGGTATAGAACATGAAGAAGATGATGAAGAGATGAAAAAATAAAATAAACCATTCAGTAATATTACTTGTTGATGTACTTGTTGCAAGTATCAAGAACTAACTCGGCTCTTCCAAGTCGGCACAAGTATATTTAGGGTATAGAACTTGAAGAAGATGATGAAGAGATGAAAAAATAAAATAATCCATTCAGTAATATTACTTGATGTACTTGTTGCAAGTATCAAGAGCTGACTCGGCTCTTCCGAGTCGGCACGAGTATATTTAGGGTATAGAACTTGAAGAAGATGATGAAGAGATGAAAAAATAAAATAATCCATTTAGTAATATTACTTGATGTACTTGTTGCAAGTATCAAGAACTGACTCGGCTGTTCCGAGTCGGCACGAGTATATTTAGGGTATAGAGCTTGAAGAAGATGATGAAGAGATGAAAAAATAAAATAATCCATTCAGTAATATTACTTGATGTACTTGTTGCAAGTATCAAGAACTGACTCGGCTCTTCCGAGTCGGCACGAGTATATTTAGGGTATAGAACTTGAAGAAGATGATGAAGAGATGAAAAAATAAAATAATCCATTCAGTAATATTACTTGATGTACTTGTTGCAAGTATCAAGAACTGACTCGGCTCTTCCGAGTCGGCACGAGTATATTTAGGGTATGGAACATGATGAAGATGATGAAGAGTTAAAAAAAAAACAATTTTGCGGCATTATAGAAGTAAGGGTGATGTTTTAGCGTTAAACAAAACCTAGATTTATCCATGCTTGAAGAGTGTCACATTGACATGTCCGTCCGCATGTCAGTGAACACTTTGATGGCACTTCTACTAGCTATTAATGTTTGCATCTACTAAATATTATTACCACTACTACTAATATCTTTTGCTAAGGGTACTAAGTTTCTCATAATGGACAATGACGCTGCACAGGTATGACCATGGTAGAACCATAATTTTAATCATATTTGAAGATAACATAATGAAGAAATATAAAATAAAGAAACGGGGTCCGTTCACCAGTTGACACGTCTCGTCGGTACTGGATAAAACGACTATTAATTGTAATGTTAGGGTATTTTATAATACTATGTACTATTGTATCCGATAAAAATCATCTGTATAATATCCTGCAGAGTTATCGTACTTTGTAATAATATACGTGTTTTACTTAATAATTATTACAAGCTTGTAACTTAGTAACGCGAGTGAACGAATTACTGAGCGTGAAAGATTTGATCAATTTGGAATATCTGTATATCGTAGTTATGCTCTCAAGTAAGTGACGAAGAAATAAATAGACGTAACTGTGGAATAGTGATTTCTGACTTTGATCGATTACTTTAAATCATGGTCAGTAAATGGAGCACTTTTAACGTCGCGTATACTACGTTTTATGTAATTCGTATAAATTGACTCGTCGATATGTGTTTTTTACGCCTGTCAGTTGGAGATCCAATGTGTTTTAATACTTTCTACATGGTAGACTGAAAACACACATAACAATTTGTAATCGATAGGGTTTTATGAATGATATCTGTAGAGTGGAGGTAGCAGCAGAGAGGTGAATTCTTTAACACTGATTGTTGAATTATCGCGATGAACTTTCCTCGCTTTATCGATTTCAATTGTGTCTCGTACGATCCCTCGAGAATGTCTCATCGAAATAGCGCCAATACCTCTTTCGTTTAGACACTGTAATCGTGCACCATCTAGTACTGTAAACAGCATTGATATTCATTTATATACATTGGTCGAAGAAGAAAAATAAATAAAAAATAAATGTCATAATATGTTGTCTATGAATTTTGTTGATTAACGTCGTCTATCCTGCACGATTTAAATCCTGAATCTATTTTTCTTATTTGGTTTCGCAATGAAGGAGGCTTTAATTTTTAACTATCTTCAAACTGTCAATACAAGTAGAAGATAAACCTTTATTTTTAATTGTAAAAATTACTTTATTAATATTATTATAATGACTAAAAATATTTAATTAAGGAATACGCAAAAAAAGACTTTTTCTACTTAAAAATGGTCGGACGGTTATGGACATCCTTAGATTCTCAGATTTATTCGTCGATTGAGGAATGATTTTTTAATAAAACGAATAAAATCAATGTTAAGCACACAGTTTCAAGTAGCCAGTTACGTCCTGGCTATTTTTCTCGTCCTATTTCTGATTATTATTATCTACTTTAATTATTGTAATTAATTATTGCTTTCAACTGCAAGTTGCTAGACATTCGGTATTCCTCATTATTTCCGTACATTCATGTTAGCTCAATTATTCCTGCTTTCGTGCTATTCTGCTAGCCCTGCGTGCAACGCGCTGTCAGCATCTTTGGGCCGCATTGCGATCACTAAAAATTTCCCCACTATGTACGGCAGTGGCTCGATCCTACATATCCCAACTAAACACAAACGGTATTGAACATTGGCAACTGCATACAAATCAACTGGACACGTTACCACTTCGATACGGCGCAACTCGACACGGCAAAACTCGACACATCACCAACTGGACACAGCAAAACTCGACAAACATTAGTTCGACACCGAAAGACTGCCCAATAGCTCAATTGAACACAGACCTCATTGGATACAGAAGAGACGTTTGGTAATCCAGTTTTGTTCCAATTGGACGTAGACTCAAAAGGACACACTCGTCAATTGCGTCTGTTCTTTTGGGTCTGTGTCCAATTGGAACAAAGCTGGATTACCAAACGTATCGTCTGTGTCCAATGAGGTCTGTGTTTAATGTGTCTTTCGGTGTCGAACTGATGTTTGTCGAGTTTTGCTGTGTCCAGTTGGTGATGTGTCAAGTTTTGCCATGTCGAGTTGCGTCGTGTCCAGTTAGTGCTGTGTCGCGTTACACCGTGTCCAGTTAGTACTGTGTCGAGTTCTGCCGTGTCGAACTGGTAACGTGTCCAGTTGATTTGTATGCAGTTGCCCGTATTCAATACCGTCTGTGTTTGATTGGGATATGTAGGATCGAGCCACTGCCACATAGGGCAGTGGCAACTGCATACAAACCAACTGGACACGTTACCAGTTCGACACGGCAGAACTCGACACAGTACTAACTGGACACGGCAGAACTCGACACAGCACTAACTGGACACGGCGCAACTCGACACATCACCAACTGGACACAACAAAACTCGACAAACATTAGTTCGACACCGAAAGACTGTCCAATAGCACAATTGAACACAGACCTCATTGGACACAGAAGAGACGTTTGGTAATCCAGTTTTGTTCCAATTGGACGTAGACTCAAAAGGACGCACTCGT
Organism: Ephialtes manifestator; assembly: GCA_963970395.1. Taxonomy (NCBI): domain Eukaryota; kingdom Metazoa; phylum Arthropoda; class Insecta; order Hymenoptera; family Ichneumonidae; genus Ephialtes; species Ephialtes manifestator. The sequence goes on from OZ019980.1 coordinate 20,612,859, forward strand.
CAATTGCGTCTGTTCTTTTGGGTCTGTGTCCAATTGGAACAAAGCTGGATTACCAAACGTCTCGTCTGTGTCCAATGAGGTCTGTGTTCAATTGAGCCACTGGACAATCTTTCGGTGTCGAACTGATGTTTGTCGAGTTGTGCTGTGTCCAGTTGGTGATATGTCAAGTTTTGCCATGTCGAGTTGCGTCGTGTCCAGTTAGTGCTGTGTCGAGTTCTGTCCTGTCGAGTTGCACCGTGTCCAGTTAGTACTGTGTCGAGTTCTGCCGTGTCGAACTGGTAACGTGTCCAGTTGATTTGTATGCAGTTGCCCGAGTTCAATACCGTCTGTGTTGAGTTGGGATATGTAGGATCGAGCCACTGCCCTATGTACGCCAACCTTGCTTTCTTCGTTGCCTTTATAACTCCATATCTTCAGTCTTTGATCATGTATTGAATTGTAATTATCAGGCTCGCGTGCCTGAGTGGCAAATATTACACGCTAAAGTAGTCTGAAATTGGAATTGGACGTAGACTCAAAAGGACACACTCGTCAATTGCGTCTGTTCTTTTGGGTCTGTGTCCAATTGGAACAAAGCTGGATTACCAAACGTCTCATCTGTGTCCAATGAGGTCTGTGTTCAATTGAGCCACTGGACAGTCTTTCGGTGTCGAACTGATGTTTGTCGAGTTGTGCTGTGTCCAGTTGGTGATATGTCAAGTTTTGCCATGTCGAGTTGCGTCGTGTCCAGTTAGTGCTGTGTCGAGTTTTGTCGTGTCGAGTTGCACCGTGTCCAGTTAGTACTGTGTCGAGTTCTGCCGGGTCGAACTGGTAACGTGTCCAGTTGATTTGTGTGCAGTTGCCCGTGTTCAATACCGTCTGTGTTGAGTTAGGATACGTAGAATCGAGCCACTGCCCTATGTACGCCAACCTTGCTTTCTTCGTTGCCTTTATAACTCCATATCTTCAGTCTTTGATCATGTATTGAATTGTAATTATCAGGCTCGCGTGCCTGAGTGGTAAATACTACACGCTAAAGTAGTCTGTGAAATTGGAATTGGACGTAGACTCAAAAGGACACACTCGTCAATTGCGTCTGTTCTTTTGTGTCTGTGTCCAATTGGAACAAAGCTGGATTACCAAACGTCTCATCTGTGTCCAATGAGGTCTGTGTTCAATTGAGCCACTGGACAGTCTTTCGGTGTCGAACTGATGTTTATCGAGTTTTGCTGTGTCCAGTTGGTGATATGTCAAGTTTTGCCATGTCGAGTTGCGTCGTGTCCAGTTAGTGCTGTGTCGAGTTGCACCGTGTCCAGTTAGTACTGTGTCGAGTTCTGCCGTGTCGAACTGGTAACGTGTCCAGTTGATTTGTATGCAGTTGCCCGTGTTCAATACCGTCTGTTTTGAGTTGGGATATGTAGGATCGAGCCACTGCCCTATGTACGCCAACCTTGCTTTCTTCGTTGCCCTTATAACTCCATATCTTCAGTCTTTGATCATGTATTGAATTGTAATTATCAGGCTCGCGTGCCTGAGTGGTAAATACTACACGCTAAAGTAGTCTGTGAAATTGGAATTGGACGTAGACTCAAAAGGACACACTCGTCAATGGGTCTGTTCTTTTGGGTCTGTGTCCAATTGGAACAAAGCTGGATTACCAAACGTCTCATCTGTGTCCAATGAGGTTTGTGTTCAATTGAGCCACTGGACAATCTTTCGGTGTCGAACTGATGTTTATCGAGTTTTGCTGTGTCCAGTTGGTGATATGTCAAGTTTTGCCATGTCGAGTTGCGTCGTGTCCAGTTAGTGCTGTGTCGAGTTGCACCGTGTCCAGTTAGTACTGTGTCGAGTTCTGCCGTGTCGAACTGGTAACGTGTCCAGTTGATTTGTATGCAGTTGCCCGTGTTCAATACCGTCTGTGTTGAGTTGGGATATGTAGGATCGAGCCACTGCCCTATGTACACCAACCTTGCTTTCTTCGTTGCCTTTATAACTCCATATCTTCAGTCTTTGATCATGTATTGAATTGTAATTATCAGGCTCGCGTGCCTGAGTGGTAAATACTACACGCTAAAGTAGTCTGTGAAATTGGAATTGGACGTAGACTCAAAAGGACACACTCGTCAATTGGGTCTGTTCTTTTGGGTCTGTGTCCAATTGGAACAAAGCTGGATTACCAAACGTCTCATCTGTGTCCAATGAGGTTTGTATTCAATTGAGCCACTGGACAATCTTTCGGTGTCGAACTGATGTTTATCGAGTTTTGCTGTGTCCAGTTGGTGATATGTCAAGTTTTGCCATGTCGAGTTGCGTCGTGTCCGGTTAGTGCTGTGTCGAGTTTTGTCGTGTCGAGTTGCACCGTGTCCAGTTACTACTGTGTCGAGTTCTGCCGTGTCGGACTGGTAACGTGTCCAGTTGATTTGTATGCAGGCCCTATGTACGCCAACCTTGCTTTCTTCGTTGCCTTTATAATTCCATATCTTCAGTCTTTGATCATGTATTGAATTGTAATTATCAGGCTCGCGTGCCTGAGTGGCCAATACTACACGCTAAAGTAGTCTGTGAAATTGTATCTCTAGCTAAAAATGAGTTATAATCTTCTAACAATGTCAAACAAAGTTATACTGAATTAATTGAATAAACGATATTGTTTCTTGGGCGCGATAATTCGAAATATTAGTTTCAACTATTAATCGAACAACGAAACTCCAAATTCTCGTTCATCCAGGACGTAACATAGCCAGTACTGATAAATTAATTGTCAAAATATTCAATTAGAAAAAGATTTTCTACGAAAATAAGAAATGGACCCAATATATAACAACGAATGGAATCAAAAGACTTGTAAAAGTAATAATAAGTAATTTTTTAGAATTATTGATTTATTCAATTAGCAAAGTAAAGGATCTTTTAAAAACGAATTAAGTGTTGCATTATTGTCAAAGATTCACGAGGTTGGAAGAAACCCAAACTTATTACTTACTTTATATTACTTTCAAGCTGTTCTTCAAGAAGTTTGTCCTTTCTTCTAAACGTGTTGATCTGTAAATGCATTTATTTACAGAAATCTGGGAAATTGCCATATTTTATTGCACAAAAAGCAATTCTATTTTCTTAAAATAAAATTAAACATTTATTTTGTAGAGTTAATAATTTACAGAAGTTGGATTGAATCGACAATGTGTTTCGCACATGTCGTTACACTTAGTTATATATTTTCTTTTTTTTTTTTTTACAACATTCTTGTCAAGTATCGAACTATCACTGGCGTTCTCAGTCTCTCCCAATACGGACGGTGAAAATTCTTGGAGGAATTTTCTTCATGGCAAGTGGGCTACTTTTAATTCGGGTTGAGTCTGCAACCTCTCAATGTCGCCCAGTGTCGAGATGCCTTGTTCCTGAAATATACATTTAAAAAAAACTCAAACTGAAAGCGTCGAATATATTTTTTAATAAAAAAAAAATAACAATTTTCAGCTAACCTGATATTCCTTCCATTTATCGTAATTGAGCCTCATGTGCGTGACCATTTCTGGCATATCGATGAAAGCTAAGACAAGAAGAAATATTTTTAAAAATTCCTGAGCGAAAATCAATGAGAATTTTTGATCTGAAGAATATGAAAAGACGTAAGTTTCTCACCGTTCCACGCTTCAATCATATCGTTTATTATGTAATCAACAAAGCCGATTTGCGATTTCGGTATTGAACAGCTCAATCTGTCGAACATTGGCATCAGAACGGGCAGCCTCTTCTTCTTCTCCTCGTCAGTCTGTAAATAAATAATAAGTAAGAAGAAATAAAACCGTAGTATAATTTTTGGCGACTCATGGAGGTGTTTATTCCGGAAGTTTGGTCCGTCTTAAAATAGACGACTATATGTAAAATTACCTGGCTGAAATACTCCTCGGCGATGCGTCTTGCCCATTCGATGCAGCAACGCAATGGCCTCGTTGGATTCGAAACGTCAGCGCACTTTATCATCATTATCTTCACGAGAGTCACGTTCTCGGGTTGCATTAGAACTGCGACGTCCAGAGCGTCTGGAAAGTACTGGAAAAGCATCAATTGAAAATGATTATTAAAATCATGTAGTAAATCGCATATTTACATTTTTTAAATTTTTCCAAGTAAAATCATTGACCCTTACGATGTGGAAAGTATTGATCATGCCAAAAACGTTAATCCTTAGGACCTAAGTATTTACTATACTACAAACTTTTACCCTTACAACGTGGAACGTATTAACTATACCACAAACTTTGACCCTTAAGACGTGGAAAGTATTGACTATACCACAAACTTTGACCCTTAAGACGTGGAAAGTATTGACTATACCACAAACTTTGACCCTTAAGACGTGGAAAGTATTGACTATACCAAAAATATTGATCCTTACCCTAGCAAACGCGGCAACCGCAATGACGAACGTTGCAAAACCAGCAAAGCAACCAGTTGTTTTGTGCAAAAATGCAACCACTCAAACGACTAGGAAAGCAACCACTCGTTACAGTGCAGTTTTTTGTTGTTGTTGAAATCAACCGAACAAGCGACCGCTTAAACAACCAGTCAAGGTACCATTTTTATGGTTACTATTAGAAAAATAACCGTACGAACAACCGCTGAATAAACCAGTCGAAACGTCACTGTCATTGTCGGTGTAACATTAATATTGTCCATTCGTATTTCGTAGAGTAACATGTACTACTGCAAAAGTAAATAAAAATGTTATAAAAAGGTTTATTTGGTTCTTTTCTATTAGCAACCATCGTACTTAGCTCTTACTGGTTTCTTAAGGGGATTCTGGAGTAGATTTTATTACCGACTTTAGTCGGTAAAATCAGGCTTTTTCGTAGTTTTGATTATTCTTCGTTAATACGCTACACACATTCTTCTAATTGTACACGATTGTAATATCAACATAAACGAGTGGACTAACATTCGAATATTTGGTGAAAACGTACAATATAAATGAAAAAAATCGTATATTACTAAAGCTCCCGAAATCAAAATGGCCGCCAGGGTTTGACAGCATCGCCTGTTTGGTAAGATATAAAAGATTCTGGAACTTACACACGTTAAATCGAAATGTACGTCCATTCTTTAGCGTTCTCTGAATATTCTACGAGAGTCGAAAAGTCAATTACACAAAAGGAATCCACGCAAAACCCAGACTACGTTCACGTAGTCTGTTCGCGATCAGAGTGGGCCAAGAAGAGCGCGAATGAAGTTTCCCGGTTAGAACACAAGTGGTGCCGATGTAGTCTGTTTTCTTCTCGCAAAAGCTCCGAGCCTTTGCAACGCGACCGTAGTATACACTATACATGGATTTGGCTTGTGTATTTGAAATTCTGATGGTTTTCGAATATTCAGAAATCATCACAGAATTGACGTCCAGTCTGATTTTACACATCTAATTTCCAGAAACAATTAAATCTTGCGGCAAAGGTCAGCTGGCATATCGTGTGCAGCCATATTGCTTTTCGGGAGATTCAGTATTTTTTGCCAAAAGTAAACAGACTACGTCGGCGCCACCTGTGTCCTGATCGAAAAACTTACTGACCGAAGTTGGCAAAAAAATCTACTCCAGCATCCCCTTAAACGGTCATTTGTTCGGTTGCTTTTCTACTTTCTTTGGGAAACTCCGACCCTTAGGGTGTTAGCTCTATGTTGATGTATATATGGCGTCACCGATGTGCTTTAACCAGAATATATCAATTATTTGTGGGCGTGCTTTGCGAATTTTGGGTTTTATCAGACGAAATACCGTAAATTTCAAGAACCGAATTTCGTTAAAAATATTATTTTGTGCTTTGGTGAGTCCGATACTGGAGTAAGCGTCGGTTATTTGGAGCCCATGTTATAAGAACGCTATAAACAGTTTGGAGCGTGTTCAGGCAAAGTTTTCGAGGTTTTTAATGTTTAAATTTAAGATTAAGGGTTGTAGCAGTCATGAGTATCTACAAAATGTATTGCAAATGTCAACTCTTGAATTGCGTAGGTTAAGAGCTGAAATGATTATTTTATATAAAATTGTGTGGAGTAATGGATGGAGCTGTACTGAACTTCTTACCTCAGTTACTATTTCGGTTCCGGTGCAAAATTCTCATCACCATCGCATTTTCTATGTGCATTCTTATCGAACTAATTACGAGTTGAAGGAGCCTATCACCAGAATGTTACATGATGGCCATTCCGCAGCAGTGTTTATCGTTTTTTTTGTTCTCCGATGTCGATATTTCTTCATCAACTCAATATTTATATTACTATGAGTGCGACGACTTAGATGTTAATTTTATTAAATTATTGTATGTAAATGATTGTACTTCTGCTGTTCTACTTATGTGCCAAATAATACTGTTATCAAGGGACTTGTCCCGTCTATTATCTAATAAATAAATAAATAGCATCCATGGTAATAGCACCTTGACTGGTTGTTTAGGCGGTCGCTTCTTCGTTTGTTTCCAACAAAAAAAACGCACTGTAACGAGCAGTTGCTTTCCCAGTTATTTGGGTGGTTGCATTTTTGCACAAAACAACTGGTTGCTTTCCTGGTTGTGTGTGTGGTTGCCGCGTGGAAAGTATTGACTGTACCAAAAACTTTGACCCTTAGAATGTGGAAAGTATTGAGTGTACCAAAAACATAGATCCTCAGGGCGTGGAAAGTATTAACTATACCAAAAACATTGATCCTTATTTGACTATACCAAAAACGTTGACCCTTAGGGCGTGGAAAATATTGACCATGATTAAAACATTCACCCTTGGGAGGTTAAAAATAGGGACCCGACGAAAAACTTTGACCCATTGGACGGGGAAGTATTGACTACGTTAAAAACATTGATCCTTACCCTCGCAGAAACCGTACAAAATAACCGCTAAAACAACCAGGTTCATTTTTCCCCAATACTATACGGTTATTCATGGTTGAGAATAACCACTTTGTGAATTTTGTAACTAGTTAACCACACCGACTAACTACTTCGACACGTGCCCAACGAACATCCGGCTGCACGTTGTTTTAAGAGTTAACCGATTCTTATATTTCAAATATATAATCGAAACATATGTTCCCACGGATGCGAATAGCCGAGTGGTCTAAAGTGCGGACCAATAGTCTCAAAGTCCCGGATTCGAATCCTACTAATGACGAAAAAATTTACATTCTCTATTCGTGATCGTATATGTACTAAATTGCCGGAAGAAGTCGAGTATACAAATAAAGAAGAAAAATAATCTATTTAATTAAACGCAAAAACAATAATTATTTTTGTTGTGCTTGTAGTTATCGAGGTAGTTAATCGGTACGGTTAATTTCCAAAACAACCAGTAGCCGGATGTTTGTGGGGCAGTTATGGAAGCGGTTAGTCGGTGCGGTTAACTCTTACAACAACCAGCAGCCGGATGTTAGTTGGACAGTTATCGAAGTAGTTATTCGATGTGGCTAAGCAGTTACAAAATTCACAAGGTAGTTATTCTGAATCGTGAACAACCGTTACTTTTGGGCAAAAATGAATCTGGTTGTTTTTACGGTCATCGGACCTGCTAGAGTAAGATGTAGAAGGTATTGACTGTAGCAAAAACTTTGACCCGTAGGATGTGGAAAGTATTGAGTACACCAACAACATTAATCCTTAGAACGTGGAAAGTGTTGACGATACCAAAAACATTAACCCTGAAGACGTGGAAAGTATTGACCGTATCAAAAACATTGCCACTAAGGACGTGGAAAGTATTGACTATACCAAAAACATTGACCCTTAGGACGTGGAAAATATTGACCGTGTCGAAAACATTGACCCTTGGGAGGTTGAAAATAGTTACCGGACAAAAAACTTTGACCCATTGGACAGGGAATTATTAACTACGTTAAAAACATTGATGCTTAGGACGAGAAAGTATTAACTAAACCAAAACATTGACCCTTAGAACTTTTAAGAATAAAGCATTATGTATAAGCCTACGGAATATTTACTGTCAAAAAAATTATAATTGTGAAAATCATATATATGATTGCAATTGAGTTCACCATATTGTAATAGGAAAGAAAAAATAAATAAAAAATAAGCAAAAACCAACTTTATCAAATAAGTTCATGGTAAAAATCAAAGGTTAAGATGAAACGTATTGTTAAATTAGCACACATAGTCGTGCTAAACAAATGCCAGAAATGAGTCATTTACCTCGCATTGAGCGTCGCCCACTCGACTACTGCACACATTTACGAACTTTGCCAAATGCTCGAAGTGCTTGGTCATTTCAGTCGCTAGAATCATGTCGATGACGTTTTGTCTCATAATCTTGTAGGTATCTCTCTCCAAATTCTTGAATATGTTTACGCTGTCGTCGGCCAATGTGAGTTTAAACGTAAGAGCAGCGTGGTGCGATTCTAGTACTGAGAGATCGTTGTAGAGGATCGCCAACTTGTTGTCGGAGTTGCAGAGAAACTGGCTGGGAAAGTTGAGATGTTGAATGAACGAGATTGCGCGCAATAAATCATTCGTTGAATTAGAGAGGATTTAACCACGACACATGAAACTAGTGAAAACCGGTAAAGTTTTTTTCTTTTTTTAACCGGTAAAATTGGAGCGGTGCTCACAATGAGCCATATCAGTGCTGAATATTTGTAATTATTTCTGAAAGCTTTATGCACAATGTATGAAGAAAAATTCGCGATTTTTTAACGATCTAAAGAAAGAACCATGATTATTTAACCGTTTTCATTAAAAAAATCGTTATTTTTTTTTACTGATTTCGAGGACATTTTTTTCACTGATTTTACAGAAAAAAATCAGTCATTTTTATTACCGATTTTAAAGATAAAAATCGGTATTTTGTCGATTTTGACGAAAAAATCGGTAATTTTTTCCCCCTGATTTTGAAGAAAATATCGGTAATTTTTTTCTGATTTTGAAGAAAATATCGGTAAATTTTTGCCGATTTTGACGAAAAAATCGGTAAATTTTTGCCGATTTTGACGAAAAAATCGGTAAATTTTTTTGTACCGAAAAAAATCGATAAATTTTTTTTTACCGAAAAAAATCGGTAAATCTTTTTTTACCGAAAAAATCGGTAATTTTTTTTTTACCGAAAAAATATCGACATGAAATTCAAGCTAAAAGCTCAATTAATTTGCACTTTAATAGTTTTTGTCATTTTGCATTTAATTCATTTACCTGGACTTTCCAGGATGATCAATGTCGTGCGCAGCAGCTGCAATAAGTGCAGCGACTTCATCCATCGGATCGAGCATCATTTTCAGTCTCTCTGACTGCATAAACTTCGCTGTGGCTTGTAGAACATCCGCTGCGTGTGTCGAATTATGATAACTATTGTGTAGATGATAATTGTATTCTATTACGGTGAGCCAATTGTGAAGAGTCTTTTCGTCGCAGCCGAGTCTCGCAGGAACGTGATACAGATTCATAAGGTTTGTTCCCAAATGAACCAAAGGTCTGAAATAAAACAAAATAAAATAATATTAAATAGAAGGAAAATAAAACTTGGATTGTTTATCCTTATTTAATTTTTAAAATTGGCAGAATAAAAAGCACTCACCTTCTTCCGGACAGAACTTCAAGATTGAAAATATCAAAATCCCACTCAAGGCTTCGATCCAAAAGATCCTCTAATGCATTTGGCGTCTGAGGACTTTTTAACTGGAGCCGAGCGGTTGAGGGTATATTTAGCATTCTTAAGGCAGAACTCTTCGAGGAATCGTTGGAAGATCTTCTCGAGTCTCTTACGTAATGCGAACTTTTCTATCATGACAAAAAAAAAATAACACGAAAAATTAGAATAATTAGTGGATGATTTATTTTGTAATATTTTAGAAAATCATTAAGATCGTTACCGATAAGAGGGCTTCGATTAGGTCTGATGCGACAGGATCGTTGTAGATCTTCGTGTCCTCCCTTAAGTATGGTCTGTACAGCTCAGTAGACTTAAGAGTCTCAATCGCCTAAAAACAAAAAAAAATGTTAATATTCATTTTTAATTACTACAAAAAGATGTAACATTATTTAAGCACAGTTAGTGAGACGGTGAGTTCCCACAAATTCAATTATTGAATATTTAATAGTTGTCAAAAAATCTGTAACGTTCAATTCTTTTCCAATGCGATTAATTTTCAAAAAATGTCATTTTCGAAAAATCCAGTTTCTAAATTTTTACCCATCAATGTGTTTTTCTTTTGTGAAATAAAAATGTAGAATAAATTCCTAATAAAATTCCACAAATTGCCAAATGATACCCAGAATTTTTGGATTTAAATTCAAAGAGTAAGTTCGAAAAAATAATTTCTTTAATTTAACAAATGTGAGATATTGGCAGTTGTTTTTTTGTAGTTTTTTTTTCTTTTACCTTGTCGATTTGCATAGCCATTTCCGGGTGAGTCCCGGTTATTTCTGACATTGCATTTGTCAGCAGGACCATGACTTTAGTTATAGGAGCTTCCAGTGGCAAACTGTTCAATTTTTGTAGACTCGATCTTCTCTGAGCTGAAATATAATATAATATATCAGAAAACCATTAATATGAAAGGGATTTAGTTGTGCGATGGCACCTGTATCAATAAAGATACTTATGACTTCCCACGGATAAGATAAAATAATATCGCCAATTATTGTCTTACTTCCGATATCGCTGCCAATCGATTTAACATCGAACGATCCACGACGCAACGAATGTAAACTTCCTCTTGGATGTTGACCACCCAGAGTGACACCAGCCACTCCCATATTCTCCAACAGGTACATAGTATCGTGAACGTAAACATAATGGGATGGTTTTCTAATAACAGACAAGAATTTCGATTAATTAAACAAAATTATTGAAAAATTAAAAACACGTATTTAAAAGTAAATAATTTTTTTTATAATTAAATTGTAAGAGCATTAAAAAAGATCATGTGGAATTTAAAAAAAATTACACCATAAATTAATGCAATAAAATTATTTGATCAAACTTTTGGAAAATTTGATTTATTTTCCTGTAAAAAGTACTTTTTTTATTAAAAAAGGTCATGTGGAATTTTAAAAAAATTACACCATAAATTAATGCAATAAAATTATTTGAACAAACTTTTGGAAAATTTGATTTATTTTTCTGTAAAAAGTACTTTTTTTTTTTTAAAAAAGATCATGTGGAATTTCTTTTTGAATTATACCATAAATTAGTGCAATAAAATTATTTGAACAAACTTTTGGAAAATTTGATTTATTTTCCTGTAAAAAGTACTTTTTTTAAAAAAAGATCATGTGGAATTTCTTTTTGAATTATACCATAAATTAGTGCAATAAAATTATTTGAACAAACTTTTGGAAAATTTGATTTATTTTCCTGTAAAAAAACTTCCGTCGATTTAACACAAAATGGTCAATTTAATTTTAGGAAATTCTGGATACAAATAAAACGCTTTTCGTAAAGAGTTAAATACATTTTTCATTAATATAAAAATTTAAGGGCACTAAAAAGAATATGTGAAAATGTATTTTTTTAGAACAGTGCAAAATAGTAGAATAAAATTAGTTGAACAAACTTTTGGAAAATTTGATGTTTTTTATTTTGTGAAATGCTTTTGCCAACTATTTTAGAGACATTTAATTTTTTTTTAAGATTCTGGTTATAACATTTATTATATAGATTACATTTTTCATTACGATAAAAAAGTAACCAAAAAACGATGTGTAAATTTTTTTTTTTCAACTGCACTAAAATGGCTACAATAAAATTTACTTTTAAAAAAACTGTGAACATTTTTATTTCTGTACAAAATGCATTCACCGTTTTTACTAAAATCATTTTTTTCTTTTAAATCCCATTCATTGAGAATTTATGAATTGATCGTACCTCAAAATAATAAAATGGTTTGATTTCCTAATATTTAAGCCAATTTTAATATTTTTAATAAAGCAAATTCTTTCCAGATTTGTTCTCAAATTTCATGAATTTTTGAGAAGTAAATAAATATCGATGATTAACTTACTTGCCGGTAGCGCAAAACGGAACTATCCTGCAATTAATGGTAATAGTGTCATTGAACTTTCTCCTGCAATTCATGTTACCCTCGAATTCTCTTCCCCGTTGCAGCTGCTGATCCATGAGAACGAAGTTCTCGCAGGTTATTATCTCCGAGAGATTCTTGCCGAGCATCTCCTCGTACTTATATCCGAGCAACCTTTCACTGGCCTTATTCACGAACTGTAACACACATTAATGATATATAAGAAAAAGGTGTCGAGATGGTAGGTAATTATGTTCGGCTTTTCGGCAAATACCAAATAATTGGATCCAACGGTTTCGTATTGATTATTGCTACCTATGTAAGCCACTTATAAAAAATATGAGGTTACTCCTGACCAACCCATTAAACGTTCCACCCTGACTCATTCCAATTCGCTCCATAATTTTTACTCCCATTCTAGATGCCCGAAAAAAAACCTTTCATTTTTGTTAGACTTGTTTTATTGAAACTTTTTTTTCATTAATTTTTTAAATAAAAATTTTGCGCCACAATTTAAAAACTTGAAATTATTTTCAAAAATCTTGTATTAGATATCAAAATTTTTGAGCTATGACTCAGAATGGGTAAATGTTTGCGTCGATTTTTTAAGTCATTGTTTTCGAAAAAAAACTGTTAATAATGAAAAAAAATGAAACAAGATGGCAGTTCATGATTGGTTGTTAAGGAAACATTTTATACATAACACAAGATTATTTTAGAATTTTTTTGAAGCTTTTTTTTATCGATATAAAAAAAATCATGTATTAAGTAATTAATGCTGGACGAATGGGTTGAACGCTTATTGAGTTGGCCCGGAATTCCCCATATACTTTCCTATTTTCAGGCCCATCTGAGATCTTGACTATTCTCTCAATGAGTCTCACCTCTTTTTTCCGCTCTTATTATTTTAAATCTCCATATGAGTCCTAGAACCTGATTATTCTAAGTCTCTCTATGAGCCCCAATTCCTAAGTATTCTAAGGCCCCTAAGAACTTCGAAGCCCATCCCGGGAAAAACGATTCATATATAATCATATATAATCATATATAAACTGCTCATATATGATTGTATATGAATTTTGTCTCTATATGATCATACATGATCATATATGACTATGCATGATCATATATAATCATATATAAACTGCTCATATATGATTGTATATGAATTTTGTCTCTATACGATCATGCATGATCATATATGACTATGCATGATCATATATAATTGTATCTGAGCATATACAATCATATATAGTTATATGTGATTATATAAGACGATGCCTAAATAGATATAATCTTTTGAAAGTTGGAGAGTATATTTGCAAGACACCAAATCTCTTGAAGAAAGTAATGTAAAAATACAATGAAGTTGAACTTCATCACGATATACGGTCAAGAAATATCATTACTAATGTTATATTTCGATTATATGTACAACGTATAAGGTCCCGAACTGTTCGTGTTAATTTCTGTGCACTATTACAATAAACGATTATCACGATCCTTTTATGTTGATATTATTTAGTATAGTAATCTTGATCATTCTTATTAATATGCGACCGTTTCAATTCATCAAGTGGAAGGTTTTAATGAAACGTCCGCCCAGGAAAGCCAAATATCTTCATTAATCGTTGCGAATGAGCATGTGATTATAAAGAAAAGAACCGCATATGCAAAAATACCTATAACTTGAGCGCTTCAAACAAAACCGGATGATTCACGCATTTACAAAACGGATATTAAATGCTTAGTTATATAACCATATAACAAATTTTACATCCGTATATAAATAAGACGTGAACATCGAAATAATTCGTGAATATTATATAACAATAGATTATGGAATACCATATAATCATACGTGCACGATCATACATGAGCTGTCAGTTCTCTGTGCGCAGTCATATATGATTGTATATGATCATATATTGCACAGTCGACACACAGAATAGATCTCATATACAATCCTATATGATCATATCTGTTTATATATGACATGGTAAACAGGCAGTTTTGGTGTTATATATGGTCATATATAGGGTCATATATGCCAATGTATATATACATATAAAGTTATATACGCTCATATACATTTGTATATGGATCCACATACAATCATATATGCGCTAAAAATGGGCGATATATAGTTGTATATAACTATATATGATCATATCTGTTCATATATGACATCGCAAGCTGGCGGTTTTGGTATTATATATGATCATGTATACCACTGTATATGTACATATAAACTCATATATGCTCATATATGTTTTCATATACAATGATATATTACGTTATATACAATTATATATAATTATATACAACTATACATGAAATTATATACAATTATATATGATTATATATGAACCGTTTTTCCCGGGATAGGTATCATTTTAGTTTTCATGGTCGTGACTTTTTCAAGTCCTTGTAAGAAGAACCTAGTCCCGGATTTTTTTAAAGCTCTTACAATAGCCTCCAAAACAGTCCCTATAATTATTCATCCCCTCATGAGCCCCAGGCCCTGCTTATTCTAAGCTTATTATGAGATTTTTCTAAGAATCTCCAGGCCCTAATCATTCCAAGTCCTAAGTACTTCCGGGTACTTATTATTCGAAGCAGGTCTATGAGTATCCCAAACTCGTATTATTCTAAGTCACCCTATGAGCCCCAGACTTTGATTATAATAAGTCTTCCCGTGAGCCCCTCCCTGGCCCTGATTATTCTTAGACCCCTAGCGTCTAGTAACTCGACTTTTATCCACTATCACTTTAATCGTTGACATTTGCGGACCATTTAAAACTATTATTTTCATATGAATCTAATCGGAAAATTCAAATAAAACTGAATAATAGAGCGATCCCGACGCGTTGACCATAAGAGCTCATGTTAAATAATTCGACTTGGAATTTCTTTAGTTACCGTAAAAGGTCGGTAACCTAGGTTGGAATTTTACACGGAGACGCCTGTAAGCATTATTTGTAAGATATTAAAAAATCAGTAATGTATCTAATCATATGGAACTCACCCAAACTTATTTTTCTGAGACCCCTATATGATCTTATAATTCTGAGTTCCTGATTATACTGGGTCCTCTATGAAATCATCAAGCCCGAATTATTCTAAGACCCCTAAAAATCTCCAGGCCCTAATACTTCTAAGTCCTAAGAACTTCTAGGTACTTATTATTCGAAGCCCGTCTATGAGTATCCCAAAATCGTATTATTCTAAGTCACCCTATGAGCCCCAGGCTTTGATTATAATAAGTCCTCCCGTGAGCCCCTCTGTGGCCCTGATTATTCTAAGAATCCTAGGGTCTAGTAACTCGACTTTTATCCACGATCACTTTAATCGTTGACATTTCTGGACCATTTAAAACTATTATTTTGATATGAATCTAATCGGAAAATTCAAATAAAACTGAATAATAGAGCGAACCCGACGCGTTGTCCATAAAAGCTCATATTAAATAATTCGACTTTGAATTTCTTTAGTTACCGTAAAAGGTCGGTAACCTGGGTTGAAATTTTACACATAGACGCCTGTAAGCATTATTTGTAAGATATTAAAAAATCAGTAACGTATCTAATCCTATGGAACTCACCCAAACTTATTTTTCTGAGACCCCTATATGATCTTATAATTACGAGTTCCTGATTATACTGAGTCCTCTATGAAACCCTCAAGCTCGGACCATTCTAAGGCCCTTAAGAATCTCCAGGCCCTAATAATTTTTTGTCCTAAGAACTTCCAAGTACTTATTCGAAGCAGGTCTATGAGTATCCCAAACTCGTATTATTCTAAGTCACCCTATGAGCCCCAGACTTTGATTATAATAAGTCTTCCCGTGAGCCCCTCCCTGGCCCTGATTATTCTTAGACCCCTAGGGTCTAGTAACTCGACTTTTATCCACTATCACTTTAATCGTTGACATTTCCGGACCATTTAAAACTATTATTTTGATATGAATCTAATCGGAAAATTCAAATAAAACTGAATAATAGAGCGATCCCGACGCGTTGTCCATAAGAGCTCATGTTAAATAATGCGACTTTGAATTTCTTTAGTTACCGTAAAAGGTCGGTAACCTGGGTTGAATTTTTACACAGAGACGCCTGTAAGCATTATTTGTAAGATATTAAAAAATCAGTAATGTATCTAATCCTGTGGAACTCACCCAAGCCCTTATTTTTCTGAGACCCCTATGTGATCTTATTAATCTGAGTTCCTGATTATACTGAGTCCTCTATGAAATCATCAAGACCGAATTATTCTAAGGCCCCTAAAAATCTCCAGGCCCTAATACTTCTAAGTCCTAAGAACTTCTAGGTACTTATTATTCGAAGCAGGTCTATGAGTATCCCAAACTCGTATTATTCTAAGTCGCCTTATGAGCCCCAGACTTTGATTATAATAAGTCTTCCCGTGAGCCCCTCCTTGGCCCTGATTATTCTACGAACCCTAGATAACTCGATTTTTCTCCACGATCACTTTAATCGTTGACATTTCCGGACCATTTAAAACTATCATTTTGATATGAATCTAATCGGAAAATTCAAATAAAACTGAATAATAGAGCGATCCCGACGCGTTGTCCATAAGAGCTCGTGTTAAACAATTCGACTTTAGATTTCTTTATTTACCGTAAAAGGTCGGTAACCTAGGTTGAAATTTTACATAGAGACTCCTCTAAGCATTATTTGTAAGATATTAAAAAATCAGTAATGTATCTAATCCTATGGAACTCACCCAAACTTATTTTTCTGAGACCCCTATATGATCTTATAATTCTGAGTTCCTGATTATACTGGGTCCTCTATGAAATCATCAAGCCCAAATTATTCTAAGGTCCCTAAAAATCTCCAGTCCCTAATACTTCTAAGTCCTAAGAACTTCTACATACTTATTATTCGAAGCCCGTCTATGAGTATCCCAAAATCTTATTATTTTAAGTCACCCTATGAGCCCCAGACTTTGATTATAAAAAGTCCTCCCGTGAGCCCCTCTGTGGCCCTGATTATTCTAAGAATCCTAGGGTCTAGTAACTCGACTTTTATCCACGATCACTTTAATCGTTGACATGTCTGGACCATTTAAAACTATTATTTTGATATGAATCTAATCGGAAAATTGAAATAAAACTGAATAATAGAGCGGTCCCGACGCGTTGTCCATAAGAGCTCATGTTAAATAATTCGACTTTGAATTTCTTTAGTTACCGTAAAAGATCGGTAATCTGGGTTGAATTTTTACACAGAGACTCCTCTAAGCATTATTTGTAAGATATTAAAAAATCAGTAATGTATCTAATCCTATGGAACTCACCCAAGCCCTTATTTTTCTGAGACCCCTATATGATCTTATAATTCTGAGTTCCTGATTATACTGGGTCCTCTATGAAATCATCAAGCCCGAATTATTCTAAGGCCTCTAAAAATCTACAGGCTCTAATACTTCTAAATCCTAAGAACTTCTACGTACTTATTATTCGAAGCCCGTCTATGAGTATCCCAAAATCGTATTATTCTTAGTCACCCTATGAGCCCCAGACTTTGATCATAAAAAGTCCTCCCGTGAGCCCCTCTGTGGCCCTGATTACTCTAAGAATCCTTGGGTCTAATAACTCGACTTTTATCCACGATCACTTTAATCGTTGACATTTCCGGACCATTTAAAACTATTATTTTGATATGAATCTAATCGGAAAATTCAAATAAAACTGAATAATAGAGCGATCCCGACGCGTTGTCCATAAGAGCTCGTTATAAACAATTCGACTTTAGATTTCTTTATTTACCGTAAAAGATCGGTAACCTGAGTTGAATTTTTACAAAGAGACTCCTCTAAGCATTATTTGTAAGATATTAAAAAATCAGTAATGCATCTAATCCTATGGAACTCACCCAAGCCGTTATTTTTCTGAGACCCCTATGTGATCTTATTATTCTGAGTTCCTGATTATACTGGGTCCTCTATGAAATCATCAAGCCCGAATTACTCTAAGGCCCCTAAAAATCTCCAAGCCCTAATACTTCTAAGTCCTAAGAACTTCTACGTACTTATTATTCGAAGCAGGTCTATGAGTATCCCAAAATCGTATTATTCTAAGTCACCCTATGAGCCCCAGACTTTGATTATAAAAAGTCCTCCCGTGAGTGCCTCTGTGGCCCTGATTATTCTAAGAATCCTAGGGTCTAGTAACTCGACTTTTATCCACGATCACTTTAATCGTTGACATTTCCGGACCATTTAAAACTATTATTTGGATATGAATCTAATCGGAAAATTCAAATAAAACTGAATAATAGAGCGATCCCGATGCGTTGTCCATAAGAGCTCATGTTAAATAATTCGACTTTGAATTTCTTTAGTTACCGTAAAAGGTCGGTAACCTGGGTTGAATTTTTACACAGAGACTCTTCTAAGCATTATTTGTAAGATATTAAAAAATCAGTAATGTATCTAATCCTATGGAACTCACCCAAGCCCTTTTTTTCTGGGTCCCCCATATGATCTTATTATTCTGACTTCCTGATTATACTGAGTCCTCTATGAAATCATCAAGCTCCGATTATTCTAAGGCCCCTAAGAATCTCCAGACCCTAATAGTTTTATGTCCTAAGAACTTCTAAGTACTTATTATTCGAAGCTCGTCTATGAGTACCCCAAACTCGTATTTACTGATGCCCTCAAGAAAATCGAGACAAGTCGAGGCGCATGGAGTCAATAAACCTCGTATCGAACAATTGAAATTCGATCTATCTCGACATGTGTGAATGCAATCACAATATACGAGATATTCAGATTGCATCGTCAAATGTATCGAGATCTTGGGTGGCATCACGAGAATTCGACAGAATCGATACAATACAAGATTATTTGAGAAATTCGATAATGAAGGAAAGCAAAAAATACAAAGACGGCACTCAAAAGCCATGTCACAAACGAAAGAAAAGTAAAGTTATGATTATTATTTGAATGAAAACTCAGAAAAAACTGTTGACAAAATGTGATTCGAAGAATCGAAGATGCAAAAGATAATAAAAATGTAAATGAAAGATATGACATACGCGAGCTTGTTGAAAATAAACTGCAAGCTTGTTTATATATTATATACATTAGCAATATTATAGACACGCAATACAATCGACTATGAGACGAACTTTGAGTCAGTTCTTGAGACAAGGCAAGGCAATATTAACAAGAGGTAAACACAATATATACAATTCGAGAAAGTATCTTGACTGAGCTCTGTCAAACGAGGAAGTGAGAATTGGAACCTCGCGCGGCATCACTACGGCAATACGTCGTTTCTACAGAACCCGATTCTACACATCACCGACTCAACACCACCGACCAAAACACAACGGCAATTCGACACATGCGTCGATTCAACACAACAGCAACTGTACACATCACCGACTCGACACAACCCCAATTCCACACAGCCCCGATTCTACACAATCATAACTGTCACTCGACGTCAACGTATGTCGTTCAAGTATTCCAACTTATCGGTGCACTATGATTGGATGAGAGTTGGTGACGGTGTAGAATCGGTGATTTGTTGAATCGGGACTTTGGTGAATTTAGCTCCTGACAGTTGTGCCTGTGTAGAATCGGGGCTGTGCAGAGTATTGCCGTTGTGAATTTAGCTCGTGACATTTGTGCGTGTGTAGAATCGGGGCTGTGTAGAGTATTGCCGTTGTGCATTTGGCTCGTGACAGTTATGACTGTGTAGAATCGGGGCTGTGTAGAATTGGGGTTGTGTCGAATTGAGGTATGTGTCGAGTTGGTGATGTGTTGAGTTGGTGATGCGTACAGTTGCTGTTGTGTTGAATCGAGGTATGTGTCGAATTGCCGTTGTGTAGTGTCAGTGGTGATGTGTAGTCGGTGATGTGTAGAATCGGGTTGTGTAGAAACGACGTATTGCCCATCACTACTCGTATTATTCTAACAAAGAAAATATTCCGGTTCGATCTCTCCGATTTAATTTCTTTTATAACATGTTATAAAATAGACTAAAAACTAAGCGACACGTTTTTTTTATCCGTCGTTAAAAACTTTAAGGGGGTGAAACCATCATCCAAAGTAAGGCATGTCAAGGGACGATTTGGCAGTTTCACCCACAAGAACATAATATTTTTAACCAATCCAACTGGAAAAGCTTTCTCATAACGAAAAATGAAAAATATAATTTTCTCAATAAAAAAAAATTAAGGTGTGTTCCACCCCTAAATATGATAACGTTTATGCAAAAAGTAATTAAATTCAAGTCTAAAGATCTATGTTACTAAACGGTGTCGAGATGGTAGGTACTTGGCAGGCTGTTTGGCTTTCCGGCAAACAGGTACCAGGTAGCTACCAAGCAAATACCAAATAATTGGATCCAACAGTTGATAATTGCTACATATGTGAGCCACTTGTAAATATATACTTTTTCTCACCCGTACAACGTGTTGGTCATCCGTTACGTGGACCATATCTCGACATCTGTCAACTGCTACATAAAGCGCGTGTGCCGCTGCCAATTGCATTCTCGGTTCAATCTCACTTGCATAAATGCCCACCAGTTGATTACTCAGCATTACTTCGTGTGAACACTCCATCATAGCCTTTAAAAAAAAACAGAATTAGAAAAATATTAGAATAAGGTTTTTTTTTTTTTTTTAATTTGTGTAAATTCAAAGCTTGCTCATTATTTTGTCAATAATTTTGAGCTTTTATCAAGCCATCTCTGTGAGAAATGATATTGAAGAACTTTTGCTTTCTCATTAAGGAAGTTTGTGAAAGGAAAAAAAATTGATAAGGAAGTATTTTTACCATTTATTTACTGCGATAAACTTGATAGAATATAATCTTGTTTATTATTAAACTTGTATAGAAAATGTCAATTTAAGGAGGTTGGAGCGCTCCACACTAGTCAAATCAGTGCTAAATTTTTAAAGCGTTTCTACAATTTCATATGGTTTAATAATCTGTTCCAAGGTGTTAATCACATAGGAGCATTAGTTCTTGATATTTAAATACATTCACAGCTGTGATATCAACAGTAAATCGATCAATATCTGCAAATTTCAGATGTTTTGTTTTTTCATCCAGTTTTTTAAAAGGATAAACCGTAATATTAGTCCGATTATGACGACCAATAGCTCATTTTGTTTACTAAAAGATATTCTATCGATTGGCCATCTATTTTTTAAAATCGTATTAGTAGTTCAAAAGATACAACCGTTTGTTTATCCTGTCATAACCTAACATCAAGTATACAAATGGCTGTAACTTTAAACGCCCGATACTATAGAAAATCCGGACGGTCAATCGATTAAGGATCTTCCACTGATCAAAATGAGCTATGTTTCGTCATAATCGGACTGATATTACGGTTTACCCTTTTACAAAATTGGATAAAAAAACATGACTTCGGAAACTTGGAGATATTAATCGATTTACTGTTCATATGATAGCTGCGAATGTATTTGAATATCAAGAACTAATGCAGCTATGTGATTAACACCTTGGAACAGATTATTAAACCATCTGAAATTGTAGAAACGCTTTTAAAAATTTAGCACTGATTTGACTAGTGTGGAGCGCTCCAACCTCCTTAATTTTAAATAACATGGAATTAGGAATAATATTTTTTTTATTTTCTTTTTAAGTTGACAGTCTAACTTTTAAAGCATATTTTTAACCACGATAAACTTGATAGGAAATAATCTTGTTTATAACTAAACTTGTCTAGAACATTTACATCTAATAAAAATTAACATGACATTAGGAACATTTTTTTTTGTAGTCATTTTTAAAAGTGATTTGTCCAAATTGACAAATTCCTTTTAATTTTTAACTTTCGATGGTAAAGAAAGTTGGCTTTCTAATAAAGGGAACTTTGATATTTTTTTTTCAATTCACTTTTCTCGGTATTTTAGACCATTTTATATATGCTGACGCAATAATCGGAAAATTTTGTTTTTTTTACACCAAAACGTAACTTTCTCTCATAAGAAAGCAAAATTGTTCGATTGATCGAACAAAAATTCATAATAATAAGCAAAAGAAAATTATTATTATTATCATCTCGAAATAGTGTAGATATCAAATTTATGAATATTTTTTAAAAAATTGAAAAGTCCCGCTAAAAAAAATTGGTACTACTTCCGGTTGAACTTACCCTGCTAAATCCAGTATTCAACAAGTCTAGAGTCACTATTTCGTCCTTATCACTAACCGTGAAAAACCTGAACAGAAAAATAAAATTGTAGAAAATTCGTTAGTTGATTTTATTTATAAACAATTAAGTGATACAAAAATTGAGCACTTACGATTTTTTTACTAGAGCTAAAATGACACTACTGTGATGACAGTTTGTACTTCTTATGGCTCTGTGTAAAAGAAAAAATTAATTTATCAATGAATGTTAATTAATTAAAAGAAAAATTGATTTATGTAATTCATAATTCATTTATTTATTTATGCGATTAATAATTTTTTTTTCTAATATGTCATAATATGTATTAGTATTAGTACCTGCATGTAGCATCGGCCTCTGCACCTCGCTGTCCTCTGTGATCTATTATCACAAGGTCGTGGCATCGCGTTGCAAAAATCTCTGCTGCGCTTTCCGCATTCTTTGCTATCGAAACGTTCCATCCCAACTTCCTGGCTACCGTACTAAGAATCTCAACTTGTTGATCGTCACGTGGAAAAACTAACAATACCTGGACAATTCATATCTGGATATTTATATTATTGTTTCAGATAAACAGGAATAAAATAAATGACAATGTTTTTTTCTTTTATTAATAATTTGCGAACCGTCAAGAGAACGCTTCAACAATATGCATTTGTTAATGCAAGTTTAACTTCGCATTTAAAATAAAATAATTTTTTTTTAGCAAGATAATAAAATTATTCATGATATTATTTTTTATTTTAGTGTAATTAATTTTGTTATGAAACTTCAGAAAAATAGGCTAAATAAAAAATAAATACCAAAAATTATCCTTATATAATAAATAATAAATTGATCTATTAAAAAAGTGATTTTCTCAATAAATTTACCTTCACTACTCGTGATGCTGCTGTTATCGACAAAGTAGTATTGAAGTCTTGTGGGCCTTTCTGTAATAAAGAAAAAAATATTTTACATACGCTCAAATAAAAAAATAAAATAAATAAATGGCAAACAATTATAAAAACGACTATTTAACCCTAAAATAAATGGGTTTTTGCACTCATAATGATAATAATCATCGCCCTTGTATAAAACTGCTTCCTACGACTTACTCGAGGTTTTATCGCTATGACGCTCAAAAGTATCAACTTTTTAATGTTTCATTTCTTTCACCTTACAATACAACACACTTCAGTCACGCACGATAATCGGGACGACACAAGTTTCCAATAAGATAACTGAAGTTGTCGAGGTTAAATATTTTCATTAAAAATAATAATCATCCAAATAACAAATATTTTGTTCTCGTAACAATTTTTTTACGATAAGAGTAACCAATCAAAAGAGAGTTGTATGTTGAAAATGTTGAAAAATCTTAATTTTGATTTCCACTTTAACACGAACGTAACGCATAAAATATATGAAAAGATAGCAAGTTCGTTATTATAATTTTACGATCGATAATAAATTTGCAAACCATTGATTCATACACAAATTTCACTAGGACTACCTGACTAACTTAATCAATTAACCCAGCTAATTAATCAACGCCTTCGAATTTATGGTGTACTCATATTTTTTTTACAGTAAATCCTATATGCGTGGCCTAATCGCTGATATTAACTACAAAATTATTACTAAAATTTATAGTAAACTGACTTTTTTCCTCTATCACTTTAATCGTTGACATTTCGAGACCATTTAAAACTATTAATCTTATATGAATGTAATTGAAAAATTCAAATAAAACTAAATAATAGATCGATCCCGACGCGTTTTCCATAAGCGCTCATGTTAAACCATTCGACTTTGGATTTATTTGTTTAACGTAAAAGGCCGGTAACCCGGGTTGAAATTTTATACAGAGATTCCTCTAAGCATTGTTTATAACATATAAAATAATCAGTAATGTATCTAGTAATTAAGGTCGTCATCATACTACCTTAAAAAAATATGAAAATTGCACAAAAAGGCCTTTAATACCTTGACATGATTGCATGTTCCGTTAGTCGTAGGAAAAGACGGCCTCACCAACACCTGCATTTTATTTTGGTTAACGAACCATTTCTGATTGAGAAAACGACCACAGAAAATGGAAGAAAGTCTCGAACCCCAAGAATTGGGTTGTTCAATATTTTGATGAGAGCCGGCATCGTCATTACCGATTGAACCTGAGATATAAAGGGTTCGATGGGTGAGCCTTCTGGTATCACTCGTACCCTCTGACACCATTGAGACAATTTATTCCACAATCACAAAAAAAAATTACACTCCTATCTATACACTCCAAAAATTAATATGCATGTTACATTTCCACAAAAAAAATTTGCTATCACTGACACATATTTATTTTTTTATTCCAACATTGAAAACTCATCAACGTGGGTCTCAGTGACTCTTACGAATCTACCATATCAACACAGAGTTGCAGCAGAAGCGATACTGATCGACGATCAAAGACGTATCAAGATTATAGTCGCGATACAATCGTTGCACCGAGAATAAACTACTTATCCATGTGATAAGAGACATCAAGTATGGTGCAAAGAGCTTTCTACACATTAACTGGATCTGCACATATCAACGTGTGAGATTAGTCCACACATATACAAAAGTACTTTGTTTGTCAAAGACATCTCATTTTTTTTACATTCTAGCAAGAAAAATTGTGTCCGAGTATTATCGTAGTGCCATCAACTACTGTAATATTAAGACCCGAAGCATGGTCATTGTAAGAGTCTTAGGGCTATGATTATTCTGAACCTCATAGGGCTTCGATTATTCTGAGACCCCTAGGACCATGATTATTTGAAGCCCCCTAGGGCCATGATTATTTGAAATCCCTAAGGTCATGACCATTCCAAGAGCCCTGGAGCCATATTTATTCTAATCCTCGTAGGGCTTCAATTATTCTAAGAACCCTAGGACCATGATTATTTTAAGAGCCCTAGGGCCATAATTATTCTAAGACCCCTAGAACCATGATTATTTGAAGCCCCCTAGTGCCATCAACTACTGTAATATTAAGACCCGAAGCATGGTCATTGTAAGAGTCTTAGGGCTATGATTATTCTGAACCTCATAGGGCTTCGATTATTCTGAGACCCCTAGGACCATGATTATTTGAAGCCCCCTAGGGCCATGATTATTTGAAATCCCTAGGGTCATGACCATTCTAAGAGCCCTAGGGCCATATTTATTCTAAACCTTGTAGGGCTTCAATTATTCTAAAAACCCTAGGATTATTTGAAATCCCTAGGGCCACGATCATTCTAAGAGCCCCAGGGCCATATTTTA
This sequence comes from Ephialtes manifestator, assembly GCA_963970395.1. NCBI lineage: Eukaryota > Metazoa > Arthropoda > Insecta > Hymenoptera > Ichneumonidae > Ephialtes > Ephialtes manifestator. The sequence goes on from OZ019980.1 coordinate 20,638,316, forward strand.
TCTAAACCTCGTAGTACTTCGATTATTCTAAGACTCTTAGGACCATGATTATTTTAAAACCCCTAGGGTCATGATTATTTGAAGAGCCCTAGGGCCATATTTATCCTAAGCCTCGTAGTAGGGCTTCGATTAGTAGTAGTTTATTTCTACACATGTATGGCTTCTCGCTTTTAACATCCTCTCTTCTGCTTCTCTTACATATCAATTTGGATACATTCCATATTACATTACAACCCAGTCTCCACTGTAAAACAACTTCCTTTACCAATATTCCAATTATTGCCACAACCTTTCTTTACATCATACACCAAACCTAACCCTCACACACCTCGTGTCTAATTCATAGACAATCCTGACGCGCGCGGTTTATAAGGTTTAGTACATGCCTTCCCTTTTGCACAACTTTCCCACAATATCTCTCTCCATCTATCGCATCCTAATACTTCTCCACCACCTCCCCAGTCACCAATTTCAAACCGTCGCCACCAACCAACCTCATACTTTCCAACCATCATACCCTCCTTCTATTTCATCCCTATTCCTACTTCCAAATCGTCCTCCATCACTCCCCCCCGCGATATATAACTCCCCATAATCAAACCCTTTAACATTCCCCTGCGTCTTTCCCATTCTCACCTTTGCATCACCCTTTACAATTTTCGCCACTTCTCTCAGTATTAAAAACCAACTTTGATATAAACCACAGCTCCTCACTCATCAAACACCCGAATATCTTGACAATTCAAAACATTCATCCTTCCACTCCACATTTTCCACACACACATTCCTCTTACTCCCACAAAAAAGTCCCTCTCTTCCTTGACTTAACCCGCACCTCTCTCACGGTGTAGTGCCCCATATTGACACTTTCCCTTCAAGCGTCTTCTTCTCTGCATTCTATTCTTCAGTCTCTCCGTGACCACTCGTTTCCGCGCCGTCACGTCGTCTTCAACCCATTTCCCCGTGCCTCGAACTTCTGTCATAACCGTCGAAATAGCCGTCAACGACACACCGATCTTCCAGCAACAGTGCCATCTGTCGCTGACGCCATATACCCACTTTCTTCGAGTATCTTACTGCCTCAGCTCCTTCTCTTCCAGCTACTTATTCATTGCCCGCGACCATCTTGTCCCGCCTTGACTTTAGTAATTTCCACTACAAGTCGATTTCGCCACACTATGTGACTTTAAAAACTGCACAATGCTTCCCACCTCGCCAACAGTTCCTTCCCATCAGTATTTCTCCACCTTAAGGGAGACTTTGTCCTTGAAATTTTCAAAAAATCATTTTTTTTTATTACGGATTTTTAATCTACATGTAAGTAGAAATAAATCTGTCGAAGCGTTTCCCGGATTTCGAACGTTTACGATATTTTAAACGCGTTTGAAGTTGATACCGTCAGCGCGCTCTGCCCGTCTCAGCGGGGCGCCCGGCTAGCTGGGTTCCTGCAAGTCTTAGGGCGTCTGACGCAGGTATACAAAGCCTTTAATGCGTAGAAACCTTTGAATAGGGTCCCTACTTTGTCCTCATTCGATTTTGCAACGGTTATTTCAGTCTGGCTTCGGCATTGAAAGCGAAAACATCGTAGCGTGTGTGTTTTTTGTTTTCCGTTATTTTCAAGTAATTTATGTAAAATTTGTGCGCAATATGCCTCGAAAGGCGCAAAAGATCGCATCCGCCGCCCCTAATCGCTGGGAATTTGAAAAGAGCAAGTCGTTCACAAGCAAGTCAGCGCAGAAAATTTTACAAAGTGGCAAATTGGGAAGTTATGAACTAAGTGTTGATTCAGTGTACTGCTTTTGAACTTCGTATTAGTTTTTGACTTTTTATCCGATAACGTTTTGTGTAAAGAGTGCAACGGATGAATCGCTTTTTCCATGCGTGATCGACGAGGCATCGGTTTCAAACTGAATTTAAAATGCGAGTGCGGGGGAAAAAAGTGTTGCTTCGTGTCCACTTATCGGTAAAGCTTATGAAATAAATCGCCGAATCGTGTTTGTTTTCCGTTTATTAGGCCTCGGAATAAACGGTTTGAGCAGGTTTTGTGGCATGATGGACATTTGCAGCGGAATGACGACCACAGTATATTACGGTTGTCTAGAAAATTTAAAAATCGCGACGAAATCGATTTACGACATGGTTGTGAAGAAAGCTGTAGCAGAGGAGAAGAAAGAAAACGTTTCTCGAGGACTACAGGAAGATCACTTCATCGTTTCAGGAGATGGCACGTGGAAAAAGAGAGGGTTTTCATCTCTCATTGGCGTGACTAGTCTCATTGGATACCACACTAAAAAAGTTGTCGACGCCATGGTCAAACCGAAACTTTGCCAATCTTGCAGCTTTTGGGAGAAAAAAAAAGATGAAGATCCTGCTGCTTACGATGAATGGAAGGAAACACACGTGGAAACTTGCACTGCAAATCACGACGGTTCCGCAGGAAAGATGGCAACAGACGCAATCACCGAAATGTTTCTCCGATCGGTAGAATTGCACGGAGTCAAATACGTCACTTACGTCGGGGATGGTGACAGTAAAACGTTTAAGGGATTACTTGAAGCCGATCCGTATGATGACGTTACTGTACAAAAAAAAGAATGTGTTGGTCACGTCGAAAAAAGAATCGAAAGATGTTTGAGTGCTTATACTCAAAACAGCAATGAGTCACTCAATAAAATGATTTGGATGCGTGCGCCCAAAGAAATTCATTCCAGCGCAGATGCGGTCAACATTGCCACGGAATTAGCAGTGATTATCTTCAACGAATGTGAGGAATCATTGTTAATTGTCATGGATCTCATGGGTGTCCGGATTGGCACATTCGCCGAGAGCTGGATCCATTCACGGGACAAAGCAAGGATCGAGCGCGCGGAGAAGCAGGTGACCGACGCAGCGAAAAAGGCCCAGATTGAGCAGCGGGAGATGTTAGCGGCTCAACATGAGAGGCTAGAAGAAAAGGAGGGATGCCTCTATGGACCAGGCATTGCCGATTAGCGGTAATTATAAACACATTTGTGTAAACACATAACAAAACTTTAAACGCGTTTTTCTCGAAAGCACGTTTTTAAAAATGGCTGACATTCTCCTGACCGCTGTAATTAACATATCGACCTGAAATTTGGAGAGCATACTCAGAAAATATGTCTTCACGGAATGACGGATCGTTTTTTCGATAGATACATTTATTATTTATCTTTTTATGCGTAAAAAAAACGCGAAAATTCGTTTTTTTTTAAATTGCCGCCATTTTTCGAAATTTGTACTAAACGAAAAACCCATCCGTCATTTCATGGCCAAAGGGTCATTGATAATATGCTTTGAATTTGTGTTTCAGATCAACAAAGAGGGGGCAGTGATGTCAGCCGTTTACCTCCCGCGATTTGAGGACTTGTTTTCGCGGAGCTGCAACGGCCGTCATTTTGGTTTTTTTTTTTTTTTTTTTTTTTTTTTTTAAACTTTTTAACGTTCTATATATCATGAATAAAAGCAAGAAAAAAACCGCACTCAAAAAGCTTTACTCGTTTCCTTTAAAAAAAATAAAACGTAAACACCTGAAATATGGCACTCCAAGGACAAAGTCTCCCTTAATTCCACTTTCCATTTGCACTTGAACGACCGCAAAAAATATAAAACCACCAAAACTCGTCTCAAACGGACCCGTCGTTACACTACCATCTTTCCTCCTCCCACGTGAAATATATACAGAAACTGAGTGAATAAATGCCTCGATATAAAGTTCGAAAACAATACCGGGCCTTCAACTACTGCGCCATCTGTGACTCGCGGCTCACACTCAATCGCTTCAGGCGCCTTTACTGCCTTCATTCCTTCTCGCCAACGAATTTTTCTTCCCCGGCGACCATCTTGTCCTGCTCTTCCTCTACTAACCTCCACTACCGGCCGGTACCATCAAAACGATGAAAACTTAAAAAGTTCGATGCCCCACACGCTTCTAACAGGTCCATTGCATCAGCAACACTTTCACACTCTCCATCGCTTTTCAACCTTCAATTTCCACTAGACCGCCCGCAAAGGCCAAAAACCACCGGAGCTCGTTCCAATCCGACTTGCCGCTACGCCGCCGTTTTTCCTCTCGGCTTCGATTATTCTAAGATACCTAGGGCCATGATTATTCTAATACCACTAGGGCGATATTTATTCTAAACCTCGTAGGGCTTCGATTATTTTAAGGCCCCTAGGGTCATGATTATTTGAAGACCCCTAGGGCCACGATAATTCTAAGAGCTCTAGGGCCATATTTATTCTAAACCTCGTAGGGCTTCGACTATTCTAAGATCCCTAGGACCATGATTATTCTAAGACCACTAGGTCCACGATCATTCTAAGAGCCCTAGGGCCATATTTATTCTAAACCTCGTAGGGTTGCGATTATTCTAAGACCCATAAGACCACAATTATTTTAAGATCCCTAGGGCCATTATTCTAAACCTCATAGGGCTTCGATTATTCTAAGACCCATAAGACCACAATTATTTTAAGATCCCTAGGGCCATGATTCTTCTAAGACCCCTAGGACCATTATTCTAAACCTCAGAGGGCTTCGATTATTCTGAGACTCTTAGAACCATGATCCTCCTACGAATCCTAGGGCCATATTTATTCTAAGACCACTAGGGCCACGAACCTTCTCAGAGCCCTAAGGCCATATTTATTCTAAACCTCGTAGGGTTGCAATTATTCTAAGACCCGTAAGACCACAATTATTTTAAGATACCTAGGGCTATGATTCTTCTAAGACCCCTAGGGCCATTATTCTAAACTTCGTAGGGCTCCGATTATTCTAAGATCCCTAGGACCATGATTATTCTAAGACCACTAGGTCCACGATCATTCTAAGAGCCCTAGGGCCATATGTATTCCAAACCTCGTAGTGTTGCGATTATTCTAAGACCCATAACACCACAATTATTTTAAGATCCCTAGGGCCATTATTCTTCTAAGACCCCTAGGGCCATTATTCTAAACCTCATAGGGCTTCGATTATTCTGAGACTCTTAGAACCATGATCCTTCTACGAATCCTAGGGCCATATTTATTCTAAGCCTCGTAGGGCTTCTATTATTCTAAGACCCCTAAGACTATAATTATTTTAAGACCACTAGGTCCACGATCATTCTAAGAGCCCTAGGGCCATATTTATTCTAAACCTCGTAGCGTTGCGATTATTCTAAGACCCATAAGACCACAATTATTTTAAGATCCCTAGGGCCATGATTCTTCTAAGACCCCTAGGGCCATTATTCTAAACCTCATAGGGTTTCGATTATTCTGAGACTCTTAGAACCATGATCCTTCTACGAATCCTAGGGCCATATTTATTCTAAACCTCGTAGGGCGTCGATTATTCTAAGACCACTAGGGCCACGAACCTTCTCAGAGCTCTAGGGCATATTTATTCTAAACCTCGTAGGGTTGCAATTATTCTAAGACCCATAAGACCACAATTATTTTAAGATCCCAAGGGCTATGATTCTTCTAAGACCCCTAGGGCCATTATTCTAAACCTCGTAGGGCTTCGATTATTCTAAGATCCCTAGGACCATGATTATTCTAAGACCACTAGGTCCACGATCTTTCTAAGAGCCCTAGGGCCATATTTATTCTAAACCTCGTAGGGTCGCGATTATTCTAAGACCCATAAGACCACAATTATTTTAAGATCCCTAGGGCCATGATTCTTCTAAGACCTCTAGGGCCATTATTCTAAACCTCATAGGGCTTCGATTATTCTGAGACTCCTGGAACCATGATCCTTCTACGAATCCTAGGGCCATATTTATTCTAAACCTCATAGGGCTTCTATTATTCTAAGGCCCCTATGACTATGATTATTTTAAGACCCCTAGGGCCATTATTCTAAATCTCACAGGGCTTCGAGTATTCTGAGACTCCTAGAGCCATGACTATTTGAAGACCCCTAGGGCCATGGTTATTCTAAGGCCCCTAGAGCCATGATCATTCTAAGAGCCCTAGGGCCATGGTTATTATAAACCTCATAGGACTTCGATTATTCTAAGCCCCACATGAGCCTATCTAGCTCTAATTATTCTGAGTTCCCATATGAGTCTTAAACCCCCAAATCTAAATGACAAATACAGGGACTCATATTCAGCTCCTTTCAATATGACCATGCGAACCGCAAGCTGTAAAAAAAGCTTTCATGAAAACTACACGACAATACCGTCTAAACGATACAGCATTGAGTCCCGAAGAAGAACATCGATCTTCAGAATGTAAAGTTGATCCACTGACCTAAATCCACGGCTATAAAAAACATCTCAAGGCCTCCCACCTACCCCCAAGTCGTAGCACAAGGGTTGCCTTATCCACAACCCTTCGCAATATTTTTTCCGCGCTTGCGCTTTACACGATCAACAGATGACCAACGGTCAATGTCCCTAACCCTAGGCCACTTCACCCTCCATATACATTTTTTTTTCTTTCGAAAATAAAAACTTGCCATCGCGTGTCTCATGCATATCCCTTGGTCTTTTAGCCATGGAAATACAAAATAAAATCTCTCTCTCTCTTGGAAAAAAAAGAAGACTTTATTTCATCGCAACCAACGATTATATCCTTTCCGACGCAAGAGAAAATCAGAAAAAAATAGAGATGGAAGGGTTTTTCACAGCTGACAATGTTCCCATACGACTCTACGTTGCCCTCTTGGAGTCTCGTCTATATGGGTCATTCCATACCAAGTGTACCACCCAAACTTATCATCGTCACAAAACGTGTTAATAATTTCTTTAAAATTTCTTTAGAGTATCTCGAACGTCCATAAATTATTTCAGAATTTTAGCACTTACAGTTTTCCCAAAATTCAATAACGATTTTTTCAAAATTACCAAACGTTGAAAAAATTTGTTCCTGCATAAAATTTAAGTTTTTTAATGTATTTTTTAATAAAAAAATTTCCATGGACTGTCAAAAATAATTCTGCCAGTTTTTGAAGAAATAAAGAAATCATTTTTTTCTAAAAATTTAACGGAATTTTCATAATTATGCTTAGAAAGTATAGAAAAATTGGGAAATTAATGGTCCACTTGATATGGAATTACCCATAGACGCTAAGACTATGGAACCTCATGACGTGGCTTCTAGACAGTCACGAAGGGGTTATTGCACCGTGACCCTATGAATCATTGATGATCACGATGCAATCAAAGTTGCCTCGAGGCGAGCTTTCAATATTTCTCATACACGCGATTAGCTATAGACACTAACCCTAGACACTATTGTATATATGTATATATATATATATTTCTCGAAGCGGAAGCTTCTCTCGACGGACGAATGACATAAATAAATAAAGAGGCAAAGGGTTGGCAATGTCTGCAAGGAAAGCTCTTCGTGTCTGAGGAAATCTCGTCTCCCCCTATTTTTTCGACATTAACAATTCACTTGCTCTTGCGCATTTTGCCCTTGCGCTCATACAGTGTCTCACTATTATCGAAGCTATTCCGAGAAGAAAAAGAAAAAACCCTTCGGCAATTTTTTCTTTTTTTTTTTTTTCACTGGATGAAACAATGAAAGTTTGTTGCAAAATCCAGCGACGATCGATAGCGATTAATGATGAATATTTTATGAGAATGAATGGTCAAGACTTTAGCGATGGTCAACGCGCATGTCGAAGACCGTAGGGAAGGGGTTCGCGACACTCTGGCTTTTTTCACGCTCTCAGTACAACTCAGACCGACTGAAGAGATACAAGTGACTTGGAAAAAATTGATTGTCGTTGCTATTCGGAGAGAGACGAGCTGAACTAGTCTCAATGTCAAGGACTTGGAATATTTTTCAATAGCTCATACTTAAGCATTGACGAAAAATATGTTGAAGTTTATTTATGAAATTGGCATTAAGGGAGATGAAGGATTGAGTACTGAAATTTTTTTTCTGAACAATTGATTTTTTTAGTGAGTATGTTGAGTTGCATTTTTGATTTTTTTTGTCGCTTATGAGTTAATAAAAAAATCTAGAGTGAATAGTATTTTTGATGAAATATGTAATGATGGAATATTAATTAATTTAATAGAAAAACAATTTTGAGGATTTATAGAAAAAATGTCTTCATGACATATTGAGGACATTTTGGCGGCAAAAGTATTATTGACATATGAAAATTGCGATTTTTGTTAAAATTTTTAGTGAGCATTTTTTTGGTGCTGCAAGGAATAAATTATTTAAAATGAACTTATTAAAAATTGAGCTGGTTGCAATGCACGATTAAGCTCTAACTATTCTATGCTCCCCTATGAGCCCCTAACCCTATTCTAAGTTGGCCTATGAGAGGATTGAAAAAAATGTATTATTGTTGCGATTCGGAGAGAGACGAACGTCTCAATGCACTTGGAATATTTTTCAATAGCTCATAACTTGAGCGTTGAAAAAAAAGGTTGAAGATTATTTATGAAATTGGCATTAAGGGAGATGAAAGATTGAGTATGTTAGGTTGCATTTTTGCTTTTTTTCATCGCTTAATATTTTGTCTATCAAAGGGACGAATACAGTTTATAATTTACAGAGATATTAAAGGGTTAATAATATTGTTTATAAAATATCAAATGATGGAATTTAAAAAATAAAAAATTTTAAAAAAATGAAAAAAGATTATGAGGATTTATAGTAAAAATGGCTTCATGACATATTGAGGACATTTTGGTTGATTTTTTTTTTGTGGACAATTGATTTTTTTTTTTTGTAAATATATTAAGTTTCATTTCTGCTTTTTTTATTTCTTAATATTTTGTCTATCAAAGGGATTAACCCAGTTTATAATTTTAAAGGATATTGAAAGGTGAATGATATTGTTTATAAAATATCTAAGGACGGAATAATAAAAAAAAGAAAGAAAAATAAAAAATGATTTTGAGGATTTATAGCAAAATGTCTTCATGGCATATTGAAGACATTTTGGCGGCAAAAATATTGTTGCTTCTTACTATTATTGGCGTAAGAAAATTGCGATTTTTTCGTAGCGAGCATTTTTTTGGTGCTGCAAGGAATAAATAATTTAAAATGTACTTATTAAAAATTGAGCTCGTTGCAATGCACGATTAAGCTCTAATTATTCTAAGCTCCCCTATGAGACCCTAAGCCCTGACTATTCTAATGATGGAATTTGAAAAAAAAAGAGATTATGAGGATTTATAGCAAAAATGTCTTAATTACATATTGAGGACATTTTGGCGGCAAAAATATTATTACTTCCTACTATTATTGACATTCTTATGTCAATTTTCTTAAATTACAACTATTTTTTCAATTTTGAAAAAGCATTTTTTAGTACTCAAAGAAATTGTACTAAAAATGTTTAAAAATGAATTTATCATAAATTGAGCTCATTGCAACGCACAATTTAGCTCTGATCATTCTAAGTGTCCTATAAGCCCCATCCCAGACTCTTATTATTGCCCCAAGCCCAGAATATTCTACGTGTCCCTATGAGAAGAGTTGGAACCTTGACATCAAGGAAAAATTAAATTAAATAAAAAAATTTTGTACTAAATGTTGACGTAAAGTGACGAAAATATTTATAAAATTTACATTAATCAATTAAAGTTTCTTAAAATGAAGAATTGATTTTTTTTAGTGAATATGTTGGATTGAAAAAATGTCGTTTTTCTTCCGTCGTTCCATGCCTGTATTTATAATAACAAAAATCTAAACTATGAATAAAATTCTTTATGAAACATCTAATGGCGGAATATTTAAAAAAAATATATATATATGAAAAAAATATTTTAAGGATTTATAGAAAAAGTGTCTTTAGGACATACGGGGACATTTTTTTATTATTGACATAAATAAATTGGGACTATTTCTACAATTTTTTGTAAGCACTTTTTTGATGCTGGAAGGGATTGTACTAAATAGTTAAAAATGTTGTTAGAATATCTGACGTGATCCACTAATTAAGCTGCGATACAAATCGTTTCTGTCAAAAATTGTATATAGATTTAGTATTTTTTACTGCTTTAATGGCAGTAATTTTTTACTGCTTTAATTGCAGTAATTTTTTTACTGCTATAATCTCAATATTTTTCTTTTGCGTCAATCGCACTACTTTTTTTTCTACTTTAATTTCAGCCTTCTGTGAGCGCAAAAAATACGTGCTAAAAATCCAACTAACAAATTATTATTTTTAAAACCTACGAGGAGACAAATGGATCCACGAATATAGCTGCCTCTCGCAAAAAATATTGTACGGCGGTGACACATGGGCTCTATTGTAAAAGCTCATATGAACAACTTACAGCTTACGATACGTATAGTAATCGTCCCAAATTTGCTTGATTACAACAATGACTTATTCCTTAACAGTATAGTAATCCACTGTATCTGTATCTTTTTAAAAGCTGAAAACATTGCAGTAATCTTCATTTACATGGGACTTATTACCGTCGATTAGTATTAATTTCCTATTCTGCTTTGGGGTTATCAACATGTAGGGATTTTTTAGATTCGCAAATAAGAACATGGTTAATGATGACGTCGCGAATTTATTCATCCACTACATATGTAAAATTTTCCTAACAGCATACGTTTGTTGTTTGAGGTTTTTTTAAGTCTTTCTTTTCTTCAAAAGCGCTGGGTCGTTACTATTTTAGAACGACCCGAAGAGAGCGACAAAAATGGATATATTGCCCTGTAGTCCAGACGCCAGAGGGGGTTCTGTGTGCCATTCGAGGTCCGCGAAATATTCTTGATGCAGATGATAGGTTTTGACCTCCTGAACACGAATATACAAGGTGTTTTGCGGAAAACCCGGTCGTTTAGTTATTAATCGCAATTGTTTATTAACAATAGAAATTGTTGTTTTTTTGAACTCGGATATTTTTTTTTGTATAGTCCTGTCAATTCTGAGACGAAAAGGTCCCATACAATTTTGCTCTACAATCCATAGATTTGGAGCAATAAATTGTTGAAAGTTGCAATTAGACCAAAATTGCCCTTCTTAACAAATTAGTAGCTTCGAAAATATAAGTCGTAAAAAAAAATGTAAAGGAACTAATTTTGCCCAATGAACCGAGGAATATGAAAAAAGAAATGCGAACACGAGCAGAACAAAAAATAATTATTTATGAAGAGTCGCGAAACGGTATTTTTTCTCTCATAATATACGCATCGAGCGTATATTATGAACCCCCTCTGGCGTCTGGACTACTGCGGTATAATGCCACAGGATGAATCGGCATGAACCCTCCCCGCTTATATGCGCCTCCGTAGTCACTTCCATTTACGAGAATCGGTACACGAATTCGCCATCTAGCGACATCACAAATAAGTAGAACTGTGAATCTAGAGTGTATAAGAAATGTTGTAATTACTATACACCATAAGAAACATTGACATGTCATATTTATACACTGTTAAAAAAATCTGTATTAAAATTAATACAAAAGTGTTGGAAGTTTTTTTGCAGGTACCATATATGAAATTTTGTATACATGTGTATATGAAAAATCATAACATTTAAAGGAATATTAAAATTCAACGTTATTAAGATTTAATGTCAATATGACCATATGCATAAACTGTGCATTACATTTCATAAACATGTATGATGAATTTTCATATGAGCGGTATCTGAAAATTCAAGCACATATGTGTTGGAAATTTAAAGTGGACATAAAAACAATTTTAAAAAATAGAAATATTATTCGGACATTATTTATTCAAACAAATTATGTCATCAGAAATTGTTTGGTATTGGTTTTCGCCACAGAACATTTTTCGCTTACACTGGGGTTTGAACCTACGACCTACCTACCTAAGTACCTAACAACGCACGCACGCTATCAACGACTTAGTAATTTTGGATATCTAAATGACATAAGAGTTGTATAACTATTATTCTCTCAAGCATACTTATAAATGAGATAACAAAATATTCAATTGATTGCAATCAGAGGGCAAAGTGGGTTGGAAATATTTTCAAATGAACATAATTTTTGGACGAACGGAATCTTTTTCTCACGAGGAAGCTCAGGTATCCGGATTTTCGAAAAAATTGTATCCACAGACCTGTGAAGTTCTAGCAACAAACATAAACCAAACATAAATATGCAGCAATAGCAGCGCGAGATGCTCCAATTTAAAAAAAATCGATTTTGAAAACCTGGCGTAACTTATCAGAAGTCGATGCTATGTAATAAGTGTTAGCGATCTAGTGCGGGTTTTTTTTCGTTATTGGAAAATGTGTATTAAATTTCAAATCAGTTACTAAAAATCCAAAAAATTCATATTGATTTTCATGTACTAATATAGTAATGATTGATTTAGTAACCATGTGTTATAATTTTATATCACCGGACTCGTAAAATCCATACACGCATATTAAATTTACTGTGCAACTATATTAATGTTTATTTTCTATACCGAGTTTTGTAAATTTCTCACATGTTTGTGTCGCAAAAACATAAACATTTTGCAAAAAGTAGTACACCTATGTGGACCAAACTGCAAATACTTTGACGGGTATTTTTCAACATTAGTAACTGAAATTTTGATAACTTTGATCTTAAATTTAATGCGACAATTTGTATTAAATTTCAAATCGGGCACTAAAATTCCTAAAATGCATATTGATTTTCATGTATTGATTTATTAATTATTGATTTAATAATCATGTATTGTAATTTTCTATCACCGGATTATCGAAATTCATTAATCTGTATTAAATTTATTATGCAAACATATTAATTTCGATTTCCTATACCAAGTTTTACAAAATTCATACACGTTTGTGTAGGAAAAACTCGAACATTTTTTACAGTGTATAGTAAACAAACCCAGAAAACATTTAGTGAGTTTTCAGCCGCTAGATGGCGAATAACCACAACTTTTCTCGTAAACGAAAAGATCTACTGCGGTGCATATAAAAAGCAGTCTTCGCCCAAAAGTGTCTTTCGTGGGACATCGAAGACATGGCAGTGTGGCTGCCCAATATTTGTATTTTTGGTCGTGTTGTCATATGATAAGTTACAACTCTGACTTATCGACCTACTTTGGCTAGCGTGTTGCAGTTTCAACACAACAGTCAGAGAAACAAAATTGAATTACAAAATATGTTGGCGTCTTTAAAAGTGTTCACATTTTTTATGCACTAACTTGCAAAGCATATTAAATATATTTCCCCTTCCTTAAATGTATTTAAGGGAACGCATAGAAAATCCTTCTATAATTAATTCCTGTATCATATTGAAAATAGTGCGAAAAATTTACTAATTGTTCCTATATAAAAAGGGAATACTGTTATACGTATACGTATAAGTAAAATTTCTGTTGGAAATATTAATATAGGAATAATGAGCATGGTACTAAAGCAAAATCGGAAAAATTACAATACACATTGTGAAAGCTTCTACGTGTATAGGAACAACTTTGATAAAGCCATTGTGTTGTGGTACGCAAGTTATAGTAATTAACAACAAAAACCCGCGTAGCTGCACACAGACTTTTCTCTCCGTGTACCTATTAATTATCTCAATATTATAAGAAATATTTGAGATATGAACAAACTTGTCTCTACATTGTCCACTGACGTTTTTCACTGTCAACGCTACGATGCAAAAAAAAGATGATCCAAAAGAAAGAGAAAGAAACGTTATAAGATGATAGTGTACTCGCTGCATTTTTCTTATCTCAGACGCTCGTGGACGCGACGAAGATAACAAAGTGTAAGATCACCACAACGAGTCCCGTTATCGATACGTCACGCGAAACGTCACACGAGACGTTATAGTAATTGATAAAACCAAGTGACGAGAGCTCTGTGATTCCCAAGCCTTGACGAACGTATAATCCACTAAGTATAGTTAATTGTTGATATATTTTTACTCACGGCTGCCGAGCATTCCATATCCTCGTCAGCGGTAAACATGAGACCGCCGACCATAGATTTTTCCTTCCAGTAATCCAGCTCCTGCATTCTCGGCGAGTCCCCATTGTCTCCTTAAAAAAATATATATATAGATACATTTTTTACATATATATTTTTTAAAAAGAAATGTATATATATTGTACAAATATATTTTTGTAAAAACAAAAATATATGTATATATATGAGGCATTCCACCGATTATCGACAGGGTCGCGACCCTCATATATTTTTTTTCTTTTAGAATGTTGTAGAGCAATATAAAAAAACACTAAATTTTTTTTTAGATTTAAAAAAAAAGTTTTTTTTATTAAATTTTTTTTTTTTTTTCATTATCTAAAATTTTTTTTTTTCAAAAAGTACGTCGACGATTTTTTTTCTGTTTTTACAGTTAATTCTGAGTCCAAAATTTTTGAGCCTGGGCCCAGAGTAGAGCGCGGCCTCGATTAGCAGCTAAAAATTTAAAAAAATAAAAATAAAACCCCAAACTTGAGTCTTTCTAAAATTACGTCGATGATTTTTTTAAAAATATTTTGTAGTAAATTCTGTGTCCAAAAACGAAATTTTGGAGACTAGAACGAAAATAAGAGTCTGTCTAGAATAGCAACTAAAAATAAAATTCTCCCGTAAATAAAAGTTTTTAATTAGTATAATCACTAAAAATTTGTATTTCTCAAAAACTACGTCGACTATGTATTTGAATTTTTTACAGTAAATTCTGTGTCCAGAAAAAAAATTTTGAGACTAGTGCGAAAATGGGAAGCAGCTTAGAATAGTAGCAAAAAAAATTAAAATTAAAAAATAACAAACATGCTTTAATATTATTTGGTAATTAAATTACAGGAATTTCGCCCCCTATTTTCGTTCTAGTCTTCAAAATTTTGTTTTGGGACCCAGAATCTACTGTAAAAAATCCAAATACATAGTCGACGTAGTTTTTGATAAAATCAAATTTTTAGTGATTATACTAATTAAAAAATTTTCATTACGGGAGAATTTTTTAGTTGCTACTCTTGACAGCCCCACATTTTCGTTCTAGTCTGAAAAATTTCATTTTTGGACACAGAATTTACTATAAAAATTTTTAAAAAATCATCGCCGTACTTTTAGAGAGGTTCAAGTTTGGGGTATTATTTTACATTTTTAAAAATTTCGTTTTATTTTTAGCTGCTAATCTAGGCCTCGCCCCACTCTAGGTCTAGGCTTAAAAAATTTGTTTTTGTATACAGAATTTACTGTAAAAAAAGAAAAAAAAATCGTCGACGTACTTTTTGAGAAAAACAATTTTTTTTTAAATAATAAAAATTCTCCAGTGCTTTTTTTATATTGCACTACAAAATCTCAAAAGGAAAATAAAATATGAGGGTCGCGACCCTGTCGATAACCGGTGGAATGCCCCATATATATTCATATTTCTTTTTTAAAGAATCCATGTCATCTGAAATAAAATTATAGACTCACGATAGATTTTATTTCGGGTCTTTTTTTTTAAATAAAATTATTTGAGAATCTTTAAATATTTACTAACATTAAAATTTATAAATATATATTTATATATTCTATAATATATTTTAGTAGAAATGATTAAGAGGACTGAGATAGTCAGAGATTATAAATGCCATGGTTCATCACGTGACGTGATGCAAAGTTATTTTTTAACTTTACACCATTTAATATAAATAAAAAATTTAAAGGTGAATTTCTTGTTTACCTTTAGATAAAATTAAAATAACTTTAAATAGATAAATTTAAAGTTACTTTCATTTTTCAATTCTACGTGAAATTATAGATTTTTACTACCTATTTTCCGAATAGTCAACAATATTGACAAGAAATTTAAAACAAACAAAAAAAATAAAAAATTGTGTATCTAAAAATTTTATTGCCTTTCTCGACTCAGTTGACTCACTTTTATCTACAGGAAAAACAAATTAAACATAACAGTTCGAATTTCAAAGAATCAGTCGGAAATCAACGATTAAGAGAGTCAAGATACTCCAAGATAACAAATACAGTAACCATCAGTTTTTTTTTAAATGACACTTTATTTTTTAAATCTTGACTTTATTTATTTTTATAATATTTTTTTATCGAAATTTTATACATACAGAGAATAGGAACAAAAAAGAAAAATAGTATACGTACAAATATTTTTTTAGTATTGTTTTTGCAGAAAATATAGTGTGAACTTTTCCCGAACAGTGAAAAGAATATATTTGATTGGATATAAACGAAAAAAAAAATTATTAACGGAGTTGAGCGAAAACGAACGAGCCAAATTTTTTATTTTATATAAATCAGTTAAAAAGTTAGTAAATCTTAATAAACTAATTTATATATATATTTTTTTAATTTGTTTCGTTCGCTTGTTTTCACTCAACTTAGTAACTAATTTTTTTTTTTTAATTTAAATACCAACAAATTAGTCCCATTAATTTTTTTTATATCTATTTTGTATATTATTCTGTCACATAGTAAAGGTAAACGTAATAAAAATTAGAAAAAGTTTGCACTATGTTTGTTATAAAAATAAAAATAATAAATTATTATTATTTTTATAAAAAACATAGTGCAAAATTTTTCCAATGTTTATTTATTTATTTTTTTATAACATTGATTATTTTTATAACAAACATTGCTAAAATGGATCGGTAAAAAAATTGGAGAAATTTTGCAATATGTTTGTTATAAAAATAATAATAATACATTTTTTTTAAGTCAAAAACTTAGTGCACAATTTTTCCAATTTTTTTACCGATCCATTTTAGCAATGTCACAAAACGATAATTAAGATTGATAAAAAAAAATGGAATGGTTGATATCTGATGGACACAACCGAAAAAAAAATATATATATAGTAATTAATTTGAATAAAATTAAAAAGTAATTCATTATTATTATTTTTATAACAAAAATAGTGCAAAATTTTCCCAATTCTTTTTTGCAATGTCACAAAAAGATAAGTAAGATTAATAAAAAAAAAGGGATGGTTGATATCTGATGGGACACAAACGAAAAAAAAAAAATATATATATATATAGTAATTAAGTTGAATAAAATTAAAAAATAATGTATTATTATTATTTTTATAACAAACATAGTGCAAAATTTTTCCAATTTTTTTTAACAATTCTTTTTTGCAATGTCACAAAACGGTAATTAAGATTGATAAAAAAAATAGAATGTTTCATATCTGATGGGACGCAACCGAAAAAAAAGAAAAAAATATAGTAATTAAGTTGAATAAAATTTAAAAATAATTTATTATTATTATTTTTATAACAAACATAGTGCAAAATTCTTCCAATTTTTTTACCAATTCTTTTATGCAATGTCACAAAACGATAATTAAGATTGATAAAAAAAATGAAATCGTTGATATCTGATAGGACACAAACGAAAAAGAAATATATATATAGTAATTAAGTTGAATAAAATTTAAAAATAATTTATTATTATTATTTTTATAACAAACATAGTGCAAAATTTTTCTAATTTTTTTAACAATTCTTTTTTGCAATGTCACAAAACGATAATTGAGATTGATAAAAAAAAATGAAATGGTTGATATCTGATGGGACATAAACGAAAAAAAAAGAAAAAAAATATAGTAATGAAGTAGTAGTAGTTGAATAAAATTAAAAAATAATTTATTATTATTATTTTTATAACAAACATAGTTCCAAATTCTTCCAATTTTTTTACCAATTCTTGTTTGCAATGTCAAAAAACGATAATTACGATTGATAAAAAAAAATGGAATGTTTCATATCTGATGGGACACAAACGAAAAAAAAAGAAGAAAATATAGTAATTAAGTTGCATAAAAACGAGCGAGTAAACAATGAAATCTAGATCTCCGTGGCCACGTAACTTTATTACACAGGCACACGCGTCTCATGAGAGGAGAGTATAACTATATATTGCGTAAACCTTTTCTCTGGATGCGTGTAAGACACGATACACTTTCAAAGAGGTATCTTTAAGGTTTTATAAGGAGGTAGAAACCTGCGAGGGCTTTTACCATAGCATATGATAGCTTCACAGTCGCACGATCGTTTGACTGCCTCGGGCAGAACTTTCTTGCCGAGCTGCTTGTTATTTGGAGTACCTACTCCACTGTCTACTAAAGTATCGCGCCGATTACGAAGGCCAACCCGAAAAATCTCGTTCAAGAACGTGACGTTGTGCTCTTATACAGTGACTCCGCTCCTTTGTGAGCACAAAGGTCACATTCACATTCCGGATTGGCTACATTAGACTGTAATACCACGACTCGGAAAGGAACATTGAGCCGTTAGAAAACTATCTCGGAATTGTACTGGAATCTATTGCCTCATGTGTAGAAAACCGGTTACCAAAAAAAAAAAAAAGTTTTATATTGTTTCTTAATAATTTTTTTCTGTTATATATCTACTTCTATGATGAAGTATGTTCATCAATTTTGGGTGATGAAATTTCAAATGATACTCAAAAATTTCAAATGAAACTTAAAAATTTCAAAAGAAACTCAGAAATTTCAAATGAAACTGAAAACTTTCAAATGAAATTTTTTAATTTCAAATGAAACTTAAAAATTTCAAATGGAACTCATAAATTTCAAATGAAACTGAAAAATTTCAAATAAAACCTAAAAATTTCAAATGAAACTTAAAAGTTTCTAATAAAACTTAAAAATTTCAAAAGAAACTCAGAAATTTCAAATGAAACTGAAAACTTTCAAATGAAACTCAACAATTTCAAATGAAACTCCGAAATATCAAATGAAACTCAGAAATTTCAAATGAAACTGAAAAATTAAAAATTAAACTTAAAAATTTTCTATGAAACTCCGAAATATTAAATGAAACCCAGAAATTTCAAATGAAACTTAAAAGTTTCTCACTTTAAGAAATTTCAAATGAAACTTAAAAGTTTCTAATAAAACTTAAAAATTTCAAAAGAAACTCAGAAATTTCAAATGAAACTCAAAAATTTCAAATGAAACTCAGAAATTTCAAATGAAACTCAAAAATTTCAAATGAAACTTAAAAATTTCAAATGAAACTTAAAAATTTCAAATGGAACTCATAAATTTCAAATGAAACTCCGAAATATCAAATGGAACTCATAAATTTCAAATGAAACTCCGAAATATCAAATGGAACTCATAAATTTCAAATGAAACTCCGAAATATCAAATGGAACTCAGAAATTTCAAATGAAACTTAAAAATTTCAAATGAAACTTAAAAATTTCAAATGGAACTCATAAATTTCAAATGAAACTCCGAAATATCAAATGAAACTCAGAAATTTCAAATGGAACTGAAAAATTAGAAAGTTAAAAATTACCTATGAAACTCCGAAATATTAAATGCAACCCAGAAATTTCAAATGAAACTTAAAAATTTCAAATGGAACTCATAAATTTCAAATGAAACTCCGAAATATCAAATGAAACTCAGAAATTTCAAATGAAACTGAAAAATTAGAAACTTAAAAATTTCCTATGAAATTCCGAAATATTAAATGCAGCCCAGAAATTTCAAATGAAACTGAAAAATTTCAAATTAACCTTGAAAATTTCAAATGAAAGTTAAAAGTTTCTGATAAAACTTAAAAATTTCAAAAGGAACTTGAAAATTTCAAATGAAACTTAAAAATTTCAAATGAAACTTTATAACTTCAAATGAAACAAAAATTTCAAAACAAACTTGTAATTTTCAAATGAATCTTAACATTTTTGAATTTCATTTCAACAAAATTTGTTTTGAAAATAATATTTTTTTTTCAAAACAAATTTTGTTACTGTTTTCTGCACTTTTAATATTAACAGTTGTCAGTAAAAAAATGTGAAGGAAATTGGAGTTTTCTGATCTCTTACCAGATATGAAATGATCTATTTTGGAGCTGGTAGGAAACTGCAGGTGCAAATTCAGAATTGAAATAAAAATTTTAAAACATATTTTTTCTACAATATGTTGAACTGACAGTTTGTAGAGATTATGAGGACGAGACACGTGCGGATGTATTTATGGTTAGCTGCATTAAAGTTTATATCAACGGACAGCGTGGCAAGTTTTGATAAAGTATATACACGCAGTGCGTGTGTACGAAGAGATGCCACCACCGGAGATTAATATTCATGACGCAAATCGTTGCCAGGTAATGCAAGGGGCAATGAAAGGCTGACTGATAGCTTCTGATAGGGCCATGCGACCAACGTGCTTCCGTTTATGCTAATACTATAAGAAGCGTCTTCACTAAATTTCCATTAAATGCATTTTCATCCATCAACAACAAAAAAAAACCATTAAAAAAGTACAATATCACATTTAATATTTTTTATTCGCAGATTTGAGAAAATAAGAAAGAATTCGACTCATTTGTAAATGTTTATACCAATTAAACATTTGCAAGTGAATCCTAGACATAAAATAAAAAGTCACCAAGAAACATTTTTTTTTGTGACTTTTTTTTAAAAAGTCACCAAATATTTTTTTTTTAAATAAAAATGCATTAAAAAAAAAACTAAAAAAATATTATGGTACACTTTTTTATTTATTTTTTTTGTGGTTGGATGAAAATAAATAAAAAAGAGTATCATAATATTTTTTTTTATGCATTTTTATTTTTCAATTGAAGATTTGAGAAAAAAATGATGTTTAAATGTTTTATGACTGGAATTAACCTGTAAATATTGACTCATTTTTTGTATTGACATTTATACAAAACAAATAAAAAAGTATAGAATAATATTTTTTACGTATTTATTGCAGATTTAGGAAAAAAAATAAAAAATGTTTTGTGGGTAGAAGTTAGCTGAAAATGTAAATACCATTTTGGGTGACTTCTTGTTGGCAGTCGACTTCATCCTGATCCTCGTTAGGAAGATAAAATTTGCCCGGAGGCGATGTCATGTGGATCTCTGCCACGATCATGCAATCATCTAACCATAATAATTCTTTCACTTCAAGTTCCACAATCACAAGATAAACTTCGTTTTTTTTGCTCTTTCACTTTTTCACATCTGGTCAAGACACTATGACACAAAATGGTCCGAATCAAGTCACAGGTCACATATAATTTCTTTACTGAACCTAAAAAGGCAATTTCGTTATCGCTCTATGATAATAATAATAATAACAGTAATTATTACAAATGATAATGATAATTATAATAATTGTTATTAATTATTATTATTAAAATAGATATACGACGACAATAATTGCTATAAATTTTTTAATGTGTTTAATTTCCCTAATTATTTTGAAGTGAAATTATAGATTCAGATTATTAGTACTGATTTAAGGCAGTAAAAGAATTTTATCATCTGACATAAAGACTGCATAAAGCCATTTATAAACAGAACTTGAAGAACCACTTCACAGGATTTTTATACCAAAGCATTCAATCTAAGCCCTTGAACAGCCTTAGTTCAATAACTGAAGATAATAGCTTAAGTGAATTTCTTTAAATCGTCTCCTTCACACTTTCCTATCTGAGTAAACAAATTCTTGACATATTTTCAAAATATTTTGCAAGTGCAGACTAAAAATATAATTTAAAGTTTTTATGGATAATACTAACAAATATAACCATTTTTTATTCCTCATAGACTGATTTTTAAAAAAAATTTAATTATATGTATTAACATTTTTTTAACGAAATAAACCAATTAATTTCTAATAGGCTTAAGCTTTTATCCCTGCGATTCTCTTCCGAATAAAAAATACTTACTTACTGCATTGCTTTATTATTGACACTAAAAGTGAATTGAATAATGTCAAAAATGGTCTCTTATCGCGACGACGAAAATGAATAATTCTTTTGCTTGCTTCTACAGTAGAACTTCAATTAATTGGTATAATTTGATCTGACAGATTCACGAATTTATTTGAGAATTTTTTTGTAAATATAAAATATATCATATGTGCGTTAAGAATTTTTTAATATTTTTTTTAACGAAAAAAAATTATCGTAATAAGTGAAGTAAAAATATCCTGTATATGTCAAACGTAAAGACAATGTTTACTCTGTCAGCTTTTTATTCTGGGAAATATAAATTCGGATAATTGCTTAATTGAAGGAATTGCATTACTAAAATATTACAAAAAAAAATTATAAAAACTAGGTATTATTTTATGATATCTACTTTTCATAGCATAGTAAATTTTAAGCAAAAACTTCTTTTATCAAATCGACTTAAGATTGTTAAAAAAAAGTATTATTATTTTAAGAACACGAGATTTTTTATAATAATAATAAATAATACATTTTTGTGAATATTCATATTAAAACATTTACAGTACGTATAAATATCGCTATGAAAATGATCATTTAGAAAATCAAATTCACTACAAAAATCGTGTAATAAATAATATTATTTTAAGGACTTAATGACTCTCCGAATAATCTGACGTCTAATAATCGAGGTTCTACTCTATATCGTCCGGAAAGAAAACAACCTTCAAGTCTTTCAAATTCGTTTATCGAGCGCAACAAGAAACTCCATCAGATCGATTATCGTGACCGAAACGTCATATGTTTATTATCAGCAACCCGAGATACAGACGGGATATCCGTGATAAGAAATTTGTGTCCAGAAGATCGAATGATCGAGTATTTTATTCAGCGATTACCAGCTAAGCCGGACGTCCTCGCTGACAACGAGTTTTAATAAATTTATCATAATTTTTTTTATTGAACCCTCCATGCGATTTCATTGGGCAAATGCGTCAAATACCCCCACTGACATTTTTCTGCGTACTATATAAATCATAAAATTAAAGACTCGTAGCTCAGTCAATCGTTCGTCGGCAAGGGAAATTTTCTAATTAAACTTTTTTTAATTGTGATTTTTTCTTTCGAAATGAGTTTTTTAAAAATCTTATATTGATATTTTTGTGTTTTCAAATTGTTGAAATGTTCAATATTTTCAAATGAAATGTTCCAAATTTTCAAATGAAACGTTCAAAATTTCCAAATGATATGTTCCAAATTTTCAAATGATATGTTCCAAATTTTCAAATGCAGTATTCCAAATTTTCAAATGTAATGTTACAAATTTTCAAATATAATGTTCCACATTTTCAAATGAAATGTTACAAATTTTCAAAAATAATGTTCCAAATTTTCAAATGAAATGTTACAAATTTTCAAATGAAATGTTTCAAATTTTCAAATGAAATGTTCCGAATTTTCAAATGAAATGTTCCAAACGTTCAAATGAAATGTTCCAAATTTTCAAATGAAATGTTCTAAATTTTCAAATGAAGTATTCCATATTTTCAAATGATATTTTCCAAATTCTCAAATGAAACGTTCCAAATTTTCAAATAAAATGTTCCAAATTTTCCAATATAATGTTCCAAATTTTCAGATGAAATGTTCCGAATTTTCAAATACAATATTCCGAATTTTCAAATGTAATGTTACAAATTTTTTAATATAATGTTCCAAATTTTCAAATGAAATGTTTCAAATTTTCCAATATAATGTTCCAAATTTTCAAATGAAATGTTCCGAATTTTCAAATAAAATGTTTCAAATTTTCAAATGAAATTTTTCAAATTTTCAAATGAAATGTTCCGAATTTTCAAATGTAATGTTACAAATTTTTAAATACAATGTTTCAAATTTTCAAATACAATGTTCCAAATTTTCAAATGAAATGTTCCAAATTTTCCAATATAATATTCCATATTGTCAAATGAAATGTTCCGAATTTTGAAATGAAATGTTCCAAATTTTGAAATGAAATGTTTCAAATTTTGAAATGAAATGTTTCAAATTTTCAAATGAAATGTTTCAAATGTTCGAATGAAATGTTCCAAATTTTCAAATGAAATGTTCCAAATTTTCAAATGAAATGTTCCAAATTTTCGAATGAAATGTTCCTAATTTTCAAATGAACTGTTCCTAATTTTCAAATGAAATGTTCCAAATTT
This sequence comes from Ephialtes manifestator, assembly GCA_963970395.1. Lineage (NCBI taxonomy): Eukaryota > Metazoa > Arthropoda > Insecta > Hymenoptera > Ichneumonidae > Ephialtes > Ephialtes manifestator. Next base: position 20,662,147 of record OZ019980.1, read on the forward strand.
TCAAATGAAATATACCAATTTTTCAAATGAATTGTTCGTTCCTAAGTGAATATTTTTAAAAATTTTCAAATGACATTCTTTTTATTTTTCAGTATATTTCCGAGATAAAAAGATCGAGACCAGGAAGATCGAATTTATAAACAACCTACCTCGCTGCAAACGAGTTTTAATAAATTTATCGTCTTGTTTTTATTAAGCCCTCACATGCGGTTTCATTGGGCAAATTCATTAAATATTTCCTCTGATGTTTTTCTGCCGTACTGTATAAATCGTAAAATCAAAGACTCGAAGCTCAGCCATGCGTTCTTCAACGAGGGTTAAAAAAAACATACTGCTATCAACAGGAAACATAAACTGCGAACATTAAATGTATTCTAATTCGAGTCCAAGCCACTTAAATGGCTCATATACAGTATCGAATAATTCTAAAAATATAAACACGAGCCTCGATCAAAATTTCGTCACAGGAATTCGACCAGAATCACGTACGTTTTTCGATTGTTCTGAGTAACGATCGTAACCGGCTATTTACGTATGTTTCGATTCTCTAAAAATGAATTTTACACCGTCATTTACGATGCAACCGATTTTCTTCGAAATCTGCGAACGAAAATCTTCGAGCAATAACAAACATATAATTACGTGCAAGGAATGCCTCGGCCCACGCGTTAAATTCAGCATAACTGTTTATTCGTTGGAATTCAATTTTTGCACATTTTTTATTTGTGACGAAATTGGGTTAACGTCTCTCACCGACGTTATAAAAAATATGCGCCGTTTTCTCTCGGACTTTTGACCCTTACACATGCCATTCATTTCTTTTAATTAATCACAAAATAAAAAATGTATTTCTAAATATTTCCATCATTTTTGCTAACTATATTCTTTAATTATTTAAAAAATTATTAACACATAAATTATTATACAAAATATAAAAATAAGTTTCTAATAGGTTTAATACTTTATAAGTAGTTTCTCTTAGACATTCGACCCTCGCACATGCTCTTTTTTACAAATAAAAAAAAATGTTTATAAATTTTTTGATCACTGTTTTTAATTATAAAAAAAAATCTACACTATTATGATAATAACCGTAACAGATAAATCACTTAGGATTAATCACTTGAACTGTAGTTTGACTTTTTTCGTGAGTGATAAAAAAAACGTTTTTATGCACTGCAAGACAAGAAATGTTTAATGCACAAAATTAACGACTTCCGGTGTGAACGAGCCGGTGATTTCAAGGGTCGCGACAACGACTTTGACGGAGGTTTTTTGATACGCGATTGTCGGGGGGCCAGGACGGGCCATCGTCAACGGTTTTACCACGACTGAGCCGAATCGCCGTCGTGAGAATATTTGCCGAGACTATACGTTGTGCCCGAGAGGAGTGAATGGCAGCGGGCGTGATATAGCCAGCAGCCACCGGGTTTGCTCGCTTAGTGCGTTGCCGGTGGGCCAGTCTCGCTCTACTCGCTTTCCACACGTTGTCTTGTGTATACGTACTATATATATACTACGAAGAGCTAACATTATCATATGATTACACGCAAAGCCGGTAACTCCTGCTCTGCATCAACGAGAAAGAACAATTAATTCGAAAAAAAAAGTAAAAACACTTTTTTTGTAGTATGACTTCGATAACTTAAGTTGCAGATAATTATGCATAAATTAAATTATAGATAACTTAGATTGTAGATAATAATAGATAAATTGAGTCATAGATAACTTAGATTGTAGATAATAATAAATAAATTGAGTCATAGATAACTTGAATTGTGGATAATGACATATACATTGAGTTATTGATAACTTAAATTATAGATAATTGTAGATAAATTAAATTATAGATAATTATAGATAAATCAAATTATAGATAATTATAGATGAATTGAGTTATATGTAATTATAGATGAATAAAATTATAGTTAATTGTAGATAAATTAAATTATAGATAATTATAGATAAATTGAGTTATATATAATTATAGATAATTATAGATAAATTGAGTTATATGTAATTATAGATAATTATAGATAAATTGAATTATATGTAATTATAGATGAACTTAACTTAACTTATAGATAATTATAGATAAATTCAGTTATAGATAATTATCGATAAATCAAATTGTAGTTAATTGCAGATAACTTAACTCATAGATAATTATAGATAAATTGAGTTATAAATAACTATAGATAAACCAAACTATAGATAATTGCAGATAACTTAACTTATAGATAATTATAGACAGATTTATAAATAATTATAGATAATACTTAAATTACAGGGGTTTAAATTTTGATAATTTATTATAAAATTAGTTTCATAAGTAATACTCAAAGACTTGTTTTGATACTTGCTTCATAATTAATGATCTTAAAATGATCTGTGTATAGGTGATACAGAATTTATATCCTGTTGCAATTTAACAAATGGTTATTTGTGTAGCAACAGCGTAAACACGAAAAATAGTGTGAATGCAACACTCGTCTTCGGGTCGTGCTGTAAACTCACACACACGAGAAATGTGTTTTCCCTCCCTCGGGCCGCAATATACTATTTCAGTCCTCCATTCAGAAATGTGCACTTTTCGAATGCCACAGTTTCCCGACGTCGTGCTGAAAAGTTTCATTCATCCCTCGAGAGGAAAACACCTTTTAAGTTCGTATGATTGTAGTTCTTGCCTTCGGCGCGTATCGCAAACCCAAATACGCAAAAAAAAGGTTTTTTTCTCCCTAGGGTTGAAATGTACTTTTTTCTCCCTTTGATTGAAATGATCTTTTTCTCCCTTTGATTGAAATGATCTTTTTCTCCCTAGGGTTGAAATGTACTTTTTTCTCCCTTTGATTGAAATGATCTTTTTCTCCCTAGGGTTGAAATGTACTTTTTTCTCCCAAGGGTTGAAATGTACTTATTTTTCCCTAGGGTTGGAACGGACATTTTTTCTCCCTGGGGTTGGAATGTACTTTTTTTCTCCCTAGGGTTGGAATGTACTTTTTTCTCCCTGGGTTGAAATGTACATTGTTTTCTCCTTATGGTTGTAATGTACTATTTTGCATCCCACTTACTACCGTGTTGTTCTTTCTATTCATGCATAAATCAATGTCGACTATTGTAGATTCAGCCAGAGTGAAGGGCATGATTTCACACATATAACGAGAACGAAGTCATTAATCAATCTGTCAAGACTGATCTACATTTGAAAATTTTACTATGACGTTATGATGACTACCGTAAGATTATATGAAAGGAGAACCTTGGAAATAAGAAAGTATCCACACAGTTTAGTAACTCGGGGTTATAAAGAACTCACATGTAGCAATATGACATCTGGTGGATGTTTTATAATGAAGTGTCATTCACGATTCTCATCACAAGAATCGTTCCAGCGATTGAACTGAAATTTGACACACGAATGCCGCACTGTTGTATTATCTTTGATCGTTGTAATTTTTTTTTACAAAATGTGTGTAGAATTTAAGATCTTGTGTTTAAAAAAAAAAATTCAAAAAGACAGCGTCGCACTAACTTTTGTAAAAATTCAGCTTTTTTCACACCCTTAACGAATTAATCTCCTGACTATAATATGCGATTAATTATTATTTACAAAATCATTTCTATACCCTATTTGTTTATTGATAAAACTTCGTTATTCAGTTGAGAATTAAACATTTTTTGTTATCGTTTAACAAAATTAAACAATACAATTTTTTTTACTCCCGACTGAATAAAAAAGTGTGATTAATAAACGAAATACGAAATAAACAAATAATAAGCGAATGATTATTACTTCCCAATTTTGGGTTTACCCAATTTGTTTATTAATTAAATTTCTTTATTCGGTCGGGAGTTTTTTGCTTTCTCATAGAGGAAGCTTTGTTTTCATGAAATTTTTTTTTTTTTTAGATTTTCATGCCAGTATGCTTAAAATTGTCCAAAACGTCGAAAAAAGTGGTTTAGTCCTGGGCTCCGAAAGTTCGATGAACTATTACTCAGTAACCGTTCGAGCGATATGGCTCAAATTTGGCACGCAAGTGGAGTAGTTGCCCCGCTTTGAATGTTGAGATTTAAAAAAAAAATCAGTCATTTTCATTTTATGGTACTTTTAATTTTTTGAAAAAAAGGGCGTGGTCGCTCTAACTTTCGTAAAAATTAGACGATTTTGCTAAATAGTTGTTTATAAATAAATATACGTTCAATGTTGTTTGGCATTGCATTTGGGCTAAATCGGTAAAGCAATTCAGATTTTATAGATATTTGAATTTTTCGAAAAAAATCATTTTTTTTATAAATCACGTCGAATTTCACCAATTTAACCGAAGTGTTTTACAGACGAAAAGGAACATGCAGCTATGCCACGTACCAAATTTGACGATGATCGGTAAAGTGTTTCAGATTTTACGACATTTTGAAATTTACAAAAAAAAAAAACGATTTTCGCTCTAGCATCAGCAAAAGTTGATGATGCTAGACAAAAGTTTGTACTCAATGGAAATAAGAATGCAAAGTAGAACTTTACACATTGCTTCATATATAATTTTTATTTTTTTAAATTTATAATGACCGCTTGTCCCAAAATAGAATTGCTCATAAGTCTCGAACGGCGTGACGAATCGAGATGAAAATTTACACAAAACAGGAGGATAAACTCCGTTTTCGTTATTTCGATTAAGATAGTCCTTGCGCATTAAGCTGAGGTCAAATAAGTTTTCGAAAAATGGGAGGGAATTGCAAACACTTTTCGCCAATATAAACAAGGCTGTAAAGTAGAACTTTGCAAAGTGCTTCCTCATTATTGTTGAATTTTTACAAAGCTTCCTCCATGAGGAAGCCAAAATAGATTAAGGTAGTTCTGTCGCGAAGGCAATCCAAACGCATATGCATGAATTTTTGACATGTTGTAATTTAGATATTCAGTTTTACTTGCACAAAATCTTGAAGGCTTTTACCGAGTATTTGAATGAACAATTAAAACTTGAAAATCGATCTTTTTACACGGTGCTTACGGGAGGGCTGGAAAAATTGATCTTTAAATCGAAAATTAACATACTTAGATCAAAGATAGAGAAAAAATAAAAAGTACTACGGATTCGCAAATCATTCTGGACTTGATGCATCATGAAAAAAGGTGAAGTCACCGGAATAATGTTTAATTGAACCAAGGTCAAAGTGCACGATACCGGGCCAAATGACGTTTCCTAACCTAATTATCATAAAAAAGAAGTCAAATCCGCACTAAACATATCAACTATTTACAAATAATCGTTTTAATTTAATTACGACAATTTCAAAGGATTCTCGATTATTTTGCTTCCTCATAGAGGAAGCTTTGTTTTCATGAAATTTTTTTTTTTCGAGATTTTCATGTCAGTATGCTTAGAATCACCTAAAACGTCGAGAAAAGTGGTTTAGAAAAAATGTCCGTATGTATGTATGTGTGTGTGTGTGTGTGTGTGTGTGTGTGTGTGTGTGTGTGTGTGTGTGTGTGTGTGTGTGTGTGTGTGTGTGTGTGTGTGTGTGTGTGTGTGTGTGTGTGTGTGTGTGTGTGTGTGTGTGTGTGTGTGTGTGTGTGCTGGGCTTCGAAAATTCAATCTCCTCTCACTCGGTAACCGTTCGAGCGATCCGGCTCAAATTTGGCACGCAAGTAGAGTAGCTGCCCCTCTTTGAATGTTGTGATTTTTGCCAAAATATGTGAAGTCATTAAGATTTTATGTTGATTTTAATTTGTTGAAAAAAGGGCGTGGTCGCTCTAACTTTCGTAAAAGTTTGCCGATTTGGCTAAATAGTTCTTCATAACTGAAGATACGTTCAATGTTGTATGGTATTGAATTTCGACGAAATCGGTAAAGCGGTTCGGATTTTATAGAATTTTGAATTTTTCGAAAAAAATAGATTTTGATCTAAATTACGTCGAATTTCAACAAATGAACAGAAATTTTGTACAGACGAAAAATAACATTCAGAAATGCCATGTACCAAATTTGGTGATGATCGGTAAAGTCGTTCGGATTTTACACCATTTTTCATTTTAAAAAAAATGTAGATTTTCGCTATAACTTCCGGAAAAGTTGAGAAAGTACGACAAAAATTTGTATCTAATCAAAATTAGATGTAACGGTGTTTGCAGAGGTGATTTATAGCTGTATAAAACACCTCTGCAAAAGAGACACAAGGTATAAAAAAAAAGATGCAAAGTAGAACCTTGCACATTGCTTCCTCATTATTTTTCGCTTTTTACAAAGCTTCCTCTATGAGGAAGCCAAAATTGAATAACATACTGCTTCCTCACAGAGGGAGCTTTGTAAAAAGGGAAAAATAATGAGGAAGCAATGTGCAAGGTTCTACTTTGCATCTTTTTTTATATTATTATTGAGGCAGTCAAAGTGATGCGTATGATTATTTTTTAATGTCATATAGACTCTGAGATTTATGACTCCGGCGTACCGACAGAACTACCTTAACATGCTTCCTCATAGAGGTAGATTTGTAAAAATCCAGCAATAATGAGGAAGCAATTTGCAAAGTTCTACTTTGCAGCCTTTTTTTATTTTTGTAAAATTATTTTTTTATTGTTCGTTAAGTGAACTAGTGGGTCTTAAAAAATTTTGGTGAACTTCAGGAGATTTGACGAGTATATTCGACATGTTATGAATATATAAAACACACCACATATATAAACAACTTCTTGATCGATCATTCAACCACTGTTCGATTGGAAAGGTGATGTTTGTGGACACGAGGCTAAATAGAACTCTTGAGCACGTCATAGCACTTACTACAGTATATATATATGCCTAGATGTAGAGTATATTCATAGAGACATATATATAGTATATTCAGAGATATATGCATAGATATATATATATATAATATATTCAGAGAAATATCCTGCGGCGTTAAAAACCACTACGAGCGGCTTGTCAAAGATTGACAGGTCGCGTGGCGAATTATGAAACGATAATTGGATTAGAAATTTCCATAATCAAAGATTTATCTCCCGTCAATCGAATTCCGACGTTTAAACACGATTATATATATTTACTGAAGGTGAACGACCTAGATACTCGTTCTTTCACTTAATACACGTGTAAATTATTCTTGTTGCGTAGAAAAAAAAAAAATTATTTTATAAATAAATTATTATTTACACTGTTAAAAATTATTGGAAATTTTCATGCATAAAATTGTAAATTTAATTTACTGCACAATATTGGGATATAAAATTCATGCACTTTTACAGTAAAATTAAAGCATAATTTTAAAAAAAAATTTTATGTACTTTTAACGTTTTTAGAATTTACTGTACTTTACATTAATTTTATATCACACTTGTATATTCAATTTAGTACACTATTTTAGGCATACAAATTTCTAGTACTTGTATATATTAAATTTTAGGGTAATTTTTAATTTTTTTTTATTGTTTAGATTATTTTATTGACACGATGGAACTAACCGAATGCCGGGAGAAAATCAAAATCTTCAGGAAAATAGAGATCCTCGAAATTGTGTTTGCCGGAACCGCTGGCATCACTCAATTCCGCTTTCTCGTCATCCGACACTTCTGAAAATAATTTAAGGATGGAAAAAAATACGAATAATCGAAAGTCAATTTTTTTTTTAAACTATGACAAAGAATTAAGGGGTTCAAAGTGCTGAAAAAATCAATTTGGTGATTTTACTGATTTTAAGCAATTAAAATAAAAATTTCAATAGTATAGAAAAGAAAAAAAATCTCAAAAAAAAAATTGAATTCATTGGAAATATTAAGAATATTAATCTTCTGAAAATAATTTAGGAATGGAAAAAAATACGACCAATTGAAACTCAATTTTCTAAAACTATGACAAAGAATTAAGGGGTTCAAAGTGCTGGAAAAATCAATTTGGTGATTTTACTGATTTTAAGCAATTAAAATAAAAATTTCAATAGTATAGAAAAGAAAAAAAATCTCAAAAAAAAAATTGATTTCATTGGAAATATTAAGAATATTAATCTTCTGAAAATAATTTATGGATGGAAAAAAATACGACCAATTGAAACTCAATTTTCTAAAACTATGACAAAGAATTAAGGGGTTCAAAGTGCTGGAAAAATCAATTTGATGATTTTACTAGTTTTAAGCAATTGAAATAAAAATTTCAATAGTTTAGAAAAGAAAAAAATCTGAAAAAAAAAATTGATTTCATTGAAAATATTATGAATATTAATTTTCAATGATAATAATGCCAACAAGTTCGTAATTAAATAAGTGATTTTAAAAAGTACAATAAACTTTTGAAATCTGTATTCTTTTTATTACGAAATTGGTTGACTTTTCCGAATACACGTAATAATGAAATTTGTTTTTCACAATATTGATAAATTGTTTTAGAAAAAAATGTAATCCTATTATCCTAAAAATGTACAACAGAAATTTATCAAAATAGAAGAAGAATAAAAAATCATCGTTTAAAAAAAAATTGTATGTTTTAAAAAATCTCAGTTCCTTCATTTCAGATTAAAATAAAATAAAAAATTGTTAAACAAAAAAAATTGTTCAATAATAATTTATTAATAACCCCTTGTCATTATTATTAATATCATTCAAAATTAATGATCCTAGTGTTAATTAATTTTTTTTTAATTCTTGTCAAAAAATACGAAAATTCGCATTAGATTAAATTTTTGATTTTAAGGTATTCCGAGCGCCCAGGTGCGGGTTTTGTGGGTGCTTGTGCAGGGCCCCTAATATTCTCGAACATGTAACGCTGTACCACCGTGAAATTATTTGAGAATCTCTTTAAATGTCCGACTAAACTCCCTGATGCACAAAATATGCAGAATTTTTGTTTTTGAAAATAATTTTTCACTTTTTCAAATCTTGCGGTCCTGAACCTTCACGAACGATCTGGCAACGCTGTTGTAGCGTATCACGTGATTGAGCGCCATGTTTGCAGAAGGGACATAAAAACAATAGCTGCGTATGTCAAAATTCAATCGAAATATGACAGAAACTCCAAAACGCGCTGGCCGCTAACCTAACAACCTAACAACTCTTGCTATGTCCTTCACCCCTATCACTATGAATTCGATCCTCTATTCTATTCATTATATTATTTTTATCTCTGTACACCAGGTATGGGTATTCATTCAATGAAAATATGTTTGAAATACTTTCATGCCCGCACTGTAAAAGAAACTTGAAATTTAATGCACAAGTACTGGAAGTTTTTATGTACTGTGACACGATTCTTTATTCCGAGATAATTCGGGAAAATTATCTCGGAGAAACGCTCAACAAATTCGACACCCTTAAATACACCAAAAATGCACTAGGGCGCCAGGCCCTTCTTTTACTGCCTGAAGGGCCAAGAGGAAGAAAACTATCAATTATTCGACGCGAATACTCTTCGCACAAGCTGCTCAATCCGAGAGACTAGGTCGTGGGGGTTTAAGAGGGGGAAATCTTCAAAAATAACTGCAAAACCCAAAAACCTATATAATATATAATGTATATAATAATATATAATATATAATGTGCAGTACAAACCTGTGTACGAAATTTAATATACAAATGCTATGTATAATTAAGGATTATTAAGCCTACTAAATAATATAACTCATTATTAATGTGAATTTGTAACCTGAAAATGAGACAGGCATTAACGTCAAATACTTTTAAATTTCCCGCGCATCGCCGGCGAAAGTCATAAGCACAGCTGACGATGTACAGCGTTGCCAGCTAATACGTCACAGGTCCCGCCATGACTGTCATGTGAAATTAGATTTTTTTTCACACCTTTAGATAATATTTTCTCGCGAAAGACTTCGGTCGGGATAGTTTTTTAAGCGCGATAATTTATCACCGAAATCCACTGTGTCCATTGCATATTTTACTTTTCCGATGTCGAGATGTTTGACTAATGAAATCTGCAATTGAAACGCGGACAGGAGTTTTTCCCATATCTTTTTGTGCTCCCAAGTAGCACAAAGACAAAGGATATCTATTTGGTATACGAAAAGGTATGTTAATTTCCGTCCAAATGATATCTTTTGGATTTGGATATCTTTTAGACGTTCTTAAGATAATCCCAATCCAAAAAGATATCATTTGGACGGAAATTAATATACCTTTTCGGATACCAAATAGATATCCTTTGTCTTTGTGCTACTTGGGCTAATATTGTACTTTTTGAAGGGATAAATAATCATTAAATAAACGTAATAAAACTACGTAATAAAACTATAGTATAGCCGAAAATTATAGAATTCTGAAGACTATCACCTCACGCTCGGAATACCTTAAATGTTTATGCAATAAGTAAATAAATTCTCATAACCTTACCACTAGTAACAAGTGACTCATCGGCCTTTCCGCTCTCCAATTTCTTGCCACTTTTCGTGCACGCGAGTAACGCGCTTGACCAACAGCCCATTTTTCTCTTGTTTTCACCGATTTTCACGCAAATAATTCATAATCCGCCTTTTTTTTCCTCTGGGATGATCCATGGCACGAACCATTCGAATATTCGATGTGTTAATCCTGACGCCTCGGCGAAAACTTTCTTTCTATTCACCGAATTCTTAGACACGAAGTGAGACACAAATGAATTGTCCCAAAAGTCAAAATAAATTTACTGGCAGCCATAATATTCCGAATATCCAAATTTCACATTTTTTTTTCTTCACAAAAACAAATTAATTTTCAAACTAATTTTACTTTCGCAAATTTATTGTTCATTTACATTTTTTGTTCAGTTTATTTAAACAAACACTTGTATTTAATTTATTTAAATCATGATATACCGAATATCCAAATTGCACTTTTTTTTTTTCTTCACAAAAACCAATTAATTTTCAAACTAATTTTACTTCCGCAAATTTATTGTTTATTTACATTTTTTGTTCAGTTTATTTAAACAAACACTTGTATTTAATTTATTTAAATCATGATATACCGAATATCCAAGTTTCACTTTTTCTTTCTTCACAAAAACAAATTAATTTTCAAACTAATTTTACTTTCGCAAATTTGTTGTTCATTTACATTTTTTTTAGTTTATTTAACCAAACACTTGTATTTAATTTATTTAATTCATGATATACCGAATATTCAAATTCCACTTTTTTTTACAAATTCTGATTAATTTTCAAACTAATTTCATTATTGCAAAATATTGCTTAATTAAATTTTAATTTATTTAACCAAACGATTTAACACTTGAATTCTATTTATTTCGAATATGTAAAATTCACTTTTTGTTATTAAATAAATTTTCATATTACTTTCACTTCTGTAAAATTTTTCTTCAGTTTATTTTTAGTTTTTTAAAATTATTATTATTTAAACAAGCACTTGTATTCCATTTATTTAAATTATATTCCGAATATGAAAAATTCACTTTTTTATATTAAATTAATTGTCAAATTATTTTCAGTTTTGTAAAATTTAAGTTTAAGTGAAAAAAAATTGTCAAACTTTGCGTATATTTTATTTATTTAAATCATATTCCGAATATGCAAAATTCACTTTTTAAAATTCAATTAATTGTCAAATTATTTTCAGTTTTGTAAACTTTATGTTTAAGTGAAAAAAAATTGTCAAACTTTGCGTATATTTTATTTATTTAAATCATATTCCGAATATGCAAAATTCACTTTTTAAAATTCAATTAATTGTCAAATTATTTTCAGTTTTGTAAACTTTATGTTTAAGTGAAAAAAAAAATTGTCAAACTTTGCGTATATTTTATTTATTTAAATCATATTCCGAATATGCAAAGTTTACTTTTTTATTTTAAATTAATTGTCAAATTATTTTCAGTTTTGTAAAATTTACGTTTAAGTGAAAAAAATTGTCAAACTTTACGTATATTTTATTTATTTAAATCATATTCCGAATATGCAAAATTCACTTTTTATATTAAATTAATTGTCAAATTGTTTTCAGTTTTGTAAAATTTATGTTTAAATAAATAAATAAATAAAAATGTCAAACTTTACGTATATTTTATTTAGTTAAATCACAGTCTTTTTACACTTTTAATATTACGTCGTATTCTCAATGTATTACCAAACTGGTAATGTCTTTTTTTCGCACTGCAACTATTCCGACTTTGCGCATGTAAAATCGCCGGTATCCAGGATCGTTATCAAAGCGGTCGCTTGACATTCGCATTATGTTTACTGCGGCAATGTAATTGCAAATATTTATAACGCGTTGTTTAATCGGAGAATCACAATAATACTATGAGCCCAGTGCGGCATCACGCCGAGAACGTCTGATTCGCGAATGAACTCGAGCACAGCGAACGCTCTTCTTGTATTGTTCTCGTCCATAGCACAGATATTAAACGATACACACTTATTCAAAGCACACAATTCAGCGATAACGATTTGATCGTTCAGGCATTTTATTTTCAAGAATAAAATCTGATCGAATATATTTAGTAAAATAATTATCGCTGATTATTATTTTATTAAAATAATTATCGCTAATTATTATTTTATTAAAATAATTACCGCTGATAATTATTTTATAAAAATAATTATCGCTAATTATTATTTTATAAAAATAATTATCGCTAATTATTATTTTATTAAAATAATTATCTCTAATGATTATTTTATTAAAATAATTATCTCTAATTATCATATAATTTTAAAAAATAATAATCATATATTTTATTACAACTGCACACCATATTTTTTTTCTAATAATTGAATTATTTTATTCGACAATTTTATTGCAATAAAAAAATTTGAATTGCAAATTTATTCAACAGATCAACACTTTAACTAAGAAATAATTGCAAGTAAAAAAATTCTTAATTTTGCGACCATTTTATAATAGTAAATGAAAATACGTGAAAAAAAATGTATATCAATTTATTGTTGCGATAGATTTTAATTGTAGAATATAATTTAGTCAACCGCAGATATCGAATTGTAATTTGAAAAAAGGTGTAATTGCAAATTGCATTTATAATTAAGCTTTTCAACTGTCGAGTAGCAGCTTTTGTCAAAATAACGTTTAGAATATTAATCTGAAAAAAATAATTTTCTAAATTATTAATCAAACAAAAAATTTCAAATCCTAAGAATATTAATTTGAAAAAAAATAATGTTCTAAATTATTAATCAAAAAAAAATTAAAAATCCTAGGAATATTAATTTGAAAAAAAATAACGTTCTAAATTATTAATCAAAGAAAAAATTTAAAATCCTATGAATATTAATTTGAAAAAAATAATGTTCTAAATTATTAATCAAACAAAAAATTTCAAATCCTAGGAATATTAATTTGAAAAAAAAAATGTTCTAAGTTATTAATCAAACAAAAAATTTCAAATCCTAGGAATATTAATTGGAAAAAAATAATGTTCTAAATTATTAATCAAACAAAAAATTTTAAATCCTGAGAATATTAATTTGAAAAAAAAAAAATGTTCTAAATTATTAATAAAAGAAAAACTTTAAATAAAAAATTCTAAGTATATTAATTGGAAATAATTAATTCCAAAATCCTATGGACATTAATGTGAAAAAAATGAATTTCCTGCATCATCAAAATTTCGTTGTTCGTAAAATTGTTCCAAAATTTCTGGTCTAAAATTGAACATGTTCTAAAAATAAATTACTCTGAATTAGAGGGTTTTTTTTACACTTTCAATGTGAAAAGAAATATTAATAAAAGAAAAACTTTAAATTAAAAATTCTAAATATATTAATTGGAAATAATTAATTTCCAAAATCCTAAGGACATTAATGTAAAAAAAAAATGAATTTCCTGCATCATCAAAATTTCGTTGTTCGTAAAATTGTTCCAAAATTTCTGGTCTAAAATTGAACATGTTCTAAAAATAAATTACTTTGAATTAAAGAGTTTTTTTAAATTTTTTTTATTTTTACACTTTCAATGTAAAAAGGTACGAATTGGCACCAAAATGTAACGAAGAAATTAATAACGAGACAGCGAACGAAAATTGCACTATGTTGCTGATCATGGCAAACGTAGACCGCATGCCGTCGGCCTCCACCTCGACTAAACTTATAACGATGTGTATGATCCTGCGGAGGTCGGAATGAAGAGCCGCAATATGACGCTGACGACTACGTAGCATTTTCGTCTATGACTATGTATATATTGTAACCGATACGTAGTAGTAGTACCTATGATAATCATTCTGTACGTGGAAACGTGCGTCCCCAAAGCTCGACTCGCACGCAAATTTCCACGTACCTTGATCGCATGTGCGTACAGCGTTGTTTTATACGGCGAACGCATAGCAATTGTGTTCGAGGCCGTGATGTCCTTATTCCGGCGCCCAAAGAGTTCGCAAAGAGTTCGCAAAGAGCTGCCAAAATAATTATACAATTTTAGGGGACTTAAATGATTTTTTGTAATTTTGACTTGTAAAAAAATCGTCTTTACGAATTTTTTATCCGAGATTCTTGTTCTGGTTTTCAAAATGGTCTAAAAATGGAGTGAAAAGTCGGTTAGAAAAAATAGTTTGCAAAGAGCTGCCAAAATAATTCTACAATTTTAGGGAAGTTAAATGATTTTTTTGTAATTTTGACTTGTAAAAAAATCGTCCTTAAGAATTTTTTATTCGAGATTCTTGTTCTGGTTTTTAAAATAGTCTAAAAATGGAGTGAAAAGTCGACTGGACAAAATAGAGTTCGCAAAGAGCTGCCAAAATAATTCTACAATTTTAAGGAACTTAAATGATTTTTCGTCATTTTGATTTATCGTAAAAAAATCGTCTTTACGAATTTTTTATTCAAGATTTTTGTTCTGGTTTTTAAAATGGTCTAAAAATAGAGTGAAAAGTCCATTGGAAAAAATAGAGTTCGCAAAGAGCTACCAAAATAATTCTACAATTTTAGTAAATTTAAATGATTTTTCGTAATTTTGACTTATCGTTGAAAAATCGTTTGACGAATTTTTTATTCGAGATTCCCGTTCTGTTTTTTAAAATGGTCTAAAAATGAGGCCAAAAGTTGGTCGGAAAAAATAGAGTTCGCAAAGAGCTGCCAAAATAATTCTACAATTTTAGTGAACTTAAATTATTTTTCGTAATTTTGACTTATCGTAAAAAAATCATCTTTACGAATTGTTTATTCGAGATTTTTGTTCTGGTTTTTAAAATGGTCTAAAAATGGGGCGAAAAGTCGGTTGGAAAAAATAGAATTCGCAAAGAGCTGCCAAAATAATTCTACAATTTTAGTGAACTTAAATAATTATCTGTAATTTTGACTTATCGTAAAAAAATCGTCTCTACGAATTTTTTATCCGAGATTCCTGTTCTGGTTTTTAAAATGGTCTAAAAATGAGGCGAAAAGTTGGTCGGAAAAAATAGAGTTCGCAAAGAGCTACCAAAATAATTCTACAATTTTAGGGAACTTAAATGATTTTTCGTAAATTTGACTTATTGTAAAAAAATCGTCTTTACGAATTTTTTATTCGAAACTCTTGTTCTGGTTTCTAAAATGGTCTAAAAATGGGGCGAAAAGTAAGTTGGAAAAAATAGATTTCGCAAAGAGCTACCAAAATAATTGTACAATTTTAGTGAACTTAAATGATTTTTTGTAATTTTGACTTGTCGTAAATAAATCGTCTTTACGAATTTTTTTTCGAGATTCTTGTTCTGGTTTTTAAAATGGTCTAAAAATGGAGTGAAAAGTCGATTGGAAAAAATAGAGTTCGCAAAGAGCTGCCAAAATAATTATACAATTTTAGGGGACTTAAATGATTTTTTGTAATTTTGACTTGTCGTAAAAAAATCGTCTTTACGAATTTTTTATCCGAGATTCCTGTTCTGGTTTTTAAAATGGTCTAAAAATGAGGCGAAAAGTTGGTCGGAAAAAATAGAGTTCGCAAAGAGCTATCAAAATAATTCTACAATTTTAGGGAACTTAAATGATTTTTCGTAAATTTGACTTATCGTAAAAAAATCGTCTTTACGAATTTTTTATTCGAAACTCTTGTTCTGGTTTCTAAAATGGTCTAAAAATGGGGCGAAAAGTAAGTTGGAAAAAATAGAGTTCGCGAAGAGCTACCAAAATAATTCTACAATTTTAGTGAACTTAAATGATTTTTTTGTAATTTTGACTTGTCGTAAATAAATCGTCTTTACGAATTTTTTTTCGAGATTCTTGTTCTGGTTTTTAAAATGGTCTAAAAATGGAGTGAAAAGTCGATTGGAAAAAATAGAGTTCACAAAGAGCTGCCAAAATAATTCTACAATTTTAGTAAGCATAAATGATTTTTTCTCGTATAAAAAAATCGTCTTTACAAATTTTTTATTCGAGATTCTTGTTCTGGTTTTTAAAATTGTGTAAAAATCGAATGAAAAGTCGATTGTAAAAAATAGCGTTCGCAAAGAGCTGCCTTAATAATTCTACAATTTTAGGGAACTTAAATGATTTTTCGTAAATTTGACTTATTGTTAAAAAAATCGTCTTTACGAATTTTTTATTCGAAATTCTTGTTCTGGTTTTTAAAATAGTCTAAAAATGGAGTGAAAAGTCGATTGGAAAAAATAGAGTTCGCAAAGAGCTGCCAAAATAATTCTACAATTTTAGTAAGCATAAATGATTTTTTCTCGTATAAAAAAATCGTCTTTACGAATTTTTTATTCAAGATTCTTGTTCTGATTTTTAAAATGGTCAAAAAATGGAGTGAAAAGTCGATTGGAAAGAAATATCCGATTGGATTTTTTTTTCAGTTGTGTAAATATCTTTTGTATGTATAATATTTTATTTGCAACTTTTATTAAGAGAATTGCACATTTTTTAAATAATTGGTGAAAAAAAAAAAAATTGCAAAAAATGCAGAAACATTTTTTTTTAGTTTATGTGAAATTTAATCAAAGTTTTTTTTCCAGATTTTCAAAAGATAACATTTTTTTTATAAGCTCTAAGAGTTATTATTGTGTGCTATTAATAATTTAAAAAATATTCATTGTACATTTTTATTTTAAAAAAATGTACAATGGGTTTTGATATTCTAGCAATTCAATAAAATATGTGATTATTTTTTTAACACAGGAGCGATAAGAGTTTAGTGATGAAAATTCAGGACGAGCACTAAGGTCTTACTTTACATAACTTTGACAGAAGACCTCCAGAAAGAGACTTAAAAGGCTGTTGCAGAGTTCGAAATGAAAACGAAAATTGATCCATGGCCAGCACTTTCGCAGTTGCATCTGATGAAATATTCAGCATAATCTCCTTGGGAATATCATTAATCGAACAATTTGAAAGTGTAATCGATACTCGAATCGAATCAACAATTCACTTACACTGAGATTTAAAAAAAAATGTGTATCGATCTTTTTGTAATAAAATTAAGATAACCGAATCATGTACTAATAAAAAAACAACGAATTAAAAAAACAAATGTACTTTTTTTTTGTCACAGAATACATAACTATTTTCATAGATTATTTGGCGGTACTTTTTTAGAATAATCATAACTGTATGTAAATAGTTTTATTTGCATAACTTTTTAAAAGTTTTTTTACAAAGCTTATAAAATCTCGTATAACGTTAACATTTCTTATGATCTCTTTTGTAGAATAATCATAACTTTATTTTTTATTAATATCTTCCAATTAGAAAAAAAAACTCAAAATTGTCAAGATTATGTATTAACTGTGTGTAAAATCCCAATTTTGACATCCCAATATTCTCATCAGAAAAAAAAATTCAAGATCCATCTGTTTTTTGGCCCCCAAGCTTATACAAATCCCTTAAGAGTAGTAATATAATAATTGACATTGATTTTCCCTCAGATTTTTCATTTCTCCCTCATCGACTTATATTATATTATTTAAACTGTTGGTTAAAAATATATGTGCAGTACAAGATTTAAAAAATCCATCCAATTGTGCTTAAAAAAATAGTGATGGTCCTCGCAACTATTAATCATCAGTTCATCCGCTTACTTTTATAATTAAATTTTTTTGCTTCCTCATGGAGGAAGCTTTGTTTTTGTGAAAAATGTTTTTTTCGAGATTTTCATGTCAGGACACTCAGAATGGTCTAAAACGTCGAGAAAAGTGGTTTAGAAAAAATGTTTGTATGTGTGTGTGTGCGTATGTGCACAATTTTTTGTTAGCACGATAGCTGTCGCAATTTTTAAGATATCGGGCTCAAATTTGAACCAAGAGTAAACTGTCTGTAAACAAGGTATGGGATTGAATTTGGAGTTAATCCATCAAGGTGTTCAAAATTTATGGCATTTTCAATTTTTTGGAGAATGTCAGCTCGGGCTCTAACTCCCGCAATTTTTATGATATCCGGCTCAAACTCGGACCAGAAGTGAACTGTTATCAAATAGTGTTTGGGATTAAATTTGGTGTCAATCCGTTAAGGGGTTCACAATTTATGGCATTTTTTAATTTGTTGACATTTTTTGTTCGTGCTCTAACTTTCGCAATTTTTAAGATATCGGGCTCAAATTTGGTCCACAAGTGGACTGTTATTAAATAAAGTTTGGGAGTGAATTTGACGTCAATCCGTTAAGGGGTTTAAAATTTACGGCGTTTTGAATTTTTTGTTTGTGCTCTAACTTCTGCAATTTTTAAGATATCGGGCTCAAATTTGGTTCACAAGTAGAGTGTGGGTAAACTAAGCATCAGTTCGAATCTGGCGAGAATCTGTCGAGGGGGTCAAAACTAATGCCATTTAAAAATTTTTCAAACAAGGCTGCAAAGTAGAACTTTGCAAATTGCTTCCTCATTATTATTGGATTTTTACAAAGCTTCCTCTATGAGGAAGCCAAATAGATTAACATGATTCCTCATAGAGGTAGATTTGTAAAAATCCAATAATAATGAGGAAGTAATTTGCAAAGTTCTACTTTTTTTAAACATTTCAATGACCATAACTTTAAAAAATATCTAACTATAGTACAGCTCGTTTCTCTTCTAATCATTTTACAGCTATAGGTAGTCTAATGAATAATGAATCTTAAATATGATAAATATTTCAATCCAAAGAAATTTGCGAATGACACTTTTTTACTATGAAAAATGTAACATTAGTATTATTAGATTTATTATTAAATTTAATACAAAAATTATATTATTTATAATAATATTATAGGATATGGAAAAATCATATAGGATTTCGATCGTAAATTTGTGATAGTTTTTTGTAAATTCCCGAACCAAAATCCGTATTCGGAACTATAGGATTTTTTAAAAATCTTTTTCTATTCTATAGTTTATTTTTATGAAATTAACTAACTCACTAATGTTACATTTTATGAAAAATGTAAAATTTTACATTTTTCATAAAAATGTTTTCATAATGTTACATTTTATGAAAAATGTAACATTAATATTACGCCTACAATAATAAAATTTTATTATTAAATTTAATACAAAAATGATATTATTTAGAATAACATTATAGGATATGGAAGAAACATATAGGATTTCGATCGTAAATTTATGATAGTACTTTGTAAATTTCCGAACCAAAATCCGTATTCGAAACTATAGGATTTTTTAAAAATCGTTTTCTATTCTATAATTTATTTTTATGAAATTAACTAACTAATGTTACATTTTATGAAAAATGTAACATTAGTATTACGCCTACGATAATATAATTTTATTATTAAATTTAATACAAAAATTATATTATTTATAATAATATTATAGGATATGGAAGAAACATATAGGATTTCGATCGTAAATTTATGATAGTACTTTGTAAATTTCCGAACCAAAATCCGTTTTCGTAACTATAGGATTTTTTAAAAATCGTTTTCTATTCTATAATTTATTTTTATGAAATTAACTAACTAATTAATGTTACATTTTATGAAAAATGTAACATTAGTATTACGCCTACGATAATATAATTTTATTATTAAATTTAATACAAAAATTATATTATTTATAATAATATTATAGGATATGGAAGAAACATATAGGATTTCGATCGTAAATTTATGATAGTACTTTGTAAATTCCCGAACCCAAATCCGTATTCGGAACTATAGGATTTTTAAAAAATCGTTTTATATTCTATAATTTATTTTTTATGAAACTAACTAACTAATGTTACATTTTATGAAAAATGTAACATTAGTATTACGCCTACGATAATATAATTTTATTATTAAATTTAATACAAAAATTATATTATTTATAATAATATTATAGGATATGGAAGAAACATATAGGATTTCGATCGTAAATTTATGATAGTACTTTGTAAATTCCGGAACCAAAATCCGTATTCGGAACTATAGGATTTTTTAAAAAATCGTTTTCTATTCTATAATTTATTTTTATGAAATTAACTAACTAACTAATGTTACATTTTATGAAAAATGTAACATTAGTATTACGTCCACGATAATATAATTTTATTATTAAATTTAATACAAAAATTATATTATTTGTAATAATATTATAGGAATTATAGGATATAGAAGAAACATATAAGATTTCGATCGTAAATTTATGATAGTACTTTGTAAATTCCCGAATCAAAATTCGTATTCGGAACTATAGGATTTTTTAAAAATCGTTTTCTACTCTATAATTTATTTTTATGAAATTAACTAACTAACTAATGTTACATTTTATGAAAAATGTAACATTAGTATTACGCCTACGATAATATAATTTTATTATTAAATTTAATACAAAAATTATATTATTTATAATAATATTATAGGAAACATATAGGATTTCGATCGTAAATTTATTATAGTACTTTGTAAATTCCCGAACCAAAATCCGTATTCGGAACTATAGGATTTTTTAAAAATCGTTTTCTATTCCATAATTTATTTTTAACGGGGATACCTACCCATAATACATATAGACAACGAAAGTATATCCCCTAATGTCTCAAAAGTTCGCGTGACGTAAGTTATCTCGACTCCTTATCGTATGTTTGTCGCTGTGTTTGTCATGCGATTTTCACACGTACGACGAGTGGCTTTATATGCTTAGGGCAAATATAGAAGCGTGATAGGTATGCAAGCGTGTGCAGCAACCACGTACGGGCCTAGATACGTGACCGTATAGCTTCTTTGACTCTATATCCACTTGTACTACTTGCCTCTGCATAGTTTTGTACAGTAAGTACACCTTCTTTATTATGTATTCGCGCTTTACGTCTGATCTTCCTAACAGGCAATGTCTGCATAATAACGACGATTGCGTGTTGAAACTACCCTGACTCGTCTAGGTAAAGCGTCGCAAATAAAAATTGAGCCAATATCGTTAAATATGAGAGAGACTTTCTCACAGGAATTGAAGAAAAAAATTTACTTTTCGAAAAAAAAAAAAAGCTGACAGTTGAAATTGTGACTTTCCTTCCTCGTTAATTTCTAGCTTTTCTGAAAATTCTGTTTTTCTTATTATGTTTAACTTCACCGTAAGAATAAAGAATCCAGGTTCCAGTATATAAAATCCAGATTTATACTATAACTCGTCATAGAGTCTCGTCACAGGAAATCAGTGTGTTGATTTTTTATTTTTGGGCACAGATTGAAGATTTTTGGTGCAGCAAGTAAAAAAAAATTATATTTGTTCAAAATTTTTTTAAATTCGGAAATAAAAAAAAATTTAATTTTGAAAAAATTTAAAGAATTTCAGTATATCAAAAAATTTCAAAATTTAAAAAAATTTCGAAATTTTAAAAAATTCCAAAATTTAAAAAAATTTTAAAATTTCAAAAAATTTCAAAATTTCAAAAAATTTCAAAATTTCAAAATTTCAAAAAATTTCAAAATTTCAAAAAATTTCACAATTTTAAAAAATTTCAAAATTTTAAAAGATTCCAAAATTGTTTTAAATTTCAAAATTTTAAAAGATTCCAAAATTTTTACAAATTTCAAAATTTCAAAATATCGAAAAATTAAAGAAATTTCAAGAAATTTCAAAATATCAAAAAATTTCAAGAAATTTCAAAAAATGTCAAGAAATTTAAAAAAAAATTTTAATTCAAGAAATTTTAAAAAAATTCAAGAAATTTCTAAATTTCAAAAAATTTCAAAGCTTTAGAAAATTTCAAAAATTAAAAAAAAAATGACAATTTTGCAAACTACATTTTGTTTTAAAATCAAATTAGCCACGGAATTTCGAGCGAGTGGTATCAAATTTGCGGTTGGATTGTAAAACAAATATTAGTGATACTCAACCGAGGTTTTGAGAGCGCGCGAGTCACAATATCCCCTAGTCAGTCTATCAAGCTGAAATTCTAGTTAACATTTGCACAAAATTGCTGCCTAATCCTTTGAATGAAATTAGTAATTAACATTATCTGAAATTTATGAATAAATGTAACCAAAATTCGTAAAATATCAATAAGCGCTTCTTAAGTGCGATAAATTTAATCATGTATGAAACTAAACCACTTACAAAAATGTTATACCTCAAAATTATATTATATAAAAAAAATTCTACCAATGTACAATTGTCAAATACAATAAATCTACTACTTTGTTCTCTTTCTAGTCGTAATCGCCAAGTAGCAAAAAGATCCTTCATGCGGCACTGGCTGGAGAGCGAGAAAAGCTCCTCCGTCTGGTGACTTTTCCATAACCATAGGTTTTTCACGATCTTCGCCTTCAGCTTCTTCGCCATTTGACAAAACTTCGTCGAGGTTCATACTGTAGTCAATTCTGCCTGGCTAAAATCATATTTTTACTGTACATTAATAATCAGTGTTGTAAAGCCCGATTCCTTTAAGAAATAAAGTTTAAAGTATAATTCGTTTTGCAGTAATGATTTCACAAAAGTAACCTGCAGTTTTTATGAAATTATATGTGAACTTTTATACACCTGAAAAAAAATCTCATTTTTAATCAAGCGTTGGAAAAAAAATGCGAATAAAATGGAAATGTACAACCCTCCATTATTTTCTCCATTTTTTCAAGAAGATTACCATGAAATTGAACTGAGAATTAATATTTTTTACAAATATTCAAGAGTTTAACCATCATACTATAATCGCCACATGTTAATTTTATGGAAACGTAATCATAAAGCCAATTATATCATCGACTATATTTCTAGAAGAATTAGAGATTTAGAATTCTGGAATTAATACATTAAATTTTGCATTACATTTTACATACAAATTGTTATTTTGGCATTTTTTAATATATATATTTTTTAAATTAAGCTACTAATTTTTTAAAAAAAGCAAAACTTACTATAAGATGAGCTTTTTCGGCAAGTTGACCGGAAGTTGACGGCGGAACGTCAAAAGGTGGTCTTAGGCGTCCTTCCTGAAGATTCTGAACCAAATAATGGAGAAAATCGTTCCTCAACTGCATTTCCCCCACAGTTTTGTTTGCTGCCATTATATAACGCAACCATGCAACGGCGCATCGACGTTCTGAATGAAAGGCAATTATTAAGGAGGTTGAAGCGCTCCACACTAGTCAAATCAGTGCTAAATTTTTAAAAGCATTTCTACAATTTCAGACGGTTTAATAATCTGTTCCAAGGTGTTAATCACATAGCAGTATGAGTTCTTGATATTCAAATACATTCACAGCTGTCATATGAACAGTAAATCGATCAATATCTCCAAATTTCCGATGTCATATTTTTTCATCCAGTTTTGAAAAAGGGTAAACCGTAATATCAGTCCGATTATGACGAAACATAGCTCATTCTGATCAGTGGAAGATCCTTAATCGATTGACCGTTCGGATTTTCTATAGTATCAGGCGTTCAAAAGTTACAGCCGTTTGTATACTTGATGTTAGGTTATGATAGGATAAACAAACGGTTGTATTTTTTGAACTACTAATACGATTTTTAAAAATAGATGGTCAATCGATAGAATATCTTTTAGTAAACAAAATGAGCTATTGGTCGTTATAATCGGACTAATATTACGGTTTACCCTTTTAAAAAACTAGATGAAAAAACATAACATCGGAAATTTGCAGATATTTATCGATTTACTGTTGATATCACAGCTGTGAATGTATTTGAATATCAAAAACTAATGCTGCTATGTGATTAACACCTTGGAACAGATTATTACACCATCTGAAATTGTAGAAACGCTTTTAAAAATTTAGCACTGATTTGACTAGTGTGGAGCGCTCCAACCTCCTTAAAGCTCTCGTTATACACACATGATGTATATCTTAATTTTCTATCCTGAAAAAAAGATCTCTGAAAATTACTCTTGAAAATCCGAACATTTCAAAGATTTTCACAGATATGCCGATAATTTTATCTAAATTTATCATCTTTTTGTTGAGCTCGAAATATTGATTTTCACTGTAAATCTTCAAAATTTAATTCCGGAACATATTCTACAAATTCTTATTTTCTTCTGAAAAACATCGATTTTCTTGAATATGCTATAAAACCAATTAAATTTATTCAGCAAATTTCTAAAATTGTTGCAAGTCTACGAAAACTGGATGACAAAGAAATATTTTTGAAATTTTTTGTCACTTGCCAAAAAATTTATTTGAAAAAGCCAGAATAAATTTAAGAGCTTCAGAAAAAAAAAGAAAAAATGCGTAGAGAAACTTCAAAATTTTAATGTGATTTTAAGTGTAATCAGCTGAGAAAATTATAATTTGTATTAAATATAATAATATATATAACATATACATAACAATCCCTAATTTAATAATATTTTTAGAACAATTAAGAATTTCCAGAGCAAAATTAATTTGAATTTTATACGCACATAATATTTTTATAGAATTACCTTGACGCTTTGTGACATCCCTAATGAGACGTTTCGCCAAAAAAAGGTTGTAATTACAATCAGAATTCAAGGTGGCTCTTTCGCCCTCCATCGTGACGTACGTTTACCATTCAGGAACTTGTAGCAGGCTTGCAGACAATACAGAAGTAATGAAACTCTCTGTAAGGCCAGAACTAAGAATAATTTTTATTTTATCAATCAGACCATAAAAGAGACGAGTAGTTAAATGACAGAAAATCCATGAAGTATTTTGCCAATTGTTTTTGATAAAAAATGGGCTGTCGATTTCAAAGTCAGCCTAACTTTACACTTTAAAGATCTTTTACCACTTTTTTTTTTAATTTAACGTATTTTATAATTAATTACAAAAATATATTTATAAAACAGCTAAATGACAGAAAGTCATTAAAGTGCTTTTACAATTCTTTCAATGAAAGTTAGGCTGTCTATTTTTTTTTAAATCAGACTATCTTTGAAAGATTGTTTTCCGCCTTTTTGTAATCAATGACGAAAATATATTTAAAAAATGGGAGGAATAAAAAAATTCAAAGGATCTAATAAATTTCGTCAAGTTTATGAGACTCTCTGTAGTGAAAAATTCTTGAGTCCATTGATCGCCATTCAAGCTAATTTGACAGATAATCGATTGAAGTTTTGCTGCGATCGCGTTAGTCTCGAAGATTGGTCACCAATTCTCAACAGCCTCGCTGCTGATTGTAGCCTCGTTGAAATTCACGTTTACAGCCGATATCGTCCAAAGAAAATTCATGAAACTATCGACACGCAAGAAAAGCTTGAAGAGTATCGGTAATTAATTTTAAAAAACCCTCACAAGTAGAATATTTTGGATTGCAACGCTTAATATTTAAATAATGTAATAATTTACTCCATATTTGTAAGCCTCCATAATTTTGGCAAATAAATATGTACAATTTATTAAAAGTTATTATTTTACAACAAATTCCTGAAGCTTTCATAATAAGGAGTTTACATTTTTTACTCTCAAATAAATTCTAATATAGATCCATTAAAAGAGTAAATAAAGGAAGCCAAAATTGATTAACGTTCTTCAACATAGAAGTAGCTTTGTAAAAAGCTAAAAGTAGTGAGGAAGCAATGTGCAAAGTTCTACTTTACATCCCTGTTTAAAATGAAATTCGATATCTTAAAGAAAAAACATGGAGGTTGCATTTT
The DNA here is from genome assembly GCA_963970395.1 of Ephialtes manifestator. Classification (NCBI taxonomy): domain Eukaryota; kingdom Metazoa; phylum Arthropoda; class Insecta; order Hymenoptera; family Ichneumonidae; genus Ephialtes; species Ephialtes manifestator. The sequence goes on from OZ019980.1 coordinate 20,688,049, forward strand.
CCGACCGGAAGTCGGATCTGGAATAAATTCTGGAATCTGAAACGGAAAAAAGTAACTTTTTTAAAATCATAGTAAAAAGGCTTGTAACCGGTATTTTGTGTGATAGAATATGTGATTCGAGAACGATAGTGAAGACCAAAATTCGATATTTTAAAGAAAAACAAATTTAGTTTGGATTTTCCAACCGGAAGTCAGATTTGTAAATTCTAGAATCTGAAACGAAAGTCACTTTTTTAAAAATCTTGGTAAAAAAAGTTTGTAACCGGTATTTTCTGTGATAGAATGTGCGACTTGAGAACGATAATCAAAACCAAAATTCGATATCTTAAAAAAATAAAAATTAGGTTGGATTGTCCGACCGAAAGTCGAATCTGCAAATTCTGAAATCAGAAACGGAAAAAAGGCCACTTTTTAAAAAAAATCATCGTAAAAAGGCTTGTAATCGGCATTTTTTGTGATAGAATATACGACTTGAGAAAGATAGTGAAGACCAAAATTCGATATTTTTAAGAAAAACAAATTTAGTTTGGATTTTCCAACCAGAAGTCAGATTTGTAAATTCTGGAATCTGAAACGAAAAAGTCACTTTTTTTAAAATCTTAGTAAAAAGGCTTGTAACCGGTATTTTCTGTGATAGAATATACGATTTGAGAACGATAGTGAAGACCAAAATTCGATATCTTAAAGAATAAAAAAACCTTTCACATTGCTTCCTCATTCTCTTTCGCTTTTTACAAAACCGCTTCTATGAGAAAGTTTTTTTATTTTATTTTTGGCTTCCTCATAGAGGAAACTGCGACAGATGAAAATTATTGACGAAGTTGATGATTTCTAACGTTTTACGAAATCCAGAGCGACACCAATAAACTGTTAAAAAATTCAAAATCATGTAAAATTCGAATCGCTTTACCGATCAACACCAAATTTGGTACATAACAGGGCTGGATGTTATTTTTCCTGTGTAGAAACTTTCAGTCGATTAGTTGACATTTTACCTGAATTAGAGCAAAACGCAAATTTTTCGAAAAATTCAAAATCTCATAAAAAGAACCGCTTTACCAATTTGGCACAAATTCAATGCCAAAGGTCGTATCACTTTATTCAATTTTAATACGAAGTTTCAGCCCGATAGCTAGAAATTCGTTCGAGCTAGAGCATTTACGTACTTTTTTCAAAATTTCAAAATTTTTATAAAAAATGAAATGCGTTAACCGATTTTTGTAAAATTTATACTAATTAAAGATTAGCCCGTACTGTACATGTTGTTCAAATTTTAGCTGTTTCGGTCGAATACTTTATAAGTTACAGTTATATGAATTTTTGGCCTTTCATCACACACACACACACACACATAAATACATCCAGACAATTTTTCTAAACTACTTTTCTCGACGTTTCAGACCATTTTAAACGTTTTGACATCAAAATCTCGAAAAAAAATGTTTTCATGAAAACAAAACTTCCTCTATGAGAAAGCAAAAAGTATGCAATGTAAAAGGCGCGCCATTTTTCTCCTATTTTTATGTAAATGTGTCTAAAATTACGACAGCTGGATATTAGTTCGATGTTAAAGACCACTTTGAGTAACCTGACATGAAATTCAGGACAACAAATATTTCACGAAAACAAAGTTTCCTCTATGAGGAAGCAAAAAATTAAATATTATCAACAAATTACTTTTGTTAAACGTTTAGGGTTTTTTTTCACGTATTCCAAAACTAAAACATCTAACGCAAATACTCTTGAATATTTATTCTTCGATCATTCTATAATACTAAAACTAATGACTAAATCCTTTGGAAATCTAAATAAAAATACTAAAAATTGGTCGAATATCCAGTCAAATAACGTACGATTACTATTCATATCTACCGCCATATCTATAAATTATTATTAATTATTGAAACTATAAGTTAAAAAGCACCGAACAATTTCGCTTCCGAGTAATTCGTAAGTTCGCAGGTAACTCCAATGGGGATCAAATAAATGTTTTCTCGAGTGTCTTCCAAGATGGTCATTCCAACATCCTTGAGAGTTTCCTTCGTACCATAGGAGAATCAAAGGTTCGACGTCCCGAGCTCCGATAATCTACACCAATTATCTGCTAAGATGCTTCGTCGATGCTGTGGCAGTTTGTGCGAGAGATTCGACAATTCTGACGTCCCTGATCCTCGATGGAATTCCCTTGGGTGATGGCAAATATTTCGACATCCTTTGCGCTGGTTTGGTGGTCAATCAGAATCTTCAACTTCTTTCACTCGCCGGATGTAAAATTGGCGATGAAGGTACGAATTGAATTTATTCTATTTTAATAACTCGTCTTCTGCACTTTATCCTCTTGCATTATTATTTTTTCTTCATGTACGAATAAGATCAACGAATAGAATAGAATTGATTTCCACCGTACGGCTCTTTCGCCTTTTACAAGGCCATCCTTACATACTAATCCTTAAATACAATAGGAACATTGGTTACAATTAGCATCACAGGGCTTTTCATGTTTTATAAACTAACATTTGTTCCAACGACTCTTAATAAATATTTATTTATCCTATGCCGCACATCCATTATACACGTCTCGTGACTTATTATAGTCGAGGCATTCCATCCCGATTCGACCTGGGTCTGACCCTCGACCTCCCCGATTTGGCTCGTAATTATTGTAGGATTGGTTAGATCCTCAAATGCACAAGATATTATTTTTTTAGTAGTAGTAAAAGTACATTTATTGACAATACATTATTGTGTACACATTAGTATACAAGTTTACTGCGCCGAGCTTTACGTATTTTGTATTGCCAATGGGCCATCGACCTAAGTCCTTCAGCCCCGGTTTTATACATGTTTTTATATTATTTATTTTTGCTATTTGTTAGAACCTTATTGGTTGTTAATTATTTCTAGTTGTTGAAATGTAGTGTGAGTGGGGTGTTTAAATCTAACTATGTTTTGCGATGGTTGGATGCATAACGGAGTAATATTTTCCATTTGCACATTTGCAAATTTCCTGGAGAGTTCTTTTGTTCTTGTTACAATTGGTGTGATGCTTGTCATTTCATAGAGCATGGTGTTACGCGGATTGTGCAGTGGGTTGTTGGGATGTCGTATGCGTGTTAGACGCCTTATGGCACTGGTTTCGGCAGTTTTCATTTTTTTTAATGCTGTTTCCTTACAGTTGAGAAAAATAGTATGTCCATACTCAATTATTGGTCGACATATAGCTTTGTATATTGTTGTTAGGTGTTTTATGTGTATCTTTCGGTTTTTGAAGGTGATTTTCCTAAAGTGTGAGGCTCTTTGTAATATTTTATTTTTACATTGCTGCAAGTGAAAATTGAAGTTGAGTTTTTTGTCTATGTTAATTCCTAAGTATTTTGCATGTTCTATAGCCGGTATTTTAATATTAAATAGACGAACTGACGGTGACTGGGGTGTAATTTTGTGGTTAAAGACAAGCAGTTGCGATTTACGTGGGTTGGGCTTTAGCCTCCAATTATTGAACCATGTTGTTGTATTGTCTGTAATGTTTTGGAGCGAATCTATAGTTTTTTGTATATTGTTCTCGTGTGAAATTAAAACTGTGTCATCAGCAAATTGAAGTATGTATTGACTGAAATCCATTGTGTTCCTGTTGTTTGCGTTGTAATTGTACATATCATTGCAGTATATATTGTATAGTAACGGTGATAGTGGAGAGCCCTGTGGGACCTATTTTTTTATTTTCACTATGCAAATTTTTTTTAAATATTTTTTTAAAGTGACATATCGAAGGCCCTAATTTAAAAATCTGAAAAAATTCTGAAAAATACTTTGTTGAATAACAAAATTTTCTAGCTTATAGCCAAAGTGGACAAAAATTTTCTTATAGTTTTTAAGCTTTTTTTATTTTAAAAAATAATGAAAAAATTTTAAAAAATAATATTCTACTACAAGTGATTTGTCAAATGTTTATTTATGTAAACTCGGATTTTTTAGAATTTTTTAATTCTGGAAAATACAGTTTTATATACAGAAATGTTTGTCAAGTCGGCCATAGTAGTTTCATTTTTTTCTATTTTTTAATAATTTTTGTAATCAAATCAAATAAGTTTAAAAACTATTTGAAAAAAAATCTTCCACACTTAGGCTCTAAGCTAGAAAATTTTGAGATTCAATAAAGTATTTTTCAGATTTTTTAATTATGGCATGCTGGTGTTAGAATGTGGCATGTATGATGGTAGAATAGTCTTAGTTCAGAAAAATTTGACAAATTCCTAAAAATCTGAAAGAATTCTAAAAAAAATCCGAGTTCACATAAATAAACGTTCGACCAATCGCTTCTAGTAGATTATTTTTTTTCTATTTTTTCATAATTTTTTTAAATCGAAAATGCTTAAAAACTATAAGATGAAAAATTTTGCCTACTTTGGCTATAAGCTGGAAAATTTTTATATTCAACAAAGTATTTTTCAGAATTATTTCAGATTTTTAAATTAGGGTCTTCGATATGTCTTTTTAAAAATATTTTTTAAAAAATTGCATAGAAAAAGTAAAAAAATAATATCTGGTGCATTTGAGGGTCTAACCAATCCTACAAAAAATTACAAACCAAATCGGGGAGGTCGAGGGTCAGACCCAGGTTGAATTGGGATGGAATACCTCAGTCAGTACCGACCCGTAAGTTTTCGCGCTTTGCACAAAGTGTTGAGTTTCTTCCCGACCTTTTCTTTAACTTAGTCCTCATAACCCCTCCCCCCACTCCTTCTTGACTAAGTGTTTTGTGTTTCCTGGACTATATCCCCGTCCCTTTCCGTTCTTGACCTGGTCATTCCCACGACGGACTTCACGTACTCACATATTTCCGGAATTAAGTTACCTTTTAGAGTTTCCTCGGTTAGCCGACGCAGATCGTCCCCTACTTTCTCCTCTCTCCAATCATCAACTCCATTTACCCATTTTTTATTTATTTTCCCTCTGGCTACCTCGCATTGCCAAATGTGCTCTAGACTCTTCTCCTCCAGGTCAGACACCCCACACTTCCAGCTTCGGAAACCCTATTTTCCCACCTTCTCAATGTTTCCACATCTCAATCTTGCCCATTGCTCCTTCAAGTCCCCTCTAATATCCCTTTCCTTCCAATATGATTCTGTTTCTACCCCTATTTTTATCCCTTTATACAGTCATGGTAGCCGTTTTTTTTTCGGAAAAAATTCCCTGATTTTTCCCTGACTAATTTATCAATTTTCCCTGACCGAAATTTTAAGGACATCTGCTAAAAAAATGTATAACGCAAATAAAAAAAAAATGTATTAGAAACAGATACGTGTTTTTGATAAGTTATTTATTTCTCGATCAACAACGAATAGTACTTTTGAAGATATATTTTCTCTTTCAAAACATAAACGTTCTTTGGAATTATAATGCTTTAAATCCGATTAAATACTGATGTGAAGTGCAATACTTATTTTAGTAATATATAACACTTTTTAAACTTTTTTGTTGAGTGCTTCGATTTGTTTGAATAGATTTATGTTGTAATGTTTATATCAATATTTATTTGTTTTTTTTTTTTTTCAAATATTTTTCGGTTCTTTTATTTTCCAAGTCTTTCTTTTATGGATTTTTATTCAGTTATTGAAACTTAGGCAACAATGTACTTTTTTCCTGACTAATTTCGATATTCCCTGACTTTTCCCAGATTAATTTTTTATTTCCCTGATTTTTCCCGGTTTTCCCTGACCGTGGCCACCATGACAGTGCATTCTAAGTCTACTTATCCACTTTGTTCCAATCCATTTGAGTATCTTTCTCCTTTGCATTCCTTCCATTAGGTATTTCTCTATCATTTCTTGGTTTTCACCCCCCTTCCAAATCAGTTGGATGATCCTGCCATCACCTACCTCCGTCATTGTCTTCTTGAATTCTATACCCCATTTCGACGGATTTTCATTCAAAATACCTCTGAATAAGAGGAACGAATTTTTCCCAATTTTCTTCTTTCACGAATTCTGTATTACAGGCTGTGGAATTCTTTTTGGTGACATCCTGGAAGATACTTGGCTTCAGGTCATCAATCTCACTGCTTGCTCACTCACATCCAAAAGTGCAAACTCTCTTTGCACGTTCCTGAAGAAAAAACGAATTAAATTACTGGAGGATATTTGGAATCAGACTAGCATTTCGGGTTGCCAAGAAACGGAAACTAAACATGTGAGTCTATTCATTATTTAAAATCTTAAACAAATCTGATAGACAACTTGTTGATATTTTTATTATGAAATCGATTCGATTATGATTTTTTCACCAATTGTATAATAATTTTGAAATGTTATGTTGAGTGATTAAAAAGCCACGAATTTTTTTGCATGTTTTCTTCAAAAAATTCATTTTGAAATAGACAAATATCCTGATCATTCTACTAGTTTTTAAAGACCGTGTTAAAAAATATATTTGTTTTGTATTTGAAAATTCGTCTCATATGAAAACAAATTTCTTAAACTATTTTCTCACTAATTTGCTAGTAACTCCTTAAGAACATTTTTCATATTTCTCCATTTCATTGCTTTTACTAGTTTGGTGGCCCCTTAAAACAATTGTCTATATTTCTCCGGTAATTTTTATTTTATTACTAATTCGATGGCTTTTTATTTTATTTATTTTATTAATTTATTGATTTATTTTATTACTAATTTGAAGCCCTTCAAACAATTTTCAGTATTTCTCACCTTAATTTCGTTTTCACTAATATGATGGTGTAAGCCCTTAAAATAAAAAATAAAATTCTCACCATGATGTTTTTTATTACGTTCCAGGGTCTTAAATCGTTGGTGCTGGACCAAAACCGGAAGTTTGGCGACGAAGGCTTGCGTCTGTTGGCCGAAACCTTGAAAGACGATTTCTGGCTGAAGACATTAAGCATGCGTCGTTGTGGACTGACGAAAGCCAGCGATTCAGCTATAATGAATCTACTGGAGACGAACAGCATCATCGTCGTCATGAACTTCAAGAACAACCAAATCCCAATGAATTTTCTAGAAACGGTTCGTCGATTGCTGAAAAGAAGACAAGACAAAGGAGAGAGAATTTCACTGAAGCGAAGATTGCTCAACAGGAAGAAAGATATTAAGTGGAAGACTAGAAGAACTTCAAGGAAGAAACGAACGAAGAATCGTCGAAAAATTCAGCGATGCTGCTCTAAGGAAAAGAATTTAAAAAGCAGAGGAAACGATGATAATGTTAGGAGCAAAACGAACTTAATGCAACTTAATGAACGCCTTTCAAACGTAGTTCACTGTAATCGTAATTTGACGCAAGATCTGGCGAATGGAAGACAGATGCTTGTGAGCGAAAAACTTTCGAGACTCAGTGCTGAACGTTCGTACCAATTGCTGAGACCAGCGTTTAAGAAACTGCTTAAAGGAGTACAGAAACAGGATGGAATTCGTGGTAAAGTACTCGTTGAAAGTAACGTCTGTGCAAATCTTCGCAAAATATTTCATCGGCTTGAATGCATCTCAGCGGAAAATTCAAAGGCGCTTAGTGAACTTTCTGAGAAACGAAGTAGAAACGAAGAGGGAGTAATTGTTGATAATTCGGCGAGGCATCAATTTGACGAAAAATCGAAAATCTTCAGGGGAGTCCAAAAAAGGCCGCACTGTCCACCTAGACAAAAAGTTTGAACATATTTAGAGAGTAATAAGAAGATATTTGTAGCACGAGAATATTTCTTTTTTCTATCGAATAAATCGTGTTTTTGTAAATATGTTCTTGCAGTTTATTATTTAAAACCCTGACTTGTAAAATAAACTACAGATGCGAAAATAAAATACGTTTTCGAAATCAGATATTATGTAAAAAAAAGATTTTTTGGTAATGATAAATAGAATTATACGCAAAGATTCAGAATGCGCCCTGGTAAAAATAAATGATAGAAAACGATTATAAAAAATTCTATCGTTCCGAATATGGACTTTGGTTCGTGAATTTACGATGTACTATTATAAATTTACGATCGAAATCCTATATGTTTCGTCCATATCCTATAATATTATTATAAATAATATAATTTTTGTATTTAATTTAATAATAAAAATATACGATTGTACGTATATACCCATGATGTACTATTCCAAGCAAAAAAAAAAAGAAATCGACCGGATATAATTACGTTTTTTTCTGGTCACCCATCTTTATAGTGACCGCGGCCCAAGCTGCTTAACTTTCATGATCTCTGATAGACTGCCTAACTATTCCATCCAAACTCGTTCTTGTAAGATAATATACATCAATAATATATAAGCCACTTCACGTACTTATGAGTAACAACAGTAAATTGAGCAGTTTTTTAGCATCTTTCTTACTAAATTATTTATGTTAATTAACTCTTTAAGAATGCTTCACGTATACATTCCTTACCGAAAGTTTTATTTTATCCGTATTTGAGTACTTCGCGACACGAGAAAAATCTAATAAATAATCAAGTATATCAAGATACTAATAAGAGCATTGATTTCGGATAATCCGAGGTCTAAGAATTTATTAAAAAATTAGTTTAACAAAAATTATAAAATATTATAAATCCGTTAGTGTAAAATTCATCCCGATAACGTATCTATCGTATTTAACCAATAGAAAACGAAAACTAAAGGAAACTAATAACAACGATTCAATTTGTATAAATTGATCAAAGTCCGAATAGATTGATATGATAACATACGATTAAATCCCATTCAAATTCTATCGATCTCTATCAATCTCTATAATATATTTTTACCAGGGCGTTAATCCGCTAATTAAGAAATTGATTTGATTTAAATTTCAGACAATTGGGTAGATCAGGAATATTAATTTTTTATAATATTAATATAAAAAATGATAAAGTAGTGAAGAAAAATAATTTCAGATACTTTTAAGGAACTTGATTATTTTTTTATGCAATGAATTTACTAATATTTTTTTAGAGGATTTGAAAATTGTCTTGAGTAGCAATTTCAAAAATATAGAAAAATTCTTTGAAGGATTTAATGTGTTTGGAAAAATCATCGAATTATTTCACAAGAAAAGAAATAAGATTTAGTATTTTTTACAGATAATTTAACGATAGAAAAAATAATTTGGCAATAAATTCTGATCATTATTAATTAACCTTTCCCTGTAAATTCTTCAGCAGTTGCAGGTACGTCAGTTTTCTGCCGGTTAAGTAGATTTCTGCATTAATATCTGATGGTTAGGGCTAGAAAAACTAGAGAGAAACAGATTCTCTTAAGGGGATATAATACTTCTCGGTTGGTAGAAAATCTGTATCCTAAATTTGGTTCTGCAATTTTATTTTTATAAAAAAAGAAAAAAATTGCTTTCCATAAATTGGAAAATAAAAAAGTTACGAATTAAAATATATAAAAACTTGGAAACTGATTTTAAAAAATTTGTTATAAAAATTAACAATATCTGGGAGTTTAATGTGATATCAGGTTTGAAACAATGAACCTTACAGTTTGTCAGCATTTTGATGATTTAACAAATAAACATTTTTATTATTCCTTTTGGCAGTGCATAACGCATTACAATTTTGCATTTCTGCATTAATATTAAAAGAGAAACGAGTTTAAAAATATATATTTATATATATTTGAGTTAATGTAGCGATATTGGAAGGTTTCATGTATTTACTGATACACTAAATTGAATAAACAACTATAAAGTCAAATTAATGTATAGTTGAATTTAATATAGAATAACTTTGGTTTCTTATCATATTTTGTATGTCAACACAAGTATCCAGTATCGGTACATTACATTGCCAGAAATATTTTTTTTACAGTGTAACAAAATATAATATTTTATAAAAATATATTAAAGATACAGATTGCCAATTTTGCAATTGACAACTCCTATATTAATGTTGCTCTGCAAGAATGAATGATTGAAAAATCATATATAAGTTTCCAATACGAAGTTTGGATACAAAAATAGTAAATTTGTAAATTCACGCAAATAATAAAAAAAGATACAGCAACTACCAGGAAAAAATTGTCAGTAAATGTTCCCACAGGGAACATTGACAATTATTTCCCTTTCGAATTTTAAAAAAATGCTCACCTTTCATTCAAAGTTTGTTCTCCCATAAACTCATTTTTTATGTAAAACAAGAAACGAAACAAAAAAAAAAACTTGATACATTGATCATCTTCCATTTTTCAATATTTTTTTTAAACGCTCACCTTTCATTTAAGGTTTGTTTCACATAAACTCATTTTTTACTTAAAAAAATAAAACAATAAAAAAATAAACATGATAATTCATAAGATATTTTTCAGTTAAAGAAAAAAAGTGATGCACAAAATTAAATATGTAGACATTCATATCAGTCTCTAAACAAACTAGGAACATTTTAATCATAAAGCGTGATTCTTAAAAATAAATGTGGCAAAAAAAAATGGCTTTTCTCTTCTTCTTCTTTAAAACTTGGCTCTGCACGCTGTTTTCCACCTCTTCCTTTCGCGATGCTTTAAACAACCAGTGGCGCCACCTTCCGAAATAGTTAAGACGATCTTTGTCGCTGCGAATGCCTGAAAAACGTCATCAATAAATTTGAAAAGTTCGAATTCAAAAACCATTTTTTACTTTCTTCTTTCTTCTGTTTATCTTCGATCTTCTTTCTTCTTTCCTCTGTTTTTCTTCGATCTTCTTCCTTCTTTCTTCTGTTTTTCTTTTATCTTCTTTCTTCTGTTTTTCTTGTATCTTCTTTCTTCTATCTTCTTCTTTCGTCTGTAAAGTGGATCTTTGTCACCTCGAATGCCTGTAAAGTTTCGTCAAATAATCTTAGGAAGTGTATAAATAAATGATTTTTCTTTTCTTCTTTCTTCATTTTTCATTTTCCTTCAAACCCTAGTTCTGTACGCGGCTACCTTCCTCTTTCGTCCGCGTTGTTTCAAACAAGTAGTAGCGCCACCTGTCGATGCCGTCAAGCCGATATTTGTCGCAGTTAATTTCTGGAAAGCCTCGTCAATAAGATTAGGATGTGTATGATGCAAAGATTTGTAGCTTTCAGTCTCCATGACCTCTTTGGCATGTGTGCAAATAAATTGTAGAGCATTTTTCTTCAAATGAGCGGCGCCATAAAGTTCACCGATCACTAGTCGATTCGCAGAGTTTTCAACATCGATATTATCGACGAGTGATTTTTCGCACAGGCTCTTAAGTCTATTAAGTTGGTACTTGTCTGCAGCGACTAGGAGATTGTCCGCCATTTTGTCGACATTCAATGCCACGTCAGTGTAAATAAATCGCAGAATTTCTTTCATAACTTCATCGAGCACGTCCATAACATACACACGATTATTCTGCTGTTCCATAATATCGCGCTGTTCCAATATCGTTGAAAAATATGGACTTCGCGCCGCTAAGATGGCTTTATGCGCTGAAAATTCTTTGCCACGGGTGACAATCGTAACGTCACTTAATTTCGGTGATTCGTACAATTCAACGAGATCGGCAAGCAGACGAGGTTGCGGTAACTTAAAATTTTCCAAAGCGCCCTCTACGGTCGTATTAGCGATACTATCGACGACAGTTAAATCGCAGAATATTGTAAGACTGTCGTTTGGTAAACAGCCGTTAATTGGATCTAGCAGAAAATTTTTAGTCGCAAAATTGGGCCAACCGTAAGAGCGATCGTAGATCCCGAACTGGGTAACATTCTTGAAACTGAAAACGTTTCTCTCTTTCTTTTTATCATTGATAATGCAAAGTTTGCACGATGCTTTGGCTTCGGCTACAATGCCGGGGACAAAGTTGAGATACAAGCCGAGGTAATTGTTTTTGGTGATCGATTGAGCGTTTAGGAAGGCTTTCAATTGCCATTGTGTTTTGATTTTTGTTCCAACGGTAAACCTTGGCGATAATAGTGACTGCCCTGTTTGATTCTGGGAATAACTGAAGTTCGTTATCGTCCACGTGTATTGGTGCCTTACCAGATTCACGTGTGTGGCGCCAGAACTCTTAGCAACTTGATTGATGTCTTCGGCCGGTGGAAAATTTGGTGTACTTTTCACCTCCATACTTTTCACTTACACTGAATGTTCAAAATTTTTATTAATAAATGTCCAGCGTCTGAGATTTTTTTAATGAATGTCCAGAGTCTTTGTTATTAACACTTACTTCGATTACAAAACGTCTGAAATACAGATAACGCAAATAACGAAACTGTCACTTGATATATTCGTGAATTTCGTAGCAGCAAATGTGTGATAGTTCAGAGTCGCGTCTCAGAAACAATGAGAAATTAGCTTCGATCGGCAACGCGATAAGTAAGGAGCTACGAAAAGGGCGAAAAAATCGTCGTTCCTTGATCGTCGGCTTCCGAAGACTGATGCAATTTTCTTCTCCTTTTGTCTCTATGCGAACGACGCAAGTGGCGGTCACTTCCGGTTGGCGCTTTATTGCCAGCGCCATCCGTGGAAAAAGATGTATTATGGCGCGATATGTACATTAGAATACAGCGCCACCACAAGTTTGTAGTGCCATACAGAAGAAATTTGAATATCATAAAAGTAATGTTATAAAAATTAATAAACTTCCGACTGATAAAATGAGTGTAAGCAATAAACAAATTGGGTTAATGAAAAATGGTTAAATAAGAATCATTTGCATATTATAGTCGGGCGATTAATTGCAGACAGTAAAAAAAAATTAATAATATAATGTTCAAGATATAGAGAAGTAAACAAGTATAAAATACGACCATATATTTCGCAGGGTAGCGTAATATTCGATCGAAAATGCACTATAAATAATTTTCGGACTGTATAATTTAGAATAATTTTAAAAACGTGCGGTAATACGAAATTTTCAAAAGTCTTTATCTTGAATTACGATATTTTAATTAAGTTGATATGATACACGTATTTGGGCGAAAGATATAGAACTAATTCTCCTAAAGCGAATATTTTCGCCACAGTTTAGTTTTTGATTAAAAGACAACACGTTTGAATGCAGTATTCTGAGAATTAGTCGACAGTTCTAGTTTTTTTATACGGGAGATGAATCAGAGTTGAAAAAAATGCTTTACAGTTTTTTATACCGACCGGGCAGTGGCACTAGTGATGCCCTCAAGAAAATCGAGACAAGTCGAGGCGCATGGAGTCAATAAACCTCGTATCGAACAATTGAAACTCGATCTATCTCGACATGTGTGAGTGCAACCACAATATACGAGATATTCAGATTGCATCGTCAAATGTATCGAGATCTTGGGTGGCATCACGAGAATTCGACAGAATCGATACAATACAAGATTATTTGAGAAATTCGATAATGAAGGAAAGCAAAAAATACAAAGACGGCACTCAAAAGCCATCTCACAAACGAAAGAAAAGTAAAGTTATGATTTTTATTTGAATGAAAACTCAGAAAAAACTGTTGACAAAATGTGCTTCGAAGAATCGAAGATGCAAAAGATAATAAAAATGTAAATGAAAGATATGACATACGCGAGCTTGTTGAAAATAAACTGCAAGCTTGTTTATATATTATATACATTAGCAATATTATAGACACGCAATACAATCGACTATGAGAGGAACTTTGAGTCAATTGTCGAGACGAGGCAAGACGATATTAACAAAAGGTAAACACAATATATACAATTCGAGAAAGTATCTTGACTGAGCTCTGTCAAACGAGGAAGTGAGAATTTGAACCTCGCGCGGCATCACTAAGTGGCACATCACCTTAAGAAAAGTTGATTATTCAAACGCTCTCTAAAATTACTCACTATTATTACTTAGAATAAGAAAATATTTTTTAATGATTTTTATTCGAATATTGCTCATTATACCTTCTTAGTAAAAAATATAGTTTTTCCAAAATAGATGATTCATACTATTCACATTATATCCACTAAAAAAAAGTCATTGATTCAATAAGAACAAGAGTTAATTCAAAAATACTTCTTTTAGCTGCCCGCAAACGATGAATTTATTGAATCAATGACATTTTTTTTTTCAGTGTCGTCATTATCATGGAGAAGAAGTATGATTTTAATCTATATATTGTAACAATTAAATGATTATGTAATACTTACATATTGTCCCGTAAATATTACGAAAATAACGAATTTGACACGTTCCAGCATTAATAAATTTCAAAATTTTTATGGATGGGAATGGGTCGGCTCTTTGATAGGATTTTTGTCTGAAATACAGATTTGAAAAACGAGATTTATAATTTTTGACACCATTTTAACTTAACGATAAACATATTAATTTTATTTAAGTACAAAAAATAATAAGATTTCGAACTGTATATTTTCGAATTGATATCACTAAAGTTACACTTCTAGAATTATTTAGAAATAATGTACTCATAAATCTGATATACAAGTATAATCTAAAACTGAAGTGCTTCTATATTAAATCTGATTTTCTATTAATGTTCAGTGTGCACTAAATAATTTAGATAATACTTATACATTTAGATCAATATACTGTATCATATAAACTCTTAATCAAGAGCCCCTAATTTCTTAATTTGATATGAAAAGCGATCAGTTTTTCCTTTGAGAAATATCAATTAAAAAATTTCACTTGGTATTTATCATTTTTTTAGCGCATAGATACAAAACAAAAAAAGGTACGAAAATAAAAAAGATGCTTTTGTAATAGGTGTTTCACCTTTATACAAAATAAACAACTATTACTACTAAATAAAAAAGATGGTTGATAGTTAAATTCAATTAATGCACGAAATTAAACTTGTAGACTTTCACACACATCTTACACATCTCAAAATGACGAAATAAGTTTCTGATGGTATATTTGTCGTTATTTTTTTTGTTATTACGCAATTTAGGTCGCCGATTTTTTTCTCTTCTTTCTGCGGTTATTTAAAATATCAGGAACGGTAACTTCCAAAATCATTGCGTCTTTTTTTTCTCCACGAATGCCTCATTAATCAGATGATGATGTATTTGATACAAGGATGTGACCCAATCCCCGTTGTGTTTTTTGATTACGCAACTTAGGGCGCCGATTTTTATCTCTTCTTTCTGCGGTTATTTAGAATATCAGGAACGGTAATTTCCAAAATTGTTGCGTCTTATGTTTCTCCACGAATGCCTCATTAATCAGATGATGATGTATTTGATATAAGAATTTGATCCAATCCCCATTGTGTTTTTTGATTACGCCACTTAGAGCGCCGATTTTATTTCTCTTCTTTCTGCGGTTATTTAGAATATCAGGAATGGTAACTTCCAAAATCGTTGCGTCTTTTGTTTCTCCACGAATGCCTCATTAATCAGATGATGATGTATTTGATACAAGGATTTGACCCAATCCCCGTTGTGTTTTTTGATTACGCAACTTAGGGCGCCGATCTTTTTCTCTTCTTTCTGCGATTATTTAAAATATCAGGAACGGTAACTTCCAAAATTGTTGCGTCTTTTTTTTCTCCACGAATGCCTCATTAATCAGGTGATGATGTATTTGATATAAGGATTTGACCCAATCCCCGTTGTGTTTTTTGATTACGCAACTTAGGGTGCCGATTTTCTTCTCTTCTTTCTGCGGTTATTTAAAATATCAGGAGCGGTAACTTCCAAAATTGTTGCGTCTTTTTTTTCGCCACGAATGCCTCGTCAATCAGATGATGATGTATTTGATACAAAGATTTTACCCAAACCCCGTTGTGTTTTTTGATTACGCAACTTAGGGCGCCGATTTTTATCTCTTCTTTCTGCGGTTATTTAAAATATCAGGAACGGTAACTTCCAAAATCGTTGCGTCTTTTTTTTCTCCACGAATGCCTCATTAATCAGATGATGATGTATTTGATATAAGGATTTGACCCAATCCCCGGTGTTTTTTGATTACGCAATTTAGGGCGCCGATTTTTATCTCTTCTTTCTGCGGTTATTTAGAATATCAAGAACGATAACTTCCAAAATCGTTGCGTCTTTTGTTTCTCCACGAATGCCTCATTAATCAGATGATGATGTATTTGATATAAGGATGTGACCCAATCCCCGTTGTGTTTTTTGATTACGCAACTTAGGGCGCCGATTTTATTTCTCTTCTTTCTGCGGTTATTTAAAATATCAGGAACGGTAACTTCCAAAATCGTTGCGTCTTTTTTTTCTCCACGAATGCCTCGTCAATCAGATGATGATGTATTTGATACAAGGATTTGACCCAATCCCCGTTGTGTTTTTTGATTACGCAACTTAGGGCGCCGATTTTTATCTCTTCTTTCTGCGGTTATTTAAAATATCAGGAACGGTAACTTCCAAAATAGTTGCGTCTTTTTTTTCGCCGCGAATGCCTCGTCAATCAGATGATGATGTATTTGATACAAGGATTTGACCCAATCCCCGTTGTGTTTTTTGATTACGCAACTTAGGGCGCCGATTTTTATCTCTTCTTTCTGCGGTTATTTAAAATATCAGGAACGGTAACTTCCAAAATTGTTGCGTCTTTTTTTTCGCCGCGAATGCCTCGTCAATCAGATGATGATGTATTTGATACAAGGATTTGACCCAATCCCCGTTGTGTTTTTTGATTACGCAACTTAGGGCGCCGATTTTTATCTCTTCTTTCTGCGGTTATTTAAAATATCAGGAACGGTAACTTCCAAAATCGTTGCGTCTTTTTTTTCTCCACGAATGCCTCATTAATCAGATGATAACGTATTTGATACAAGAATTTGACCCAATCCCCGTTGTGTTTTTTGATTACGCAATTTAGGGCGCCGATTTTATTTCTCTTCTTGCTGCGGTTATTTAGAATATGAGGAACGGAATTTCCGAAGTCCTTACGATAATTTGTTTCGATGCGAATATTTTGAGTGCCTCGTCGTCAATTAGGTGCGAATATACTTGATGCAAGGATTTTACACAATCTTCGTTGTATTTTTTTATCACGCAACTTAGGACAACAATCTCTTTTTCCTCTTGGTGCGGGTATTTGGAGTATGAAGATCGGAACCTTCGGAAGTCGTTGCAACGATTTTTGTCTTCGCAAACGTTTTGATTGCCTCGTCAATCAGATGAGGATGTGTTTGATACAATGATTTATAGCTTTCGGTCCCCATCACATCATCCGCATGTGATTGAAAAAAATCCAGAGCTTGTGCTTTCAGGTAAACGGCTTCGTGATTATCACTAATTATTAACCGACTCGCTACGTTTTCTACAGCGAGACTTTCGCATAATGCCTTTTCGCACAGAGCCTTGAGTCTGTCGAGTTTATATTTGTCAGCCGCCGCCATGAGACTGTCCGCCATTTTGTCCAAATTCATTGCTATTCCGGTGTAAATAAATCGCAAAAGTTCGATAACAACTTCGTCAGGAACGTCCTCGATATGTATACGATTTAATTTAGTGTCTTCCAATTCTTGATCAAATATCGCCGAAAAAACAGGAGAACGCGCGGCTAATATAACTTTGTGGGCTTTGAATTCTTTGCTGTTAGTGATAAGCGTAACGTCGCTAAATTTCGGGGATTCGAACAAACTCGCCATATCGTAAAAAAATCGAGGTTCCGGGACTTTAAGCTCTTGTCCTGTTCTAGGAGCGGTATCCTCGGCTACTATTAAATGGCACACTATTGTAAGACTGTCGTTAGGTAAACATCGATTCGCTGAATTGTCCAAAAAACTGTGTTTCACGAATTTTGCAAAACCGAACGCACAGAACTGCTTTCGAAACAGTCGAACTTCGTCAAACGTTTTAACGATCATTTCTTGTTTATCCTTATTGAGAACAACCATTTTGCACATTGCTTCTACATCGAGCTCATGGCCGGATCCGAGATGCAGGTATAATGACACGTGATCACGACTGTCTTCTGTTTTACCGCTTGGAAAGGCCTTTAAGTACCATTTTGTTTTTATTTTATTTCCCACAACGAAATGTGGCGAGTCAATTGATTCACCGATTATTTGAGAGGTAAAACTGAAATTTTTAATTGTCCACGTGTACTGAAACTTTGTAAGATTCACGTGAGTTACGCCAGAGCTTTCAGCTTGGTAGCTGATTGAATCGATTGTTGAACGAGTCTCGAAAATATTAGCCTCCATACTTTTCACTTACAATGATTTTCTTCAAGTTTTAACAAACGTTCCAGCGTCTTCGATTGAACACTCACTTCGATTCGCAAACAATTCAAGCACAAATAACGCAAAGCAAACAGTCACTTGTGATGCATTCGTTCTTGCATAGCAACAAACACGTGATTACTTGAAAGTCGTTTCCCGGAATGAGGAATTTAGGCTTCTACAAGTAACGTAGAATACGTATTTCCGAACACTAATGCAATATTTTTCTTCTTTCAATTCAGTTCGCCCATCAGTATATTATTTTGCGGACTTAGTGGAACCAAACTTGTTCAGTGGTTATAAACCGCATCGGCCAAGATTCGTTGGATGTACTAATGCAATCTATTCTTTCTTTAGTCTCTGCGAGTGACGCAACAGGTGATTTGCGATTGGCGCTTTAAGATAGCCTTGCAACCCATACTAGTCAATTGACGCACTGTTCCGAAAATTCGGTAAATGCTAACATTTTTATATATCTACACATTCAATTAATCACAGTGAGAATAAAAACGTATTTGTAGATGCTTCGTAAACTTAAAAAACTTAAATTGTAGTAACTAAAATATCTCATCAGAATCTCGCTTGAACGCGTAGTGGTATTGTATCATCACGCGGTCAGATCTAAATTTGGTCGTTTTAAAGGTAAATTTGTGACACAAAACAAAACAAAAAAGTAGATAGAAAATCTAATTCTTGCGCCACGACTACAACCGCCACGAAAAATCGGGTCGCTGAAACTAAGGTTGATACGGCGCCGGTTGACACTGGAGGTTATGTTGATTTCTATCATCGTCCGCTACATCCGGTTATCCGTAACTTCTGAGTGGCGATGATATGTTTGACGTTGGAATTACACCCAAATACTTCGATAACGTCCCTTTTTTATATTTTGTACGAAATCGTGACACTCTAAGGAATCCATAGCACATTTGATATTGTATAAAAGTTAAGTTTATACATGTTAATTTTCGTTCCGAAGTACGAAATCGGTTAGTTTCCCATAAGAGCCCGTGGATAAGAATTCTTTTTTAAATATTTATTTTCTCGGTAATTTAGTCTATAACCCAGCTTAAAACTTTGCAATCGCATTTCGAAGGGATTCAACTATTATATAAAAAAATGTTAAGGTAGTTATAACGCGAAGGCAAACACGTTAGATACATCCGAATTCTTTATATCTTGTAGTCTGAGTATTCATCTTTTATTTGTGAGGAATTACGAGATACGTTACCGGATATCTAATTAAGTAAATAACTTTTTAAAACATAGTTTTATACATGGCGTTATATGGAGAAATATAAAAAATTGACTTTTGAACAGAGAAAAAAGCATCTCAGAAATGAAATATAATACATCTAAACAGCTCTACGTTTTCGTTAGATCTTAAAGTAACCGATGCGACCATAAAAAGTAGTAGTCACCGGACATTTCAGCGAGTTATTGTGAGTTAATTGCAAGAAATTGCGTTGTGCAAAAACAATCTCTACCAGCTGTTCAAGATGGCGCCGAAGTTTGGCAACGTTGCACATCAGCTATATACGCGACAGTTACCATCGATCGGTATATACTCGTAGTGTTCTGCAATGAAAATGGATGAAAATGATCGCTCGCATCCTAAATTCGACGTAATTAACTGAAATCGAACTTTTTAACCTATCGATACTCTTGAATTTTTCATTTGTTGATCAAATTTGATTTGCGTCGATTCTTCACTGTATCTGGCTTTTTTGTTGCTTGAATGTTGTCGAACCATGTTTTTCTTTTACGCCTAATGAATTGGCTGTTTTTTTCCGCGATCCGCTCTAACGTCGTGTCTTTCTTTTGGAGAATTCGACATGACAGAGCAGATTCGCCAAACAAACTTCGCAAACCTAACCTCGTTTCATGTCGGTAACGTACGATGCCGGTCGAACAGTCGGTCGATATTGCGGTGTTGCCACGATGTGTCGTGTGCTTACAGAGCCAATGGCGGACGAGTCAAGACATAAGTCAAATTAGTTTTAATAACATTATTAAATTAATTACGCACGTGAAAATAATTTCGTAATATGATTGAATGAAACTTTTATATTTTAGAATTTAATTATGGAATATGCAAAAAGAATGAATAATTTTATTCTTCGATGACGATAGTTGCTAGTATCTATGACTCCGGCGTACTGACATAGCTACCTTAAGTCTTAAAGTTCAGAAAGGTTAATGCGCAAGGACTGCCTTAATGTAAGCGCCCTCTGAGGTGGGACTTCAAGTTATACACACGATGCGATCTTATATATTTTTAGACATTTACCTGATTGTCCTGGTTAAATGATCCGATTAGAACCTATAAAACGGACAAAAATCCGATTGAAACCTATTAGAACCGATTAATTTTTAATTGGAATTTTGTCCATTTGATCGGTTTCTATCAGTTTCAATCGGAATTACGAAGCAGGGTGGATGGAGCATGCTCCATTTTTTTCAAATTTTTCATTGCACATTTGGCGCACTTGTGATTTTCTAAAAATTGCTTTAAGAATAGCGTTTAAAAACTTTCGAATGCACGCATCTTCTTGGATATAAGACGTACAGGTTCGCGCATCGAAAAAGCACCGAAAAAATATTCGAACAGCACTGAATGCTTTTCATTTTTTATAAAAATTTTCCATTTTGAGTTATACTTTTATGTACATTTATTTTTTAAATTCTTGAACTCCTCCGAAGCATTGATTTTTAAAATTAATAAACATAAAAAAACGGCTTTTCAAAAACTTGGACTTTTTAATTTTTTCCGTAAAAATATCTAAAATACTAATCATAAAGACGGACATTTTAAGCATACAGGGGAAGTGGGACAATCTTTTTTTCGATTTTTTATGAGAATTTGAAAATTAAATAAAAAATTTAAATCGGATCAAAATTGTCCCACTTTGGGACAAAAATTGGGAGTAGGATATATATTTTTTTTAAATGAGAATTTGCAAAATTAGAAAAAAATTAAACTCTCATAAAAGAACATACAAAAAAAAATAGGAGCAGTTATTTTAACATTGCTATGTTAAAATAACGTAACTAACATTTTTAAACAAAAATTGCATTAAATATCGTACTAATTCATTATTTATGTATATTTTCTCGATAAATTTAGATGTTATATTTTTTCCAATAAGTAGTACGAAAAATTCGCACATGAAAAAATCTATTGTTAAATTTATACATATATATATATATTTATGTAATTACGATTGCAAGTTAAAACTTAAATATTGATAACGTTCTCAGACTTTTTTTGTTTCATGCTAAATTAAAATTACATATGAAAGTTTATTAAAAATGTAAAATATTTACATTGTTTTTTACTTAAGCAATGTTTTTTTTATTGGGGTTACAGATTCATGTAAAGAAAAATGTAACCCCTAAATTTCGAGTAGTTGTAAAGTCATGTTGATTTAAAAAAATATCGTTGAAGTTCAGAAAAAAAGTAAACACAGTAAATGCGTCATATAGAGACAACATGTGCGTATATCGACCCTTTATTACCTTACGCATCGCTGCACCTCAGTAGCTCGAAGCTTTATGCATTTCTATGGAAACCTGCGTTACGACTAACAGTCTGAAACCTCACATAGTTTCGTTGAATTTCATCGTAGTTTTGGTTTTATAATATTCAGAGTTCTTCGTATTAAAAAAAATATATATATATAAATTATAATCATATGCAATGCGCTCTAACGAACGTTCCGAGTATATAAAATCGTCGATTAAGCTGAAGCAACAAGAGGAGGTTATAGAAAAAACGCTGGATAATTTCGTGAATTCCATGAAATTAGAGCCGGGTATTTTAAAGGTGTTGCAGAATGAAAAACATTATTATACATCGGACAGGTAAAATACCCTAAAATAAAAACACAATTCTTATCCCTTCTAATTCTGTTAAGGTAGTTCTGTCATGAATGCAATCCAAACTCATATGCATGGATTTTTGACATGTTGTAATTTAGTTATTCAATTTTACTTGCACAAAATCTTGACGGCTTTTACCGAGTATTTGAATGTACAATTAAAACTTGAAATTCGATCTTTTTACACGGCGCTAACGGGAGAGCTGGAAAAATTGATCTTTAAATCGAAAATTAACATACTTAGATCAAAGATAGAGAAAAAATAAAAAGTACTATGGATTCGCTAATCATTCAGGAATTGATGCATCATGAAAAAAGGTGAAGTCTCCGGAATAATGTTTAATTGAACCAAGGTCAAAGTGCACGATACCGGGCCAAATTACGTTTTCTAACCTAATTATCGTAAAAATGAAGTCAAATCCGCACTAAACATATCAACTATTTACAAATAATCGTTTTACTTTGATTACGACAATTTCGAAGGATTCTCGATTATTTTTGATATTATTATTGAGGCAGTCAAAGTGATGCGTATGATTATTTTTTATTGTCATATAGACTCTGAGATTTATGACTCCAGCGTACCGACAGAACTACCTTAATGTCGAAATCATCTCAGTTTCTCGCCTGCATTGAAGCGCCATCTACTCATATTTTTCGTGAGCGTATGAAAAAATATGTGCTTTGATTTTATCAGATTTTTGTATTTCGCCGAAAGCGCAAAAAATCGGAAAGAAAATCAACATTATTGAAGATACAAAATTGATTATAAATTCTATAAAATTCTATAAATTCTGCCGATTTTTCCAAAAGCGCGAGAGATTAACAAATGTATTTTATTATCATTTTGAAAATTTCAATAATTTTGAAGGTAAAGTCAGTAAATTCGTATAATAAAAAAAATTGTTTCTAAAAGTGTTAAACGATTTATTTACTTTTTTACCAATTTATTAATAACGATATATTATTATTATTCGAACTCAATGATCTCAGTATAAAAAATGTTAACCGATTTATTTACTTTTTACCAATTTATTAATAACTACATATTATTATTATTCGAACTCAATGGTCTCAATATAAAAAATGTTAACCGATTTATTTACTTTTTTACCAATTTATTAATAACTATATATTATTATTATTCGAACTCAATGGTCTCAGTATAAAAAATGTTTGATTATTAAAACCTTTTTTTCTTCTGGAAGTAATGACATTTTTTTCCAATAAAATGCATTCTGAAAGTTCGAAATTAATAAGCTTCAATCGTTTTGCGTTACGACAGAGGAAAATTAACGAATTCGCTTCGTAACTCAGCGTTGGAAATAAAAAAAGATCTGACATCAATAAAATCGGTAATAAACGGTTTGCAAGAGGGTCGTAAAATCGGTAATAATTTTTCATTCATTTTTTACATCACATAACATATCGTTTTCCAGCATAATTAATTTAATTTTTTGTTATATCATGACGCAGATGTAGATAACTTCAAAGGAAAGTTAATCGGCCTCGCGGACAAAATACGGGAATTTAAGAAGAATAGTTCGTTGGAAGATTTGACTCGTGAAGAAATTGAGCTGGATCAATATTTGCACGAATTTTCCTTGAATTCAACAAAGTACGAGACTAGAAACAATTCGGCTAGTTCGGTGATAGATTCGAGAAAATCGTCGAAGAATAAATTTAATTCCTCTACGGATTGTCAAGATTACAGAGATATACGAGATTTTGACGCATTGGTAGCTAAAACTGGTAAGTGCGCGACAATTTTGCCAGACCAGCAAATCTTTTGCTAATATAATAACAACATTGCGTTAGTGGCAGAAAAATTTTTTAGACCACATTTTTTTTTTCTTTTTTATTTGTAAAAAAACAAATTAAAAAGAAAAAGACTTTTTGTCTTTTTCTTTTTTAAATAAATTTAATTTTTTTTATTTCCTTTATTTTTCTTTCTTGTTTACTTTTACTTTTTCTTTAATTATTGAAAAACAATCTTCAGCATGGATTTTTCTTCTCATGTATTTTTTCTCTTTTTCATAAATTGTTGGACAAATTATTTTTTTAGGATTTCATAGGTTCTAATAAATTTTAATGAACTAACAAATAAATACACCGGCACACAAAAAAACAAAAGTGATCTGTACATTTGACCAGACCCACCTAGTGTTATGTATTTCGATGCGCTGAATCCGAATCCGAGGTTCGTTTGACCCGTACACCCCCAAAATTTCGAGCAAATTGCAAAAAAACCACTAAAAATTGCTAAAAATTGCTAAAAACTGTAATTATGCAAACGGAAAAATTTTTCGCGAACTAGATCAAGTATGTTTCTTATGTATTTCGATGTGCTGAATCCGAATCTAAAGTTGGCTTAGCTCGTCGACCCCCAAATTTAGAGTAAATTGCAAAAATCCGCTGAAAATCGCTAAAAATTGTAAAAATGGCAATTATGCAAACGAAATTTTTTTTCTCGAACTAGATCAAGTATGATTCTTACGTATTTCGATCCGCTGAATCTAAATCTCAAATTGATTTAGCTAGCAAACCCTCCGAATTTGGAGTAAATCGCGAAAAACTGCTTTAAATCGCTAAAAAATCATGAAAAATTGCGATTATGTTAATGAAAAAAAATTTGTAGACTCGGATCGAGTAGGATTTTTATGTAATTTGATCTGCTGAATCCGAATCTGAAGTTTATTTGGACCATTAACCCTCCAAAATCTAAGTAAATCGTAAAAAAACGAATAAATTGCAAAAAATTGCTGTTATAAAAATAGAAAAAAATGTATTAAACACGATTAAATACGTTTCTTGTATTTCTGATGCATGAAACACAAGTTTAAAATCTGTAAAAAATTGTATAAAAACAGAATGAAGAGAACGATTTTCATGGACTTTTCAAACTGTTTTTCGTTTGTATCGAATTCTTTTGTCTTCAAATGATCTGCGCAGTGGGTTCCTCTTTCGTTTCGTATTCTCTCTCGGCATTTCCCTTTTCAGTGTCCAGCAAAAATCTGCCATCATGTTGATATTCCAATTTCCTTGATACCTAGTCTCCATCTCACTTATGTCTTGATGGAATCGTTCTCCCTGTTCTTCACTATAGTCTCCAAGATTGTCAGGAAATTGGTCGATGTGAGAATGTAGAAAGTGTAGTTTAAGATTCATTAAGCAACCTAAACTTTTGTAATTTGTCAGCAATTCTTCCACTAAAGTCCTGTAATTTTCACTTTTATTATTTCCCAAAAAGTTTTGAGAAACATTTTTAAAACTTACCCAAGCTGCTCTCTCCTTCTCATTCATTTTTCCAACAAAATTTGCGTCCTGAAATAAAGTCCGAATTTGGGGTCCATTAAAAATTCCTTCTTTTAATTTTGCATCACTTATTGCAGGAAACTTTTCTCTCAAGTACTGGAAACAATCACCATCTTTGTCCAGAGCTTTGACGTACTGTTTTATGAGACCGAGCTTGATGTGAAGTGGTGGTAGCAAATATTTTGAAGGCTGAATCAATGGTGTTTGTATAACATTTTGAGTACCTGGTTTAAATTCCTCTCTTGTTGGCCATTCTTTCTTCACATAGTGATTTTTTCTGTCTCTGCTATCCCACAAACATAGATAGCAGGGATATTTTGTAAATCCTGATTGTTGACCTAAAATAAGTGTTGCAATTTTTAGATCCCCACAAATGTTCCATTGATGTTCTGAATACTTTATTTTATCCAATACAATTTGTAAGTTTTTATAGGTCTCTTTTAGTTTAGTCGAATGAGCTATTGGAATCGGCGCATATGTGTTTCCAACATGAAGCAAAACAGCTTTGAGACTTCTAGTTGATGAATCAATAAAGAGTCTCCACTCATCGTCTCTATAGATATTAGGTTTTAATTCATCAACCAAGCCTTTAATATCTGAACAGTACACCACCGAGTTCTCATCGTCTTTTGTAAAAAACTGCCGGAAGTTCTTTTCCCTATTTCGATAAAAGTAAGCCGTTACTCCTTTGGCTAACAAATTTTTTTCTTTCAATCTTGCCGCTAGTAATTCAGCTTCATCTTTAGGTAATCCTAAATCTCGTACAAGATCATTGAGTTCTGCTCAGCTAAATGTTTCAGGGTCTTTTGTTTTCCCATCTGGCATGTACTTATCATCCTCGGAACTTTCGTCTTCGGAGACTTTTTCTTGCACTTCTTCTTCTTCCATTTGCACGCCTTCTTCTTCTACTTCCATCTCTTCAGTAGCCACAATTTCATCTACGACTACTGTTTTCTGTGGTTTAATAGCTGATGAAACATTGGCATACTGTATTTTATTTCTAGTATGCGAGGTAAAACCAGCAATTTCAGTCATACAAAAATAACAGTTTTCTGAACTTGTTGGTGAAGACCAGATCATTGGGATTGTAAATTTCAGATTTTCTCTTTTTTTGGCCTTTTCCCATCGTGTCAACATGATGTTACATCGACCACAAAAAAAATGTGGGATCCAGGCCGCATCCAAATTTGTAATTTGGATACTAAAGCATTCCTCATAATTTTTTTTTAATTTGTCGGATAACCGTCTACGGTATTTTGCCAATTCAAATTCCCCACAAACATAACAAAATGAATCAGGACTTTTATTACATAGATGGGAATTACTTCTTGTAATAGTATACTCTCCAGTAGCCAAGTTTCCCACTACCGAAGAGCTGCAGTCGTGTGATGACGACGCCTGCGGGCCTGCTTTCTCACCCTGACCAGACGCCGATACTGGGTTTCCGGATCCCTGCATCGTAAAGTACTTATCACTTGTACCTGCCATGACGGCATACACGCCGTTAACCCAGGGACTCTGCCAAATGGTTCTGTTGCCCACCGTCACCACGTGGAGGTGCCCTGGTCGCAGGTACAAGCGATCATGCCTTCGAAGGTCAAACGCAAAATCTCAAAGTAGATGTGCTCTCATCTATGTAGATTTTGGAGGGTTAATGGTCCAAGTAAACTTCAGATTCGGATTCAACAGATCAAATTACATAAAAATCCTACTCGATCCGAGTCTACAACATTTTTTTCATTAAAATAATCGCAATTTTTCATGATTTTTTAGCGATTTAAAGCAGTTTTTCGCGATTTACTTTAAATTTGGAGGGTTTTCTAGCTAAATCAATTTGAGATTTAGATTCAGCGGATCGAAATACATAAGGAATATACTTGATCTAGTTCAAGAAATTTTTTTTTCGTTTGCATAACTGCAATTTTTACGATTTTTAGCGATTTTCAGCGGTTTTTTGCAATTTACTCTAAATTTGGGGGATCGACGAGCTAAGCCAACTTTAGATTCGGATTCAGCACATCGAAATACATAAGAAACATACTTGAACTAGTTCGGGAAAAATTTTTCCGTTTGCAAAATTACAGTTTTTTGCGATTTTTAGCCATTTTTAGTGGTTTTTTGCAATTTACTCGAAATTTTGGGGGTGTACGGGTCAAACGGACCTCGGATTCGGATTCAGCGCATCGAAATACATGACTCTAGGTGGGTCTGGTCAAATGTACAGACCACTTTTGTTTTTTTGTGTGCCGGTGATATTTTTGCTACAATAAAAAAAACGTGCTTTCCAGTTTCATCTATTTATATCTCTTAATTAATTAAATATTTTTTCATGTTTATTTGATAAAAAAAAAAAAGAAAAAAGGCTGGAAAGTAGAACTTTGCAAATTGCTTCTTCATTATTGTTGGATTTTTACAAATCTACCTCTATGAGGAAGCATGTTAATCTATTTTGGCTTCCTCATAGAGGAAGGTTTGTAAAAATCCAACAATAATGAGGAAGCAATTTGCAAAGTTCTACTTTGCAGCCTTGTTTATATTGGCGAAAAGTGTTTGCAATTCCCTCCCATTTTTCGAAAACTTATTTGACCTCAGCTTAATGCGCAAGGACTACCTTAATCGAAATAACGAAAACGGAGTTTATCCTCCTCTTTTGTGTAAATTTTCATCTCGATTCCTCACGCCGTTCGAGAGTTATGAGCAATTCTATTTTGGGACAAGCGATCATTATAAATTTTAAAAAATAAAAATTATATATGAAGCAATGTGTAAAGTTCTAATTTGCATTCTTATTTCCATTGAGTACAAACTTTTGTCTCGCATTATCAACTTTTGCTGATGCTAGAGCGAAAATCGTTTTTTTTTTTTTTGTAAATTTCAAAATGTCGTAAAATCTGAACCACTTTACCGATCATCGTCAAATTTGGTACATGGCATAGCTGCATGTTCCTTTTCGTCTGTAAAAAATTTCGGTTAAATTGGTGAAATTCGACGTGATTTATAAAAAAAATGATTTTTTTCGAAAAATTCAAACATCTATAAAATCTGAACCGCTTTACCGATTTCGCCCAAATGCAATGCCAAACAACATTGAACGTATATTTATTTATAAACAACTATTTAGCAAAATCGTCTAATTTTTACGAAAGTTAGAGCAACCACGCCCTTTTTTCAAAAAATTAAAAGTACCATAAAATCAAAATGGCTGATTTTTTTTTTTTCAAAAATCTTAACAATCAAAGCGGGGCAAATACTCCACTTTCGTGCCGAATTTGAGCCATATCGCTTGAACGGTTACTGAGTAATAGTTCATCGAATTTTCGGAGCCCAGGACAAACACACACATACATACGGACATTTTTTCTAAACGACTTTTCTCGACGTTTTGGACAATTCTAAGCACACTGGCATGAAAATCTCGAAATTTTTTTTTCATGAAAACAAAGCTTCTTCTATGAGGAAGCAATTAAACGATAAACATTACAAATATAATGATCATTCGTCTTTGACTTTTATTTCTCATTATGTAACTTTTAAGAGTTTTCATTGTATTAGTAAATCATTTTTTTTCTTTATAGGGCACACACAAAATTGGAGCGAAGAAGATCATCTATTCTTCCTTAAGGTTCGAAAAACTTCGCACAACGTTCCAGCGATGGTCGCTACAATAAGAAAAAAATGTCCCGATTTATCGGCCGAGCGAATAGTGAATCACGAAGCGTGGTACAAAATATATCTCGATTTGCGTGAAAAGCAGCGAAGAATTATCAAAGAATGGCGCAACAAGATAGAAATGGAAAAAAAACACAAAGTTGAAAATACGAAAGACTCGACGAATGAGAAAAAATCCTTGAATAAAAAGGAAAAAAAATTAGTTTCGGAAAATGTCACCGAAGAATCGGATCCAAATGAGGATTTCTTAAAGAGGGATGCAAAATTTTCCAAAGCTAGAGACTCATCCACGAATTGTAAGAAAGAAATAGTTGCTCAATGGCGAACTAATAAAAAAAACGCTCAAGCCCAAGAAAACGAACAGAAAAAATCCGAATTGGAATCGCGACAAGCTCAAAAAGAAAATCGTCGATTAGAGCGAGCGAAACGGCTTAAGGAAGCAGTTTCCGCGTACAAAGAAAAAAAGATGGAAAATTTCACGTCAAGTTCTACGACAAGTGGCACTGATTCGGATAGAATGTCGAAATCCGAGAACATAAAATTAATTAAGTCTTTCAGGTAATGATTTTTTAGCATCTTAAGGGTGACGTCTTTATCTTAACTTTTATCAGTAATAAATTATTTTAAAAATTCGTGCTACTATATTTTTTTGAATCTCAAATTGTGTCAACATAAAAAATTGTAGGAATCTAATTTTCGAAAAATAAAACATTTTAATATACAATTTTTTAAAAATAAAACATTTTAATATACAATTTTTTAAAAATAAACCATTTTAATATACAATTTCTAAAAAATAAACCATTTTTATATACAATTTTTTTAAATAAAATATTTTTATATACAATTTTTAAAAAACATTTACATTATTTTAAAATTCTTTATACATTTTTTACGTACTGGCGCATAAAAAACTAAGACAGAAAAACATTTTTTGTCTCAAACGAAATTGTTAACGATTTTATATATTTTGTTTAAAGGCGTCAAGATGACGAATTTTTGGAGAGAAGAAAAGTTTTGTTAGCCTCGAAAAAGTCAAATTCGAGCGCTCTCGTTCGGCAAACAATGAAAACAAAGTCCAGCGGAAATTCGACTTTACTAAAACCCACAAAGGGATGGCTCGAAAAATGCAAACAGGAAGAGAATTTAGAACAACCACAACAAATTTTATTCGTCAAGGATATCCCCAAACTGTAAGTTATTTCTAACTATTGTAGTGAGCATGAAATATCTCACTGTGTTATTTATTTTTCAGCGCCACGTGTAATTGGAGAAATCGGGAATCCTCTTGAAATTCTAGAAGACATCAATCTAAAATTTAACTTGAGTCGAATTATGCTTTAAAAAACGATATGAACAAAGTCGACATTTTCCATTCAGTATTAAATATGCGCGGTTTTTTTTTCTTAAATATATATCTTTTCGTAATTTTTTAATTTTTATTTTCTATCGAAATTGTTATCTTCTTATGTGCAAATCAACAATTTATTACAGACTTTTAAATACAATTGAATAACCCAACAATCAGAATTTGTCTCTACGTTCACAGTTTCCCTTAAGAGAATAAACTTTTTAAATTTCAAAAATTATTGATACATTTTTTCATGTTTAAGTTCATTTATCGCTTCAAAAACTGCATTTTTTCCCCCATGCAATTGTACAAAGACGAAATGTTAGAAACAAAGTTTTAACAAAGTACCTGAGGTAAACGGCCCAGTTTGTGACACCTTTAGAGCAGTGGGGTAGATTTTCTGTTATTTACAGATGCGTGATATTGTTAAACTGAAAATGAACGTTTTTAGTACGTGCATTAAGACCGTCTGAAACAGATTAGACTATTTTTCAAAGGCAAAATGTTGAAAGTATTAATAAAAACATTATTTAAATATTGCTTGTCTACTGCCGGGGTTCCTGGCCCTGCAAAACCACTCAGGTGGCTCCTTCTGACTCCTATCCGGGTTTTTCGAACTCCTATTTGGAAAAAATATCGATAATTAAATGAAAACGAAACCATAATAACGATAAATGTTGAAATTTATAGAGTATTCAATCCTAAACTAATTTTCAGCAACAAGTCAAAATCGTAAATATTGGGAGGGTCAGCAACCGCGTCAATAACCACAATTACGTTGGGAGTTATTGACCCTGCGAGTTTACGGGAAAAACTAATCAATAGCTTAAGTATTCTATTTCTTGTCGATAAAGCTAATTATTGTGATCATTTTCATATAATTGTTATGTTGTATTATACTTACTTAAGGGTGGAAACGATCAAATACGCGGCCGATGCAGCTAGTGAGCTCCGTTTAGGAATGGCGGTTCGAACTCACTGAGACGCAATACCACGGCTTTCACCGGTGAAATGTATTTCTAAATAATTTGTTACGAAATTTGTTTATTGCAGAAAAAAACTCAATCTCCCGAGATGCACTCCTGGTTACATGGTCAGAATCGAGACTGGGTCCTCTACATTAGACAGACTAATAGTCAAACGAGCCGTCAATTTTTGGATTAAATTATTAAGGATGAGATGAGGTTTAAGATTTCTGCATATTCATAATAAAATTTTGGCAAGCTATATCTTTCGAATTACGATATCAAGAAAAAAACTAAAAAGTAGAAAATGTTCGTTTTCGTATTCTCTGGTGGACGATTTTTTAAATTTTTTTTAAAGTCCAAAATTAAGGGAGTTGTTCTTGATTTAGTACTTTGGCAAGCTATATCTTTCGAACTATGATATCAAGAAAAAACCTAAAAAGTAGAAAATGTTCGTTTTCGTATTCTCTGATGGACGATTTTTTCATTTTTTTTTAAATATAAAATTAAGGGAGTTGTTCTTGATTTAGTACTTTGGCAAGCCATATCTTTCGAGCTATGATATCGAGAAAAAAACTGAAACGTAGTAAATTTTTGTCTTCGTATTCTCTGATGGACGATTTTTTTTATTTTTTTTAAGGACAAAATTAAGGGAGTTGTTCTTGATTTAGTACTTTGGCAAGCTATATCTTTCGAACTATGATATCGAGAAAAAGACTAAAAAGTACGAAATGTTCGTTTTCGTATTGTCTGGTGGACAATTTTTTCATTTTTTTTAAGCCCAAAAGTAAGGGAGTTGTTCTTGATTTAGTACTTTGGCAAGACATATCTTTCGAGCTATGATATCGAGAAAAAAACTAAAAAGTAGAAAATGTTCGTTTTCGTATTCTCTAGTGGACGATTTTTTCATTCGAAGTAGTTTACTTCGCGGATAAAAAACTCCCTTAATTTTGGACTTAATTTTTTTTAAATCGTCCATCAGAGAATCCGACAACAAACATATTCTTTTCAGTTTCTTCCGCGGAGCTTGAACTTAAAAGTTATAGCTTGCTAAAATATAAAAACCACAACAACACCCTTAATTTTGGACAAAAAAAATGTAATCGTCTGTTAGAGAATACGACAACGAACATTTACTACTATTCAGTTTTTTCCGCGGAGCTTTTAAGAGTTGTAGCTTGCCAAAATACTAAATCAAAAACAAATTCCTTAATTCTGGACTTAAAAAGAAATAAAAAAATTGTCCATCAGAGAATACGAAAGCGAACATTTTCTACTTTTTAGTTTTTTTCTCGATATTATAGTTCGAAAGATATAGCTTGCCAAAGTACTGAATCAAGAACAACTCCCTTAATTTTGGACTTAAAAAAAAATAAAAAAATCGTCCACCAGAGAATACGAAAACGAACATTTTCTACTTTTTAGTTTTTTTCTCGATATTATAGTTTGAAAGATATAGCTTGCCAAAGTACTGAATCAAGAACAACTACCTTAATTTTGGACTTAAAAAAAAAATAAAAAATCGTCCACCAGAGAATACGGAAACGAACATTTTCTACTTTTTAGTTTTTTTCTTGATATCGTAATTTGAAAGATATAGCTTGCCAAAGTTTTATTTTGAATATACAGAAATCTTAAACCTCATAAGGATGAGCCCTGACCGGTATCCCCGATTATGCCTAGACTCTTTAATTAGACTCGACGCTTCGCACGGCAATGACCTGAAACGAAATTGGTACACATCTCTCAAATCAATCCTCGTCACATATAATTTTGCCCATGTCATCGACAACCCCGACACTAAGAATTTAGAAAATGCCCCAGAACCGCTCCAAAGGAACATAATAAATGATAGTTTTAGATCTGATATATTACGAATACAGGCTTCGACTTACGCTCCAACGTATAAATACATTAAGCAAACCGACGAACTAAACTGCGAGCAATATTTATTAGAAATGCAACCCTTAAACTTTGTTAGAGCTGTCGCCCAATGCAGATTGTCCGGTAGAAATGCACTCGTCTTTAAAATTAATAACATTACCTATAAAATCAAAGAAGACGAAATATGCCTAATCTGTTATCAAAATGTAAAGGAAACCATGAAACATTTTCTATGTGAATGTCCGACGTACGCCCCGTACAGAAACCAATTTATTAGAGGTGCAACCTACCCGGAAGTCCTTCAAATTAGGAACAGCGATGCATCACGAAAGTTATTCTTATATATTAAAGCAAGCTGTATTCTGCACGCGTTCGCACTAAACGAATAATATTATCGTTTCACTACATGTACATACCTTTGTAATAGGCAGTTGCCTGCAATACAAAATAAATATTCTATTCTATTCTATTGCAGAAAAAAACTATCGAGAAAGCTCTTTAATTTGGCGATAATAAGGTTAAAATTCGACGTAAATTACATTTATGACAGTGTAAAATAGCTATCGGGGGTCACAAACCGAGGCAGGGTCACAAACAGGGCCTTACGAGTACAAACATCAGTGTAAAAAAAATTATAAATTTCAAAACAATATTTTTTTTTCTTATTACAAAATATATTTCAATGTACCGCATTTTACGGTATCCTCAACATGTAATCAAGATTTGCAAATCTCTGGTGATAGTCACAGTTGCAGCTGTGAAATTCTTCTTTCAATTTCAAACAATTCATCGATATCTTTATTTTTCCTCAC
Organism: Ephialtes manifestator; assembly: GCA_963970395.1. Classification (NCBI taxonomy): domain Eukaryota; kingdom Metazoa; phylum Arthropoda; class Insecta; order Hymenoptera; family Ichneumonidae; genus Ephialtes; species Ephialtes manifestator. Next base: position 20,721,998 of record OZ019980.1, read on the forward strand.
TGCCAAAACCCGCAGAGCTTCAGCGATTAAATTCGGTTGGGTGGCAATGATGGACTTAAAGCCCGCAGTGCCCATAACTTCTTCAGTGTGTCTGTTAATGAAACTTATAGACTGAGCCTTTAGTTCATCGGCGCAGTGAAGATCGGCAAGCATCAAACATTCCGCTGCATTGTCGATTGCAAGATTCTCACAAAGAACCTTCTCGCTAAGAGCTTTGAGTCTCTTGAGGTCGTATTTGTCCGCCGCCGCTAGGAGGCCGTCCGCCATTTTGTCGAGATTCTTCACTTTACCCGTGTAAATAAATCGCAGCATCTCCTCGAATACATCGGAATCCATTTCGCTTATCTCCACCCGATTTTTCTTCAACTCTGTCATATCGTGCTCGAACATCGCTGAAAAAACTGGACTGCGTGCAATCAGAATTGCTTTGTGCGCTCGAAACTCCCTCTCGCGGACGGCGAGCGTAACGTCAGAAAATTTTTCATTTTCCAGCAAAACACCGAGATCATCCAACGCTCGGCATTTTGGAATTTGGTACGATGATATTTCGCTGTTTCTGCGCGAAACATTCAGGACTTCCGATACGATACTAATCTCGCAGCATAGTGTGAGTTTATCGTCCGGCAACAATTCATTCTTCTGGCTCATCAGCGTACCTAAATATTTAAAAACACTGCGAAATTATACAACAAAAAATAAATATTTTTCGCATTATTTGATTGACAGTTATCACGTTAATTGGTGGTGAAAAACTTTTTGTAATAAGTTCAAAAACTTCATTTTTGTTTTCTAGTAAGAAGAGTAATAGAAAGGCAGAGTTTGTGAGACAATAATAAATATTTAACAATGATTGAATTTGTCAGCTCGAAAAATTCTCGATTTTGTTAGAATTTATTATGCAAATACTAAGGGAAAAGTTTGGGCATAATAAATTCTAATAAAATCAAGTATTTCTGAAATTCAAAGCAGAAAATTCTCTTAATGAATAAAATCATGAAAAATAAATTCGTGAAATTAAAGCTTCAAATATAAGGAAGAAATACAGTAAAAAAAAGGTCGGATTTACCGTCCACATTTTAAAATCGTACCTCGGTTGAAAAATTTCGTGTATCCATGAGATTCGCTTGATTTCCCTCTGACAAACGTGTGGGCTCGTTGTATTTCCATGGCGTTTGTTTTCATCATGTTCGTGTCAATAATAGAAAATCGAAATTTCGCTTTGACTTCAGGTGTTTTAGAATCAACGAGACTGAGAAAAAGGGATAAATAATTTTGGCTTTCCTCACTGTGGCCCTTAGGGTACATATCCAAACACCATTTGAGTTCGCCGTTCATTCCGACCGTGAATAGCGGCGATTGTAGCATTTCGCCCAATTCTTCCGGGCAAAAACTGAAGTTACTTATAGTCCATACGTAGCTAAATTGCACAACTTTCACTTGAGTTAAACCCCATTTTCCAATAATTTCAGAGTTCACTTCGGACACTGGATGGTTTGTTGCACTGTTGAATGGCATGTTACTTCCGGTTGCTTTATGAATTTAAGAGGTTCGAAACGATATCCTGAGATTTTATATTCACAATAACTTACAGCGTTCAAGAGCCACGTATGACTTTTCTAGACAACGGACGAAAGCGAATTGCCTAACAATTTATAATTGAGTCGAATGCTTGATGCTTGTATGCCTGAATATGCAGATGAAAGAAAAAAATTCACATGTTGAATATGAAAACTTGTTGCTAACCGTTTTAATATTATTCCATAGCAACTACGCATGAGACTGACTAATCATTATTCTCGGCATAGCGTTGCACACAAAGGCTATTAAACGCTCAGTGCACAGACAGTAACTTGGAAATTGAACATTAGGTCGGTCCTGAAAACAGCTATTTTTAAAGCTGCTTGAATAATAAGGTCTTTAGATGGGCTCAAAAAAAATTGTTCCTGTTTGATTCATAAAACCATTGTTTATACTATAAACTATGATTTTATGATATTAAACCTTATAAGAGGAAAATTTGTAATATTGAGGGGTGTGCAGGTAGCATTTTATGTCGGTTCGGGTCGGGTAATTTTTCGAGTACCCGAAACCTTTCAATTACTCGGGTTCAATCGGGTACCCGTCGCGTTTGGGTACCAGAATAACACTTGAAAATTTGCTATGACTTCAAGATTCGTATCGTTTATCTAATATATATTTCTGAAAAATGTTTGTCTGTTTGTCCCAATCCGACGCCGGGCGTTCCGAGCTATAGAAAATTAAAAAAGCCTGCAAAGTCGAACCTTGCAAATTGCTTCCTCAGTATTTTACACTTTTAGCAAAGCTACCTCTATGAGGAAGAATGTTGATCAATTTTGGCTTCCTCATAGAGGAAGCTTTGCTAAAAGTGTAAAATACTGAGGAAGCAATTTGCAAGGTTCGACTTTGCAGGCTTGTTTTTTATACCTTGTGTCTCTTTTGCAGAGGTGTTTTATACAGCTATAAATCACCTCTGCAAACACCGTTACATCTAATTTTGATTAGATACAAATTTTTGTCGTACTTTCTCAACTTTTCCGGAAGTTATAGCGAAAATCTACATTTTTTTTTAAATGAAAAATGGTGTAAAATCCGAACGACTTTACCGATCATCACCAAATTTGGTACATGGCATTTCTGAATGTTATTTTTCGTCTGTACAAAGTTTCTGTTCATTTGTTGAAATTCGACGTAATTTAGATCAAAATCTATTTTTTTCGAAAAATTCAAAATTCTATAAAATCCGAACCGCTTTACCGATTTCGTCGAAATTCAATACCATACAACATTGAACGTATCTTCAGTTATGAAGAACTATTTAGCCAAATCGGCGAACTTTTACGAAAGTTAGAGCGACCACGCCCTTTTTTCAACAAATTAAAATCAACATAAAATCTTAATGACTTCACATATTTTGGCAAAAATCACAACATTCAAAGAGGAGCAGCTACTCTACTTGCGTGCCAAATTTAAGCCGGATCGCTGGAACGGTTACCGAGTGAGAGGAGATTGAATTTTCGAAGCCCAGCACACACACACACACACACACACACACACACACACACACACACACACACACACACACACACACACACACACACACACACGCACGCACGCACGCACGCACGCACGCACGCACGCACGCACGCACGCACGCACGCACGCACGCACGCACGCACGCACGCACGCACGCACGCACGCACGCACGCACGCACGCACGCACGCACGCACGCACGCACGCACGCACGCACGCACGCACGCACGCACGCACGCACGCACGCACGCACGCACGCACGCACGCACGCACGCACGCACGCACGCACGCACGCACGCACGCACGCACGCACGCACGCACGCACGCACGCACGCACGCACGCACGCACGCACGCACGCACGCACGCACGCACGCACGCACGCACGCACGCACGCACGCACGCACGCACGCACGCACGCACGCACGCACGCACGCACGCACGCACGCACGCACGCACGCACGCACGCACGCACGCACGCACGCACGCACGCACGCACGCACGCACGCACGCACGCACGCACGCACGCACGCACGCACGCACGCACGCACGCACGCACGCACGCACGCACGCACGCACGCACGCACGCACGCACGCACGCACGCACGCACGCACGCACGCACGCACGCACGCACGCACGCACGCACGCACGCACGCACGCACGCACGCACGCACGCACACACGCACACACACACACACACACACACACACACACACACACACACACACACACACACACACACACACACACACATACATACATACGGACATTTTTTCTAAACCACTTTTCTCGACATTTTAGGTGATTCTAAGCATACTGACATGAAAATCTCGAAAAAAAAAAATTTCATGAAAACAAAGCTTCCTCTATGAGGAAGCAAAAAAGGTATTTCTGGCGCGTTGTGGATATATATGCTCTCTATCTCTATAATAAGTATAGAAAGGACGGGCCAGAGGGATCAGCGTTGCCAGTTTAGTACAATTGTACTAAATCTAGTACATTCCCCTGCGATTTAGTACGTTAGTACGTCTTTCGTAAATCTAGTACGTATTCGTATTTTTCAGTGCGTTAGTACACGCGACATGAAAGTAATTTTTTATTGTCATGTAATTCCGCTTTCCAAACATCGCATCATCTTAAAATGGTCTTAAAAGTTCTCGTTTGTTCTCAAATGTCAATTGTACATTTCACTCACTCACTTAGTAACGTTGTCAGCTTCAACACTGTTGTAACGTGTAACTGTAATAGTAAATCTAGAACGGCTATTTTTTGGGAGCGTATAAATTTTAAAGACGATAGATTTTTGGAGATTTAGAAAATGAAGAAATGGCAGTGAACCGAAGGAATAAATCAGGTGCAAACGAGGGAACCACAAAAAAAAAGCTAAGAAAAAGCGAAAAAAGAATCAAAAGAAATTATGACTATGATTTTCGGTATTTTCTTCGCGTCATCCTGGCTACTCCTTGTGCTCTTTTTCTCGCCCGTCCCTTGACATTTTCCATTTCGCCCTGAGGATTCGGTTTTACTTTTCTCTCGTCTATCCCTGCCTTTTCCCTTTAGCATGTCTAATACCTGTTTCTGGCTATTTTGGCTGATTTTCTCTCTCCTTTGTTCCTGGTAATTTTTTTAAAAATTTGTCTTTCTCTTCAACCCGGCTTTTTCTTGTGGTCTTTCTCTTGCTCGCCTCTGGCTATTCATTTCGGTTCTGCTATCGCTTGTCCCTGGCGATTCCTTATAGTTTAACTCTCGCGATTATCTTGTCCCTGTCTTTTTATGTTTTCTCTAAGATGTACACCTACCCTGTTAAAGAATTGAATTTTTTATTTAATGTTTGATACGTTTCCACCCTGGTCTGGGTCCTGTTCGCTCATTTACTTTTATTTTAATTATGAAGTCGAGTGTTAGTGTTGTTTTGCTTGTGACTTGGTACATTCTTGTGACTCTGGTCACCTGGCTCTCTGGCCCGTGTTTTCTGCTCACTATTGTAGGTTACCTTTGTTGTGCCCAGAATTATTTAAGGAACATGTTCAGTGCACCGCTTAAGCTTCGCCACGGAGCGAGCTAGAAATACGAAACCACGTTTATTCGTCAGAAGTTTTTGGAGCAATTGGGCAATCGAACGATTTCGAAAGAGCTCGCGCTTTGACTCAGCGCGGAGTCGGTATCGTTCGATGAAGCAATGTACGCGGAAGCAATAAATGCATACGCACCGATTTTCGGCAAATTGCTGGGAATTAATCGGGAATAAGTTTAGTCTTCAATCGAACATCAAAGTGACCAGTCGGTCTCGGGTCAGACTCGCCCATAAGTACCAGAATCGAGACGAGCTCGATATTGTAATACACTATATTGTTATTTGTTTAAATAAATCTTCTTAACTTTGCGTTATTTACTTGAGTCCAACTCTTTATTGGCAAACGATCCCAATAAATAAAATATATGTTAAATTGACCCCCCTGCGGGCATAACACCTTATATTCGATGTTTACACTGATGTAAGGCAACACTACATTTTTCTTATGACATGGGCCAGAGAGCCCGGTGAGCAGAAACACAACAAAACAACATTAACACTCGACTTCATAATTAAAATAAAAGTAAATGAGCGAACAGGACCCAGACCAGGGTCGAAACGTACCAAACATTAAATAAAGAATTCAATTCTTTAACCGGGCCGCCAGAAGCCGACAATCCTTCATCATCATTATCATTCCGGCCACAGCAGCAAACAACAAAAGATGTACACCTACTACTTTCGTCAAGTCGACAGAAAACTAATGAAATAGCAAACTAAAACTACATGTTAATGTTTCTGAGCTAATTTGAACTCGCTACAGAATTTGGTACACAACAATCACATTCAGTACGTTTGGGCTCTGGTGTCTAGTACGCAACACGATTTCTCTCTGGCAACGCTGAGAGGGATAGAGAGGATAGAAAGGACAAGATAGTGGGAACAGAGAAGATGGAAAGAACAATTCACAATGTTGCCCTAACTTTAGCAATAATAAGTACATAGTTTTGTCATAATCTGCAATGTGGTTCAAATTTCTCAGAATTTCACAATGGTATGCATTCCTAACGCCAAAATTCACATGGCCGAAAATCATAATCACGAAAAAACAAAACACGGCACAGTTTGTTTGCACTTAAGTGCGAATTTATGATCGATCTTGAGATCGCACTTAACATCAATCTTAAGATCGAACTTGCTTGAGGGCTGTTGATCGATCTTAAGTTCGACCTTGAGTTCGATCTCAAGTTCGGTCTTAAGTTCGATCTCAAGTTCTTGAGATTAAACTGAGTTCGAACTTAATATCGATCTCAAGACCTATCTTAAGAACGAACTTCAAGTCTTAGGCTTACAAAATAAATGAAGGGATGCATAAATCGTTTCACAAGACTCCGAAGGCGCATTGATTTATGATTTTGTTTTTCCAAGCTAACCGTATTAAATATGTCAGCAAAAAAGATAATTAGATTTTCGACAAGCGAGAAAATGATTTTTTCGAAAATCTATCACCGACATAATGGTCGCAGATTTCGGAGGAATTTAACAGCCATTCTGCCATTGTCGCGAAACTTTGTATATCTCATTCGTGTTCATCGTTTTATATCACATTGACCTTGGTGATTTCGATGATAATAATGCCAAGAAGTTAGTAACGAGATTAAAAGAAAGTTGTTGTCAAAAGAATTATAAGTGTATCCTTTTTCCCTCATTTTCAATTAATTTCTTGATTCTACAGAATCCATATGAAAATTTTTGCAGCAATTTCTTCCATTCTAAAACGTATTTATACAAATGGATGTAAAGATACGAATAACATTGAATATGTTTTCGTTGCTACATTTCACATTACACTCAAGACGAATTCTGTGGGTAATTGTACAAATATATCATGACTAGAAAAAAAAATCAAAAAGCCATTAACTACGGTTAAATCTTCAGAGTTTTCAAATCTGACTCCCTTATTGTGTGTGTGAACTCCAATTTAGGCGAAAGTTCGAACTTGAGTTCAGACCCAAGTTTGATCTTAAATCCGAACTCAAGATCACGCTGAAAATCGAACTTAAGTTCAGACTCAAGTTTAAACTTAAGATTGAGCTTAAGAACCCAATCAGATTCGGAAAAAAGTTCAATCTTAAGATTGATCTCAAGATCAATCTTTAGTATTGTATTAAACGACATCTTAAGTTCCAACTCAAGTCAAAACAGCTTACGCTGTCTTTTGTTTCGGTGTTGCGAATTTCGGAGATATGAATGCATACCTTCACAATGCCTGATAACCAAATACATTACGCGAAAGCTATGCGAGCGCGCGAGCCACAATAACCTACTAGTTAATTATATAGGAAGATTGTACAAAAAAATACAACAAAATAACGGTTTTTAACAATTATCTTGTCAATGACAACCGGATAAAATGTTGAGATTGGCGTGCAGATTTTCAACAACTCGTTATAGTTCATTCAGTTTTATTTCCTTGATTTTATCGTTATTCAAATTTTATCGATCCGTGTTCTCCAGTGTTTAGCGTATTATTACGACTACATTGTCACGTTTTATTTGATTGCACGGTAATTCATAAGTTTATGTAATTTTTTCGTTCGATTCTGTTACTACGGCAAAAAAAAACTCGCTCTCGTCTCGTACACGTCGGGTTGTGGTAATAAATTATTTTGAACCCGACATTCACGAGTACCCGAAAAAGTCGGGACTCTCACACCCCTAGTAATATTCAACCTCATTTCGTTTTTCAATACTTTTCTATCCATTTTGCACAAGCAATTTTTTACATGATTTTCGAATAGTAAATATAAAAATTAGTGTGGACTGGTTTGTTTTCGATTTCGTTGGAACGATAACGTATTGTTGATGTAAATAATTTTTCTTAACTTTATTGTTATTAATGATACTGTTATGACTAAACAGTAACACATAAAATATAATAATTACACAAACACATAAACTATAATAATCATTGACATTTGTGTTGTCATTAACACACGATTATTATTTTGTAAATATCAAACCTCGTGAGAAATATTAAAACTCTCGTTAAAATATTTAACATGAATATATTATTCACCCTTTTAGAAAATTCACTGATATTCTAAATAGCATACTTAGATTTTTAAAGCAGTTTTTCACTTATCCCAATGCTTCCATGAAGGATTCGGGTATGAATCCGTATTGGTTCTCGGATGAGAGTTTCGTTATATTAATGCCTTGGTCCGGTATATTCTCGAACTTGTAGAGAGTTTCATCGCATTCGTTGACTACTGTGTTGGAAATTGTGGTCAAAAACGACTGGCAGAAATCGATACAAGTTTTCGGATTCCAATGAGGCTGAAAAAAGATAAATAAGTATTAGGAATATATTTGTATAAAATAAACTTTGATGTTTCTTGTTTGTATCCCCCAAAAAGTTTATTTAAACCTTTTTTTCTTCAGACCCTTTTAATTCTTTCAGAATTCTTTTTTTCAGTTCGAACAAACTTGTTACTGGATAAAATCAAGAGAAATCTAAAAATCTAACTTTGATGAAAAAAAAACACGAACTTTAGACATTGCGACTAATTCCTTAATATTGTAGCGACGCAATTGCTGAACGATTCCGCTATCGTCTCTGAAGCCGCATAAAACTTCTTGGGTGTCGGTGAGATAAAGTTGAGCCCACCACCTCAACATCTTGATCCTTCGGAACGCTTTGTCGTGCCCACCGTGCTCGATGATTTTGTTCGTCTTTGTTTCGATAAATTGTAGCTTTCCTAATGGCAATGGGTCTTTCAGCGCTGTGTCCGAACATAGACCTTTCATTACACTCGAAAACAGTACCGGATGATTGCCAATTCGACGCCGATAAACGCAACGAAACTCCGCGGTTTCTATTACTGGTTTTGAAGTGTCTGGAGGCTGATCAGGAGAAGCTGAAAACGGAAAAAGTAATAGTTCTTCACTTCACTTGGTGTGATAATATTTACCGTTTTTTAGTTTACATAATTATATTTTATTATAGTATTAACGTTTCACACCTTGTGAAAATATGTTCGTAACTTGTGTAACTGAATTTATAAATAGCATACATTTTTTATTTTAATTTTTAGTATAAGCATTGAAATCTCAGTTCTGAAAAAAAGGGAGCGATGATCAAATGATTGTACAGATTATAAAAATAAAAAATAAATAAATAAGAAACATGAATTTTAAAAAAGCTGATAATTGAAATTGTCACGTTGCTTCCCCGTTAATTTCCAACTTTCCTGAAAATACTGTTTTTCTTATTTTTTATTATTATGTTTGGCTTCCCCGTAAGAATAAAGAATGCAGGTTCCAGTATAAAAAAATCCAGGTTTATACTATAACATTGGGTCTCGTAACAGGAAATCAGTGTGTGGATTTTTTACTTTTGGGCACAGATTGAAGGTTTTTGGTGGTATCTATGCGTATCGCCGAAAGTGGTATGACCGAAAATCATAAACAAAACACTGCGCAGTCAGTTTGCGCTTAAGTGCGAACTTGAGAGTCATCTTACGATCGTATTGAAGATCGATCTTAAGTTCGAACTTAATTTTGAAGGTGAATGAATACTTAAGACCGATCTTAACTTCGTGCTCAAGTTGGCGCTTAAGTGTGATCTTAAGCGGAAACTTAATTTAAATTCTTGGTCAAACTTAAGATCGAGCTTTTTTTTCTTTTTCTTTTTCCCCGAGAGATTGTGGAAAAATCTTCAGTAAGACATTGGGGTCGGTGCGCAATTCCTAACCGTGTGAGATTTTTACCCACTAAAAAACCACAATCCCTTTCTCCTTGACATTGGCCCCACTTCGGAACCGCTTTTGCATTGCATCAGGGTGGTGTTATTTCTGCGCCAACCTGGGCGCTAGATTTATGCGCTTAGGGATTAGGGGTTATGCACTCCCCTCGCGCTAGTGACGCCGCGCGAGGTTCAAATTCTCACTTCCTCGTTTGACAGAGCTCAGTCAAGATACTTTCTCGAATTGTATATATTGTGTTTACCTTTTGTTAATATCGCCTTGCCTCGTCTCGAGAATTGACTCAAAGTTCGTCTCATAGTCGATTGTATTGCGTGTCTATAATATTGCTAATGTATATAATATATAAACAAGCTTGCAGTTTATTTTCAACAAGCTCGCGTATGTCATATCTTTCATTTACATTTTTATTATCTTTTGCATCTTCGATTCTTCGAAGCACATTTTGTCAACAGTTTTTTCTGAGTTTTCATTCAAATAAAAATCATAACTTTACTTTTCTTTCGTTTGTGAGATGGCTTTTGAGTGCCGTCTTTGTATTTTTTGCTTTCCTTCATTATCGAATTTCTCAAATAATCTTGTATTGTATCGATTCTGTCGAATTCTCGTGATGCCACCCAAGATCTCGATACATTTGACGATGCAATCTGAATATCTCGTATATTGTGATTGCACTCACACATGTCGAGATAGATCGAGTTTCAATTGTTCGATACGAGGTTTATTGACTCCATGCGCCTCGACTTGTCTCGATTTTCTTGAGGGCATCACTACCTCGCGCACTCCTTTTGGTTCTTTGTCCGCAGCACCTTCTCCACGTATCCCGTGATGCTCGTCCACTTCGCGTCACTCTGCAGCATTTCCTCTACTGCGTTCTGCGGAATCGGCTCTATGCCCAGGGCAGCCGTCAGTGCTCTCTTCTCTTCTGCCCACCTTGGACACATGAAGAACGTATGTCCAAGTTCGTTCTCAAGTTCGATCTTAAGTTCAACCATAAGGCTGACCATGAATTCCAAATTAAGTTTCAGCTTAAGATCACACTTAAGCGCCAACTTGAGCACGAACGTAAGATCGGTTTTAAGTATTCATCCACCTTCAAAATTAAGTTCGAACTTAAGGACGATCGGTGACGACTGTCAAAGTCAAATCAGAGATTAATTTTTGTAATCGATTCTTTAACGTTTAATGCATTAAATAATAGCTGTGGAGGGTGATTTGTATTGAAGCATGTAGACTTAATCCAGAGAAAGATTAATAGTGACGGGTTTGCATAAATATTAACTGATTAACGTTTCTTTTCAATGCGATACGTTTTCGTTCAGTTTTTTTCAAGTATAATCTGTAATTCTTGGCCGATTTGAATGAGTGACAGCTCATTCTCTACCTTAAAAGATACGCTACGAATTGACCGCCTAGATATTTCGTAGTGTTAATTGTTTAATAATTCTAGACTTTTGTTTAACAGAAATAAAAATACTTTCATAAACAACAGGCTATAATTACAAAAGGATGAACACTATGAAATATCTTGGAGGTCAATTTACAGAGTATCTTTCAAGAAAAACAATGTGCTATCGTTCATAAAAATCGGCAAAGAATTAAAGATAATACTTGGAAAAAACTGAACGAAAATATATCACACTGAAAAGAAACGTTAATCAGTTAATCTTTATGCAAATCCGTGACTATTAATCTTTCTCTGGATTAAGTCTACATACTTCAATACAAGTCACCCTCCACTGTTATTATTTAATGCATTAAACTTTAAAGAATCGATCTCGAAAATTTATCTCTGATTTGACTTTAGGAGTGGCCACCGATCCTCCTTAAGATCGATCTTCAATACGATCGTAAGATGACTCTCAAGTTCGCACTTAAGCGCAAACTGACTGCGCAGTGTTTTGTTTATGATTTTCGGTCATACCACTTTCGGCGATACGCATGGATACCTTTTTGGTGTAGCAAGTAAAGATAATAAAATTTTACGCTTTATACTTTTTTGGTAGGATGCATATAATTAAGTAATACAGAAAGAGATTATATATACCTGACAAGACATATTGCTCGAATTTCTTCCCCCAGGAAGAAAATTTATCATTTCCTGGATGTTTTGCGAATGGTGACTCGATTGTTTTATCGGAACACAAATATATGTTTCCCTTAAACTTAGCTGCATAGATAGCCCAGCCTTCCTTTGGTGTAAACCGAGTTGTCAGAATTCTTGTCAATGTTCCTCGTGTGCATATAAATTTTGGCTGTAAACTGAGTTTATAATAACATTTTATTTGTGCAATAATTCAATCATCAACGTATTAAAAATATGTTTTTTTGTTTCCTCATATAGAAAGCTTTGTATTTATGAAACATTATGTTTTTTTTTTAGATTTTCAGAATGCAAAATATCGAGAAAAGTGGTTTAGAAAAAAAGATCCACTCAAGAACAGTTTGTAAGAATGAGGTAAGATTTGGCACACACGTGAAGCACCAGCTAATCTTTGATTATTCCGAGTTTTGACAAAATATATGCGGAAAAGTTGATTTTATATAGCTTTTTGAATTAATTTTAAAAAAAACCGTCGTGAATGCTCAAACCTTCGTAAAATTTGCGATATTTCGCTAAATAGTTCTTTACAAGTCCAGGCACATTTTATATCGTTTAGGATTATATTTGGTCAAAATTGGAAAACCGAATTTATCGAAAAATTATAAAATCGTCAAAATTTTGTAGATTTATCCCGAATTTAATACCGATTTTTCTTTAGCATAGCTTTATTTATAAAAAAAAGTTTCTGCTAAATTTCAGACCGATTGTTAAAGTCGTTTTTGAGATATATAAGTTTGAATTTTGAACATACATACATTTTTTCCAAACCTCTTTTCTCGACGGTTTAGACGATTTTTAATATCCTGACGTGAAAATATCGAGAAAAAAAAATTTCGCGCGAGAACAAATAACACTGTAAAATAAATCTACTTGAAATTTAATGTGCAAGGACTGGAAGTTTTTATGCATAAACTGGTATATTAAATTTAATATACAAATGTGATGTAAAATTAATGTATGGTACAGCAAATTCAATAATTTACTTAAATTTTACAATAAAAATACATGAATTTTAATCATATTCTTTAATTTTGCCACAACAGTACATTAATTTTACAACACATTTGCACATTAAATTTAGATGACGAGTTTATGCATAAAAATTTCCAGTTTTCTCTAACACCCTGGTAAAAATAAATGATAGAAAACGATTATAAAAAATTCTATCGTTCCGAATACGGACTTTGGTTCGTGAATTTACGATGTACTATCATAAATGTACGATCGAAATCCTATATGTTTCGTCCATATCCTATAATATTATTATAAATAATATAATTTTTGTATTTAATTTAATAATAAAAATATACGATTGTACGTATATACCCATGATGTACTATTCCAAGCAAAAAAAAAAAAGAAATCGACCGGATAATTTCGTTTTTTATCTGGTCACCCATCTATGTAGTGACCGCGCCCCGAGCTGCTTAACTTTCATGATCACTGATAGAATGCCTAACTATTCCATCCAAACTCGTTCTTGTAATGTAATATACATCAATAATATATAAGCCGCTTCACGTACTTATGAGTAACAACAGTAAATTGAGCAGTTTTTTAGCATCTTTCTTACTAAATTATTTATGTTAATTAACTCTGTAAGAATGCTTCACGTATACATTCCTTACCGAAAGTTTTATTTTATCCGTATTTGAGTACTTCGCGATATGAGAAAAATCTATTAAATAATCAAGCATATCAAGATACTAATACGAGCATTGATTTCGGATAATGAGAGGTCTAAGAATTTATTTAAAAATCAGTTTAAAAAAAAATTATAAAATATTGTAAATCCGTTAGTGTAACATACATCCTGATAACATATCTATCGTATTTAACCAATAGAAAATGAAAACTAAAGGAAACTAATAACAACTATTCAATTTGTATAAATTGATCAAAGTCCGAATAGATAGAGATGATAACATACGATTAAATCCCATTCAAATTCTATCGATCTCTATCAATCTCTATAATATATTTTTACCAGGGCAGTGAAGCTTTCTCTCCATGAGGAAGCAAAAGCAGCCGCTATTATGCGATTTTAAATCGCGCGCCATGCTGGGTAAAGCGATTTCCTAACTTACCGTCGACCGTGCGCAGGATTGGCTCTGAGCTTTTTGTGATTTATTTTCAGCCATTCCAGCAAGAGGTCTATGCCTTCCTCTACAAACTTTTCGTTTCTGAGAACTGCTGATTCAATCCCTTGATCCAAGTCGAGATGAATCTCTGTTTCTTTAGGAGGATTAAAGTAAAGCAATTGCGACGAATTTGGAAGAAAATTTCTGTCTCCATCGACGCTATAATAACCGAGGATTTTTGGTGCATCTTTGGGGTTTGAATAATTTTTCTTCGTCTGTGTGTCGTGTGTCTTCGTCTGTGTGTCGTGTGTCTTCGGCTTTGAGTCGTTTGTCTTCGGCTTTGAGTCGTTTGTCTTCGGCTTTGAGTCGTTTTTCTTCGGCTTTATCTGCTCAGCCATTTTTTTTTTACGTTGTATCACTGCAAAGAAATCCGGCTGATGCAATTTTTGTAACACGAACTTACGACATAATCCACCAATGTTTTCCTTCTCCGGTAGATGATTTAGCCAATCTCAAAACAACTACCAACAAAGGAATATATTTACGAACTTTTGTTTCTATGTACGAAATAATGCATGAAATAAAAATGAATTACAGTTCCAATTAGTTCGGTTGTCTCCAAATTTTTCCTATTTAGCTTCCTACTTAGCTAGCACCTTATAATAATATGGATATTCAATAATGCGTTTACTTACGATCGATTTGTTGCTTAACACACACGTATCCTGCCGATAAACTTGGGCGTATGTCGTAAATTCGTTATCTGAAACTCGAAGCACGCAATTGACGCTGCCGGCGATTCTTGGGTACTAAACTGGGGGATTCCCCTCCCTAAATATCTAGTTCTGGCTGCGTTCATGGGTTCTCAACTATCTAAATCTAAATAACCGGCCATATTTTTTTTGTGAATAGATATTTAAATTAATATTGACCGTTATTTTTGCAGCCAGGTAGAACTGAAAATACATATTTTTAAGATGAATTTAATGAAAAAATGTTACCATAATTTGTCGAAATTCGAGAAAAAAAAATTTGATTTTCTAATTGTGGCTGTTTAAACTAATGGTGTAACTTTACCGATAAATTATGCTGATTATTATTTTTACATCGATACCAATAATCGAAAATCTATATCGGTTATTTAAATAAATTATGCACGCTCAACGCTAAAACTTACAATTTTAATTTTCTGCTGTTTCTATTTTTATTATTATCCCGGGAAAAAATGATGCGTTTATATACAATTATATATAATTTAATTTTTATTCGTCTTAAAATCAATAAAATAATAATTCTGTTAACGTATACACGAATTATGTATCATTCCAAGCCGAAACAAAAAGAAAAAAAAAGAAATCGACCGGTAATTACAAATTCCTAACGATCACCCATCTTTGTAGTGGCCACGCCCTAAGCTGCTTAACTTTCACGATCTCTGCCAGACCGACTGAGTATTCCAACTGAACTCGTTCTTATAAGATACATGTATCAACAATACATACGTCGCTTCACGTACTTATGACTATAAATAGTAAATTGAGCAGTTTTTTTAGCATCTTTCTTACAAAATTATTTACGTTAGCTCTTTAAGGAGGTTGGAGCGCTCCACACTAGTCAAATCAGTGCTAAATTTTTAAAAGCGTTTCTACAATTTCAAATGGTTTAATAATCTGTTCCAAGGTGTTAATCACATAGCAGCATTAATTCTTGATATTCAAATACATTCACAGCTGTCATATGAACAGTAAATCGATCGATATCTCCAAATTTCCGATGTCATGTTTTTTCATCCAGTTTTGTAAAAGGGTAAACCGTAATATCGGTCCGATTATGACGAAACATAGCTCATTTTGATCAGTGGAAGATCCTTAATCGATTGACCGTCCGGATTTTCTATAGGATCAGGCGTTCAAAAGTTACAGCCATTTGTATACTTGATGTTAGGTTATGATAGGATAAACAAACGGTTGTATCTTTTGAACTACTAATACGATTTAATAAAATAGACGGTCAATCGATAGAATATCTTTTAGTAAACAAAATGCGCTACTGGTCGTCATAATCGGACTGATATTACGGTTTACCCTTTTAAAAAACTAGATGAAAAAACGTGACATTGGAAATTTGGAGATGTTGATCGATTTACTGTTCATATGACAGCTGTGAATGTATTTGAATATGAAGAACTAATGCTGCTATGTGATTAACACTTTGGAACAGATTATTAAACCATCTGAAATTGTAGAAACGCTTTTACAAATTTAGCACTGATTTGACTAGTGTACAACCTCCTTAAGAACGCTTCACGTATACTTTCCTGAACAAAATATTTATTTCATTCGTATTTGAGTATTTCGCGATAAGAGTAAAATCTTCTGAATAATCAATCATATCGAAGATACTAATAAGAGCAATGATTTCGAATAATGAGAGTTCTAAGAATTTCTTAAAACGTCGTTTTAAAAAAGAATTTCTCAAGTTTGCGGAAAACTTAATTTTCCATCTTATCAAATGAATTCGCTCACGTTTCTTTACACATATCATTTTTTTTTCTTTGTTAGATTTTTTTCAGATTTGGTTTCAACGTCGTAAATTCTTGATACGTTCTTGGATTAAAGTTCCAAGGAGAACAAAGGGCATCAAACAAAATGTTTCAAAAATGTTTTACTTGTAATTATGTATTCATCATACATGAATATATGGGTCATTCCACGGGATTTCGCACAAAAAAAAACCCGACCGACTCCAATTTTCGCCTAATTTTTTAATATTGTTGACTATGTCAAACGGAGTATCTGTGAATTTTTTGAGAATTTTATTCTTATATTTCGACGAGCCATACAATAAAAGGTGAAAAAAATGAAAAAAATTCTGACGTCCTGTGGAATAATGATATCGACAAAAATAACTAGGTCAAAATTTTCGTAATTCAACACAGTTTACGGTAAAAATAATCAAAATAAAAAATAAACATAACTTCTATTTTATTTATGTCTTCTACCAAGAAAAGGTACCATTTCGCTAATTTGGCCCCCTCCGATTTCAATACAAAAAATCACGAATATACTACATGGAGTCCCAAACATTTTAAGCACAAGCCCAAGATGGAGAACGCATTTTACCCATTTTTGAAAAAATATTTCGGGTAATTGATTTTTTTAATTTTCTTCCAATCTTCTGCGTATTTTTTTATGTAATTGGTAATATTAAAAGGAGCTTATGTGATTTTTTTCATAATTTTATATGTAGATGTATTCGATTCATTAAATGTAATCGAATTACAAATTTTTTAAATTTAAAAAAAAGAAAGCGATCAGCTGATCGCTTTCTTACTCACTCAGTGGCCGCTCGAGCGCTAGCGTCGCGAGATTCGCCTGGGGTACGCCTGGGGCGTGCGATCAGCTGATCGTCTCGTTACGCACGCAGTGGCCGCTCGAGCGCTAGCGTCGCGAGATACGCCTGAGGCGTATAGTAATTTTGTTATTTTTTTAACTTAATCGGAGAGGTCCATATAAGTGAAATGGGACCTTTTTGCTTCCTCATAGAGGAAGCTTTGTTTTCATGAATTTTTTTTTTTTTCGAGATTTTCATGTCAGTATGCTTAGAATCACCTAAAACGTCGAGAAAAGTGGTTTAGAAAAAATGTCCGTATGTATGTATGTGTGTGTGTGTGTGTGTGCTGGGCTTCGAAAATTCAATCTCCTCTCACTCGGTAACCATTCGAGCGATCCGGCTCAAATTTGGCACGCAAGTAGAGTAGCTGCCCCTCTTTGAATGTTGCGATTTTTGCCAAAATATGTGAAGTCATTAAGATTTTATGTTGATTTTAATTTGTTGAAAAAAGGGCGTGGTCGCTCTAACTTTCGTAAAAGTTCGCCGATTTGGCTAAATAGTTCTTCATAACTGAAGATACGTTCAATGTTGTATGGTATTGAATTTCGACGAAATCGGTAAAGCGGTTCGGATTTTATAGAATTTTGAATTTTTCGAAAAAAATAGATTTTGATCTAAATTACGTCGAATTTCAACAAATGAACAGAAATTTTGTACAGACGAAAAATAACATTCAGAAATGCCATGTACCAAATTTGGTGGTGATCGGTAAAGTCGTTCGGATTTTACACCATTTTTCATTTTAAAAAAAATGTAGATTTTCGCTATAACTTCCGGAAAAGTTGAGAAAGTACGACAAAAATTTGTATCTAATCAAAATTAGATGTAACGGTGTTTGCAGAGGTGATTTATAGCTGTATAAAACACCTCTGCAAAAGAGACACAAGGTATAAAAAAAAAGATGCAAAGTAGAACCTTGCACATTGCTTCCTCATTATTTTTCGCTTTTTACAAAGCTTCCTCTATGAGGAAGCCAAAATTGAATAACATACTGCTTCCTCACAGAGGGAGCTTTGTAAAAAGCGAAAAATAATGAGGAAGCAATGTGCAAGGTTCTACTTTGCATCTTTTTTTGTAAAAGACGCAACGAAAATACAATTTTAAAAATTTGTAATTCGATTACATTTAATGAATCGAATACATCTACATATAAAATTATGAAAAAAATCACATAAGCTCCTTTTAATATTACCAATTACATAAAAAAATACGCAGAAGATTGGAAGAAAATTAAAAAAATCAATTACCCGAAATATTTTTTAAAAAATGGGTAAAATGCGTTCTCCATCTTGGGCTTGTGCTTAAAATGTTTGGGACTCCATGTAGTATATTCGTGATTTTTTGTATTGAAATCGGAGGGGGCCAAATTAGCGAAATGGTACCTTTTCTTGGTAAAAGACATAAATAAAATAGAAGTTATGTTTTTTTTTAATTTTGATTATTTTTACCGTAAACTGTGTTGAATTACGAAAATTTTGACCTAGTTATTTTTGTCGATATCATTATTCCACTTGACGTCAGATTTTTTTTCATTTTTTTCACCTTTTATTTTATGGCTCGTCGAAATATAAGAATAAAATTCTCAAAAAATTCACAGATGCACCGTTTGACATAGTCAACAATATAAAAAAATTAGGCGAAAATTGGAGTCGGTCGGGTTTTTTTTGGTGCGAAATCCCGTGGAATGACCCATATATAATGTTGCATACAGATTCATATATGGCCATATACATGAATATGTATATATGATCATGTACGATTATATATGACCATATATAATTTTAATTATACATATATATAATTCTATAATTATATATATATATATATATATAATTATATATAATAATTTTATCCGGGATACTATTAAAAAAATTCGTTATACAGTTCGTTAAAAATTTGCTCCAATGCAATGGGAATTTTTACGAATGTTTGGGGCACGTTGGATTTACATATTGTAAATTTTTGCTTCCTCATAGAGGAAGCTTTGTTCAATTAAAGCCAAAATCAATTCCTATACTTCCCCTTAGAGGTTGCTTTGTAAAAAGCGAAATATAATGAGGAAGCAATGCGCAAGGTTCTGCTTTGCATCCTTTTTTTTTTTTTTGGAGAACTTCACACACACTAGTCAAATCAGTGATACAAGTTTTAAAACCCGTTTCTCAAACTCAAGGGGTGCGTTCCGAATGACGAGGTGTTTCGTTGATCGATGCGCATGCGCAATAATCTCCGTCAAGATTTACGGTGAAGTTTAAGAATTATAGTAAAAGTTGAAGATAGGGGAAACAGTTTGTTCGTTTCTATTAATTCCAAAGTATCGGAATTTCGATTTCTCACGGATCAGCCATTTATAAAGTATTAACATTTTTTATCCCCACCTCACGATCGGACAACAACTTTTTGCCGTACCTCGCGAGTGGGGTGAATAGTTGTCGTCCGATCAGGAGATGAGGATAATATTTGAATTCTTTACAAATAGGCAAATCCATGAGAAATCTAATTATTCATACTTCAGTACCAGTATAAATAAAACAATTGTTTTTTTATGTTTCCACTTTTATTATACTTCTTAAAGTTCACCGTAAATCTCGGCAAAAACCATTGCGCATGCGCATCGAACAACAAAACACCTCGTCATTCGGAACGCAGCCAAGTGAAAGAAGTTGTGACATAGCGATAATCGAGGTTATGAAAAAAATTAGTAAACCATATATAGAACGAAAAGTTATAGTTATAAGAACAAAAATAGTATTTACCTCTAAAATACTGTTTATTCAACCGTTTATTCACCGACTCACATCATCGCTATTTAAAACGTAGGCCCTGAAGTTGGCAACACAATCTTTCACTTCCGCTTTGCGCGAGTTCGATTATCGATACAAACTCCTGTGAAGACAGTTGTGACACAGCGATATAAGCGAAACTGCGAAAGATTCCCGCAAAACACATGTAGAAAGAAAAATTATGGCGGGATCAAGAGTTTTATTAAAAACAATTGTATTTACGTTATCCGTCGCGTTATTATGGGGCGGAAAAATCACCTCAGCCTCTCGGCTAAACGTACCACGAGTTTTGTTGCCAGTTCTTAGCGACTTTCCTGTTAATTTCACCCTCGAAGTCACCGAAGGAGGTTGCTACCAATGGTAACTTATTATTATTCACTTTTTTTTTTGTTAACTCTGAAATACCGAAATATTTCAAAATACCAAAATTTTCCTCGTTTCTTCACGTATTACGATAATTTCGATGACTCCGATAGTTTTGAGGTTAACTTTTCCGTTAATTTCGATACCGGCTTTCACTCTTCCGGCTAATTGCAATTTCGGAGCATTAAAAACGCCGCAATAACGCTTTTTTTTAATAGGTCGACATCGCGACTAGACGTCATTCACTTGATTCCTATGAGCGAAAATCCAGAACGAACATGTTCGTCAGCCGTTATGGTACAGAGCGTCACGAGAGAACCAACGAGGAACACCGCAATTGTTCTCGCAGAAGATATCAATACCGGACAGTTCCTGCGATGCGACGTCATCGTCGATGCTATCTTCTCACTGAATCTCGTCACGACGAGCAGAGAATTATTCATCGAAGAAGCTCCGGAAGCGTTCGAAGTCAGAGCCTACGACGAACAAGGTGAAATAACTTTCCTGGTGAAATTAATTTTGTGATAACGTCTTTGAAAAAGTATAACAAGACCGTTAAAATTTGTTCCAAAAAATGTCTCACATTTTCTTATAATTGTTGAATAGATGAAAAAAAAAAAGTGTTATTTTTTACAAAGTCTAAAATCGATTTTTTGCACACAATTGTTTTTTAATTAAACTTTTTATTCCAGACAAAAATTTTTTTTTTTTTTAGATTCTAAAAAAGTTTGCAAAGTGGAACATTTTGTTGCACATTTATTCTTCATAATTTTCTACTCCTTACAAAGGCGACTTCTATTTTGTGTTGGGTTGTATTTTTAAATTTGAATTTGTTGAATTATTTTTTTTTCGTGTGTTCAATTTTCATTTTGTAGCTTGAAAAATAATTTTGGAGTTTAAAAAAAATATGTATTTTATTTATTTGTTTTGTTATAGTTGTGGTATTATGAAATTTGCAGGAAACGAGTTTACGACTTTAGCCGGTGTAGAATTTCACTGGAGCATCGGTAGCGGCGATAAACGCCAAAACGAGAATGAGTTCAACAACATTCTTCGGTTCATGACGTTCCAGGAATCTCCTTACGAGACGCCGCCTACAATAGCTATGCTCGATGGTACCGGAAAAATGGGACACATTATTCTTCTCGAGGGCATCAAGACCGGTACAACTAAGGTACAGCTTTTTTTGCTTATAAGAAATTAATACGTCCTGTTGAAATCGGAAACAAAAGAAATCCGTAATTTTTTTTTCTCGTATCGCTAAGAAATTAATAATTTTTTCACCGGTTCTGTAAGAAATCAGGATTTTATATCATCACCGATTCGGTAGGAAAGTAGTAATTTAAAAAATTACTAATTCCTAAAATTGCTAATTTAAAAAATTACTAATTAAAAAAATTACTGATTCTTAAAATTGCTAATTAAAAAAATTACTAATTCTTAAAAATACTAATTAAAAAAATTACTAATTCTTAAAAATGCTAATTTTTTTAAATTACTAATTTTTTTAAATTGCTAATTTAAATTTTTTTTAAATTACTGATTTTTTTAAATTGCTAATTTTTTTAAATTAGCAATTTTTTCAAATTAGCAGTTTCAAAAAATCAGTAATTTAAAAAAATTAGAAATTTAAAAAAAATCAGTAATTTTTAAAAATTAGCAATTTTAAAAAAATCAATAATTTTTAAAAATTAGCAATTTTAAAAAAAATCAGTAATTTAAAAAAAATTACTAATTGAAAAAAATTAGCAATTTAAAAAAATGAGTAATTTTAAAAAGTTAGTAATTTTAAAAAATTAGTAATTTTAAAAAATTAGTAATTTTAAAAAATTAGTAATTTTAAAAAATTAGTAATTTTAAAAAATTAGTAATTTTAAAAAATTAGTAATTTTAAAAAATTAGTAATTTTAAAAAATTAGTAATTTTAAAAAATTAGTAATTTTAAAAAATTAGTAATTTTAAAAAATTAGTAATTTTAAAAAATTAGTAATTTTAAAAAATTAGTAATTTTAAAAAATTAGTAATTTTAAAAAATTAGTAATTTTAAAAAATTAGTAATTTTAAAAAATTAGTAATTTTAAAAAATTAGAAATTTTTTAAAATTAGCAATTTTAAGAATTACTTTTTTTTAATTGCTAATTTAAAAAAATCAGTAATTTTAAGAAATTAGTAATTAATAAAAATTAGTTGTTTTAAAAATTGGTGATTTTATAAATTACAAGTTAAGAAATCGGCAATTTAAAAAATTACTAAATGGTTAAAAAATTAGTAATTTTAAAAATTACTAATTCGTTAAGAAATTAGTAATTTTTTTTACCAATTCAAATCATTTTTTTTTTAGTTTACACGTAAGGTCAATCTTTTTCGTGTAATTCGTACATTTGCGGAAATATATTCAAAATCGTTAAAAACGCGAAAATCTCGTCAGCAAATTGATCAAGAAAATGAAAAGAATGTGTTTTATAATCTATAATAATTGAAATAATTGTACAGGTATCCGTTAGGCTACCGCATACGGAATACAAGCACGTTCCTCCAGTCGAAGTGGAATTGATTGTAGTTGCCAATCTGATTATCCTTCCGACTGATGTGACAATGATGGCCTACGATAGTTTCAAATACCGAATAATGCAGGTGAAATTCCGCGATTAATTATAATCACATTATCTTATAAGAGAAAAGAAATGTTAAATAAAATTGATATTTCATTTGAAAAAAAAAAAAAATCAGGTACAACAAGGCCGCTTAGAAGAAATTAGCCTTCCGTCCTCGCAGTATTATTTAGAAGCGGAACATCCAGATATATTGGAAATTAACAACGACAGACGCTCGGCATATTCGCTCGCCAGAGGAAAAACCAAAGTTTTGTTGCACGACAGAAACGTACACGAGGAATACGGCGTTGTTCTTCCTACTGCCACTGTTAATATCAACGAAGTGGCATACATCACGATAACAGTATTGCCGAACAAAAATTCGGGACTTATACTCGGAGAAACTCACGAAATAGTCGTAGACTTGTTCGACAGGTAAAGTCGAATGGTTTTCATAAAAATATGAGGCTCACAGTCACTTTTTCCAAATCACTTTGATATTTTTCATACTACGCTAATTATGAGAAATTTTAGTTTTTTTTTAACGATCAAATTTTTACGTGCTTACAATATTTAATTGTCGATAAAAATTCAATATCTTTATAATAAAAAGTATTATAATTAAAAAGTAACTTTTTTTGGAAAATCATATTTTTACCTGGTTAATTTTTTTTTATACTATATTCTTATCTGTTTGATTAAATTGATAAATTTGATTGAAAGAGGAATAAAAAGATTTTGTGGGTGAATAGAAAATTAATAATTTTTATTCGAACTTTCAGCAAGGATCACAAATTTCATATTGGCGAGGGAGTCGAAGTCACGATAGACATCGAATCGCAATTTTTCGAGACAAAGTCAATAACACAGAACGGAACTCATCTGGTCGCCGTTCCTATAGATTGTGGTACAACTATTGCCAAAGCTTGTTTGCACGGAGTCATCAACAAACAGGGCAAAAAAATTCCACTAACACCGCCACTCGAAGCTAAAGCTGAGCTCGTTATACACACTCCGGTGGTCATAAGTCCACGTATTTTAGCAGTTCCATGGGATTCCAAAAGCAAATCGCGGTAAGACAATTATGACTTTTTCGTATCTTTAATCACTCGTTCAAAATTTTTAAACAACAAGAAAAAGTCTAATTAAATCAAACGCATTGAAGTTTTGAATGTATTTCCTTGGAAAATTCTCGAAAACGAAAATTAAAATATCGAGAAATTTGTGTTTATTAAAAATAGTTTTCCTCAATTTATTAATACAGCTTTTTATGTCATTATTATTATTATTAATCTTTTCACGAGGATTTCAATGAATGAATGATTTATTGAAAAATATAAAAACCACCTTTTACATTGAACTTTTTTTTACATTAGGCTGTAATCTGCCCGTGCGTAATTGTACAATGCAGTGGAAAAGAAGAATTTTATTTGAAAATATTTATTAAATTTCTTAAGGACAGAGATATGGAAAAGGGCAGCGAGGTATGTGTAAGAAGTAATGAAAATGGATGATAGCAGATGGCCGAAGAAGTGTTTGACGGAGGAGTTGAGAGGGATTTTAAATGGAGAACCAACAAAATGAGGGGCACAAGTAGTTAAGGCAATGGGAGAGGTGGGACAGGGAGAACTGTGGAAAATGATAAGAGGAGGGAATATAATTGAGATCAAGAAATGGGTGGAAAGAGGATGCAAGATTAGAACGGAGCAAGAGATACAAAAGGGAGTTTTTCCTACGGGTTGAACGGGTGATCTTAATTGAATAGATCATGATTAAACTACTCGTTTGTTGATCCTTCCCCAATATTAATATTATTAATAATGTTAATATATTTATCCTCACTATTGTTATTTTGTTATTTTATTATTATCCTCTATTATTCTTTCGTACGGATTCTTCTTCCCCGATTGGCGTAAAAAGTTATCACCTAATGTTAAATATTATTGTTAAAATAAGGCTGAATTATATGTATAAATCCTCTCAACTACCAAGTGTATATAGGGGCAGGCTAACTTCCTGCCCTAAATTGTAATTGGGCTTTGCCCGTACCTATGAATAAATCAAATCAAATCAAATCAAAAGACTGGTGTTGAGTGGACAAGTCGACATATTGTGAGGAGTACAGAACTAGGAAGAAGAAAATTGCGACAGAAGAGTATTGGGAGGATGGAAGAATCAAATGGGAACACAAAGTGACATGGGCGCGATTAAGATATGGAAATGTGGGCAAAGAGGGAAACAAGGGCTTTAAGGATAATAAATGTAGGGTGTGTAAAACAGAAGTAGAGAGCGTGGAACATGTGTGCGGGTGTAGAGAGGCAAAGAAGGAGATGAAAAAGTGGTGGTACAGGCGATGGAGAAATGGTTAGGAGACGTAATAGTCTAGACGTCAGAGGAGGTTCTGTGTGCCAATCGAGACCCGCGAAATATTTTTGTTGCATACGATAGATTTTGACCTCCTGAACCCGAATATATAAGGTGTTTTGCGGGAAACCCGTTCGTTTAATTATTAATCGCAATTGTTTATTAACAATATAAATTGTTGTTGTTTTCAACTCGGATATTTGTTTTTGTATAGTTTTGTCGATTTTGAGTCGAAAAGGTCCCATACAATTTTACTCTACGATCCATAGATCCGGAGCAATAAATTGTTGAAAATAGCAATTAGACCAAAATTGCTCTTCTTAACAAATTAGTAGCTCCGAAAATATAGGTCGTAGACAAAAATTGTAAAGGACTTTATTTTGCCAACTGAACCGAGGAATGTGAAAAAAATATGCGAATACGAGCAGAACCAAAAATAATGATTAATGAAGAGTCGCGCAACGGTATTTTTCCTCTCATAAAAGATAACATTTTTTACGCGACGGATAATTGTAGTCGGCGTAACAACTTTATGGCATCTCCTAGTTTTCCTTTTGCCAAGTACAAATATGTGAGATGACAGTTTGCAAAACCGCTCCTTCACGATGTTATAAACAAAAGTTTATAACAACCTAAATTATTTTTTGTTTTTTCCTCTTAGAATATTTTTTTCAGGTTATACGGCCAATTTTGAGTCGAAAAGGTCCCATACAATTTTACTCTACGACCCATACATCCGGAGTAATAAATTTTTTAAAGTTGCAGCTCGACCAAAACTGCTCTACTTAACAAATCATTAGCTTCCGAAGTATTGGTCGTAGACAAAAAGTGTGAAGGACTTTTATTCCTCAAATTAACAAACGTAATATACCTTTGTTAAGAAATTTTATCTTGCCGGCCGGACGAATCGACCGAGCGTATATTATGAGAGGAAAAATACCGGTGCGCGACTCTTCATTAATCATTATTTTTTGTTCTGCTCGTATTCGTATATTTTTTTCATATTCCTCGGTTCAGTTGGCGAAATAAAGTCCTTTACAATTTTTGTCTACGACCTATATTTTCGGAGCGACTAATTTGTTAAGAAGAGCAATTTTGGTTTAATTGCTACTTTCAACAATTTATTGCTCCGGATCTATGGATCGTAGAGTAAAATTATGATTTTATAATAATAACATGTAGTGATTGTAATACGATGATTAAACTGTGGAATGGCTGCAAAAATTATTATTTTTCAATAAAAATTCACGGTAATCCTTTTGAAAAAATGGATAAAAATAAGTAATGCATTACTTATTTCTTCCATTTTTTCCAATATTTCTTGCAATATTAAAGCGAAAATTATTATTTTTTACAGCTATTCAAATGTTTACACGCTATTTTATAATCACTACATATTATTATTATGAAATCATAATTACTAAACAAATTGTACTGTAAACTATATCTCATGAATTAATGGGGATTTACAACTTTGAAGAGAATAGCTAATTTGGTGGATAGCGAAGGAAAAAGGAATGAATATGATGGTATGGT
The DNA here is from genome assembly GCA_963970395.1 of Ephialtes manifestator. Classification (NCBI taxonomy): domain Eukaryota; kingdom Metazoa; phylum Arthropoda; class Insecta; order Hymenoptera; family Ichneumonidae; genus Ephialtes; species Ephialtes manifestator. The sequence goes on from OZ019980.1 coordinate 20,749,044, forward strand.
ATGAGTTAAGATGTGGTGTGCGGTAATATGGAAAAAATGTATAAAGATGTTAAAGCAGTTATAGAATTTAGCAATAAGGGAGTTATTTTTTGTTAATAACTCCCTTAGGGGGGATTGTGTAAAATCCTTACGGGTGTACAAGAAATAAAGAACTACTACTACTATTTATTAAATTTTTCTATATTTGTCGTTTTTAAAAGTATTTCGCAGAATTGAAATTCTAATTCTTTCTTTAAATATTGTAGAATATTCGATCATAAAATTGATATAATATTTCAATATTTCAATGAAGATTTTGCAAACTTCTATAATATTTTGCGCAACATGTGAATCGTAAAAAAACGTCCTTTTTTTGTCTACAGATTCGATATAGCTCTAAAAGCCACAGGCGGCGACGGAAAATATGTTTGGAGTTCTAGACAGCCATCGATAATCACAGTTTCCCAAAATGGAGTAGTTCGCGTTTTGAATCAAGGTTCTGCAGATGTTACAGTCTCAATGGCGAGAAATCAGTACAACAAAGATCGCGCAAAAGTTCATGTTCTTTTGCCTTCACGTCTCGAAATAATACAATACAACTTAGAAGCAGCTGTAGGCGATTCGATAAATTTGCACATCGCTTTGTACGGAAAATTAGGAGAAGGTCCGGATTCCAAAGAAATTCCTTTCAACGATTGTCGTGAAATACCCTTCGAGGTTTGTAATAATATTTTTTTTTCAGTACTTTACTTATTTCATATATATATTTGATACATGATTTTATAAATAAAGTTCACACAATTGGATTTAAATCAGTATTTGCATTTTACCAAAAGAAATATAATTTAAAAGATAATTCTAAGAACAGATAGTAACATATATATTTTTAAAAATAATTTAGAGTGTCAAGAACGTCAACAAAATTTTCCGAATTTTTTTAATCTCACACTTATATTAAATTAAATACCAACTTTTCGCTTCTTTTCTGTTGCTGAATATTGAAAATGATTCATTGCTTAAAAAGGGTCACCCAGAATTAATTTCATGTTTTTTTGGGAGAAATAATGGGAATAGACTTTTTTTTTCACCCTCAGAAATATATACGAAATTCTCCAAATTTTACAGACATTTCGTTATTAAATGTCAAGATTAAATCGCAGGTCAATAAAATTTATTTAAATTCACCTAAACCTTTTTGAAACGTTGCACGTTTTCTATAAACTCAAATAAAAAATTATGTCAACTTAAATCTGTAATTATTATTGTTTTTTTTATTTACGTTTTTAAAAAATTACTTATTTCTGCAGGTTTACATTCCGGATGGTAATTTTATCCAAAACACCAGCGAAATCGTTCACCAACCTGTGGGAATCGCCTGCGCGACTGTGAGAGTCGTTGGCGTTAATGTAGGAACTTCCGGAGTGACTGTAGCTTACAGTGCGAACGGTCAATATCTTCTTGACAACGTAACAGTCTCAGCTTACGAAAGACTCGTCGCGGTTCATCCTCAAACATCAGAAACGCTTTTGGCAGTCGGTTCCTCCCGGAAAATTGTTTTCAAAGGTGGTCCTCATCCCTGGGCAGGAAAACCTCAAGGTTACAGCCGTGAAATTTCCATTTCCGGTGAAGAAAACGTCGTTCGCGTTATCGACCAGAAATATACCGATTTTCCGGACGTTTCTGTTTACGAAGTAATCTGCAAATCATTGGGCGACGTTCTCGTTACTTACACAGTATCAAACACTCCGATTCTGCCGAATTGTCGAAGCAGCGAAGCTTCTGCGACTGTCAGAGTCGTTTGCGGAAAGCCAAGATTCATTAAACTTCAGCCGGAATTTAAAGACAGCGAAAATTGCCCAACCGGACAAAACAGCGAACGCGTTATGGCTCACAGCGATAAACCTTTGCGACTGGTCGTAAATATTAAGGACGAAGACGGAAGACGATTTGATAATGTCACGAGCTTAAGCATCGACTGGACTCTTAAGCCTTCCGATAGCGGAACGGTTCAAGTATTGTCGGGAACTCAGGAGGAAACTTTTACGGATATGAATGTGATTCTTCCACGAAGTCATTATCAGGTAATTGTTTTAAAAATATTATTTTTCGTATTTTGTGAGACTATTTTAAGCAACAAAAATGTTGCAATTTTTTTTTCTTTTTATGGGTTAAAAATAATTATGGGGTAAAACACGTCAAGGCGGCCACACGAATTTTTCATTTCAACAAAAAGTTTTCAAATTTCTTGAGGATGTTGGTCTGGCTGAAAACAAAAATTGCAAATTTTTTCAGATTTTTTTATTGCATATTTCAGCCGTTACAAATATCTGAAAATAATAATCGTTAATTTTTTAACGCCAAAACTACGGCTCTCGCAAAAAAATCATGTTAACCAAAAATTTAAGGTATCTAACGTTCTTTTCAACAACTTTTTTCGCAAATTTTCCTACTCCGTTTTATGCTATTTTTCAATTAAATAATATTTCAATATTTTTTTTCTCCGAAACTGCGTTCTCGATTCAGATGAGATTTTTACATTTTGTTCCTTAATATGTTAAGAATCTGAAAAAAAAATTGACGAGATGGGCGGCGACTTCGTTCCACAGTTACAGCTCTTCGAATCCTCGAACATAACGGTAATCTAATGTGTAATTGCTCTCTGCGTTCAACAGGGTTGAGACTGTCAATAGAAAAAATCTAAAGCCCGCATCACGTGTTTATTTTTTTGTTATTTTTAATTAAATTTTTTTTTAAATTAGGTTAATTGGCAAATTCCATCGTACCTGTCGTCCACACTTTGTGTTTACAACGCAGAACGATGGTCGTGTAACATTGAGCACGTGAATATTGAACTCAAGAGACATTCATTCACCACGTTTTGCCAATTTTCGATTGATCAGAAAAGAGCACGATGATGAATTACGTGTCATCAGGAAAAAGTTTCAATTCCATTAGTCGGTAAAATAAATGTATTAAAAAACCCAAAAATTGAAGAAGGAAAAATATCCGATGCGAAAAGTGCAGTGTGGGCTTTAGAATTATTATGTAGACAGTCTGTTGAACGTACAGAGCAATTACACATTAGATTGCCCTGGTATTCGATCGTTTGAAGAGCTGTAACAGTAGAATGAAATCGCCGCCCATCTCGCCAATTTTTTCGCGGATTCTAGACATATTAAGGAACAAAATGTCAAAATTTCAGCCAAATCGGGAACGCAGTTTTGGAGAAAAAAAATATTATAATTTTATTTAATTGAAAAATAGCATAAAACAGAGGAAGATTTTGCAAAAAATTTATTGAAAAGAACGTTAAATACCTTAAATTTTTTGATCCCATGATTTTTTTGCGAGAGCTATAGTTTTGGCTTAAAAAAATTAACGATTATTATTTTCAGTTTTTTGTAACGGCTGAAATATGCGATAAAAAAATCTGAAAAATTTTGTAATTTTTGTTTTCAGCCAGACCAACATCCTCAACAAATTTGAAAACTTTTTATTGAAATGAAAAATTCGTGTCGACTTGACGTGTTTTACCCCTTATATAAAAGCCTATAGATGTTATTTTTTATAATGGCAATCATATTTAAAAAATGATTAGTTTAAAATATAAAAAATTGTCGGGTATTGATTATATTTCAACATTTTTTTTATTTCCTATTTTCTTTTTAATCTATCGTTTTCTACAATTAATTACAAATTTTTGTATCAATTCTCTGACGAATCTTGAGCAGAAACTTGGTAAAAATATTCAATCAAATCGAAACATTACTAGGATTTAATTTATTACAAATTGGCGCATATATTACGATTTTGATTTGGTCAAAATATAGCTTAACATTTTTTACGCATGTTTAGTTTCGAAAGATGTTATTTCCTATCAAATTCAAAAGATAGAACACGTATTATGTAAAACAAGACCGAAACTAAACTGGAAATTATTCATCAAATTCTGTATTAATTACCAGGTTATCGTGCCAAAAAAACACACGGGCTCTTTGTCAGTTGTTTCCCGAGTGACCGGCTACCAAAAAGATATTTTATCGCGTTTAAAAATCACGCCAGAATGGCCAGTATTTGCAGTTTCAAACGAACGAGGTACTCCATCGACTCCCATAATCGAGGCCGAAGTGAATGTCTTCCTCGTGAACGACACAACAATAAGTCCAAGTAAAATGAAGGTTCTGAACGATCCTAGCGGCAAATATTCTTTACAAGTCAGCCAAGGCTCCGGTTACTACGAATTCGTTCTCAGCACCGAAGAAATCGCTGATATTCGTTACGTAGAGCCAACAAAAACGATAAGCATAATTCCCAAACGTCCAGGACTCTTAAGAATCGCTCTAGTCGATCTTTGTCTCGCATCAGCGCCAGCAGAGGCGGAAATCGAAGTTCAACAATTAGCAGGCATCGAAGTTGAAAGCGTAAACAAAGTAGAAAAGGGAAAATGCATCGTAGCAACTTTGCGTCTTTACGACACAAATGGCCATGCAATGGAAATTCCAACGCTCGAATCACTCGAAATAAACGTAGAAATCGACGACAACTTTGTGGAGATTAAAAAACTTCCAGCCAACGAACAGGGCGACGCTCCGTTCTCAAAAATTCTCTATCTCATTCACGGAATTGACGAGGGCGAGGCTCGCGTTGTTTTCACAAGCGGCTACGGCGATCAGGAAATTCGCAGCGAAACAACGACAGTCCAAGTTTTTACTCCTCTTAGAGTCACAGAGAGAAATCTCACGGTTCTCGTTGGTACAATTTGCCAGATTGGAACCAGCGGTGGACCAACTAACGCTGAGATTGAGTTTTTCGTTGAGAATGAAAATATTTTGACGATCGATTCCCGAGGAATTTTGGAAGGACGTGCTGTGGGTCATGCCAAAGTCATTGCCAGAGCTGTTGGTCCTAGTACCAAAGGAAATCGTGTCGTTTACTCGCAGGATCACGTTTATGTTCAAGTAACACATCTGCAGGGCATTAAAATCGTCGTGCCTACAACTAGAGTTAAAGTTGGCGGTATTTTGCCTCTTTGGGCTTTCGGTATTCCTGACAATCTCACGCCGCTTATTATTGGCTCTATGAAAAGTATTTTGTCCTTTACTTGGGTTTCGAGCGATCCCGAAATTCTCAGCTTGCACAATATGTACGAAGGCACGGGAATTAATATTCGTTATCAAAACGAAGTTACGCTGAGGGCAAAAGCGTTGAAAGCTGGTATTGCGACGGTTTATTTGAATGTTACGACACCGGCGAAAATTTTGGCGGGTTATAAAGACGATGTGAGCTTTAATACGTTCGCTAAACTCGAGATTTTTGAGGAACTTGCTGTGACGAATCCGGTTATTACGCCCGGAATTTCGGTACTCATTATGGAACCGAATTCGGCGCTTAAGTTGAAGACTAATAGAGATAAATATGGAGTTAGTACCTACAAAATTTTGGCTAATGGACATGGAAATGAGTCCGAAGATCCTAATGCACTTACACCTGCGGCGAAGACTGTTAGTGTTGATAAAAATGGACTTGTTAAGTCGGGGGAAAATTATGGAAGAACCATCATATCGATTACTAATGTCGAGGCCTACAACTTGAAACAATCTGTTACCGTTATTGTTGATGTAAGTATTGCTTTTATATTTTATCAAGGATGCAGAATTTTTAAAGCGACTTAATTTATGACCCTGAAAATATCTCCACTCATCTTTAAAACGCCGTAGCGTCCTTAAGGATGTAGGAGCGCGATGGGGTGCTCAACTTCCTGAAAAGTGAGAATTCAGAAAGAAATTCAAACACTCGATGGAATAAAAATCTGAAAAAAATCAAGCATACAAAAGGTGCGGAAAAGATTAATTTTGCATATTAATAATTGCAAAATGTTATTAACAAATAGGTAAAAAATAAAATTGTTCAACAAATTATCCGTCGACCTAACTTTTTTTTCGGATGAAAATGATTCTTAAAATTTTCTGAATACGTATGAATTTTTTCAGAATTTTGTCTAATGTTTGAAAATTGCGGTTTTTTTTCTTGCATGAGCTGTATTCGCGAATCTATTTGATCAATCGTTTCGAAACTTCTTGGGTGTAATGGGTGGTTGTGTGACAAGCACATATGAAAAATTCGCGACTTAACATACATTTAAAAAAAAATGAATTCCAAAAAAATGAAATTTCGATGATTAGAAAAAATTATGAAAAAATTCATACGTATTCAGAAAAATTAACGAATCATTTTCATTCGAAAAAAAAGTTAGGTTGACGGATAATTTGTTGAACAATTTTTTTTCACCTATTTGTTAACAACATTTTGCAATTATTAATATGCAAAATTAATCTTTTTCGCACCTTTTGTATGCTTGATTTTTTTCAGATTTTTATTTCATCGAGAAGTATTCGAATTTCTCTCTCAATTCTCACTTTTCAGGAAGTTGAGGACCCCATCGCGCTCCTACATCCTTAATGTTCATCGTACGAGAGTTACCCAGGGCTTTTTTTTCGTCTTGAAATTCTCTAGATGTCGTTATTTTTAGATTTTTTTTATCGACGTTTTATTCGGTTACACAAGCAAAAAAGTGTAGATGTAACCTTTGATATGGCGCAACGCCCTTAATTTCCATTGTACAAGATTCATCCAGGGCTTAACTTTTTTTGAAGCACTGGATAAATTTCGTACGATGAAATTTAAGGGCGTCATGCCGTGTCAAACGATACATATGGGTCATTCCACGGGATTTCGCACAAAAAAAAAACCCGACCGACTCCAATTTTCGCCTAATTTTTTTATATTGTTGACTATGTCAAACGGAGCATCTGTGAATTTTTTGAGAATTTTATTCTTATATTTCGACGAGCTATAAAATAAAAGGTGAAAAAAATGAAAAAAAAATCTGACGTCAAGTGGAATAATGATATTGACAAAAATAACTAGGTCAAAATTTTTGTAATTCAACACAGTTTACGGTAAAAATAATCAAAATAAAAAATAAACATAACTTCTATTTTATTTATGTCTTTTACCAAGAAAAGGTACCATTTCGCTAATTTGGCCCCCTCCGATTTCAATACAAAAAATCACGAATATACTACATGGAGTCCCAAACATTTTAAGCACAAGCCCAAGATGGAGAACGCATTTTACCCATTTTTAAAAAAATATTTCGGGTAATTGATTTTTTTAATTTTCTTCCAATCTTCTGCGTATTTTTTTATGTAATTGGTAATATTAAAAGGAGCTTATGTGATTTTTTTCATAATTTTATATGTAGATGTATTCGATTCATTAAATGTAATCGAATTACAAATTTAAAAAATTGTATTTTCGTCGCGTCTTTTACAAAAAAAAAGGTACCCTAAAAAAGGTTCACTTATATGAACCTCTCCGATTAAGTTAAAAAAATAACAAAATTACTATACGCCTCAGGCGTCTCTTGCGACGCCAGCGCTCGAGCGGCCACTGAGTGAGTAAGAAAGCGATCAGCTGATCGCTTTCTTTTTTTAAAATTTAAAAAATTTGTAATTCGATTACATTTAATGAATCAAATACATCTACATATAAAATTATGAAAAAAATCACATAAGCTCCTTTTAATACCACCAATTACATAAAAAAATACGCAGAAGATTGGAAGAAAATTTAAAAAATCAATTACGCGAAATATTTTTTTTTAAATTGGTAAAATGCGTTCTCCACCTTGGGCTTGTGCTTAAAATGTTTGGGACTCCATGTAGTATATTCGTGATTTTTTGTATTGAAATCGGAGGGGGCCAAATTAGCGAAATGGTACCTTTTCTTGGTAGAAGACATAAATAAAATAGAAGTTATGTTTAGTTTTTATTTTCATTATTTTTACCGTAAACTGTGTTGAATTACGAAAATTTTTACCTAGTTATTTTTGTCGATATCATTATTCCACTTGACGTCAGATTTTTTTTTCATTTTTTTCACCTTTTATTTTATGGCTCGTCGAAATATAAGAATAAAATTCTCAAAAAATTCACAGATGCTCCGTTTGACATAGTCAACAATATAAAAAAATTAGGCGAAAATTGGAGTCGGTCGGGTTTTTTTTTGTGCGAAATCCCGTGGAATGACCCATATGCACTTTCCCCGACAAAAAAAATGTAAATAGTGGCATCTAAAGAATGTTAAGACGAAAAATTTAAGCCCTAGATGAAGATTCCAAAAATATTCATTTTGAATAATTGTAACGCCGAAAAGATATTTATGAATTAATTTTAATAAATTCTTAAATTTTTTTCTGATATAATTTGCTTTTTCTGGTATCGTAAAAAAATAGAAAAATGACTACAACTTCTATATTGTTTGTTAAAGGTAAAGCCAATTCATTATATGATGCTCTCGCTGAGTTCAAATATTCGCATACGAAGTGGCGAGGAATTGAACATGTTGCCGAAAGGAATGGAGCTGAATTACGTAGTCGAATATTTCGACAGTGTCGGCAACAAATTTCACGCTACAAAGACAAAATTCAAGACTGTTATCAATCGAGCCGATCTCGTTTCTTTCGCTGTTGGTTCCGAAAATCTTATCGCCGCCAAATTTCACGAGAGCGGCGAACTTGTCGCTAAAGTTCACACCGAAAAATATCCGAACGGAATATTCGATTATGTCCATATGATGATTGGCGATATTATTTTTCCCACAAAGGTATGTTTACATCGATATTAAATTTTATGGAATTTACGAATAATTGCATTTGAATTTTTTTTTACTATTTCCAAATATTTCCATTCAATTAAATATTGCTATATTTTAATTGCTAAATATTTCTATTATTTTGAATTACTTCATTAACTAAGGAAAAAAAATTAGTTTGTCGTTCTGATTTTTAATAACTGTATTTCAGACCACATTGACTGTCGGCGACGTAGTTTGCTTCTCGATGCCACTACTGGCATCAGAAACTGGCGATCCAGGCTCTTGGCAGTCTTCAGGTCCTGAAATATTGTCCGTTGATTCAATAACTGGTATTGGAAGAGCCAAAAATCCGGGACACATAATCGTGAAACATAGTTTGACGACGCATAAACAGGGCGAGATTGAAGTCAGTGTTGAGCCGATTGCAAAGGTAATACTTTGAAATTATTGCTTATATTTTTATTGCATTACTATTAAAAGTGTGCAAAAATTAAATGACGCACCGTTAGCCATAAAAATTATAAAGTCAGGAGATTTCAATTTAAGTCAGGAGACAGAAAGTCAGGAGATTTAAAAAATTTCCTGACTTTACAAGAAAATAAAACAATGCAGTCAGTCCTGACTGCATTGTTTCTGTTTATAATTTTGAAGGAACAAAAAAAAAAAAGAAAATACGTGCCTACAATTTTTACAAGAAAAAAAACTTTTTTTTTTTTTTTTTTTTTTTTCAAAATTATAGATAGAAAGGTTTAAAAATAGAAACCTGAAAGACGAGGAACAGTTGAGAGATTTTTAAAAAGGATGCAAAATAGGATCTTGTATTGTTTAATTTTATAAAATTAATTTTTCATTATAACGTAACAAAAATACGAAATTTTAAGTGAGACATTTTCGTTACAGATATCACTCGTTCTCTTAAGAGGAAAAAATTTCACTGGTACAGAAGTATTCAGCGTTCCACTGGTACTCAAGAGCAAAGACGAAGGAGTTAAAGAAAATAACGTGCTAGCAAGAGGCTTAGGTGGATGTCGAACGCATTCTTCATTCGCGCTCGGTTCTTTTCCGTTCACGTGTAACATTCAGTTCGTATCTCCGTTACCGTCGGTGAATATCAAGGATGTATTTTTGACAAAACCACGATTCGATATCGTAACAGGTTAGTTTGTCGAATGAGCAATTTTCGATAAAGTGTTTGGGGAAAAAAATTTATTTGGTAATATTGTAAAATAATTTTATTTCATTATTTCACAACGTTTTTTTTTCTTTGGCAGGTTTTTACTATTGCGATATTATTCCATTGGGCGCACCGACCATCGTTACAAGCACGCTCGCAACACGCGTGCAAGTGAATGCCCAAAGTCGGGACGTCGAAGGAACGCCACTGGAAATTGCTTATCTACCGCCAATGTTCGTTAGTACGAAAGAAATTGTTTTCGTACAAACGTCTAACCAACCAATGCCTACAGCGACTCTCGAGGTTCATGGACTGCAGTCCGTGTTGGAGCAAGTCACGGTAAATTTATTAAAATACGTATAGCAAATGATTTCAGTATGTTTTTTTAATTCAATTTAAATTTAAATTTATTCTTAATGATAATAATTTAGATATTAATGCAACGTAACCGTTCTATTTACAAAAGCTATATTTAATTATTAAACACAAAAAATATAATTAAAAATCTTTCATGAAAGTATTTGTAATCATACTTGAAGGTCGGAAACAAAATAATATTAATTTTTTTTTGTACGATATATATCAACGTTGCCAGTTTAGTACAATTGTACTAAATCGAGTACATTCCCCTGTGATTTAGTATGTTGGTACGTCTTTCGTAAATCTAGTACGAATTCGTATTTTTCAGTGCGTTGGTACGTGCGACATGAAAGTAATTTTTTATTGTCATATAATTCCGCTTTCCAAACATCGCATCATCTTAAAATGGTCTTAAAAGTTCTCATTTGTTCTCAAATGTTAATTGTACATTTCACTCACTCACTTAGTAACGTTGTCAGCTTCAACATAGTTGTAACGTGTAACTGTAATAGTAAATCTAGAACGGCTATTTTTTGGGAGCGTATAAATTTTAAAGACGATAGATTTTTGGAGATGTAGAAAATGAAGAAATGGCAGTGAACCGAAGGAATAAATCAGGTGCAAACGAGGGAAACACAAAAAAAAGCTAAGAAAAAGCGAAAAAAGAATCAAAAGATATTATGACTATGATTTTCGGTATTTTCTTCGCGTCATCCTGGCTATTCCTTGTGCTCTTTCTCTCGCTCGTCCCTGGACATTTTCCATTTCGCCCTGAAGATTCGGTTTTATTTTTCTCTCGTCTATCCCTGCCTTTTCCCTTCGGCATGTCTAATACCTGTTTCTGGCTATTTTGGCTGATTTTCTCCCTGCTTTGTTCCTGGTAATTTTTTTTAAATTTGTCTTTCTCTTAATCCCGGCTATTTGTTGTGGTCTTTCTCTTACTCGCCTCTGGCTATTCATTTCGATTCTGCTATCGCTTGTCCCTGGCGATTCCTTATAGTTTAACTCTCGCGATTATCTTGTCCCTGTCTTTTTATGTTTTCTCTAAGATGTGAACCTACTACTTTCGTCAAGTTGACAGAAAACTAATGAAATAACAAACTAAAACTACATGTTAATGTTTTTGTGCTAATTTGAACTCGCTACAGAATTTAGTACGCAAAAATCACATTCAGTACGTTTTTGCTCTGATGTCTAGTACGCAACACGATTTCTCTCTGGCAACGCTGATATATCTCTCTATATTATAAAAAGATCTCGCCGCCGCCTCCGTGACAAGAATCGAGGGACTTTGAAAAATTCGGGATTTAGCGGGTGTTTAGGAAAGGAGTAGTGGGAATTAGATGGATTAAGGTGGGGTTAAAGGATAGGGGTTAGGGGGGTTACGTAGATTAGGGACATTAGGAGGGGATTAAGGGCCCCTGGGGGGGGGGGGGGGGGGGGGTCATGGCGATTAGAAGGATTATAATACGATTAAGTGGGTTAAGGGGATTAGTGGGAGGGGTATCAGGATAGGATCATGGGGATTAGCAGGATTAGCCAGGTGGTTAATGTGGATTGGGATGGGATTAGCGGGAGAGGGCTTAGGGGAGCTTATACGGATTGGGGGGGGGGGCTAAGGGAGGGAGATTAATGGCAGAGGGTTAGGGGGTAGGAGGATAGGGGAGAATATGAAGATTAGGGGAGGCGCGGTTTAGGAGGTGGAAGGGGTGAGACGCCAAGCCCGGATTATTCTAAGTCCCTCAATGGACCCCCAAGCTCGATTTTTTCTAAGTCCTTCCGTCCTTCAGACACAGTCAGTACTTCTCATATTTTGCCCAAAAGATCAATTGTGGTAAAGGATGACACTTTACAGTTTCTGTTATCGACAGAACCGTTGCATATCATGCTACCGTGAATATTCTGAGTTCGGCGGAGGTGATTGCGAGCGCAGACCCCTATTTTGTAGTGTGTATTTGAAGATTATGACTTCGGCGGGGGGGAGGAGGGGGGGGGCGAAGCGCGCAGGGATGCGTAGCCCCTTTAAATTATTGAAATTATTATATTTTTAAATTTTGATAAAATGGTGAAATACCGTTATATATTCATGTATATAATATATAATGCATTTGCCTTCAGGTTGACGTTCCCGATGGTGCGGTAGTGAGTTCCCGACAATTTGTCACAAAACATTCGGCGCACTACAAATTGCGTTTGATGCAAGACCGCGAGGACATACAGGGCCAAAGAATTACGATCCTGAACGAACTAACAAAACAAAATATTTCGGTGAGTGAAAAAAGTTAAAGATATTTTCCTTTTATCCTCAAAAGAATTATACAATTAAAATAAAATAAATTTTTTTAAATAGCCATTTTGAGATGATTACAATTGTAATAATAAAATCATCGGATATCTATCATCATTAACGAAAAAACAGATTTTTTTTCTATTTTCATTATTCGAATCGTTATACTTACTTTTTCATTAAAGATTTTCGTTTATTTTGTATGTAAAAAATTGGCACATTATTCCTTTTAAATAATATAAAAGTCGATGATTTTGATTTAAAAATAATACGAAAAAATCATATTTTACAGCTTCTAATTAGGATATCGAAACATGAAAATTACACATCGATTTCCGGCATACATTGGCTGGATTACATTTACTTCCATCGATACACGTTTGGAACTTTTGCTGTACTTGTCATCACATTTTTGTATCGTAAGTATTTTATATAATGTTTTCTTCTGTAACTATTATTTATTATTCGCTTTCGATAATGTAACATTTAATATAATTTATTCGCAGTTTGGAAAAACAAGGTAGCTAGTGTCAATCTCTCGGTGAAAAACAACAATGTTTTCGGTACGTACAAATATTTTATGATACAGCATTAATGAAAATAACACTCGTTTTCAATGGATTTAAAAAACTGGAAGAAAGTTAACGTTTTTATGATAAATATAGGAGGCATTCTCAGTCAGTTCAGACACTTTTTTTCGACCACTTGAAAGCACTCTTTGTGAATTTTTTCAGATTTTTGAAACAATCCATTTGGGACATGTATTTTTTTTTTATTATTCATATAACTTTGATGGAGTAAGTCTGACAAGAAAAATACATGTATAAAAAAATGTTGTTTTTCACTCAACTTTGTAATACATTAAGTCTCATATTTTTATTCGTGTTGCAAAAGCGATCTTCAGCAAAAAAAAATGTTAAACAATTTTTTTCATTCATTCGGACACCTTCGATATTACTCTCAATTTTTTATAAGCTGTAGGGACTAGTATAGAACCTACAAAAAAATTGGTGTAGTGGGCATCGACAACTTGAAGGATTCAAAAAAGAAAGAAAATTAATTAAATTAATTTAATTATTTTTTTATTTTTATATATTTTTTTATTTCACTTATTTTTTGTTATTCTTTCAAATAATCGATCCACTGAGCTACTTGACGTGTAACGACGACACGGCATTCAGGGTTTACGTACAGTTATTCGTGCGTATAGCCATTTATTGGATCAAAAATTTTGGAAAATATTTTTTTCCTCCTTCAAATAGTCGATGCCCACTATGCCAATTTTTTGGTATGCTTTTGACATATCCCTGTAACTTGTATAAAATTGGCAGTGATATCGAAGGTGTCCGAATGAGTAAAAAAAATTGTTTAACATTTTTTTTTGCTGGAAATAGCTTTTGCAACACGAATAAAAATATGAGACATATTGCAATACAAAGTTAATTGAAAAACAACATTTTTTTTGTATGTGTGATTTTTTTGTCAGATTTACTCCATCGAAGTTATATGAATAACAAAAAAAAATATACATTTCCTAAATGGATGGATTAAAAAATCTGAAAAAATTCACAAAGAGTGCTTTTAAGTGGTACTAAAATGTGCCCAATTATGGGATATATCTGAGAGGGTCGAAAAAAAAGTGGCTGAACTGACAGAGAATGCCTCATATATAGATATGTTTATTTTGCATGTACAGGAATACGAGATTCATAATGCAAATGGATCTGAGTAATACATTTTTTTAATCTACGGGAAATGGTTGAAAGTTTGTGAATTTTTAAATATTTTTTCTAACAAAAAATATTTAAAAAATTACAAACTTTTAGCAATTTCCCATAGATAAAAAAGAATAGAAATAAATAACTTTATATTAACGATTTTTAAGTATATAGTTGATGAATTATTTCCAAATAATCATAGAATAGAGATATATTAATATTTAACTCTTGTTTAAAGCCGACAGATGTCCACCGCCGATAAAAAAATCACCGACGTTAAATTCGACGACGTTAAACAACAGTTTGAATTCATCTAGTCCTCGAAGTCCTGGCTCGCCGTCTCCTCTGCGGCCTTTTTCATCCTTTGAGCCGGTTTACGGGGATCCTCGAGGTTTCTACACGCCAAACGCCAGAAGAAATTATTCCTTCCAGAGCCCGTAGGCAAAAAACAAATAGTAAATCAAAGCTCGTTCGTTAAAGACTGAAACGAGTTCCAAAATACTCGAAAGTTTCGAGCTGATTGGCTGGCGGCTAAAGATTAAGAAACTTTTCCGAGGGACGATTAATTAACTCGGCAAATCTCGCCTAAACGCCGATGAAGAAAAGCTCAGAGTGTTGTGATAATATTCTGCCACGAAGTCCAAAATTGCAGGAGATAAACAGCAGAAAATACGTAAATTAAAGACTTTCGCTGTGTATGAAGAAAATAACATCGAGGCGATCTAGTTTTTTTGACACTGCCGTCTTCTCATAGTCAATTAAAGGGCAGGAAGGGTTTTCTAGTCTTAAAAATGACACATATCGTTTTTTGAAAAATACGCATTTTAAATTTATTCTGTAAATTATTTCTTCTGTACAAGTTTTTCGAATCATAAATTGGGGGGTTTTTTTTTTCAAATAATAATTTGAATATATTATTATTTGGTATTGGCAACTATTTTATCTTTACGTATTCGTTTGATTTTGTCATCATTTCGTCAATTGTAAATAATCTATATTGAAGCAAATTCGCGTTTCTCAAGCGATTAATTTGCATTAATTCTGTATTAAGTCACTGCCCTTTTTTTGTTAAAGTTTCCGGCATAGTTTTCTTTTCCTTCAAGCATTTTCTTCAATATTTCTGCAATGAATTTCATAGAAAAATTATAAATGGGGCATTCCACCCCGTTTCGACCTGGATTTGACCTCGACCTCTCCGATTTGGCTCATTATTTTTTACAGACTTAGTTGCGTTTTACAGACAAATGCGCAAATTTTTTTTTTTTTTTAAGTTTATTTTTTTTAAATATATTTTTAAAGTGACATAGAAAACCCCATAATTTAAAAATCTGATAAAATTCTGAAAAATACTTTGTTCAATAACAAAATTATCTAGCTTACAGTCAGAGTGGGGAAGATTTTCCTTCTCATAGTTTTTAAGCTTTTGTTATTTAAAAAAATTATTAAAAAATCGAAAAAATAATTAATCTACTACAGGCGATTGGTTAAATGTTTATTTATGTAAAACCGAATTTTTGAGAATTTTTACAGATTTTTAGGAAATTGTTCAGATTTTTCCGAACTATGCAAATTTTTTTTATATATTTTTTTAAAATGACAAAAAAAAAACCCATAATTTAGAAATCTGAAAAAATTCTGAAAAATACTTTATTCAATAACAAAATTATCTAGCTTATAGTCAAAGTGGGGAAGATTTTTCTTCTTATAGTTTAAAAACTATAAGGGTAAGATTTTTTTTCTTATAGTTTAAAAACTATAAGAAGAAAAATCTTCCCCACTTTGACTATAAGCTAGATAATTTTTTTATTGAATAAAGTATTTTTCAAAATTTTTTCAGATTTTCAAATTATGGGGTTTTTTTGTCACTTTAAAAAAATATATTAAAAAAATTTGCATAGTTCGGAAAAATCTAAACAATTTCCTAAAAATCTGAAAAAAAAAATCGGTTTTACATAAATAAACATTTAACCAATCGCCTGCAGTAGATTAATTATTTTTTCTATTTTTTAATAATTTTTTTAAATAAAAAAAGCTTAAGAACTGCAAGAAGGAAAATCTTCCCCACTCTGACTGTAAGCTAGATAATTTTGTTATTGAACAAAGGATTTTTCAGAATTTTATCAGATTTTTAAATTATGGGGTTTTCTATGTCACTTTAAAAATATATTTAAAAAAAATGGACTTAAAAAAAAAATTTGTGCGAGGTTTGTGAGAGGTCGAGGTTAAATCCAGGTCGAAACGGGGTGGAATGCCCCAAATATATGCTGCTGTGAAAGTATTTCTTTTTAACACTTTTTTATGAAATTCATTGTACAATTTTTTTTTGTCATACTTTATATAAAGTTCAGATTGATTAAATAATTCATAGAAAAATCATTATTGAATAAATAAACAGAAAGTGCGTATTTTTTTTTGGTAAAAGAAAGCCTATTTTTGATTTTGCTTCTGGATTAATTTGGTATTTATTTATAGCTACAATTACATAATCAGCAAAGTGTTTCGAGGCATAAAAAAGTAAGAAACTCGTTCCTAAACGCTCAAAATATTCAGTAAAAATGGATATTTAGTTTCGTGCTTTTCAGCACACTAATTAATTAATATCTATCAAATTTTCTTTTTGATAAATCGTATCTGTACAAAGAAACTCACAACTTCATCATTTGTATTTAATCCCTACAATTTTTAATCAACTTGACTTTTCATTTTTTTTCACTCGCAAATGGAAGGTGTGAGTGAATAATAAAAAGTACAGATATTAGGGACGCTGAAAGAATTATGCATTGGAACGTTAGGAAACTTTCAATGACCTAAAGATCAATTTTTAAAGAATATTTTGAGGTGTTTTTAGTATTGCGCTTTTTATTTCTTCAAGTATTTAAACAAACAGTTGAACGTTACACATAATCATTAAAAAAAACAAAAAAATTTGGCAATTTCATTTGCATCGCTTTTTGAATAACTTCGGGAAAATCTTTAAAAAAATTCTGGTAAAAGATATTTTAAATTGCGATTCTAATATTATTTTCTACGAAAATCAAAAAACGTAAATTCAGATTTTCAAATAGTTACACAAAAATCTTTAAAACGTGCATTTTTCGTCTCGTGTCTAATTATTATTTGTGTTCAAATCATCAACAAAACTGATTGAATATTTGTCAAAATTATGAACGATTGTTGCATATTTTGCTAGAAAACTCCGTCCGACCCCCTTAAGTACATTTAGTGGATCGAGTGCGTGACGTGCCCGAGGATTTGTTTGTGCTATGCCATATCGAAGTGTGTAAATAAGTGTAATTGAAGAGAATCGCGATATTTCGCGACTCGAAATAATTTAGGAAAATGAACTACATTTCTTTTCTCTCTCTTTTTTTTTTTCTACCGACAGAGTCTCGTTGAATTTTTCAGACGCACAGATCTGCGCATTTTTTTCCGACAGTGTTGTAAAAAAAAAAAAGAAAAAAACGTCTACTCATGTGAGCGGCGTAAATGACTCGAATCGAGTTCGCGAGGGCTTCAAAAGCCTTAGACTAACTATAACTCACAGACTAGTCCACGATATTTTTGATAACAGTTCGATTCTACGGCATAATAGTGTTTTTTTCTTCTGTTGTCGAGCTTTGACTTAGTTTGAATACTATATATATATATATGCTGAAAGTCGTAATAAGCGCAGAAATGGTGACGTTTAATAACTCTTAAAATACGACAAAATTTTTGCTTTTTTTATAGTCTTTTTTTGTTGTTGTTGTGGAATAAAAATATTACTGCTCCATAATATTTTATATTATAGAAATTATTGCAAAAATAATCGAACGGCTTTTGAAAGTAATTAAACGCTGCCATCTCTTAATAGACGTAACATTTACAATGACTTCCTTGTAAAACCCGAGAAACTTCCCAACCTGTGCTAAAATTTAAGTCTCTCGCTGAATTTAGTATATTACGAATAGCTCTATTTTATTAAAAAACAGTAATACGTTAAATATATTACGAAACGTTACGTACGATACATAATAATACACCGAGTGTTCAATAGTACTTAATCATAAATGAAAAACATCAGTTTTCTTTTTTGCCTTTTTTATATATAAGAATTTGAGTGTGTGGATTTGAAATTCCATGCAATCGAATGCGAATGACTTGTCGTTCGTTGAGTTATTTTTGTATTTCATCGTTTATTTGATGCGGAGATATACAAACCTCTCGCTTCTTCGAAATATACACACTTGTTTACTTATGTCGTTTGCCTAATATTTACTGTTTTCAGTCTGTCACCGAATCTATTTGTAAAATTATATGCCGTAACTTTGCGTTACAATTATTGAAGAACGTGATTTTTTCATTTTCATGGTAGCCGTTTTTTTTTTCACGGAAAAAATTCCCTGATTTTTCCCTGACTAATTTATTAATTTTCCCTGACCGAAATTTTAAGGATACTAGCAGCGAATGCGCGCTCCGCGCGCCATCCATCAAACCTCGGCATCAAAATTTTTATTAATGTACTGTGACTTTTACAGATTATCGTGGATGATGAAATAACTTGCATTTTCGATATAAGAACTCGCATTTTATTAGGTTCGTGAATTACTATTAGAAGTGGTGCATGGATAGAAATTATACTACCATTACAATATCATTTAAAATAAAATTCGGTTGAATTTTCTAACCGGAAGTCAGATCTGAAAATTCTGAAATGAGAGCCAACCAAAAGTGACTTTTTTAAAAATCATCGTAAAAAGGCATGTAACCGGTACTTTCTGAGGTACAATATGCGACTTGAGAACTATAGTGAAAGCCAAAATTCGATATCTTGAAGGAACAAAAAATTTAGGTTGTTTGGGTTAGATTTTCCGACGAAAAGTCCGATCTGTCAAGATCCGACCAATAGTGACTTTTTTAAAAATCATCGTAAAAAGGCATGTAACCGGTACTTTCTGAGGTACAATATGCGACTTGAGAACGATAGTGAAGGCCAAAATTCGATATCTTGAAGGAACAAAAAATTTAGGTTCTTTGGGTTAGATTTTCCGACGAAAAGTCCGATCTGTCAAGATCCGACCAAAAGTGACTTTTTTTTAATCATCGTAAAAAGGCATGTAACCGGTACTTTCTGAGGTACAATATGCGACTTAAGAACGATAGTGAAGGCCAAAATTCGATATCTTGAAGGAACAAAAAATTTAGGTTCTTTGGGTTAGATTTTCCGACCAAAAGTCCGATCTGTTAACATCCGACCAAAAGTGACTTTTTTAAAAATCATCGTAAAAAGGCATGTAACAGGTACTTTCCGAGGTACAATATGTGACTTGAGAACGATAGTAAAGGCCAAAATTCGATATCTTGAAGGAACAAAAAATTTAGGTTCTTTGGGTTAGATTTTCCGACCAAAAGTACGATCTGTCAAGATCCGATCAAAAGTGACTTTTTTAAAAATCATCGTAAAAAGGCATGTAACCGGTACTTTCTGAGGTACAATATGCGACTTGAGAACGATAGTGAAGGCCAAAATTCGATATTTTGAAGGAACAAAAAATTTAGGTTCTTTAGGTTAGATTTTCCGACGAAAAGTCCGATCTGTCAAGATCCGACCAAAAGTGACTTTTTTAAAAATCATCGTAAAAAGGCATGTAACCGGTACTTTCTGAGGTACAATATGCGACTTGAGAACGATAGTGAAGGCCAAAATTCGATATCTTGAAGGAACAAAAAATTTAGGTTCTTTGGGTTAGATTTTCCGACCAAAAGTCCGATCTGTCAAGATCCGACCAAAAGTGACTTTTTTAAAAATCATCGTAAAAAGGCATGTAACCGGTACTTTCTGAGGTACAATATGCGACTTGAGAACGATAGTGAAGGCCAAAATTCGATATCTTGAAGGAACAAAAAATTTAGGTTCTTTGGGTTAGATTTTCCGACGAAAAGTCCGATCTGTCAAGATCCGACCAAAAGTGACTTTTTTAAAAATCATCGTAAAAAGACATGTAACCGGTACTTTCTGAGGTACAATATGCGACTTGAGGACGATAGTGAAGGCCAAAATTCGATATCTTGAAGGAACAAAAAATTTAGGTTCTTTGGGTTAGATTTTCCGACGAAAAGTCCGATCTGTCAAGATCCGATCAAAAGTGACTTTTTTAAAAATCATCGTAAAAAGGCATGTAACCGGTACTTTCTGAGGTACAATATGCGACTTGAGAACGATAGTGAAGGCCAAAATTCGATATCTTGAAGGAACAAAAAATTTAGATTCTTTGGGTTAGATTTTCCGACCAAAAGTCCGATCTGTTAACATCCGACCAAAAGTGACTTTTTTAAAAATCATCGTAAAAAGGCATGTAACCGGTACTTTCTGAGGTACAATATGCGACTTGAGAACGATAGTGAAGGCCAAAATTCGATATCTTGAAGGAACAAAAAATGTAGGTTCTTTGGGTTAGATTTTCCGACCAAAAGTCCGATCTGTGAAAAAACGACCAAAAGTGACTTTTTTAAAAATCATCGTAAAAAGGCATGTAACCGGTACTTTCTGAGGTACAATATGCGACTTGAGAACGATAGTGAAGGCCAAAATTCGATATCTTGAAGGAACAAAAAATTTAGGTTCTTTGGGTTAGATTTTCCGACGAAAAGTCCGATCTGTCAAGATCCGATCAAAAGTGACTTTTTTAAAAATCATCGTAAAAAGGCATGTAACCGGTACTTTCTGAGGTACAATATGCGACTTGAGAACGATAGTGAAGGCCAAAATTCGATATCTTGAAGGAACAAAAAATTTAGATTCTTTGGGTTAGATTTTCCGACCAAAAGTCCGATCTGTGAAAAAACGACCAAAAGTGACTTTTTTAAAAATCATCGTAAAAAGGCATGTAACCGGTACTTTCTGAGGTACAATATGCGACTTGAGAACGATAGTGAAGGCCAAAATTCGATATCTTGAAGGAACAAAAAATTTAGGTTCTTTGGGTTAGATTTTCCGACCAAAAGTCCGATCTGTCAAGATCCGACCAAAAGTGACTTTTTTAAAAATCATCGTAAAAAGGCATGTAACCGGTACTTTCTGAGGTACAATATGCGACTTGAGAACGATAGTGAAGGCCAAAATTCGATATCTTGAAGGAACAAAAAATTTAGGTTCTTTGGGTTAGATTTTCCGACCAAAAGTCCGATCTGTCAAGATCCGACCAAAAGTGACTTTTTTAAAAATCATCGTAAAAAGGCATGTAACCGGTACTTTCTGAGGTACAATATGCGACTTGAGAACGATAGTGAAGGCCAAAATTCGATATCTTGAAGGAACAAAAAATTTAGGTTCTTTGGGTTAGATTTTCCGACGAAAAGTCCGATCTGTCAAGATCCGACCAAAAGTGACTTTTTTAAAAATCATCGTAAAAAGACATGTAACCGGTACTTTCTGAGGTACAATATGCGACTTGAGGACGATAGTGAAGGCCAAAATTCGATATCTTGAAGGAACAAAAAATTTAGGTTCTTTGGGTTAGATTTTCCGACGAAAAGTCCGATCTGTCAAGATCCGATCAAAAGTGACTTTTTTAAAAATCATCGTAAAAAGGCATGTAACCGGTACTTTCTGAGGTACAATATGCGACTTGAGAACGATAGTGAAGGCCAAAATTCGATATCTTGAAGGAACAAAAAATTTAGATTCTTTGGGTTAGATTTTCCGACCAAAAGTCCGATCTGTTAACATCCGACCAAAAGTGACTTTTTTAAAAATCATCGTAAAAAGGCATGTAACCGGTACTTTCTGAGGTACAATATGCGACTTGAGAACGATAGTGAAGGCCAAAATTCGATATCTTGAAGGAACAAAAAATTTAGGTTCTTTGGGTTAGATTTTCCGACCAAAAGTCCGATCTGTCAAGATCCGACCAAAAGTGACTTTTTTAAAAATCATCGTAAAAAGGCATGTAACCGGTACTTTCTGAGGTACAATATGCGACTTGAGAACGATAGTGAAGGCCAAAATTCGATATCTTGAAGGAACAAAAAATTTAAGTTCTTTGGGTTAGATTTTCCGACGAAAAGTCCGATCTGTCAAGATCCGACCAAAAGTGACTTTTTTAAAAATCATCGTAAAAAGGCATGTAACCGGTACTTTCTGAGGTACAATATGCGACTTGAGAACGATAGTGAAGGCCAAAATTCGATATCTTGAAGGAACAAAAAATTTAGGTTCTTTGGGTTAGATTTTCCGACGAAAAGTCCGATGTGTCAAGATCCGACCAAAAGTGACTTTTTTAAAAATCATCGTAAAAAGACATGTAACCGGTACTTTTTGAGGTACAATATGCGACTTGAGAACGATAGTGAAGGCCAAAATTCGATATCTTGAAGGAACAAAAAATTTAGGTTCTTTGGGTTAGATTTTCCGACGAAAAGTCCGATCTGTCAAGATCCGACCAAAAGTGACTTTTTTAAAAATCATCGTAAAAAGGCATGTAACCGGTACTTTCTGAGGTACAATATGCGACTTGAGAACGATAGTGAAGGCCAAAATTCGATATCTTGAAGGAACAAAAAATTTAGGTTCTTTGGGTTAGATTTTCCGACGAAAAGTCCGATCTGTCAAGATCCGACCAAAAGTGACTTTTTTAAAAATCATCGTAAAAAGGCATGTAACCGGTACTTTCTGAGGTACAATATGCGACTTCAGAACGATAGTAAAGGCCAAAATTCGATATCTTGAAGGAACAAAAAATTTAGGTTCTTTGGGTTAGATTTTCCGACGAAAAGTCCGATCTGTCAAGATCCGACCAAAAGTGACATTTTTCAAAATCATCGTAAAAAGGCATGTAACGGGTACTTTCTGAGGTACAATATGCGACTTGAGAACGATAGTGAAGGCCAAAATTCGGTATCTTGAAGGAACAAAAAATTTAGGTTCTTTGGGTTAGATTTTCCGACGAAAAGTCCGATCTGTCAAGATCCGACCAAAAGTGACTTTTTTAAAAATCATCGTAAAAAGGCATGTAACCGGTACTTTCTGAGGTACAATATGCGACTTGAGAACGATAGTGAAGGCCAAAATTCGATATCTTGAAGGAACAAAAAATTTAGGTTCTTTGGGTTAGATTTTCCGACGAAAAGTCCGATCTGTCAAGATCCGACCAAAAGTGACTTTTTTAAAAATCATCGTAAAAAGGCATGTAACCGGTACTTTCTGAGGTACAATATGCGACTTCAGAACGATAGTAAAGGCCAAAATTCGATATCTTGAAGGAACAAAAAATTTAGGTTCTTTGGGTTAGATTTTCCGACGAAAAGTCCGATCTGTCAAGATCCGACCAAAAGTGACATTTTTCAAAATCATCGTAAAAAGGCATGTAACGGGTACTTTCTGAGGTACAATATGCGACTTGAGAACGATAGTGAAGGCCAAAATTCGGTATCTTGAAGGAACAAAAAATTTAGGTTCTTTGGGTTAGATTTTCCGACCAAAAGTCCGATCTGTCAAGATCCGACCAAAAGTGACTTTTTTAAAAATCATCGTAAAAAGGCATGTAACCGGTACTTTCTGAGGTACAATATGCGACTTGAGAACGATAGTGAAGGCCAAAATTCGATATCTTGAAGGAACAAAAAATTTAGGTTCTTTGGGTTAGATTTTCCGACGAAAAGTCCGATCTGTCAAGATCCGACCAAAAGTGACTTTTTTAAAAATCATCGTAAAAAGGCATGTAACCGGTACTTTCTGAGGTACAATATGCGACTTCAGAACGATAGTAAAGGCCAAAATTCGATATCTTGAAGGAACAAAAAATTTAGGTTCTTTGGGTTAGATTTTCCGACGAAAAGTCCGATCTGTCAAGATCCGACCAAAAGTGACTTTTTTAAAAATCATCGTAAAAAGGCATGTAACCGGTACTTTCTGAGGTACAATATGCGACTTGAGAACGATAGTGAAGGCCAAAATTCGATATCTTGAAGGAACAAAAAATTTAGGTTCTTTGGGTTAGATTTTCCGACGAAAAGTCCGATCTGTCAAGATCCGACCAAAAGTGACTTTTTTAAAAATCATCGTAAAAAGGCATGTAACCGGTACTTTCTGAGGTACAATATGCGACTTCAGAACGATAGTAAAGGCCAAAATTCGATATCTTGAAGGAACAAAAAATTTAGGTTCTTTGGGTTAGATTTTCCGACGAAAAGTCCGATCTGTCAAGATCCGACCAAAAGTGACATTTTTCAAAATCATCGTAAAAAGGCATGTAACGGGTACTTTCTGAGGTACAATATGCGACTTGAGAACGATAGTGAAGGCCAAAATTCGGTATCTTGAAGGAACAAAAAATTTAGGTTCTTTGGGTTAGATTTTCCGACCAAAAGTCCGATCTGTCAAGATCCGACCAAAAGTGACTTTTTTAAAAATCATCGTAAAAAGGCATGTAACCGGTACTTTCTGAGGTACAATATGCGACTTGAGAACGATAGTGAAGGCCAAAATTCGATATCTTGAAGGAACAAAAAATTTAGGTTCTTTGGGTTAGATTTTCCGACCAAAAGTCCGATCTGCCAAGATCCGACCAAAAGTGACTTTTTTAAAAATCATCGTAAAAAGCATGTAACCGGTACTTTCTGAGGTACAATATGCGACTTGAGAACGATAGTGAAGGCCAAAATTCGATATCTTGAAGGAACAAAAAATGTAGGTTCTTTGGGTTAGATTTTCCGACCAAAAGTCCGATCTGTCAAGATCCGACCAAAAGTGACTTTTTTAAAAATCATCGTAAAAAGGCATGTAACCGGTACTTTCTGAGGTACAATATGCGACTTGAGTACGATAGTGAAGGCCAAAATTCGATATCTTGAAGGAACAAAAAATTTAGGTTCTTTGGGTTAGATTTTCCGACCAAAAGTCCGATCTGCCAAGATCCGACCAAAAGTGACTTTTTTAAAAATCATCGTAAAAAGCATGTAACCGGTACTTTCTGAGGTACAATATGCGACTTGAGAACGATAGTGAAGGCCAAAATTCGGTATCTTAAAGGAACAAAAAATTTAGGTTCTTTGGGTTAGATTTTCCGACCAAAAGTCCGATCTGTCAAGATCCGACCAAAAGCGACTTTTTTAAAAATCATTGTAAAAAGCATGTAACCGGTACTTTCTGAGGTACAATATGCGACTTGAGAACGATAGTGAAGGCCAAAATTCGATATCTTGAAGGAACAAAAAATTTAGGTTCTTTGAGTTAGATTTTCCGATGAAAAGTCCGATTTGTCAAGATCCGACCAAAAGTGACTTTTTTTTAAATCATCGTAAAAAGGCATGTAACCGGTACTTTCTGAGGTACAATATGCGACTTGAGAACGATAGTGAAGGCCAAAATTCGATATCTTGAAGGAACAAAAAATGTAGGTTCTTTGGGTTAGATTTTCCGACGAAAAGTCCGATCTGTCAAGATCCGACCAAAAGTGACTTTTTTAAAAATCATTGTAAAAAGGCATGTAACCGGTACTTTCTGAGGTACAATATGCGACTTGAGAACGATAGTGAAGGCCAAAATTCGATATCTTGAAGGAACAAAAAATTTAGGTTCTTTGGGTTAGATTTTCCGACCAAAAGTACGATCTGTCAAGATCCGATCAAAAGTGACTTTTTTAAAAATCATCGTAAAAAGGCATGTAACCGGTACTTTCTGAGGTACAATATGCGACTTGAGAACGATAGTGAAGGCCAAAATTCGATATCTTGAAGGAACAAAAAATTTAGGTTCTTTGGGTTAGATTTTCCGACCAAAAGTCTGATCTGTCAAGATCCGACCAAAAGTGACTTTTTTAAAAATCATCGTAAAAAGGCATGTAACCGGTACTTTCTGAGGTACAATATGAGACTTGAGAACGATAGTGAAGGCCAAAATTCGATATCTTGAAGGAACAAAAAATTTAGGTTGTTTGGGTTAGATTTTCCGACCAAAAGTCCGATCTGTCAAGATCCGACCAAAAGTGACTTTTTTAAAAATCATCGTAAAAAGGCATGTAACCGGTACTTTCTGAGGTACAATATGAGACTTGAGAACGATAGTGAAGGCCAAAATTCGATATCTTGAAGGAACAAAAAATTTAGGTTGTTTGGGTTAGATTTTCCGACCAAAAGTCCGATCTGTCAAGATCCGACCAAAAGTGACTTTTTTAAAAATCATCGTAAAAAGGCATGTAACCGGTACTTTCTGAGGTACAATATGCGACTTGAGAATGATAGTGAAGGCCAAAATTCGATATCTTGAAGGAACAAAAAATTTAGGTTCTTTGGGTTAGATTTTCCGACCAAAAGTACGATCTGTCAAGATCCGATCAAAAGTGACTTTTTTAAAAATCATCGTAAAAAGGCATGTAACCGGTACTTTCTGAGGTACATAATGCGACTTGAGAACGATAGTGAAGGCCAAAATTCGATATCTTGAAGGAACAAAAAATTTAGGTTCTTTGGGTTAGATTTTCCGACCAAAAGTCCGATCTGTTAACATCCGACCAAAAGTGACTTTTTTAAAAATCATCGTAAAAAGGCATGTAACCGGTACTTTCCGAGGTACAATATGCGACTTGAGAACGATAGTGAAGGCCAAAATTCGATATCTTGAAGGAACAAAAAATTTAGGTTCTTTGGGTTAGATTTTCCGACGAAAAGTCCGATCTGTCAAGATCCGACCAAAAGTGACTTTTTTAAAAATCATCGTAAAAAGGCATGTAACCGGTACTTTCTGAGGTACAATATGTGACTTGAGAACGATAGTGAAGGCCAAAATTCGGTATCTTGAAGGAACAAAAAATTTAGGTTCTTTGGGTTAGATTTTCTGACCAAAAGTCCGATCTGTCAAGATCCGACCAAAAGTGACTTTTTTAAAAATCATCGTAAAAAGGCATGTAACCGGTACTTTCTGAGGTACAATATGCGACTTGAGAACGATAGTGAAGGCCAAAATTCGATATTTTGAAGGAACAAAAAATTTAGGTTCTTTGGGTTAGATTTTCCGACGAAAAGTCCGATCTGTCAAGATCCGACCAAAAGTGACTTTTTTAAAAATCATCGTAAAAAGGCATGTAACCGGTACTTTCTGAGGTACAATATGCGACTTGAGAACGATAGTGAAGGCCAGTTTAGTACAATTGTACTAAATCTAGTACATTCTGCTGCGATTTAGTACGTTAGTACGTCTTTGGTAAATCTAGCACGCATTCGTATTTTTCAATGCGTTGGTACGCGCGACATGAAAGTAATTTTTTATTGTCATGTAATTCCGCTTTCCAAACATCGCATCATCTTAAAATGGTCTTAAAAGTTCTCGTTTGTTCTCAAATGTCAATTGTACATTTCACTCACTCACTTAGTAACATTGTCAGCTTCAACACAGTTGTAACGTGTAACTGTAATAGTAAATCTAGAACGGCTATTTTTTGGGAGCGTATAAATTTTAAAGACGATAGATTTTTGGAGATGTACAAAATGAAGAAATGGCAGTGAACCGAAGGAATAAATCAGGTGCAAACGAGGGAAACACAAAAAAAAAGCTAAGAAAAAGCGAAAAAAGAATCAAAAGAAATTATGACTATGATTTTCGGTATTTTCTTCGCGTCATCCTGACTATTCCTTGTGCTCTTTTTCTCGCTCGTCCCTGGACATTTTCCATTTCGCCCTGAAGATTCGGTTTTATTTTTCTCTCGTCTATCCCTGCCTTTTCCCTTCGGCATGTCTAATACCTGTTTCTGGCTATTTTGGCTGATTTTCTCCCTCCTTTGTTTCTGGTTATTTTTTAAAAAATTTGTCTTTTTCTTAACCCCGGCTATTTCTTGTGGTCTTTCTCTTGCTCGCCTCTGGCTATTCATTTCGGCTCTGCTATCGCTTGTCCCTGGCGGTTCCTTATAGTTTAACTCTCGCGATTATCTTGTCCCTTTCTTTTTATGTTTTCTCTAAGATATAAACCTACTACTTTCGTCAAGTTGACAGAAAACTAATGAAATAGCAAACTAAAACTACATGTTAATGTTTTTGTGCTAATTTGAACTCGCTATAGAATTTAGTACGCAAAAGTCACATTCAGTACGTTTTCAGTACGTAACGCTGGGCTGAAGTCGTTTATTGGTTTGATTAATTCTGGATAACTGAATATAAATTGTTGAGACTTTTTATGTCGTTGAATAAAAAGGTGAGAAAATATCGCAGGTTTATTTATTTATAATAAATTTTTTTAAATGCCATTTGTGGTTTTATAAATAACGTTTATTTAAAAAAAAATCAGACATATTTAATCGAACAGTCACGCGTCTCGCAATCACCCAAGGATATATTAATGGATTTTCTCAGCGCACTTGAGTCTTGATCAAAAAGATGGTTTTTTTATGATTTGTTTTTTTTTTGTATGTATTTTTATCACTGCAAAAAAAAGGTTTCTAGTGCTTCTTCGAGTTTTTGGAGAGCTTCTCGTACTTGCTTTTACTCGAGTACCAGAGGCCGAATGGGATGGCCAACGATGGAAGAGTCATGAGTGCAAACGCTGACCAATCGATCTGTGAAACAAACAAAACAAAAAAATTATTTCATTCGTAACTTTTATTTTATAAGCAAATTTCCGGCTGCGAAAAATCGGTTGTGAATTCAATTACAAATTTCGAGAATTCTAATTTGATTTCAATCTTTTCAAGGACGAAATTTATTTATTTTTTTTATTTTTTTAAAAAGCAAACTTTAAGTAATTTATAAATATACATAATTATTTCGCAGCTTAGCATAAAAATAAATGGATATCGTTTAAAGAACGAACTTTCAATTACTTTTGAATAAATAAATAAACGAATGTCATTTTTTGGAAGTTTTTCATATAAATTAATTAAAATTGAAGTCTTAATTAATTTTGGATGAATAATTGAAAATTCGTGATTTTATCGAAGTTTTTCATATTAATTAAAGGATATCGTTTAAAGAACTCTCAATGAATTTTGAATAAATAATTAAACACACGTAATTTTCTCGAGGTTTTACATAGAAATTAATGGAAATCATTTGAAGAACGAATTATTGCTTCCTCATAGAGGAAGATTTGTTTTCATGAACTTTTTTTTCGAGATTTTCATGCCAGTATGCTTAGAATTGTCCAAAACGTCCATTACTCAGTAACCGTTCGAACGATATGTCTCAAATTTGGCACACAAGTGGAGTACTTGCCCCGCTTTGAATGTTGAGATTTTTGAAAAAAAAAAAATCAGCCATTTTGATTTTATGGTACTTTTAATTTTTTGAAAAAAGGGCGTGGTCGCTCAAACTGTCGTAAAAATTAGACGATTTTGCTAAATAGTTGGTTACAAATAAATATACGTTCAATATTGTTTGGCATTGCATTTGGGCAAAATCGGTAAAGCGGTTCAGATTTTATAGATGTTTGAATTTTTCGAAAATTTTTTTTTTTTTTTTATAAATCACGGCGAATTTCGCCAATTTAACCGAAATGTTTTACAGACGAAAAGGAACATGCAGCTATGCCACGTACCAAATTTGACGATGATCGGTAAAGTGGTTCAGATTTTACGACATTTTGAAATTTACAACAAAAAAAACAACGATTTTCGCTCTAGCATCAGCAAAAGTTGATAATGCGAGACAAAAGTTTGTACTCAATGGAAATAAGAATGCAAAGTAGAACTTTACACATTGCTTCATATATAATTTTTATTTTTTTAAATTTATAATGACCGCTTGTCCCAAAATAGAATTGCTCATAACTCTCGAACGGCGTGACGAATCGAGATGAAAATTTACACAAAAAAGGAGGATAAACTCCGTTTTCGTTATTTCGATTAAGGTAGTCCTTGCGCATTAAGCTGAGGTCAAATAAGTTTTCGAAAAATGGGAGGGAATTGCAAACACTTTTCGCCAATATAAACAAAGCTGCAAAGTAGAACTTTGCAAATTGCTTCCTCATTATCGTTGGATTTTTACAAATCTACCTCTATGAGGAAGCATGTTAATCTATTTTAGCTTCCTTATAGAGGAAGCTTTGTAAACATCGAACAATAATGAGGAAGCAATTTGCAAAGTTCTACTTTGCAGCCTTGTTTTGAATTATTATTTATAAATCAAGAATTAAGTAATACGTACGACATGAGAGGAGAATTTCTTGGCGTAATCTCTGAAAGAAACGATAAGTCCCTCTCCAGGCGAGCTGCTCACTGCGACCTGTAGTCTGGGAGCATCTTCGGTTCTGCGGTACAAAACTTCAGCGGAAGTGAAGTTGAAGTATCCGTGTTTACGTGGGCGAACGATGACAGTGTGAGTGACGTTCGTGAATGGAGCAACTCGGTCGATTCTTGCGTTCAATTCGCCGCTTACGTGGGAGAAGTGATCGGGGTGGAAAGAGTTGTCGGTGATTTCAACTTCGAGGGCAGCAGCACTTCCAACATTATACACGGTGTACTATAAAAAAAAGAAGAAGCGTTAATTTTATTAAAAAGCGTATAATTCTTCAAAATTAATTTATTAATGGATTTCTCCTTTTACATAATTTATACGTTTTTAGCATAGAATACAGTTTGAAAATTCTAGATTATAACAAAATAAAAGATAAATATATGAGGTATTCTCCATCCCGATTCGACCTGAGTCTGACCCTCGACCTCCTTGATTTGGCTCGTAATTTTTTGTAGGATTAGTTAGACCCTCAAATGCACCAGTTTATTTTTTTATATTTTTTCTACGCAAATTTTTTTTTTAAATATTTTTTTAAAGTGACATGTCGAATGCCCTAATTTAAAAATCTGAAAAAATTCTGAAAAATGCTTTGTAGAATATCAAGATTTTCTAGCTCATTGCCAAAGTCGGCAAAATTTTTCTTCTTATAGTTTTTAAGCTTTTTTGATTTAAAAAAATTATGAAAAAATATTTAAAAAATTGATCTACTACAAGTGATTGGTCAAACGTTTATTTATGTAAACTCGGATTTGTTACAATTTTTTCAGATTTTTAGGAATTTGTCAAATTTTCCAGCATGCCATAATTTAAAAATCTGAAAAAATTCTGAAAAATACATTTTCATATACAGAAATGTTTGACAAGTCGTCCATAGTAGTTTGATTTTTTTTTTCTATTTTTTTCTAAGTTTTTTAATCAAAAAAGTTTAAAAACTATGAGAAGAAAAATCTTCCACACTTTGGCTCTAAGATAGAAAATTTTGAGATTCAACAAAGTATTTTTCAGATTTTTTAATTATGGAATGCTGGAAAATTTGAGAAATTCCTAAAAATCTGAAAAAATCCTAACAAATCTGAGTTTACATAAATAAACGTTTGACCAATTCCCTGTAGTAGATACATTTATTTTTTCAATTTTTTCACAATTTTTTAAAATCAAATAGCTTAAAAACTATAAGAACAAAAATTTTGCCCACTTTGGCTGTAAACTAGAAAATATTGATATTTAACAAAGTATTTTGCAGAATTTATTCAGCTTTTTTAATTATGGCATTCAATGAGTCGCTGTAAAAAAAAATTAAGAAAAATTTTGCATAGAAAAAATATAAAAATAAAATCTGGTGCATTTGAGAGTCTAATCAAACCTACAAAATATTATGAGCCAAATCAAGGAGGTCAAGGGTCAGACTCAGGTTGAATCAGGATGGAATGCCTCATATAGAGTCATAAGTAAGTGATTAATTGAATTAAGATTTGAGTAGTTTTTCAAAAAATAAAAGCGAGAGAATCTGGCAAATTGAATTTACTTAATCAGGTTTAAACTTCAAGAAACTTAGAAACAAAAAAATTGACTTTAATTAACAATTGTATAAATAAATACTTTTAGGGATTTATCACATATATGTAGTCATAAATAAATGATAAATTAATTAAGATTTAAGTAGTTAGTAAAAAGAAAAATGGACAATCTGGAAAATCGAACTTGAGTTTAATTAATCAGGTCGAAATTTCAACAAACCTTGACAATTATGTCCATATTTTCAACTAAGTACTTGTTCAATATATGCTTTGATACCAAAAGCCTTGCAGCTTCAGGTTCAGCTTCTTCTGCGCAGATAGTCGCAAAATAGGCTGCGACAGCCAGGCACAAAATATGGAACTTCATTCTAAAAAATAACAAGACAATATTAATTTTAGTCCCATTACATGTTTACTTCTATTAAGCAAAACAAGTTAATTATATATTTCATTGGTAATTAAAAACTAATCCATTTCTAATTAGCAACAAAATTGTTTTTAAATTGTACCGATATTTATATAATTTTCACATACATTTGAAATAATATGTAAAAACTTCTATTAAGCAATATAAGTTAATTATATATTTCATTGGTAGTTACCAACTAATCCATTTCTAACTAGTAACAAAATTGTTTTTAAATTGTACCGATATTTATATAATTTTCATATACATTTGAAATAATATGTAAAAACTTCTATTAAGCAATACAAGTTAATTATATAGTTCATTGGTAGTTAAAAACTAATCCATTTCTAATTAGTAACAAAATTGTTTTTAAATTGTACCGATATTTATATAATTTTCACATACATTTGAAATAATATGTTGAAACTTCTATTAAGCAATACAAGTTAATTATATAGTTCATTGGTAGTTAAAAACTAATCCATTTCTAACTAGTAACAAAATTGTTTTTAAATTATACCGATATTTATATAATTTTCACATACATTTGAAATAATATGTAAGAACTTATATTAAGCAATATAAGTTAATTATATATTTCATTGGTAGTTAAAAACTAATTCATTTCTAACTAGTAACAAAATTGTTTTTAAACTGTAGCAATATTTATGTAATTTTCACATACATTTGAAATAATATGTAAAAACTTCAATTAAGCAATACAAGTTAATTATATATTTCATTGGTAGTTAAAAACTAATCCATTTCTAACAAGTAACAAAATTGTTTTTAAATTGTACCGATATTTATATAATTTTCACATACATTTGAAATAATATGTAAAAACTTATATTAAGCAATACAAGTTAATTATATATTTCATTGGTAGTTAAAAACTAATCCCTTTCTAATTAGCAACAAAATTGTTTTTAAATTGTACCGATATTTATATAATTTTCACATACATTTGAAATAATATGTAAAAACTTCTATTAAGCAATATAAGTTAATTATATATTTCATTGGTAGTTAAAAACTAATCCATTTCTAACAAGTAACAAAATTGTTTTTAGATTGTACCGATATTTATATAATTTTCACATACATTTGAAATAATATGTAAAAACTTATATTAAGCAATACAAGTTCATTATAAATTTCATTGGTAGTTAAAAACTAATTCATTTCTAACTAGTAACAAAATTGTTTTTAAATTGTACCGATATTTATATAATTTTCACATACATTTGAAATAATATGTAAAAACTTATATTAAGCAATATAAGTTAATTATATATTTCATTGGTAGTTAAAAACTAATCCATTTCTAACAAGTAACAAAATTGTTTTTAGATTGTACCGATATTTATATAATTTTCACATACATTTGAAATAATATGTAAAAACTTATATTAAGCAATACAAGTTCATTATAAATTTCATTGGTAGTTAAAAACTAATTCATTTCTAACTAGTAACAAAATTGTTTTTAAATTGTACCGATATTTATATAATTTTCACATACATTTGAAATAATATGTAAAAACTTATATTAAGCAATACAAGTTAATTATATATTTCATTGGTAGTTAAAAACTAATCCCTTTCTAATTAGCAACAAAATTGTTTTTAAATTGTACCGATATTTATATAATTTTCACATACATTTGAAATAATATGTAAAAACTTCTATTAAGCAATACAAGTTAATTATATATTTCATTGGTAGTTAAAAACTAATCCATTTCTAACTAGTAACAAAATTGTTTTTAAATTGTACCGATATTTATATAATTTTCACATATATTTGAAATAATATGTAAAAACTTATATTAAGCAATACAAGTTAATTATATATTTCATTGGTAGTTAAAAACTAATCCATTTCTAACTAGTAACAAAATTGTTTTTAAATTGTACCGATATTTATATAATTTTCACATACATTTGAAATAATATGTAAAAACTTATATTAAGCAATACAAGTTAATTATATATTTCATTGGTAGTTAAAAACTAATCCATTTCTAACTAGTAACAAAATTGTTTTTAAATTGTACCGATATTTATATAATTTTCACATACATTTGAAATAATATGTAAAAACTTATATTAAGCAATACAAGTTAATTATATACTTCATTGGTAATTAAAAACTAATCCATTTCAAACTAGTAACAAAATTGTTTTTAAATTGTACCGATATTTATATAATTTTCACATACATTTGAAATAATATGTTGAAACTTCTATTAAGCAATACTAGTTAATTATATATTTCATTAGTAGTTAAAAACTAATCCATTTCTAACAAGTAACAAAATTGTTTTTAAATTGTACCGATATTTATATAATTTTCACATACATTTGAAATAATATGTAAAAACTTATATTAAGCAATACAAGTTAATTATATACTTCATTGATAGTTAAAAACTAATACATTTCTAACTAGTAACAAAATTGTTTTTAAATTGTATCGATATTTATTCACATACATTTGAAATAATATGTAAAAACTAAAACAAAAAAATCAAAAACAATTTTAAGAATGTTTTACTGCTTTTCCACCCCCAAAATACCTCCTAAATACCAAAAAGGAAACTAAATATCGTGACTTTGAAACTGAATATATGTATCGAATTAATTGAATCCAATGACAATTTTTTTTTTTTTTTTAATATTTGTATAATTATTTATTAAAACTTGAATTATCGTAGGGACTGATTTTCGAAGATAATCGTTAAATTTCGTGGATAAGCATTGGAAAATAACGTTGGGCATATATTTCATTGGTAGTTAAAAACTAATACATTTCTAACTAGTAACAAAATTGTTTTTAAATTGTACCGATATTTATTCACATACATTTGAAATAATATGTAAAAACTAAAAAAAAAAAACTCAAAAACAATTTTAAGAATGTTTTAATGCTTTTCCACCCCCAAAATACCTCCTAAATACCAAAAAGGAAACGTCTTTGAAATTAAATACATGTGTCAAATTAATTGAATCCAATGACGATTTTTTTTTTTTTTTAATATTTGTATAATTATTTAATAAAACTTGAATTATCATAGGGACTGATTTTCAAAAATAATCGTTAAATTTCGTGGATAAACGTTGAAAAGTAACGTCATATGTTAAGAAACGTTGGGCAGGAGCGCAGAGAACTTAAAGTTGGAAGAAACGTCGATTTTGTTGCATTTATTGTTCGACAAGTAAGTTACACCGGTTAAAAACAATTAGAGCCCGATGTGAACGCTTTTGTCGCGTTTATTTAGAATTTTTTATCGGATTTACGTTAATTGATAAATCGTTGAAACTCACCTGCTCAGCGAAATGAATAACCTGCAGTAAACACACGTATAAACTGACTATACTGCTACACTCTCTGCTCGGAGAACGACGTCGAACTTGTGTGAAAAGTGCCAACAGCGCCCGCGTTCGATGCCACGTCTCGGCGGCGAGGCAAACATCACCGTAAACGACATATCCGCCACGTTCCGCTACGCAACTTCCGGTGCGCTCTCGTTTTTTTTGACAGTTCGAAAAAAAGGCGGGAAAATTTGAATATAAAATTGTTCAATATATAATTCGAATTAAATGTTTCATCGTGTTGATTAAATACAATTGAATACTTATTGTTATTCCCTTCTTTAGCATTTTTGATAATTTGGATTGAAATTTTTATTGAGATGATTAAAATTGAATAATAATTGTACTTTTTTTTTAGCTCCTCTGCTAATTTCAAGCAAATAAGTAAAATTTAATCATAACATTTTTGATAATTTGGAGTGAAATTTTTATCGAGATGATTAAAGTTTAATAATAATTGTACTTGTTTTTTAGCTCCTCTGCTAATTTCAAGCAAATAAGTAAAATTTAATCATAACATTTTTGATAATTTGGAGTGAAATTTTTATTGAGATGATTAAAATTGAATAATAATTGTACTTTTTTTTAGCTCCTCTGCTAATTTCAAGCAAATAAGTAAAATTTAATCATAACATTTTTGATAATTCGGATTGAAATTTTTATTGAGATGGTTAAAATTGAATAATAATTGTACTTTTTTTTTAGCTCCTTTGATAATTTCAAGCAAATAAGTAAAATTTAATCATAACATTTTTGATAATTCGGATTGAAATTTTTATTGAGATTATTAAAATTGAATAATAATTGTACGTTTTTTTTCAGCTCCTTTGCTAATTTCAAGCAAATAAGTAAAATTTAATCATAATATTTTTGATAATTTGGAGTGAAATTTTTATTGAGATGATTAAAATTGAATAATAATTGTACTTTTTTTTTAGCTCCTCTGCTAATTTCAAGCAAATAAGTAAAATTTAATCATAATATTTTTGATAATTTGGAGTGAAATTTTTATTGAGATGATTAAAATTGAATAATAATTGTACTTTTTTTTTTAGCTCCTTTGCTAATTTGAAGAAAATAAGTAAAATTTAATCATAACATTTTTGATAATTCGGATTGAAATTTTTATTGAGATGATTAAAATTGAATAATAATTGCACTTTTATTTAGCTCCTCTGCTAATTTCAAGAAAATAAGTAAAATTTAATCATAATATTATTGATAATACGGATTGAAATTTTTATTGAGATGATTAAAATTGAGTAATAATTGTACTTTTTTTTTCAGCTCCTTTGCTAATTTCAAGCAAATAAGTAAAATTTAATCATAACATTTTTGATAATTTGGAGTGAAATTTTTATCGAGATGATTAAAGTTGAATAATAATTGTAAATTTTTTTTTTTAGCTTCTGCTAATTTTAAGCAAATAAGTAAAATTTAATCATAACATTTTTGATAATGCGAATTGAAATTTTTATTGAGATGATTAAAATTGAATAATAATTGTACTTTTTTTTTAGCTCCTCTGCTAATTTCAAGCAAATAAGTAAAATTTAATCATAATATTTTTGATAATTTGGATTGAAATTTTTATTGAGATGATTAAAATTGAATAATAATTGTACTTTTTTTTTAGCTCCTCTGCTAATTTCAAGCAAATAAGTAAAATGTAATCATAACATTTTCGATAATTCGGATTGAAATTTTTATTGAGATGATTAAAATTGAATAATAATTGTACTTTTTTGCAGCTCCTGCAAATTTCAATGATATTCGACGATTCGAACTCAAATTTTGATTGTACTGATTGAAATTGAATAATAATTGTTATTTTTTTTAGCTCCTGCAAATTTCGAGCAAACGAATAAAATTTTCTATTGAAATAAAGAATATCAAATATATGATTAATATTATTAGGCATTGAGAAAAATCCTTTTTTTCTTATAGCTTAGTGATTCTTCTAAGGTTCTTACAACATATTCATATTCATATGCAATTATTACTGCGGAATAATTTAAGGTAAAAAATAATATTAATCATAATACAGAAAAAACGATGTCGATAAAATAGTTCATCGTATTTACCGACTGACAGTGTTTTTCTGGTCTGACAGTTGACAGACAACATTGAGATGGAATAGAAGATTAGAAATCATAATACTGAGAGAAAAAAAACAAAGAAATAACAATTTAACGTCGGATTCGAATTAATTGAAGCACAGATTAAGCATCGTGTAAATTATTCTCAGACGATTCATCTCGAAAATGGCAGCAAAAGTATATCAACCGGATCAGGAACTCGAAACGCGAGTAAAAAAAGGTTAGTTCCAATAATTTCCCCTGGAAAAATATTTCTTTGACTATTTCTCTGGAAAACAATGAATGGAATGTTTTAAATCTACAAAATTTCCAATACTTTTATCGAAATTTCTCTGATATTTTATGAATGTTTTGGTACATTTTTATCGTAACTTATCATAGTCAATCAGAATATGGTCAGCAAAATTCTGAAACATCTTTTTTCAGAATATTCTATGCGAAATTCAGAAACATCATTTTTCAGAATATTCTATGCAAAATTCGGAAACATCATTTTTCAGAATATTCTATGCGAAATTCAGAAACATCATTTTTCAGAATATTCTATGCAAAATTCGGAAACATCATTTTTCAGAATATTCTATGCAAAATTCTGAAACATCATTTTTCAGAATATTCTATGCAAAATTCAGAAACATCATTTTTCAGAATATTCTATGTGAAATTCAGAAACATCATTTTTCAGAATATTCTATGCAAAATTCAGAAACATCATTTTTTAGAATATTCTATGCGAAATTCAGAAACATCATTTTTCAGAATATTCTATGCAAAATTCAGAAACATCATTCTCAGAATATTCTGTGCGACATTCAGAAACATCATTTTTCAGAATATTCTGTGCAAAATTCAGAAACATCATTTTTCAGAATATTTCATGCAAAATTCCGAAACATCATTTTTCAGAATATTCTGTGCAAAATTCAGACACATCATTTTTCAGAATATTCTATGCAAAATTCAGAAACATCATTTTGCAGAATATTCTATGCAAAATTCAGGAATATAATTTTTCAGAATATACTATGCAAGATTCAGAAACATCATTTTTCAGAATATTCTATGCCAAATTCAGAAACATCATTTTCAGAATATTCTATGCAAAATTCAGAAACATCTTTTTCCAGAATATTCTATGCAAAATTCTGAAACATCATTTTTCAGAATATTCTATGCAAAATTCTAAAACATCATTTTTCAGAATATTCCATGTGAAATTCTGAAACATCATTTTTCAGAATATTCTACGCAAAATTCAGAAACATCATTTTTCAGAATATTGCATGCAAAAATCTGAAACATCATTTTTCAGAATATTCTATGCAAAATTCAGAAACATCATTTTTGAGAATATTCTATGCAAAATTCAGAAACATAATTTTTCAGAATATTCTATGCAAAATTCAGAAACATCATTTTTCAGAATATTCTATGCAAATTCAGAAACATCATTTTTCAGAATATTCTATGCAAAATTCAGAAACATCATTTTTCAGAATATTGTATGCAAAATTCTGAAACATCATTTTTCAGAATATTCTATGCAAAATTCAGAAACATCATTTTTCAGAATATTCCATGCAAAATTCTCAAACATAATTTTTCAGAGTATTCTATGCGAAATTCAGAAACATCATTTTTCAGAATATTGTATGTAAAATTCTGAAACATCATTTTTCAGAATATTCTATGCAAAATTCAGAAACATCATTTTTCAGAATATTCTATGCGAAATTCAGAAACATCATTTTTCAGAATATTCTATGCAAAATTCAGAAACATCATTTTTCAGAATATTCTATGCAAAATTCAGAAACATCATTTTTCAGAATATTCTATGCAAAATTCAGAAACATAATTTTTCAGAATATTCTATGCAAAATTCGGAAACATCATTTTTCAGAATATTCTATGCGAAATTCAGAAACATCATTTTTCAGAATATTCTATGTAAAATTCATGAAACATCATTTTTCAGAGTATTCTATGCGAAATTCAGAAACATCATTTTTCAGAGTATTCTATGCAAAATTCAGAAACATCATTTTTCAGAATATTCTGTGCGAAATTCAGAAACATCATTTTTCAGAGTATTCTATGCAAAATTCAGAAACATCATTTTTCAGAATATCTATGCAAAATTCTGAAACATCAGTATTCAGAACCTTTTTTTTTTTTTTTTTTTTTTTTCTTCATGTTTCAGAATATTCTACACAAAAATGAAAAATCATTTTTTAATATAAATAATCATATCTTAAAATATTGTACATAAAATTTTGAAACATTATCTTTCAGATTTTTTATTTTCGTTTCCAAACACCAATTTCATAAAAAATAACAGAATTTTCAGGAAAATCTGGACATCCGAAAAATATGAAAAACTTATTCAAGAAAGTTGGAATAATTATAAGCTTTTCTGAAAACTATTTGAAAATATAAAGGGAAATGAGTAAAGAAAATCATATTTTATCATACATTGTAAAATACTTGGTTGAGAAAATAAGATATTTTCAGAACAATCTCATCAGTTGAAAAGTACAACCCGAATTGTAAAATAAAAATAAAAATTTCCCAAAATGTTTAAAAAGATGCTGAGATTTTAAAAGAAATTACAGAGTTTCAAAGGACTTTTAAAATTCTTCAGAAAAATTTTCAGGCCTTTAAACAAAATTCTCTGAGTCTCAGAGAATTTTTTAAGTATTTCAGAAAAATGTACATATTTTTCAAAGAAAGTTCCTAGTCTCAGACAAATTAGCGAAATTTTCAAATTTCCGAGCCTGAGACAAATTAGCGAAATTTTTCGAGAAATCCAGGGAAAAATATTTCGATAATTTTTCCCACATTTTGTATACTAAGTTTATAATTCAAATTTCTTTGCTTTGCTTCACAGCTACCGAACGAATATCAGAGAACATGCATATCGTTGCAAACGAGCCTTCATTAGCGTTTTATCGTTTGCAAGAGCATGTGAGAAAGGCATTGCCTCCGATGGTAGAAAAACGAGTGGAGGTTTTAGCTCTGCAGCAGCAATTGCAAGGACGTTGCTACGACGTTGAATACGCGGTGAGCGCAGTAAAAACGATGCAAGGTGCAGAGAAGAGTTTCGACAACACTCTGGAATTCATCAAAAACGCGATATTCTTCAAACAGCAGTTAAAATACGAAGAGCAAAGAAGAAACAAGAAAGATGGCAACAGAGATAGCGTTTACAAAAGATTATCCGCTCATATTCCTACGTTAGATCATTTGCCCGATGAGATATCGGACGTCGTTAGAGAAACTGCAAATAGAGTTGAATCAATGATGAATCATGCAAGGCATTCCAACGAACTACAAAGAGCCAATACTACGCATAATTAAAATGCAATTACACCCAAAATTGCCTCGTTTGGAAAGGGCAATCTGTACATAAGATGAATAATTCTAGTGATTTTTCTGATTATTTTTCCCATCCAAATTTCGACCAATAGAATTGCATCATTCGACGTCACGTGGGTCAAGCTACACAGTATTATACTGATTATTTTTCCTATCCAAATTTCGACCAATGGAATTGCACCATTCGACGTCACGTAGGGCAAGCTACACAGTATTATACTGATAATTTTTTGATAATTTTGCGTGTTGGTTATATATATAAAACAAAAAATCATTTAGCCGCGTCAACCATCTGTCAAACTGACAGATTGAATTTTATTGTGGCAGTCAAAGGATTTTTATTTGATATGAGTAGGTTTGGAGTTGAATCCTTGCAAACTATTGATGAAAAAGTAAAGGGAAATGTCCCTGTTAATACGATTAAATCGATAACCTCAGTCTGGAATCAATATACAAATGTCTATAACAATTGTGTATTTAACTGCAATCCTTTAAACATGAATTAAAAGGTTTTTGTTCTGATTATGAAATTTCCTTGTCGGAATGATAATTTTTGTCTTATGGTGCAATTCCATTTGTCGCAATTTGAATAGAAAAAATAATCCCCCGAATACCACTCGAGCTTCGAAATTAATCTGATATTTCCCTCCAGGTTCCCTGCAAACAAATAAACTCGTCAAGTTTTCCAGAAAAATCACTCGCGTTACGCGCTCGTGATTTTTTAACCTGGGAAACTGGACGAGTTCATTTGTTTGCAACGAACCTGTCAGGAAATATCCGATAATTTCAAAGCTCTTGTGATATTACAAGTGATAATCTGTAAGACATATAAAAAATGCTTCAGCTAACAGAAACTTTACGCAGGGTAAGGAGAAAAACACAACCGATTTCGGGTCACTAAAACTTTCCCGCATATCAAATCGAAGCGAAATAATTTCGGTAGCTTCTCTGATGTTACAGCAAATAGAAAAATATTGTTTGAGCTAACAGAGATATCTGTGAGACACAGGAAAAATTTCGGCAACGATTACGTTGCAAAACTATGATGTCATTTTTCTAAACTTTTTTTCAGCCGTTCAAATATTTTTCGCTTACTCTGATAATTTTTCTATGGATTCTGTATATACTTTTGTGGATTACGTTAAATTAAGAGGAAAATAAAAAGTGCAGGAACGAGTGAAAAAAAATATATGTAAAAAAAATGAACACGATTAAAAACAGTGTAATTTCGATATGAAAATATAGAACACGTAACTATTCAACATGAATAAAATAATACCAAATATTAGGTGTTATATTTCACAGTTTTGTTATTTTACATAGAAATTTTTATGTAAGTATATAAAAATTATGAAAAGTGGCGCTTTTTTGCAAAACGATACTTTGTTGTTTAACGTCATATAACAAAATTTTAGAAAAACTACAATAACATTTTTTTATATTCATTATGTAGCCCTTTGCAAACTGATCGAATTTCATTGTAGACATTTTTCGATAGGACTTCATTTCCAAGATATTAACGATAAAAATAATA
Organism: Ephialtes manifestator; assembly: GCA_963970395.1. Lineage (NCBI taxonomy): Eukaryota > Metazoa > Arthropoda > Insecta > Hymenoptera > Ichneumonidae > Ephialtes > Ephialtes manifestator. The sequence continues at coordinate 20,791,732 of OZ019980.1, forward strand.
TCAATACCGAAAAATTCAAACTTTTACAAAAATTCGTCCGTCGGAAATACTGGTCGCAGTGCTAAACAAAAAAATACATGTCTCTTCTTTTTCAAAATACTTTTTGATAAAAAATTTTCATAATTATTGATGGAGGTCAGGGCCAGAGCATGAAGAATTTTGATTGAATGCCCCATATACACAAAAGTGTAAAAAGTACAAGTAGCAAAAACAAACCGATTAGGTTTGGTTCGTTTCGTAAAAGCCGAATACGAAAAGCCCTTAACCATTTTTTATCTTAAAAAGTAGGTAGTCAATTGCTTCCAAATTTTGTGAGGTTTACTGTTATACATTTTTCTTGGTCGCAAAAAAATTTGATCAATATGGTAAGAAGCATATGTTTATTGTGATCGTAAATGTAATTTATTTTCCGAGTTAGACAGGGAATGCCATGTCCCTAGCACTCACGATAACGGTGATATAACGGCCATAATGACGGAAAACAAGGATGCAAAGTAGAACCTTGCACATTGCTTCCTCATTATTTTTCGCGTTTGACAAAGCTACCTCTATGAGGAAGTATGTTATTCAATTTTTGGCTTCCTCATAGAGGAAGCTTTATAAAACGCGAAAAATAATGAGGAAGCAATGTGCAAGGTTCTACTTTGCATCCTTGTTTTAATTAGATAAATATACATATTGTGGATTCGCTTTTTCTATTTCGTTATTGCGTTATTTCGTGATTATTAGAGCGTTTCCGAAGTGAATGTGATAATGTATATTTCAAAAAATAATTCAACATTCCATAAAATCAAAAATGTCATACCGTTCGTCACTAAATGATACATATATAATGGCTGAATATTGTTTCATTTATATACAAAATTTGAGCTAGCTATCTTAAGTTTTGCAAAAGTTACAATAGAGCGATAATGTCAATTTTTTGAAAAATTCAAAACATCATAAAATTTTTACGGCTCAACCGATCTTAACCAAATTCAATAGCGATCACCGGCATATGAAAGCTCAAATTCATACCAATTTTTAGATCAATATCTCGAAAATTGAAAGAGTTATCGCATAAACAGACATTTTTCAAAAAATTCAAAAACGCGTAATAATTTAACGATGAAGTGGATTTTAACAAAAAATTGTATGAACGATGAGGCTTGATCCCTCTATCTATGGTCCAAATTTCAGCTTGATATCTCAAGGGCTTCTCGAGTTATAAAGGTTTACATTTTTCGATTGTGTAACATACACACACACATACACACACACACACACACACACACACATACAGACATTTTTTCTAAATCACTTTTCTCGATGTTTTGGACCATTCTGAGTGTACTGACATGAAAATCTCGAAAAAAAATTGTTTCACGAAAACAAAGCTTCCTCTATGAGGAAGCAAAATGACAGTCGTTTTTGTACACCTTAATAACGGTGCGATTTTGGTCATAATAACGGTGTAACAGTAAAAAAATGACGGTCATTTTTGCTTCCTCATAGAGGAAGCTTTGTTTTCATGAAAATTTTTTTTTTCGAGATTTTCATGTCAGTACACTCAGAATGGGAAATGTAAACCTTTATAACTCGGGAATGCCTTGACATATCAAGCTAAAATTTGTACCATAGATAGAGGGATCAAGCCTCATCGTTCATACAGATTTTTGTTAAAATCCACTTCATCGTTAAATTATTACGCGTTTTTTAATTTTTTGAAAAATGTCTGTTTACGCAATAACTCTTTCAATTTTTGAGATATTGATCTTAAAATTGGTATGAATGTGAGCTTTCATACGCCGGTGATCGCTATTGAATTTGGTTAAGATCGGTTGAACCGTTAAAATTTTATGATGTTTTGAATTTTTCAAAAAATTTACATTATCGCTGTATTGTAACTTTTGCAAAACGTAAGATAGCGAGCTCAAATTTTGTATATAAATGAAACAATATTCAGCCATTATATATGTATAATTTAGTGACGAACGGTATGAAATTTTTGATTTTATGGAATGTTGAATTATTTTTAAAAATATACATTATCACATTCACTTTCGGAAACGCTCTAATAATCAAGAAATAACGTAATAACGAAATAGAAAAAGCGTATCCACAACATGTATATTTATCTAATTAAAACAAGTATGCAAAGTAGAACCTTGCACATTGCTTCCTCATTATTTTTCGCGTTTTACAAAGGTTCCTCTATGAGGAAGCCGAAAATTGAATAACATACTTCCTCATAGAGGTAGCTTTGTAAAACGCGAAAAATAATGAGGAAGCAATGTGCAAGGTTCTACTTTGCATCCTTGTTTTTCGAGATTTTCATGTCAGTACACTCAGAATAGGAAATGTAAACCTTTATAACTCGGGAATGCCTTGACATATCAAGCTAAAATTTGTACCATAGATAGAGGGATCAAGCCTCATCCTTTATACAGATTTTTGTTAAAATCCACTTCATCGTTAAATTATTACGCGTTTTTTAATTTTTTGAAAAATGTCTGTTTACGCAATAACTCTTTCAATTTTCGAGATATTGATCTTAAAATTGGTATGAATGTGAGCTTTCATACGCCGGTGATCGCTATTGAATTTGGTTAAGATCGGTTGAACCGTTAAAATTTTATGATGTTTTGAATTTTTCAAAAAATTGACATTATCGCTGTATTGTAACTTTTGCAAAACGTAAGATAGCGAGCTCAAATTTTGTATATAAATGAAACAATATTCAGCCATTATATATGTATAATTTAGTGACGAACTGTATGAAATTTTTGATTTTATGGAATGTTGAATTATTTTTAAAAATATACATTATCACATTCACTTTCGGAAACGCTCTAATAATCAAGAAATAACGTAATAACGAAATAGAAAAAGCGTATCCACAACATGTATATTTATCAAATTAAAACAAGCATGCAAAGTAGAACCTTGCACATTGTTTCCTCATTATTTTTCGCGTTTTACAAAGGTTCCTCTATGAGGAAGCCGAAAATTGAATAACATACTTCCTCATAGAGGTAGCTTTGTAAAACGCGAAAAATAATGAGGAAGCAATGTGCAAGGTTCTACTTTGCATCCTTGTTTTTCGAGATTTTCATGTCAGTACACTCAGAATAGGAAATGTAAACCTTTATAACTCGGGAATGCCTTGACATATCAAGCTAAAATTTGTACCATAGATAGAGGGATCAAGCCTCATCCTTCATACAGATTTTTGTTAAAATCCACTTCATCGTTAAATTATTACGCGTTTTTTAATTTTTTGAAAAATGTCTGTTTACGCAATAACTCTTTCAATTTTCGAGATATTGATCTTAAAATTGGTATGAATGTGAGCTTTCATACGCCGGTGATCGCTATTGAATTTGGTTAAGATCGGTTGAACCGTTAAAATTTTATGATGTTTTGAATTTTTCAAAAAATTTACATTATCGCTGTATTGTAACTTTTGCAAAACGTAAGATAGCGAGCTCAAATTTTGTATATAAATGAAACAATATTCAGCCATTATATATGTATAATTTAGTGACGAACGGTATGAAATTTTTGATTTTATGGAATGATGAATTATTTTTAAAAATATACATTATCACATTCACTTTCGGAAACGCTCTAATAATCAAGAAATAACGTAATAACGAAATAGAAAAAGCGTATCCACAACATGTATATTTATCTAATTAAAACAAGCATGCAAAGTAGAACCTTGCACATTGCTTCCTCATTATTTTTCGCATTTTACAAAGGTTCCTCTATGAGGAAGCCGAAAATTGAATAACATACTTCCTCATAGAGGTAGCTTTGTAAAACGCGAAAAATAATGAGGAAGCAATGTGCAAGGTTCTACTTTGCATCCTTGTTTTTTGTTATTTTGGCAAAACGCGCCGTTATTAAAGTGTACAAAAACGACTGTGTCATTTTCCCTGTTATTATGACCGTTTTCGTGAGTGTTAGGGGTATAAGGAATGTGGATTTTCTCTGATTCTGGGTGGTAAATAATTTTCAAACTTTAGACGTGTATTCAGAAGCCATTCAACAATAAGTATGTAGACAAAAATTCAATAATATCATAAGAAAATCGATACCTCGCGATAACTACCTTAAGGATGTTCGACTGTTTCACAGTAGTCAAATCAGTGCTAAATTTTTGTAATTCTTTCCATAAAGTTTAATGCATTAAATAACTGTAGTGGATCGTTGATTTGCATAGAGATTAACTGATTAACGTTACTTTTCGATGGGATACATTTTCGTTTAGATTTTTCCAAGAATAATCTATAATATTTTGCCAATTTTTATAAGTAATGGCTCATTCTCTTTCTTAAAAGATACTCTATAAATTTACCGGCTGGATATTTGATACTATCTATTGTTTAATAATTATAGCTATTTGTTTATGAAGGTATTTTGATTTTTGTTAAACAACAGTCTAAAAATAAATACTTTGCTTGCTTTTTGGATTGTGGTTTGTGTCACGACTCGGTCGGTATCGCATTTCATCTCTTAGGAGAGAAAAACACACACGACCTACGGATTTTATTACCGACACGCGCAATATATTACGAAAGCCTTTCAGCCGATTGCGCTAGATGACGTTTAAGCTCTTCGTGTCGTCTGGTAGTTCACATATACGAGAGGTGGAAGATGCGTGTACATCGTGACCGTGAGACCGTGAAAGTGAAAATCCGAGTGTAACGGACATGTGTAAATTTTCGGTGAAATCTCGCAAACTCGTGTTATAATAATAATAGTTCAATGGTCCTATCCAATTCTGTGATAATGAATCTTCAGTAATTAACGCCAGAGCAGTATACGTAAGTCAATATCATTTAATCGCATTGTTATAGAGGTTATAATTTCGTAAGCTCTCGAGGGTCAGCTGTGCGACAGCAGTTAGGTCGATGAGCTTTCTCGTGCTACTGCATCGAAGTATATTAACAATTGCAGTGTCTTGTAGACTCGTAACTAACGCTTTAATAATAATGACACTGTAATAAAGAGAATAATTTTTTCTCTATTACCGAAAAATCCAACGTCATTTTTTTTTACTTATATTAATTTTGTTGGCAAAATCTGACGAAATTAATACTTTAATTCAGGTAATTGGTATCGAAATTTTCGAAAGGTAATCAATACTTCTTTACCGCGATTTGGATACAGCAAATATTTTTATAAAAATATGCCGCACTAGATTTTTTAAAAGGGCAATCGATTGATATTTATTTTAATATGTATAGTTATATTCAAGATTTTTCAAAATGGAAAATCTAACCGATATTGAAGTTGCCTTAATTTCCTTAAACATTTAAGTTTTCGTGAAAACATTTTTTTTCGAGATTTAGCATGAAAAAAAACTTTGGAAAGCTTAAAGAATTTAAGTGGAAAAATAATAATTTTGTGAAAAAATGATTTTTCAGTACAAACATGACTTGCGCGACCTCTAAATATTTGTTTAAAAATTCAAAGCTGTGTGTTGTGATGTTACTATACCGATACTAAAATTACCGCCGTGTGTTGTAAATTTACTGTACGTATAGTAAAATTACGGGTTATTTGGAAATTTACAACACAATGTATGTTAATTCTCATTTACTACACAAAGTTTGTGAATTTAATATACATCGCGTTGTAAATTTCAATATTCGTGTTGTAAATTTACTATACCTATACTAAAATTATCTCGATGTGTTGTAATGTTACTATACTGATACTAAAATTATCTCCATGTGTTGTAATGTTACTATACTGATACTAAAATTACCGGCGTGTGTTGTAATCTCCATGTGTTGTAATGTTACTATACCGATACTAAAATTACCGCCGTGTGTTGTAAATTAACTATACGTATAGTAAAATTACGAGTTATTTGGAAATTTACAACACAATGTATGTTAATTTTCATTTACTACACAAAGTTTGTGAATTTAATATACATTGCGTTGTAAATTTCAATATGCGTGTTGTAAATTTACTATACCTATACTAAAATTATCTCCATGTGTTGTAATGTTACTATACCGATACTAAAATTACCGGCGTGTGTTGTAAATTTACTATACGTATAGTAAAATTACGGGTTATTTGGGAATTTACAACACAATGTATATTAATTCTCATTTACTGCACAAAGTTTGTGAATTTAATATACACTTCAATAGTAATTTCCAATATTTGTGTTGAAAATTTCATTTTTTTTAACAGTGCAGATATCAATCGATTTACTTTTCATATCATCGCTGTGAATGTATTTGTATATTAAGAACTAATGCTGGTACGTAAGTGACAACTCAGCAAATTTTATTGAACCACCAGAAATTGTTGAAATGCTTGTCACGAATACGCAGAATAATGGTCCGAAAAGTCGAGAAGTCGGACGGCATGTTCACGAGTAATCCTCTCATCAAACTGTGGAGTTTTCATGAGGTTGTCTGCACCGTTTTAAAGATATTAATTCTCAAAGTTAAGAGATTTAACATTGGGCTTATGGAAAATAGCGCATTTTCGATCGTGCAAAATAAAAAGAAGGAGTGATGTCATCTTTTGGAAACGTATACCGCTTGAAACGACCTACTTTCCAGTACTACATATCCAATTTTCGAAACATTCGTGTGTACCGTTTTGTTGTAATTAAAGTGATAAGTATAACTCGTGTTGCACGAGTTTGCCGCCTCCGACGCAACATTGTTGCACGGCTAGCTACCTCCATCTCACGTCTCATCGCTCTTCGGCTTCCCCACCACAAGTAACAGAAGACCCTCCTTAAGGGGATGCTCGAGTAGATTTTTCTATCGACTTTGGTCGGTAAGTTTCCCGATTATGACACAGATGGCGCCGACGTAGTCTGTTTACTTTTGGTAAATATACTGAATCTCCCGAAATTCAATATGGCCGCACACGATATGGCAACAGACCTTTGTTGTTAGATATAATTGTTTCTGGAAATTAGATATTAGATTTCTGAATATTCCCAAATCATCAGAATATCGACTACAAAAGCCAAATCCATATATAGTGTATATTAAGTTCGTGTTGCAAAGGCTCGGAGCTTTTCCAAAAGGAAACAGACTACGTTGGCGCCACCTGTGTCCTAATGGGGAAACTTCATTCACGCTCTTCTCGACCTACTCTGATCGCGAACAAACTGCGTAAACGTATTTTACAAACTACGTGCGCTTCTTTTGAGCTATCGCCAATCCAACAGTCTTAAAAAATGCGAAGAACCTCAGAGAATCGGCCTCCACGCTCTTCTTTTGAATGTGATGTCTAGAAATGTTTATACAGGACGAAATAGGTGGCGTTGACACTTCGAGCGGCCATATTGGTTATCGGTAGGTTTACAAAATTACGATTTTCTTTATTTTTCAAGTGTTTTCATCCAAAATTCGCGCAGACGCCGATGCGCCTATGTTGATATTATAATCCTGCGCAATTTGAAACATATTTGTAATATATTAACAACGTAGTTTGTACGCTACGAAACCGAAGCTTTTTACCGACCAAAGTCGGTAAAAAAATCTACTTCAGCATCCCCTTAAGAAACTATATGAAGGCTGACCCGGATTACCCCAAATCGTCATCACGCCTCGTGAAGACTCGTCGAAAGAATCATCGGACACGGTTGTTAAACTTGGGTGAAAGATTGAAACTTGTTGAGAAAGATTTGCAATGTACATTGGCGACAGTTAATAATCCGTTGGTCAATTTGCACGTCCGTTTAGTGAATTACCGAGAGTCACTCGTATTGGCCCTGACCTCCTTCTGTCCATAACTAAAACTTATGAGTTATGATATTAATCATGGTCGGTTGTCAGGCTCGAATATCGTTATGTTGGGATAACAAATTACGATTAAGGGCTCCAACATGTTCAGACCGACCTTCAATTCGATGAAGTTGCGAGGGAGGCAATCCTGTCACTAAACTAGGCCGCCTGATCAAATGTCTTTGAACTCAAGTCGGTTATTTACTCTGCATTGCTGCAAGACATTAATCGACTCACTATCTCATTTGCTTTGCAATAGTTGCTTAACAATGTTGCAAAAACTATTAATAAATCTGCTGGAAATTTAATGTACGTGTTTTTATGCATAAACTGGTACACTAAATATGCAACTGCGATGTAAAATTAATGTATAGTACAGTAACATCAATAACTTACTTTAATTTTACTGTAAAAGCACATTCATTTTATATCATAAATGTGCATTCGTTTTAATTGACCAGTTTATGCATAAAAACTTGCAGTTTTTTTTATCTTAAGGGTGGGACTGTTAAAAATATTTAGTGTAAATTTCCATTTTGGGTAAATGAAGCTCTTTTACAGAAAGTGATGTGTTAAATTTGATATGCAAGTATGCTGAAAAAACTACAATACTTTTTATTAAGGTAGTTCTTGCGACCCATACTAGTCAATTGACGAACTGTTCCGAAAATTCTGTAAATGCTAACATTTTTATATTAATTTTTCATGTTGCGACTTATTCTCGGTCAATATTTAATGATGGAATTTTTGCGAAGCACATCTCGGGTCTGAGACAGTGATCGCTAGATTCATAGCGCGCGAAACCGAAGCCCAATTCAAATTTCGCTAATACGAATCCTTTTATAAATATCGACTGTAGCTGCTTAATAAATTAAATTAATTCATCAAGCAGCCACAATCGACAAATTTTAATCTCAAACAAATTGTGAAAAAAATTCCGCCACGACCCGGGTTCGAACCGGGAACACCCAGAATTCTAGCCTGGTGCGTTATCAATTACGATTTGTCGATTGTGGCTGCTTGATGAATTAATTAAATTTATTAAGCAGCTACAGTCGATATTTATAAAAGGATTCGTATTAGCGAAATTTGAATTGGGCTTCGGTTTCGCGCGCTTTGAATCTAGCGATCACTGTCTCAGACCCGAGATGTGCTTCGCAAAAATTCCATCATTAAATATTGACCGAGAATAAGTCGCAACATGAAAAATTAATAGTAACAATACACGGTCGCTGCCCATAACATACTAGGTTTATAACATTTTTATATATCTACACATTCAATTAATCACAGTGAGAATAAAAACGTATTTGTAGATGCTTCGTAAACTTAAAAAACATAAATTGTATTAACTAAAATATATCATCAGAGTCTCGCTTGAACGCGTAGTGGTATTGTATCATCACGCGGTCAGAGCTAAATTTGGTCGTTTTAAAGGTAAATTTGTGACACAAAACAAACAAAAAAGTAGATAGAAAATCTAATTTTTGCGCCACGACTACAACCGCCACGAAAAATCGGGTCGCTGAAACCAAGGTTGAAACGGCGCCGGTTGACACTGGAGGTTATGTTGATTTCTATCAACGTCCGCTACATCCGGTTATCCGTAACTTCTGAGTGGCGATGATGTGTTTGACGTTGGAATTGCACCCAAATACTTCGGTAACGTCCCTTTTTTATATTTTATACGGAATCGTGACACTCTAAGGAATCCATAGCACATTTGATATTGTATAAAAGTTCAGTTTATACATGTTAATTTTCGTTCCGAAGTACGAAATCGGTTAGTTTCCCATAAGAGCCCGTGCATAAGAATTCGTTTTAAATATTTATTTTCTCGGCAATTTAGTCGATAACCCAGTTTGAAACTTTGCAGTCGCATTTCGAAGGGATTCAACTATTATATAAAAAAATGTTAGGTCTTAAAGTACAGAAAGGTTAATGCGTAAGAACTACCTTAAAAACGGATATATTCGAGAAAGTGTGAACCAATGACCGATATTTGAAAATAACTACTAATGTAATCGGGAGTTCTAGTAACTCCGTCTTTCTGTGTTTTGTTTAACTCTTATTTTCTCTTATTTTTACCTTTTCCTTATGTATGTATAATATTGTCCCTAATGACCTCGATGTTGATGCGACACAAAATAAAACGATGATGATGATGATGAAGAAGTACCTTAAATACTATGAAAATTCGGAAAATTGATATAAAAATTTGTAATTTTACTATATGCGGTCCTTTTTTTACACGATTTTATATCATAAAACTTTGGTATAGCCAAAAAGTATTAAATTCTGAAGACAATTATCTCACACTCGAAATACCTTAAGTCTTTTTTTACAGACCGCAGGGCTAGAGACTTATTAGACTTTTTTTTAATAGTCGATGCATTATAACATAATCTCCCTTTCTGTCTCATTCAGTGAAGAAGGATTGCGTTGCGCATGAAGACGCGGTTATTTATTGACGAAGAGAACGTACGCTAGTGACACATATATATACGTAATTTCATAATCTGAACGTAGGATTTTGGCCTTGGTTGTACATCTGGCGGCAATAATAAGCGGTGGAATACTTTCCCAGATCATGGCGTGTCCTTATCGCAGCTATTAGTGCTAAATAAGTTCCACCTATCGTGAGACCTAACGTCCTTGAATGTCATGCTTAAGCACACGCTAAATAGCCAATTTTATTCTGTTAGTTTTCTACATCGTATTAAAAATCAGACGAAATTTTAAGGTTGTTTTATAATAAAATACCCAATATTTAGTAGACGCCATAAAAACTTAATTACGTTGCTTAATGAAGTTAATTACTTAACTTAATTAACACATTAGTAAGTTTGTATTCCAAAGAATATTCGCAATTTTTTTGCTATAAAATACTAATAGGAACAATAAAAACTTAATTACGTTTTTATAGCAAAATACTAATTTGCTATTAGTATTTTATGCCAAAAAATTTGCGAATATCTTTGAAATACCAATTTATTAATTTGTAATAATAAATGATATAGTTTCTGATATAGTCGATGAGTATTTTGAAAAATTTAGTTTTTCATGCTTGTGCTAATTTTATTAGTTATTTTCTAACTCGTTACTTGTATCGTAAATCGGACAAGAATTTGCAATACTTTATAAGTACTTTATAGCAAAATACTAATTTGCTATTTGCTACTAGTATTTTATGGCAAAAAATTTGCGAATATCTTTGAAATACCAATTTATTAATTTGTAATAATAAATTATATACTTTCTGATATAGTCGAGGAGTATTTTGAAAAATTTAGTTTTTCATGCTTGTGCTAATTTTATTAGTTAATTTCTAACTCGTTACTTGTGTCCTAAATCGGACAAGAATTTGCAATACTTTATAAATTTTAACGAACATAATAAAAAGTTAATTAGCCTATATTTAATTTTCTGGAGCGGAATAAATTCCATAAATTTTCGTTGAAATACCAACTTATTAATATCATATAATAAACGATACCGTTCAATATATTCGTGAAATATTTGAAAAATTCAGTTTTTTCGCCAAATTTGGGAAATCAAACACATTTAATTTTTATATTTTTCTCCGTTAAATGCCAAATTCAAATCATCCTAAATATGTATTTATAAATTTGAAATAAATGCTTAAGTGCTTTTCTTCCGCCAAAAAAAAGGTAAAATGCTCTATACATTTCAATATCCTGATACCAGAAAAGCATAAACACCATAAATAAATAGCTTCATGATCTTTTCTACTATAAGAGTTCAAATATGATGCTAATTATGTTCTTCGGGAATTTTTGCTATCTAATTTTGCTTCCTCAGAGGAAGCTTTGTTTTCATGAAAATTTTTTTTTCAAGATTTTCATGCCAGTGTGCAAAACGTCGGGAAAAGTGGTTTAGAAAAAATGTCCGTATGTATGTGTGTGTGTGTGTTCTGGGCTCCGAAAATTCGATGAATTATTACTCAGTAACCGTTCGAGCGATATGGCTCAAATTTGGCACGCAAGTGGAGTAGTTGCGCTCGCTTTGAATGTTGAGATTTTTGAAAAAAAAAAATCAGCCATTTTGATTTTATGGTACTTTTCATTTTTTGAAAAAAGGGCGTGGTCGCTCTAACTTTCGTAAAAATTAGACGATTTTGCTGAATAGTTGTTTATAAATAAATGTACATTCAATGCTGTTTGGCATTGCATTTGGGCGAGATCGGTAAAGCGGTTCAGATTTTATAGATGTTTGAATTTTTCGAAAAAAATCATTTTTTTTAATAAATCACGTCGAATTTCACCAATTTAACCGAAATGTTTTACAGACGAAAAGGAACATGCAGCTATGCCACGTACCAAATTTGACGATGATCGGTAAAGTGGTTCAAATTTTACGACATTTTGAAATTTACAAAAAAAAAAAAAACGATTTTCGCTCTAGCATCAGCAAAAGTTGATAATGCGAGACAAAAGTTTGTACTCAATGGAAATAAGAATGCAAAGTAGAACTTTACACATTGCTTCATATATAATTTTTATTTTTTAAAATTTATAATCACCGCTTGTCCCAAAATAGAATTGCTCATAACTCTCGAACGGCGTGACGAATCGAGATGAAAATTTCCACAAAAGAGGAGGATAAACTCCGTTTTCGTTATTTCGATTAAGGTAGTCCTTGCGCATTAAGCTGAGGTCAAATAAGTTTTCGAAAAATGGGAGGGAATTGCAAACACTTTTCGCCAATATAAACAAGGCTGCAAAGTAGAACTTTGCAAATTGCTTCCTCATTATTGTTGGATTTTTACAAAGCTTCCTCTATGAGAAAGCCAAAATAGATTAACATGCTTCCTCATAGAGGTAGATTTGTAAAAACCCCACAATAATGAGGAAGCAATTTGCAAAATTTTTTCTACTTTTGCTTCCTCATAGAGGAAGCTTTGTTTTCATGAAATTTTTTTTTTCGAGATTTTCATGTCAGTATGCTTAGAATCACCTAAAACGTCGAGAAAAGTGGTTTAGAAAAAATGTCCGTATGTATGTATGTGTGTGTGTGTGTGCTGGGCTTCGAAAATTCAATCTCCTCTCACTCGGTAACCGTTCGAGCGATCCGGCTCAAATTTGGCACGCAAGTAGAGTAGCTGCCCCTCTTTGAATGTTGTGATTTTTGCCAAAATATGTGAAGTCATTAAGATTTTATGTTGATTTTAATTTGTTGAAAAAAGGGCGTGGTCGCTCTAACTTTCGTAAAAGTTCGCCGATTTGGCTAAATAGTTCTTCATAACTGAAGATACGTTCAATGTTGTATGGTATTGAATTTCGACGAAATCGGTAAAGCGGTTCGGATTTTATAGAATTTTGAATTTTTCGAAAAAAATAGATTTTGATCTAAATTACGTCGAATTTCAACAAATGAACAGAAATTTTGTACAGACGAAAAATAACATTCAGAAATGCCATGTACCAAATTTGGTGATGATCGGTAAAGTCGTTCGGATTTTACACCATTTTTCATTAAAAAAAAAATGTAGATTTTCGCTATAACTTCCGGAAAAGTTGAGAAAGTACGACAAAAATTTGTATCTAATCAAAATTAGATGTAACGGTGTTTGCAGAGGTGATTTATAGCTGTATAAAACACCTCTGCAAAAGAGACACAAGGTATAAAAAAAAAAGATGCAAAGTAGAACCTTGCACATTGCTTCCTCATTATTTTTCGCTTTTTACAAAGCTTCCTCTATGAGGAAGCCAAAATTGAATAACATACTGCTTCCTCACAGAGGGAGCTTTGTAAAAAGCGAAAAATAATGAGGAAGCAATGTGCAAGGTTCTACTTTGCATCTTTTTTTTTCTCACTCACTTAGTAAAATGCATATTTTGATTAGCATTGTCAGCTGCTACGCTCTTTAATGATCACCGTTTATAACACTTGTACAAATAGAGACGAAAAATCTTTTCTTAGAAAATTCGGCATTTCCTGAAAGCGAATTCATGTAATGCAAAAATTAAAATCTGACGTCATGACTTTGAAAATCAAATTTCCAGTATGGATGATGAGAGTCTATATGTGCCAAGCGGTAATGTCCCTTATGATTATTCCGAACGCGTTTTGTTGGGAGAAACCACGAAGCGTCATACGCGTTTGGCGCGTGCGGCACGTTGACTTTGCATTCTCCAGTGTCGAGAGTTGCGACTTGCCTGTGCGATATTCAAAACTACGCACTGATAACTATTCATTGACTTTTTTTATTTTCTTTACAAGGACGTCACTTCTTTCATTTTTGTTACAACCCGGAAGCGAAGATGGACACATTTAATTATTATTAAAATACCCTCATAAAAATAAAGTGAATTAAAAAATACATTTAACAAAATAGGATAATATAAAATAATCTGAAAAATATATGAATATATATTGTTATATATATGTATGTAGCAATTACAAAATCATTTTATATAATGAAAGTTAAAAAATAAGACACTTTTTCTTCAAGCTGCTCAAGTTCATATTATTTTTATACATAAAAAAATAATTATATGTTCGTTTCGTTATATTTTATTTTGTATTTTTTTCCTAAAACAATTTCTGCTTTGATGATATTTTTGTTATGATTTAGTAAAAGAAATGTACGATTTAAATGAGTTTTTTTAAAAATATGTTTTCTAAGGATTCGTAATTTTATTTACCAGATTTCAATAAAATCGAAAATGGTTTTATAATTGTTTGGCTTTTGGTAAATTACCGCACAATTATATATATATTAATAATGCACGAGTTATATTTTGGCATCATCCAAAAATAGACTCACACTCTCGACGTGGATTTCCTTATATATATGCATATATTCTTAACTGGAGCAACGTCGAACATCATTCAACTCGAGAAGCTCCAGTGAAATGTCAGTCTATTTTAGTTCTCGCAACCAGTTACGATTTCGTACGAATTCGAACAGTTTGCATCGCAGTGTAATTGTCCGTGACGTAACGACATAAATAAAGCTCATTCAATTTTATCAGAATACAATTTCCTGTTTGTTATACTTATCTCGTATAACTTATTATTTATTACTTGCTAAAAAAAAATTGTTTTGCAAGTATTAGAGGGGAAAAAAAAATGATTTGCAAATATTATTTAATATTTTGATTAAGGCGATGTGACTCACCGACGTAGTCAGAAAATGTTGTAGTTTCCTTCTTTTCTTAGAAATGATTGATATAAACAATAATAAATGAGGTTCGAACGCTTTTAGTCATCCTGGCGCGTGAATCAAATTTATTATTGCTTATTATTACTTAAGAGACGAAGAAGCATATAGAGACAATTGGATTTTCCTACCATATCAATGGCAAAGAAAATTTCGTTTTGATTTTTCGACTGAAAGCCGGATCTGTGAATTTTGGAATCAGAAACGAGCAAAAGTCACTTTTTCAAAAATCATCGTTGATTTTTGAAACACAAATTGAACAGCTATGTAAACTGGAAGTTACATGTGATTGTAACAATGTAACGCTTGCGTTATGTTGCGACTATATAATGTAGGAGTAACATGTGATGTTTCATTTATTATATGCACGTAATGTTACTGTTATGTGACATATTCTCGTTGCAGTTGCGTAACAAAAGCTGTGAAACCGCGTATTACAGTGGTTATGTGACATCGTAAACACCCACGTTATGTAACTGTTATATGCCGTAGTTACGTTACAGTTATATAACGAAAGTGTGTAACTGTAATGCAACGTGTATGTAACGATTGTAATGTAACTGTGGCGATAGTTCGGTCATGTTACAGTTATGTAGCCAGTAAACACATAATTAAACAGCTATGTGACCTGGAAGTTACATGTGATTGTAACAATGTAACGCTTGCGCTATGTTGCGGCTGTATAACGTAGGAGTAACATGTGATGTTTCACTTGTTATATGCACGTAACGTTACTGTTATGTGACATATCCTCGTTGCAGTTGCATAACAAAAGCTATGAAACCGCGACGCAACGTGCAAGTAACAATTGGGACGTCACTTTTGTGACAGGAAATCAATGTTACCGGTATGTAACGTGGTAACGTTGCAAAAACGTTGCACGGGATCGTAACATTTACGTAACGTGCGTATTACAGTGGTTATGTAACATCGTAAACACCCACGTTATGTAACTGTTAGTGCCGTAGTTACATTACAGTTATATAACAAAAGTGTGTTACTGTAATGCAACGTGGATGTAACGATTGTAATGTAACTGTGGCGATAGTTCGGTCATGTTACAATTGTGTACCCAGTAAACACATAATTGAACATCTATGTAACCTGGAAGTTACATGTGATTGTAACAATGTAACGCTTGCGTTATGTTGCGGCTGTATAACGTAGGCGTAACATGTGATGTTTCATTTGTTATATGCACGTAATGTTACTGTTATATGACATATTCTCGTTGCAGTTGCATAACAAAAGCTATGAAACCGCGACGCAACGTGCAAGTAACAATTGGGACGTCACTTTTGTGACAGGAAGGCAATGTTACCGTTATGTAACGTGGTAACATTGCAAAGACGATGCACGGGAATGTAACATTCACGTAACATGCGTATTACAGTGGTTATGTGACATCGTAAACACCCACGTTATGTAACTGTTATATGCCGTAATTACGTTACAGTTATATAACGAAAGTGTGTTACTGTAATGCAACGTGGATGTAACGATTGTAATGTAACTGTGGCGATAGTTCGGTCATGTTACAATTGTGTACCCAGTAAACACATAATTGAACAGCTATGTAACCTGGAAGTTACATGTGATTGTAACAATGTAACGCTTGCGTTATGTTGCGGCTGTATAACGTAGGCGTAACATGTGATGTTTCATTTGTTATATGCACGTAGTGTTACTGTTATATGACATATTCTCGTTGCAGTTGCATAACAAAAGCTATGAAACCGCGACGCAACGTGCAAGTAACAATTGGGACGTCACTTTTGTGACAGGAAGGCAATGTTACCGTTATGTAACGTGGTAACATTGCAAAGACGTTGCACGGGAATGTAACATTCACGTAACATGCGTATTACAGTGGTTATGTAACATCGTAAACACCCACGTTATGTAACTGTTAGTGCCGTAGTTACGTTACAGTTATATAACGAAAGTGTGTAACGGTAATGCAACGTGTATGTAACAATTGTAATGTAACTGTGGCAATAGTTCGGTCATGTTACAGTTATGTACCCAGTAAACACATAATTGAACAGCTATGTAACTTGGAAGTTACATGTGATTGTAACAATGTAACGTTTGCGTTATGTTGCGAATATATAACGTAGGCGTAACATGTGATGTTTCATTTGTTATATGCACGTAATGTTACTGTTATGTGACATATTCTCGTTGCAGTTGCATAACAAAAGCTATGAGACCGCGACGCAACGTGCAAGTAACAATTGGGACGTCACTTTTGTGACAGGAAGGCAATGTTACCGTTATGTAACGTGGTAACATTGCAAAAACATTGTACGGGACTGTAACATTTACGTAACATGCGTATTACAGTGGTTATGTGACATCGTAAACACCCACGTTATGTAACTGTTATATGCCGTAGTTACGTTGCAGTTATATAACAAAAGTGTGTTACTGTAATGCAACGTGGATGTAACGATTGTAATGTAACTGTGGCGATAGTTCGGTCATGTTACAATTGTGTACCCAGTAAACACATAATTGAACAGCTATGTAACCTGGAAGTTACATGTGATTGTAACAATGTAACGCTTGCGTTATGTTGCGGCTGTATAACGTAGGCGTAACATGTGATGTTTCATTTGTTATATGCACGTAATGTTACTGTTATGTGACATATTCTCGTTGCAGTTGCATAACAAAAGCTATGAGACCGCGACGCAACGTGCAAGTAACAATTGGGACGTCACTTTTGTGACAGGAAGGCAATGTTACCGTTATGTAACGTGGTAATATTCCAAAAACGTTGCACGGGAATGTAACATTTACGTAATATGCACGAGAATGTAACATTTACGTAACAAGTTGCAGTTTCGTAACTTTTACGTTACTTGTTTCACATCAGTAACATTATGCAACGTACAGGCAACATAAATGAATTGTAACGGTTATGTAACGCATGTTACATAACATGATAACATTGTTGAGTGAGAAATAATAACTTACATGTAAGTTACAGGTGATGTTGCTTGTAACTTTCGATTACATTGCTGTTACATTGCGGTTACATTGTGCAACATAACAGTTACATTACGCAACGTCCGGGCAACACAACTGAAATGTAACAGTTACGTAACACACGTTACATGACATGGTAACATTCTTGAGTGGGAAATGATAACTTATATGCAAGTTACAAATGATGTTACTTGTTACATTGGGTTACATTGCTGTAACATTACCGCATTTACCGGGTAACCGGTTTTTTCTGTAATTAGTAACATTACGCAACGTACAGGCAACATAACTGAATTGCAACGGTTATGTAACGCATGTTACATAACATGGTAACATTGTTGAGTGGAAAATAATACCTTACATGTAAGTTACAGGTGATGTTGCTTGTAACTTTCGATTACATTGCGGTTACATTGTGCAACATAGCAGTTACATTACGTAACGTCCGGGCAACATAACTGAAATGTAACAGTTACGTAACGCACGTTACATAACATGGTAACATTGTTGAGTGGGAAATAATAACTTACATGCAAGTTACAAATGATGTTACTTGTTACATTGGGTTACATTGCTGTAACATTACCGTATTTACCGGGTAACCGGTTTTTTCTGAGGTACAATATGCAACTTGAGAACGATAGTGAAGGCCAAAATTCGATATCTTAAAGAAAATAAAATTTAGATTGGATTTTCTGACCGGAAGTCGGATCTGTAAATTCTGTAATTAGAAACGGAAAAAAGTCACGTTTTTCAAAATCATCGTAAAAAGGCATGTAACCGGTACTTGCTATGACAGAATATGCGACGTGAGAATGATAGTGAAGGCCAAAGTTCGACATCTTAAAGAAGATAAAAATTAGGGTTGGTTTTTCTGACCGGAAGTCGGATCTTTAAATTCTGTAATCGGAAGCAGAAAAAAGTCTCTTTTTTAAAAATCATCGTAATAAGGCATGTAACCAGTACTTGCTATGGTAGAATATGCGACGTGAGAACGATGGTGAATGCCACACTGTTAAAAATATTTTGAAAATTAATATATGTATTGGAAGTTCTTTTCCAGATACGGTATATTAAATTTCATTTAATATACAGATTCTAAAGTTCCAATAATTATATTATAAACACAACTTTTATGAACTATTTAGTATACTGTATATTAATTTTACAATAATTTTTTTGTATATTAATTAATATTTGTATATTAAATTTAATATATGCGTATCCGCAAAAAAACTTCCAATACTTTATATTAATTATCATACAAAAATTTCTAACAGTGCAAAGTTCGAGATCGTAAAGAAAAAAAAATTTAGTTTGATTTTTCCGACCAGAAATCGGATCTGTGAATTCTAGAATCAGAAACAGAAAAACTTCAATTTTTTTAAATCATAGTAAAATGATTTGAAAATATTGAATTTTTTTTTTTTTTTTTTTTTTACATGACCATAAAGTGTTCTGTATGAAGAAGAAAAACTTAGTACATAGAAAGCTATTTTTAGGCTGTATTACCTTAGTAATAGCATACATGAATATTCAATGCAACACCTAACGTGTTTTTTCTGTATACTTGTTTCATACCCACCCAAATATATTAAAACACTTTAACCAGTCTTGGGACGCGGCTTACCCAACATCTTACCAACACGGCTTATGCGTGCTTATTGGCACGTCTGAGACTCGGTCCAGAAGATCCGGCAAGCCGCAAGGAATTTACGAGCAGAAGAGCGAAAAGAGATTTCTCCTTCGTGCGGGTCAGATGAATTAATTTTCGTCTCGTAAGTACTGTACGAATGAGAAATTCATAAATTTTAAAGCTATAACTTTGTATTGTAATTGCCTTTTCATGTACATGGAAAATAAAGGCTTTTTTGAACTTTATTATTGTTCTAACACGAAACACCATAGAGTAATTTTTTTCTATGCACAGAAAGTCAATTTTTTCATTTTGCAATATAAAAAAAACTTATTCTTTTTATGTCTATGATATAAAATATTAGTAATTACAAACCATTATTTGTGTTTTAGAAAATATATTTTTTAACTTTATTATTAATTTGGCACTATTGAAAATTATCAGATTAATATTTCTTCAATATATTTTTTATCTTTATTCTTTAAACAATAACTTGTGTCATAAAATATGAAATATTGAAGCAAGTTAATTGTAATGCTACTTTTGCTTTTTTACTTCTTGATTTTCACTGTTTTATTTCGCATATTTAAATATTTAATTTTCGAAAAATTCGATACCTTTGTTTTAAAGATTGTCATGTCATTACATACACATTTTATTTCGTCAAAATATATTCAAACAATTAAATTTTAAAGCAGTTTGGTTTTTGAATGTGTTGATTATTTCAATTTTGTCAAACTATAATTTTTTTTAAGAGTCTATTAAACAAGAATGCAAAGTGTCCTTGCAATTTGTTTCCTTATTATTTTTTGCATATCATACTAAACGTGTATAAGGAAGCCAAGATTTATTAACATACTTCCTTATGAGGAAGTGAATCCGTAAAAGGCCGAAAATCATCGTTCAAGGATTTATTTTAAATTCGTTGGTCATTTTTGCTTGATTTTTTCTTTTTTTTCTTTACAGATTTTTTCACGCGATAATCTCAACTCGACTCGAGACCAAAGATATGGAAATACAGGAAATGTAATTAGGGATGAACGTGTTTAATAAAATCATTTTTTTATTTTTTATTTTCCTTTGCAAAATTTTGCTGTTTTTATTGCATAATTATTTTACGTGTCGTAAGAACAAGAGCTGAAAATAAGAATATAATCAGCTGAATATATTCCTTAATTATAGTAGTTTTTGTAATTTTTAAATATTTGCCAAAAATTAAGTTATTAATATCCAAATTCAACCTTTTTGTAGTTGATCCTCGAGTCTATATTATTTTTGCAATTTTTCCTTTATCTCAAATCGCTACATTTATGCTGGAACATTTCTTCTTAAATAAAATTGAGCAAGTTTTACCAATTTTTTTCACGGAAGCTCGAAGGAGTTTAAAGGGTGGGGGTTAAAATAACAAATCACCAAAATAGCAAATGGCTAAAATAGCGAATTTTAAAATTTTAAATATTATAAAAACATTATAAAATTCGCTATTTCAGCCATTCACTATTTTGACCCTCACCCTTCAAGCTTCATAAAATATATTTTTATAAAATATATAAATAAAATATATTTTTATAAAATATATAAATAAAATATATTTTTTAATTATTTTTTATTACTCTTTTTTATTATTTTATTTTTATTTTTATTTATTTATTTATTGGTAGACGGGAGATATAATATAATATAATTTTTATGAAATATATTTTTTTATAACATCAGCAGATAAGCAAGTAACTCCCAAAAGAGAAATATTCAGTACTAGAAGCAGTTTGTAAAAATTCATTTCATTAGAAAAAAAAGTTTGCTGCCCTATTTGTTAGACAATTGATTTCTTAACAAATTTTTATAAAATGAATTTCGAAAATTTGGTTTTGACTGTCTGCCCTTAATTTTCAGTTTGAAAATTATACGATATTATATTCTATATACTATATACTATATTTACTCTTCCATAAAAACGACATAATAATAATAATAAGCAACTTTTCTCAAGATTTTAACGAAAATAGTTAGGAAATAGAAACAAAAAATTAGATGGATGTGCCGGACGTTTTAGACGCTGAGTTCGATAACCAAATAGATTACAGAACTGCTAGGGACAAGCGTCGGGTCATCTGAGTAATAAAAAGTATACCGACACGTACTGGTTGTCTTTTCGGGGCAGGGCGGAGTGAATCTGGGAGTAACAGTGAGAGTGGACAAGCAGCAGCGCCGAGTGTGGCTGAGCAGCAAGCAGCAGGCAATGTTGTTGCCCGGCAATATGTGCTAGCTCACTCGGTGGCCCGCGCGTAGCCAGGCTAGAGCAACAGTGTGGCTTGTCCTGTACGGTAATACCAGTGTTTCGGCTCGGCACATCGGCCGCTATCGTTAAAAGTTGTAATCTTTTAAAGTTTCAACGCCGTACATCGGAATACTATAAAAATTAAATAGAGCACGTATATTAAAGCCTATTTATATTTGAAAAAAACAATTAATTTGTTTTAGTAAATACGGTTAAAATCGAAAGTGACAACGCGAATGGAATCGAAAAGTACAAATTGGACGCTTGCGTATACCGATCAAGTTTCGATCGTTTATAAAAAAAGATTCCAAGATATTGCGGTACTTTAACATACGGGAAAGTGTTTGCTGAAGTCCCAACGAGGATCGGATATTTTTTTTCGGCTTCGTCTATATGACAGGTACGTTGTAAACTTGGTAAATTTTTTTAAGTGGGATCGGGTGGGATTCTTAAGGGAATCGGGTGGGATTCTTAAGGGAATCGGTTAGGATTCTTAAGAGGAATCGGTTGAGATTCCTAAGGGGATTCGGTTGGGAATCTTAAGAGGAATCGGTTGGGATTTTTAAGAGGAATCGGTTGGGAATCGTAAGGGGAATCGGTTGGATTCTTAAGAGGAACCGGTTGGGATTCTTAAGGTGAATCGGTTGGGATTCTTAAGGTGAATCGGTTGGGATTCTTAAGGGGAATCGGTTGGGATTCTTAAGGTGAATCGGTTGGGATTCTTAAGGGGAATCGGTTGGGATTCTTAAGAAGAATCGGTTGGGATTCTTAAGAGGAATCCATTGGGATTCTTAAGGGGAATCGGTTGGGAATATTAAGAGGAACCGATTGGGGTTCTTAAGAGGAACCGGTTGGGGTTCTTAAGAGGAACCGGTTGGGGTTCTTAAGAGGAACCGGTTGGAATTCTTAAGGTGAATCGGTTGGGATTCTTAAGGTGAATCGGTTGGGATTCTTAAGGTGAATCGGTTGGGATTCTTAAGGGGAATCGGTTGGGATTCTTAAGGAGGATCGGTTGGGATTCTTAAGGGGAATCGGTTCGGATTCTTAAGAGGAATCGGTTGGGATTCTTAACCCTCACTCCATGTAAGTGTTTTTGGCACCCTAATTCAATGTACCGGGGTCGTTTTCGGCGGCGCGCTGCCACACTCACAATTATTAATAGAAAAATCTAAAAAAATTCATGGTTGATCCTTAGAATGTTCTTTTGAAGTGCGAACAGTAATTTTTCGGATATTGTTATTTAAACAAAAAATATTTTATCAAGTATCAAGCAATGCGTGAAAAAAACCGCTTTTTTTAATTCTAGTTTGAGTACAAATCATGGGAAAGAAGTTTAAAAGCCGGTTATTTCAAGTAAAAAGGTTGCTCTTTAAGGAAAAAAATATGACACTAGTTTGAGATTAAACCAGATACCCTATTCAACTACGGGAACATAGGTAAGTTTTTGGGAGGTCAGAACGAGGTATTAAAGAGAAAGAAGCGCTCAACGTCAGAGATAATTTTTTAAAAATTTATTCATGTTATTGTAGTCAAAATAACATTTGTTGACATTGAAAACAATACAACTTCGTTACAAAAAAAAACATGCTGCCTCCGGAGCGCATAAATTTCTTCGGCGTTTCTCACTGCCTTAATGCTGTAAAATGAAATATATAAGTTATAACATATTTTTTGTGTTTTATAATGCCAAAATATGCTCAAAAAAAAAAAATTCAAAAAAGGTCACTTTTACTTACGTTAACCATATACCGGGGTCGAAAACGTCCTGCTCCGATTTGCTTTGTTCTCTGTGCCGCGTGCAACGGACTGCTACAGCTGGCATCGTGCACTCTCAAATCTTCCTATCTATACTTTTTTTAGTACTACTTAGGTGGCGCTGAAGTCGCCGGTGTTCGAGAAATTTTGGCCCGGACAAAAACGACCCCCCTACATGGAGTGAAGGTTAAGAGGAATCGGTTTGGAATCTTAAGAGGAATCGGTTTGGAATCTTAAGAGGAATCGGTTGGGAATCGTAAGAGGAATCGGTTCGGAATCTTAAGAGGAATCGGTTGGAAATCTTAAGAGGAATCGGTTGGGATTCTTAAGTGAGATCGGTTGGGGTTCTTAAGAGGAATCGGTTGGGATTCTTAAGTGGGATCGGTTGGGATTCTTAAGAGGAATCGGTTAGGATTCTTATGAGGAATCGGTTGGGACTCTTATGAGGAATCGGTTGGGACTCTTATGAGGAATCGGTTGGGATTCTTAAGGGGAATCGGTTGGGATTCTTAAGAGAAATCGGTTGCGATTCTTACGAGGAATTAAAAGGATAAAAATGCAAAAAGTAACTGCATTTAGATGAAACTCGATACTCGAGGATTTTTGAGGTCACTGACTACGAATGTAATTTTAAAAATCACCAATTCAAAATGGCGGATTGTAAATGACATGAATTTATTATAAAATATCGAGAAACCAAAAAATTTTGAAAAAAATGCTTGAATATAGTTTAGAGTGTCCTAAATAAATACCTAAATTTTCGTTATGAAGTTACTCGAAGTTTAATCAAAAATGCTTTTTTTATTATACGTTAAATAACAAAGAGGTTAACTTTTGGTCAACTTCAAATTTTGGGATTAAGTGTATTAAGTGTTCATTTACATAATTAAAAAAAAATTAAAGCTTTAAGTTGAACTTCGACCAATAGACCAACCCTCCTTAAGAGAATGTGATACACCGGTGAGAATTTCTTCGCGCAATGTTAAACGCCTATAGGTCTGTCTCTCTCTCGCACTATTTTTCTTTATTTCTCACAAAAAAACGACTGAATCCAATGAGGAGCCAGAAGCTTAGCCCAATTGTACCATCCTTCCGCTTATTCCTTCAAAATGCAAGCCTAATTGTTGTTTTGTGAGAGAAAACAGCTTTCGAAATTTTGAGGTGTGGTGGGGGAAGTACCACTGCCTCTTAACATTCCTCATTTCCGCAACTCATTCTTGCCCATTGCTCTTTATCTTGGAGTTTCTCGCCCTTATGGTACCAATATTTTTCGCATTCCACAACACCTTTCGATTCACCTTACTCTAAATATCTCATGGAAATAAAGTACATTTAAAAATATATAATTTTTATACTAAATATATTTAGTATAAAAAAAATAATAAATGTCGTATGAATATATTTTTAAAAACATATAAAAAATGTATTATCCGCTTAAAATTGGTTATAACATATATTTTTTTAAATATATTTCATTTTCCATGGATGATAGTATCTCGAGGGGTCTATTCGACTATTCCACTCTTCTTGCATCGTCTGATAATCCCGCTGAGAAAAAAAATTGATTAGATCAACCAAATGTACGTTTGTGGGTGGCGAAAAAAATATTTGGTCAATAGGGAGAAATACTTGATTGAACGAAACTATATACTATAGTTCAGAGTTGTAAATGCCTAATACTTATAGAAATAATGATGATGATACGATCAGCTCTATAATTATGATTTTATAATAAAAACATGCAGCGATTGTAATACGATAATTAAACTTTGGAATGGCTGCAAAAATTATTATTTTTCAATAAAAATTAACGGTAATCCTTTTGAAAAAAATGGAAAAAAATAAGTAATGCATTACTTATGTCTTCCATTTTTACCACTATTTCTTGCAATAGTAAAGCGAAAATTAGTATTTTTTTCAGCTATTCAAAAGTTTACACTCTATTTTATAATCACTACATATTATTATTATGAAATCATAATTACAAAACAAATTGTACTGTAAACTATATCTCATGAATTAATGGGGATTTACAACTCTGCTATAGTTTAGTAACTATACAATATAGTCACCAAAAAAAACTATAAAAATAGTGAGATATGTATTAATAATTAATAGTTGCCAGAACTGCCATAATTTCATGATACTGCTAAAAATTCACGATAATCCTTTTGAAAAAAATGGAAAAAAATAAGTAATGCTTAATGCATTACTTATTTCTTCCATTTTTTCCACAATTTCTTGCAATATTAAAGCGAAAATTAGTATTTTTTTCAGCTATTCAAATGTTTACAGTCTATTTCATAATCACTACATATTATTATTATGAAATCATAATTACAAAACAAATTGTACTGTAAACTATATCTCATTAATTAATGGGGATTTACAACTCTGCTATAGTTTAGTAACTATTTAATATAGTTACCAAAAAAAACTATAAAAATAGTGAGATATGTATTAATAATTAATAATTAATAGTTGCCAGAACTGCCATAATTTCATGATACTGCTAAAAATTCACGATAATCCTTTTGAAAAAAATGGAAAAAAAAGTAATGCTTAATGCATTACTTATTTCTTCCATTTTTTCCACAATTTCTTGCAATATTAAAGCGAAAATTAGTATTTTTCTCAGCTATTCAAATGTTTACACTCTATTTTATAATCACTACATATTATTATTATGAAATCATAATTACAAAAAAATTGTACTGTAAACTATATCTCATGAATTAATGGGGATTTACAACTCTGCTATAGTTTAGTAACTATATAATATATTTACCAAAAAAAAAACTATAAAAATAGTGAAATATGTATTAATAATTAATAATTAATAGTTGCCAGAACTGCCATAATTTCATGATACTGCTAAAAATTCACGATAATCCTTTTGAAAAAAATGGAAAAAAAATAAGAAATGCTTAATGCATTACTTATTTCTTCCATTTTTTCCACAATTTCTTGCAATATTAAAGCGAAAATTAGTATTTTTTTCAGCTATTCAAATGTTTACACTCTGTTTTATAATCACTACATATTATTATTATGAAATCATAATTACAAAACAAATTGTACTGTAAACTATATCTCATGAATTAATGGGGATTTACAACTCTGCTATAATTTAGTAACTATACAATATATTTACCAAAACAAAAACTATAAAAATAGTGAGATATGTATTAGTAATTAATAATTAATAGTTGCCAGAACTGCCATAATTTCATGATACTGCTAAAAATTCACGATAATCCTTTTGAAAAAAATGGAAAAAAATAAGAAATGCTTAATGCATTACTTATTTCTTCCATTTTTTCCACAATTTCTTGCAATATTAAAGCGAAAATTAGTTTTTTTTTTTCAGCTATTCAAATGTTTACACTCTATTTTATAATCACTACATATTATTATTATGAAATCATAATTACAAAACAAATTGTACTGTAAACTTATCTCATGAATTAATGGGGATTTACAACTCTGCTATAGTTTAGTAACTATACAATATAGTTACCAAAAAAAACTATAAAAATAGTGAGATATGTATTAATAATTAATAATTAATAGTTGCCAGAACTGCCATAATTTCATGATATTGCTAAAAATTCACGATAATCCTTTTGAAAAAAATGGAAAAAAATAAGTAATGCTTAATGCATTACTTATTTCTTCCATTTTTTCACAATTTCTTGCAATATTAAAGCGAAAATTAGTATTTTTTTCAGCTATTCAAATGTTTACACTCTATTTTATAATCACTACATATTATTATTATGAAATCATAATTACAAAAAAAATTGTACTGTAAACTATATCTCATGAATTAATGGGGATTTACAACTCTACTATAGTTTAGTAACTATATAATATAGTTACAAAAAAAAAACTATAAAAATAGTGAGATATGTATTAATAATTAATAATTAATAGTTGCCAGAACTGCCATAATGTCATGATACTGCTAAAAATTCACGATAATCCTTTTGAAAAAAATGGAAAAAAAATAAGTAATGCTTAATGCATTACTTATTTCTTCCATTTTTTCCACAATTTCTTGCAATATTGAAGCGAAAATTAGTATTTTTCTCAGCTATTCAAATGTTTACACTCTGTTTTATAATCACTACATATTATTATTATGAAATCATAATTACAAAACAAGTTCTACTGTAAACTATATCTCATGAATTAATGGGGATTTACAACTCTGCTATAGTTTAGTAACTATATAATATATTTACCAAAAAAAAAACTATAAAAATAGTGAAATATGTATTAATAATTAATAATTAATAGTTGCCAGAACTGCCATAATGTCATGATACTGCTAAAAATTCACGATAATCCTTTTGAAAAAAATGGAAAAAAATAAGTAATGCTTAATGCATTACTTATTTCTTCCATTTTTTCACAATTTCTTGCAATATTAAAGCGAAAATTAGTATTTTTTTCAGCTATTCAAATGTTTACACTCTATTTTATAATCACTACATATTATTATTATGAAATCATAATTACAAAACAAATTGTACTGTAAACTATATCTCATGAATTAATGGGGATTTACAACTCTGCTATAATTTAGTAACTATACAATATAGTCACCAACAAAAAACTATAAAAATAGTGAGATATGTATTAATAATTAATAATTAATAGTTGCCAGAACTGCCATAATTTCATGATACTGCTAAAAATTCACGATAATCCTTTTGAAAAAAATGGAAAAAAATAAGAAATGCTTAATGCATTACTTATTTCTTCCATTTTTTCCACAATTTCTTGCAATATTAAAGCGAAAATTAGTATTTTTTTCAGCTATTCAAATGTTTACACTCTATTTTATAATCACTACATATTATTATTATGAAATCATAATTACAAAACAAGTTCTACTGTAAACTATATCTCATGAATTAATGGGGATTTACAACTCTGCTATAGTTTAATAACTATATAATATAGTGATTACCATTACCAAAAAAAAAAAACTATAAAAATAGTGAGACATTTATTAATAATTAATAATTAATAGTTGCCAGGACCGCCATAATTTCTATTAGCGTACAAATCATTAATATTCGGTAATGCATTTTACTGCTGAAATCCATCACAGATGGGACGACGATTGTCGTAATTTTTCGTATGTCGCTCAATCTTTTTTATGCAGATTCACTGAGCTTTCTACCACCTTTTGCAATATCAGTCTCTTCCTGGCTCGCGCACAATATATATATATATATATATCGTATGCGGTATACGTGTGGCCAAGAATGTTAGGTGATGAAAGTAAATTATACAACTCTCTACCCAATATCGTAAGAGAAAGGTGGCGAAGTGGCAGGAATTCAATTGTCCAGATTTTAAAGCCCAGAGGTATCATCAGTTTTATAGGTGTTAAAAAAATGTTTAAAAAGAAATGTTTCCATTATAAAAAAAAAAGAAAGTTTTCCCGTCAACATTCGATAAATATCAAAAATTTAAAAAAAAATTACATGCAATGTTTTTAATAAATTGATTTTCGAAAGCAAAATAATGAAAATTATTTTTCTATTTACTATTTATAGTTTGTAGAATACACAGAAAATGGTTCAATGTGGAAATCGTATGTTTAAATATATTAAAGTGAAATAAATTTTTGTTTTAGTTCAAATGCGATTAAATAAAAGTTCATAAAAAATATATTCTTTTTTATATTATATCTCTTGCGGTTTTTCCAGTTCAGGATAAGAACGATAAAAAAAAATTGACTCCCAAATTATTTTGCGCAGAAAAAGTATTTGAGTCGTAGATAGAATTGTTGGATTATTAATCAAATTTGATCTTGTCATAGAAAATTCGTCATAAATTATTAAATGAATTTCGGACGATGTGCTAAAGTTGGCAAATTACAATAACTGATAACTTTTAAGGGGAGGGAGTCAGGTGAAAAAAATTGATTTTGAAAATTCAATATCATCCAAATCCTATTGCATATAAAAATGCCCAACGCACTATATTGTTCGTACTCGACGAAAGGATTTTTTACTGTCGTCTGACTTGCATATGCTTTTCAATATTATCTTAAGCAAAGTTCTTAGGTTTTTCATTCTGCGCATGATTCAGATCAAACTACTAGGCAGATTGGAATGGTTGACGTCTCATTTTCTTCTTCATGAAAAGATACACCGGCTAAATGGAGCAGATGTTAATAAAAGGTGATATTTTTTAAGTGACATAATTATTAATAAATAAATTTGATATGCTGTTTTCTAAATCAGTAATTATCTTTGCTTTCAGAATGAAAAAAAAATAGTTTGCTCCATTTAGCCGGTGTATCTTTTCATGAAGAAGAAAATGAGATGTCAACCATTCCAATCTGCCTAGTAGTTTGATCTGAATCATGCGCAGAATGGAAAACCTAAGAACTTTGTTTAAGATAATATTGAAAAGCATATGAGGGATTCCACGGGACTTTCGCCACCCCAAAAAAAAAAAAAAATCTCAAATTTTATCTAAAAATCAGGTTCAGCGGTGTCTATTGATGGACCAAATTTCAAAATTCTAAAAAAATAGTTGACCGGAATATGCAATTTTTTTCGTTTTTTATCGTTTTTCATTTAATCTGTAATATCTCAGAAACTATTGATCGTATCGAAATCATTAAAAGACGAAAATGTGCATTTTTTTATGGCCAACAAGAAAAAAATATATTCAAAATTAATTGCTTAATTTCAGGTCACATTTTATGGAAAAAACAACAAAATTATTTTTTTTTTATGGTTGGACTTCAGATTTTTTCATCGGACAAATTGTCTCGGAATCTTTGAGTGATCGCCGAATTTTGAGTATTTTTTTTTTCATGGGATGGCCCAATGCTGTGACGTTACAGCAATCTGAATGTTTTTAATATATATAAAAAAATCCATATTCAAAATTAAAATTAATTAAAATGGTTGGACTTCAGATTTTTTCACCGGACAAATTGCCTCGGAATCTTTGAGTGATCGCCGAATTTTGAGTATTTTTTTTTTCATGGGATGGCCCAATGCTGTGAGGTTACAGCAATTTGAATGTTTTTAATTTTTATTTTAATTTTAACATTCAAATTGCTGTAACCTCACAGCATTGGGCCATCCCATGAAAAAAAAAATACTCAAAATTCGGCGATCACTCAAAGATTCCGAGACAATTTGTCCGATGAAAAAATCTGAAGTCCAACCATAAAAAAAAAAAATAATTTTGTTGTTTTTTCCATAAAATGTGACCTGAAATTAAGCAATTAGTTTTGAATATATTTTTTTCTTGTTGGCCATAAAAAAATGCACATTTTCGTCTTTTAATGATTTCGATACGATCAATAGTTTCTGAGATATTACAGATTAAATGAAAAATGATAAAAAGCGAAAAAATTTGCATATTCCGGTCAACTATTTTTTTAGAATTTTGAAATTTGGTCCATCAATAGACACCGCTGAACCTGATTTTTAGATAAAATTTGAGATTTTTTTTTTTTGGGGGTGGCGAAAGTCCCGTGGAATCCCTCATATGCAAGTCAGACGACAGTCAAAAATCCTTTCATCGAGCACCAACAATATAGTGCATTGGGCATTTTTATATACAATAGGATTTGGATGATATTGAATTTTCAAAATCATTTTTTTTTTAACTGACTCCCTCCTCTTAGGCGTATGCGTTAATAGTTGCACTATTTACTATTCGATGAACGTGTATGATGGACAGATGCGATACGCTTATAATCGCCTCTTGTTAAACCTTCTACCAACACATGAATGCGTCGAGCTGGGAAGACAATTTCGTTCTGAACACAACCAAAGATTTCGTTCCATTATTACAGCACATTTAGTATTCCTCGAGACTGCTGCCAATCCTTTGTTTGCATCTCCTGGTAAGACACTTGCGTTGATCTCCAACGCTGTGAAATATCTTCGACGAATCGTAGCTTTTCCCCTTAGCTAAACAATTTATTTCTTACAACGCACGAATTATGTATTTTTTAATTATGAAATAATTACATCATAATAATTAGAATTTTACAGAATGACACGTAATTATGTGTACTCTTGTTATTGTTATTATTATTATCATAATAGTAAGAATAATAATAATAAATGCTGCAAAGTAGAAGTTTACAAATTGCTTTCTCATTATTTTTAACTTTTTACAAATCTATGAGGAAATATGTTCAGTGATTTTGATTTCCACAGCTTTGTAAAAAAATTTAAAAAATAATTAAGAAACTTTTTTATTTAACCATAACTTTTCAATACAAATATTCTATAACTCGAAAATTATGAAAAAATAATAATTGGGAAGTTTTTGGGAAGTAGAAGTTTGCAAATTGCTTTCTCATTATTTTTAACTTTTTACAAATCTATGAGAAAATATGTTCAGTGATTTTGATTTCCACAGCTTTGTAAAAAATTTAAAAAATAATTAAGAAACTATTTTCTTTAACCATAACTTTTCGATACAAATATTCTATAACTCGAAAATCATGAAAAAATAATAATTGGGAAGTTTTTGGGAAGTTGAAGTTTGCAAACTGCTTTCTCATTATTTTTAACTTTTTACAAATCTATGAAGAAATATGTTCAGTGATTTTGATTTCCACAGCTTTGGAAAAAATAATAAAAATAATTAAGAAACTATTTTATTTAATCATAACTTTTCAATACAAATATGCTATAACTCGAAAATTATGAAAAAATAATAATTGGGAAGTTTTTGGGAAGTAGAAGTTTGCAAACTGCTTTCTCATTATTTTTAACTTTTTACAAATCTATGAGGAAATATGTTCAGTGATTTTGATTTCCACAGCTTTATAAAAAATTTGAAAAATAATTAAGAAACTATTTTATTTAACCATAACTTTTCGATACAAATATTCTATAACTCGAAAATTATGAAAAAATAATAATTGGGAAGTTTTTGGGAAGTAGAAGTTTGCAAACTGCTTTCTCATTATTTTTAACTTTTTACAAATTTATGAGGAAATATGTTCAGTGATTTTGATTTCCACAGCTTTGTAAAAAATTTAAAAAATAATTAAAAAACTATTTTCTTTAACCATAACTTTTCGATACAAATATTCTATAACTCGAAAATTATGAAAAAATAATAATTGGGAAGTTTTTGGGAAGTAGAAGTTTGCAAACTGCTTTCTCATTATTTTTAACTTTTTACAAATCTATGAGGAAATATGTTCAGTGATTTTGATTTCCACAACTTTGTAAAAAATTTAAAAAATAATTAAGAAACTATTTTATTTAACCATAACTTTTCGATACAAATATTCTATAACTCGAAAATTATGAAAAAATAATAATTGGGAAGTTTTTGGGAAGTAGAAGTTTGCAAACTGCTTTCTCATTATTTTTAACTTTTTACAAATCTATGAGAAAATATGTTCAGTGATTTTGATTTCCACAGCTTTATAACAAATTTGAAAAATAATTAAGAAACTATTTTCTTTAACCATATCTTTTCAATACAAATAATCTATAACTCGAAAATTATGAAAAAATAATAATTGGGAAGTTTTTGGGAAGTAGAAGTTTGCAAACTGCTTTCTCATTATTTTTAACTTTTTACAAATCTATGAGGAAATATGTTCAGTGATTTTGATTTCCACAGCTTTGTAAAAAATTTAAAAAATAATTAAGAAACTATTTTATTTAACCATAACTTTTCGATACAAATATTCTATAACTCGAAAATTATGAAAAAATAATAATTGGGAAGTTTTTGGGAAGTAGAAGTTTGCAAACTGCTTTCTCATTATTTTTAACTTTTTACAAATCTATGAGGAAATATGTTCAGTGATTTTGATTTCCACAGCTTTGTAAAAAATTTAAAAAATAATTACGAAACTATTTTCTTTAACCATAACTTTTCGATACAAATATTCTATAACTCGAAAATTATGAAAAAATAATAATTGGGAAGTTTTTGGGAAGTAGAAGTTTGCAAACTGCTTTCTCATTAATTTTAACTTTTTACAAATCTATGAGGAAAAATGTTCAGTGATTTTGGTTTCCACAGCTTTTTAAAAAATTTAAAAAATAATTAAGAAACTATTTCCTTTAACCATAACTTTTCGATACAAATATTCTATAACTCGAAAATTATGAAAAAATAATAATTGGGAAGTTTTTGGGAAGTAGAAGTTTGCAAACTGCTTTCTCATTATTTTGAACTTTTTACAAATCTATGAGAAAATATGTTCAGTGATTTTGATTTCCACAGCTTTGTAAAAAATTTAAAAAATAATTAAGAAACTATTTTCTTTAACCATAACTTTTCAATACAAATATTCTATAACTCGAAAATTATGAAAAAATAATAATTGGGAAGTTTTTGGAAAGTAGAAGTTTGCAAACTGCTTTCTCATTATTTTTAACTTTTTACAAATCTATGAGGAAATATGTTCAGTGATTTTGATTTCCACAGCTTTGTAAAAAATTTGAAAAATAATTAAGAAACTATTTTATTTAACCATAACTTTTCAATACAAATATTCTATAACTCGAAAATTATGAAAAAATAATAATTGGGAAGTTTTTGGGAAGTAGAAGTTTGCAAACTGTTTTTTCATTATTTTTAACTTTTTACAAATCTATGAGGAAATATGTTCAGTGATTTTGATTTCCACAGCTTTGTAAAAAATTTAAAAAATAATTAAGAAACTATTTTATTTAACCATAACTTTTAAATACAAATATTCTATAACCCGAAAATTATGAAAAAATAATAATTGGGAAGTTTTTGGGAAGTAGAAGTTTGCAAACTGCTTTCTCATTATTTTTAACTTTTTACAAATCTATGAGGAAATATGTTCAGTGATTTTGAGTTCCACAGCTTTGTAAAAAATTTGAAAAATAATTAAGAAACTATTTTATTTAACCATAACTTTTAAATACAAATATTCTATAACCCGAAAATTATGAAAAAATAATAATTGGGAAGTTTTTGGGAGGTAGAAGTTTGCAAACTGCTTTCTCATTATTTTTAACTTTTTACAAATCTATGAGAAAATATGTTCAGTGATTTTGATTTCCACAGCTT
This sequence comes from Ephialtes manifestator, assembly GCA_963970395.1. Lineage (NCBI taxonomy): Eukaryota > Metazoa > Arthropoda > Insecta > Hymenoptera > Ichneumonidae > Ephialtes > Ephialtes manifestator. The sequence continues at coordinate 20,826,411 of OZ019980.1, forward strand.
TGTAAAAAATTTAAAAAATAATTAAGAAACTATTTTATTTAACCACAACTTTTCAATACAAATATTCTATAACTCGAAAATTATGAAAAAATAATAATTGGGAAATTTTTGGGAAGTAGAAGTTTGCAAACTGCTTTCTCATTATTTTTAACTTTTTACAAATCTATGAAGAAATATGTTCAGTGATTTTCATTTCCAAAGCTTTGTAAAAAAATTAAAAAAATAATTAAGAAACTATTTTCTTTAACCATAATTTTTCGATACAAATATTCTATAACTCGAAAATTATGAAAAAATAATAATTGGGAAATTTTTTCCAAGGTTCTACTTTACATGCTTCGATCTTTTATTATTAATCTTATCATTCTTTCGAAAATCGGACAATTCTTTTTTTCAAAATCTTATTGTTAATAAAATTACAAAATATTTTTTATTATGGCTTTAGCTAAATATACAAAATTCGTTAAGAAATTGTCAAATTGGATTTTCATAAAAAGGTAAAAAATCACATACGTGCAATTACAGAACCATTTAATTTTCTTAACGTTTACGTAACTCTTAAGTATATGTACGAACACTTCCCAATTTTCAAAACTAATTATGTGTACAATAATGCAAAAATTTGTTTTGTTCGAAAAATGCGATTGCTCGAAAATTAAAAAATCTTTTTATAAAATCGGCATGTAATTTTTGCAAAATAACAATAACTAAATCAATAATACAATAAGTGATTATCTGAAAAAAAAACAAAGATAAATAATGTAAGGTGACAATTTTACGTTTTGTATATCCTAACATTAGAATCACGAATGAAGAAAAATTGACGAAAATAAACTTCCTCTATCGGATTCCTCCTTTGCATTTCACCGAAAACGATTGCCACTTGAGTTTCGAGGAACTATGTAAACTTTCTAATACCGGTATTATTTCCGGTAAACTCGACCGTTAGTCTGTCTCGTTCAAGTTCGAGTTTTTCAATCAATGTAACTATCGGGCCAATTAACTGTCAACATTTTCTAGTGTCTTTCGAGTTCCCGCTAAAAGCAAACTATATGACATTCACCGAAAAGGTAGAACGTATGATGATGAGGTTTGCATTCGTCGAATCATCACTTGCATTCATTTGTGCGAGCACAGAGGTGTTATATACATACGCATACCTTGTTCGAGTGCAACATCGAGTCGAAGTCAGTCAGAACTTTCGAATAGTCGCAGCCCAAGTGTCCCGATTGCTATCTTGCATTATAAGAATCCTCCTCCGGTGTTATCGTCGAATGTCCAGAGTATAGTGTGGTAGTATAGTAATAATTGAAACGTATTGCATGCCCTGGCATCTCGTCTCAAGTGCATCCAATGGAAAGCGAAGATTAGTGGTCAGACCACGTGTTGCTTGAAATAGTTGGTTGCTTGTTGAGGCGTCGTGTACTGAGACTGAGACTGAGTAAGTTGGAAAGTCGACGACCTTGGCAGAGATTTGTTCCTTTTTACCGGCATTACACGTGTCATCGATGAGCCAAAAATAACTTTCTGAAACAAGTTTTTTTTTTATTTTTGTTTTTGTTTTTTATTTCGCTTCCTTGTAGACGAACCGTTATTTTTTATATTTTCATGTCCGGATGCTGAAAATAACCTTGAAAGGCATCAAATTGTCTGATATGATTCGACGTCGTCTAAAATAGCATAACCAAATGGTATAAATGGTGTAAAATTGTTTAAAACATCCGAAATGATACGAGTTGTCTCAATCGTCTTATATAGTCTAAATTTTCTAAATTGTCTAACATGGTCCGAATTTTCTAAATGGTCTAACATGATTCAAATTTTCGAAATGGTCTAAGATGGTCCAAATTTTCTGAATAGTCTAACATGGTCCAATTTTTCTAAATGGCCTAACATAGTCCAAATTTTCTAAATGGTCTAACATGGTCCAAATTTTCTAAATGGTCTAACATGGTCCAAATTTTCTAAATGGTCTAACATGACCCAAATTTTCTGAATGCTGTAACATGTTCCAAATTTTCGAAATGGTCTAACATGGTCCAAGTTTTATAAATGGCCTAACATGGTCCAAATTGTCTAAATGGTCTAACATGTTCCAAATTTTCTAAATGGTCTAACATGATTCAAATTTTCTGAATGATCTAACATGGCCCAAATTTTCTAAATGATCTAACATGGTCCAAATTTTCTAAATGGTCTAACATGGTCCAAATTTTCTAAATTGTCTAACATGGTCCAAATTTTCTAAATTGTCTAACATGGTCCAAATTTTCTAAATCATCTAACATGGTCCAATTTTTCTAAATGGTCTAACATGGTCCAAATTTTCTAAATGGTCTAACATGATCCAAATTTTCTGAATGGTCTAACATGGTCCAAATTTTCTGAATGGTCTAACATGACCCAAATTTTCGAGATGGTCTAACATGATCCAAATTTTCGAGATGGTCTAACATGATCAAAATTTTCGAGATGGTCTAACATGATCCAAATTTTCGAAATGGTCTAACATGATCCAAATTTTCGAGATCGTCTAATATAATCCAAATTTTCGAAATCGTCTAATATGGACCAAATTTTCTGAATGGTCTAACATGATCCAAATTTTCGAAATCGTCTAATATGGACCAAATTTTCTGAATGGTCTAACATGGTCCAAATTTTCTAAATGGCCTAACATGGTCCAAATTTTCTAAATGGTCTAACATGGTCCAATTTTTATAAATGGCCTAACATTGTCCAAATTTTCTGAATGGTCTAACATGGTCCAAGTTTTCTAAATGGTCTAACATGGTCCAATTTTTCTAAATGGCCTAACATTATCCAAATTTTCTGAATGGTCTAACATGGTCCAAGTTTTCTAAATGGCCTAACATGGTCCAAATTTTGTAAATGGTCTAACATGATGATAATTTTCTAAATGGTCTAATATGGTCCAAATTTTCGAAATGGCCTAACATGGTCCAAATTTTCTGAATGGTCTAACATGGTCCAAGTTTTCCAAATGGTCTAACATGGTCTAAATTTTCTAAAAGGTCTAACATGGTCCAAATTTTCTGAATGGTCGAAATGGTCGAAAATAATAGTCAATGTTGGATCGCTGTTGCGTTATCGCTTTTCTAATGTGTGTACAACAAATTTCCAACGTAGAAAACTATTTTTAACATTCTATACACTATCTGCCGCCCAAACCTCCTTAATGCATTTACGAAATCACGTTACACGTATGAATAGCCTTAAAAAGAAGTCTAAAATGGCATAACCAAATGGTATAAATGGTTTAAAATAGTTTAAATCATCCGAAATGATACGAGTTGTCTCAATAGTCTTACATAGTCTAGATTTTCTAAATGGTCTAACATGGTCCAAATTCGTAAATGGTCTAACATGGTCCAAATTTTCTAAACGGCCTCACATGTTCCAAATTTTCTAAATGGTCTAACATGTTCCAGATTTTCTAAATGGTCGAAATAGTCGAAAATAATAGTCAATGTTGAATGGCTGATGCGTTATCGCATTTCTACTGTGTGTACAACAAATTTCGAACGTAGAAAACTATTTTTAACACTCTATACACTATCTACCGCCCAAACCTCCTTAATGCATTTACGAAATCATGTTACACGCATGAATAGCCTTAAAAAGATTGTCCAGAGCCGATAAGAACATGCATGTGCTTATCGGCATATGATGTACGAGACTGAAACCATCGTAAGCACCGAAGTTCTTATCCCGCAACTTCCCGGAACACAAAGTTAAGCGTTACATTCATGAATAAGAAACGAAGCACAATAGATTTTTTAAATTAACATAAATTTCCTTGGTTGCGCGACTGTGGCGAAGGTCGCATTCATTTTTTCGATGGCACTACCCTCTCACGTTTTTAACGATCGACTCGAGATACGATTTTTTGTTCTCTCCGTATAAACAGAATTAAGGATGCTGCATAGAAGATTGAAAAAAGAATTTCAGTTCTTTGCGACAAGAGAAAAAAAAACATCAACGTCATTGAATTTATTAAGAATATTTATTGTCAATAATAATCACAAAGTTATGAAATTTTTATCGAAGCAAGATTTTCCCTGAGAGAATGTAATTTTAAGCATTAAAATTAAATGTTGCACTGAACAATACGATTGCCCAATAAGTCGCTAAAAAATAAGAAAGAATAAGTCGAAATTATTAATACAATAATTGATTGTAAAAATACCTTTTTTTTTTGTTTCAGCTTAAACACGATATTAGCTTTATTGGTCCTGTGACTTTCAAAGAGAATCAGCAGACAAGATGTTGACCAAATTGTTCGAAATCCACGGAAGATTCTGTGCCGGTCATCCACTCGAGGTGATCGTCACAACATTTACACTGACTGCTTGTATGCTGAATCTAGAGACCGGAAATTCGCAGCCTCGGGATGGAAGACTTTCAGGGGCTACGACACATTGTTGGCACGGACGATGCAGTCCTGACGTAAGTTTCATTAGTCATGATTTGTGCTTAAGGTAGTTCTGTCGGTACGCCGGAGTCATAAATCTCAGAGTCTATATGACATTAAAAAATAATCATACGCATCACTTTGACTGCCTCAATGATAATATGAAAAAAAGATGCAAAGTAGAACCTTGCACATTGCTTCCTCATTATTTTTCGCTTTTTACAAAGCTCCCTCTGTGAGGAAGCAGTATGTTATTCAATTTTGGCTTCCTCATAGAGGAAGCTTTGTAAAAAGCGAAAAATAATGAGGAAGCAATGTGCAAGGTTCTACTTTGCATATTTTTTTTTATACCTTGTGTCTCTTTTGCAGAGGTGTTTTATACAGCTATAAATCACCTCTGCAAACACCGTTACATCTAATTTTGATTAGATACAAATTTTTGTCGTACTTTCTCAACTTTTCCGGAAGTTATAGCGAAAATCTACATTTTTTTTTAAATGAAAAATGGTGTAAAATCCGAACGACTTTACCGATCATCACCAAATTTGGTACATGGCATTTCTGAATGTTATTTTTCGTCTGTACAAAATTTCTGTTCATTTGTTGAAATTCGACGTAATTTAGAGCAAAATGTATTTTTTTCGAAAAATTCAAAATTCTATAAAATCGGAACCGCTTTACCGATTTCGCTGAAATTCAATACCAAACGTCATTTAACGTGTCTTCATTTATAAAGAACTATTTAGCTAAATTGGCGAACTTTTACGAAAGTTAGAGCGATCACGACATTTTTTGAAAAAATTAAAAATTGCATAAAATCTGTTTACATTGATACATTTAATTAAAAATCACGTCAATAACAGAGGAGTCAATACTCTACCTGCGTGCAAAATTTTAGCTAGATCCATCGTGCCGTTCGTGAGTTATGGGCAATTGAATTTTCAGTGTCTGGATACATACACACACACACACACACACACACACACACACACACACACACACACACATACACACATACAGACATATTTTCTAGACCACTTTTCTCGAATTTTTAGGTGATTCTAAGCATACTGACATGAAAATCTCGAAAAAAAAAAATTTCACGAAAACAAAGCTTCCTCTATGAGGAAGCAAAATAATCGAGAATCCTTCGGAATTGTCGTAATCAAATTAAAACGATTATTTGTAAATAGTCGATATGTTTAGTGTGGATTTGACTTCATTTTTACTATAATTAGGTTAGGAAACGTCATTTGGCCCGGTATCGTGCACTTTGATCTTGGTTCAATTAAACATTATTCCGGAGACTTCACCTTTTTTCATGATGCATCAATTCCTGAATGATTTGCGAATCCGTAGTACTTTTTATTTTTTTCTCTATCTTTGATCTAAGTATGTTAATTTTCGATTTAAAGATCAATTTTTCCAGCCCTCCCGTGAGCGCCGTGTAAAAAGATCGATTTTCAAGTTTTAATTGTTCAGTCAAATACTCGGTAAAAGCCTTCAAGATTTTGTGCAAGTAAAATTGAATAGCTAAATTACAACATGTCAAAAATTCATGCATATGAGTTTGGATTGCCTTCACGACAGAACTACCTTAAAAGGATGTTCGATTGTTTTATGCTAGTCAAATCAGTGCTTAATTTTTGTCATTGTTTCATTAAAGTTTAAGGTAGTTCTGTCGGTACGCCGGAGTCATAAATCTCAGAGTCTATATGACATTAAAAAATAATCATACGCATCACTTTGACTGCCTCAACAATAATATCAAAAATAATCGAGAATCCTTCGGAATTGTCGTAATCAAATTAAAACGATTATTTGTAAATAGTTGATATGTTTAGTGCGGATTTGACTTCATTTTTACGATAATTAGGTTAGGAAACGTCATTTGGCCCGGTATCGTGCACTTTGATCTTGGTTCAATTAAACATTATTCTGGAGACTTCACCTTCTTTCATGATGCATCAATTCCTGAATGATTTGCGAATCCGAAGTACTTTTTATTTTTTCTCTATCTTTGATCTAAGTATGTTAATTTTCGATTTAAAGATCAATTTTTCCAGCCCTCCCGTGAGCGCCGTGTAAAAAGATCGATTTTCAAGTTTTAATTGTTCATTCAAATACTCGGTAAAAGCCTTCAAGATTTTGTGCAAGTAAAATTGAATAGCTAAATTACAACATGTCAAAAATTCATGCATATGAGTTTGGATTGCCTTCACGACAGAACTACCTTAAAAGGATGTTCGATTGTTTTATGCTAGTCAAATCAGTGCTTAATTTTTGTCATTGTTTCATTAAAGTTTAAGGTAGTTCTGTCGGTACGCCAACATGTCAAAAATTCATGCATATAAGTTTGGATTGCCTTCACGACAGAACTACCTTAAAAGGATGTTCGATTGTTTTATGCTAGTCAAATCAGTGCTTAATTTTTGTCATTGTTTCATTAAAGTTTAAGGTAGTTCTGTCGGTACGCCGGAGTCATAAATCTCAGAGTCTATATGACATTAAAAAATAATCATACGCATCACTTTGATTGCCTCAATAATAATATAAAAAATAATCGAGAATCCTTCGAAATTGTCGTAATCAAATTAAAACGATTATTTGTAAATAGTTGATATGTTTAGTGTGGATTTGACTTCATTTTTACGATAATTAGGTTAGGAAACGTCATTTGGCCCGGTATCGTGCACTTTGATCTTGGTTCAATTAAACATTATTCCGGAGACTTCACCTTTTTTCATGATGCATCAATTCCTGAATGATTTGCGAATCCGTAGTACTTTTTATTTTTTCTCTATCATTGATCTAAGTATGTTAATTTTCGATTTAAAGATCAATTTTTCCAGCCCTCCCGTGAGCGCCGTGTAAAAAGATCGATTTTCAAGTTTTAATTGTTCATTCAAATACTCGGTAAAAGCCTTCAAGATTTTGTGCAAGTAAAATTGAATAGCTAAATTACAACATGTCAAAAATTCATGCATATGAGTTTGGATTGCCTTCACGACAGAACTACCTTAAAAGGATGTTCGATTGTTTAATGCTAGTCAAATCAGTGCTTAATTTTTGTCATTGTTTCATTAAAGTTTAAGGTAGTTCTGTCGGTACGCCGGAGTCATAAATCTCAGAGTCTATATGACATTAAAAAATAATCATACGCATCACTTTGACTGCCTCAATAATAATATCAAAAATAATCGAGAATCCTTCGGAATTGTCGTAATCAAATTAAAACGATTATTTGTAAATAGTTGATATGTTTAGTGCGGATTTGACTTCATTTTTACGATAATTAGGTTAGGAAACGTCATTTGGCCCGGTATCGTGCACTTTGATCTTGGTTCAATTAAACATTATTCCGGAGACTTCACCTTTTTTCATGATGCATCAATTCCTGAATGATTTACGAATCCGTAGTACTTTTTATTTTTTCTCTATCTTTGATCTAAGTATGTTAATTTTCGATTTAAAGATCAATTTTTCCAGCCCTCCCGTGAGCGCCGTGTAAAAAGATCGATTTTCAAGTTTTAATTGTTCATTCAAATACTCAGTAAAAGCCTTCAAGATTTTGTGCAAGTAAAATTGAATAGCTAAATTACAACACGTCAAAAATTCATGCATATAAGTTTGGATTGCCTTCACGACAGAACTACCTTAAAAGGATGTTCGATTGTTTTATGCTAGTCAAATCAGTGCTTAATTTTTGTCATTGTTTCATTAAAGTTTAAGGTAGTTCTGTCGGTACGCCGGAGTCATAAATCTCAGAGTCTATATGACATAAAAAAATAATCATACGCATCACTTTGATTGCCTCAATAATAATATAAAAAATAATCGAGAATCCTTCGAAATTGTCGTAATCAAATTAAAACGATTATTTGTAAATAGTTGATATGTTTAGTGTCTATTTGACTTCATTTTTACGATAATTAGGTTAGGAAACGTCATTTGGCCCGGTATCGTGCACTTTGATCTTGGTTCAATTAAACATTATTCCGGAGACTTCACCTTCTTTCATGATGCATCAATTCTTGAATGATTTGCGAATCCGTAGTACTTTTTATTTTTTCTCTATCTTTGATCTAAGTATGTTAATTTTCGATTTAAACATCAATTTTTCCAGCCCTCCCGGGAGCGCCGTGTAAAAAGATCGATTTTCAAGTTTTAATTGTTCATTCAAATACTCGGTAAAGGCCTTCAAGATTTTGTGCAAGTAAAATTGAATAGCTAAATTGCAACATGTCAAAAATTCATGCATATAAGTTTGGATTGCCTTCACGACAGAACTACCTTAAAAGGATGTTCGATTGTTTTATGCTAGTCAAATCAGTGCTTAATTTTTGTCATTGTTTCATTAAAGTTTAAGGTGGTTCTGTCGGTACGCCGGAGTCATAAATCTCAGAGTCTATATGACATAAAAAAATAATCATACGCATCACTTTGATTGCCTCAATAATAATATAAAAAATAATCGAGAATCCTTCGAAATTGTCGTAATCAAATTAAAACGATTATTTGTAAATAGTTGATATGTTTAGTGCGGATTTGACTTCATTTTTACGATAATTAGGTTAGGAAACGTCATTTGGCCCGGTATCGTGCACTTTGATCTTGCTTCAATTAAACATTATTCCGGAGACTTCACCTTTTTTCATGATGCATCAATTCCTGAATGATTTGCGAATCCGTAGTACTTTTTATTTTTTCTCTATCTTTGATCTAAGTATGTTAATTTTCGATTTAAAGATCAATTTTTCCAACCCTCCCGTGAGCGCCGTGTAAAAAGATCGATTTTCAAGTTTTAATTGTTCATTCAAATACTCGGTAAAAGCCTTCAAGATTTTGTGCAAGTAAAATTGAATAGCTAAACTACAACATGTCAAAAATTCATGCATATGAGTTTGGATTGCCTTCACGACAGAACTACCTTAAAAGGATGTTCCATTGTTTTATGCTAGTCAAATCAGCGCTAAATTTTTGGCATTGTTTTATTAACGTTTAAGGAGGTTCGAGCGCTTCACATTAGTCAAATCAGTGCTAAATTTTTAAAAGCGTTTCTACAATTTTAGATGGTTTAATAATCTGTTCCAAGGTGTTAATCACATAGCAGCATTAGTTCTTGATATTCAAATACATTCGCAGCTGTAATATGAACAGTAAATCGATCAATATCTCCAAATTTCCGATGTCATGTTTTTTCATCCAGTTTTGTAAAAGGGTAAACCGTAAAATCAGTCCGATTATGACGAAACATAGCTCATTTTGATCAGTGGAAGATCCTTAATCGATTTACCGTCCGGATTTTCTATAGTATCAGGCGTTCAAAAGTTACAGCCATTTGTGTACTTGATGTTAGGTTATGATAGGATAAACTAACGGTTGTATCTTTTGAACTATTAATACGATTTAAAAAAATAGACGGCCAATCGATAGAATATCTTTTAGTAAACAAAATGAGCTATTGATCGTCATAAACGGACTGATATTACGGTTTACCCTTTTAAAAAACTGGATGAAAAAACATAACATCGGAAACTTGCAGATATTGATCGATTTACTGTTGATATCACAGCTGTGAAAGTATTTGAATATCAAGAACTAATGCTGCTGTGTGATTAACGCTTTGGAACTGATTATTAAACCATCTGAAATTGTAGAAACGCTTTTAAAAATTTAGCACTGATTTAACTAATGTGAAGTGCTCCAACCTCCTTAAACTTTAATGAAACAATAACAAAAATTTTATTACATATTAAACTTTAATGAATCAATTACAAAAATTTTATTACATATTAAACTTTAATGAAACAATTACAAAAATTTTATTACATATTAAACTTTAATGAAACAATTACAAAAATTTTGCACTGTTTTCACTACAGTGAAACAGCCGAATATTTAGCTATAATAATATTGAAAGGCGACAGAAACTCTCCTATTTTCCATTAAAATTTTTGGAGACAATGAAAAACTATTAGTAAATTAAATATTAAAAACGTCGTTTATCAAATTTAATAGAATTTTACTTCATCAGAATTTAATTCTCTGATTTTTTAAAAATTATGTATGAATTTTTTAAAAGATTTTTCTAACAGTTTTGAAATTTTCATTTTTGGCGAGACTTGACTTATTTTTTCGATTGGAGTTTGTGAGTATTTATTACAGATTCCGATAAATATTTATTGTACAATTTATTCAATAGTTATTATTTTGCACACAATCATCTGCAGCCTCTATTTTGTAAATGTTAAAATTTGGCAACAATTACTACAAAAAAAAGAAGAAAAATTCATCATATTGTTCAGAAATTTTCTTGAAACAATCTGGATACATATTTAATGAACAGACTTTTTCATTTCTTTGCACAATATTTCGTGAAATTACATAAAAAATATAATGATTGTTGGGAATTACGAAATTTGAAATTGAAGAAGAGATGAGAATGAGAGTTGACACTTAAGTGAGTTGGAATTTCGCAACTTGACCTGTGCCACTTTTTATGCATTATTGAGTCAATGTGATTGGTGCATCAAGTCGAATAACGGATCTAAAATTCAAATTAAGAGATTTTTTTATTGATGACTAAATTTTTTTATGGATTCAGTGCATATTTTTTTAAACTTCTTGGTGAATAAACATTTTTAAGGACGACAAACGTATTTTTAAAGACGCGATATTTGCAATAATTTTTAGGTAATTTTGACTTTAAGGACTGCATTTTAATACAAACTACATGATTTTCTGAATGGTCTAACATGGTCCAAGTTTTCTAAATAGCCTAACATGATCCAAATTTTCTAAATGGTCTAACATGACCCGAATTTTCTAAATGATCTAACATGGTCCATATTTTCTAAATGATTTAACATGATCCAAATTTTCTAAATCATCTAACATGGTCCAAATTTTCTAAATGGTCTAACATGGTTAAAATTTTCTAAATGGTCTAACATGGTCCAAATTTTCTAAATGGTCTAACATGGTCCAAATTTTCTAAATGTTCTAACATGATCCAAAATTTCTAAATCATCTAACATGGTCCAAACTTTCTAAATGGTCTAACATGGTTAAAATTTTCTAAATGATCTAACATGGTCCAAATTTTCTAAATGGTCTAACATGGTCCAAATTTTCTAAATGGTCTAACATGGTCCAAATTTTCTAAATGTTCTAACATGGTCCAAATTTTCTAAATGGTTTTCTAAATTAAGAGTTTTTTTTATTGATGTCTAAATTTTTTTATGGATTCAGTGCATATTTTTTTAAACTTCTTGGTGAATAAACATTTTTAAGGACGATAAACGTATTTTTGAAGACGTAATATTTGCAATAATTTTTAGGTGATTTCGAATTTAAGGACTGCATTTTAATACAAATTACATGATTTTCTGAATGGTCTAACATGGTCCAAGTTTTCTAAATGGCCTAACATGGTCCAAATTTTCTAAATGGTCTAACATGGCCCGAATTTTCTAAATGATCTAACATGGTCCATATTTTCTAAATGATTTAACATGATCCAAATTTTCTAAATCATCTAACATGGTCCAAATTTTCTAAATGGTCTAACATGGTTAAAATTTTCTAAATGGTCTAACATGGTCCAAATTTTCTAAATGGCCTAACATGGTCCAAATTTTCTAAATGGTCTAACATGGCCCGAATTTTCTAAATGATCTAACATGGTCCATATTTTCTAAATGATTTAACATGATCCAAATTTTCTAAATCATCTAACATGGTCCAAATTTTCTAAATGGTCTAACATGGTTAAAATTTTCTAAATGGTCTAACATGGTCCAAATTTTCTAAATGGTCTAACATGGTCCAAATTTTCTAAATGGTCTAACATGGTCCAAATTTTCTAAATGTTCTAACATGATCCAAATTTTCTAAATCATCTAACATGGTCCAAATTTTCTAAATGGTCTAACATGGTCCAAATTTTCTAAATCATCTAACATGGTCCAAATTTTCTAAATGGTCTAACATGGTTAAAATTTTCTAAATGGTCTAACATGGTCCAAATTTTCTAAATGTTCTAACATGGTCCAAATTTTCTAAATGTTCTAACATGGTCCAAATTTTCTAAATGGTTTTCTAAATTAAGAGTTTTTTTTTATTGATGTCTAAAATTTTTTATGGATTCAGTGCATATTTTTTAAACTTCTTGGCGAATAAACATTTTTAAGGATGACAAACGTATTTTTAAAGACGTGATATTTGCAATAATTTTTATGTGATTTCGACTTTAAGGACTGCATTTTAATACAAACTACGTGATTGCTTATTTACTAGGACCAGAATGCAGTCGATGCAATTGTCATGACTATCATCCGATGTCTGGCAATTCTGTTCAGCTATCATCAATTTCGGAATCTTCAAAAACTCGGATCGAAGTATATTCTGGGTGAGTAGAAGCACCAGATACTCACGTTACAACTTTTACATCGTGAAACGGGTCTCTTATGAGATTCACATGGTGTGTGGCTCATCTTTAGCTGTAATTTTTTTAATGTGAGGCATTCTTCGTTATTTCAGTCTCTTTTTTTTATGTATATTTCTCACGATTTCTCAAATGAGATCATGCAATCAGATTTCACTCTCTGATATTTCTCAAAATTAGTCAGATTTTAATATTATTTTATAGTATTTCCTTTCCATTTTTTAAGATTTTTTTTATTCACAATTTGAGGCATGTTTCCAATGTGACGGCCCGAAAAATAGCCTATTTTCACGATTTTTTTTCGGACGGTTACTATACGCCGATCAATCTGAAATTTTTATGACATATTAAGGTAATCATGAATGACAGAAAATGATTTTTTATAAGACGATTTTTATTGTTAAAATTTTTTTTTTAATTGTTGAAAATAATGTTGATAAAAAAGATAGCATCATGGTGGACATCCTAGGGGTCGCAAATTTGATCTGAAAAAAAAACCCAAAGGATTGTTAGTTAGTATGCGATTGCCTATCGCGCTATGGAGGCTTTTTTTAAAAATCAAAATTGACAAAATGGCGGCGGTTTGAACAAAAAGTTCGAATTTAGCCGTTTTTTTCGACAGTTTTTCTTTTAAATAAATGGGAAGATTAAAAAAAAAACTTCCATAGCACGATAGAGAGTAGCGTGGAGAATGTTCTTCTAAAATTTGAAAACGATCGCTTGAAAACTGTTCCCTGCAGAATATCCACCGTTTTGAAAAATGTCGTGTCGAGAAAAATGCGTTTAAAGTTTCGAGTGTAGAAATTTCATATTCCTAAATTGTGTACTTATGACTAATCGGCGATGCCAGGTCCATAAAGTATGCCAGCGAAGTATTTCGAATTTCGCTCTAAAAATTTCAGAGGATGTTTTTGACCGTATATACTAATAGATAAGACAAAAACAAAATTTCGTTTTTTTTTCACACTGGAAAGATCCTTTAAGTATCCACATTTCAAAAAAATTATAATTTTTTTTGGAAGGGAAAAGGGACACAGAAAAGTATAAGCTGTAAAATATATATTCTTGACAACGTTTTTGATGCATTGACTTCCAATTTAAACATTTTAAACAATCAATTTGTTCATACAAATTGATTTTGTTAGAAAAATCTTTTTAAAAACTAAAAAAACAATTGTATAAATGTGAATTTGCATCTCAAATATTTACGCACTCGAAAAAATAATTTTTTTCCCCAAATTATATAACACTGGCTTTTTCTTCACGGTACAAATATTTGATTGTTCTGTCGTCCCTACAAAAAAAAGCACGCTTAAAAAAAATTAAGTAAATTCAAATCTCTAGCACTTTTTATTATTTTACTCATATACTATATTTGTCTTTTAAGCTTCATTAAAAATAAAAATAAATTACAAATTATTTTTAATTAGCGATTTTCTCGTTTTAAGATAATAAATAATTAAAATTCATGCCGGAACAATTATTCTTACGTACAATTGAGCAATTTTTCAAAATTTTTGGCTTAACAAAGAAAAAAAAATTATCTACAAAAACCCATAAATTTCCTATCTCTTATTAGCAATAATTAGATGATTTTGCCATAGACCAAAAAAATCTTTTTTCCAGGCTTCGAAAGAATATATATTTTTAATGACATCAGCAGATAAACACGTTAGATATTTGCAATGAATATAAGCAATTTGGGTCATCCCCTTAAATGGTTAACCGAAGGTCTCGTTCATTTTTCTTTCCTTTCAAATATTTGCCTTCTCTCAATCTAGTCATTTAACTAGGGATGGGCGAATTACAAAAAAACATTCGATTTAAAACATCGATTTTTCTCTTTAGACAATCGACGAACCGATTAATAATAAAAAAAAAAAAAATACATAATAAATATTAAAATGATTATTAAAACATTTGTGTGTTTCCTCATTGAACATTTTTTTTCATGTAGATGCTTTAGTTTCAACATTTGCTATCCCATTTATTCCAAAAATGTGTACTTGAAAAAAAATTTAAAAAACGAACCGATTAATAAAAAAAAAAAATACATAATAAATATTAAAATGATTATTAAAACATTTATTTTTTTTCTCATTGAACATTTTTTTTACATGTAGATGTTTTATTCTCAACATTTGCTATCCCATTTATTCCAAAAATGTGTACTTGAAAAAAAATTTAAAAAACGAACCGATTAATAAAAAAAAAAAAAACATAATAAATATTAAAATGATTATTAAAACATTTATCTGTTTCCTCATTGAACATTTTTTTTACATGAAGATGCTTTATTCTCAACATTTGCTATCCCATTTATTCCAAAAATGTGTACTTGAAAAGAAATTTAAAAAACGAACCGATTAATAAAAAAAAAAATACATAATAAATATTAAAATGATTATTAAAACATTTATTTGTTTCTTCATTGAACATTTTTTTACATGTAGATGCTTTATTCTCAATATTTGCTATCCCATTTATTCCAAAGATGTGTAATTGAAAAAAAAAATTATTATTATTATTAAAATATCAATAATTATATCTAAAATTGAAAGATCTGTATGAAAGTTCGATAAATTCGCGAGAATTTA
The DNA here is from genome assembly GCA_963970395.1 of Ephialtes manifestator. NCBI lineage: Eukaryota > Metazoa > Arthropoda > Insecta > Hymenoptera > Ichneumonidae > Ephialtes > Ephialtes manifestator. The sequence continues at coordinate 20,841,892 of OZ019980.1, forward strand.
TATCGACGTTTTGCACACGAATGAAACATTAGTATATAAATGAGTATCACAATTTTGAAGTTCAATCATTAAACTTGTTGTATACACGCGCGATGATGACGAAAGATTTGCGTACCATTCATAAAACCGGATCTCCACACGAGAAGCATCGTGTGAAAGCCCCTTGAGCGTCAGTGAAAGTTCAATAGAAAGTGACAGTGCTTCGTCGGAGGTCGTTTCGCTCCAAACTGTGTTGGCGATTACCGAATTATCGACAACGTCACCTTGAGAAAAGAAATTGGTTCAAAGTCGTTGCAGTTTTCCTTGAAAAGTTTAATACGATGACAAGCACATTTTGGGCATGAATATTTAAAAAAAAATAGTATTTATTGCGTGTAAATTTCATAATATTTTCAATAGTGACGTAAATTTCCCAACAACAGATAAGAATTAAGGGAATAGATTCAGACACAAATTGTTGATATTTATTGATCAATATCGAAGCAGAGTTTTAAATCCCCATTAATTCATGAGATATAGTTTACAATGCAATTTGTTTTGTAATTATGATTTCATAATAATAATATGTAGTGATTATAAAATAGAGTGTAAACATTTGAATAGCTGAAAAAAATACTAATTTTCGCTTTAATATTGCAAGAAATAGTGGAAATAAATGGAAGAAATAAGTAATGCATTACTTATTTTTTTCCATTTTTTCAAAAGGATTACTGTGAATTTTTATTGAATAATAATAATTTTTGCAGCCATTCCAAAGTTTAATCGTCGTATTACAATCGCTACATGTTATTATTATAATATCATAATCATAGAGCTGATCGTATCATCATCATTATTTCTATAAGTATTAGGCATTTACAACTCTGTATCGAAGACGTTTAAAAACCCATAAATTTCCTATAGCTAATTTTCAATAGTTATATGCTTTTGTCGTAGATTTAAAAAATCTTTGTTTCAGGCTTCAAGAAAATATATTTAGAAAAAATTACATCATCAGATAAACAAGTGTTTATATATTATTAAATTTATATGTTTATATATGGGGTAAAATTCGTCAAGGCGGCCACATGAATTTTTCATTTCAATAAAAAGTTTTCAAATTTCTTGAGGATGTTGGTCTGGCTGAAAACAAAAATTGCAAATTTTTTCAGATTTTTTTATTGCATATTTCAGCCGTTACAAATAACGGAAAATAATAATCGTTAATTTTTTAACGCCAAAACTACGGCTCTCGCAAAAAAATCATGTTAACAAAAAATTTAAGGTATCTAACGTTCTTTTCAACAAATTTTTTTGCAAATTTTCCTACTCCGTTTTATGCTATTTTTCAATTACATAATATTTCAATATTTTTTTTCTCCGAAACTGCGTTCTCGATTCAGATGAGATTTTTACATTTTGTTCCTTAATATGTTAAGAATCTGAAAAAAAATTGGCGAGATGGGCGGCGACTTCGTTCCACAGTTACAGCTCTTCGAATGATCGAACATAACGGTAATCTAATGTGTAATTGCTCTCTGCGTTCAACAGGGTTGAGACTGTCAATAGAAAAAATCTAAAGCCCGCATCACTTGTTTATTTTTTTGTTATTTTTAATTAAATTTTTTTTTTTAATTAGGGTAATTGGCAAATTCCATCGTACCTGTCGTGCACACTTTGTGTTCACAACGCAGAACGATGGTCGTGTAACACTGAGCACGTGAATATTGAACTCAAGAGACACTCATTCACCACGTTTTGCCAATTTTCGATTGATCAGAAAAGAGCACGATGATGAATTACGTGTCATCAGGAAAAAAGTTTCAATTCCATCAGTCGATAAAATAAATGTATTAAAAAACCCAAAAATTGAAGAGTGAAAAATATCCGATGCAAAAAATGCAGTGCGAGCTTTAGAATTATTATGTAGACAGTCTGTTGAACGTACAGAGCAATTACACATTAGATTGCCCTGGTATTCGATCGTTTGAAGAGCTGTAACAGTGGAATGAAATCGCCGCCCATCTCGCCAATTTTTTCTCAGATTCCAGACATATTAAGGAACAAAATGTAAAAATTTCAGCCGAATCGGGAACGCAGTTTTGGAGAAAAAAAATATTATAATTTTATTCCATTGAAAAACAGCATAAAACAGAGTAGGAAGATTTTGCAAAAAATTTATTGAAAAGAACGTTAAATACCTTAAATTTTTTGTTCACATGATTTTTTTGCGAGAGCTGCAGTTTTGGCGTTAAAAAATTAACGATTATTATTTTCAGTTTTTTGTAACGGCTGAAACATGCGATAAAAAAATCTGAAAAAATTTGTAATTTTTGTTTTCAGCAAGACCAACATCCTCAACAAATTTGAAAACTTTTTATTGAAATGAAAAATTCGTGTGGCCGACTTGGCGTGGTTTAGCCCATATATTAAATTTCACTAGACAACTGTGTGAAAATCAACGAGTACATTATTTTCATTACACGGCAGGTATCACGGGTCTTTTCACCGTTTTCTCCAGCGTCGTCTTCACTTCCAGCGTCGTTAACTTCGCCCGAAGCGAAGTTTCAGACCTGAAGTGAGTAAAAATGCAAAGATGAATTTGTAATAAAATCGTAAATAATTAACGCTGTAATGTCGCTAACGTTTTTTTTTTCTTTTTCAGAGACGCTCTTTTCTTCTTTTTACTACTGATTGATCTGAACAAAGCTGGAGTATTGGCCCAGTTGGCCTTGAGCTCTCGGAGCCAAGAGGAAGTTCGAGTGAACATAGCGCGAGGAATGTCGCTTCTTGGGCCTACAATTACTCTTGACACACTGGTCGAGACTCTTCTCATCGGCATAGGCTCTTTGTCGGGCGTAAAAAGGCTCGAAGTTTTATGCAGCTACGCCTGTCTTGGCGTTGTTGTCAATTATCTCGTGTTTATGACCTTTTATCCTGCCTGCCTCTCACTCATTCTCGAGGTACGTTTTTCTCAATTTTTTAAACGCCACAAAGGATATTGCAATATGTTCACGCATAATGTAATATCCAATTATATCGCAATTCTATTAAAAAATTTAAAACAATGCCGCAATATATTTCTGCAATACCTTTTAAAAAATGTTTTAATAGATTTTACAACATTGTGTTGACATTCCCGAATTTTAAAGAAATATTTCTATGATGTTAACAAAAATATTCTGATGCTATGGGGAATTTTGATACTTGTTTTTCTAATGTAAAAAAATAATAACGTAACATTGGTATTGTCGAAATAGCAATTATTAACCTCCAGGAAAAGGAGATTATATCACAATTATCACATGGCAATTCTACAATTAAATATATTGCAATATCCGATTATATCTTAATTCTAATAAAATATTGACAACAATCGCGCAATATTTTTCTGCAATACTTTTTAAAAATGTTTTAATAGATTTTACAACATTGTGTTGACATTCCCGAATTTTAAAGAAATATTTCTATGATGTTAACAAAAATATTCTGATACTATGGGGAATTTTGATACTTATTTTTCTAATGTAAAAAAAATAACGTAACATTGCTATTGTTGGAACAGCAAATTATTAACCTCCAGGAACAGGAGATTATATCACAAATATCACATCACAATTCTACAATGAAATATATTGCAATATCCGATTATATCTTAATTCTAATAAAATATTGACAACAATCGCGCAATATTTTTCTGCAATACTTTTTAAAAAATGTTTTAATAGATTTTACAACATTGTGTTGACATTCCCGAATTTTAAAGAAATATTTCTATGATGTTAACAAAAATATTCTGATACTATGGAGTATTTTGATACTTGTTTTTCTAATGTAAAAAAATAATAACTAACATTGCTATTGTTGGAACAGAAAATTATTAACCTCCAGGAAAAGGAGATTATATCACAAATATCACATCGCAATTCTAAAATTAAATATATTGCAATATCCGATTATATCTTAATTCTAATAAAATATTGACAACAATCGCGCAATATTTTTCTGCAATATTTTTAAAAAAATTGTTTTAATAAATTTTACAACATTGTGTTGACATTCCCGAATTTTAAAGAAATATTTCTATAATGTTAACAAAAATATTCTGATTCTATGGGGAATTTTGATACTTGTTTTTCTAATGTAAAAAAATAATAACGTAACATTTCTATTGTCGGAACAGAAAATTATTAACCTCCAGGAAAAGGAGATTATATCACAAATATCACATCGCAATTCTACAATTAAATATATTGCAATATCGGATTATATCTTAATTCTAATAAAATATTGACAACAATCGCGCAATATTTTTCTGCAATACTTTTAAAAAATGTTTTAATAGATTTTACAACATTGTGTTGACATTCCCGAATTTTAAAGAAATATTTCTATGATGTTAACAAAAATATTCTGATGCTATGGGGAATTTTGATACTTGTTTTTCTAATGTAAAAAAATAATAACGTAACATTTCTATTGTCGGAACAGAAAATTATTAACCTCCAGGAAAAGGAGATTATATCACAAATATCACATCACAATTCTACAATTAAATATATTGCAATATCCGATTATATCTTAATTCTAATAAAATATTGACAACAATCGCGCAATATTTTTCTGCAATACTTTTAAAAAAATTGTTTTAATAGATTTTACAACATTGTGTTGACATTCCCGAATTTTAAAGAAATATTTCTATAATGTTAACAAAAATATTCTGATGCTATGGGGAATTTTCATACTTATTTTTCTAATGTAAAAAAATAATAACGTAACATTGCTATTGTCGGAACAGCAAATAATTAACCTCCAGGAAAAGGAGATTATATCACAAATATCACATTGCAATTCTACAATTAAATATATTGCAATATCCGATTATATCTTAATTCTAACAAAATATTGACAATAATCGCGCAATATTTTTCTGCAATGCTTTTAAAAAATGTTTTAATAGATTTTACAACATTGTGTTGACATTCCCGAATTTTAAAGAAATATTTCTACAATGTTGACAAAAATATTCTGATTCTATGGGGAATTTTGATACTTGTTTTTCTTATGTAAAAAAATAATAACGTAACATTGCTATTGTTGAAACAGAAAATTATTAACCTCCAGGAAAAGGAGATTATATCACAAATATCACATCACAATTCTACAATTAAATATATTGCAATATCCGATTATATCTTAATTCTAATAAAATATTGACAACAATCGCGCAATATTTTTCTGCAATACTTTAAAAAAATGTTTTAATAGATTTTACAACATTGTGTTGACATTCCCGAATTTTAAAGAAATATTTCTATAATGTTAACAAAAATATTCTGATGCTATGGGGAATTTTGATACTTGTTTTTCTAATGTAAAAAAATAATAACGTAACATTGCTATTGTCGGAACAGCAATTATTAACCTCCAGGAAAAGGAGATTATATCACAAATATCACATCACAATTCTACAATTAAATATAATGCAATATCCGATTATATCCTAATTCTAATAAAATATTGAAAACAATCGCGCAATATTTTTCTGCAATACTTTTAAAAAAATGTTTAATAGATTTTACAACATTGTGTTGACATTCCCGAATTTTAAAGAAATATTTCTATGATGTTAACAAAAATATTCTGATGCTATGGGGAATTTTGATACTTGTTTTTCTAATGTAAAAAAATAATAACGTAACATTGGTATTGTCGGAATAGCAATTATTAACCTCCAGGAAAAGGAGATTATATCACAAATATCACATCACAATTCTACAATTAAATATAATGCAATATCCGATTATATCTTAATTCTAATAAAATATTGACAACAATCGCGCAATATTTTTCTGCAGTACTTTTAAAAAATTGTTTGAATAGATTTTACAACATTGTGTTGACATTCCCGAATTTTAAAGAAATATTTCTACAATGTTGACAAAAATATTCTGATTCTATGGGGAATTTTGATACTTGTTTTTCTAATGTAAAAAAATAATAACGTAACATTTCTATTGTCGGAACAGAAAATTATTAACCTCCAGGAAAAGGAGATTATATCACAAATATCACATCACAATTCTACAATTAAATATATTGCAATATCCGATTATATCTTAATTCTAATAAAATATTGACAACAATCGCGCAATATTTTTCTGGAATACTTTTAAAAAAATGTTTTAATAGATTTTACAACATTGTGTTGACATTCCCGAATTTTAAAGAAATATTTCTATAATGTTAACAAAAATATTCTGATGCTATGGGGAATTTTGATACTTGTTTTTCTAATGTAAAAAAATAATAACGTAATATTGCTATTGTCGGAACAGAAAATTATTAACCTCCAGGAAAAGGAGATTATATCACAAATATCACATCGCAATTCTACAATTAAATATATTGCAATATCGGATTATATCTTAATTTTAATAAAATATTGACAACAATCGCGCAATATTTTTCTGCAGTACTTTTAAAAAATTGTTTGAATAGATTTTACAACATTGTGTTGACATTCCCGAATTTTAAAGAAATATTTCTACAATGTTAACAAAATTATTCTAATGCTATGGGGAATTTTGATACTTGTTTTTCTAATGTAAAAAATTAATAACGTAACATTTCTATTGTCGGAATAGCAAATTATTAACCTCCAGGAAAAGGAGATTATATCACAAATATCACATCACAATTCTACAATTAAATATATTGCAATATCCGATTATATCTTAATTCTAATAAAATATTGACAACAATCGCGCAATATTTTTCTGCAATACTTTTAAAAAAATGGCTTCAATAGATTTAAAAAAAAATTGTGACGACATTACTGAACTTTAAAGAAATATTTTTACCAAGGTAAAAAAATATTCTGCTGCTACATGAGATCCTAGTTTTCCATGTCTTATTTTTATAATGTAAAGAAATAATGAAATAGCATTGACATCCGAACAACAAAGATTTTGTTTTGTAACAATTAAATTTTCGGTGAAACATTTCGGTGAAAGTGGTTTTCACGCTAAAAACTTTAAAAGACGCACCGAATTTCCATCGTTTGTCTTCAATCTCAACCAGACGTTTTTGGTAAATATTTTCTTTAATAATTTTAGCTCGCTCGTGGAAGTTCGGGCATGGGAACGCTCAGCGCTGACAAGATATTGATGATGCACTCGGTGAACGAAGAAGACCAGAAACCAAATCCAGTTGTCGAACGTGTGAAACTCATAATGATTGCTGGCCTCTTTGTTGTTCACGCCCACAGGTATTAACCAAAATTCTTTTGATCCTTGTCTCTTTTAACGCCTCAAGAACTGACAGCTGTAAATATACATCGTTGGTGTTTTTTCAGTACGCGAGCTTTTCGTTAAATTTACACAATTCAAAGAATTTTTTTTAACACTTTTTTACATCAAAGTATGATTTTTTTCTCATGGCAAAAAGAGGAATACATCATTATTGTTCATACATTGTTTTTATAAACCAAAATTCTTGAGGATTTAAAGAGATCTATTAAATGATTCAATGATTTGTTTATTAATAATTAGTTGATACAAGTCAGTTCCATATTTTATGGGACTCTCTGAAAACTGGAATTAAAAAAATTATTTATAGTGAATTAAATATAAGTTATTTAATTCGAATAAATTGATGTTTAATTAAATTAATTTGCTAATTTTTCCCAAAAATCTGAATAAAATTCGGATTTTTGGGAAATTTTTATGTTCGCTTTTTTTTCTATAAATAATATGAAATCCTTCTATGAAAAAAGATTCAAATATTGTAACTTTTTAATAATTCCTCAAAAATCTTAAATTTTTTTTTAATCAACGACTTCCTAAGAAGAAATAAAATTCAAGTTTCGTTAAACATTTATTTTTTTGTTTATTTATTAAAATTTCTTGGTATTACTATTAGACAAAATTAATGTTCAACCAATTCTCATAAATAAAACATAAATTCTTAATGTTAAAAAAAATTCTTCAAAAATCGCCAAATTAATTTCTTTAAAAATGAAAAGTATTCTCAAATTTCAATGAAAAATTGTATAACTAATTTAGTATTAAAAATTTGGCATTAATATTATTGAAAATTGATATTCTTAGTCGTGAAGAACGCTAATTCACAACTAATTGAATTATTCATTGGGTATGTGATTCATCCTTAATTATTTCACAATGTCCGTTCGCGGTCTGCGTGCACGTCGACCTTATGCTTGTCTATCGTTCGCGATTGAAGCCGTTTTCGTTCGGATGTCGCAATAAAATGGCAATTACTGAAAAATGCGATCAAGTATCGATACGAGCATAAGGAGAACCCAAGGCCGCGTTTAGCGATTCAACTCGTTGGACTTGAGGATCAGATACGCCCAAGCCTTTTACTTTTTTTTTTTTAATTCCACAATTGAGGTATTCTCTGTCAGTTTAGCCACTTTTTTTTCGACCCTCTCAGATCTATCCCATAATTGGACACATTTTAGTATCACTTGAAAGCACTCTTTGTGAATTTTTTCAGATTTTTGAAACAATCCATTTGGGAAATGTATTTTTTTTTTTATTATTCATATAACTTTGATGGAGTAAGTCTGACAAAAAAAATACATGTATAAAAAAATGTTGTTTTTCACTCAACTTTGTAATACAATAGGTCTCATATTTTTATTCGTGTTGCAAAAGCGATATTCAGCAAAAAAAAATGTTAAACAATTTTTTTCATTCATTCGGACACCTTCGATATTACTCTCAATTTTTTATAAGCTGTAGGGACATGTATAGAACCTACAAAAAAATTGGTGTAGTGGGCATCGACAACTTGAAGGATTCAAAAAAGAAAGAAAATTAATTAAATTTATTTATTTGTTTTTTTATTTTTATATATTTTTTTATTTCACTTATTTTTTGTTATTCCTTCAAATAATCGATCCACTGAGCTACTTGACGTGTAACGACGACACGGCCTTCAGAGTTTACATACAGTTATTCGTGCCTATAGCCATTTATTGGATCGAAAATTTTGGAAAATATTTTTTTCCTCCTTCAAATAGTCGATGCCCACTATGCCAATTTTTTGGTATGCTTTTGACATATCCCTGTAACTTGTATAAAATTGGCAGTGATATCGAAGGTGTCCGAATGAGTAAAAAAAATTGTGTAACATTTTTTTTTTGCTGTATATAGCTTTTGCAACACGAATAAAAATATGAGACATATTGCAATGCAAAGTTAATTGAAAAACAACATTTTTTTGTATGTGTGATTTTTTTGTCAGATTTACTCCATCGAAGTTATATGAATAAAAAAAAAATATACATTTCCTAAATGGATGGATTAAAAAATCTGAAAAAATTCACAAAGAGTGCTTTTAAGTGGTACTAAAATGTGGCCAATTATGGGATAGATCTGAGAGGGTCGAAAAAAAAAGTGGCTGAACTGACAGAGAATGCCTCAATTATGCATTAGGAATGAAAATCCTAGCAAATGGCGATGTCAAGCGAAAAAAATACAGAATGACAATGTACGAAAATTTATGCGTGGAAAAACGATATTATCTGCGATTCTGAGCCTCATTTTCTTCAGTCCGTCATTTTTTATCACAAGTTGACTTACGATTTGTATATCTAATTTTCTTCAGTCTGTCACCTTTTTCCACGATAAATTTATCTGCGATTTTGAACCTCATTTTCTTCAGTCCGTCACTGTTTCCCAGAACAAATTCATCTAGAATCCTAAATATTCTTTTTCAGTCTCTCACATATTTTTTTTTTCAATTCTACAGAATCAATAATAATAATGGGCTGCAAAATTCAAATACATGTTAATAAAAAATTTAATTAGTTTACAATTCTAAAACTTCACAAGGGAAAATTTTGAAAAAAATTAAAGTCTTTGTAATGTCAACTAGTTATAATGCCAAACAGTTGTTAATAAATACGTAAAAAAATATTTAAACAAAATCTTTTAAACCTGTTTTTCCATTAAATTAAAAATATCGGTGATTTTACCGAAAAATATTATTAAAAAAAAAATTATCTTGCAATATTTAAATTAACCAAAAATTTTGCGTCATACTTAAAAACTGGCGACTTTTAGTCCTAAAAGTCTTTACTTTGATTAAATTTTACTACACTTAAATTCCCTTAAATACTTTACTAAAATTAAATTCCCAATTGAAAAAAAAGTGCCTTAAAAAATGGTCTAAAATTAATAATTGACTATTCTAAAAAAATTAATTAAAAAAATCATTTCGCATAATTAGTTTCTTTATTTCGTCAAAAGAATTTTAAATGAAATTCATGAATAACGTTTTTTGCATTATTATTATTTTTTTATTCGAAATTATTAATAATTCGTGTTCGTAAAAAATGGAACATGAGGAACTAGTGATTCTCATGTTTCTTCTAGGCGTTTTTTTATGAATCTGATCAATCGATTGTCCCATTCATCTTCTATTCAAGAGCATTTTGTGAACTGGTGAATGAACGTTATAAGTTGAATTCCGTGAGGTCGCTTTTGGTCGCTATGCGAACAGAAGCGGCGAAGGGTACGCAGGAAAACGTGACGTTCTGACGATTTCAATGTGTTATCAACAATCTGACCCGCTCGTACTTCTATTCACTACTATTCAAGTCAGACTTCTATTGTAGCCACAGGTCAGGTTCACGTCGTAACTGATCCTCGAAGATGATTTTATATTTTATATTCATTGTCGATTATCTCTTTCCATGAATCGAAAACTATGCCATTCACAAGTTCCGGTTATTTCAAATAATCGAAAATAAAAAAAGAAAAAAAAAACATTACAAATTATTCCTGCAATGAAAAAAAACCTTTTCCAGAATATTGAAATTCTATCAAAAGAGAACTTTATGTTTTAATGAAAAAACGACAAAAATCCATTAACAACAACGAAAATAATCATAAAACAATTATTTCGTAATTTTTATCAACACCGACTCAATCAACCCTAAAAATAGACATTTTTATTATCTTCCTTATCTGTTGTTAATTTTTTACTGATTCTGACTAATAATTCACGAGTTCCGAATATTTCAAATATTCGAAAAAAATTTCCAACTATTTCCACGATTAAAAATAAGAATATTTTTCAGAATATTCAAAAATAAAAATAAAAAAAATGTTATCTTTTAATGAAAAAACGAGAAAAAAAATCCGTTAGATTTTGTGTCGCTCATTAATTTTCATTACCTGTACTTATTTAATAATATGTGCGATCGATTATTAAATATTACCGACATTGCGACATATTTCTATACACTAAAAAAAATCTACTTGAAATTTGCTGTACTTTTGCTGGAAGTTTTTATTCATGAACTAGTATATTAAATTTAGTATACAAGTGTTATATAAAATTAATGTATGGTACAACACATTCAATAATTTCCTTTAATTTTACAGTAAAAGTTCTTGAATTTTAATACTTTTCTTTAATTTTACTGCAAAAGTACATGAATTTTATACCCCAATAGTATATTAAATTTCGAATGACGAGTTTATGAATAAGAAATTCCAATCTTTTCTAACAGTGTAATATTGTATGAATATTTCTTAAGCAGCAAATTTTCTTTTTTCAAGCCAAGACTTTTAATCTTAGCATGATATTATTGTGATAAAAATAGCTTTTTTTTGTCACCATTCAAGGGTTCAATTGTCTGCCTTTGGCTCAGGCTTTGCTGGGTACTTTTTAATGCAGACATGCAGAAATACCTAATGCCCACGATATTTCGAGTTCAATATTACATGAGCATGTTAATAATAACCTATGGACAAAGGATCAGATAGCCATAGTGAGTAAATAGGAAAACCCAAAAATAAACGGTTATGAGAGGTGGTGAAGAGCAAGAAAGAGAGAGAGAGAAAAAGAGCTCCTCGAGCTCTGAGGTATGCCGTTAGGAAGTCAAGCATTTCAGTTAGTGAAAGAACGTGCGTAAGTAATCGCGAGTGACTGGCACTTGTCAATGAGTTTTTCGAGGATTGTCTGAGTGTTAAATATTTGTTTCTTACTGATTGTAACATCGTTATCGATTGCACGACTCGCTGGCTACGGTAAATCTTCTTATAACTTAGTTACGGATATACTTTCCATATTTTCTAAAATATTACGTTATTTGAATCAGAGTTGTAAATCCCCATTAATTCATGAGATATAGTTTACAGTACAATTTGTTTTGTAATTATGATTTCATAATAATAATATGTAGTGATTATAAAATAGAGTGTAAACATTTGAATAGCTGAAAAAAAATACTAATTTTCGCTTTAATATAGCAAAAAATAGTGGAAAAAATGGAAGAAATAAGTAATGCATTAGTTTTTTTCCATTTTTTTTTCAAAATGATTACCGTGAATTTTTATTGAATAATAATAATTTTTGCAGCCATTCCAAAGTTTAATCATCGTATTACAATCGCTACATGTTATTATTATTAAATCATAATTGTAGAGCTGATTGTATCATCATCATTATTTCTATAAGTATTAGGCATTTACAACTCTGCTTTGAATTCAATAGTAGGAAATGTTTCAATACTTTCTTTTATTTTTATATTGGTTTTTTCTTATATTTTTATCATTCTATCTTACTTTCAGTTTATCAGACTTAACTTCGAAAAGCTGTCGCTTTTTGCTTCTTCAAAAAATAAAGCTTAATTTTCATGAAAACTGAGCTTATTACAAAGTGATTGTGAAACATTTCTGGATAGATCAAATTTTATGGAAGCTTAAACAACGTTTTTACTATACTATAGATTAATTTTACATCGTCCTTATTATATCAAATTTGATATATCAATCACGCTTTAAAAAATCCAATAAAAGTATATGGGGCATTTCATACCAAATCGACAAGGCCGTGACTCTCGACCTCGCGGAATTGGTTCATAATTTTTTATATGATTCTTCTGACTCAAAATAACAGTCATGATTTTTTTCAAAATTTTTAAACCAAATTTAAGCACGTTATAATTTTTTTTTCATACATTTTGAGGGCCATGATTTGAAAATTTGAAGAAATTTGAAAACATACGATATACAATATGAAAATTTTTGGCACTAATTTAATGTTCTCCAGGATTTTTCTTCCCTTGAATTCGAATTTTTTCAATATTTTATTTTTCTTTTTTTTCACGACCGGGTGAAGTGCGACAATAATTGGCGATCTAGAGAGTGAAAAGAGAAAGGAAACAATAGTCCTGTAAAAAAATCAATCATTACATGCATAATCACAAAATGAATTAAAAAATTAAGTGATTTTTTTGTCTGATTGCAATAAAATATTAGTTCATTTTTCGGCAAACTTTGAGGGAAACTTTCAGGTTAAAGGATAGAATTAGGAGAAAGTACACATAATAATATTGGAAATCAACACCAAGCAAAAATGCTTTGCACTCTTCATTTGTGAGAGTGTTAATTATTTCAACGGATATCATTACAAAAAATGTTTATCCACTTATGAATATCGATTTATAGTAATGATAAATTGTCTTTTTTTTAAATAACATAATCGATTACGACGACTGGGATAAGGTAGTTGAAAAATCCATCAGATGTCGTGTTGCTACTATTATTATTTTCCAATTAGCGGCGATTTTATGTACTTTCACCGGAAATATTCGGAAAATTGAAAAACGCGTTGTAATATAGTCGATATATAGAAATAGCACAATCTCTCAAAATTTGGCGAAAATTGGTCGATTTATTTTTTTTGCTCTCAAAAAAAAAAATTCATTTAACGTTTTAAAATTCTCTTTGTGAATTTACGATGGCACCTAATTATTCATTTTTTTCCCTGAAAAATGTGTGTTTTTTTTTAATTCTTAGACCGCCGATCGTTGTCGAAGTTCATCTGGTAGTAAAAAAAACAAAATAAAAATTTTTTAAAAATGTAAAAAAGCTCCAAGCAAGAGGAAGAAAAATCCCTGAAAAAAAATTATAGCATACTCAAATTTGGTTTGAAAATTTTGCAAAAAATCATGAATGTTATTTTGAGTTTGAAGAATCATATAAAAAATTATGAAGCATATCCACGAGGTCGAGGGCCACAGCCTGGTTTATTTGGCATGGAATGCCTCATATTAATTTTCATTATCTCCCTATAAAAACATCTCTCTTAAAAAATGAATTAACATTTCGTTCGTGATTTTTTTTCAGCCGCTGGCCGTTCAGGCACGGTGATGGAGACGACGCAGTAGAAGGACAACAATTGCCAATCGATTCCCATATTATTATAAACAATCACAACAAATCCAAGACTCCAGAGGATTTTAAGGAGCATTTAATGAATTGGGTGTCGGTCGGTGCCGATAATATCGTTATATTGATATTGTTACTCGCTCTTCTCGTTAAGTGGATATTCTTCGAGGATAAGGGCGAGATTGCGAAGCAACTTAGATTCCAGGAAGTGGAGGAAACTTCGCAATCGCCTGTCGAAGAACACGCGGTGGAAAGTATGCACGCGACGACTTTGGACGCCAATCTCAGGCAGAGATTTGGCGTTACTTTGCCGACTTTGCACCAAGCGGTATTCCCACTTTCTGGTATGGGCGGGAATTGGGTCGAGGTTGGCAATGAATCGCAGGTTGAACTTGAGGACAAAGCTGTACAAACTGACGGAAAATTGCTCAGCATCGATGAATCTTTCGACGAATCTTGCCAGGAAATTGAGACACCGAGAAGCGTCGAAGAATGCCTGTCGATCTATCGTTCTGAGGTCAGTAGATTTTTATTTCTAACTATTAAAATCAGGCTCAAATAATTATTTGCTTCCTCGATATCGTAAGTCTTGGAAATTTCACAAATATTTATCGTGTAATTGACCACCTAATTATTATGTTGCATCTAATATTTGCAGATTTTGTAGATAGATACTCAATTTTTTAAATTGTAATTAGAAAAAGAATAATTTACCGAAATATCACGGAATCTTTTTTTTTTTATGGTTTAACTTTTAGTAAACTTGACTTTTTTCTTACGTGAATTGCTTGAATTTTTTTACGAATAAATGTTGTTTTTAAGTACTTTTTATGTTTGCGAATTTCGTATTTATTCGTTATGAATTTTCTTACCATAGAATTTTTTACGTAAGTGCGAGTAAAAAATTCAAAGCTTAGAATCTTTTATAAGGGGCATTCCATACCGATTCGACCTGGGTCGGACCCTCGACCTCTCGGATTTGGTCGACAATTTTTTATATGATTGGACCAACTCCAAAAAGTACTGGAAAATTTTTTCAGATTTTTTTCATTTATTTATATTTTTTTACGATTTTTTAAAGGTAACATATAGTTAGCCCAGATTTAAAAATCTGAAAAAATTATCCAAAATTCTGCATGAAATAACAAAATTTTTGAGCCTAAAGCCAAAGTGGGCCGGGTTTTGCTTCTATTTTTTTTCTATAAAAAACTATTAAAAAATTTAGAAACGAAAGAGGAAAAGTTATCAAATTTTTCTAAAATATTGCTTTCTTCTGCAAGTGCTTTCTTATCGTAAAAAAAAAAATGCGATTCATAGAAAATATGTTCACTGTTAAATCAGGCCGGAATCGCAAAACAGAGTTTCTCTCTGAGGAAGCCAAATAATAACGAAATAATTTCTTGCGGAAGAATGTTTATGGAAAAAAAAGAGGAAGTGCTGTGAAAATTTCAATTTTCATGTTTTTTTATTATTTGTAATACAGCAATTTCTAGAATTATATAACATTCTTATCGAATAGTTTTTCCTATTTCCAAAAAAATACTAATGAATCAGAATTGACAAACCGCGCTAATCAAAGGATTCCATTGATAATATCAGATGTCAATGATGATAATTTAAAAAGCGATCGCACCTTCGAATACAAAAAAAAATTAAAGATCACCGAGTGCAGCTGAGATGAACAAACAATAAAATCAAATTAGATTCTACCGCACAACAAATCTAATTTTGTTATCTGACTCAACCCTGTACTCCACGAGGAATGTTTTTTTTTCGTAATTTTGTGCAACTCGCAGTTTAGAAAAATTTGATAACTTTTCCTCTTTCGTTTCTAAATTTTTTAATAGTTTTTTATAGAAAAAAAAATAGAAGCAAAATCCGGCCCACTTTGGCTTTAGGCTCAATCATTTTGTTATTTCATGCAGAATTTTTGAGAATTTTTTCAGATTTTTAAATTTGGGCTGACGATATGTTACCTTTAAAAAATCGTAAAAGAAAAAAAAAATCTGAAAAAATTTTCCAGTACTTTTTGGAGTTGGTCCAATCATATAAAAAAATTTCGACCAAATCGGAGAGGTCGAGGGTCCGACCCAGGTCGAATCGGTATGGAATGCCCCATAAGTATCTTTGATATTATTTCCAAATGATTCTCTTATAGTAAATTCTGCAAACTCCAAGTCTCTTTCGTTTCTAAATTTTTTAATAGTTTTTTATAGAAAAAAAAATAGAAGCAAAATCCGGCCCACTTTGGCTTTAGGCTCAAAAATTTTGTTATTTCATGCAGAATTTTTGAGAATTTTTTCAGATTTTTAAATTTGGGCTAACGATATGTTACCTTTAAAAAATCGTAAAAGAAAAAAAAAATCTGAAAAAATTTTGCAGTACTTTTTGGAGTTGGTCCAATCATATAAAAAAATTTCGACCAAATCCGAGAGGTCGAGGGTCCGACCCAGGTCGAATCGGTATGGAATGCCCCATAAGTATCTTTGATATTATTTCCAAATGATTCTCTTATAGTAAATTCTGCAAACTCCAAGTCTCTTTCGTTTCTAAATTTTTTAATAGTTTTTTATAGAAAAAAAATAGAAGCAAAATCCGGCCCACTTTGGCTTTAGGCTCAAAAATTTTGTTATTTCATGCAGAATTTTTGAGAATTTTTTCAGATTTTTAAATTTGGGCTAACGATATGTTACCTTTAAAAAATCGTAAAAGAAAAAAAAAAATCTGAAAAAATTTTCCAGTACTTTTTGGAGTTGGTCCAATCATATAAAAAAATTTCGACCAAATCCGAGAGGTCGAGGGTCCAACCCAGGTCGAATCGGTATGGAATGCCCCATAAGTATCTTTGATATTATTTCCAAATGATTCTCTTATAGTAAATTCTGCAAACTCCAAGTCTCTTTCGTTTTTAATTTTTTTAATAGTTTTTTATAGAAAAAAAAATAGAAGCAAAATCCGGCCCACTTTGGCTTTAGGCTCAAAAATTTTGTTATTTCATGCAGAATTTTTGAGAATTTTTTCAGATTTTTAAATTTGGGCTAACGATATGTTACCTTTAAAAAATCGTAAAAGAAAAATAAAAAATCTGAAAAAATTTTCCAGTACTTTTTGGAGTTGGTCCAATCATATAAAAAAATTTCGACCAAATCCGAGAGGTCGAGGGTCCAACCCAGGTCGAATCGGTATGGAATGCCCCATAAGTATCTTTGATATTATTTCCGAATGATTCTCTTATAGTAAATTCTGCAAACTCCAAGTCTCTTTCGTTTCTAAATTTTTTAATAGTTTTTTATAGAAAAAAAATAGAAGCAAAATCCGGCCCACTTTGGCTTTAGGCTAAAAAATTTTGTTATTTCATGCAGAATTTTTGAGAATTTTTTCAGATTTTTAAACTTGGGCTAACGATATGTTACCTTTAAAAAATCGTAAAAGAAAAAAAAAAATCTGAAAAAATTTTCCAGTACTTTTTGGAGTTGGTCCAATCATATAAAAAAATTTCGACCAAATCCGAGAGGTCGAGGGTCCGACCCAGGTCGAATCGGTATGGAATGCCCCATAAGTATCTTTGATATTATTTCCAAATGATTCTCTTATAGTAAATTCTGCAAACTCCAAGTCCTACTTTTTATTTACAATAACAAATAATCTCCATCTCAGCTTCTCTTCAGCCTCAATATAAACTCTCTCTTTTTTTTCTCTTAAAGTTGGGAGCAAGCGGTTTGACGGACGCCGAAGTGATCGAGTTGGTAAAGTGCAAATACATCCCAGCTTATCAATTAGAAAAAGCAGTTGGTGATATGGAACGAGGAGTGGGAATTCGTCGTTTGATAGTCTCATCAGCAGCTCATTTTACAGACGAGCTCTACGATCTTCCTTACAGAAATTACGATTACACGAAGGTCTTGGGTTCCTGTTGTGAAAATGTGGTGGGTTATGTGCCAGTTCCCGTAGGAATAGCCGGTCCTTTATTGGTAGACGGTGAATTGATTCACGTACCAATGGCAACGACCGAAGGTTGCCTCGTGGCTTCGACAAATCGTGGAAGTCGCGCTCTAATGACTCGCGGAGTAACAAGCCGCGTAGTAGCCGACGGAATGACTCGAGGTCCCGTCGTACGTTTCCCAAGTATCGTTCGAGCAAGCGAAGCAATGGCTTGGATGCAAAATACAATACATTTCGCCGAAATGAAGAGCAGTTTCGACGCGACGAGCCGATTTGCAAGATTAACGCGAATTCACGTGCGTATTGCGGGCCGACATCTCTTCATAAGATTCGTAGCAAAAACTGGTGATGCAATGGGCATGAACATGCTGTCAAAGGGAACGGAAAAGTCTCTTCAAGCTGTACAAGAATATTTTCCAGATATGGAGATTCTTTCGCTCAGCGGTAATTTTTGTACGGATAAAAAACCTGCGGCTGTTAATTGGATCGAAGGTAGAGGAAAAAGCGTTGTTTGCGAGGCTGTTGTGCCCGCTGATATCGTAACGAACGTTTTGAAAACGACTGTTCATTCACTCGTTGATGTTAATATCAGCAAAAATTTAATTGGCTCCGCGGTTGCTGGAAGCGTTGGAGGATTTAATGCACATGCTGCTAATATTGTAACCGCGATTTATATCGCAACAGGACAAGATCCTGCGCAAAATGTTGGCAGCAGTAATTGTATGACACTCATGGAACCTTGGGGAGATGATGGAATGGATCTTTATGTTTCTTGCACTATGCCGAGCATCGAAATCGGCACTGTTGGCGGAGGTACTGGATTACCCGCACAAGGAGCTTGTCTTGCCATGCTCGGGGTTAAAGGCGCTCATGCCGATGAACCTGGAGAAAACGCTAGCAAATTGGCCAGAATCGTTTGCGCTACTGTTCTCGCTGGCGAACTTTCACTCATGGCAGCGCTCACCGCTGGTCACCTAGTCAAAAGTCATCTCCGACACAATAGGTATTGTTTTTCATTCTTTTTTTTAACATATAGCACATATTTGAAGCTAAATCACTTTTCTTTTTCATTCATATTTAAAACTAAATATTTTTCATTCTAAATTTAAATGATCTTCTTATTTTCGAGACAACGTTGAATGCAGAGTTGTTAATTATACGATCAGCTCTATAATTATGATTTTATAATAATAATATGTAGCGATTGTAATACGATGATTAAACTTTGGAATGGACGCAATTTTTTTTTTTCTTAAATAGGCAAATTTTTTCAAAAATCGATCTAATTTTTAAAAAATAGGGCAACATTTTTCAAAAATAGGTAAAACTTTTTTAAAAATAGGCCTAAATTTATCATACATAGACCTACATTTGTCAAAAACACGTAAACTTTTTCAAAAAACGGTCGAATTTTTCAAAAATAGGCAAATAAAAAATAAAAAAATAGGTCTAATTTTTCAAAAATAGGCCAAAATTTAAAAAAAATAAGAGTAATCTTGTCAAAAATAAGCCTACATTTTTTAAAAATATGTACGATTTTTCAAAAGTAGGCCAAAATTTTTCTAAAATTGGTATAATTTTTTAAAAAATGGCCTAAATTTGTCATACATAGACCTAAATTTGTCAAAAATAGGCAATTTTTTTTTCAAAAACTGAAAATGTTTTTCAAAGTCGGGATTTTTTTTCAAAAATACACCAAATTTTTTCAAATTCGGTCAAAAATTTTTCGAAAATAAGACTAAACTTATCAAAAACAGACCTAAATTTTTCTAAAATAGGTATGATTTTTCAAAAGCTGGCTTAAATTTTTTTTAAATAGGTATGATTTTTCAAAAATAGGCAAATTAAAAAAAAAATAGGCGAATTTAAAAAAAAACAGACTATATGTTTAAAAAATCGGCTAATTTTTTCGAAAATACACAATTTTTTTTTTAAATGGGTGTAATTTTTCAAAAATAGGCTAAAATTTTTCAAAAATAGGCCCTGCATCCTATTTTATAGCACCCTTTCCTATGTATACATTTTCGAAAAAATTGAAAAAAAAAATCAGATTTTATAAGCCTTTCAATTTTTCGAAAAATGTCTCTATGTTCTCTAGCTTCCACAATTTTTCAGCTAATGAGCTAAATAGTTCTGGACAAATAGAGAAATGAAAAACAAAGGTCGCTGTTGAATTTCGGCAAAATTCATAAAGCGATTTAGATTTTATAAAATTATGAATTTTCGAAAAAATTTTGTTTTCGTTCTTATTCAAGTTAAGTTTGACCAAATCTGCTCAAATCTTTTGCAAGGTAAAATAAACATCCAGTTGTAGTAGATATCGAATTTGGTGAAGATTGGTAAAGTGGTTCAGATTTTATAAGACATTGAATTTTTCAAAAAATTTCTGTATGTTCTCTAGCTGCCACAATTTTTTAGATAATGAGCTTAAACAGTTTTTGACGAATAAAGCAATGAAAAATGAGGTTCGGTATTGAATTTCAGCGAAATACATAAAGCGGTTCAAAATTTATAGAATATTGAATTTATGAAAATTTGCTTTCGTACTTCTTTAATTTCTATTCAAAATAAGGATGCAAAGTAGAAATTTGCACATTGCTTCGTCAATAATTTTCATCTTTCGCAAAGCTTCCTCTATGAGGAAGCCAAAAATGAAATAAAGAAACTTCATCATAGAGGCGGAATTGCGAAAGATGAAAATTAATGAATTCTTCTTTGCATCCTTTTTTTATTTTCAAGTTACAATAATACATTTTGTGTCTCAAATTGTAAATTAATAATTTTATTGTTTTGTTTTTAAATTCGAAATTCCGAAGGTACTATTTAAATTTAGTATTTTGTATTGAAATGAAATATTGTATTGAATTATTAAAAAATTGGCCGTTTCGTATTTTTAATTCCACAACCAGAATTTAAAAATTAATGTTTGAATGAAGAAAAATAACGTATTACTATAGTTGAAAAAAAAAATCACAAAAACAAAACTTTCTGTAAAAAAGCAAAAATGCAGAATTTAATATACACAATTTGCGAGTTCAAATTCACAAGCCGGGATACAAAATTTAATTTTTTAAAATTGCGATTTCCAGATTGAATATTCTAACCAAACTTTAAATTGGGAAATTCATATTTAATCCCCTATAAATCATTCGAAATGTTAAGGGCATCTTTTATCATTATTTTAAATACGTCTCTTTTTGCAGATCGTCCACAACAGTCAGCAATCCAGTGAGCTCGACAAGAACTGAAGGAGTACATTTATCGGTGCCAAATCTACTACCACAACTTCAAGCCCTTTGCAAGGACAACACGAATCAATCTTAGCAGTAATATAAATGCGTTATTCAATATAATAGCCGTTTAATCGGTGTGGTGAGTTATTCGAAGGTATTATTTCAAATAACGTTAGCACCATGATAAAAAATAGAGCGAAATGGTGTCCGTGATTTGAAAAGTCGTCGACCTCCGCCAACCGGTCGTCGCGTCTTCGTATATTTATATATATCGTTACTGTCAATGTCAACTACAGGGTTGTTTATATACAAAGAAGAGAAAGAAAAAAAAATGGAGAGTCGTTATAATATAAAAAATGGGCACTAACGAAACGATATTCCGACGGGCGCCTAAAAACGGATAAGCAAACGACACAAGTTACAAGCTCGTAGTGCAATACTATTTAATTTTATGTCTTTTTCTATTGTTAGCTTAATCGAAAGAAAAAAATATCGAACATCACAATATCACAAAGAAAAAAGACAATGTGTAGGATTTTTACTGACCTTTGACGCTGAAAACGATCTCACTGTCAGCGACATACCAGAATTTGAGTAAAAATTTATTCAAAATAAATTTTGGATTTAATTAATTATCAGCGTAAATGATTCATTCCAATGGAATCAGAGTTGTAAAACCCCATTAATTCATGAGATATAGTTTACAGTACAATTTGTTTTGTAATTATGATTTCATAATAATAATATGTAGTGATTATAAAATACAGTGTAAACATTTGAATAGCTGAAAAAAATACTAATTTTCGCTTTAATATTGCAAGAAATAGTGGAAAAAATGGAAGAAATAAGTAATGCATTACTTTCTTAATGCATTACTTTTTTTTTCCATTTTTTTCAAAAGAATTACCGTGAATTTTTATTGAAAAATAATAATTTTTGCAGCCATTTCAAAGTTTAATCATCGTATTACAATCGCTACATGTTATTATTATAAAATCATAATTATAGAGCTGTTCGTATCATCATCATTATTTCTATAAGTATTAGGCATTTACAACTCTGAATGGAATAATAATGGGATTTTTAACAGATCTGTTATCTGATATTAATTGTCGATATTTAGAAGACAAAAAATTAATATATCGCTCCGGAACTGTTACGAATTTAGGGAAACAGATTTAAAGGTTAATGCGATTACTGGCCAAAGAAAATCGTGGTTTTTAAGGGGATGCTGGAGTAGATTTTATTACCGACCTTGGTCGGTAAAAACAGGCTTTTTCGTAGTTTTGATTATTCTTAGTTAATACGCTACACAGATGCTTCAAATTGTACACGATTGTAATATCAACATAAACGAGCGGACGTACATTCGAATATTTGGTGAAAACGTACAATTAATGAAAAAAATCGTATATTACTAAAGCTCCCGAAATCAAAATGGCCGCCAGGGTTTGACAGCATCGCCTGTTTGGTAAGATATAAAAGATTCTGGAACTCACATACGTTAAATCGAAATGTACGTCCATTCTTTAGCGTTCTCTGAATATTCTGCGAGCGTCGAAAAGTCAATTCCACAAAAGGAATCCACGTAAAACCGAAACTACGATCACGTAGTCTGTTTGCGATCCCCGCGATGATCCAGGCTTAGTAATATACGAATATCTTCATTCATTGTACGTATTCACCCAATATTCGAATGTACGTCCACTTGTTTATATTGATACTACAATCGTGTATAATTTGAAGCATATCTGTAGCGTATTAACGAAGAATAATCAAAACTACGAAAAAGCTTTTACCGACTTCGGTCGGTAAAAACCTGCTTCTGCACTCGACTCCAGCTTCCCCTTAAGGGGATGCTGGAGTAGATTTTATTACCGACCTTGGTCGGTAAAAACAGGCTTTTTCGTAGTTTTGATTATTCTTCGTTAATTCGCTACACACATGCTTCAAATTGTACACGATTGTAATATCAACATAAACGAGTGGACGTACATTCGAATATTTGGTGAAAACGTACAATAAATGAAAAAAATCGTATATTACTAAAGCTCCCGCAATCAAAATGGCCGCCAGGGTTTGACAGCATCGCCTGTTTGGTAAGATATAAAAGATTCTGGAACTCACATACGTTAAATCGAAATGTACGTCCATTCTTTAGCGTTCTCTGAATATTCTACGAGCGTCGAAAAGTCAATTACACAAAAGGAATCCACGCAAAACCCAGACTACGTTCACGTAGTCTGTTCGCGATCAGAGTGGGTCAAGAAGAGCGCGAATGAAGTTTCCCGATTAGAACACAAGTGGCGCCGATGTAGTCTGTTTTCTTTTGGCAAAAGCTCCGAGCCTTTGCAACGCGACCGTAGTATACACTATACATGGATTTGGCTTGTGTATTTGACATTCTGATGGTTTTCGAATATTCAGAAATCATCACAGAATTGACGTCCAGTCTGATTTTACACATCTAATTTCCAGAAACAATTAAATCTTACGGCAAAGGTCAGCTGGCATATCGTGTGCAGCCATATTGCTTTTCGGGAGATTCAGTATCTTTTGCCAAAAGTAAACAGACTACGTCGGCGCCACCTGTGTCCTGATCGAAAAACTCACCGACCAAAGTTGACAAAAAAATCTACTCCAGCATCCCCTTAAGATATAACTTTTAGCAAGTTATTTCGGAGAGTTTCATCAACAGAAATTGGCGTATTTGTAACTTAAAAAACCGGAAATATAATCGAAGATTAGTAAAATCTTCATGTAAAGTACTTAATCGTTCGGTATTTTGTATTTCTCAGCGGATCGAAGCGAGAAAAATGTTAATTTTATTTTCCACTCGCGTTTCTTTTACTCCTGATAATTATTTAAAAATCATTTGACTTTCTCCCGCGAGTAAAAACTCAGTTTAATAGTAAAATTAATATTATCTTGCAACGATCTGTTCGGAATTTTTCATCATTAAGACTTCAAAATCACTTCAAAGGACTTTTTATTTACATCTTTCGCCTCAATCGCCAGAATCGCAATCTGTTTTTTCTATACCTTAATCTGAAAATTATTTTGAAGAGTTTTTTATTTAAATACTATCGCTGATTTCGAACAGGATTTAAAAATAATTCGACGTATATCGTCGTCTAAAAATCGTGGAAATGGAGCTGGAACTCCGTTTATCGATGAAAGAAGAAAAAAATAACTATACCACCGTGTCTGGATAATAATAATGCATCAATTGTAATAACGAGGTCTTTGCATTGATCTCAATGCGCTTCCAAACGAATTGAATGACAAAAATACACCGATTTTTTTTATCGACGGAGCGAAAACGGAAATGATTTCCGATGGATGCTGAAACGCATGAGGGAGAAAGACTAGTGAATATAAGCGTATATCACGATTTATATTGATAACAAAAATTAGTGATGCGAAATGCTAATTGACTAAAATCGGTTTTTGAAATCGATGAAAAGAAAAATCGCTTCATTGGGGAAAAAAAATTCGATGGTCTGAGAATCGATCACGAATTGATATATTAATGAACAAAAAATAAGTAAACATCACATATGTATATTGCGAAGAAATGAAGCAAAAATAATTAAAGATTTTATATCGATATCAGAATAGGAAATAAGTTTCATTGAATTCCTGAATTATCCCCTCCGCACTAGTAAGAATCAATTTGCAGAAACATAATCGATTTAAGAATCGAAATTTATCGAGTATTTTAAGAATCGATGCGCAATAAATCGATTATAAATCGATCGATTGATCGATAATTCCGATTCTTTGACAAAAAAGAAATCGATTCTTCAAAGATTGCAATCCGAATCTCGCATCACTATTAAAAAAATTCCTTTAGTCTTTTAAGTGTGGAGCCCTTTTTGACGACGACGTAAGGAGCCGATAGCTCTTGCTAATGACAATAATACGGAAGTGTGTAATACATTTTCGTTTAAGCCATCATAGATGACACACTTTAAAGTTGATCTACGATTTTGATCAACATTTTTTCACCACATTTTATAGCAAATCAGATAACTAAAGAGCAAAAAGGGAAAAATCGCGTAACCCATACTTGAAGGGCTAAAGTGAAGCTACAAGCATGACGCACGAAAATCACTGGCAAGAATTGAAGAAAAATTGCGTTTCCATTAATTCCAAGATTCGCAAAAAAATTCAGCTCAAATTGAATTATTTTGCAATTAAAAACGCATTCATTATTTTGAAAAAACGCGTGAAAAAATATTGAAGTTATTTCGTTGCGTATACATATTTTGTCTCAAACGAGACTTGGAATAATGTCGAACGTTTTAATTTTTAAAACGTCTGCATAGAATTACAACAAATAATAGTAGCCTGTGAAATTGTAGCTATCAGATGAACGTCCTTAATTCTGTGAATTAACTCTCGAAGTTATAGAGAAGGTATAGAAGGAAGGAAAGGAAAATCTTCCAGAGATTCGTATATTCAATTGAAGGGACGATCTTAATATCGAGTTCTACATTCTACCAAATTTTTCATAAAATAGAATTGGAGTTTTTTTTAAACTTTAATTAAAATGCCATTCAATCACTTGAAAATTCATTAAAATTAGGCCTAAATTTCTTTAAGTTTAAGCAAATTTATGTTTAAATTGTTCTTGAAAATAAAGCAAAAAATAGATGTCGATTTAAATTATATTCCTAAAATCGCATTGATGTTTTTGATATTGTAATATTAAACTAAAAGTGACATTGAGCTATAATTTGATCTTCAGATCGACTTACGACTGAATATTCTGAACAAGGAGATCGCTTTAGAATTTATGTTGCGCCGGTAACATAATGTTTCAATGACTGTACAAAATGTATATCAAATATTAAGAAAGATTTAGCAAACTTTGATTTCATTTTAAGTTTACGCAAAGAACTATATTATATTGTAGTTTAAGAATACCAATGGTAAATGGATTTCCATGTAGGAATTGTGTATCTAGTGGTTATATATTTGATAGCTGCTATGTTGTCATCGATTATTTTTTTTATATTAAAGAAACGAAAGCAAAAAACAGTAGTAAGAGTTCTTTATTCCTTGTACACCTGTAAGGGTTTTACACAAGCCCCCTTAACAGAAATAACCCCCTTATCTCTAAAAACTATAACTATTTTAACATCTTTATACATTCTTTTTACATTTTTCCCATTTTGCGCACTCCACATCTTAACGCATACCGTACCATCACATTCATTCCTTTTTCCTTCGCTATCCACCAAAGTAGCTCCTCTCTCGAATTGCCTAATATATTCGCACACTTCTATGATCGGTTTCCCACATAAACGCTCAATCATTTTCATTTTGATCGCTGCACCCCTTACGTCTCCCAACCGTTTCTCCATTGCCTGTACCACCTCCTTTTTCATCTCCTTCTTTGCCTCTCTACACCCGCACACATGTTCCACGCTCCCCACTTCCATTTTACACACCCTACATTTTTTATCCTTAAGGATGTTAGACAGGTTACCGCGGGGAGGATAGGCAATGTGGCGTACGGCGGGAGACGGAGGTATTGTGCGAACGGCATGCACATACATGAACAAAAGAGAGGCGAAAAAGACAATGTTTACTTTTAACGTAATATCTTTCATAAAATGTGGGCGCACGCGGATTTTTTCAGTGTTTTGTAAAGCTCAGACTCCAATGTACACGAAAAGTACAAATTTATCATGGTATCTTCTCTGCAAACATGCGCTTTCGCTGAAAACACGACAGTCCTCATCCTCCACCGTATACTGCCCATGTTAAATCGCTGATCTTTGATAATTTATAACTCAGAAAGTTTGTGGGTAAAAATGTTGGAAAAATATTTTTTTAAATGTCGTGCTTTTCTCTATAACATAAAAAATATTGGGACAAAAATCTTCAAAATTGTTTACTTGTATAACATCCTTAAAGCCCTTGTTTCCCTCTTTGCCCACATTTCCACATCTCAATCGCGCCCATGCCTCTTTGTGTTCCCATTTGATTGTTCTATCCTCCCAATACTCTTCTCTCCCAATTTTCTTCTTCCTAGTCCTGTACTCCTCACAGTACGTCGACTTATCCACTCCACACCAGTCCCTTTGTATCTTTTGCTCCGTTCTAATCTTGCATCCTCTTTCCACCCATTTCTCCATCTCAGTTATATTCCCTTCTCTTATCATTTTCTACAGTTCTCCCTGTCCCACCTCTCCCATTGCCTTAACTACTTGTGCCCTCCATTTTCTTGGTTCCGCATTAAAAATCCCCCTCATCTCCTCCTTCAAACACTTCTTCGGCCATCTGCTATCATCCATTTTCATTATTTCTAACACATACCTCGCTGCCCTTTTCCATATCTCTGTCCCTAACCCCTTTGCTCCCGCTTCCATTCTCCAAATATATCCAGGCGTATTCCTGCTCAAACCCATCGTCATTTTCATATACCTTGCTTGTAATCTTTCAAACTGCACTCTTTCCTTCCAGTCCCATATTTCAGCACCATACATCATCCCACTTTTCGCTATCGCTTCCATCATATATGTTCTCCTTGCCAAACTATTTATTTTTCCCCTTTTGCCAATACCCCACGTTGCATTTATCACTTTACCTACTTTTTTCCGTATCCTCTCTATATGTTTCTCAAAGGTGTTACCTGTCGAGAACCAAACCCCCAGATATTTGTACTCCTTCACTATTTCTAACTCTTTTCCATTATATTCTCACTTTTCGTCTTTCCTCTTTTTTCCCTCCCCTTTTAAAGATAACGATCTTCGTCTGATTCTTATGTTACCAGATATTTGTACTCCTTCACTATTTCTAACTCTTTTCCATTATATTCCCACTTTTCGTCTTTCCTCTTTTTCCCTCCCCTTTTAAAGATAACGATCCTCGTCTTATTTATGTTTACCGTCAGCTTATTCTTCTTCACATACTTCTCAAGTGATCCCAACATGCTTCTTAACCCCTCCTCGTGATCCGCTACCAGCACTATGTCATCTGCAAATTTCAGGGCAAAAATCTTCTCATTACCAATCACCGTTTCCCCCCTCGTTTTGAAAGCAAAAAACAATTTATTTTCTTTCCCATACCTTTATATTTAAATGAAACATCAATAAACGATATTAAAAGGAAAAAAATGGATAATAAAAAAACAAGTCCGAAGAAAATGGATTATTTTACTGTCTGATAAAAATGTTTATACTTAATTTTTTTGGTCAATAAAAATATAATTTGTATATTATGTAGATGAAACAAAATATTTTTCCAAATTTAAAAGCAAAGTTAAAGGTACATCCGAAAGTTTAATATAATTGCAAACTTAAAAAAAAAAAATCTTGAGCTATTTTTTTAAATTCAGGATATGAAGAGTTAACAAAAATATGATATCTGATTTTTCTTGATATAAAAGACATCAGAAACGTTTTGGAAAAAATTCAACATTATTTGTGAATAATCATTCATTTTTCGAGGGAAAATAAAAGGCAATATTTAAAAAAATGTCTTCGTATTGCTTTTTTATTCTTTGAGCTAGCCACAGTACAGCTTAAATTCGACAATAATTTAATTAAAGTAGAAGTACAAAAAAATATTTAATCGTTTGATTATGTTTTATAATAATTCTAATAATACTCTTATGTATTTATTGGGTTTCGAGAGATGAGGTTTAATTCATGTTTAAATAATCACTTAACTGAACGTGCAATATTTTTATCGATAACCATTTCGTGTGCCAAATTTTTTTTTATCGGTTTAGCAAAAGAAATAATTACTGTTTTGATAATTACAAAATTTAAACAATTAAGGACACAAAAAAATGTAAAAATAGCTAAACAGTGATTTTTCATTATAATCGAAAACCTTCTCTGTGAGGTTTTCATTCGAGACTCAATATAAATATCATCAAAAATTTTCACCCCTTTTTTTATGCTTTACATAACAATATGTTCACAATTTTTCGTAAGTTTCTTCATAGCCGCATTCCGTACAACTGTGAGTGTAACTATCGTCGTCCTCGTTGTACGTATCTTCGCCAAATGTGTGAGTGTGTGATGCTTTTTTTGTTTTATCGTAAATTGAACTGCGGACTTCCATTCTCAACATTTTCACCTGTTTGAAAAAAATACATGAAAATTGTTTTGTACAAAATATTGGACATTTGAATCTATTTGTTTTTTTTTTGTAATTTAATTACATATTTGTGCCCAGATTTATAATTTTCCTCTGACTTTAAATGTATTTCATAATTTGATATGACGAAAAATTTAAGTTAAAAATTTGATGTGCAGCGTAAGATTTAGTTACAAATTTAAATATAAGTTTAATATTAATTTGGCATTGTAAAGGCCATAAGTTGATAGACTTTATCTTCTATTTGAAATAAAAATTCGAGTTTTGCTTAAAAATATAAATTACCTTTTTATTGTATTTTTTTATTTTAGCTTCTTGTCTCTTAACGTCGCGTCGCTCGCGCTCTTCCAGAAGTTCCTCTTCTGTACCCCAAACTTCGAGTGCTCTTTTTTCTACTTGCAAATGAAGATACAATTTCATTTCCCCCCATCTTATGTTGTGAGGGTTTTTACGAACTATGAATTTAAGAGGAGGTTCTCTTTTATCGAAATCACAGTCTTTTAAAAGATACTCTTCCTTAGCCTCTGTTTTTGTGATTAGAGAGTGTTTGTCGTTGCTGTCTCTGATAGAAGAAGAAATAATTTGATTATATTGATCAATACAAGTGAATATCATTTTTATTTTCACGTGAAGGAGAAAATTAGGGAAAATACCTGCAAGAATCGCATACGGAATAATCAAACTTTTGTAAAAGCCAGGAATCCTTAAAATCGTTCTTGCAATCTTCACAGGTTGGAAGGCCAATCACGATCGGAGCTGGTTCGTCGGCAATGGTGAGCTGACAGTATTTAATAGATGAGGAAATATATATTTAAAAAAATAGAACTTTGCAAATTGCTTCCCCATTATTGTTGGATTTTTACAAATCTACCTCTATGAGGAAGCATGTTAATCTATTTTGGCTTCCTCATAGAGAAAGCTTTGTAAAAATTCAACAATAATGAGGAAACAATTTGCAAAGTTCTACTTTGCAGCCTTGTTTAAAAAAATTTTAAATGGCATTAGTTTTGAACCCCTTGACAGATTCTCGCCAGATTCGAACTGATGCTTAGTTTACCCACACTCTACTTGTTGACCAAATTTGAGCCCGATATCTTAAAAATTGCGGAAGTTAGAGCACGAACACAAAACTCAAAAAGCCATAAATTTAAAACCCCTTAACGGATTGACGTCAAATTCACTCCCAAACTTTATTTAATAACAGTCCACTTGTGGACCAAATTTGAGCCCGATATCTTAAAAATTGCGAAAGTTAGAGCACGAACAAAAAATGTCAAAAAAAGATGCAAAGTAGAACCTTGCACATTGCTTCCTCATTATTTTTCGTTTTTTACAAAGCTCCCTCTGTGAGGAAGCAGTATGTTATTCAATTTTGGCTTCCTCATAGAGGAAGCTTTGTAAAAAGCGAAAAATAATGAGGAAGCAATGTGCAAGCTTCTACTTTGCATCTTTTTTTTTTTTATACAGCTATAAATCACCTCTGCAAACACCGTTACATCTAATTTTGATTAGATACAAATTTTTGTCGTACTTTCTCAACTTTTCCGGAAGTTATAGCGAAAATCTACATTTTTTTTTTAATGAAAAATGGTGTAAAATCCGAACGACTTTACCGATCATCACCAAATTTGGTACATGGCATTTCTGAATGTTATTTTTCGTCTGTACAAAATTTCTGTTCATTTGTTGAAATTCGACGTAATTTAGATCAAAATCTATTTTTTTCGAAAAATTCAAAATTCTATAAAATCCGAACCGCTTTACCGATTTCGTCGAAATTCAATACCATACAACATTGAACGTATCTTCAGTTATGAAGAACTATTTAGCCAAATCGGCGAACTTTTACGAAAGTTAGAGCGACCACGCCATTTTTTCAACAAATTAAAATCAACATAAAATCTTAATGACTTCACATATTTTGGCAAAAATCACAACATTCAAAGAGGGGCAGCTACTCTACTTGCGTGCCAAATTTGAGCCGGATCGCTCGAACGGTTACCGAGTGAGAGGAGATTGAATTTTCGAAGCCCAGCACACACACACACACACACACACACACACACACACACACACACACACACACACACACACACACACACACACACACACACACACACACACACACACACACACACACACACACACACACACACACACACACACACACACACACACACACACACACACACACACACACACACACACACACACACACACATACATACATACGGACATTTTTTCTAAACCACTTTTCTCGACGTTTTAGGTGATTCTAAGCATACTGACATGAAAATCTCGAAAAAAAAAATTTCACGAAAACAAAGCTTCCTCTATGAGGAAGCAAAATTTTAAATGCCATAAATTGTGAACCCCTTAACGGATTGACACCAAATTTAATCCCAAACACTATTTGATAACAGTCCACTTCTGGTCTAAGTTTGAGCCGGATCTCATAAAAATTGCGGGAGTTAGAGCCCGAGCTGACATTCTCCAAAAAATTCAAAATGCCATAAATTTTGAACACCTTGATGGAGTAACTCCAAATTCAATCCCATACCTTGTTTAACGACAGCTTACTCGTGGCTCAAATTTGAGCCCGATATCTTAAAAATTGCGACGGCTATCGTGCTAACAAAAAATTGTGCACATACACACACACACACATACAGACATTTTTTCTAAACCACTTTTCTCGACTTTTTGGACCATTCTGGGTGTTCTGACATGAAAATCTCGAAAAAAAAAAAAAATTTCACGAAAACAAAGTTTCCTCTATGAGGAAGGAAAATTGATACAACATATTATTATAATTTATACATATTAAAAAATAACACACAAAAATTACAAAATTAACAATATTGAAAAATTATTATTTCTTTCTATTCTCCTGATAACTTTTCTTAAAAAAATGGGGATTTAAACTTAAAATTAAGAAAATAAATAGAGAACTTTACAGACACATTTTTTTCTCACAGTTTTTTGTGGAATTTTGTTTAAAATAAAATATTTTCTGCTGTTATTCAAAAGTTTGAATGTCTTTTAAAGTACAATTTTTAACAATTGGAAGCAAAAGTCAACTTGTGGCTTTTGAAAAAAAAAAAAAAAAAAAAATCTTAATTATTGAAAAAATACTGCATTTTTTATTTTTTACAATAACTATAATATTAACATAGGTTTAAATAATTATAATTTTTCAATATCTATAAGTTGCTGTAGTTTCTGGAGGCTTTGGACGATACAAAAGAAAAGTTATTCGGTCTATGTTTAATAAAGTTTATTGGTACTTTAGAAGAACAGAATCGGTTGTTAACACAGGAAAACATAAAAAGATCGGTTGTCAACTAAAAACATGCATGTAATAAAACATAGTAGCTCATGCATTATGAGTAAAGTTGCAGCTTGCAATACCAACAGTTGCTAATATATATATTTTTTTCAGATGCAAAGTTTAAACAATAGTGAAGATTTTTTTACCATTTGTGCCTCCAAATCATCATCCTCTTCAATAAGAAATCCTCCGCCACTGTCAATGACCTTTTGTCCCTGTACTTTAAGAACTCTGTCTTTGGCAGATTTTGCATTACCGCTTTAAAACAAGATCAAAAACATGATATTCAATTATATTTAACAGGATTTCATTATTGCAATCAATGATCATAAAAAGAGTACAGAATATCATAAATGATAGATAAACAAAAAAATAACTACAAAATATAGCAGTAAAAGTAGAATTCTTTATTTAACAATAGATAAGAATGAATTTTCATAATTTATAATCTTATTAAATGCTGATTAACAAAATCAGCATTAAACATACATAAAAGTTTTAAATGTAATAATGCAAATAATATTACAAATATTTGCATAATAATAATTTATTAAATGATGCAATAGAAAAATCACATTTTTACAATAACAAAGTTTTGTATAATAAATCATTTCTCTTTACGCTTTAAAACAAGACCAGAAACATGATATTCAGTTATATTTAACAGGATTTCATTATTGCAAACTACAATCATAATGAGAGTACAGAATATCATAAATGATAGATTGACAAAAAAATAGCTATAAAATATAGCAGTAAAAATAGAATTTTTTATTTAACAATAGATAAGAATGAATTTTCATAATTTATATTCTTATTAAATGCTGATTAACAATCAGCATTAAACATACATAAAAGTTTTAAATGTAATAATGCAGATAATATTACAAATATTGCATAATGATAATTTATTAAATTATGCAATAGAAAAATCAAACATTTTTACAATAACAAAGTTTTGTATAATAAATCATTTCTTCCCTAAAGAGTAAATCAAATTGTTTAGAAATTTGATTTACTCTTTACGCTTTAAAACAAGACCAAAAACATGATATTCAGTTATATTTAACAGGATTTCATTATTGCAAACTACAATCATAATGAGAGTACAGAATATCATAAATGATAGATTGACAAAAAAATAGCTATAAAATATAGCAGTAAAAATAGAATTTTTTATTTAACAATAGATAAGAATGAATTTTCATAATTTATATTCTTATTAAATGCTGATTAACAATCAGCATTAAACATACATAAAAGTTTTAAATGTAATAATGCAGATAATATTACAAATATTGCATAATAATAATTTATTAAATTATGCAATAGAAAAATCAAACATTTTTACAATAACAAAGTTTTGTATAATAAATCATTTCTTCCCTAAAGAGTAAATAAAATTGTTTAGAAATTTGATTTACTCTTTACGCTTTAAAACAAGACCAAAAACATGATATTCAGTTATATTTAACAGGATTTCATTATTGCAAACTACAATCATAATGAGAGTACAGAATATCATAAATGATAGATTGACAAAAAAATAGCTATAAAATATAGCAGTAAAAATAGAATTTTTTATTTAACAATAGATAAGAATGAATTTTCATAATTTATATTCTTATTAAATGCTGATTAACAAAATCAGCATTAAACATACATAAAAGTTTTAAATGTAATAATGCAAATAATATTACAAATATTTGCATAATACTAATTTATTAAATGATGCAATAGAAAAATCACATTTTTACAAAAACAAAGTTT
This sequence comes from Ephialtes manifestator, assembly GCA_963970395.1. NCBI lineage: Eukaryota > Metazoa > Arthropoda > Insecta > Hymenoptera > Ichneumonidae > Ephialtes > Ephialtes manifestator. The sequence goes on from OZ019980.1 coordinate 20,876,484, forward strand.
TGTATAATAAATCATTTCTTCCCTAAAGAGTAAAACAAATTGTTTAGAAATTTATATATCAACTTTTACAATGGACAATATTAATTACAGTTGTTAACAAAAACAAACCAATAACCAATTGTCAAAGTTATAAATCTTCATTAATTCCTGAGATATATTTTACAGTATAATTTGTTTTGTAATTATGATTTCATAATAATAATATGTAGTGATTATAAAATAGAATATAAACATTTGAATAGCTGAAAAAAATACTAATTTTCGCTTTAATATTGCAAGAAATAGTGGAAAAAATGGAAGAAATAAGTAATGCATTACTTTCTTAATACATTACTTATTTTTTTCCATTTTTTCAAAAGGATTACCGTGAATTTTTATTGAAAAATAATTATTTTTGCAGCCATTCCAAAGTTTAATCATCATATTACAATCGCTACATGTTATTATTATAAAATCATAATTATAGAGCTAATTGTATCATCATCATTATTTCTATAAGTATTATATATTAATGCTGATTAACAATCAGCATTAAACATACACAAAAGTTTAAAATGAAATAATGCAGATAATATTACAAATATTTGCATAATAATAATTTATTAAATGATGCAATAGAAAAATCAAACATTTTTATAATAACAAAGTTTTGTATAATAAATCATTTCTTCCCTAAAGAGTAAAACAAATTGTTTAGAAATTTATATATCAACTTTTACAATGGACAATATTAATTACAGTTGTTAACAAAAACAAACCAATAACCAATTGTTATACCTACTCCTTTGCATAAGGATGAGCAACAATTTTCGATTTTTTTAGCTGCAAAGCGCGCTGACGATTTCGCTCGGCTCTTTCCTGATGCCATTGAGAAGATTTCGGAACTTCCGTGCTCTCAGCATCGTCAATTCTTTCAGAATCCTCAGACATCGCTAAACCTCGTTTTTTTAAATTCTGACGGTTTTCCTTTGTTTTTCAACTTTCAGTGGCTAACCTGTTCGGACTGCGAATATTTTTTTCCCACAACATATACAATAAACTACAACTTAATTTTTCACGAATAAATATTCTACGCAGTGTTTTTTATTTTACTTTTAAATCGTTACTATGTGATAAATTAACTGCTTTGTTTTGCAACACTAAATTCGTCGGTTTTTGCAGATTTTGCGAGATTTTCAGTTTCGTAACAATATGAAATGATGAGAGACACAAAGTCTGTCAACAAGAACAGCGCCATCTAAATGGTTTTGCAAATGTACCGGCAAAAATTAGGTAAGTTACGTAATTTACCGGTCAATTTACAACAATGACACATGTTTGATATTCTTTTTGAGTTTCTTTGATTCTTCGATTAAGATAAATAATAACAGATAAATAATTAAGGGGTCGGATAGATAATAATTTTGTAATTTTTACAAATCTACCTCTATGAGAAAGTATATGGGGCATTCCATTTGAATTTTTCATACTTCGACCCTGACCCCCTTCAATAATTTTAACAATTTTTTAACAGAAAGTATTTTGAAAAACAAAAGACACGAATTTTTTTGTTTGGCGCTACGAACGATATTTCCAACCCCAAGTAGCACAAAGACAAAGGATATCTGTTTGGTATACGAAAAGATATATTAATTTCCGTCCAAATGATATCTTTTTGGATTTGGATATCTTAAGAACGTCTAAAAGATATCCAAATCCAAAAGATATCATTTGGACGGAAATTAACATATTTTTTCGTATACCAAATAGATATCCTTTGTCTTTGTGCTACTTGGGACAGACGAATTTTTATAAAAATTTGAATTTTTCGGTATCTATATTTTTTTATTCGTTAATATCTTGAAAATGAACAGTCCTATCAAAAAATGTCCAGGTTCAAATTTGTTCGGTTTATGAAGAGCTACATAATGCATATAAAAAATGTTATTTTTGTTTTTCTAACATTTTGTTTTATGACGTTAAACAACAAAATATCGTTTTTGTTGAGTATGAGAATAAAAATACAATGTATATCGTCTAATGTTATTTTATTGTATATTGCACAACTCAATTTTTATCATTTCAACGAAAAGAGATATATAGGTTGAGCACCACTGTTATATGTAATCAATCTGTCAGAGGACACCGAACGTTTTTTGCTAAAAGAAAAGTCTTACATCATTGGTCTCTTAATTCTGCAAGATGTAGACTTTCAGTTTTCCCAAAAAAAAATCAAGTTTCTGAGAATTTTGGTTCCGGAAGATATTCACTATCTTTCTTGCACTCATGGATGTTTCACCTCCCCTTAAGGTAGTTCTGTCGGTACGCCGGAGTCATAAATCTCAGAGTCTATATGACATTAAAAAATAATCATACGCATCACTTTGACTGCCTCAATAATAATATAAAAAATAATCGAGAATTCTTCGAAATTGTCGTAATCAAATTAAAACGATTATGTGTAAATAGTTGATATGTTTAGTGCGGATTTGACTTCATTTTTACGATAATTAGGTTAGGAAACGTCATTTGGCCCGGTATCGTGCACTTAGACCTTGGTTCAATTAATCATTATTCCGGAGACTTCACCTTTTTTCATGATGCATCAATTCCTGAATGATTTGCGAATCCGTAGTACTTTTTATTTTTTCTCTATCTTTGATCTAAGTATGTTAATTTTCGATTTAAAGATCAATTTTTCCAGCCCTCCCGTGAGCGCCGTGTAAAAAGATCGATTTTCAAGTTTTAATTGTTCATTCAAATACTCGGTAAAAGCCTTCAAGATTTTGTGGAAGTAAAATCGAATAGCTAAATTACAACATGTCAAAAATTCATGCATATGAGTTTGGATTGCCTTCATCACCTTAAGATGATGTGCTACATGTCATTTGTCTCTCTCAGATCGCCATAAATGCGAGTGAGATAGCTGAATCTTCCCGAAGTGTTATTCTTCGCCACGGTTGATTTTTCGAATAAAAGTCAAGAAGTACTGACTGCACAGTCCCAAGATGCAGTCAGTACTTCTCATATTTTGCCTGAAATATCAATTGTAACCAAGAACAACGCTTTACAGTTTTTGTTACCGACCGAGCACTAACACATCACGTTAAGGTAGTTCTATCGGTACGCCGGAGTCATAAATCTCAGAGTCTATATGACATTAAAAAATAATCATACGCATCACTTTGACTGCCTCAATAATAATATAAAAAATAATCGAGAATCCTTCGAAATTGTCGTAATCAAATTAAAACGATTATGTGTAAATAGTTGATATGTTTAGTGCGGATTTGACTTCATTTTTACGATAATTAGGTTAGGAAACGTCATTTGGCCCGGTATCGTGCACTTAGACCTTGGTTCAATTAATCATTATTCCGGAGACTTCACCTTTTTTCATGATGCATCAATTCCTGAATGATTTGCGAATCCGTAGTACTTTTTATTTTTTCTCTATCTTTGATCTAAGTATGTTAATTTTCGATTTAAAGATCAATTTTTCCAGCCCTCCCGTGAGCGCCGTGTAAAAAGATCGATTTTCAAGTTTTTATTGTTCATTGAAATACTCGGTAAAAGCCTTCAAGATTTTGTGCAAGTAAAATCGAATAGCTAAATTACAACATGTCAAAAATTCATGCATATGAGTTTGGATTGCCTTCATCACCTTAAGATGATGTGCTACATGTCGTCTGTCTCTCTCAGATTGCCATAAATGCGAGTGAGATAGCTGAATTTTCCCGAAGTGTTATTCTTCGCCACGGTTGATTTTTCGAATAAAAGTCAAGAAGTACTGACTGCAGAGTGCCAAGATGCAGTCAGTACTTCTCATAATATGCCTGAAAAATCAATTGTAACCAAGAACAACGCTTTACAGTTTTTGTTACCGACCGAGCACTAACACATCACGTTAAGGTAGTTCTATCGGTGCGCCGGAGTCATAAATCTCAGAGTCTATATGACATTAAAAAATAATCATACGCATCACTTTAACTGCCTCAATAATAATATAAAAAATAATCGAGAATCCTTCGAAATTGTCGTAATCAAATTAAAACGATTATGTGTAAATAGTTGATATGTTTAGTGCGGATTTGACTTCATTTTTACGATAATTAGGTTAGGAAACGTCATTTGGCCCGGTATCGTGCACTTAGACCTTGGTTCAATTAATCATTATTCCGGAGACTTCACCTTTTTTCATGATGCATCAATTCCTGAATGATTTGCGAATCCGTAGTACTTTTTATTTTTTCTCTATCTTTGATCTAAGTATGTTAATTTTCGATTTAAAGATCAATTTTTCCAGCCCTCCCGTGAGCGCCGTGTAAAAAGATCGATTTTCAAGTTTTTATTGTTCATTGAAATACTCGGTAAAAGCCTTCAAGATTTTGTGCAAGTAAAATCGAATAGCTAAATTACAACATGTCAAAAATTCATGCATATGAGTTTGGATTGCCTTCATCACCTTAAGATGATGTGCTACATGTCGTCTGTCTCTCTCAGATTGCCATAAATGCGAGTGAGATAGCTGAATTTTCCCGAAGTGTTATTCTTCGCCACGGTTGATTTTTCGAATAAAAGTCAAGAAGTACTGACTGCAGAGTGCCAAGATGCAGTCAGTACTTCTCATAATATGCCTGAAAAATCAATTGTAACCAAGAACAACGCTTTACAGTTTTTGTTACCGACCGAGCACTAACACATCACGTTAAGGTAGTTCTATCGGTGCGCCGGAGTCATAAATCTCAGAGTCTATATGACATTAAAAAATAATCATACGCATCACTTTAACTGCCTCAATAATAATATAAAAAATAATCGAGAATCCTTCGAAATTGTCGTAATCAAATTAAAACGATTATGTGTAAATAGTTGATATGTTTAGTGCGGATTTGACTTCATTTTTACGATAATTAGGTTAGGAAACGTCATTTGGCCCGGTATCGTGCACTTAGACCTTGGTTCAATTAATCATTATTCCGGAGATTTCATCTTTTTTCATGATGCATCAATTCCTGAATGATTTGCGAATCCGTAGTACTTTTTATTTTTTCTCTATCTTTGATCTAAGTATGTTAATTTTCGATTTCAAGATCAATTTTTCCAGCCCACCCGTGAGCGCCGTGTAAAAAGATCGATTTTCAAGTTTTAATTGTTCATTCAAATACTCAGTAAAAGCCTTCAAGATTTTGTGCAAGTAAAATCGAATAGAGCTAAATTACAACATGTCAAAAATTCATGCATATGAGTTTGGATTGCCTTCATCACCTTAAGATGATGTGCTACATGTCATTTGTCTCTCTCAGATCGCCATAAATGCGAGTGAGATAGCTGAATCTTCCCGAAGTGTAATTCTTCGCCACGGTTGATTTTTCGAATAAAAGTCAAGAAGTACTGACTGCAGGGTACCAAAACGCAGTCAGTACTTCTCGTCTTTTGCCTGAAATTTCAATTGCGACCAAGATCAACGCTTTACAGTTTTTGTTACCGACCGAGCACTAACACATCATCTTAAGAGGAGGTGAAACCCCCGTGAGTGCGAGAAAGATAGCGAATATCTTTCGGAACAAGAATTCTCAGAAACTTGATCATTTTTGGGAAAAATGAAAGTTTTAAATCATGCAGAATTAAGAGAGCAATGATGTAAAATTTTTCTTTTATCAAAAAACGTTCAGCGTTGTCTGAAAGATTGGTTACAGTTTTTGTTACCGACTGAGTAGGTTTCACCTCCCCTTAAAATTGGATGGCTAACATTATCTAGCTTCTCTAGCTTCTCTAGTCGCCTCGACGTCGACCACTTGTTGCTTTTCTCCGCCGTGCTTCCCCCCCTTCTCGACGATCATCAGAGAAGAGCGTCCTCGATGCGTATCGCATCTTTGAAATTTGAACGGCCAAAGCTCGCGCGCAACGACCGTTGCAACTTGCAAGGCGTACACGACTGCATAACACGCCTGAACACGCCACGAATTACGAAGAGAGAGGTGGAGACGCCGTAAAGGAGACAATAATATATCATCCACAAATGGTTATTGTCTACGTGAGGATAAATCTGCATTAAAAAAAAAAGTAAGTGATCTATACTAAATACGCGTATCCAACCAACGTACATTGTAGTTAATAATACTATAGATCAGTGAAGATAGTAAATCTTTATTAATGCCTCATTAATGCTTTAAACACGACTTGTAGAACTCGAATTAAAAAAATGAGCGATTACGGGGATAATGTTAAGTACAAGTGGACACCTGAGAGTACAACTCTACTCGTATCCGTGTGGACAGACAAACAAGTGCAAAAACAGCTCGAATATGCACAGAGACCTCAGCTCATTTGGGAGAGCGTCGCGCGTTATATGACGAAAAAAGGATACGGAGTATCAGCTAAACAATGCAGATCGCGTATGAAACAAGTTTTGGTATGTTATCGAGAAGCCAAAAAAGCTGGAACTCAAGCTGGCGTCGAACAGTACTACGAATCGATAGACAAAGTTCTTAAGAATAAGAAGGTGGAGCATAACGACAATGGCATTGATACTGTCGGTGAGTTTTTGTAAATTAACAACAAGCGACGATAGTTAGAAACCTGGGATCGGATTCTGAACTCTTTACTATGTTAACTTTTGGGCAATTTTTACTGGCACGTTTTATTAAAATTCTGCTCAATACCTCATGAAAATCATCAGACATCTCAAGAGTCATAATCTATGGTTCAAATTAGCTAAATTAGGTGACAATTTTGTTGAGGTTTAGCAGAGAATTTAAATAAAAAGGAAATAGTAACTTTAACGTAAGTTAATATAGTGAAAAGTTTGGTATTTGGGACCTTGAATGAAAATTAGGATGGGGGTTAAAATAGCGAATTTCAAATTAGCAAATTTGCTATTTTGACCATTTGCGATTTTGACCTCCATTTTATTAAAATGCAATCAAAATAGCAGATGGTTGAAATAGCGAATTTCATAATGATGGCCATTCTATATTTAGACATTCATTACTTTGAAATTCGCTATTTTAGCCATTCGCTATTTTGAACCTCACCTGAAAATAATATCACTAATTTTTTTACTTTATTTAGACTCTGCTCTCATTGTTAAATCTCCACCGAAGGATGTCAAGACCAACAAGAATCTAAGAATGAGATATAATAGGTATAGTGAACCTGTTGAATCCCTCATTCGCACTGAAGCACTTTCACCTACTTGGCACCTAGCTCGTAAGTGTGATAGCACTTTCACCTACTTAGCCCCTAGCTCGTAAGTGTTATAGTTTCCTTACAGAATTATCTTCTGCTTATTGCATAAAAATGTTTCACCAATTTATGAAAATTCAATGAAACATATTGTATAACAAGGCTGCAAAGTAGAACTTTGCAAATTGCTTCCTCATTATTGTTGGATTTTTACAAATCTACCTCTATGAGGAAGCAAGTTAATCTATTTTGGCTTCCTCATAGAGGAAGCAAGTTAATCTATTTTGGCTTCCTCATAGAGGAACCTTTGTAAAAATTCAACAATAATGAGGAAGCAATTTGCAAAGTTCTACTTTGCAGCCTTGTTTATATTGACGAAAAGTGTATGCAATTCCCTCCCATTTTTCGAAAACTTATTTGACCTCAGCTTAATGCGCTAGGACTACCTTAATCGAAATAACGAAAACGGAGTTTATCCTCCTCTTTTGTGTAAATTTTCATCTCGATTCGTCACGCCGTTCGAGAGTTATGAGCAATTCTATTTTGGGACAAGCGGTCATTATAAATTAAAAAAATAAAAATTATATATGAAGCAATGTGTAAAGTTCTACTTTGCATTCTTATTTCCATTGAGTACAAACTTTTGTCTCGCATTATCAACTTTTGCTGATGCTAGAGCGAAAATCGTTTTTTTTTTGTAAATTTCAAAATTTCGTAAAATTTGAACCACTTTACCGATCATCGTCAAATTTGGTACGTGGCATAGCTGCAAGTTCCTTTTCGTCTGTAAAACATTTCGGGTAAATTGGTGTAATTCGACGTGATTTATTTAAAAAATGATGTTTTTCGAAAAATTCAAACATCTATAAAATCTGAACCGCTTTACCGATTTCGCCCAAATGCAATGCCAAACAACATTGAACGTATATTTATTTATAAACAACTATTTAGCAAAATCATCTAATTTTTACGGAAGTTAGAGCGACCATGCCCTTTTTTCAAAAAATTAAAAGTACCATAACATCAAATTTCCTCTATGGGGAAACCAAAATTTATGAATGTACTTCCTAGTATAGATTTGCAAAAAGTAAAAACTAGTGCTGTAAGACCTCATTACTTTAAGAATTACAGTTTACACAACAGTTTATTTTCTAGTTACGATTTTAAAACGATGACCTGTAGCGATTATATTTTTGCTTCCTCATAGAAGCAAAAAACAAGACTTTTTTTTTCTGAGATTTTCATGTTAGGTCACTCAGAATGGTCCAAAACGTCGAGAAAAGTGGTTTAGAAAAAATGTCCAGATGTATGTATGTGTGTGTGTGTGTGTGTGTGTTGCAAAATTCAAACCGCTGTATCTCGAAAACGGCTTTAACAATCAAGCTGAAATTTGGCACGCTGGTAGAGGAGCAATGCCTCTTCCTATGTATAAATTTTCGAAAAAATTGAAAAAGACATTCAGATTTTATAAGCCTTTCATTTTTTCGACAAATTTCTGTATGTTCTCTAGCTTTCGTAATTTTTCAGCTAATGAGCTAAATAGTTGTGAACAAATACAGAAATGAAAAATAAAGGTCGTTATTGAGTTTGAGCGAAATCCATAAAGCGGTTTAGATTTTATAAAATTTTGAATTTTCGAAAAAAATTTGTTTTCGTTCTTATTCAAGTTAAGTTCGGCCAAACTTGCTCATATCTTTTGCAAGGTAAAATTAACATCCAGTTGTAGCAGATATCGAATTTGGTGAAGATTGGTAAAGTAGTTCAGATTTTATAAGACATTGAATTTTTCAAAAAATCTGTATATTCTTTAGCTGCCACAATTTTTTAGATAATGAGATTATCGCGCTCAAATTTGGCACACTAGTGTAGCAGCAGACCCTCTTCAACTGTAGCAATTTTCGACAAAATCTGTGCGAAAATTTCGATTTTATGCCGTTTTGAATTTTTTGAAAAAAGGATGTGGTCGCTTTCGTAAAATTTAGTCTATTTTGCTAAATAGTTGGTTATAAGAGTAGGTGCACTTAATGCTGTTTGGTATTGAATTTGGCTCGAATCGGTAAAGTGGTTCAGATATTGTGGAATTTTGAATTTTTCAAAAAATTGACATCGTTCTATTGTAACTTTTGCAAAACTTGAAATAGCGAGCTCAAATTTTGTATATAAATGAAACAATATTCATCCATTATATATGTATAATTTAGTGACAAACGGTACGAAATTTGTGATTTTATGGAATGTTGAATTATTTTTAATAATATACGTTATCACATTTACTTTCGAAAATGCTCTAATAATAACGAAATAACGGAATAACGAAATAGAAAAAGCGAATTCACAACATGTTTATTTATCTAATTTAAAAAAGGATGCAAAGTAGAACCTTGCACATTGCTTTCTCATTATTTTTCGCTTTTTACAAAGTTTCCTCTATGAGGAAGCCAAAATTGAATAACATACTTTTTTGCTTCCTCAGAGAGGAAGCTTTGTAAAAAGCGAAAAATAATGAGGAAGCAATGTGCAAGCTTCTACTTTTTTTTCAAATTCGTACTGAAGACAAAGTGTGAGTAAAAACTAAGTAAATCATTATCGGCTTTTCAGACGAAGAGGAATACCCCGATTCCCCAGAGTCAAACGAAACAGTACTCGCCCAGCCTTATCGCACCTTTTCGCCAACAAGAGACGCAGCTACTAATACACTAAACGGTCCCTCCCAACTGTTGGCGAAAAGTTCCCGTCGCTCATTGCCTCTTCATGAGCAACCGATCAGAGAGAGCCGTGTGATCGATCAGGCCCTTCCAAACAATCGTTTTGGCGAAATGCTCTATCAAAACACCGTTCAAAATGTCCAGAATCAAATAATACAGGAAAACATGCAGCAGCAGCAGCGAAATCTCGTGCAAAATCAGATGATGCAGGAGGATATAGTGCAACCGGAACAAATTTATCGTCGACAAACGAAGCACAATCCTCTTTTTTATCCCATCGATGGAACTATGCCGTCAAAATTCCGAGTTGGTTCGTCGCAGAATCGTGCCACAATCACGTCCAACGATCCACCGGTATCCGATAATATGATAAGAATGCAGAATCAGTTGCAGCAAACTTGTATGACTGACAATCGCGCAGTGCCACAAGAACCGCGGCGAGAAAATTTTCGACAAACTTACGCAATGAATTACAAATTGTACAAGGAACCACCGGAAATGGACGGTTATCGGGATCAGAATCTCACCCGAATGCGACCCCGAACGACGCGCAACTATTCGCCGGAAACCGCTGCTAATTTAAACGAAGCTTTCTCCCAGAGTCCCAAAGGCGAGAGAAATCGTCATAATTTGAACGACAGCTATGAACAACAACTCATGGAGAATGACGTGATTCGTGCCATGAATGCAACGACTATCACGAACAACGCAACATTCAATGACGATACACTGTCCATTGAGTTTCTCGAAGGTTCTCCCTCACCATCGCCCTCCGATAATGGCGCAGTTGGCTCCAAAAGCGTTTCCGGAAATTCTGACAAAATTCCCGATGCGCCTGTTAGAAAGAAGAAAGTTCAAAAACTCGAGCAGCTCATGCTCAGCGCTATTACCTCGCAGAACGAGGTCGTTAACAAGGTAAACAGCACAGAACTATTTACACATTTCGAGAAAACAAAAAATGAGTCTTCGTGCAGATTTTATATCCTAGATTAGAAAAAAAAATCATTAGTACTCCCGTTGGCACAGAGAAGAAATGAACGTGAGAATTCATAGTATTAATTTCAATTTTAATAGATTTGATACCTTCCGGCCAAAAATTTAAAAGAAAAAGTATGCAAGATAATTTTAAAAACGTATGTGAAATCCAGTTTCACTACTTCCGAGGGACGAAAAAGATTTATTTCCACTTGGCGGGAGTAATGAATGTTACGTCATGGCTTTAATTTATTTTATTACTTTTGCGGAAAAGACGCAACAAATGAAAATTGATTTATTTTTTCCTCAATTTTTTAACGGATTGTGCCGCCTTAGGGGTTGGAGGAAGCGACTGGGTGATTGAATAATTGTGTATATATATTTTTTTTAAACAATTAATATAAATTTTATTGACGGGAGTTAAATTATAATGGTTTGAGTTTTATAATGTTTAAATTTGTTAATTGTTGACGAGGGTCGACCAGCTTAGTCTGCCCCCGGGGTAAGACTGACTATGTTGGAAATTACAAGTAGTACTAAAGATACGGCGCATTAATACAAAAATTAAAGATGCAGGACATCGCGCATCTCATAGATGTGCGGTTCCCTGCTATTCGGCGTGGAAAAGCTGACTAATGTAAAAAGTTCGCATCCAGTAGCGCTTCCCGCTACTAGGTGTAAGAAAAAGAAGAATGACCAGTTTATTGTTATTATACTTCATTTTTACTTAATAGAATAATAATAATAATTTGAAATAATTAATAATAACATTTATTTATTGTTTTGTTTAATTTTCAATAATGAAAAATAAGCCCGGACGTAACATGAAGAAAAATTTAATTTTTTAATGATTTTTTTAATTCGGAATTTATTGAAAAACGAAGATCGCGATTGAGACACGTCTAAATATTATTTGCCAGCGAATTCCTTTGGCACAGTCGATTATTACGTCAGCCCCTCGAGTTTAAGGTTGTTGTGAGATCTGGGCTTGGGGGTGAGGAGGCGGCGAGATTAGGGCGCGCGCGGTGTGCGGTACGAGTGAGAAAACTGCGTATTCAGTTCCCAAGCGAAGACGACCAAGACTTTTCATAAATTAATAATTAAATAACGGTGCTGTCGATCGCCTTCCAAAGGTGCCAAACGTTAAAGCGATTATCGTTTAAATTATACATAGTTGTTTTATGTACGTGGTAGAATTTTCTTAGCTGTTATAACGTAAATACGGCGAAATCGCCAGAACACGCTATAACAATAGTGCAATTCTTTGTAAAAATTGCCATTTTTTTTTCTCCTAAACGATGCAGTTCACCGTTCTGAAACTTCACCAGACTATTCGTAAAGGAGTAATAAACATTCGTGAAAATTTTCGTGACAGTCGTAGCATTTTGACTTGGCCCCACAACAACCTTAAGTCATGAAGACAAAAAAAAGGTCCTGACAAATTATATTTACAGGTGGCTCAATCGCGAACTAAATTTTTCAACGAATTTCAAATAAAAAAAATCATAAAAAAATGAAGTCGCGTATTCCGTATAGAAGGTGGATAATAAAGTCAGAATACATACTTTAGCAGTAAAAAAAAGAAAAAGAAAATTATTTGATACACCTTAGTGCGCATTCGTTATTCTTAAAAAATAAGCAATCTTTGCGACTTCGTTACACGTACGTATTGTGATTATTTATAATCAAAAACAGGGACAAAAAAAACATTTTATACTACACGAGACGGAGCATGATTTTCACGTTCTTTCCTTCCTAGCACTATGATACATACTAATAAATCGTTATTTACTAATGATAACTTCATTCGGGACAAAATTCGTTAAACAAACTTTTTTTTCTTTTAGATTTTGGCAGCTCAAGACGCGATGGTCTCGCGTTTTCTAGATCTCGATAGGGATCGACAGAACAGACTGGAAAATCGTCTGGACCATTTGATGAACGTCGTGCACGCGACAGTGATTAACAAAACCCCGGACAAAGACTCAGATTCCGGTGTAATTTCTTCAAACATTCCGGAACCGACGCTGATAACTAATCTCGATCCTCCTCCGCGGCCTGGCGTAATACCACCAAAACTGGATCTGGTTCCTCCAAAACCATGTCGCGTTCCCTGTACAACAGCTATCGCGAATGTAGAACTTGTTAATCAAAAGACAATCGAAACACGACCGGGAGTCGTGTCGCCTATAAAACCTCCCGGTACAATATGGTCAAAACTTGGCCCAGTATCACAATCGCCCTTCGTTAAAGCTCAACAGCAGCTCGGTTTGCGAAACACCGCTAGCAACGATATTCGTACGCAATCCTCCGCCGAGCGTAGAATAGCCCGTGAAATGGCATCACGTCCAATGGATGCGCGAACAATGAAATTCGAGACCGAAAGATTTCTGGACGAGGAGCGACGAACTGAAGAGAAAGCGGAAAACGCTAAAATCCTCGCTAAAATGGGACAGGAAGTCGCGACGAGAAGAAAATTGTTTGCCGGACGTAGCGAGCTCAATCCGGGAATTATTCTTACCGCCGCTTTTCTCGATGAGGAGCGTTGCGCCGCTCAAGCGGATATCGCACCGACTTTCGAGTCTCCGATTCGCAGAAATTTGCAGAGCGGCAAATTCCGAAGGCTCAACGACGATGACGACGATGACGAAGAACTTATGTTGTTGGCGGGTCAGGTCGATAAATACGAACGTCTTCGTCGTCTTAAGGCACAATCGCGAATGCCGAACGAACCTTGCGATTCCTCGACGCCCGCGAAATCCGCAAATCCTTCGGCTCCGACTGGCAATGACGTCGAAAGCGAACAACAAGTGCCAAGACAAACGATACAACAACTCGCTGATCTCGTTATGAAGAGCGCTCGTTGGAGAGACGCGGCATTAAACGAAAAGATAAATAATCGATTCGCTCCACCGATAAATAACGGCTCGGATATTCCATCACGTGGCAATGATAATTTAAACGTTATGGGCGAGAGCGACAACGACGAACTCATGCGGCGAGCGTGTGAACTTCGAGGCAACCGACGTTCCTATTCGGGAATTGTTGCCGAACGTGAGAGTAACAATAAAGCTCTTGGCTGGCTTCAAGAGCGATATTCTTACGACGGCGGTGATGAAATTCTTCCAAACAGCAACAATATTCCGAATCGTCGTGAAAATCCAATGTACGGCGGACCGATACGTCCGGCAGTGCCGGTCGGTTCGTATCCCATGGGTTTTACCAAGGAAAATCTCATTAAAAATCAGCAGCAAATTGAAAAACAAGAGCGCGATTTTGCTAACCATGCCATTGGTTTTAATCCGGATATTCTGGTTTCCAACAATTGCGAACGGCGCAACGTCGCCTTTGCCGATCTCGAAGGTCCGCAAGCGTTAATGGAAAAAATCGGCCAAGCTACATATCCGCGTCAACGACGACAAGCACCAGAACCACCGCGACAACAGTACAATATTAATAATAATGGCCAGTATTCGACACTTCCAGCAGGACAAAAAAATATGATCGATCGTTATGTGCAAGAGAATCGTGGAATTGTCGCGCGAAAACAACAGAGCGACGATAATGACGACGATAATGATGACGATGATGAGTTTCTAGACACGACTATGAGTATGCAACCATCAAGAAAAACTTCTCTGACCTCAAGTGGAACTTTTTCTGGCAAGCAAGGTAATTGCGTAATTTCATAAATTGTTTCTTTACTTACGCCTTAATGCCCACCGATTCGCTCTGAAATTTGTCTCTGGTCCAGATGTCATTTGAGCTACGTATGTTTAACTTTGTTTTTTTTTTCTCTTTTTTTATTAATATATTTGTAAGTACACAAGATGGGTACAGGGCTGTAATCCATCACAAGTTTCATGCTATATTGCCAGCAAGCTTCATAGCAAAACTCGTAAGTGCAAATTGAAAATGTATTTCAAGTTACATTAAGGATGTTCGACTGTTTCACACTAGTCAATTCAGTGCTAATTTTTTGTAATTGTTTCATTAAAGTTCAATACATTAAATATCAATGGTAGAGAGTAGAGTGAATGCACCAGTAATTGAACAGTCACCCGTGAATGAACAACAGCTTTTTGAGAGTTCATGAAAAACTTTGACGAATTAACTGAACGTTCTATTTTTAATTTGACTATTTTTTTTGCTATCTGCTGCGATTATTTTGTCGCAGAAGCCTATTTTCGACTAGGTTAGATTGGCCTGTTCATTTACTGATGTTTTTTGATTTTTAGTAAGTAGTATTAATTTTTATATACTTTACGCTGAAAACACGATATTTTTTTAGTTGCATCAGATTATTCGACATTCTGGTCGTCCGTTAAAATTTTCAACGATAGTCTGGAAATATTACTTTTTATGGAAACCCATGATAAATCATTTTGCTTAACTGTTCATTCACTGGTGACTTTACCCTAGTTTGAATTGAAGCATGTATACTTAACCCAGAGGAAGATTAATAGTGCCGGATTTTCATACAGATTAACTAATTAACGTTACTTTCCAATAAGGTACATTATCGTTCAGTTTTTTCCAAGAATAATCTATAATTTTTTGCCACTTATGATGAGCGATGGCTCAATATTTTTCTCAAAAGATGCTCCACAAATTGACCGGCTGGATATTTGATATTATTGATCGTTTAATAATTATAGCCTGTTGTTTAATAAAAATCAAAATACTTTTATAAACAAATAGGTATAATTATTAAATGATCTATAATATCAAATATCCAGCCGGTCAATTTATGGAGCATCTTTTAAGGTAGTCTGTTCACATTAGCTAGTCAAATCAGTGCTAAATTTTTAATCGCGTTTCTACACATTTTGGTAATTTTGCCGATTGTTCTGCAGAGTGGCTTGCTCATCAGCATTAGTTCTTAATATATAAATCCATCCACAGACACGGTTTGAAATAAAAATACCCTGATACATACAAATTTCGGATGAGGTTGTTGTCATCCAGTTTTATATTAGAAAAAACCACAATATTAATGTAGTTATAACGAGCAATAGCTTATGTTGTTTGTTAAAAAATGATTCATTGATTGACCGGACAAATTCTGTATTAGTATTAGTTATTCACAAGTTACAACCATGTGTAAATCTGATGATAGGTTAGAGTAGATAAAAAACGGTTGCAATTTTCTTACAAAGAATACTATAAGAAAATGTCTCCGGTCAATCAATGAAGCATCTTTTAATAAACAAAATGAGCTATCGTTCGTCAAAGTCTGACAAAAATTATGGTTTTTCTAATATAAAACTGGATGACAACAACCTCATCCGACATTTGTATGTATCAGGGTATTTTAATTAAAAACCGTGTCTGTGGATGGATTTATATATTAAGAACTAATGCTGATGAGCAAGCCACTCTGCAGAACAGTCGGCAAAACTACCAAAATGTGTAGAAACGCGATTAAAAATTTAGCACTGATTTGACTAGCTAATGTGAACAGACTACCTTAAGAAAGAGAATGAGCCATCGCTCATCAAAATTGGCAACAAATTATAGATTACTCTTGGAAAAAACTGAACGGAAATATATCCCATCGGAAAGTAATGTTAATCAGTCAATATTTATTCAAATCCGTCACTATTTATTTTTCTCTCGGTTAAATGTACATGCTTCAATCCAAATCAACGCTTCACTACAGCTATTTAATGCATTAAACTTTACTGAAACAATTACAAAAAATTAGCACTGATTTGACTAGTCTGAAACAGTTCAACATCCTTAACGTCACTTTGTTGCTAGCGATAGTTCGCATCTCCTTGAATACTTAACGCTTCACGCTAGCCAAATGAGTTGCTAAATTTGAAAAGCATTTCGACAATTTCTGATGATTTAATGAAATTTTCCGAGGTGTTACTCACGAAGCAGCATAAGTTCTTAATATACAAATACTTTTGCAGCTTTGATATAAAAAGTAAATCGATTGATATCTGCAAAGTCCGATGTCATGTGTTTGCATCGATTTTTTTAACAACGTAAACCGTAATATCAAATGGATTATGACGAGGAATATCTCATTTTGTTTATTGAACGATGCTTTATCGATTGGCCGTCTAGATTTTTTATTGTATTTTTCTTCTTCAATTTAAACGAACCTTCAGGTCCGTTTAAATTGAATCAGGCATACAAATGTCTGTAATGTTTGGACAACTAATACTATTAAAAATCTAAATGGTCAGTCGATAAAGGATCTTCCAATAATCAAACTGAGCTCGTCATAATTCGGTTGTTATTATGATTTAATCTTTTTTTTTAAGTCACAATAAAACATGAAATTGTTCATTTACATATATCAGTCGATTTTCTTTTCGAATTGCGACTGTGGTTGTCCTTATGTATTAAAAAATATTTCTGCTACGTGAGTAACGCTTCGTGTTACGCACGAAGCAGCATAAGTTCTTAATATACAAATACTTTTGCAGCTTTGATATGAAAAGTAAATCGACTGATATCTGCAAAGTCCGATGTCATGTTTTTGCATCGAATTTCTTAACAACGTAAACCGTAATCTCAAATCGATTATGACGAGGAATATCTCATTTTGTTTATTGAACGATGCTTTATCGATTGGCCGTCTAGATTTTTTGTTGTATTTTTCTTCTTCAATTTAAACGGACCTGAAGGTCAGTTTAAATTGAATAAGGCATACAAATGTCTGTAAAGTTTAGACAACTAATACTATTAAAAATCTTAATGGTCAGTCGATAAAGAATCTTCCAATAATCAAACTGAGCTCGTCATAATTCGATTGTTATTATGATTTAATCTTTTTTTTTAAGTCTCACAATAAAACATGAAATTGTTCATTTACATATATCAGTCGATTTTCTATTCGAATTGTGACTGTGGTTGTCCTTATATATTAAAAACTATTTCTGCTACGTGAGTAACGCTTCGTGTTACGCACGAAGCAGCATAAGCTCTGAATATACAAATACTTTTGCAGCTTTGATATAAAAAGTAAATCGATTGATATCTGCAAAGTCCGATGTCATGTTTTTGCATCGAATTTTTTAACAACGTAAACCGTAATATCAAATCGATTATAACGAGGAATATCTCATTTTGTTTATTGAACGATGCTTTATCGATTGGCCGTTTAGATTTTTTGTTGTATTTTTCTTCTTCAATTTAAACGGACCTGAAGGTCAGTTTAAATTGAATCAGGCATACAAATGTCTGTAATGTTTAGACAACTAATACTATTAAAAATCTAAATGGTCAGTCGATAAAGGATCTTCCAATAATCAAACTGAGCTCGTCATAATTCGATTATTATTATGATTTAATCTTTTTTTTAAGTCTCACAATAAAACATGAAATTGTTCATTTACATATATCAGTCGATTTTCTATTCGAATTGCGACTGTGGTTGTCTTTATATATTAAAAACTATTTCTGCTACGTGAGTAACGCTTCGGAGCTATTAATTAACCCACCAGAAATAGTAAAAAAACGTTTTAAGAAATTTAGCACTGATTTGACATTTGAGCTACATATGTTATACTTTTCTTTCCTTTTTTTATTGATATATTTGTTAGCACATAAGATGGGTACAGGGCTGTATTACATCGCACGTGCCATGCTATATTGCCAGCAAACTTTATAGCAGAAATCGTAAGTGCAAATTCAAGATTGTATCTAAAGTTTACATTACTTGAATACTTAATAATATCATGCGGTATCCGAGATGTGGACGCGCATCGGTGCAATAATCGTTAAGTTCATGGTAAAAGGATCAACTTCCTCATTTATTACTTCTATGAACGATTATTACAACGAGATTTTCTATATATGCTATAAATCCGTTATTTGGTATATTTTTTACTTACATTTATCGGAATTAAGAAAGAAAATTAATTGCTTTATTATGATAGCGAGGCTAGTTTATTTGTTCGATTTCGACGTCCATAACTGATTTAATTGATAAGTATAATTACTGTTAATTGCGCGGTATAAAGAAATAAAGCTGTGTATAATATATCAGCTCTATCAATGATCTGCAACAAGGAGATTTTCTGTGATCCGATGAATTCATTGTTTGATTAATTCATTATATTCATACGAGCTTACGAAAAGAGAAAACAGAGTTTATTAACGTTTTAAATGATAACGAGGCAAGTGCAGTTTATTTTTACAACGACATAGGGCTTCCATCTATGATTATTTGATAAGTATAATTACATTTTGTTTATCTCGCTCGCTTAAACAGTAAGCAGAATTATGTTCTTTTTGTAATACACTTTTAAATACAATACATTTGTAGAAAAATCTTGAGTTATTTATTATGGCAATTCCCTTTATAATATCAATCTACGTGACTGAAGACATGGGAAAATCACTGAGACGACTGCAGGTCATGTGGAAACAAAGGCATAAGGAGGGCGAATAGTAAACAACATACATGAATTTATTATGATAAAAAAATTATATACTATCAAATTTATAATCCGCTTAAACAAACATTGCTAACTAACTGACGCCATATCGTCGGCCTCACTTTCCTATTTAATCTACTAAATGACAAGATTGATTCTATGTTCTGAGTTCGCTGATCCGGCTGAGGCAGAGAGTTCGGCAAAACCGTAACTCGGAGATTTTTTTAGGGCCGATCTATCGAGCCAACTACGCTTTTCATAGTTGGCTCGAGAGATATTAGCGGTAAATATGACCGGTAATTTTACCGTATTTTTACCGTAAAAAAAAACGGTACGTGACCGCTTTAAAAATTACCACATTGGTAATAAAATCATATGGTCTGAATCGTGATTTTAAATATCGTCAAAGATACGGTGAATTTATGAAAAAATGTTACGGTAATTTTACCAAAAAATTTGTTACCGCTCATTTCATAAATATATAGACGAAGTTTACCATTTTTTTACGGTAAATTTACCAACAAAATTTGTCACCGTTCAAATATACGAGCAATTTTCGTGACCGTATTTTCACAACACAAAGTTTGTAGAAAAAAAATGACGGTAATATACGGTAAAAGTAACGAAATATTTACGGTCATTTTACCGAAAAAATCTCTAGTTGGCTCCCACGCATCATCAGACTTGGTAATGAATTTGTCGTGGACTTGGGTTTGCTCGATGTTTCGGTACTTATACCCGTGTAGAAAAAAAGAATTTTGTGAAGAATCTCTTAAAGAATCTTAAAAAAAGTCAAGTCACTTGCGAGAAACGCTTCGACCGCTCGCCATCTAGCGGAGTATTGAATATCAGTGTTTCGTACGATGCCACTAGATGGCGAGCGGTCGAAGCGTTTCTCGCAAGTGACTTTTGAAGCCTGAACGTATATAAGACTGCAAATCTGTTCTGAGTTCGACTATACACGAGGTGTTTACCCTTCGTTGACGTACCGAAATGCATTGTCTCGACACCAAGGGAAAGCAACAACAGGTTTTGCTCGATTCCTCTGAAGAATTTCATTAAGATTCTTTCAACGATTTTTCTGTTTAATGGACGGAATCTTTTCACGATTTTCTTAAAGACGCTTTTCAAGATTCTCTCGAAGATTCTTTGCAAGATTCTCAGAACGCTTTCGGATAGAAAGAATGTTGAAAACAATCCTGGAAAGAATCTTGCTCCGGATCCTAAACGTAATTCTTTTCAAGATTCCTTTAAAGATTCTTTCAAGACTTTTTTAAAGATTCTTTTTTTCTACGCTGGTAGCTTTATTCAGAAATGCGTTTCGCAGGGTGTTCGACGCTATTTAGGCAAAGTTTTCGAATTTATCTCCTGTCTCGCTTAAAATTAAAAGAAATTTTTTGTGAATATAAATATCCAAAGAACTTTGTATATCCATCTACTGCGAATATTGCGTGGTTGGTGTTTACCGGCCACACTTTAATTGGGCGTTGTCCGTACTTATCAAATAATGAAATAAATAGATATTTGATTTGATTTGATTTATTCATAGGTACGGGCAAAGCTCAATTACAGTTTAGGGCAGGATGTTACTCTGTCCCTGTATACACTTGGTAGTTGAAAGGATTTGTACATTATAAATCAGCCTTATTTTAACAATAATAGTTTAACATTAGGTGATATCTTTGTACGCCAAGCTGGAAAAAATGGTCCAAAAGAAAGAATAATTAAGGCTAATAATAAAATAACAATAAAAGAGGATAAGTATGATATCATTATTAACATTGAGGAAGGATTAACAGACAAGTATTTGAATCGTGATCTTTTGCAATTAAGATCACTCATTCAACCCGAAGGAAAAACTCCCAAGACCAGTTTTCTGAAACGGGCCAAAGAAATTCCAAAAAAAAATACAGCGAGGTCACATAATCATTACCGAGACGAGAGATTCGCGGAAGCCAGCTATGGAACGTGTAATTTTGGAGGGATCACGTCTAAATATTTTTTACACAAATAACTACGTCAGAATAACTTGGTCAAGTGAACCTTATCATGAATAACTTGTGGCGAAAATGACTTGTGCTTAAATAACTTCTGACTAAAATAACTTGCGACAAAATAATTAGTTGTTTTGTATATTTTGGTTTTTGCTTGTTTTTCTTCTATTGTTGTGTGTATTGGTGTGCAAAAATTAACTTAATAATTAATTTACAAAAATCATTTTTATTTATCAATCTGTTATGTTGCCAAATATATTCTATTGTTAAGACTTTTTTTACACAATAATCTTAATATTCAGAAATCACTTTTATTTATAAACATATTATATTCATAAAATTTTTATTCAAAATAATCTGAACGTACAAAAATCACTTTTATTTATCAATATGTCATTTTGTTAACACTTTTTTTAAAACATTCTTTCATAATTTATTTCTTCATGCTACACTTGTGGGCATTTGTTTTTCTTGAGTTTCTTCATGTATTTATTTTTTTTTCACAATAAGAAATAATCACAATGACAAATTATCACGTGAATCATCCACTTATACTGACTTCTTTAGGTTCCTTAGGGCGTTAGTTAGGTTGGCGTTCGTTTCTTTAGGGAGTTAATTTGTTTGGTATTTTCCTTATATTTGTTCTTTAGGTTCATTAGGTTAGTTGTGGTTCTTTAGGTTGGGATATTTTGTTTGTGTGATATTTTGTCCGTGATATTTTGTCGTGTTATACAACGTCATGGAAGTAATGGTAATTTATATTTGAAATTGTGGTTTATTTTAAGTTTTTTGCCGGTAGTTGTTTTTGTTGTGGTTTTTTTGGTTGGAGTTATTTGTGTATGAAGTTATTCTTGTACGGAGTTTTTTTTGTTCAGGTTGTTTTGACCAGGTTTTTTTGTCGAAAGTTGTTTTTTCGAAGTTATTTAGACATGGACCCGTAATTGGAACGGTGAAATGATATCACGAATATCTCCTGATTCCTGGTTAATCTTTGATCCTCCCTCAATTTTATAAGCGAGCTTAACTCTTGACAGTTCAAGTTAGCGTTTACTATATTGAAAAGGAACGTGAGATCAGCAATCTTCCTTCGAGACTCTAGGGAACGAAGCTCCAAAAAGTTCATTATCGGGGCGTAATCGTGATCAAGGATACTCATAGGTCTTCCTAACCGGAAGGCTGCGAATCTCAAGAATCTGTGTTGCACACGTTCGAAGAACAATTTGAATGATTGTTGATATTTATTGGATTATTAAAAAATTACAATGACCCGCACTATAACATAAAAATCACGGAATAATTTCAATTTTTTATTATTTACCATTTCTCGTTTCAGTATCTCGTCGCGTAGAATCAATCAGAAAGCTCCAATATATTTGGCAAACAAGACTATATGACTAGTTAACACCATCTTTATTGAACTTCAAGGAAGCAATACATTAATCAGCTCTGTTAAATTACGAATAATACACGTCACTGCATTTAGAATGTGACCTTTGGTAATTTTCGAAGTTGCATTAAATCGATGTTAATATTCCGGATATCTTACGACGCCAGAGAAGAGTGAAAATCCGTTTGCGTGAGATTCGTCGATCTTCCCCTTCGCGATAATTGCGTACATGAACGGCCGGTCAATTTTGATCTCATGAGGAAGTATCATGCATCTCATTTGTATCACCATACCTGTAACAGAACAATCGATACTTCTTTCAAAATTTTTATTCCTGCTTATTTTTTTTTACACAAAATATTAAACATTTCTCGTTACGATAAAACTGAGGAAGGTTGTATAAAATAACACTACAGTATTTGTGATGTATTTATTTTATTCATCATTGTAATCGTTTTTATCACATCTTTTTAATTACAATAAACATTGAATCAATGCTTTATTTCGGAAAGATACAAAACGTTTGTTACAGAGTAGGAACATCGTGCATTTCGCATCTAAATTCTATAAAACTGAGGAAGGTTGTATAAAATAACACTACAGTATTGATGGTGTATTATTTTATTCATAGTTGTAATCGTTTTTATCACATCTTTTTAATCATAATAAATATTGAACTCTCGTGAAGAGGTAAAATACATGCTTACTGTCATACAGTTTTGTTCCTATTATAATATCTAATAAATTCATGAAGATGGTATTCGTAACTTTCCGAATTTTAGCTTACCAATTTTAGTTGGGCAGGAAAAATGCAACAGACTGAATATTTCTACATAAATTGTTACAATGTTACCCTTTGATATTGATTTATTTTACAGCATCGACAAGTCTACAGACTGAAAGCCAGCATAAACTGTCTGTCCAGAGTTGTAAATGTCTAATTCTTCTAGAAATATAGTTGATATAATTGGCTTTATGATTACGTTTCTATAAAATTAACATGTGGCGATTATAATATGATGTTTAAACTTTTGAATAGCTGCAAAAAATATTAATTTTTAGTTCAATTTCATGGTAATCTTCTTGAAAAAATGGAGAGGAACAGGTAATGCATTGCGAAAATAATGGAGGGTTATACTCTTCCATTTTCTCCGCATTTTTTCCCAAGACTTGATTGAAAATGAGATTTCTTTTCAGGTATATAAAAGTTCACATATCATTTCATAAAAACTGCAGGCTATTATTGCGAAATCATCGCTGCAAAACGAATTGTACTTTAAACTTTATTTCTTAAAGTAATGGGATTTTACAACACTGTGTCTGTCATTACACTAACTAATTTGTATTTAACTATTTTGTATTTTAATTTTCTAAGATGTCATATGATCAGAATGCCGACTTCATCGCTGATGCATAATTAAACTCAGGAAACAACTCGTTCAGTTTCAGGCTGTATAAAGTTGTTTCATGTTGAGCACAGTGCAGCTCACTTGATGAATTGAGAATCCTACACTCTACAATAAACGAAGATTCCTTTTTCCATATAACTCTGATCCTTGATTATATTTAAATCTAAGCGTACAATAAATATCCAAAATTAAAAAACTTAATTTCTATTAAATATCACTTCTTCAGTTCGTTTTTGCTTCCTCATAGAGGAAGCTTTGTTTTTATGAAAAAAATTTTTTTTCGAGATTTTCATGTCAGGACACTCAGAATGGTCTAAAACGTCGAGAAAAGTGGTTTAGAAAAAATGTCTGTATATGTGTGTGTGCGTATGTGCACAATTTTTTGTTAGCACGATAGCTGTTGCAATTTTTAAGATATCGGGCTCAAATTTGAACCACGAGTAAACTGTCGTTAAACAAGGTATGGGATTGAATTTGGAGTTAATCCATCAAGGTGTTCAAAATTTATGGCATTTTGAATTTTTTGGAGAATGTCAGCTGGGGCTCTAACTCCCGCAATTTTTATGATATCCGGCTCAAACTTGGACCAGAAGTGGACTGATATCAAATAGTGTTTGGGATTAAATTTGGTGTCAATCCGTTAAGGGGTTCACAATTGATGGCATTTTTAAATTTTTTGACATTTTTTGTTCGTGCTCTAACTTTCGCAATTTTTAAGATATCGGGCTCAAATTTGGTCCACAAGTGGACTGTTATTAAATAAAGTTTGGGAGTGAATTTGACGTCAATCCGTTAAGGGGTTTAAAATTTATGGTATTTTGAATTTTTTGTTTGTGCTCTAACTTCCGCAACTTTTAAGATATCGGGCTCAAATTTGGTCCACAAGTAGAGTATAGGTAAACTAAGCATCAGTTCGAATCTGGCGAGAATCTGTCAAGGGGTTCAAAACTAATGCCATTTAAAATTTTTTTAAACGAGGCTACAAAGTAGAACTTTGCAAATTGCTTCCTCATTATTATTGGATTTTTACAAAGCTTCCTCTATGAGGAAGCCAAAATAGATTAACATGCTTCTTCATAGAGGTAGATTTGTAAAAATCCAATAATAATGAGGAAGCAATTTGCAAAGTTCTACTTTGCAGCCTTATTCATTTAAAAAACTAAACATGGACCGACATTCAAAACCGACGATGAAATAAATATTCCTAATTCCGTGGCATTGGAGATATATATTTGAGGTGATTTCCTTGCACCAGAAAATGTCCATTCTGGTTTAGTACACGAACTCCTATTATCAACTCTTATCATCAAAGACCTTCTTCGATATGCTTAGGTATATTAAAAGCAAGTATGAAACATTTCATCATGCATTGCAAATAATTGCATTCGGTTACTTATGTATTTGCATAAGATAGAGCGCAAAAAAAATTTTTGAATAAACGCAGATGCCATAAATTGTTAACCGATTGATCGATTCGCGTCAAATTTGTATTTCTTTTTTCTCTACCTGATATATTTATTTTTTTACAGCCATTCCCTGGACAAAATTTATAATTTTAGATAATGAATAATCGAAAATTTGAGTGGAAAATTGCTGCCAGATAGTCCAGAATTTACTAAAGTTTGGGTACTTACCGATATTGAAAAAAAACAAATTGTCATAAAATTCGAACCACTCAATGCCACCCAGTTTTTTTTTCTGTACGAAAATTCAGCTACTTATATTCATGAATCAAAACGGTATAGTGTGGAAATAGTTAAAAAATAAATAAATAAATAAACACCATAAAATTCGGACTCCTCGGAATTTTAAACATGATTATATGATAGTCAATTTGTGTACCAAATTCGAGCTTGATATCTCAAAAGTTATGAAAGCTAATCGGGTCAACAAGAAAATGGACATACAAACATGCACTCATACACCCACAACAATAAATCAGCGTTTTTTTTATTTACGCGGATACAACAATATTAAGTTATCATTTTTTTATACACACTTGTCAATCAGGCGTTACTAATAACCATACGTGCTGACTTTAGTAATCAGTTATGTATTAATTCGTGTAATATCCTGCAATGCTATTACAGTTCCTATGAAGCGGGATATATTTATTTATTTAAAACAATTAAAAAATAATGTTCACAGTATTTGTCAGAGTAATTTTTACAATTACATAATGCAGAGATCTAATTCAGATACATCAATAAATGGCTCAGTTTATAATTGTAATTACGTTTCTTAGATTAGAAATACAAAACGAGGTACAAAATTTGCAAATTTAACTTACAACAAACTGATCGTTTTATCGATAAACTTTAGCATTTAACGCTTCGTAAATTCAAATATGCATCGATTGGTTTGAGTTTGAATATTCGTCGCAGTCTTAGTTGACAAAATGACTTATCCTTTGCCCTTTTTTTCTGGAACCCCAGTAGAAAATTTGCAAATATCTCTCTATATTATAAAAAGATCTCGCCAAGAATCGAAGGACTTAGAAACATTCAGCTCAAACCAGCGTAAGGAGGGGGGGGGGGTCTGACGGGGTGGAGGGGTTTCTGACGGGTTGAATGACGGGGTTTCTGACGGGGTGGAGGGGGTTTCTCAGGGGTTAAGTGACGGGGTTACTGACGGGGTGGAGGGTTCGTGAGGGGTTGAGTGACGGGGTTTCTGACAGGGTGGGGAGGATTCTGAGGGGTTGAGTGACGGAGTTTCTGACGGAGTGGGGGGGGGGGGGGGGGTTGTGAGGGGTTGAGTGACGGGGTTTCTGACAGGGTGGGGAGGATTCTGAGGGGTTGAGTGACGGAGTTTCTGACGGAGGGGGGGGGGGTGTGAGGGGTTGAGTGACGGGGTTTCTGACGGAACGGGGGGGGGGGGGGTCTGAGGGTTGAGTGACGGGGTTTTTGGCGGAGAGGGGGGGTTCTGAGGGGTTGAGTGACGGAGTTTCTGACGGAGTGGGGGTGTTTGTGAGGGGTTGAGTGGTGGGGTTTCCGACGGGGTGAGGGGGGTCGAGTGACGGGTCGGGGGGGGGGGGGGGGTTCCGAGAGGTTTCTGACGGGGTTTCACATTCAAATTTCAAAAATTTTCACAAGCCCGGATTGGGGGGAGATTGCGAGCGCGCGAGCCACAATAAAATCCTAGTATATATATACACTAGTCGTTTATTACATGTCAAAAATATTTGAAAACAAATACGATATTTTTAATTATAAAAAATATTAAAAAATTTAATTAATCAAAAAACGAGTCTGCCGATCGTTTTTCATTGATGCTTCGAAACCATAGTAGGGTTGAAGAGGGATCCTTCGAAGAGTGCGACCTTATTCTGATGTGATTTCATAACGATAACAAATCGGGCTGGCCTGTTAACGTTGAAATCGATGGGATCTTCTATCTCTACTGCCATTTCCGTGATGAAAATCGCAGCTGAAAAATATTAAAGGCGGAACAAGTGATAAGGAAAATATATTTGAAATTTCGCAGGTATTAACAAAAAAATGACGATTGCAGATGCGTGATTTTTTAACAGGAAGGACAATGACTAAATTTCATTCCGCGCACATATATTACAATTATTATTTCTAATAATCATACGTCGTCTCCTTTATAATTAGTTAAATAATCCTCCAAGTAATATCCTGCAGTGTTGCTGTTGATTTGCAACACAACATTAACTGGATGCATTTAATTAATCAAGACAAATTAAAAATAAAGTTGGCAAAAAGTCGATTGTGTGGCAAGGATGAATCCAAGTACTTTTTTTTTTACGGTGACTGCAAACGAGCGGTGAATATCTCGGTAGATTTGGCAAAGATTATGATGTGAGCGGGTCTGTCAACGGCAAATTTGATCGGTGGTAAAATTGGAGCCGGTCGTCTTCGCAACTTGACAATCGAACCTGTAAAAAAGTATTATCATAGTACTAGCGCAGTGACAGTCATAGAAGAGAAGAAAATGTATGCTAGATTTTGCATTACAATAGAGTGTTAACCAATGATAAAGAACACCGAATTAATTAAGCACTGCATTGAGAAATCGGATGGAAAGGAATTTTGGATTTAATCAACTCAATTGTTGTAATGGTGAATATATTATTTTATTTGTATTTAATTAGTATGAAGATAAAATATAATTCGTTTATAATGTTGAATTCGGTATTGCAAGAATAATGGATTTTACTCTTGAACAGGGTTTACGGTGATCGCACTGAAAAGTGGTACTCCGAATTCAGTGCCAATTACGCTGACGAAGGGCCGATCTACAACGAATTCGACGACCGGTAATGGCTTCGACGGACCGCCTCCAATCCTGTTTTGAAATTCAGAATCTGAAAAAAGTACTATTTTATTTTAGTGTTCATAAATGTATGCATGCAATTTATTTGAAAGAATAAAATACAGTATCATTACTTTGACTGTATCAATCTAAATTATAAGTATGTAATTTAATCAAAATTACAAGTATGTCATTTAATCAAAATTGCAAGTATGTAATTTAATCAAAATTACAAGTATGTAATTTAATCAAAATTACAAGTATGTAATTTAATCAAAATTACAAGTATGTAATTTAATCTAAATTACAAGTATGTAATTTAATCTAAATGACAAGTATGTAATTTAATCTAAATTACAAGTATGTAATTTAATCTAAATTACAAGTATGTAATTTAATGTAAATTACAAGTATGTAATTTAATCCAAATTACAAGTATGTCATTTAATCCAAATTACAAGTATGTCATTTAATCCAAATTACAAGTATGTCATTTAATCCAAATTACAAGTATGTAATTTAATCCAAATTACAAGTATGTAATTTAATCAAAATTACAAGTATGTAATTTAATCAAAATTACAAGTATGTAATTTAATCAAAATTACAAGTATGTAATTTAATCAAAATTACAAGTATGTAATTTAATCAAAATTACAAGTACGTAATTTAATCAAAATTACAAGTATGTAATTTAATCAAAATTACAAGTACGTAATTTAATCAAAATTACATGTATGTAATTTAATCAAAATTACAAGTATGTAATTTAATCAAAATTACAAGTATGTAATTTAATCAAAATTACAAGTACGTAATTTAATCAAAATTACATGTATGTAATTTAATCAAAATTACATGTATGTAATTTAATCAAAATTACAAGTATGTAATTTAATCAAAATTACAAGTATGTAATTTAATCAAAATTACAAGTATGTAATTTAATCAAAATTACAAGTATGTAATTTAATCAAAATTACAAGTATGTAATTTAATCAAAATTACAAGTATGTAATTTAATCTAAATTACAAGTATGTAATTTAATCTAAATTACAAGTATGTAATTTAATCAAAATTACAAGTATGTAATTTAATCTAAATTACAAGTATGTGATTTAATCTAAATTACAAGTATGTAATTTAATCAAAATTACAAGTATGTAATTTAATCAAAATTACATACTTGTAATTTAATCAAAATTACAAGTATGTAATTTAATCAAAATTACAAGTATGTAATTTAATCAAAATTACAAGTATGTAATTTAATCAAAATTACAAGTATGCAATTTAATCAAAATTACAAGTATGTAATTTAATCATGTTGAAACTAATGAGGCCGTGATGAATTAAATAAAGTTTATTACGATGTTACAAGAACGTTATCCGGTAAACATTTTCAATCAACTGAACTATTTCTTTTTCTTCTCTTTTCAATAATAACAGTTGTCTTAGCAACCGACAAAACAAAGTAGAACCGTTGGGCGAAGCTCGACATGTTAAACATTCGAATGTTCAACACTTCCCCTTAACGTGTAGGCTGAGTATGATCTTGAATTAAATTATCTTCATTCCGAGAATCGTCATACATTTTTGAAGCTTGACTTTTGAAATGCTCTTTGTCAATGCATCAGCAGGCATTTCTTCAGTTGGCATATATTCGACATTGATCAGATTTTTCTCAATAGCCTCTCGAACGAAATGGTGTCGAACGTCAATATGTTTTGTTCGAGAGTGGAACACAGGATTTTCTGAAAGCTTCAGGGCACCAATATTGTCATTGTAAATTTTAACATTTGCCTTGCTATCGAAACCCAATTCAATTAGGAACTTTCGTAGATACATGGCTTCTTTTGTCGACTCAGAAATGCTCATGTATTCGGCCTCTGTTGATGAGAGAGCCACTGTTTTCTGTTTGCGCGATTCCCAGCTGATGATTCCAGAGCTCAAGAGGAAAGCATATCCCGTATACGAGTGACGGTCAATTGGACAATTCCCCCAGTCGGCATCGGCAAATCCTGAGAGACATCTGTTGCTTTTTGAATATTCGATTCCAAGATTGATGGTTCCTTGGAGATAGCGAAGTACTCTTTTCGCCGCTTTCCAATGGACCTCCTCGTGGCAGCTCGAAAATTGACTCAATACACTCGTCGCATGTGCAATATCTGGCCGTGTAGCAACTGCTAAATACATAAGCGACCCGATTAACTCTCGATAAGGAGTATCTTTTGATTCATGTTTTTCTTTCGCACGGATTAGCTTTATCCCAGTTTCCAGTGGAGTAGAAACTGGCTTACAATTCTCCATTCCGAATCGTTTTAGTACGTCCAGAATGTAACCCCGTTGTGACATTACGATTCGCCCCGGAGTTTGTTGAAATTCAATTCCTAAGCAGTACTTAATTTTGCCTAGATCTCTTACTTCAAATTCCTTCTTCAAGTTCTTTTTCAGAGCTTCAATCTTGGTTCGACTCTTAGAAACGATTATTATGTCATCTACGTAAATTGATACCATCAACATGTCTTCCCCTTGATCTTTGTAATATACGCAAGGATCCGCCGTTGACTGTGACAGTTTTAGTTTTTGCATTGTTTCATTGATTCTTTTATGCCATTGTCTTCCCGCTTGCTTCAACCCGTATAAAGATTTTTGTAGACGACATACCGTACCTTCACTCTTCAGCTCTTTCAACATTTTTGTACATAGTGTATAGATCTTACTATCATGATCCTCTTTAGATAGTATTCTAGATATCATTTCCTCCAGCATCTTCGGGGTTTCCATATAGATTTCTTCATCTACATCGGCATTTAGATAGGCGGTAACAATGTCAAGCTGGTGAACTTCCATCTCTTGATCAACAGCAAGAGCCATTAGCGTACGAATTGATCCTAGTCGGGCTACCGGTGCATAAGTCTCGTGGAAATCTACACCGGGCATTTGAGTAAATCCCTGCGCCACAATTCTAGCCTTTCTGCGTTCCAAATTTCCATCCGGCTTGTACTTATTTCGTAGAATGATTCGGGATCCAACGATTTCCCTGTCTTTTGGACGTTCGACAATGCGCCAAGTCTCGTTGAGTATCAAGGATTTTACCTCTTTCTCGATTGCTTCTTTCCATTCATTGACTTCTGGACTTGCGATTGCCTCCTTCAATGGAATTTCAGCTAAATTTGCCATTGGTTCGTCAGACTCTATTTCTTCTGCATCTCCCGCGTTGATCATGTTATATATTTTTCTAGGTCTTCCTCTTCTACCAGTCCTGGCGATTCTGGGGGCACCTGGACCTCTTCGTTGTGTTCCCTCGATGATTCGTACCGGGTTTTCTTCAGCAGATAAATATCGTTCCTCTGACGATGTTGAGGTATCTTCTGAGTTATCCTCTTGTTCGCAGTTTACATCGTCGTCAACATTATTTATTTCATGCCGGTCATTCTCTTCATCTCTCGTTTCTTCCCATAATATCTCAATATTTGGAGTGTCATTGGCTTGATTCAATCTTAAATTCTCGTTTTCTGTAACTTGGTGATCATCTCCAGATAGTGGGTTCTTGATTTGATTTAGTTTGTCGCTTTTATCGAGAAATTTCACGTCACGGGCTATTTCGATTTTATTTTCATCAGCGATCCAGATTCGATAAGCTTTAGACTCTTCTGAATAGCCTACCATGATCCCTTCTCTCGATCGAGCCTTGAATTTTCGCTGTCCAGCACTTTTATTTAAGCAATATACTTTACTTCCGAAAGTTCGCAGATGACTCACATTTGCCGTTTTCCCTGTAAATAGTTTAAAAGGTGTTGTGTTTTCAATACTTCGAGAAGTACATCGATTCCTTATATATGTGGCCGTAGCCACTGCTTCAGCCCAAAAACACGCGGGCAATTCTGATTGAAGTAGTAAGCATGTTGCCATTTCCTCGAGTGTGCGATTTTTACGTTCGGCGATACCATTTTGTTCTGGGGTATAGGTCACAGTGAGGCGTCTTTTTATACCGTTTTCGATCAGGAATGCATTGAATTCATTATTTCTGTACTCCGTACCGTTATCTGACTGTAGACATTTAATTTTTCGACCCGTTTGTTTTTCTACCATGACTTTGTAATCTTTAAAAGCCTGGAAAACGTCACTCTTTTTCTTCAGGAATCTTGTCTCACACCACCTAGAACAGTCGTCGATAAATGTTACAAAATATCGAGCTTTACCTCGCGATTCCGTGGGCATTGGACCACAAACGTCGGTGTGAATAAGGTCAAGTAATTCCGTTTTTCTATGTGATTCTTTAGGTAATGGAGTGCGCGTTTGTTTTCCTCGCAAACAGATTTCGCATGAAGACCATTTTTCATTGTCGAAAACAATACCTTCCACGAGTTTTTCACGTTTCATCTTACGTAGGTCACGTTCATTAAGATGTCCGAGGCGTTCATGCCATTCTTGCATTTGCGATGATTCACCTGATGCAATTTCTACATTTCTACACTCAGGTGTAGTTCTCGGCATAATATAGTATAGGCCGTCCATTCTTTTTGCTTCCATCTTCGTATTACCCCACTTATCTGTGACTGATGCTGAATCCCGTTTGAAGGTTATTGTATATCCTTTGTCTGCGATTTTTCCGACAGACATTAGATTTGTTCTTAAATCCGGCACATGAAGGGTGTTCGATAGATTTATTATTTTTCCTTCATTTCCAACTTTCGTTGTGAGTTTAGCGACACCTTTCCCCGCTATTTTCGTAGAATCGTTACTTGCCAAATTCAAATCCTGATGCTCTGAGGGTTGTAGATTATCTATTAACTCCTTTTCCTTACAGAAGTGAGCCGTACTTCCACTATCGAGACACCACTTGTTTTCGTAGTTCAAACCTTCAGCCATGAGCGCTGTTATTTCTTCGACCTTCCCACTTGTGGTGGATGCGTAAAATCCAACCTCTTCTGCATTTCCGGCTGTTTCTTCAGGTTTGTTCGCGTAACAGTCCTTTGCCTTATGGCCTACTCTCCCACAGCGATGGCATTGAAACTTAAATTGACCTGAATTTCCTTGATTCCCAGATTCTTCTTTTCCGTTTTTCCATTTGTTTGATCTATTTCGATTAAACTTAAAATTTCTGTTGGCGTATAAGGCATTTTGATCGTTTTCATTCGATTTCCGTTTTCTCACTTCGCTTTCTTCCATGATTTTAATCTTCATAGCTTCTGGATCTAGAAGTGTAGGTTGCGATTCAATCGCGCAACGGAAATTTTCGTAACTTTCCGGAAGACTGTATAACAGTGTTATCGCCAATTGATCCTTATCAATTTTCATGTCCATTGCTGTGAGTTTGCTGACTATATCAAAGAAATCGGTCAGATGTTGATGGACATCTTCTCCTTCAATCATTCGTTTAAGATGTAATTGTTTTAATAGGGATGATTTCTTTGCTGGTCCTCGTGATGCATATATAGACTCTAGCTTTAACCAAATTTCGCGAGATGTTTGGAGCGATCCTACTTCTTTTATAATCCCCGTGCTCATTGATAATATTAGGTCCGCCCTAGCCTTTTTGTCCTCCTTTTTCCAATTAGCCAATGCGATTCTTGATGCAGCATCGCCTTCCGTGACTTCCGGTTTCGATTTATCCCCTGTCACGTACTCCCAGAGGTCAAACCTATCCAATAGAGCTTCCGCCTGTATTCTCCAGGTGTCATAATTTTCTTTCGTTAACGTTTCCAATTTTACGTGGCTCGTACTCATAATTCTTCGTTCGTTTGTGTAGGACACACGAATGTTTTATTGTTCCAAATTTTACACGTCTCACGTTTTATTCGTTTATTTAATAATTCACATAGCCTGGGCCCATAACCAGTTGAAACTAATGAGGCCGTGATGAATTAAATAAAGTTTATTACGATGTTACAAGAACGTTATCCGGTAAACATTTTCAATCAACTGAACTATTTCTTTTTCTTCTCTTTTCAATAATAACAGTTGTCTTAGCAACCGACAAAACAAAGTAGAACCGTTGGGCGAAGCTCGACATGTTAAACATTCGAATGTTCAACAAATCAAAATTACAAGTATGTAATTTAATCAAAATTACAAGTATGTAATTTAATCAAAATTACAAGTATGTAATTTAATCAAAATTACAAGTATGTAATTTAATCCAAATTACAAGTATGTAATTTAATCAAAATTACAAGTATGTAATTTAATCAAAATTACAAGTATGTAATTTAATCAAAATTACAAGCATGTAATTTAATCTAAATTACAAGTATGTAATTTAATCCAAATTACAAGTATGTAATTTAATCCAAATTACAAGTATGTAATTTAATCCAAATTACAAGTATGTAATTTAACCAAAATTACAAGTATGTAATTTAATCAAAATTACAAGTATGTAATTTGATCTAAATTACAAGTATGTAATTTAATCAAAATTACAAGTATGTAATTTAATCAAAATTACAAGTATGTAATTTAATCAAAATTGCAAGTATGTAATTTGATCTAAATTACAAGTATGTAATTTAATCTAAATTACAAGTATGTAATTTGATCTAAATTACAAGTATGTAATTTGATCTAAATTACAAGTATGTAATGTGATCTAAATTACAAGTATGTGATTTAATCTAAATTACAAGTATGCAATTTAATCTAAATTACAAGTATGTAATTTAATCTAAATTAGAAGTATGTGATTTAATCTAAATTAGAAGTATGTAATTTAATCTAAATTACAAATATGTAATTTAATCTAAATTACAAGTATGTAATTTAATCAAAATTACAAGTATGTAATTTAATCAAAATTACAAGTATGTAATTTAATCAAAATTACAAGTATGGAATTTAATAAAAATTACAAGTATGGAATTTAATAAAAATTACAAGTATGTAATTTAATAAAAATTACAAGTATGTAATTTAATAAAAATTACAAGTATGTAATTTAATAAAAATTACAAGTACGTAATTTAATCAAAATTACAAGTATGTAATTTAATCAAAATTACACGTACGTAATTTAATCAAAATTACAAGTATGTAATTTAATCGAAATTACAAGTATGTAATTTAATCAAAATTACAAGTATGTAATTTAATCTAAATTACAATTATGTAATTTAGATTGATACACAGTAACGTAGTAACATTACGTTTAAAAAATTTGGAATGTTAACTTAACAATTATGATGCTCACAATTTTCACGCAGCCCCGATAATATATCCAATATTTTGACACAACTCTGTAAACTCAAACTAGTGTGCAAAGCGAATTAACACAGTGAAAGCTTAATACACTCCCACACTCACACGCACACTTAAATCATAGAGCATTTGTTAGGTAAACAAAATGTAAAAATTTTCAAATGAAAATATTTAGTTTAAATAATTATAAATCATATTTGTTTATAGTTGTAATTAAAAATGACTTACCCCATTGTGAATATAATTGTGATCGCACGACGAATATTCACGACGAATATTACCTTGACATATTGCTGAATCACATTTTTTACATTAATTTTTTTATACGTTCGAGTATCCTTATTCTAATCAATTACATTTTAATTCATAATCATTGTGAGAAATATATATCCATCATTACGTTCCAGTCTTATTTTAAGAGATTTATACAAACAAGTATACTGTTAAAAAG
Organism: Ephialtes manifestator; assembly: GCA_963970395.1. Lineage (NCBI taxonomy): Eukaryota > Metazoa > Arthropoda > Insecta > Hymenoptera > Ichneumonidae > Ephialtes > Ephialtes manifestator. The sequence goes on from OZ019980.1 coordinate 20,912,447, forward strand.
ATTCCTTTTAAAATTTAAAAAATGCAAGAATATTACCTTATTGTTATATTGAAAATAATTTTTAAAAATTAAATATTCACTTAGACAATTATTTGAAATTCACAGTACAAAGTATGAATATATTGACATTTTTGTTGGAAATTTTATTAAAAAATTAATTTACCCCAGTAAATTAAATTTTCAACAGCGATTGAAACATATTAATTTCAGAATGCAAAAAATGGAATTTAATAAATAATAATTAATATTATCTTCTACCCATACAATATTAGAAATACTAACAGCTCTGACTGCAATTTAATAATGTGTAAAAAAACAAAAAATAAAAAATTCTGTCCAATAAATTTCTTGAATTACTAATTAATATTATTACATCGCAAGGTCTAAATTCAATAAAAGAATTTTAAAAATTCGATTGATGATTTTTATTATCGATGATGATATCGCAATTAAATTCAAATCAAAGCATATTAATATTACAAAAGGTTTTAAGTTTAAAATGTACCAGTAAACACTATAGTGTAAACATTCCATCCAATAAATGTCTTGTACTAGTACAACTTTTAATATACAGATCTATTAAATTTTTATGTTGTCTACGTAAATTCTAATAGGCAAATATTGAATTTTAGACAAAACTCTTAATTTTCCACTGCAATGTATATGAATTCTAATTTAATATACTTGATTTCTATATTTCATATAATTTTGTATGTTAAACGTGTTGTAAAGTTCATAACATTTTTAACAGTGTACGTTCGATCGATATTAATCTCTGTTTGATGTCTCTATTTTTTTAAACCATTAACTTTACCTATATTAATCAGCGTTAAATTACGTAATTTGTAAATATAACATAAATCACAAGTAAAAAAATCATTGCGGTGTATTCTATTTTCACTTGAAACAGAGCATTTGTTTATAATATTGTGATACAATAAAAACAAATCTCTATATTATGAATTCTACAGTTAAAAAAAGGGTTGCAATTTTAATAATTGATATATCACAAAAATAATGTCCCAACAACATTAACGAAGTTTCTAAGCAATTATCGGTTCGTACAGCAATCCTTTGAAGAGTGTGACGCTATTTTGATGCTGTTTTGTAATGATAATAAAGTGGGCTGGCCTATTAACGTTGAAATCAATGGGACTGTGGTCTGGATTGATATCAATACTGTCCAGTACGATTTGCAGACCTGGAAAAAAAAATCGGACATCATAAAATTTATTTAACATTTTGCTGTAGCATATAAACGAAAAATTTAATTGATGCGTATAATCTTCACAGAGATTTAGGAAACAACGGCTCAGCTTTTTGAGCACGATTATATTTAACTTCCGCGTTTTTGCTGCCCTGGTTTAACCGATATTTTAACTTATTATTTTAGATATTTAACTGATAGATGAGTTTAACCGTTTTTTTTTTATTCCAATTAATTTTATTTGGTGATTTAATACATTTGACCGTTTTTTTTAAAGTCGGTTAAAATTTGTGGCTCATAGGATCAATCGACACTTATAGTTTTTCCGTTAAAAAATCGGTTGACGAATTTTTTAACGGAAAAGTGAGCGGGGATTTTTTTCTGCTATAGTTAGTAATATTTTTTTATGGTTAATTATTAAATTGTACAAGACTGGAATGACGCTAGTTTTGTATGCTGCCTGTTTTTAATGGTAGCCCGAGTAGAAAAAAAGAATCTTGCGAAGAATTTTTTAAAGAAACTTAAAAACAAGTCTTGAAAGAATCTTTAAAGGAATCTTTAAAAGAATCACATATAGGATCCGGAGCAAGATTCTTTCCAGGATTCTTTTCAAGATCCGAAGAAACGCTTCGACCGCTCGCCATCTAGTGGCATTGTACGAAACACTGATATTCAATACTCCGCTAGATGGCGAGCGGTCGAAGCGTTTCTCGCAAGTGACTTGAAGTACCGAAGTGTACTGTCTCGACACCAAGGGAAAGCAACAACAGGTTTCGCTCGATTCCTCTGAAGAATTTCATTATGATTCTTTCAACGATTTTTCGGTTTAATGGACGGAATCTTTTCACGATTCTCTTAAAGACGCTTTTCAAGATTCTTTCGAAGATTCTTTGAAAGATTCTCAGAACGCTTTCGGATAGAAAGAATCTTGAAAAGAATCCTGGAAAGAATCTTGCTCCGGATCCTATACGTGATTCTTTTCAAGATTCCTTTAAACATTCTTTCGAAGATTCTTTCAAGACTTTTTTAAGATTCTTTAAAATATTCTTTCGAAGATTCTTTCAAGACTTTTTTAAGATTCTTTAAAAGATTCTTTTCACAAATTATTAGGAAAAAATTAATGTTAACCTAAGAGATTCGATGGCGAAGTAAAGAAGGATCCAAACACTTTTTTCAAGGCGACTGCAAACGAGCAACAAATATCTCGGTGGCTCTGGTTACGATTATAATCCGGGCCGGTCTGTCTACTGCAAAATGAACCGGTCGTGGTTTGATAGATGGTGTTAGGAGCCCGATACCTATACCTATGAAAAATAGGTGCCACATAGTGGTGTATTAGTACACTGTTAAAAATGCTTGTGAATTCACATTACCGGAAATTTGATTCGTAAGCTCATGTATTAAATTTAATACCCGAGTGTATTAAAATTACAAATTTTTATATTAAATATCCTGATTTTAATAGAATTCAGTAAAAACAACTGTATTTTTAACATTTCACTCGCATGTTAAATTTAATATATCAATTTATGTAAAAGAGCTTCCTTACACTGCAAAAATATTTAGAAAATTAATATACAGTTATAGGAAGTTTTCATGCATAAACCGGTATATTCCCAGATAGACACATGCCGGCACCGTGTCGTCACCGTGCCGTCATGTACGACCGAATATGACGGCACCGTGCAGTCACGCAGTGCGTTCAAAATTTTTCAATATGGCACGCCATGTCGTCACCGTGCCATCACGGCGTGTTGTCACGGTGACGGCATGACGTGCTGTCACGGTGACGGTATGGCGTGCCATATCGAAAAATTTTGATCGCACGGCATGACTGCACGGTGACGGCATGGTGACGGCATGACGTGCCATATCGAAAAATTTTGAACGCACGGCGTAACTGCACGGTGACGGCATAGTGACAGCATGGCGTGCCATATCGAAAAATTTTGAACGCACGGCATGACTGCACGGTGACGGCATGGTGACGGCGTGACGTGCCATATCGAAAAATTTCGAACGCACGGCACAAATAACTGCACGGTGACGGCATGGTGACAGCATGGCGTGCCATATCGAAAAATTTTGATCGCACGGCATGACTACACGGTGACGGCATGGTGACGGCATGACGTGCCATATCGAAAAATTTTGAACGCACGGCATGACTGCACGGTGACGGCATGGTGACGGCATGACGTGCCATATCGAAAAATTTCGAACGCACGGCACAAATAACTGCACGGTGACGGCATGGTGACAGCATGGCGTGCCATATCGAAAAATTTTGATCGCACGGCATAACTGCACGGTGACGGCATGGTGACAGCATGGCGTGCCATATCGAAAAAATTTGAACGCACGGCGTGACTGCACGGTGACTGCATGGTGAAGCCAAGCCCAAAAAAAAGCACGTTTGTCTATCTGGGTTAAATATAATCCACAATGTTTATGCATAAACTAGAATATTAATGTACGGTACAGACCATTCACTAATTTACTTAAATTTTTCTGGAAAAGTACATGAATTTTATACCATAAATTGTATATCAAATTTCGATTACGAGTTTATGCATAAAAACTTCCAGTCTTTTCTAACAATGCAATCAAATCAAATACGTTTAATCAATCAGTCACCACTTTTAATAATTAATAACCATTAGGAAGGTACGTTTAATCAATCAAATCAAATTCATTTGTAGTTTATGACTTGTGTTTATTGGTAATTAGCATTAAGACAAGTAATACGCGTTTACTAAACGCTGGGTTTGGTAGGGAAAGGAGACTACATTTTACTCTTGGGCAGGATTAAAAATTATCCCACTGAAGAGGGATATTCCGCTAAAAGTCGTCGCAATTACGACGCCAAATGGATGATCTACGGCGATATCGACTTTGGGTAGATAATCATCGTCACTGCCAAACCTGTTGTCGAGTTCCGATTCTGAAAAAACAAAGTTTGATTTTTTACAATGGACATTAACATGTTATTCACAAGAAGGGAAAAAAAAGTACTGGTGATGCTCCGGCATTACTAATATCCACCAGATAGTACTTTACCTTTCAAGAAAATAGAAAAATATCTCTAGTGATGAAAAACGATTGGCAATTGCTATAACGTTTGAAATCTTTGAAATATTCACTCGACAATTACAAATCACACAATCATCACTCTGAAAACTCTGCAAACTCGAAAGTGCGTTAAGCGAACACAGTGAAAGCTCAAAACACACGCACATATACACACGCGGTTACATCGTAGATAATTTGGGAAACTTTTGTAAATTACAATAGAACAAAAAACAAACAAAAAGTGCATGATGGTTTACCTTTATTTGATTTCACTGAAGCGTCCGGAGAAGATGACTAATCCTTCGTTTTTGACTTTGGAACGTTTTACGATCGCATAGAAGAATGGATGATCGGCACGGAATCGGATGCTCAATGGAGCCGAATACGAAACGGATACAAGACCTGAGCAAATAATGTATGGCACAATTTTGTAAACGGGATGAAAAATTGTGAACATTGGCGCAGGGAATCTGTTTGAATGAAGATCCTGCACGGAGAGAAAACTTTTGTTGCATCAACAAATCAGTTGCTAATTTAGTGACAGCAAAGCCTTATTTATTAGCCTAACAAAAATTATTTGCCAGGGTTGACAAAAAATTTGCTAGACCGTCAAAATAATTTGCTAGGCCAGCAAAAAGATTTGCTGGGCCAGCAAAATTATTTGTTAGGCCAACAAATAAAGTTTGCTGTCACTATGCTAGCAAATGATTTTTCTCCGTGTGTTTACGTACACGTGTTTTCCATTTTTTTAAATTTGTCATATTCGCAGTAAAATAGCGATATTTATTAGTGCGAAATGGCAATTTTGGTAGACTATTTATTTAACATCTTGTGAAATAAAATTTCGTACGATACACGTGCGATAAACACTTTCATAATTCGTGTAATCGCAACACTCGTCAGAAAAAAGTTTACCGCACTAGTATTGTAATAGTATATTACGATACGAGTGCGATCAAACTTTTTCTGACGAGTGTCAGTGTTGCAATCACATGAGTTCAGAAAAAGTTTTTCGCATGAGTTACGTAGACAACTTTATGCCACTAGTGCGAGAAGTGCGATTTCTCGCACGCAAAGCGAAGCGAGGCGTGTGAGAAGTACGCATTTCTCGCACGGAGTGGCATAAAGTACTATTTTATGCCTTAGCGGGCTTTTCTTTCTTGTTTCTTTTTTTTTCAACTGGTATAATTAAACTGAGCGACGTATCATAAAAGCTGTCTTGTCAAAGATCTAAGACCTCTATTTTGTTTAATTATGTAGTATTTAAACAAAATTTATTTATGAGATCATAATAACAACAAAAATCTTCACAAACAGCATGTATTTGAAAATATTTTAGAAAAATACAATATGAAGATATTTTCAATCTTGTAAATAGTAGAGATAAAGCAGATAAAAAAAATTGAAATGATAAAAAACCGGTTCGATTAAAGTAGAGCCCAGAAAAAAAGAAAGTGTAAGAGAAAAGAAGCATTTTTCTATCTGTAAGATCCTAGGCAATCCTGTAAAATGACCGTTTTATAGGAACTTTTATGATGTAGAAATAAAATAAAGAGAGCAAAATAATGTCAAGCGTTTTGTTCCAGAGTTAATTGTGGGAGATTATTGCCCGGCATATTTTAATCTCTGGCATAATATTGTCCTTGGAATATGATAGTTTTTGAAGAACGTATCACAATCACGTATAGGAATGGATGATCCACCTTCAAATCAAGGGGTGGAATATAGGAAGCCAGCGTTATGGTGATTCCTGCAAAAAAAAAATCAAATCATATTTCCATGGGCTCTAAATATATTGTTTTGCGTCCTCCCCTCAGAAAAGGTTACTTTTCGCAAGCTGTCACTTGCAAAAAGAAAACCAAATATTTCCAAAGTCGTACTGAAGATTTTCGTTCATTACTCGAGAGAAAACCTTTTTATTTTAAAAAAAGTTCCCTGTGCTGAAATTTATTTTTTACTTGTAAAATATTTCAATAATACGATCAAGTTCAGGGTAATACACTGAATTTGGTATTAAGTAATGATCGAATAAAATGCATTGATGGAAATGATTGCCAAGTTCCTCCACAAGATTGATGATGATGATTATAATATTAGAGAGATGTTAGCTCAACGATTGTGGACTGGAAGACTATGTTTAGAGAGACATTGCGATTAACGTAATATCTAGTTTTTTTTTACCAGAACCCTATCGACGATAAATTAAATCGATTATAGAGATCCTGAATATGCGAGTTGCCTCTTTTTAGAAAAATAATTTATTCCCTGAACGTTTGACGTTTAATTCAACAATGATTGAAACATAATGTGAATTAAAGCTCCAAGAGTATTTTTACGTGTTTTTCGATATTTGAGATCTGCTAAAGTATCGTTTTATAAGTAGTTTTACAATCTGCAAAAAACATCAAATTTCAATAGACTCTAAAAATAATGTTTTCAGTCCTCCGTACAGAAAAATGTTCTTTTCGCAATCTGTCGCTTCCGAAAACTACACGATTTCAACGTCGTACTGAAAAATTTCGTTCAACACTGGGGAGAATTTTTTTTTAACTCGTGTGACAAACTGACACTTGCTAAAAAAAAATCCTAGTCGTGAAACGTACTATTTCTTACTCGTATTAATATGTTTAAAAACTATCTATCTAGTCCAGAGTCATTCACTGGATTTGGGTCTTAATCATCGAATAACATGCCTTGATGGAAATTATTGCCAAGTTCCTCTATAAGATTATTGATGACGATGATGATGATGATGATGATTATAGTATTGGTGAGAGCTCAACGACTGTGGACTGAAAGAGATTGACGTAATATCTAGTTTTTTTTTATGAAAGCCCTATCGAGGGAAAATTAAATCGATGATAGATGTCCTTAATACGCGAGTTGCCTCTTTCTAGAAAAATAATTTATTCCCTGGTCGTTTGACGTCCAATTGAACAACGAGTGAAATATTATGTAAATCAAAGCTCCAAGAGTATTTTTATGTATTTTTCTGTATTTGAGATCTGGCGCCTGTTAAAGTATCATTTTATAAGGAGTTTTACAATTGAGAAGAGAAAAGACCAAAATAATTAATCTCTGGGATAATAGTGTCCCTGGAATAAAACAGCTTTCGGAAAACGCGTCGCAATCACGTATAGGAACGGATGATCCACCCTCAGTTCAAGGGGCGGCTGGTAGAAAATCATCGCACTGGCAGCTACTGCAATTAATGCTGCAAAAAAGATCAAATTTCCATGAGCTCTAGAAATTATGTTTTCAGTCCTCCATCCAGAAAAATGTTGTTTTCGCAATCTGTCGCTTGCGAAAACTGCACCATTCCAACGTAGTACTGAAAAATTTCGTTGAACACTGGGGAGAATTTTTTTTTAACTCGTGTGACAAACTGACACTAGCTAAAAAAAATTCTAGTCGTGAAACGTACTATTTCTTACTCGTATTAATATGTTTAAAAAACTATCTATCTAGTCCAGAGTCATTCACTGGATTTGGGTCTTAATCATCGAATAACATGCCTTGATGGAAATTATTGCCAAGTTCCTCTATAAGATTATTGATGATGATGATGATGATTATAGTGTTGGTGAGAGCTCAACGACTGTGGAGTGAAAGAGATTGACGTAATATCTAGTTTTTTTTACGAAAGCCCTATCGAGGGAAAATTAAATCGATGATAGATGTCCTGAATACGCGAGTTGCCTCTTTCTAGAAAAATAATTTATTCCCTGGTCGTTCGACGTCCAATTGAACAACGAGTGAAATATTATGTGAATCAAAGCTCCAAGAGTATTTTTACGTATTTTTCTGTATTTGAGATCTGGCGCCTGTTAAAGTATCGTTTTATAAAGAGTTTTACAATCGAGAAGAGAAAAGACTTAAATAATTAATCTCTGGGATAAAAGTGTCCCTGGAATAAGACAGCTTTCGAAGAACGCATCGCAATCACGTATAGGAACGGATGATCCACCCTCAGTTCAAGGGGCGGCTGGTCGAAAATGATCAGACTGTGGGTTGCTATAAGTAATGCTGCAAAAAACATCAAATTTCAATAAGCTATAAAAATAATGTTTTCAGTCCTCCGTACAGAAAAATGCTCTTTTCGCAATCTGTCGCTTGCGAAAACCGCACCATTCCGACGTCGTACTGAAAAATTTCGATCAACACCCGGGAGAATTTTTTTTAAAACTTGTGCCATTGTCTTACTCGCCTTTGGCTCGTAATACAAAACCACACGCACTTAAAAAAACGTTCCTACTGTTGAAATTAGTGTTGCATTATGAGACGAGCATTAATCTGTCTCACTTGATTTGACGATAACGATCGATCACTTCAGACAAGTGAGATTCTCGGTCTTTCGTTTGTTTTAATCGTCTCGTCTCGTCTCGATTTTACAATCACGAACGAGCGAGTTTGACACACGTCGAAAAATTCGTGAACGTCTATTGAAGTTATCAGAATTTAATACAAAAATTAAGCTTGAAGCACAATTGAGAACCCATGTCCAATAATGGATTTTCCGTCTGCGTCTGCTGACACAAGCTCTAGGAAAAGAACACACGAATGTGCATATGAAGCGCGCTGCTAATATCCACATTCATATATTGTGCGATGGCATATACCTTTTTATTACAAAATCCATCAATATTGACAACTAATGTCTTCAAAACTACTTTTTAACAGCCGTGAACATTTTAGTAATTTTAATCAGCTTAAAAACACAATTTTTAAATATTGCATGTTCACCTACAGGACCTATGGAATGCCTCAACCATTGCACTAATCGCGTTAGGATCACCTTATAAGTAGCATTCTCTGTCAATTCAGCCACTTTTTTTTCGACCCTCTCCGACGTGCCCTGTAATTGGTTATAAGAATGTACCACTAAAAGACACTCTATGTGAATTTTTTCAGATTTTTAAAAATAATTTTTTAGAAAATGGCTTTTTTTATTCAAGTGCAAATATCGCAGAATTTTGAAGTTACTGAAAAAAAATGTCAGCACATAAAAGTTGTCGTTTATTGTTAGCTTTCGAGCGGAATATTCCAAATAATTGTCACGTTCCTGTGAGTATGATTTTTTTCCGAAAAATGGAGGAATTATTTTTTAATTAAAAAAAGGATATTTTTTTTTACTGAAAAAATTACAGAGTATTGCTACATGACTGTTGATATCACAAAAAAATCGCCAGAGTGGCACCGATCGATCTTCTGGTATAAAAAAATCCATTTGTGTGAAAGTTCCGAAAAACGGGGGCATTATTATTTGTTTAATAAAAAAAGGTTACTTTTTTTTGGTTAATAAAATTAGAAAGTATTCTTGCATGACTGTAGATATTGCAAAAAAATCATCACAGTGGTACGGATCGAGCTTCCGGTATAAAAAAAAATAATTCCCCCGTTTTTTGAAACTTCCACACGAATCATTTTTTTTAATACCGTAAGCTCGATCCGTACCACTCTGATGATTTTTTTGCAATATCTACAGTCATGCAAGAATACTCTGTAATTTTATTAACCAAAAAAAGTAACCTTTTTTTTATTAAAAAAATAATAATGCCCCCGTTTTTCGGAACTTTCACACAAATGCATTTTTTAATACCAGAAGATCGATCGGTGCCACTGGCGATTTTTTTGTGATATCAACAGTCATGTAGGAATACTCTGTAATTTTTTCAGTAAAAAAAAAAATATTCTTTTTTTAATTAAAAAATAATTCCTCCATTTTTCGGAAAAAAATCATACTCACAGGAACGTGACAATTATTTGGAATATTCCGCTCGAAACCTAACAATAAACGACAACTTTTATGTGCAGACATTTTTTTTCAGTAACTTCAAAATTCTGAGATATTTGCACTTGAATAAAAAAAGCCATTTTCTGAAAAATTATTTTTAAAAATCCGAAAAAATTCACATAGAGTGTCTTTTAGTGGTACATTCATATAATCAATTACAGGGCAAATCGGAGAGGGTCGAAAAAAAAAGTGGCTGAATTGACAGAGAATGCTTCATAAGTAACTATGCATTTTCAAATTCTTATGCACAAGCTGTTCTTCAAGAATATTTACATGAAAAGAACTTCTAGCTGTGATTTTAGTAAATAATTGTTTGAAAAGTTTAAGCATTTAACACAATTGCAGCTGGGAAAAACATGAGGCACGCTGGACATTTTACGATACATTTTTATGTTTTGTTTTATATAACTTAATCTCGCACGTCGATCGGGCTACGAGAATCTCGGTTTGACTGCACGATACAAGAGGACATTTATTCCTCGGATCGTCTCGCTCAAATGCAACACTAGTTGAAATGTACTATTTCTTAATCGTATTAATATGTTACAAAAACATGCATTGATAGAAATTATTGCCAAGTTCCTCTACAAGATTGATGATGACTGGAGGAGTATGTTAATAGTGAAATGACGATTGATGTAATATCTAGTTTTTTTTACGAAAGTCCTATCGACGGTAAATTAAATGGATGATAGAAGACGTCCTGAATGCACGTGTTTGCCTCACTCTACAAAAATAATTTTCCAGTGTAATGGAAGTTGAAACCAAATATTTTTAACGGTGCAGTGGAGGATAGAATGTCAGGTAGATGTTGGGGTACGTATTCTGAGAACCAGGAAAAAAATACACTCTAATAGTAGTTTACGATACTAGTGCGATAAACACGAGTTAAAAAAACGTTTATCGCACGAAATTTTATTTCACGCGGTGTGAAAATGGGGATTTATGCATGCGAAGCGTGCGTAAAAACGCGTTTCTCGCATCGAGTGAAATAAAAATCTTTTCCATTGTAACTACTTTTTACGGTAGTCGGTAAAAATACCCCTGGAAAAAATACCCCTGGAGAAAATACCCCCTAGAAAAAATACCCCTGGACAAAATATCCCTTGGTAAAAATACCCCGGGATAAAAAACCCCTTGGTAAAAATACCCACAGATAAAATACCCCTTGGTAAAAACGACAAAATATCACAATAAGAAATAGTCACAATGACAAATTATCACGTGAATCATCCACTTATACTGACTTCTTTAGGTTCTTCAAGGCGTTAGTTAGGTTGGCATTCGTTTCTTTAGGGAGTTAATTAGTTTGGTATTTTCCTTATATTTGTTCTTTAGGTTCTTTAGGGCGTTAGTTAGGTAGGCGTTCCTTTCTTTAGGGATTTAATTAGTTTGGTTTCTTCTTTATATTTGTTCTTTAGGTTCTTTAGGGCATTAGTTAGGTTGGCGTTCGTTTCTTTAGGGAGTTAGTTAGTTTGGTATTTTCCTTATATTTGTTCTTTAGATTCTTTAGGTTCTTTAAAATACCCCCGGTATTTTATCCGGGGGTATTTTTACCAAGGGGTATTTTTACCAAGGGGTATTTTTACCAAGGGGTATTTTATCCGGGGGTATGTTTACCAAGGGGTATTTTATCCGGGGGTATTTTCTCCAGGGGTATTTTCTCCAGGGGGTATTTTATCTGGGGTATTTTATCCGGGGGTATTTTATCTGGGGTATTTTATCCGGGGGTATTTTCTCCAGGGGTATTTTCTCCAGGGGGTATTTTATCTGGGGTATTTTCTCCGGGGGTATTTTTTCCGGGATTCACTTTTTGCACACTTACAAACGTGTTTCTTTTACATATAATCATCATGTAAATGCAACACGCTTGAGAGTCGTCATAATTAAAAATATACGAAACAATATACTTGCAACATGTTCGGTTTTGTAGAGACTAATGAATCAATCACTACTTTTGCTTCCTCATAGAGGAAGCTTTGTTTTCATGAAATTTTTTTTTTTTCGAGATTTTCATGTCAGTATGCTTAGAATCACCTAAAACGTCGAGAAAAGTGGTTTAGAAAAAATGTCCGTATGTATGTATGTGTGTGTGTGTGTGTGTGTGTGTGTGCTGGGCTTCGAAAATTCAATCTCCTCTCACTCGGTAACCGTTCGAGCGATCCGGCTCAAATTTGGCACGCAAGTAGAGTAGCTGCCCCTCTTTGAATGTTGTGATTTTTGCCAAAATATGTGAAGTCGTTAAGATTTTATGTTGATTTTAATTTGTTGAAAAAAGGGCGTGGTCGCTCTAACTTTCGTAAAAGTTCGCCGATTTGGCTAAATAGTTCTTCATAACTGAAGATACGTTCAATGTTGTATGGTATTGAATTTCGTCGAAATCGGTAAAGCGGTTCGGATTTTATAGAATTTTGAATTTTTCGAAAAAAATAGATTTTGATCTAAATTACGTCGAATTTCAACAAATGAACAGAAATTTTGTACAGACGAAAAATAACATTCAGAAATGCCATGTACCAAATTTGGTGATGATCGGTAAGGTCGTTCGGATTTTACACCATTTTTCATTTAAAAAAAATGTAGATTTTCGCTATAACTTCCGGAAAAGTTGAGAAAGTACGACAAAAATTTGTATCTAATCAAAATTAGATGTAACGGTGTTTGCAGAGGTGATTTATAGCTGTATAAAACACCTCTGCAAAAGAGACACAAGGTATAAAAAACAAGCCTGCAAAGTCGAACCTTGCAAATTGCTTCCTCAGTATTTTACACTTTTAGCAAAGCTTCCTCTATGAGGAAGCCAAAATTGATCAACATTCTTCCTCATAGAGGTAGCTTTGCTAAAAGTGTAAAATACTGAGGAAGCAATTTGCAAGGTTCGACTTTGCAGGCTTTTAATAATTAAAGCATAAGGAAGGTACGTTTAATCAATCGAATTAAATTCATTTGTCGTTTATGACTTGTGTTTATTTTTAATTAGGCATTAAGACAAGTAGTACGCGTTTACTGAACGCAGGATTTGGTATGGAAAGGAGACTACATTTTACTCTTTGGCAGGGTTAAAAATTATCCCACTGAAGAGGGGTATTCCGCTAAAAGTTGTCGCAATTACGACGCCAAATGGACGATCTACGACGATATCGACGTGTGGTAGTTGTTCATTTTCACTGCCAAACCTGTTCTCGAGTTCCGATTCTGAAAAAAAACGTTTGATTTTTTTTTTTCAATGGCGATTAAAATGATATTGACAAAAGGGGAAAAAAAGTCCTGGTGATGCTCCGGCATTATTAATATCCATCAGATAGTACGTTACCTTTCAAGAAAATGGAAAATTATCTCTAGTGAATGGAAAACGATTGGCAATTGCTATAACGTTTGAAATCTTTGATATATCCACTCGACAATTATAATGCACAAAATCGTCATAAGGTGCCGATAATTACCCAACACTCTGTGAAGTCTGCAAACTCGAAAGTGCGTTAAGCGAACACAATGAAAGCTCAGAACACACGCACATACACACGCGGTTACAATCGTAGATCATTTGGGAAATTTTGGTAAATTACGATAAAACAAAAAACAAAAAAAAAGTGAATGATGGTTTACCTTTTTGTTGGATGTCACTGCAGTGTCCAGGGAAGATGACTAGTCCTTCGTTTTGGACTTGGGAACGTTTTACGATCGCATAGTAGAATGGATGATCGGTACGAAATGATCCAGATCGTGGCGGAATTTTTTCACAATTTGTTTAGGATTAAAATTCGTCGATTGTGGCTGCTTAGTGAATTTACTTAATTTATTAAGCAGCTACAGTCGATATTTATAAGACATTCGGATTAGTGAATTCCATCATTAAAAATTGATCGATGATAGTCGATAAAGAATTCGTATAGGCAATTGTTTATGGACTATTTATGTTGCCTTAAGGTAGTTCTGTCGTGAAGGCAATCCAAACTCATATGCATGAATTTTTGACATGTTGTAATTTAGTTATTCAATTTAACTTGCACAAAATCTTGAAGGCTTTTACCGAGTATTTGAATGAACAATTAAAACTTGAAAATCGATCTTTTTACACGGCACTTACGGGAGGGCTGGAAAAATTGATCTTTAAATCGAAAATTAACATACTTAGATCAAAGATAGAGAAAAAATAAAAAGTACTACGGATTCGCAAATTATTCAGGAATTGATGCATCATGAAAAAAGGTGAAGTCTCCGGAATAATGTTTAATTGAAACAAGGTCAAAGTGCACGATACCGGTCCAAATGACGTTTCCTAACCTAATTATCGTAAAAATGAAGTCAAATCCGCACTAAACATATCAACTATTTACAAATAATCGTTTTTATTTGATTACGACAATTCCGAAGGATTCTCGATTATTTTTTATATTATTATTGAGGCAGTCAAAGTGATGCGTATGATTATTTTTTAATGTCATATAAACTCTGAGATTTATGACTCCGGCGTACCGACAGAACTACCTTAACGGGTTTCCTTTCTTGCTTTCGAGCGATGTATGATAAGAGATATTTTGTCAAAGATCTAAGACCTTCATTTCATTGAATTATGTAGTATTTCAACAGAATTTTATTATGAGGTCATAATAAAGACAAGAATTTTCACATACAGCGTGTATTTGAAAGTATCAGTAAATACAATATGAGCATATTTTCGATCTAATAAATAGTAGAGATAAAGCAGATAAAAAATACAAATGACTAAAAAACTGGCTCGATTAATGTAGATCAGAAAAAAAGTGTAAGGGAAGAATATTTTTCTTACACTTTTATAATGTAGAAATAAAAAAATGAGAGAGCAAAATAATATCAACCGTTTTGTTCTAGAGTTAAGCGTGGAGAATTATTGCCCGGCGTATTTTAAGGGATCTTTCCAGTGTGAAAAAAAAATCGATTATTTTTTTCGTCTTATTCATTAGTATATACGGTCAAAAACATCCTTTCAAATTTTTAAAGCGAAATTTGAAATACTTCGCTGGCATACTTTATGGACCTGACATCGCCGATTAGTCGTAAGTACACAATTTAGGTATATGAAATTTCTACACTCGAAACTTTAAACACGTTTTTCTCGAAACGACATTTTTGAAAACGGTGGACATTCTTCAGGGAACAGTTTTCAAGCGATCGTTTTCAAATTTTAGGAGAACATTCTTCACTCTACTCTCTATCGTGCTATGGAAGATTTTTTTTTTAATCTTCCCATTTTTTTAAAAGAAAAACTGTCGACAAAAACGGCTAAAATCGGTACTTTTTGTTCAAAGCGCCGCCATTTTGTCAATTGTGATTTTAAAAAAAGCCTCCATAGAGCGATAACCAATCGCATACTAATTAATAATCCTTTGGGTTTTTTTTAAGATCAAATTTGCGACCCCTAGGATGTCCACCTTTTTTATTAAACTTAACTTTTTTAGCTATCTTTTTTATCAACATTATTTTCAACATTTAAAAAAAAAAATTTAAACGATAAAAATCGTCTTATAAAAAATCATTTTCTGTCATTCATGATTACCTTAATATGTCATAAAATTTTTAGATTGATCGTCGTATAGTAACCGTCCGAAAAAAAATCGTGAAAATAGGTTTTTTTTTGGGCCGTCACACTGGAAAGATCTCTTAATCTCTGGCATAATATTGTCCCTGAAATATCACAGATTTCGAAGAGCGCGTCACAATCATGTATAGGAACGGACGATCCACTCTCAGCTCAAGGCGCGGTTCGGGAATGAACGCACTCGCGTATTCTTGAAATAATATCGCTGCAAAAAAAAAATATCAAATTTCGATGGAATCTAATAATAATATTTTCAGAGCTCCGTCCAGAAAAATGTTCTTTTCGCAATCTGTCGCTTATGAAAACCGAACATTTCCGATGTCTTACGGAAAAATTTCGTTCAACACTTGGGAGAAATTTCTATTTAACTCGCATTTCTATTTAACTATAAACTGGCACTCTAAAAAAAAGTTCAGGGTCATTTACTGGATTCGGGTCTTAATCATCGAATAACATGCATTGGTGGAAATTATTGCCAAGTGCCTCTACAAGATTAATGATGATGATGTTGATTATAATATTGATGAGAACTAAACGACTGCGGACTAAAAGAGATTGGCGTAATATCTTTTTTTTACTATTGCAGTATCGAGGGTTAATTAAATCGATGATAGAAAAATAATTTACTTCCATTTGACGACCAATTGAACAACGAGTGAAATATTATGTGAATCAAAACCCCAAGAGTATTTTTACGTATTTTTGTGTATTTAAGATCTGGCGCCTGTTGAATTATCGTTTTATAAGGAGTTTTACAATCGAGAAAAGACAAGAGCAAAATAATTAATCTCTGGGATAATAGTGTCCCTGGAACAAAACAGCTTTCGAAGAACGCGTCGCAATCACGTATAGGAACGGATGATCCACCCTCAGTTCAAGGGGCGGCTGGTGGAAAATCATCGCGCTGGCGGCTACTGCAATTAATGCTGCAAAAAAGATCAAATTTCCATGAGCTCTAGAAATTATGTTTTCAGTCCTCCATCCAGAAAAATGTTGTTTTCGCAATCTGTCGATTGCGAAAACTGCACCATTCCAACGTCGTACTGAAAAATTTCGTTCAACACTGGGGAGAATATTTTTTTAACTCGTGTGACAAACTGACACTCGCTAAAAAAAAATCCTAGTCGTGAAACGTACTATTTCTTACTCGTATTAATAGGTTTAAAAAACTATCTATCTAGTCCAGAGTCAGTCACTGGATTTGGGTCTTAATCATCGAATAACATGCCTTGATGGAAATTATTGCCAAGTTCCTCTATAAGATTATTGATGACGATGATGATGATGATGATGATTATAGTATTGGTGAGAGCTCAACGACTGTGGACCGAAAGAGATTGACGTAATATCTAGTATTTTTTAACGAAAGCCCTAACGAGGGAAAATTAAATCGATGATAGATGGCCTGAATACGCGAGTTGCCTCTTTCTAGAAAAATAATTTATTCACTGGTCGTTAGACGTCCAATTGAACAACGAGTGAAATATTATGTGAATCAAAACCCCAAGAGTATTTTTACGTATTTTTCTGTATTTGTGATCTGGCGCCTATTAAAGTATCATTTTATAAAGTGTTTTACAATCGAGAAAAGACAAGAGTAAAATAATTAATCTCTGGGATAATAGTGTCCCTGGAATAAAACAGCTTTCGAAGAACGCGTCGCAAGCACGTATAGGAACGGATGATCCACCCTCAGTTCAAGGGGCGGCTGTCGGAAAATCATCGCGCTGGCGGCTACTGCAATTAATGCTGCAAAAAAGATCAAATTTCCATGAGCTCTAGAAATTATGTTTTCAGTCCTCCATCCAGAAAAATGTTGTTTTCGCAATCTGTCGCTTGCGAAAACTGCACCATTCCAACGTCGTACTGAAAAATTTCGTTCAACACGCGGGAGAATTTTTTTTTAACTCGTGTGACAAACTGACACTCGCTAAAAAAAAATCCTAGTCGTGAAACGTACTATTTCTTACTCGTATTAATATATTTAAAAAACTATTTATCTAGTCCAGAGTCATTCACTGGATTTGGGTCTTAATCATCGAATAACATGCCTTGATGGAAATTATTGCCAAGTTCCTCTATAAGATTATTGATGACGATGATGATGATGATGATGATGATTATAGTATTGGTGAGAGCTCAACGACTGTGGACTGAAAGAGATTGACGTAATATCTAGTTTTTTTTAACGAAAGCCCTAACAAGGGAAAATTAAATCGATGATAGATGTCCTGAATACGCGAGTTGCCTCTTTCTAGAAAAATAATTTATTCACTGGTCGTTAGACGTCCAATTGAACAACGAGTGAAATATTATGTGAATCAAAACCCCAAGAGTATTTTTACGTATTTTTCTGTATTTGTGATCTGGCGCCTATTAAAGTATCATTTTATAAAGTGTTTTACAATCGAGAAAAGACAAGAGTAAAATAATTAATCTCTGGGATAATAGTGTCCCTGGAATAAAACAGCTTTCGAAGAACGCGTCGCAAGCACGTATAGGAACGGATGATCCACCCTCAGTTCAAGGGGCGGCTGTCGGAAAATCATCGCGCTGGCGGCTACTGCAATTAATGCTGCAAAAAAGATCAAATTTCCATGAGCTCTAGAAATTATGTTTTCAGTCCTCCATCCAGAAAAATGTTGTTTTCGCAATCTGTCGCTTGCGAAAACTGCACCATTCCAACGTCGTACTGAAAAATTTCGTTCAACACTGGAGAGAATTTTTTTTTAACTCGTGTGACAAACTGACACTCGCTAAAAAAAATCCTAGTCGTGAAACGTACTATTTCTTACTCGTATTAATATGTTTAAAAAACTATGTATCTAGTCCAGAGTCATTCACTGGATTTGAGTCTTAATCATCGAATAACATGCCTTGACGGAAATTATTGCCAAGTTTCTCTATAAGATTATTGATGACGATGATGATGATGATGATGATGATGATGATTATAGTATTGGTGAGAGCTCAACGACTGTGGACTGAAAGAGATTGACGTAATATCTAGTTTTTTTAACGAAAGCCCTAACGAGGGAAAATTAAATCGATGATAGATGTCCTGAATACGCGAGTTGCCTCTTTCTAGAAAAATAATTTATTCCCTGGTCGTTTGACGTCCAACGAGTGAAATATTATGTGAATCAAAACCCCAAGAGTATTTTTACGTATTTTTCTGTATTTGTGATCTGGCGCCTATTAAAGTATCATTTTATAAAGTGTTTTACAATCGAGAAAAGACAAGAGCAAAATAATTAATCTCTGGGATAATAGTGTCCCTGGAATAAAACAGCTTTCGAAGAACGCGTCGCAAGCACGTATAGGAACGGATGATCCACCCTCAGTTCAAGGGGCGGCTGGTGGAAAATCATCGTGCTGGCGGGTACTGCAATTAATAATGCTGCAAAAAAGATCAAATTTCCATGAGCTCTAGAAATTATGTTTTCAGTCCTCCATCCAGAAAAATGTTGTTTTCGCAATCTGTCGCTTGCGAAAACTGCACCATTCCAACGTCGTACTGAAAAATTTCGTTCAACACTGGGGAGAATTTTTTTTTACCTCGTGTGACAAACTGACACTCGCTAAAAAAAAATCCTAGTCGTGAAACGTACTATTTCTTACTCGTATTAATATGTTTAAAAAACTATCTATCTAGTCCAGAGTCATTCACTGGATTTGAGTCTTAATCATCGAATAACATGCCTTGACGGAAATTATTGCCAAGTTCCTCTATAAGATTATTGATGACGATGATGATGATGATGATGATTATAGTATTGGTGAGAGCTCAACGACTGTGGACTGAAAGAGATTGACGTAATATCTAGTTTTTTTTAACGAAAGCCCTAACGAGGGAAAATTAAATCGATGATAGATGTCCTGAACACGCGAGTTGCCTCTTTCTAGAAAAATAATTTATTCCCTGGTCGTTTGACGTCCAATTGAACAACGAGTGAAGTATTATGTGAATCAAAACCCCAAGAGTATTTTTACGTATTTTTCTGTATTTGTGATCTGGCGCCTGTTAAAGTATCATTTTATAAGGTGTTTTACAATCGAGAAAAGACAAGAGCAAAATAATTAATCTCTGGGATAATAGTGTCCCTGGAATAAAACAGCTTTCGAGGAACGCGTCGCAAGGACGTATAGGAACGGATGATCCACCCTCAGTTCAAGGGGCGGCTGGTGGAAAATGATCGCGCTGGCGGGTGCTGCAATTATTGCTGCAAAAAACATCAAATTTCAATAGACTCTAACAGTAATGTTTTCAGTCCTCCGTCCAGAAAAAATACTTTTTTTGCAATCTGTCGCTTGCAAAAAAACGCACCATTCCAACGTCGCACTGAAAAATTTCTTTCAACACGCGGGAGAAATTTTATTTTAACTCGTGTCATTGTCGTACTTGCCTTTCGCTCGTACTACAAAACCACACTTGTTAAAAAAAGTTCCTAGTGTTGAAATGTACTATTTCGTACTCGTATTAATGTGTTTCAAAAACACGATCTATACTGAAAAAAATACCCTTGCGGGCTGCCAAAAACAAGGGTTATCAATTTAATTTGAATTCTAATTCCTCCAATTCCATACGACATCGAAACAATCACTCTAAAATAAACAAAATAATATTTTGTTATTTCAATGTTAAATGGATTTGAACGAATAAGAACTAGAGTTAATTCAAAAATACTTCTTTTGGCAGTCTGCAAACGATGGATTTATTGAATCAATGACATTTTTTTCAGTGTAGCCCGGACCATAAACTTAAGCGCTTTAATCATCGAATAACATGCATTGATACAAATTATTGCCAAGTAGGGTTGCCCGTATTATTTGAAAATATCGATTTTTCAGATTGTATCGAATTATGCTCCAATTATCAATCCATACATAAATTGTATAGGAAAAAAATCAATCTATCAAAGATCGATCTCTTCTTTATATGCCCTGAAAATGGTTATTTATTATGTTTTTGTAACACATGCATGAAATGTGCCGGTTTACGTGCCTCGAAGATGTTGCAGAAATTGCACATTATAGCAGGCCATAATATATAAATGCCGATCGCACTTCACGCGCGCAAATTTACTTCACGCACCCTTCCCCTGTCAATAATTCGCTTTACGCACAGTTTCGACGCGCCACCTAGTCGGCTGAAATGTAAATCAGTGTTGCCAACGCCCGAGTCCCGTTAACACCGTAACAGAAGCGCGCCATCGAGACGATGGACAGAAGCGAGGATAACCTCGAAGTGACCGATCGCGACGATACGCCCGCGGAAATAAATCGTGCGGCTCAAATTCTCGTCGATAATTTGTTGCCGAAAAAGTCGGGAGTAATCTATAGTTTCCAGTACTCTAATGAATTTGTTAATTCTTTAATAAATTTGTTTTTTTACAGTTGAGGGGCTTCGCCCCCCGAAAACACCACCGGGGCTTCGCCCTGGAGCAAAGCTTCTTAGATGTACACATTTCATGCATTTGTTACAAAAAATAGTATGTGACACTCGGGCGTGATGGTGACATCGCACTCGTACCACAGACATTTCATGCATTTGTTACAAAAAATAGTTTATATCACTCCGTGCGTAAAACGCGGTTTTACGCACGCTTCGCGTGCATCCAAACCCCATTTACACACCTCGTGAAATAAAATTTTGTACGATACTCGTGCGAAAAACGTTTTCTTAACTCGTGTGATGGCAAAACTCGCCTTCGGCTCGTGTTGCAAACTCACACTCGCCACAAAAAGTTTTTTCGCACTAGTATCGTAATGTACTAATGTGACACTCGGGCGTGATGGTGAAATCTATACGAAGAGTGTCAAGTCGGCCGCACATCGCACACGTGCGGCCAACTTCACACTCTTCGTATAAAGTTCACCATCACGCCCTTGTATCACAATGTACTATTTTGTAACGCATGCATGAGAAGTGCTACTTCTCGTGCTTGCCGCGCGTGGCGTAAGTGGCGCTTTACAGTCATCGATGCTATTTTACTTCTCGCACGCACTTCTCGCACGGGAATCACTTCTCGCACGCACTTCTCGCACGCGCGCGACATTACACTCGGTAGCACTTCTCATGCATTTGTTACAAAAAGTATTATGCGATACAGAGCGAGAGAGCGATCATCATACGACGGTTGTGAAGTTGATCGCACTCGCTGCACTCGTACCACAGACAGCACTCGCCTTCGGCTCGTGCTGTGATACTCGTGGGGCTCCTGCGATCAACTTCCCAACCTGCGTATAATGATCGCTTTCTCGCCCTTGTATCGCAAAGTACTATTAAGGTAGTCCTTGCGACCCATACTAGTCAATTGACGCCCTATCTCGAAAATTCGGTAAATTGACCGTTTTTATATGTTTAGACATTAAATTAATCACACTGAGAGTTAAACCGTATTTCTCGATACTTGGTAAGCCTAAAAAACATAAATTAAAGTTATAGAAGTATGTAATTTGAGTTCGTTGTATCGGAGAATATTCGAGATTTGGCAACGCCGCTTCTCAGGCAGTAAACAATCGAGTGGACCCGGCGTTTTGAATCGTTTTACGTTTATGTACTGTACGTCAGATATGTCACCAGTTTCGAGTCGTCACGCGGCCAGAGCCAAATTCGGACGTTTACGAGGGAAATTTGTAAGCCAAAACAAAAAAAAAAGTGGGCAGAAGAGGTTGTCGCAGCCGGAAAACGTCGTATCGTTGAAACGTCGACGCCGGCGCCGGTTGACTTTGGAGGTTATGGTGCCGGTCTACGGGTCGTCGAATTGTACATCCTTGCCTATTATTTATGGTGCAATCAGTGTAACATTCCTCTGTCGTTACGTTCCGTCGAGAGTGAGACAATACACGGGTTAGGGAGCTGTCTCCATGTCAAGTCAAAGAATATGGATGTACATAGAAGTGCAGATCCTATGCTTGGCCTGAAGCTGCGCAGAAACTGGAGTACGCACCAAAAATGATGAAAATGCGTGGTACTTCAGTGTCTGCGCAGCTTCAGGAGAAGCATAGGATCTGCACTTCTATGTACATCCATATTCTTTGGTCAAGTGTACCCAGTGCGGTGATGCCACATTTCGATCATTCTCCGCCATGTTTACGCGATGATTACCTATGTCTTCCGGCTTGCGATTATGCATTTAACGTTAAATTTACGCGGAAATAGTTCGATAATGTTGCTTTTTTATATTTTATCCAAAAACGTGACATTCTAAGGAATCCTTAGCCTATTTTATAATGTATAAAAGTTCATTTTATATAGGTTAATTTTCGTCCTGAAGTGCGATTTTGGTTAGTTAGCCATAAGAACCCGTGTTATAAGACCCCTTTTTTAATATGTATTTTCTCAGTAATTTGTTCAATAACCTAGGTTGAAACTTTGCGCTCGCATTTAGAAGGGTTTTAGCTATAATATAAAAAAAATTGGACCATCAAAGTTCAAAAAGTCTGATGTGTAAGGACTACCTTAATATATAAAAATGCCAAATTATCGCAGCAAGGAGTGGCAGCAGCGCCAGCGACGAGAACGCGCCTTGAGGTTTCGGGAGGACACAAACCGCATGCGTTATATAGATTTTATTTTGTTAAAATAGTATATTACACTACAAGGGCAGAAAGTTGAGATTCCTGCACTGCGCGCAATGATGCCCGAGGTGTAGGCGAGGGCATCATGGAGTGCAGTTCAGGGCTCTCAAATTTCTGCCTGTGTAGTGTATACTATTTTTCTTTATACTTGGCCGAAAGTACGAAAAAAATTGCATTTTTGTATTGAAAGATATTGATGCCTGCCCCGACATTTGCGGCACGAGCGAAGCGAGTGTTGCTGGTCGAGGGCAGGCATCAAATCAAATACATCTGAATAGACACTACTTTTCTAAAAAATATTAATTTGATTATGGAAGCCTAATTTTATTAGTATGTTTTCGAGTATATATCACTTACTGATTTATCTTAACTGTTAAACTTTAGCATACATCAATTGTAAATAAACTTTGAGGTTATGCAGGCAAGATGTATAGAGTATTAATGCGCGCGAATAAGTTACTACTCCCGTTGTATAGAGGGCACGTGTATAGCTTGACCAACATATGAATGACATGTGTATAAACACAGTGAGCGACTCTTGACTTTCGGCCGTCTTGTGTATGTGCGGGCCGGTCTCAGTGCACGAGTAATTTCTTTCGGCCCGCTGTCGCAGAGCGCATGCGCGTCTCTACCGAGACATAAAAGTTAGCCATTCTGCTGTGATATCGCGGCAGGAGGGACGTACTTTCGGCATAGTATGAAGAAAAAAAAGTGGATCGATCTTCAACTGAATTTACCAATTCAGTGGATTAATTGACCAGAAAAGATCGATCCAAAAGTCGTAATATTAGGGACAAAATGATCTTTCGATTAATCGATTTTAAAACGGCAACTCTACACTGTTAGGAAAGATTAGAAGTTTTTATTCATAAACTCGTAACCAAAATTTAATATATAATTGTGGTATAAAATTCATGTACTTTCCCAGTAAAATTAAAGCATATCATTAAAATTCAAGTACTTTTACTGTAAAACTAAAGTATATTATTGAATATGTGTACCATACATTCATTTTATATTACACTTGTATATTAAATTTAATATACTAGTTTATCGATAAAAACTGCCAGTAAAAGTACATTAAATTTCAAGTAGATTTTTTTTACAGTGTATTACCAAGTTCCTGTACATGATTGATGATAACTGGAAGAGTATGTTAATAGAAACATGACGTTTGTTGTAATATCTAGTTTATTTTACGAAAGCCCTATCGACGCTAAATTAAATCAATAAGAGAAGATGTCCTGAATACACGTGTTTGCCCTACTCTACAAAAATAATTATCGATATTTTCCTAGTCGTTTAATGTTCGATTGAGATATGAGTGAAATGTAATATGAATCATAGCTCCACGAGTACTTTTTCGCACTTTTCTATTTTTCGAATTTCGCGTCTCTGTTAGAATATCATTTTATAGGGTGTTTTACAATCAGGAAAACGAAAATAATATTCAGCGTTTTGTCTATCGTGAATCTTAAAAAATTATTGCTTAACGTATTTTAATCTCTAGAGTCGTAGTGCCCCATGAAAATCAAAGTTTTCGAAGAGCGCATCATAATCGCATATAGGAATGGATGATCCACGTTCAGTTCAATTGGTGGCGGCTTGAAAACGTGTGCGCTGAAGGCTACTGCGAAAACTCCTGCAAGAAAGTACCAAATTCCAATGGGATTTAGAATTAGTATTCTGTGCGACTAGAGCCAATTTTGGCCCGCGTCATACACGATACTTTTTATAACAAGTGCATGTAAGGCATCGCTGTAAAAAATTGAATTAACATATGAGTTGCCATAATACGAAATTGATAAATACAGTAATCGTGGACCGCTCTACAAAAAAGTAAATTTTTAGGTAACATAAAAATATCAAACAAAAGCAGCAAACAGACTTGACAAAATAGTAACAAAAAATTTGATTTATGTATCAAAAAAGTTTGACAAACATACCGTATAAACATCAATAAGTTTCAAACACTTCATTAAATGAAAAACGCAATATTGTGAGACAGAATCAAGTTGAACTTGCAACAATGTAACCTTCTGCTTTCGTTTGCTTCGGAGACTTCAAAACAGGGGCGAAAGTCAATGAAAATTCTCCCGAGAGTCGAAAGTCGATCCTACCGTGGAATTAACTATTTTCGGCCCATAAAACTGCCATGAAAAGTAGCACTTTTCATGCACGTGTTATAAAAAATGTCTTTATCTCACATAAAATGTTTCATGATCGAATAAAACGCATTGATGAAAATGATCGTCGAGGATCTCGATAACATTGAAGAAGATAATGATGATGATGATGATATTAGTGAGTCTTTGGATCAAAAGCTAACATTTGGAAGAGTACCCCAAAGTCGGCATGATTATTATTGTAATTTCCTAGGGTTTTGTTTCCTTCGGATTTTTTTCTGTCGGGTTATTTTTCCAGAAATATTTTTTCCGTGGATTTTTTATCCGCGGATATTTCTACCTAAATTCTAAAAATATTTAGTTTCATTATGGGTAATGGAAGGTCTTATACAGAAACTGCTATATTACATTTGATATGCAAGTGAGATGTAAAATTACAGTACTTTCTACTAAATCCTATGAAAATTAGAAAATTAAATTTAAAAAATTTGTAATTTTATTACAGTCGTGTATTGAATCTAATATGTTAGGGGCCGTTCATAAATGACGTCACCACACATTTTTTAAAGTCATGGTAGCCGTTTTTTTTTTGGATAAAATTTCCTGACTTTTCCCTGATTTTTCCCTGACTAATTTATCAATTTTCTCTGACCGAAATTTTAAGGACATCTACTAAAAAATTTATAACGCGAATAAAAAAAAATGTATTAGAAACAAATACGTGTTTTTGATAAGTTATTTATTTCGCGATCAACAACGAATAGTACTTTTGAAGATATATTTTCTCTTTCAAAACATAAACGTTCTTTGGAATTATAATGCTTTAAATCCGATTAAATACTGATGTGAAGTGTAATACTTATTTTAGTAATATATAACACTTTTTAAACTTTTTTGTTGAATGCTTCGATTTGTTCGAATAGATTTATGTTGTAATGTTTATATCAATTTTTATTTGTTTTTTTTTCTTTTCAAATATTTTTCGGTTGTTTTTTTTTCCAAGTCTTTCTTTTATGGATTTTTATTCAGTTATTGAAACTTTGGCAACAATCTACTTTTTCCCTGACCAATTTCGATATTCCCTGCATTTCCCTGATTCCCTGATCAATTTTTTATTTCCCTGACTTTTCCTGGTTTTCCCTGACCGCGACCACCATGTAAAACTCACGCAAAATTTCGCAATCTCTTGGGAAATTTTTTTTTATTTCCATTTCACTATAACGAAATGATCTCTTCGGATTATTTCATTTGTAATCTTCGTTTTTACTAGTCTTGGAGCATTTTTAGTCAACGAACAGAGTATTTACGTTTATGTTAACCGGTGTATGAAAAGTTACATCCCACCTAACACAGATTCGTAACTTTGATATAATATTTACGTTAACGAAATAACGTGTTCTGTCAAAATAACATCACTAGTGACGCACCACTGATACATTATTTCTCACTCAAGGTCTCAGGATATGGAAGAATTTTCGTAACATTTATATTACACTACATAACATTTATGTAACAAGTAAGTTTATTACGTCACATTTTAATGAAATCTCGATAACAAATGTTACTTATTTTTGTTACATAAATAATCTATAACGTTTACATATTACTTAAACAGAATTTTGGGTCACAACTAGATACGATTGTTATTAAAACAAGACATCATGTTTATGTCAATGTTACACAACAACGTTATGTTTATTTATAATTCGAAAGTTATGTA
Organism: Ephialtes manifestator; assembly: GCA_963970395.1. NCBI lineage: Eukaryota > Metazoa > Arthropoda > Insecta > Hymenoptera > Ichneumonidae > Ephialtes > Ephialtes manifestator. The sequence continues at coordinate 20,939,528 of OZ019980.1, forward strand.
ACTGTTACATTCTGTGTTAGGTGGGATTATTGTTCCTACTATTCATAAATAATATAAAAATATTTGTTATCGTTCGACTATGTATGATATATATATATAAAACGTTTTTTGATAATACAAAAATTGAAATTATTTTTACTTTATGGAGAGGGGGTCAAGCGAGATCGCGTGATGTCACGTTTGGGGGGAGGGCTTTGCAATTGTGACGATACGTGACCAGGGGGAGGGGGGGGGAGGGGGGTCCAAAAACATCAAATAGGTGGTGACGTAATTTATGGACAGCCCCTTATATATAAATAACATTTTTCGGTAATGTAAATACGCAAACATTTTTTAAAGTGTGGCACCGAGACGAAATGCCTATCGATACTAAACAAGCGATTTCCTTCAAATCTACAAAAATAATTCCCGATATTCTTCGCGTCGTTTGTCGCTCGATTGAGACATAAGTAAAACATTACATTGAATAACTATATATAATATAATGCGACTTTCCCATTTTAGTTGTGCCACAAGTAATGAACAAACAAATATTTAACTTTATACATAATATTGAGAAGATATATTCAAAACACTGAGTACATACAAAATGTTAAATTTGACTATTTAAATGACATGAAGGAGCAAAAAATTAATTGAAGAACGTAACATCTATGTCTTCTCCACAATACTTTATTTGAATGTCTGGTTCGAATAGCGGCTTAGAAAAAACAACATGACAGACGTATTAAAGCTTTAAGAGATGACGTGGAAGAGCTGATGAACTTAGCCAGACTTCGGATCGACGACTTTGGCGCTGAAGAGTATCATGGCGTTTTTGGCAACATGTTGTCGCGATTGTTTTGTTGCAATCAAACAGATAAAGGGTCTGTCGACAGCAAACTGGAGTGGTGGCGGAGGCAAAGACATCAGCATTACTAGCATTGCTACAAAAAGAACGTTCCATATTTTCCTGACTTCTCCTTTTATCATAAATAAATCCTACATTATTTTCGTAGAAAATAATTCGTCGTTTCGTGGAGCCGGATTGAAGGGGAAAAAAAATCCTATATCGCGTTTTCCTCCGTATGTGAGACAAAAATGGCGCGACGTGCGATTAAATGTTGCATTTTTTGCTGGACTCTACATGTTAAGAGTAGCGTTTTGACTAATGAGCAACGACTAATGTTATGCATATGCAATTCAGTACGCAATTGCTTGTGGTTTAATATGCAAGTATTATGCAAATAGCTTTTGTAGAGTTAGGGAGAAAAATATGTAAAATCAAAGCAAAGAATGTCTCACTTGGCTTGTCATGCTTAGGGATGCTATCCAAATATCATTATGTTATGGTATTCGATATTTTAGTCCAAAAATATCGATTTTTGGTGTCAATATTTTAGTCTAAAAATATTTTAGTTTTAAAATATCGATTTTTTGTACTGATATTTTAGTTTTAAATTATAGATTTTTTGTATCAATCTTTTAGTTTTAAAATATCGATTTTTTGTATCGATATTATAGTCTAAAAATATCGACTTTTAGTATCAATATTTTAGTTTTAAAATATCGATTTTTTGTACCGATATATTAGTCTAAAAATATCGATTTTTTGTATCAATCTTTTAGTCTAAAAACATCGACTTTTTGTATCGATATTATAGTCTAAAAATATCGACTTTTAGTATCAATATTTTAGTTTTAAAATATCGATTTTTTGTACCGATATATTAGTCTAAAAATATCGATTTTTTGTATCAATCTTTTCGTCCAAAAACATCAACTTTTTGTATCGATATTATAGTCTAAAAGTATCGATTTTTTGTATCAATATTTTAGTATAAAAACATCGATTTTTTATATCGATATTTTAGCCTAAATATATCGAAAATTCGATCTCAAGTACGAACTTGAGTTCAAACTTGGAACCATGGAGACTAGAGTAAAGGAGACCGAACGCTTATGGCGCGAGGTCTAGAATTTTGGTCTACAAAACGGGCCTACGTTTTAGTTCCAGTTGTCACTACAAGCGTCGCTCCGATCGTTGAGTTCCACGGTGAAGTTAGCGCTTGGTCGATAAACGATATTCAATTTCTGATTAGAGGTTCCAAAGTAACTCGATAGCGAAGCTCGTTAAGTAAGGGCGTTCGTGTCCGTGAAGTTCACGGATCAAATCTTTAGGCAAGATTTTTTTTTTTTTTAATTAGAGCAAATACCGTTTTAAAGTATCGAAATATCCTTTTATTTTTCTTTCGTTTCATAGCTAGCGGCAAGTAATTTATATACTTACAATTGTTAAACAACATTTTGGTACAGATAAACGATATTGAATTACTGATTAACGATACCAAAGTGACTCGATAGCGAAACGCGTTGAGTAAGGGGATTCGTGACCGTAAGGTTGACGGATCAAATCTTTATGTAAGCATTTATTTTTTTTTTAATTAGAGGAAATACCGTTTTAAAGTGTCGGAATGTCCACCTTTTATTTTTCAGTTTTCAGTTCATGTTTTAATCGACCCATAATTTACTTAATTAGTTACAATAATTATACATTCTTGATTTTAAAAAAATGCATAAGGAAAGAATCGATCCACGAACCTTCCGAATACGAAGCTTGTATCTACGCGCTTCGCCGCCGCGTCGCTTTACGTTAGATGTTCAGTTACTCGATATCGTTTATCTGATATAATTTCTGTTATGGAATTTGGACAATTAGCATCACCTACCGACTTAAAAACTGGCAATAATCGCCTTGCAATCTGAACAAACTAAAATAACTTGTTTATACTTTTCGCGTACAGATGCTATACCTCTCGCCCACTATGATACGACGGTTTTCGACGAAACGCACAATTAAACGATCCTTAAAGCGCCTCCAGGTGATAGTAGGACAGAATCCAATAATTAGTCAATCCGTAATTACGTGTAAACTTAATGTATTCGAGTATGATCGCGTAAGTACGAACGTAGAAGAATGCTCTGTTCAAAATTCCCGCTCTGTGGGATCTAATCGTACGCTGCGCCTCTATCGGCGAAAGCTGAAATAATTTTGGCCCATTTCATCGACCATCTGCTCAGCACTACATTCGGCCTCCTTTACTCTATCCTCCATGCTTGGAACTATAAATTCGATCCTTAGATTGCGAAGTTGGAAATGCATGTGAAATAATGTCGGTATTCATATTGATCGCATTTCTACACATTTTCACATCAAAATCGATGTTGTGTTTTCGCTTTTTGTTGTTCTTCACAGATTAAAATAACCGTTGAGAGCTCAGCAAACAATGCGATGTATCGACATCATGCGCTCAAGAAGTCTCGCACAGATTGAAAAGAAGACCGCTTTTAAAATAAAGTAATACACAGTTCCTTAAAACCATTCGGAAGCCAGTGATCCAAAATGTATAACTTAAAGTGATGTACCGAGTAAAGAAAAAATGCCCGTTTAGTAGGAAATAGTCACCCTGTTGCCTTTAAATTAAAGATCTGCGAGTAACATTATAGAATACTTATAGAAATAAAGATGATTATATGATCAGCTTTATAATTATGATTTCATAATAACAACATGTAGTGATTATAAAACAATGACTAAACTTTCGAACATCTGCAAAAATTATTATTTTGTAATAAAATTTCATGGTAATTTTTTTGAAAAAATGAAGTAACATCATTAGTGCATTAAAAAAGTAATGCATTAATTATCTCTCCCATTTTTTCACCTATTTCTTCTAATATTTAAGCGCAAATTAGTATTTTTTCGTAGCTATTAAAATGTTTACACTCTATTTTATAATCACTACATATTATTATTATGAAATCATAATTACAAAACTGGGATTTTACCACTCTGATGCCGTGTTATCATATTGAATAATTATAAATTTGAAATTTTCGCACATACCTAGTTTAAATGCAACAGCATAGAAGTATTCTCACCGAAGCTAAAAGATACACGATTGCCCCACACCGCGCGCCCGCAAAACCATTTCAGCAGAGCGGTGAAAATAAAATAAAATCGCGCAGAGGCCGTGGCGCTGATTTTCCGTAAAATCTCGGTTGTTATAAGCGTTAGAAGTTTCAGATATGCCCGTCAGTAAAGCTCCTCGAAACTCGTAAACCAAAGCGAAAATTCCCTTGTACCGGTTTAAAAAATTAAAAAATAACTGCAAACATTTTGATAACTCACCAGTAGCAGCTGCGGCCTCACTACCCTCTTCGTTGACTTCAATGAAAGCCTTCTGGACGACTTTGCTGACCTTAAGTGGAGGAGCGTCAACGATGCCACTGAAGTTGGCTGCATTGGTGAACATATCGGCGAGTCCAAGCTGCGAAAAATATTCAATCATGAACTAGGTGCACAAATAATATTCATTATTTTCAGTAAATATAAGTGAACTGGGAATTTTCGAGTTATGTTTTATTGTATTAAAAAATTTGCCGTCATGTTTTCTTTAAGCCAAAATAGGTAAACGCGATTATAGAATAAATCTGATGAATTATGGAAAAAAAAAGGAAGGGTCAAAGTCTTTTTCATAACTTCCGAACCTCAACGTCGATTTTTTCGTTGCAACTTTTCCGTTGTAGGCTTAAAAATTGCAATTCTCTTAATTTGTCTCGAAAAACGCTGTCATTTTAGTGAAATCGAGAAACGAAATAAAAGTATATATTTCTGAAGTCCCAGACAATAGAATACAAATGTAAAACGCATAATCTTACTTTTAAAACAATAATAATAATAATTTAATAATATACTATGATAACCGAGGGCTGAAGGACTCCGATCGATTTGACAATGTTTATGGCTTAAAAACAAAACAAAAAATAATAATAATAATATATATATATATATATATAAATTTTTAAATAAGTGTAAACTGTCAATAAATCACTTTCACTACTACTACTATTTCTGAAGGAGACTCCGAGGAGAGGCGAAACATTAAAAGGAAATCCCTACGACCGAACATTGACGCCGAAAATTCATCGATAATCGGGGATTTAACAATAAACTCACATTTCTATCAGGTTGAAAAGCTGCTTATAAATCATATTACAATTCTACCAGAATACAAGCCTCTGTGAACATTTCTACCATTTTATAATTTCACGATATTTACGAGTTTATCAGAATAGGAACTCTTCGGGCGATAGACACTCGGTGAAAACCAAGAACATCTTCTTTTATCCGGATAATACAAAGAAAAAAGTAGTAACCTTGCATATTGCTTTCTCTTTATATTTCGCTCTTTACAAAGCTACATCTATGAGGCATTCTCTGTCAGTTCAGCCACTTTTTTTTCGACCCTCTCAGATCTATCCCATAATTGGCCACATTTTAGTACCACTTAAAAGCACTCTTTGTGAATTTTTTCAGATTTTTTAATTCATCCATTTAGGAAATGTATATTTTTTTTGTTATTCATACAAATTCGATGGAGTAAATCTGACAAAAAAATCACACATACAAAAAAATGTTGTTTTTCACTTAACTTTGTATTGCAATATGTCTCATATTTTTATTCGTGTTGCAAAAGCTATTTACAGCAAAACAAATGTTAAACAATTTTTTTTACTCATTCGGACATCTTCGATATCACTGCCAATTTTATACAAGCTACAGGGATATGTCAAAAACATAACGAAAAATTGGCATAGTGAGCATCGACTATTTGAAGGAGAAAGAAAATATTTTCCAAAATTTTCGATCCAATAAATGGCTATACGCACGCATAACTGTATGTAAACCCTGAAGGCCGTGTTGTCGTTACGCGTCAAGTAGCTCAGTGGATCGATTATTTGAAGGAATAATAAAAAATAAGTGAAATAAAAAAATATATATAAATAAAAAAACAATTAAATAAATTTAATTAATTTTCTTTCGTTTTTTTATCCTTCAAGTAGTCGATGCCCACTATACCAATTTTTTTGTAGGTTCTATTCACGTCCCTACAGCTTATAAAAAATTGAAAATAATATCGAAGGTGTCCGAATAAATGAAAAAAATTGTTTAACATTTTTTTTTTGCTGAATATCACTTTTGCAACACGAATTAAAATATGAGACCTATTGTATTACAAAGTTGAGTGAAAAACAACATTTTTGCTTCCTCATAGAGGAAGCTTTGTTTTCATGAAATTTTTTTTTTCGAGATTTTCATGTAGTATGCTTAGAATCACCTAAAACGTCGAGAAAAGTGGTTTAGAAAAAATGTCCGTATGTATGTATGTGTGTGTGTGTGTGCTGGGCTTCGAAAATTCAATCTCCTCTCACTCGGTAACCGTTCGAGCGATCCGGCTCAAATTTGGCACGCAAGTAGAGTAGCTGCCCCTCTTTGAATGTTGTGATTTTTGCCAAAATATGTGAAGTCATTAAGATTTTATGTTGATTTTAATTTGTTGAAAAAAGGGCGTGGTCGCTCTAACTTTCGTAAAAGTTCGCCGATTTGGCTAAATAGTTCTTCATAACTGAAGATACGTTCAATGTTGTATGGTATTGAATTTCGACGAAATCGCTAAAGCGGTTCGGATTTTATAGAATTTTGAATTTTTCGAAAAAAATAGATTTTGATCTAAATTACGTCGAATTTCAACAAATGAACAGAAATTTTGTACAGACGAAAAATAACATTCAGAAATGCCATGTACCAAATTTGGTGATGATCGGTAAAGTCGTTCGGATTTTACACCATTTTTCATTTAAAAAAAAATGTAGATTTTCGCTATAACTTCCGGAAAAGTTGAGAAAGTACGACAAAAATTTGTATCTAATCAAAATTAGATGTAACGGTGTTTGCAGAGGTGATTTATAGCTGTATAAAACACCTCTGCAAAAGAGACACAAGGTATAAAAAAAAAAGATGCAAAGTAGAACCTTGCACATTGCTTCCTCATTATTTTTCGCTTTTTACAAAGCTTCCTCTATGAGGAAGCCAAAATTGAATAACATACCGCTTCCTCACAGAGGGAGCTTTGTAAAAAGCGAAAAATAATGAGGAAGCAATGTGCAAGGTTCTACTTTGCATCTTTTTTTTTGTATATGTATTTTTTCTGTCAGACTTACTCCATCGAAGTTATATGAATAATAAAAAAAAAATACATTTCCCAAATGGATTGTTTTAAAAATCTGAAAAAATTCACAAAGAGTGCTTTCAAGTGGTACTAAAATATATCCAATTATGGGATAGATCTGAGAGGGTCGAAAAAAAAGTGGCTGAACTGACAGAGAATGGCTCCTATGAGGAAGTATGTTGATTGATTTTGGCTTCCTCATAGAGAAAGCTTTGTATAGAACGACATATAATGAGGAAGCAATGTGCAAGATTACTTTGCATCTTTGTATTATGTAATAGATCAACATGGCTGAGTATTATTTTGTTCACATATTAAATTTGGGCTTCATATCAAGTATTTCAGAAGTTAACGCGATAAATTTAATATTTGAAATAATTCGAAATTCCATAAAATCATAATTATTTACGTGTCGTCACTAAATTATATATCTATAATGACTGAATATCATTTCGTTTACATACCAAATTTGGGCTTGATATCTTAAGTTTTGCAAAAGTTAATGCGATAAAGTTAGATTTTAGATAATTCGGAATTTCATAAAATCAAATTTTTTTTTCGTTCATCACTAAATTACATATCTATCATGGCTGCATATTAATTCGTTCACATATTTAATTTGTGATTGGTATCTCATGTTTTGACGCAGTTAATGCGATGCCGTTAATTTTTTCAATTATTCAAAATTCCATAAAGCAAACATTTTTATATCGTTTTTCACTAAATTATATATTTATCATAGCTGAATATTATTCTGTTCATGTACTAAATTTGAGCTCGATATATCAGACAAGATTTTGGAAAAGTTAATGATATAATGTCAATTCTTTTTAAATTTCAAAACTCCATAAAATCTGAACCACTTGGCCGATTCGAGCCAAATTCAATACCAAACAACATAAAGTGCAAATGCTCTTATGAAGAACTATTTAGCATAATACACTAATTTTTACAAAAGTTAGAGCGACCGCGCAGTTTTTTTACAAAATTTAAAAAGCTACAAAATCTGAATTGTTGCATCCATTCAGTCAACATTTGCAGTAATTAAAGAGGAACTGATACTCCAGTTGTGTGCCAAATTTGAGCTCGATAGCTAAAATGGTTCTCGAGTTATCAGCGTTTGAATTTTCGAAGTTGTATACATACACACATACACACATAAATACATACGGAAATTTTTTCTACATGACTTTTCTCGACGTTTTGGACTATTCTGATTGTCCTGGCATAAAAATCTCAAAAAACATTTTTTTTTCATGAAAACAAAGCTTTCCTGTATGAGGAAGCAAAAATTATATTACCAGCGAAAATATCCTATTTTATCCGTGTGCCTATCGCCTGAAGAGTTTATTGTTGTAGAGTTGTAATCTGGTAAAACTGTAATACGCTGGCGTTTTAAGGTAGTCTCTTCACATTAGCTAGTCAAATCAGTGCTAAATTTTTAATCGCGTTTCTACACATTTTGGTAGTTTTGCCGACTGTTCTGCAGAGTGGCTTGCTCATCAGCATTAGTTCTTAATATATAAATCCATCCACAGACACGGTTTGAAATAAAAATACCCTGATACATACAAATTTCGGATGAGGTTGTTGTCATCCAGTTTTATATTAGAAAAAACCACAATATTAATCTAGTTATAACGAGCAATAGCTTATGTTGTTTGTTAAAAAATGCTTCATTGATTGACCGGACAAATTCTGTATTAGTATTAGTTATTCACAAGTTACAAGCATGTGTAAATCTGATGATAGGTTAGAGTAGATAAAAAACCGTTGCAATTTTCTTACAAAGAATACTATAAGAAAATGTCTCCGGTCAATCAATGAAGCATCTTTTAATAAACAAAATGAGCTATCGTTCGTCAAAGTCTGACAAAAATTATGGTTTTTTCTAATATAAAACTGGATGCCAACAACCTCATCCGACATTTGTATGTATCAGGGTATTTTAATTAAAAAACGTGTCTGTGGATGGATTTATATATTAAGAACTAATGCTGATGAGAAAGCCACTCTGCAGAACAGTCGGTAAAACTACCAAAATGTGCAGAAACGCGATTAAAAAATTAGCACTGATTTGACTAGCTAATGTGAACAGACTACCTTAATATGGAAACGACGATCTCAGAGACCTCTATTCTAGTAGAGTTGTTTCTGTTAGAGATGTCAATTTTTTCTCACCTTCTCGAGCGGCTTTTTTAGATCGATGGAACTCTCGATCTTGAATTTCGGCAAAAATAGATTGACCTCACGGTCGTTTCCACGGAGAAGTTTCTGGATGGTGATTTTGTCCAAGTTCTTTTCCATATCACGAAGGCCGTCCACTTTGTTGGGGAGAATAATGAACATGCTCACGGCATCACTGAAGTCTTTGCTCTGAAAAGAAAAATCGGCGAAATAAATAAAAATGCTGTATTATTGGAATACTTTAACGGAGTATTACAATGTCTTTTATTCGTATATTTTAACTACACTAGCGAGTATATTTGAGGAACTCGCAAGAATAAAGTAAAGGTGAAATGTGTCCGAATATGAATTATAACCATCCTATTACTTTTAATCTAATACTATTTGTTTCTTTTCTTCATAACAAATTTCCTGTAAATTATGTTTTGCCAATAATGTATTATATTCGTACCAAAAAGTTCAGCTCTATAATTATGATTTTATAATAATAACATGTAATACGATGATTAAACTTTGGAATGGCTGCAAAAATTATTACTTTTCAATAAAAATTCACGGTAATCCTTTTGAAAAAATGGAAAAAAATAAGTAATGCATTAAGAGATGCATTATTTCTTCCATTTTTTCCACTATTTCTTGCAATATTAAAGCGAAAATTAGTATTTTTTTTCAGCTATTCAAATGTTTACACTCTATTTTATAATCACTACATATTATTATTATGAAATCATCATTACAAAACAAATTGTACTGTAAACTATATCTCATGAATTAATGGGGATTTACAACTCTGATTTTAATAAGATAGGGCTCAAAATAGCGAATTTCATAATGATTGCCATTCTAGATTCAGACGTTCCTTATTTTGAAATTCGCTATTTTGACCCCCATCCGAATCAAGAGACGCGGTAGCGTCTCGAGATAAGTACATTTGCCCCTACATTACCGACCGAGAGAGACGCTCCGAGACTCTTTTACAGGAAACATTGGGTTTTAACCACATTTCGGCCCGCTCACAACGTCATTAAACGAATTTAAGTGTTTTACGTATATATCTCATGCTGCTGTTAGATGTATTGATTTAATACATCATTTTTGGGACCAAAACGACCAAATTGACGATCTCGAAATCGTCAATTTATTGCATTTTTCGTTTCGTCTTCGATCGTCTCTGCCAATCATTGTGTTTTTGCACACTGCCAATCACTGAGATAACAGACTGCCAATCAATGTGATCAACAAGATGCCAAACAGTGATCAGCAGTCAGTCTGCTAGACGTCAGAGAGTCTAAAGCGAGCAGTAGGCAATTAAGGAGGTTGGAGCGCTCCACACTAGTCAAATCAGTGCTAAATTTTTAAAAGCGTTTCTACAATTTCAGATGGTTTAATAATCTGTTCCAAGGTGTTAATCACATAGCAGCATTAGTTCTTGATATTCAAATACATTCGCAGCTGTGATATCAACAGTAAATCGATCAATATCTGCAAATTTCCAATGTCATGTTTTTTCATCCAGTTTTTTAAAAGGGTAAATCGTAATATCAGTCCGATTATGACGACCAATAGCTCATTTTGTTTACTAAAAGATATTCTATCGATAGACCGTCTATTTTTTTAAATCGTATTAGTAGTTCAAAAGATACAACCGTTTGTTTATCCTATCATAACCTAATATCAAGTATACAAATGGCTGTAACTTTTGAATGCCTGATACTATAGAAAATCCGGACGGTCAATCGATTAAGGATCTTCCACTGATCAAAATGAGCTATGTTTCGTCATAATCGGACTGATATTACGGTTTACCCTTTTACAAAACTGGATGAAAAAACATGACATCGAAAATTTGGAGATATTGATCGATTTACTGTTCATATGACAGCTGTGGATGTATTTGAATATCAAGTACTAATGCTGCTATGTGGTTAACACCTTGGAACAGATTATTCAACCATCTGAAATTGTAGAAACGCTTTTAAACATTTAGCACGGATTTGACTAGTGTGGAGCGCTTCAACCTCCTTAATACAAAAACGCGGCAGCCCGTTGCCATGTGCAAACATTTTTTGAAATAAACTGAATACATCCGCAGCATGTATTGTCAAGTACAACAGACATTGAAACAAAATTAGCAGATAAATAAAAATTGATTGTAAAAATAAAAAATGATACTCAGTACTTGGCGAGTTTTTAAATAACTAATTAACTACCTTTTTGTATCAAATTAACCAATTAACTACATTTATGTATGTAATTAAGTAATTAACTATATTTTTGTATCTCGCCAAGTTTTTGGACATTAATGCCACTCGTAAATGTACTTGTCTCAATTTTTACCCGGGAGGGTTTTTTTGGGAGTCATATAGAAGCTGTAACCCTTGAAATACACAATTCTCTCCAACTAAACTATTACTAAATGCATCATCGTGTTTTATATGATTCACGGATCACTCGTACCTTGTAAGGAAGTTCAATGAACTTGGCGTCGACTTCAGGAAGTTCGCCGTATCGGTAATTGCCGGATTTGTACATGGTCGGGACATCCTTGACCGTCTTTCCATCAACGTGGAATGGACGTGGCTTGGTTTCAGCTGCGTCGAATTTCGAGGCCCAGTTACCCTTGAAGTAGACGGCGTTTACGAGTACGAGAGCGGTGTCACTGCCGAGGGCATCTACGACAAAGAAAAATAGAGAATTGAATAACATTAAGACACGAATTCGGGATTTTCGACTGTTTCACACTAGTCAAATCAGTGCTAAATTTTTGTAATTGTTTCATCAAAGTTTAATGCATTAAATAACTGTAGTGGAGCGTTGATTTGTATTGAAGCATGTACACTTAACCGATAGAAAAATAAATAGTGACGGATTTGAACAAATATTAACTGATTAACGTTACTTTCCGATGAGATATGTTTTCGTTCAGTTTTTTCCAAGAATAATCTATAATTTTTTGCCAATTTTGATGAGTGATGGCTCATTCTCTTTCTTAAAAGATGCTCTACAAACTGACCGGCTGGATATTTGATATTATAGATCGTTTAGTAATTATAGCTATTTGTTTATGAAAGTATTTTGATTTTTGTTAAACAACAGACTATAATTATTAAACGATCGATAATATCATATATCCAGCCAGTCAATTTGTAGAGCATCTTTTAAGAAAGAGAATGAGCCATCGCTCATAAAAATTGGCAAAAAATTATAGATTATTCTTGGAAAAAAATGAACGAAAATGGATCCCATTGGAAAGTAACGTTAATTAGTTAATCTGTATGCAAATCCGGTACTATTAATTTTCCTCTGGGTTAAGTATACATGCTTCAATTCAAACTACTCCCTACTATTATTATTTAATGCATTAAACTTTAACGAGACAAGTACAAAAATTTTGCACTGATTTGACTAGTGTGAAGCAGTCGAACATCTTAAGGAGATGCTGCAGTATATTTTTTTACCGACTTTGGCCGGTAAAAACAGGTTTTTTCGTAGTTTTGATTATTCTTCGTTAATACGCTACACACATTCTTCAAATTCTACACGATTGTAATATCAACATAAACGAGTGGACGTACATTCGAATATTTGGTAAAAACGTACAATAAATGAAAAAAATCATATATTACTAAAGCTCCGGAAATCAAAATAGCCGCCAGGGTTTGATAGCATCGCCTGTTTGGTAAGATATAAAAGATTTTGGAACTCACACACGTTAAATCGAAATGTACGTCCATTCTTTAGCGTTCTCTGAATATTCTACGAGCGTCGAAAAGTCAATTACACAAAAGGAATCCACGCAAAATCCCGACTACGTTCACGTAGTCTGTTCGCGATCAGAGTGGGTCAAGAAGAGCGCGAATGAAGTTTCCTGATTAGAACACAAGTGGCGCTGATGTAGTCTGTTTTCTTTTGGCAAAAGCTCCGAGCCTTTGCAACGCGACCGTAGTATACACTATACATGGATTTGGCTTGTGTATTTGACATTCTGATGGTTTCTGAATATTCAGAAATCATCACAGAATTGACGTCCGGTCTGATTTTACACATCTAATTTCCAGAAGCAATTAAATCTTACGGTAAAGATCAGCTGACATATCGTGTGCGGCCATATTGTTTTTCGGGAGATTCAGTATCTTTTGCCAAAAGTAAACAGACTACGTCAGCGCCACCTGTGTCCTGATCGAAAAACTTACCGACCAAAGTTGGCAAAAAAATCTACTCCGGCATCCCCTTAAGGAGATGCTGGAGTAGATTTTTTTACCGATTTTGGTCGTTAAAAATAGGCGATTTCGTAGTATACACTATTCATCGAAAATATGCTACAAATATACGTCAAATTTTGCAGGGATGTAATAAAAACATTCATGCTTGGGTGTCCAGTCGAATTACTGTTCAAAACATACAAGAAATGTAAGAAATTGTACATTACTGAACCTCAAAAACCACTATGGCCGCTCGAAATGTCAACAGGTCCTTTGAGGTAAGATATAAACGTTTCTGGAACTAAGATGTGTTAAATCAGACCGGACACCCATTCTTTGATTATTCCTGAACCTTTCAAAAACGTCGGAATGTCGATTACACAAACCAAATCCACGAATAGTTTATACTACGATTGCAAAGACTGTTTGCTTTTCGCACAGGCTCAGAGCTGGTAAAGAGCATAAATATAGTTTCATCATTAGGAGACAGGTGGCGCTGACGTGGTCTGTTTACTTTTGGCAAAAGCTCCGAGCCTTTGCAACGCGACCGTAGTATACACTATACATGGATTTGGCTTGTGTATTTGACATTCTGATGGTTTCTGAATATTCAGAAATCATCACAGAATTGACGTCCGGTCTGATTTTACACATCTAATTTCCAGAAGCAATTAAATCTTACGGTAAAGATCAGCTGACATATCGTGTGCGGCCATAGTGTTTTTCGGGAGATTCAGTATCTTTTGCCAAAAGTAAACAGACTACGTCAGCGACACCTGTGTCCTGATCGAAAAACTTACCGACCAAAGTCGGCAAAAAAATCTACTCCGGCATCCCCTTAAGGAGATGCTGGAGTAGATTTTTTTACCGATTTTGGTCGTTAAAAATAGGCGATTTCGTAGTATACACTACCCTAGCGGATCCGAGCAACCGTCATTTTGTGGTTGCTTTACGGTCACATACAAGTAACCGTCATTATGAGGTTCATTTCCAGTTGTTTTACCGTAAAACAACTGTAATGTAACCGACAAAGCGACCGTTATTTTGGAACAAAAAAGAACCCGATTGCAACTGCAAAGCGACCAATGTTTTAACCAAAAACAAACTTTAAAGTAACGCAGAAGTAACCGACAGTTTGTTAAAAGTTGTTTTTCGGTTATTTGAAAGATCTTCATATAACCGAATAGTAACCCGAAACGGTACATTGAGTTCATTACGGGTCACTTTACGGTTACCCGCCTGTCACTAGGTTCCTTCTCGGTTATTCTGGAGTGATTTTTTGTTCCATAACGACCGGTCACTCTTCGGTTATTTTGCGGTTCTTCAGATCCGCTAGGGTATTCATCGAAAATATGCTACAAATATACGTCAAATTTTGCAGGGATGTAAAAAAAAACATTCATGCTTGGGTGTCCGGTCGAATTACTGACATAACTTGTATGTTCAAAACATACAAGAAATGTAATAAATGGTATATTACTGAACCTCTCAAAAACCAATATGGCCGCTCGAAATGTCAACAGGTCCTTTGAGGTAAGATATAAACGTTTCTGGAACTAAGATGTGTTAAATCAGACCGGACACCCATTCTTTGATTATTCCTGAACCTTTCAAAACCGTCGGAATCTCGATTACACAAACCAAATCCACGAATAGTTTATACTACAATTGCAAAGACTGTTTGCTTTTCGCACAGGCTCAGAGCTGGTAAAGAGCATGAATATAGTTTCGTCGTTAGGAGACAGGTGGCGCTGACGTGGTCTGTTTACTTTTGGCAAAAGCTCCGAGCCTCTGCAATGCGACTGTAGATATTGCAAAAAAATCATAAGAGTGATACGGATCGAGCTTACGGTATTAATAAAAATTAATCGTGTGGAAGTTTCGAAAAACGGGGGAATTGTTTTTTTTTTTTATACCGGAAGCTCGATCCGTACCACTCTGATGATTTTTTTGCAATATCTACAGTCATGCAAGATTACTCTGTAATTTGATTAGCCAAAAAAAAGTAACCTTTTTTTTATTAAAAAAATAATAATGCCCCCGTTTTTCGGAACTTTCACACAAATGCATTTTTTAATACCAGAAGATCGATCGGTGCCACTCTGGCGATTTTTTTGTGATATCAACAGTCATGTAGCAATACTCTGTAATTTTTTCAGTAAAAAAAAATATCCTTTTTTTAATTAAACAATAATTCCTCCATTTTTCGGAAAAAAATCATACTCACAGGAACGTAACAATTATTTGGAATGTTCCGCTCGAAAGCTAACAATAAACGACAACTTTTATGTGCAGACATTTTTTTTCAGTAACTTCAAAATTCTGAGATATTGGCACTTGAATAAAAAAAGCCATTTTCTGAAAAATTATTTTAAAAAATCTGAAAAAATTCACATAGTGTCTTTTAGTGGTACATTCATATAATCAATTACAGGGCAAATCGGAGAGGGTCGAAAAAAAAAGTGGCTGAATTGACAGAGAATGCTTCATATATGGATTTGGCTTGTGTAGTTAACATTCTGATGGTTTTGGAATATTTAGAAATCATCACAAAATTGACGTCCGGTCTGATTTTACATATCTAATTTCCAGAAACAATTATATCTTACAGCAAAGGTCTGTTGACATATGGTGTGCGGCCATTTTGCTTTACGGGTGTTTCGGTATCTTTTGCCAAAAGTAAACAGATTACGTCGGCGCCACCTGTGTCCTAATCGGGAAACTTACCGACCAAAGTCGGTATCAAAGTCTACTCCAGCATACCCTTAAGAGGATATTCAAAATTCAATATGCGCGTAGGGGTGGAGAAGTAACGTAAGCGACAATGGCAGCAACTTACCGGGTTTGATGAGATCCTTAATGCGGTTATTAGTCTGTGCTTCACACCAGCTGTTGATGGTCTTGGCGGCTTCAGTGGCTTTTCCAAAGTCAACGCTCTCGGCTTTCGAACGGTAAGCAGTCTCAGTCACACCCAAGAAATCGGGTTTAGGTGTGAAGCCTTGAGCAAGGAATATCTTGTTCGCCAAACGCAACTCGACTTGATTGTAATTCTGTGAGCAAAGCAGACAAAACGTTGTAATATGTAATTCGTTATCATTGTTTCCTAGTATTTTTTCCAGTTTGGAGATATAATTTACTATTATATGCTAGTTAGGTTGGGGTATTTGCTATTAGACCATGTAATTATTTTTTTTTACAGTCACGGCAATTAAATGATTTTGTAGTTGTCGTAATTGGAATTAAATAATCGAATGGTCTTGAAATAGATAGCTTTATAAATGGTGATACCAACTTTTACTTTAAATGAGCGATACATAGATTGTGAATCACAATTTAGTTTCAATTCAAGATAATTTAGAATATTTTTTATTACGTACATGATTTTCTTAAGTTAAGACTACCAATGTTTTTTAATGCAATATAACATTATAGTTTTTATTGTACTGTGACCTAATCGAAATTTCAGAGTTGATATTAAATAGTATGTTGGTTTGAAAACTATAAGAATAAATGTACAGCTTTTTTTTATTATATTAAAAATTATAGGCATAATATACTTAGATGGATGGTTGGAATATAATTGGAGATACGCTATTAAAAATGTTATGAAATTTACAACAGGTTTAACATACAAAATTATATAAAATATACAATCCAAATTTATTACATTAGGATTGATATACATTGCCATGGAAATCTAAGAGTTTTGCCTTAACTTCAAATTCAAATATTCAAATTCAAGTGATAACATGGAATTTTAGTAGATCTGTATATTAAAATTATGTGCTATGAAAGGGAAACGCAATCAATGAAACTTTCTGTATTTTTAATATATTTTAATTTAAACAAACAATTTATTTTTTTTCTAATGTTTTATCAAATTTACACTACTTTTACAAAATTTTTATTAAATCTGCATTTTTGCATACGAATCTGATATTTAAAAACACCTTGCAATAAAAAATTAATAACTCAAAATTAAAATGTGTTTATAGATTTTGAAATTTCTATATCCTTCTATAGTATAAAAAGATTTCGCCGTTATCGTGTCAGAAATCCAGCAACAACGAAATCTCATGAGCGAGTTTATTATTATTATTTAAGTGTGAAATTTAATTTGCCAATTTAAAAAATAAAATTAATGTACTTTAGTGTGAATTCAATATTTTTATCGTTTTTTGGAATTTCAATCACTGTAGTAAATTTGATTTACTAGGGTGAATTAATTGTTGAATAAAATTTGCAACAGAAATGTCAAAAAATTCATACACTGTTCAGTAAATTTCAGATAATTGTCTACGGGAATATTACTATTTTTTAAATCATTTTCAGTATAACGGTGAAGTAATATTCTTGCATATTGCTCAATGAAATTTGATATAGAAAATTATAAATTTTCAGTAGTAATACCACTAGTGCTTCAAAATTATCGGATATTTTCCGATAGATTCGTTGCCTAGGAACGATTGTGTCAAATTTTGCAGGCTTAAGGTAGTCTGTTCACATTAGCTAGTCAAATCAGTGCTAAATT
Organism: Ephialtes manifestator; assembly: GCA_963970395.1. Lineage (NCBI taxonomy): Eukaryota > Metazoa > Arthropoda > Insecta > Hymenoptera > Ichneumonidae > Ephialtes > Ephialtes manifestator. Next base: position 20,957,500 of record OZ019980.1, read on the forward strand.
TTTAATCGCGTTTCTACACATTTTGGTAGTTTTGCAGACTGTTCTGCAGAGTGGCTTGCTCATCAGCATTAGTTCTTAATATATAAATCCATCCACAGACACGGTTTGAAATAAAAATACCCTGATACATACAAATTTCGGGTGAGGTTGTTGTCATCCAGTTTTATATTAGAAAAAACCATAATTTTTGTCAGACTTTGACGAACGATAGCTCATTTTGTTTATTAAAAGATGCTTCATGGATTGACCGGAGACATTTTCTTATAGTATTCTTTGTAAGAAAATTGCAACCGTTTTTTATCTACTCTAAGCTATCATCAGATTTACACATGCTTGTAACTTGTGAATAACTAATACTAATACAGAATTTGTCCGGTCAATCAGTGAAGCATTTTTTAACAAACAACATAAGCTATTGCTCGTTATAACTAGATTAATATTGTGGTTTTTTCTAATATAAAACTGGATGACAACAACCTCACCCGAAATTTGTATGTATCAGGGTATTTTTATTTCAAACCGTGTCTGTGGATGGATTTATATATTAAGAACTAATGCTGATGAGCAAGCCACTCTGCAGAACAGTCGACAAAACTACCAAAATGTGTAGAAACGCGATTAAAAATTTAGCACTGATTTGACTAACTAATGTGAACAGACTACCTTAAAATCCCGAGTGCGAAGCTCGAGGGATTTTTCTGCAAAATTTGACACACTCGTTCCTAGGCAGAGAAGCTTGAGGAAAATATACGATTAATTTTGAAGCACGGGTGGTATTTGACGGATTATTTTTTCCTCTCGGACTTCGGTCAATCAGAGTGCAGGAAACAGCATCTGGATATTTTTTAGAGAAACTTTTCCAAAGCGACTCATTTTTCAATCACGTTTATAGTAACCCACTTTTTTTATGTCACATAGAATAGTTAGTGTGAAATGCGCCGAAAATGAGGAGAAACATATGAAAGCTCATCGGAAATTTTTAAGAAATTTCCGATCAGGGATGGGCAAAATGTATTTAAAGAAAAAAAATGAATGTTTATCCACTCATTATTTATTTTCGCTTAAAATAATGAATCTTTATCCACTCATTATTTATTTTCGCTTAAAATAATGAGTGGATTTCCACTCATTATTTTTCTTTAATGAGTGGATTTCCACTCATTATTTTTCTTTAATGAGTGGATTTCCACTCATTATTTTTCTTTAATGAGTGGATTTCCACTCATTATTTTTCTTTAATGAGTGGATTTCCACTCATTATTTTTCCGAGTTCAAATTATGAGTGGTTTTTCATTGATTATCTTTTCAGATACAAATAATGAGTGGTTTTCCACTCATAATTAATTTCAAGTTTAAATAATGAATGTATTTTCACTCATTATCTTTTCCAAGGAAAATAATCAATGGGGTTTCCACTCATTATTCAAACTCGAAATGAATTATGAGTGGTTTTTCACTCACAATTTATTTTGGTTTAAATAATGATTTTTTATCCACTCATCATTAATTTCAAGTTTAAATTATGAGTGGAAAACCACTCATTATTTATTTCGAGTTTAAATAACGAGTGGAAATCCATTCATTATTTCCCCTCGAAAAGATAATGTGTGGAAATCCATTCATTATTTAAACTTGAAATAAATTATGAGTCGAAAACCACTCATTATTTATACCTAAAAAAATAATAAATGAAAAACCACTCATTATTTCACCTCGGAAAGATAATGAGTGAAAAACCATTAATTATTTCAAGCGAAAATAAATAATGAGTGGAAAATCATTCAGTATTTAAGGTAGTTCTGTCGGTACGCCGGAGTCATAAATCTCAGAGTCTATATGGAATTAAAAAATAATCATACGCATCACTTTGACTGCCTCAATAATAATATAAAAAATAATCGAGAATCCTTCGAAATTGTCGTAATCAAATTAAAACGATTATTTGTAAATAGTTGATATGTTTAGTGCGGATTTGACTTCATTTTTACGATAATTAGGTTAGGAAACGTCATTTGACCCGGTATCGCGCACTTTGACCTTGGTTCAATTAAACATTATTCCGGAGACTTCACCTTTTTTCATGATGCATCAATTCCTGAATGATTTGCGAATCCGTAGTACTTTTTATTTTTTCTCTATCTTTGATCTAAGTACGTTAATTTTCGATTTAAAGATCAATTTTTCCAGTTCTCCCGTGAGCGCCGTGTAAAAAGATCGATTTTCAAGTTTTAATTGTTCATTCAAATTCTCGGTAAAAGCCTTCAAGATTTTGTGCAAGTAAAATTGAATAGCTAAATTACAACATGTCAAAAATTCATGCATATGAGTTTGGATTGCCTTCACGACAGAACTACCTTAAATCGTGTATTTAAATACTTTTTCACTCGAATGTGCCCATCCCTGTTTCCGATATAAAACGGTTGTGTAGCTTCAAATACTGCGCTCTGATTGGCCGTAAACCGAGTGGGAAAAAAAATCAAATAAAATTTTTAAACATTGCAGACTTACTTTGAAGCTGTCAATCAGGGCTTGGGTGCCGGTCTTGGTGACTGCGTCGTCACTGGGAAGTGCCAGAGCCGAGCGCAAGTGCTCTTCGGTTGCGCCTTTAGCACCGAAAGTTGCCATCGACAAAACCATTGAAGCACTGATTGGTGAGAGAATGAGATTTCCAGATTCATCTTCAGCAACGGCCTTTAAATCAATAAAGCATAATATTTCATCAACTCCTATCCACAAACATTCTTCTGTATTTCTTAAGGATGTTATGAACATAAATTTCTAACTATGATTTCTGTTCGATTAGAATTTCATTACAGAAAAAAAATTTGAAGAATTTTAACATCGATAATAATAATAATACAAATCATTGTTAACAGATTAGTTTATAAAAAAATCTTAGAACAGTTCTGCAATTCACATAAAAAGCTTCAGTTTCTAAAATGGAGTTGTCATAAAAGTAGGAAAATCATATGTCGAATTCACATAATATTAGAGAAAAACTCTTCTATCGAATGTGTTAATTAAACAGTGAGAACTAATCAATCTATTAACAAATTTTTGGTATTGATATTATAGGGGCGTATCTCACAAACCTTTGACTTTCACGACCTCAAAGAATAAAAATCTAGTTTAGGAGCACAGGATCGCCAATTTTTTGTACTTATCTTAAGGGGTTAGGCCACTCTAGAATTCTCGAAAAATCGATTTTTTTTTCTCCTTGGAAATTTATTAGGGTTTCTAGAATGCTGTCTCAAAAGATTATTGCAGGCAAAAATTTGTAAAAGCCCCATTTTTTAATTTTAACCCTTTGATGCACCGCGGGATGTTTAACATCCCACCTAGATTATTATCATTTTTTAAATATTTTAACGTTTTCTTTCTCAATTTTAAATAAAAGTAACTTTTTAAAAATAAAAATGTGTGCATCAAAGGGTTAACGGGAAGCCGCTCGGTTAGCAGGGAACCTCTCTTGTGTGCGCTTCGGTAAAGGTACTGAAAAGGGTCAAAGCAGGTGTACGGCAGATAAACGCGTTTATCTCAAAGCTGCTCTTTTCAAGTTGGCCGGAAACATAACTCAAAAAGTTTACCACCGATTTATTTGAAATTTTGGATATATCTTCAAAAATACATTATCTACAAAAGTACGTAGGATTTTTTTTTTAAGTTGCATAGTTTTTTTGTTATTGATAATTTTCGAACGATTTTTAAGCCAATTTTTTGAACTTTCACTTTAGATGCTCGCCATTTTGTCAAAAATGCCTGTATCGAAAAAATCCTACGTACTTCTCTAGCTACTGTTATGTATAAGTGAAAATCGTTAAAAAACTCATCATAATTAAAAAATTACTGAAGCTGTGTGTCCGGCCGTGGATTCCAAAAAAAAGAAATGTCATCGCAACAACGCTGTACAGCCGCTATTTTTGAATTAATTACTATGAAAAAATTACTATATACAGTTAATGATATGTACAATAAATACCCTTTCTCAAAAAATCGATGTCTCTAATAGTTTTTCTGAAAAAAATTCCCAAAAAAAGCCTTTTTTGTGGCCTTCTAGAGTGGCCTAACCCCTTAAGACCTTTAGAAAACAATATTCGTTCATGGACAAAGCACCAAATAAATGATTTTTAGTTAAAATAATATTATAATTTTAACTAAAAATCATTTATTTGGTGCTAATTCATTGTAGGAACTATGTGTTATTGTGTTTTACAAGTGTTTAACTTACTTTCAATTTAACTTTTTTTTTAAATGACCCATTGGAAGGCATAGTTATATCCCTTCCAATATGTCATTTTTCTAATTCAATTTTACTCAATTCGTATGCAGAAAATGAAAAGTATGACTGGTAATGACTCTACTAACTCAAAATATAATTTAGATAATTTAGAAACGATAATAGTTTGAATTTATTATGCGAATTTATAAACCTGACATTCTCGAACCTGACAATTGAATACATTTTGACCCAGAAAAAAATTGTTTCTCGTCGAGAGATCGGGCACATCTGCGCACATCTAATTCGTCATAAGAATAACGTACTCAGATGGAATTTAATTATCTTACTTGACTAGTTTGGCCGGATAACGATGCGAAAAACCTGATATTTATTCTCCACGCAGCAATATGAGTCCATGTCGCAGAACGTTGCGAGCAAAATAATTGACTCTCCGACATAAATTTCACTTCATTCAATCCGTGATGATCCTATCTTTATGTGCATCCAATTTATTTGGCTCAATTAGCTTGTGCTGATATTCCTGCACCATATAACGGTGGATGTCAGGTTCACCATCGAAACCGAATGACAGACGTTCACAGGATAACCGCTTAATTTTCTGACATGTTTGGCGATTACAATTAGGTACATTATGTTCATTGCACCTTACCAGAATTTCATGATTTTTTTCTTATTTTTCTGAAGGTGCATATCAATGCTACACCCGTACGAAGTGACGCGAAAATCAGAGTTACAAGCGAAAACGTTGTTAATTTTCGCATTTGAACCAGGATAAAACAGTCTATTGGTGCATTATAAAATTAAATTATTTTTTTTCAGATAGATTATGCTTCGTACATCTTAGTAAAAGTTTGACACTCGCGTAATTCATTCTGTGTAAATTACTATAGCATTCCGCAGTCGAGTTACACGAAAGTCAATGGTTTGTGAGATATCCCCATAGAAAATTAATGTTAATATCTGCAATGACGTTGATTTATTAAAGTTCATTTTTTCTTGGACGAAACATTTTAGAGCGATGCAGCCGAGCGATTAATTACCTTGAAGAACTTCTCGCCGAAAGAGTTCAAACTGCGTGTGACGGAGTCGAGAGCTTCGAGGGTCGGAGCAACTGCCATAGCGTTGGAGTTTGTTACGTGCCACGTAACAACACCGAGTAACAAAACTGAAAAAAAAAAAAAATACTATATAAATATACCATATAGGCAATAATTATATGTACATAAACTCGTAATTTAAACTCAATGTACAATTGTAATATGAAATAAATGTACTTTTACAGTAATATTAAAACAAATAAACTTAAAAAAAATACTATATAAATATACCAAATAGGCAATAATTATATATACATAAACTCGTAATTTAAACTCAATGTACAATTGTAATATGAAATAAATGTACTTTTACAGTAATATTAAAACAAATAAATTTAAAAAAGAAATACTATATAAATATACCGTATAGGCAATAATTATATATACATAAACTCGTAATTTAAACTCAATGTACAATTGTAATATGAAATAAATGTACTTTTACAGTAATATTAAAACAAATAAACTTAAAAAAAAAATTCTACATAAATATACCATATAGACAATAATTATATATACATAAACTCGTAATTTAAACTCAATGTACAATTGTAATATGAAATAAATGTACTTTTACAGTAATATTAAAACAAATAAATTTAAAAAAGAAATACTATATAAATATACCGTATAGGCAATAATTATATATACATAAACTCGTAATTTAAACTCAATGTACAATTGTAATATGAAATAAATGTACTTTTACAGTAATATTAAAACAAATAAACTTAAAAAAAAAATTCTATATAAATATACCATATAGACAATAATTATATATACATAAACTCGTAATTTAAACTCAATGTACAATTGTAATATGAAATAAATGTACTTTTACAGTAATATTAAAACAAATAAACTTAAAAAAAAAATTCTATATAAATATACCATATAGGCAATAATTATATATACATGAACTCGTAATTTAAACTCAATGTACAATTGTAATATGAAATAAATGTACTTTTATAGTAATATTAAAACAAATAAACTTAAAAAAAAATACTATATAAATATACCATATAGGCAATAATTATATATACATAAACTCGTAATTTAAACTCAATGCACAAATGTAATATGAAATAAATGTACTTTTACAGTAATATTAAAACAAATAAACTTTAAAAAAAATACTATATAAATATACCATATAGGCAATAATTATATGTACATAAACTCGTAATTTAAACTCAATGTACAATTGTAATATGAAATAAATGTACTTTTACAGTAATATTAAAACAAATAAACTTTTAAAAAAATACTATATAAATATACCATATAGGCAATAATTATATGTACATAAACTCGTAATTTAAACTCAATGTACAATTGTAATATGAAATAAATGTACTTTTACAGTAATATTAAAACAAATAAACTTTATAAAAAAATTCTATATCAATATACCATATAGGCAATAATTATATGTACATAAACTCGTAATTTAAACTCAATGTACAATTGTAATATGAAATAAATGTACTTTTACAGTAATATTAAAACAGATAAATTTAAAAAAGAAATACTATATAAATATACCATATAGGCAATAATTATATATACATAAACTCGTAATTTAAACTCAATGTACAATTGTAATATGAAATAAATGTACTTTTACAGTAATATTAAAACAAATAAACTTTAAAAAAAAATTCTATATAAATATACCATATAGGCAATAATTATATATTCATAAACTCGTAATTTAAACTCAATGTACAATTGTAATATGAAATAAATGTACTTTTACAGTAATATAAAAACAAATAAACTTAAAAAAGAAATACTATATAAATATACCATATAGGCAATAATTATATATACATAAACTCGTAATTTAAACTCAACGTACAATTGTAATATGAAATAAATGTACTTTTACAGTAATATTAAAACAAATAAACTTAAAAAAGAAATACTATATAAATATACCATATAGGCAATAATTATATATACATAAACTCGTAATTTAAACTCAATGTACAATTGTAATATGAAATAAATGTACTTTTACAGTAATATTAAAACAAATAAACTTAAAAAAGAAATACTATATAAATATACCATAAAGGCAATAATTATATATACATAAACTCGTAATTTAAACTCAATGTACAATTGTAATATGAAATAAATGTACTTTTACAGTAATATTAAAACAAATAAACTTTAAAAAAAATACTATATAAATATACCATATAGGCAATAATTATATATACATAAACTCGTAATTTAAACTCAATGTACAATTGTAATATGAAATAAATGTACTTTTACAGTAATATTAAGACAAATAAACTTTAAAAAAAAATTCTATATCAATATACCATAAAGGCAATAATTATATATACATAAACTCGTAATTTAAACTCAATGTACAATTGTAATATGAAATAAATGTACTTTTACTGTAATATAAAACAGTAATATTAAAACAAATAAACTTAAAGTACATTATTAAAATTACTGGATCATATATAAATTTTACATCACTCGTGTATAATTAAATGTGGTATATAAGTTTATGTATAAAAACTTGCAGAATTTATAAATTACGTTCCAGGTTGATTCTATTTTACACTATACATAAAGAAAACAATTGTGGTAAACCGTTCTTAGAAAACAAATTTATAAAGTAGCAATACAGAAATTTGCACGGTACTTTCTTATTTTTTTATTCGTCATCCACAAGTTCCTTTAATTTTTTTTCATGTCTAATTTTGTTTTAACAGCCTTATTTCAAACTTTTGTTCACGTGATGGAACGTTTCCACGTGTTAACGATTAATTAAAAAGTTATTTATGTTAATTGCCATTATCGAGTTCACAGAGTAAAAATCTCCATCTGTGTACATATTACACAGAAAAAAGGTAAAATTTGTCAGTGTGTGATCGACATACAATTTTGTCTCAGAGTATCTGGCCACTTAATTAGCTTCCAGATGCTTTTCGATATTATATCAATTTGTTAACCAATCACGTAACGTATACGTGTGAGTATTTAAAAAAAAAATTGCAATCTCTCGTAATTCAATTTTCTCATTTTTCGATAAATATCTGTCATTGCCATCGACTTACACTAAATTTTTGCTATCGGATTAGAACTTAAGAAATTTATTCAGTATTTCTGATATTGAGTTTCATGCAAAGCAGAAATGTAAAATCCCATTAATTAATGAAATCTAGTTTACAGTACAGTTTATTTTGTAATTATGATTTCTTAATAATAATATGTAGTGATTATAAAATAGAGTGTAAACATTTTAATAGCTGCAAAAAATAATAATTTTCGCTTAAATATTAGAAGAAATAGGAGGAAAAATGGAAGAGATAATTAATGCATTAAGAAAGTAATTAATTAATTATCGCTTTTTTTTTTAAATATCGAATAGCTGCAAAAATTTAATAGCTGCAAAAAATATTAATTTTTGCTTAAATATTAGCGAAATTAAATTAAGCGAAAATTAGTATTTTTTGCAGCTATTAAATTTTTTCAGTTATTGGATATTTAAAAAAAAAATTACCATGAAATTTTATTACAAAATAATCAATTTTGCAGCTATTCGAAAGTTCAGTCATTATTTTATAATCGCTACATGTTATTATTATGAAATCATAATTATAGAGCTGATAATATCATCATCTTTATTTCTATAAGTATTAGGCACTTACAACTCTGATGCAAAGCTTACGAGGATTTAAATATAAAACTCATTTGGATTCTTGAAATTTCGTTAAAAATAAAAACAATTACTTGAAAAATTATTGTTGACCAACAAAAGTTTAATGCGATTTTGTATGATGGAACGATTTCTCAGTAACTTGGTAAATCGATGACAACGTGATTAAAACGATAATTGCTATCGTTTCATACCGAGATATAACATCTGCCGGACAGATGGTGTCTCGAAAGTGTTATTTTGAATTTGCTAGCACGGTTATGATTATTGTACTAATATTTGAACATCGCAAAGTCATTATAAGCAGCGTTCGAACTGCGACGAATTTTGTTTAATATTCCATCTTTCCTATGTATTTAATGAAATATTATTCTATGGCTGCAGATCAAACCATCTGTTTCTAAAATTATCACACAGGTTCGTTGAACAGAAAATTTTTAATGAAGAAATGTTTTTTTTTTCTTATACTTTACGAATATTTGTGTCAGAGTACTTTACATCATGTAATAAGACAACGAGAAACATTTTGGTCGAAAATGCAATATTGCATAGGGCGGTTTTTTTTTGTTTATCAAAAGTCACCCAAATTAAAAAAATATATATTCTTAATTTTTTATAAATAAAAATAAATTACGAAATTTTAAAAATATTATAATTATAGAGTGGAATTACGAAAAAAAAGTTACACGCACTAGAATAATTTTGTGAAATAACATACACATGTATGTGTGGTTTTTCCATCAGTAAGTATAGAAGTAGATAATTAATAAACGATCAATAATATCAAATATCCAGCCAGTCAGTTTACAGAGCATCTTTTAGGAAAGAGAATGAGCCATCAATCATCAAAATTGGCAAAAAATTATAGATTTGTCTTGAAAAAACCTGAACGAAAATATATCCCATCGCAAAGTAACGTAATCAGTTAATATTTATTCAAATCCGTCACTATTTATTTTTTTCTCGGTTAAGTGGACAGCTTCATACAGTTACTTAATGCATTAAACTTTAATAAAACAATTACAAAAATTAGCACTGATTTGACTAGTGGGAAACAGTCGAACATCTTTAAGGGGAGGTGAAACATGTATCACGTGACATATGAGTGCAAGAGAGATAGCTAAAAATTTCCAAACACCGCCATTCGGAAGAGATTGTTATTTTTAAAAAAAGCTCTATGTCACCGGACGGAGAATTAAATTGCGCTTCCGGTGACATATTCCTTTTTCTCAAAATGTCTGTGGTGTCTTCGTACTTTTGTTTACAATATTTATTACCGACTGAGTGGTTTCGCCTCGCCTTAAGGCGCCTTAAGGACATTGTTATTTTTAAAAAAAGCTCTATGTCACCGAACGGAGAATTAAATTGCGCTTCCGGTGACATATTCCTTTTTCTCAAAATGTCTATGGTGTCTTCATACTTTTGTTTTCCGTATTTATTACCGACTGAGTGGTTTCGCCTCGCCTTAAGGCGCCTTAAGGACATTGTTATTTTTAAAAAAAGCTCTATGTCACCGAACGGACAATTAAATTGCGCTTCCGGTGACATATTCCTTTTTCTCAAAATGTCTATGGTGTCTTCATACTTTTATTTACAGTATTTATTATCGACTGAGTGGTTTCGTCTCGCCTTAGGGCGCCTTAAGGACATTGTTATTTTTAAAAAAAGCTCTATGTCACCGGACGGAGGATTAAATTGCGCTTCCGGTGACATATTCCTTTTTCTCAAAATGTCTATGGTGTCTTCATACTTTTGTTTACAGTATTTATTACCGACCAAGTGGTTTCGCCTCGCCTTAGGGCGCCTTAAGGACATTGTTATTTTTAAAAAAAGCTCTATGTCACCGGACGGAGGATTAAATTGCGCTTCCGGTGACATATTCCTTTTTCTCAAAATGTCTATGGTGTCTTCATACTTTTGTTTACAGTATTTATTACCGACTGAGTGGTTTCGCCTCGCCTTAAGGTGCCTTAAGGACATTGTTATTTTTTAAAAAAGCTCTATGTCACCGGACAGAGAATTAAGGGGAGGGAATCAGGTCAAAAAAATTGATTTTGGAAATTCAATATCATCCAAATCCTATTGCATATAAAAATGCCCAATGCACTATATTGTTGGTGCTCGATGAAAGGATTTTTTACTGTCGTCTGACTTGCATATGCTTTTCAATGTTATCTTAAGCAAAGTTCTTAGGTTTTCCATTCTGCGCATGATTCAGATAAAACTTCTAGGCAGATTGTAATGGTTGACGTCTCATTTTCTTCTTCATAAAAAGATACACCGGCTAAATGGAGCAAACTATTTTTTTTTCATTCTGAAAGCAAAGTTAATCACTGATTTATAAAATAGCATAACATTTATTTATTAATAATTATGTCACTTAAAAAATATTGCCTTTTATTAACATTTGCTCCATTTAGCCGGTATATCTTTTCATGAAGAAGAAAATGAGATGTCAACCATTCCAATCTGCCTAGTAGTTTGATCTGAATCATGCGCAGAATGGAAAACCTAAGAACTTTGCTTAAGATAATATTGAAAAGCATATGCAAGTCAGACCACAGTAAAAAATCCTTTCATCGAGTACCAACAATATAGTGCGTTGGGCATTTTTATATGCAATAGGATTTGGATAATATTCAATTTCCAAAATCAATATTTTTGACCTGTCTCCCTCCCCTTAAATTGCGCTTCCGGTGATATATTCCTTTTTCTCAAAATGTCTATGGTGTCTTCATACTTTAGTTTGCACTTTTTGCAACAAAAACTGTAAACAATCTTTCAGACGACACCGAACGTTTTTTGATAAAAGAAAAGCCTTACAACATTGGTCTCTTAATTCTGCATGCTGTAAAACTTTCATTTTTCCCAAGAAATGCCCAGTTTCTGAGAATTTTTGTTCCGAAAGATATTCGCTGTCCTTCTCGCACTCATGAATATTTCACCTCGCCTTAAGGGATCTTTCCAGTGTGGAAAAAAAATCGATTTTTTTTCGTCTTATCCATTAGTATATACGGTTAAAAACATCCTCTCAAATTTTTAAAGCGAAATTCGAAATACTTCGCTGGTATACTTTATGGATCTGGCATCGCCGATTAGTCGTAAATACACAATTTAGGTATATGAAATTTCTACACTCGAAACTTTAAACGCGTTTTTCTCGAAACGACATTTTTCAAAACGGTGGACATTCTCCAGGGAACAGTTTTCAAGGGATCGTTTTAAAATTTTAAGAGAATATTCTTCACGCTACTCTCTATCGTGCTATAGAAGCTTTTTTTTTAATATTCCCATTTTTTAAAAAGAAAAACTGTCGAAAAAAACGGCTAAAATCGGTACTTTTTGTTAAAAACGCCGCCATTTTGTCAATTTTGATTTTTAAAAAAGCCTCCATAGCGCGATAGCCAATCGCATACTAAATAATAATCCTTTGCGTTTTTCTTAGATCAAATTTGCGACCCCTGGGATGTCCACCATGAGGCTATTTTTTTATCAACATTATTTTCAACAGTTAAAAAAATATATTTAAACAATAAAAATCGTAATACAAAAAATCATTTTCTGTCATTCATGATTACCTTAATATGTCATAACAATTTCAAATTGATCGACGTATAGTAATCGTCCGAAAAAAAATCGTGAAAATAGGCTATTTTTCGGGTCGTCACACTGGAAAGATCCCTTAAGGAGGTTGGAGCGCTCCACACTAGTCAAATCAGTGCTAAATTTTTAAAAGCATTTCTACAATTTCAGTTGGTTCAATAATCTGTTCCAAGGTGTTAATCACATAGCAGCATTAGTTCTTGATATTCAAATACATTCACAGCTGTCATATGAACAGTAAATCGATCAATATCTCCAAATTTCCGATGTCATGTTATTTCATCCAGTTTTGTAAAAGGGTAAATCGTAATATCAGTCCGATTACGACGAGACATAGCTCATTTTGATCAGTGGAAGATCCTTAATCGATTGACCGTCCGGATTTTCTATAGTATCAAGCGTTCAAAAGTTACAGCCATTTGTATACTTGATGTTAGGTTATGATAGGATAAACAAACGGTTGTATCTTTTGAACTACTAATACGATTTTAAAAAATAGACGGCCAATCGATAGAATATCTTTTAGTAAACAAAATGAGCTATTGGTCGTCACAATCGGACTGATATTACGGTTTACCCTTTTAAAAAACTGGATGAAAAAACATAACATCGGAAATTTGCAGATATTGATCGATTTACTGTTGATATCACAGCTGTGAATGTATTCGAATATCAAGAACTAATGCTGCTATGTGATTAACACCTTGGAACAGATTATTAAACCATTTGAAATTATAGAAACGCTTTTAACAATTTAGCACTGATTTGACTAGTGCGGAGCGGTCCAACCTCCTTAAAAGCTCGTAAATCTGATTATCGATAACCGGAAATACAACCATAGGTGTGGGCCATGCCGGGACGATACTACATAGAGCTACTTCAGCCTTTAAGTGGGGATAACATGACAACTATAATTTGAAATGCTACTACATGTATAAACGTCTTTTTTTTTTTTTGCAAACAAGCGCAAACATCATCACATACCTACTTATACAGTCGGGTGTTCGATTGGAGAATGGAGTGGCAAATATCACCGTACGTGCAAACCGTCAACCGGATAATGATAATATAACGAGTTGGCCCGGGTTATGAGTCTGCGGGCTCGTAAATAAACTACGATAACGATTTTCTTTGTCACGTCGCACCTGCTTTTCCGCTCGATGGTTCTATGGCGATCGCCGATTGAAACTGTTCGTGGTTCTCGACACCACTCACTTCTAATGGCAAACGAGATGTTCTTTCGTTTTCTTGGGTTTTCCCGACTCCGGCTATGACTCATCACAGCGTCACGATATAAAACGTTCGTAGACTGAGATACGACCTTCGCCGGTTTGTTTACAGTCTGATATCGATTCTAAAGAAACCCAGGAAAACCCTTCGCAGCTCAATGTGTCTTGGACGAAAATAGAATATATACAAGATATACAAATGATATATTTTATATATTTATCACGAAAAATTCTATATCTCGGTTTATATATTAGATATCAGGTTTTATGATATATTTTAGCGCGGCAAATTTGAACTTTTCAAAATCTTGCCATTGCGTTTTAATAATATAGTTTCTTTTTTATTTTGAATTGAGATTTAATGCAAGTTTTTATGCTTGATCTGGTCTCTTAAATTTAATAGGCAAGTATTATTGAAAATTAATGTTAAGTCAATATTAATAATTAAATATAATGTAGTATTGTACGAAAATAGAATATATACAAGATATACAAATGATATATTTTATATATTTATCACGAAAAATTCTATATCTCGGTTTATATATTCGATATGAGGTTTTGTGATATATTTTTGAGCGGCATATTTGAACTTTTCAAAATCTTGCCATTTTATTTTAATAAAATTGTTTCTTTTTTATTTTGAATTGAGATTTAATGCAAGTTTTTATGCTTGATCTGGTCTCTTAAAATTAATATACAAGTATTATTGAAAATTAATGTTAAGTCAATATTAATAATTAAATGTAATGTAGTTTTGTACGAAAATAGAATATATACAAGATATACAAATGATATATTTTATATATTTATCACGAAAAATTTTATATCTCGGTTTATATATTAGATATGAGGTTTTATGATATATTTTTGCGCGGCAAATTTGAACTTTTCAAAATCTTGCCATTGCGTTTTAATAATATTGTTTCTTTTTTATTTCGAATTGAGATTTAATGCAAGTTTTTATACTTGATCTGGTCTCTTAAATTTAATAGGCAAGTATTATTGAAAATTAATGTTAAGTCAATATTAATAATTAAATGTAATGTAGTTTTGTACGAAAATAGAATATATACAAGATATACAAATGATATATTTTATATATTTATCACGAAAAATTCTATATCTCGGTTTATATATTAGATATGACGTTTTATGATATATTTTTGCGCGGCAGATTTGAACTTTTCCAAATCTTGCCATTTCATTTTAATAATATCATTTCTTTTTTATTTTGAATTGAGATTTGATGCAAGTTTTTATGCTTGATCTGGTCTCTTAAAATTAATATACAAGTATTATGGAAAATTAATGTTAAGTCAATATTAATAATTAAATGTAATGTAGTATTGTACGAAAATAGAATATATACAAGATATACAAATGATATATTTTATATATTTATCATGAAAAATTCTATATCTCGGTTTATATATTCGATATGAGGTTTTGTGATATATTTTTGAGCGGCATATTTGAACTTTTCAAAATCTTGCCATTTCATTTTAATAATATTGTTTCTTTTTTATTTTGAATTGAGATTTGATGCAAGTTTTTATACTTGATCTGGTCTCTTAAATTTAATAGGCAAGTATTATTGAAAATTAATGTTAAGTCAATATTAATAATTAAATGTAATGTAGTATTGTACGAAAATAGAATATATACAAGATATACAAATGATATATTTTATATATTTATCATGAAAAATTCTATATCTCGGTTTATATATTAGATATGAGGTTTTATGATATATTTTTGCGCGGCAGATTTGAACTTTTCAAAATCTTGCCATTGCGTTTTAATAATATAGTTTCTTTTTTATTCTGAATTGAGATTTAATGCAAGTTTTTATGCCTGATCTGGTCTCTTAAATTTAATAGGCAAGTACTATGGAAAATTAATGTTAAGTCAATATTAATAATTAAATGTAATGTAGTATTGTACGAAAATAGAATATATACAAGATATACAAATGATATATTTTATATATTTATCACGAAAAATTCTATATCTCGGTTTATATATTCGATATGACGTTTTATGATATATTTTAGCGCGGCAGATTTGAACTTTTCAAAATCTTGCCATTTCATTTTAATAATATTATTTCTTTTTTATTTTGAATTGAGATTTAATGCAAGTTTTTATGCTTGATCTGGTCTCTTAAATTTAATGGGCAAGTATTATGGAAAATTAATGTTAAGTCAATATTAATAATTAAATGTAATGTAGTATTGTACGAAAATAGAATATATACAAGATATACAAATGATATATTTTATATATTTATCACGAAAAATTCTATATCTCGGTTTATATATTCGATATGAGGTTTTATGATATATTTTTGAGCGGCAAATTTGAACTTTTCAAAATCTTGCCATTTTATTTTAATAATATTGTTTCTTTTTTATTTTGAATTGAGATTTAATGCAAGTTTTTATACTTGATCTGGTCTCTTAAATTTAATGGGCAAGTATTATGGAAAATAATGTTAAGTCAACATTAATAATAAAATATAATTTACTAGTTTAAGCATAAAAACTTGAAAAACAATGTTGGGTTATTTGTTAATCTTTTTCATAAATAATTTCATGTCAATAATTTTTCATTTTCACGTATATTCTATATTCGTATGGATAAAAAAAAATCTACAAATATTTTTTTGTGAACAAAAATCCAAGTCCTATTATTAATTTTGATTAAATTCGTAGACAAAAATAATAATAATGGGTAATGTGGAAAAATAGTGATTCATTATTTTAATTTTCCTGACATTTAAAAATTTTTAGATCCTGTAATATAGTAGGATCCTTTGGAAATCAAAATTAATATTAAGATCTTCATTAAATAAATGAATTAATGTTATGGTTTCGTATATTTTGCAGTAGTTACGATCACCGATACGGAACTATTCGAACTTTCAAGTGACATTATCAAAAATAGGATTTTCCCATAGTACAGTTTGAGTTTGAAAAAAAAAAAAAAAAAAAACCGGTTAATCGGGTTTCATTCCCAGAATACAGCCACGGCACCCCTTACAAATTGTCAGCTACGTCTTGTCACCCGCATTGTGAGAACTCCGGAAGGCTTGACGAAGGAAACTATCGTTTACCGTTATGTACTAGTGAAATATAAGTATTGTACTTGGTTATATGTATTGATAACGATTATAAATAACCTGCGTATACAGTTACACTGATTAACTCTCCACTTTAAAAAAACTATGGATATCAGAAATTCGTACAGTGACGATAATTGAAATGTTTTTTTTATGGCTGAATTTGATAATGCAGGAGACATTACAAATCGCACACTGTTAGAAAAAATTGCAAGTTTTTATGCACTCACTGTTAGAAATTTTTGTATGAAAATTAATATAAAGTATTGCAAATTTTTTTTGCGAATACGCGGATATTAAATTTAATACACAAATGTTAATTAATGTACAAAGAAATTGTTTTAAAATTAATATACGGTGTACTAAATACTTTATAAAACTTGTGTTTATAATATAATTATTGGAATTTTACGACATATCAAATGAAATTTAATATACAGATAATATAATTTAATCTGTAATCAGATAATATAATTTTTAATCTGTATATTAAATGAAATTTAATATACTGTATCTGAAAAAGAACTTCCAATACATATATTAATTTATTCATTTTCAAATATTAATTTTCATATATTAATGTTCAAAATATTTTTAACAGTGCTGTTAAAAATATTTTGAAAATTAATATATGTATTGGAAGTTCTTTTGCAGATATGGTATATTAAATTTTATTTAATATACTTTATATAAATTATTTAATATACTATATTTAATATAAATTTTATTTAATATACAGGTATGTTGTAAAATTCCAATAATTATATTATAAACAACATTTTTATGAAGTGTTTAGTATGCTGTATATTAATTTCACAACAATTTTTTTGTATATTAATTAATATTTGTATATTAAATTTAATATATCCGTATCCGCAAAAAAACTTTCAATACTTTATGTTAATTTTCATACAAATATTCCTAACAGTGTACATAAGCTGGTGAATTAAATGTAATATACAGTTGTAATATAAAATTAAATTAGTTTTATAGTAAAATTAAAGAGAATTATTGAAATAAAATGACTTTTACACTAAAATTAAAGAAAATAATAAATATCACTATGCCATACTTTAATTATAGAAGACTTGTATATTAAATTTAGTATATAGTAGTTTATGCATAAAAACTTCCAGCACTTGTACACTGTTAAAAATATTTTGAAAATTAATATATGTATTGGATGTTCTTTTTCAGATACAGTATATTAAATTTCATTTAAAAATTTCATTTATTAAATTTATTAAATTTCTTAAATTTATTAAATTTCATTTAATATACAGATATGTCGTAAAATTCCAATAATTATATAATAAACACAAGTTTTATGAAGTATTTAGTATACTGTATATTAATTTTACAACAATTTCTTTGTATATTAATTAAAATTTGTGTATTCAATTTAATATACGCGTATCCGCAAAAAAACTTCCAATACTTCATATCAATTTTCATACAAAAATTTCTAACAGTGTTAACTTTAAAGTACATTTTTTTAAAAGTGCATATCGTCGAGCCAAAATATAAAAAATGTTCAGGATATCGATATACATTAATTGGAAATTTTTATGCATATATTAAAAATAATATACAATTGTATAGTAATATTGCAGTATTTTTATATTAAAAATTACTTTTTTTAAAGTGGCTTAATATTCCGTTTATTAATTTCACTTCATCTTGTGTATTTAAAAAAAACTTCCGACAAAAGTATATTAATATTTATAATGAATATTTTTACAGTGCAATATTTCACACTTCCACAATTAATATTGCAGTATTTTCATATTAAAAATTACTTTTTTAAAAGTGCCTCAATATTCCGTTTATTAATTTCACCTCATCTTGTATATTTAAAAAAACTTCCGACAAAAGTATATTAATATTTATAATGAATATTTTTACAGTGCAATATTTCACACTTCCACATATTTAAAAAGAAAAGAAATTGCTTAAAATTGAATATACCGTTACTAGAAGTTCTTGTGCATAAAATGATATATTAAATTTAAAATCTAAACGTGTCGTAAAATTAATGTACGATATTGACCAATTCGTATGCAATACAAAAACAAACATACATTTAATATAATACTTGTGTATTAAATTCAATGTATAAATACTTCCAATCAGAGTTGTAAATGCCTAATACTTATAGAAATAAAGATGATGATATGATCGGCTCTATAATTATGATTTCATAATAATATAATAATAATAAACTTTCGAACAGCTGCAAAAATTATTATTTTTTTATAATATTTAATGGTAATATTTTTGAAAAAATGAACATAATTAATGCATTAAAAAAATAATGCATTAATTATCTCTTCCATTTATCCTCCTATTACTTCTAATATTTAAGCGAAAAATTAGTATTTTTTGCAGCTATTAAAATGTTTACACTCTATTTTATAATCACTACACATTATTATTATGAAATAATAATTACAAAACAAACTGTACTGTAAACAAGATTTCATGAATTAATGGGATTTTACAACTCTGCTTCCAATACCGGTAAATGAAAATTAATAATAGTTTCAATAATGCACCTGTGCATTAATAGTGCAGAAACGATTAATTATCAGACGCTTCAAGGTTTGTATTTAAAAAAAAAATGATCAACTTCTGAACGAGGAACTAATTGAACTAGTGGTTTAAATTGCAATCCATTCAAAGCGAGCTCTTTGCTTTTATGATTGACAATGAGAACAACAGTCGCTATATTCGTTATCAGGATTTGAAACCATTTAACGACATATTGCACATTCACGATTTATTGATTTCCCATAGAGACACAAGAATATTGGCTCTGATTATTTTGCAGCGAATATTACCATCGAAGCTATCATGTATTAAACTCAAAATCGATTGGTCACGTAGTACGTTCGTTTGTTGAACGATAAGGAGTTCTTGAACACGTCAAAGTTTCTAATCCGAAGAACGAGTAATAACCGGAGAAACTTGATGTCCATCATGGGTATTTTAAAACGGGATTGGAAAGTCGATTGAAAAAAATATATAGAACTTTGTGACTATGAAAAACAAGAATTGCTAGTTTTTTTATGTTATCTTTTACTTACGCATACGCATTTTGATTGTAGTTGAGGAGAAGTCTTGTCGTTAAATTCTATGTCTTAGTACCGGTGACCACTCTCGATGAGGAATCGCAGTAGATATGCTCTCACGAAGGAAGCGCGACGCTTTTTGAATCGCGAGTTTAATTGCTCCCCTCTCTAACTTCTGGCGAGTTATTTAAGAGGGGGAATTACGGAAGAAGAACAAGCGTTGACACAACACCGAGAGGTCCACTGCTTGCTTGGCAATTCATATCGCTAACCTCGTATGAAGTTGGCCACAAAATTTTTATGTTTTCGTATATTTATTACCCCACTCGATTGATAAGGATCATTGTTTTTTTTTCTAATACACACTGTTAAAAAATTGATATATGTATTGGAAGTTCTTTTGCAGATACAGTAAATTAAATTTATAATAAATAATATTTAATATTTTAAATAAATTTTTTATAAATATAAATTTACTAATTAAATTTGTTATAAATTAAATATATATTAAATAGTATTTAATATAAATTTGTTTTAATTAAATTTATATTAAATAATATTTAATATAGTTTTATTAAATATTATTTAATGTAAATTTAATTTATAACAAATTTAATTAGTAAATTTATATTTATAAAAAATTAAATTTGTTATCAATTAAATTTATATTAAATAATATTTAATATAAATTTAATTGATAACAAATTTAATTTAGTAGTAGTACAAGCTCTTTACTGGTTTTCTAGTGCAATTTAAGGAGGTTGGAGCGCTTCAGACTAGTCAAATCAGTGGTAAATTTTTAAAAGCGTTTCTACAATTTCAGATGGTTTAATAATCTGTTCCAAGGTGTTAATCACATAGCAGCATTAGTTCTTGATATTCAAATACATTCACAGCTGTGATATCAAGAGTAAATCGATCAATATCTACAAATTTCCGATGTTATGTTTTTTCATCCAGTTTTTTAAAAGGGTAAACCGTAATATCAGTTCGGTTATGACGATCAATAGCTCATTTTGTTTACTAAAAGATATTCTATCGATTGGCCGTCTATTTTTTTAAATCGTATTAGTAGTTGAAAAGATACAACCGTTTGTTTATCCTATCATAACCTAACATCAAGTATACAAATGGCTGTAACTTTTGAACGTCTGATACTACAGAAAATCCGGATGGTCAATCGATTAAGGATCTTCCACTGATCAAAATGAGCTATGTTCCGTCATAATCGGACTGATATTACGGTTTACCCTTTTACAAAACTGGATGAAAAAACATGACATCGGAAATTTGGAGATATTGATCGATTTACTGTTCATATGACAGATGTTAAAGTATTTGAATATCAAGAACTAATGCTGCTATGTGATTAACACCTTGGAACAGATTATTAAACCATCTGAAATTGTAGAAACGCTTTTAAAAATTTAGCACTGATTTGACTAGTGTGAAGCGCTTCAACCTCCTTAATACATCTATACGTGTTACAGCGAGAATGAGTCTGGTTTTTTTTTGTACGATGACCAATAGGCCACTGACCGAGGTCCTTCAGCACTGTATGTTTTTTTTTATAACGAATAGCCAATGTTTATAAAAGAAAAAAAAGAAAATAGACAAAAATGAAGTATAAATAACATTATTTAAGCGGTATCCGATTCAGAAATTTAACGCTACAAAATATATATCCTAATAATCCCAGACCTGTGTTTTTAATCTATAAATTAAATTTAATATACAGATATGTTGTAAAATTTCAATAATTATATTATAAACACAACATTTATGAAGTGTTACTGTATATTAATTTTACAACAATTTTTTCTGTATGTTAATTAATATTTGTATATTAAAATAAAAGAATAAATAAAAAAATAAACGGAAAATCCAAATACAAAAAATAAACATAGATCAAGGATTAAAAACTTATCATAGCTTTAGTCTTAACATCACTTGCCACTTTTTCAAAATTCTTAAGATGATGCGCTACTACTCGGTCGGTAACAAAAACTGTAAAGCGTTATTCTTGGTTACAATTGACATTTCAGGCAAAATACGAGGAGTACTGACTGCATCTTGGCACTCTGCAGTCAGTAATTCTCGACTTTTATTCGAAAAATCAACCGTGGCGAAGAATAACACTTCGGGAAGATTCAACTATCTCACTCGCACTTATGGCGATCTGAGAGAGACAGATGACAAGTAGCACATTACCTTAAAATAATTGCATAAGGCTACTAACGGCTTACTTTTTAAACTCTCTTTAATCTCAATTTTATTTTGCAACTCCTCATCTCTACTCTAATTTATCCATTCATCCATACTAGCGACTGTCTCTTGTTTCATGCATACTCTTGCTTGTTTGCATTTTCCAATATGTACAAGGTTTTCTTCTTCTTTGCCACACACGCTACATCTGATATCTTTGAATCCCTTACCAAAACTTCTAGCCACATTTCCACATCTTAGCTTCGTCCACATCTCTTTATTTTCCGCGTTAACATCTTGACCCTCCCAGTAAGTTTCTATTCCCGGCTGGGTTTTCCTACGTTTGTATTCTGGACAGTAATTGGATTTATTTGCCTTAACCCAATCTAGCTGTATTTCTTGATCCGATTTTATTTTAATTGCTCTCTCTAGTATATTCTCGAGTTCTACCACATTCCATCTAATATTTTACTCCACATTCTCCTCTCCCCTACTTCGTCCATCGTTTTTGCTTCCTCATAGAGGAAGCTTTGTTTTCATGAAATTTTTTTTTTTCGAGATTTTCATGTCAGTATGCTTAGAATCACCTAAAACGTCGAGAAAAGTGGTTTAGAAAAAATGTCCGTATGTATGTATGTGTGTGTGTGTGTGTGTGTGTGTGTGCTGGGCTTCGAAAATTCAATCTCCTCTCACTCGGTAACCGTTCGATCCGGCTCAAATTTGGCACGCAAGTAGAGTAGCTGCCCCTCTTAGAATGTTGTGATTTTTGCCAAAATATGTGAAGCCATTAAGATTTTATGTTGATTTTAATTTGTTGAAAAAAGGGCGTGGTCGCTCTAACTTTTGTAAAAGTTCGCCGATTTGGCTAAATAGTTCTTCATAACTGAAGATACGTTCAATGTTGTATGGTATTGAATTTCGACGAAATCGGTAAAGCGGTTCGGATTTTATAGAATTTTGAATTTTTCGAAAAAAATAGATTTTGATCTAAATTACGTCGAATTTCAACAAATGAACAGAAATTTTGTACAGACGAAAAATAACATTCAGAAATGCCATATACCAAATTTGGTGATGATCGGTAAAATCGTTCGGATTTTACACCATTTTTCATTTTAAAAAAATGTAGATTTTCGCTATAACTTCCGGAAAAGTTGAGAAAGTACGACAAAAATTTGTATCTAATCAAAATTAGATGTAACGGTGTTTGCAGAGGTGATTTATAGCTGTATAAAACACCTCTGCAAAAGAGACACAAGGTATAAAAAAAAAGATGCAAAGTAGAACCTTGCACATTGCTTCCTCATTATTTTTCGCTTTTTACAAAGCTTCCTCTATGAGGAAGCCAAAATTGAATAACATACTGCTTCCTCACAGAGCGAGCTTTGTAAAAAGCGAAAAATAATGAGGAAGCAATGTGCAAGGTTCTACTTTGCATCTTTTTTTCAATTCAAGCCCCCATTTGGATGGTTTACGGTTCACAATGCCTCTAACCTCTTACCTCAAGCATTTCTTCCGCCAGAGATGGCCGGGAATCCCCATATATAATTCTATATAACTGTATATACAAAATCTATATGGTTATATATGATCATATATAATGATTTTTTTTTCTCGGGTGGAAATGTACATATGAATCACTTGTAAGTTTATTAAAAACGAGCAAATTTGAAAGTATCGGATAAGGATACTGTTAAGTATTATTACTCAGATATGAACAATTGAGAATTACGTAGTTGCTGTTTAAGTGTAGAATTACCAACATTTGAATGATTACCCTTTACTGGGAAGTGAGTGCTTGAATGTTTCAACAGCTCCAAGATATACGCCCGTAAATTCCCAAGTACGTCAGACGATTCGTACTATTCGTTTTCTTTGGTCTTCAATGCCGAGTAAACATTAATTAATCTATCAGACGGTCAGAGAGGTGACATGTAGCAAGCCAGGTTATCGATCTAATCAAAGGGGCTGTAGGTTATTTATTCCACGACCTTTATCATCATTATATCAGGAATATTTTTCTTACGTCATTTAGTTTCATCCCCGATTTTAAAAAATGCAAAGTGACACAAGGAAACATAGATTTTCGTTGTTTCCATAAGCACAAGCAATTTCTATCTACATTTTATGAGTAAAAAATATTACAAAGATAAAACAATGTTATTGTAGATTCTAAGAGTGTTGAATAATTTTTCATACGTTATTTACGGTATTTCATATTTCATACGTTATTTCATAATGATTTTAGGGTAAATGCGCCAAGTAAATGAAAAGTCACCAGCGAATGAACAACAACTCTTTAAGGTAGTTCTGTCGGTACGCCGGAGTCATAAATCTTAGAGTCTATATGAAATTAAAAAATAATCATACGCATCACTTTGACTGCCTCAATAATAATATAAAAAATAATCGAGAACCCTTTGAAATTGTCGTAATCAAATTAAAACGATTATTTGTAAATAGTTGATATGTTTAGTGCGGATTTGACTTCATTTTTACGATAATTAGGTTAGGAAACGTCATTTGGCCCGGTATCGTGCCCTTTGACCTTGGTTCAATTAAACATTATTCCGGAGACTTCACCTTTTTTCATGACGCATCAATTCCTGAATAAATTGCGAATCCGTAGTACTTTTTATTTTTTCTCTATCTTTGATCTAAGTATGTTAATTTTCGATTTAAAGATCAATTTTTCCAGCCCTTCCATGAGCGCCGTGTAGAAAAATCGATTTTCAAGTTTTAATTGTTCATTCAAATACTCGGTAAAAGCCTTCAAGATTTTGTGCAAGTAAAATTGAATATCTAAATTACAACATGTCAAAAATTCATGCATATGAGTTTGGATTGCCTTCACGACAGAACTACCTTAAGAGATCATAAGAAATTCGTATGACTTGGCTGATCATTAGTTTTTCATAATTTATGTATTTTGCTTCCTCATAGAGGAAGCTTTGTTTTCATGGGAACATTTTTTTTTCGTGATTTTTATGTCAGGACACTTAGAATTTTCCAAAACGTCCAGAGAAGTGATCTGGAAAAAATGTCCGTATGTATGTATACAACTCCGAAAATTCGAACGCCGATAACTCAAGAACCGTTTTGTATATCGCGCTCAAATTTGGCACACAAGTGTAGCAGCAGACTCTCTTCAACTGTAGCAATTTTCGACAAAATCTGTGCGAAAATTTAGATTTTATGCCATTTTGAATTTTTTGAAAAAAGGAGGTGGTCGCTCTAACATTCGTAAAATTTAGTCTATTTTGCTAAATAGTTGGTTATACGAGTAGGGGCACTCAATGCTGTTTGGTATTGAATTTGTCTCGAATCGGTAAAGTGGTTCAGATTTTATGGAATTTTGAATTTTTCAAAAAATTGACATTATCGCTCTATTGTAACTTTTGCAAAACTTGAAATAGCGAGCTCAAATTTTGTATACAAATGAAACAATATTCAGCCATTATATATGTATAATTTAGTGACCAACGGTATGAAATTTGTGATTTTATGGAATGTTAAATTATTTTTAATAATATACGTTATCACATTTACTTTCGAAAACGCTCTAATAATAACGAAATAGAAAAAGCGAATTCACAACATGTTTATTTATCTAATTTAAAAAAGGATGCAAAGTAGAACCTTGCCCATTGCTTCCTCATTATTTTTTGCTGTTTACAAAGCTTCCTCTATGAGGAAGCCAAAATTGAATAACATACTTTTTTGCTTCCTCAGAGAGGAAACTTTGTAAAAAGCAAAAAATAATGAGGAAGCAATGTCCAAGGTTCTACTTTGCATCCTTTTTTATTTATCTGTTAAACTCTCATAAAAATTCGAAAAAAGGATTATCCCACTTCCCGTCTAGGCTTAAAATGTTCGTCTTCATGTTTTTCTTATTCTAAGGCAACGGCCTTTAGTATTTATTTTTATATACTTTGCGATGAAGATACAATATTTTTTTCGTTGCATCCCATAATTGGACATTCTGGTCATCTCTTAAAATTTTCACAGTCTGGAAATATCATTTTTTATAGAAACCTTTGATAAATAAATCGTTCTGCTTAAATGTTCATTTACTGGTGACATTACTCTACTCGTTATCTTTTCGAGTTGAAATAATTAATGGTTTTTCACTCTTTACCTTTTTAAACTTTAAACAATGAGTGTAAAAACACAAGTCATACCTAATTTTTTTAATCACCAAATTAATAATGAGTGATGTACCATTAGTTACCTTTTACTTGTTAAAATACATTTTGCCCGTCCCTAATAGGAATCACGTATGCGTACTGAGTAGAACTAGTCGAATTACCATACAGAGTAAAAAAGAACGAAGCAAATAATGAATTAAAAAAAAATAAAATATGTATGGTGGTTAGAAGTCGGAGGACATTGGAATTTTTACTTATTGAAAAAATTAACGTTGTCGCATAAACTTTTGCAAAACGTGAGATATCGAGCCCAAGTTTGGTATGTAAAAAACATAATATTAAACTATGATAGATATATTATTTAGTGACGGACGGTATAAAATTTTTTATTTTATGGAATTTCGAATTTGAAAAAAAGGCTGCAAAGTAGAACTTTGCAAATCGCTTCCTCATTATTGTTGGATATTTACAAATCTACCTCTATGAGGAAGCATGTTAATCTATTTTGGCTTCCTCATAGAGGAAGCTTTGTAAAAATCCAACAATAATGAGAAAGCAATTTGCAAAGTTCTACTTTGCAGCCTTGTTTATATTAGCGAAAAGTGTTTGCAATTCCCTTCCATTTTTCGAAAACTTATTTGACCTCAGCTTAATGCGCAAGGACTACCTTAATCGGAATAACGAAAACGGAGTTTATCCTCCTCTTTTGTGTAAATTTTTATCTCGATTCGTCACGCGGTTCGAGAGTTACGAGCAATTCTATTTTGGGACAAGCGGTCATTATAAATTTAAAAAAATAAAAATTATATATGAAGCAATGTGTAAAGTTCTACTTTGCATTCTTATTTCCATTGAGTACAAACTTTTGTCTCGCATTATCAACTTTTGCTGATGCTAGAGCGAAAATCGTTTTTTTTTTTGTAAATTTCAAAATGTCGTAAAATCTGAACCACTTTACCGATCATCGTCAAATTTGGTACGTGGCATAGCTGCATGTTCCTTTTCGTCTGTAAAACATTTCGGTTAAATTGGTGAAATTCGTCGTGATTTATTAAAAAAAATGATTTTTTTCGAAAAATCAAACATCTATAAAATCTGAAACGCTTTACCGATTTCGTCCAAATGCAATGCCAAACAACATTGAACGTATATTTATTTAGAAACAACTATTTAGCAAAATCGTCTAATTTTTACGAAAGTTAGAGCGACCACGCCCTTTTTTCAAAAAATTAAAAATACCATAAAATCAAAATGGCTGATTTTTTTTTTCAAAAATCTCAACATTCAAAGCGAGGCAACTACTCCACTTGCGTGCCAAATTTGAGCCATATCGCTCGAACGGTTACTGAGTAATAGTTCATCGAATTTTCAGAGCCCAGGACACACACATACGAACATTTTTTCTAAACCACTTTTCTCAACGTTTTGGACAATTCTAAGCATACTGGCATGAAAATCTCGGAAAAAAATTTTTCATGAAAACAAAGCTTCCTCTATGAGGAAACAAAATAAGTGTAAACACTCATTATTTAAGCTTGTAAAGTTAATGAACGACGAGCCATACATCACTTTTTTTAACCGCCAAATTAATAATGAGTGATGTACCATTACTTACTTTTTATTTATTAAAATACATTTTGCCCGTCCTTAATAGGAATCACGTATGCGTACTCAGTAAAACTAGTCGAATTACCATACGGAGTAGAAAAGAACGAAGCAAATAATAAGTAAAAAAGAAATATATAAAAGATGAATGGTGGTTAGAAGTCGACGGACAAGGTCTCAACCCTGAAAAACCGAGAGAGAAAATAGATACGGTGCGTGCGTGTTACTTAAACCGGCCGGCGAGGATTCGGGAAGAAGCCGCAGCGCTGTTGTACAGAATATAAACATGCACACACTGCTGTAGCCTCGCAAAATAATTATTACGAGTTACCGGCCGGCACAACTGAGCGATAGCGTCACACTCGGTAAAATCTATAAATTCACCTAGACAGTAAACCAACATAAACCAAATGACACAATCCCTGTCTCAAGCTAATTATTAATAGAAAATTGTAATAACACAGCAATAACATTAACGATCGACATAAATTGATAAGAGAAAAATACATTTTCTCGTCTATGACATTGAGACAATTGAGAAGAATGTTTTAGCCAGATCGTATGCGGGATAATCGGTTATTAAAAGCGACACTCTGCGGCGAAAGAAACATAATTATCTCGATAGATGTAATTTTCAATCGTAATCACTATTTTCTACTGTATTTATCTGTAGAGGTGATGACTTCTGTCAATTATATAACTTTGTCCGTGTATACATACCAGAAATACACGAATCGCTGCTGCGCGAAGATTACGAACTGTCGTTTATGAACGTCAATTTGTTGTTGCACTTAAGGTCTAGACTTTGGAATGATAATATCGGGGAAATTGGACACACTGTTGCGACAACACTGTCACTTTATTACTCGACGGAGAGCGAACAAATTGCCGACTAGCAATACAGTATCTGTCATCCAGGACTACTGAAATCAACGATCGATGCTACGCAAGGTTGTTCTCTGCGTTTCACTGCGTATGGAGAAACAGAAATGAGCCACGTATACTCCAGCAGGAAACGCGCGTGACGAGAACGAAAAAATAAGGCGTCATCGGTTGGGTGTGTCACTTTTTCGCCACGGCACCACCAATTTTATACGCCGTTCTGTTCATTTGGACACGAGATATTATTCTATTCAAGGACGATACAATGATGGACTCACCGCAAATCGTGATCATGCAAAATCAATGACAATATATTGATCGTATAAAAAAAAAACGAGCCTGCGAAGTTGAACTTTGCAAATTTCTTCCTCATTATTTTTTGCTTTTTACAAAGCTACTACCTCTATGAGGAAGTATGTTAATCGATTTTGGCTTCCTCATATACGAAGCTTTGTAAAAAGCGAAAAATAATGAAGAAGCAATTTGCAAAATTCTACTTTGCAGGCTTGTTTATGCCCTAGACATTTTTCTAAAAATTTAAAGTGTCGAAGAATTTTAACCGTGTAACCGGTTTTTCTCAAATTTGTAGTAAAACTTTGTACCTTGCTAGTCTATATGTGGACCAAATTAGAACTCGGTATCTCATAATTTGCACGAGCCAGCGTGAGAATGAGATTTTTCGAAAAATTCAAAATACCATAAAATTTGAACGGATGGACAGATCTGCGTTAAATTTGTACTCGAATGTTTTTCGATGATAGTACATATACTGAACAAAATTTAAGATAAATCTGAAAAATTTGGAAATTTTTGCTTCCTCATATAGGAAGCTTTGTTTTCATGAAAAATTTTTTTTTTATATTTTCATGTCCGGACACTCAAAATGGTCTAAAACATCGAGAAAAGTGGTTTAAAAAAAATGTCTGTATGTGTGTGCGCGTATGTGCACAATTTTTTTTTTGCCCGATAGCCGTCGCAATTTTTAAGATATCGGGCTTAAATTTGAACCACGAGTAAACTGTCGTTAAACAAGGTATGGGATTGAATTTGAAGTTAATTCATCAAGGTGTTCAAAATTTATGGTATTTTGAATTTTTTGGAGAATGTCAGCTCGGGCTCCAATTCCCGCAATTTTTAGGATATCCGGCTATGTGGACCAAATTAGAACTCGGTATCTCATAATTTGCACGAGCCAGCGTGAGAATGAGATTTTTCGAAAAATTCAAAATGCCATAAAATTTGAACGGCTGGACAGATTTGCGTTAAATTTGTACTCGAATGTTTTTCGATGATAATCCATATGTGAACAAAATTTAAGATAAATCTGTAAAAAATTTCAAAATTTTTGCTTCCTCATAGAGGAAGCTTTGTTTTCATGAAAATTTTTTTTTTCGAGATTTTCATGTCCGGACACTCAGAATGGTCTAAAACGTCGAGAAAAGTGGTTTAAAAAAAATGTCTGTATGTGTGTGCGCGTATGTGCACAATTTTTTTTTGCACGATAGCCGTCGCAATTTTTAAGATATCGGGCTCAAATTTGAACCACGAGTAAACTGTCGTTAAACAAGGTATGGGATTGAATTTGGAGTTAATTCATCAAGGTGTTCAAAATTTATGGTATTTTGAATTTTTTGGAGAATGTCAACTCGGGCTCCAATTCCCGCAATTTTTAGGATATCCGGCTACGTGGACCAAATTAGAACTCGGTATCTCATAATTTGCACGAGCCAGCGTGAGAATGAGATTTTTCGAAAAATTCAAAATGCCATAAAATTTGAACGGCTGGACAGATTTGCGTTAAATTTGTACTCGAATGTTTTTCGATGATAGTCCATATGTGAACAAAATTTAAGATAAATCTGTAAAAAATTTCAAAATTTTTGCTTCCTCATAGAGGAAGCTTTGTTTTCACGAAAAATTTTTTTTTCGAGATTTTCATGTCCGGACTCTCAAAATGGTCTAAAACGTCGAGAAAAGTGGTTTAAAAAAAATGTCTGTATGTGTGTGCGCGTATGTGCACAATTTTTTTTTTGCACGATAGCCGTCGCAATTTTTAAGATATCGGGCTTAAATTTGAACCACGAGTAAACTGTCGTTAAACAAGGTATGGGATTGAATTTGGAGTTAATTCATCAAGGTGTTCAAAATTTATGGTATTTTGAATTTTTTGGAGAATGTCAGCTCGGGCTCTAACTCTCGCAATTTTTAGGATATCCGGCTCAAACTTGGACCAGAAGTGGACTGTTATCAAATAGTGTTTGGGATTAAATTTGGTGTCAATCCGTTAAGGGGTTCACAATTTATGGCATTTTTTAATTTTTTGACATTTTTTGTTCGTGCTCTAACTTTCGCAATTTTTAAGATATCGGGCTCAAATTTGGTCCATAAGTAGACTGTTATTAAATAAAGTTTGGGAGTGAATTTGACGGCAATCCGTTAAGGTGTTTAAAATTTATGGCATTTTGAATTTTTTGTTCGTGCTCTAACTTCTGCAATTTTTAAGATATCGGGCTCAAATTTGGTCCACAACTAGAGTGTGGGTAAACTAAGCATCAGTTCGAATCTGGCGAGAATCTGTCAAGGGGTTCAAAACTAATGCCATTTAAAAAAATTTTAAACAAGGCTGCAAAGTAGAACTTTGCAAATTGCTTCCTCATTATTGTTGGATTTTTACAAAGCTTCCTCTATGAGGAAGCCAAAAAAGATTAACATGCTTTTTTTCGTGACGGCTTTTTTTATTTTTTTTATTCACCAAAATCGAAATTTACCGACATATCGATAGTTCCTTTGACTAAATTCAGCATTAATAATCAATAATCGTGAAATCATGTTGAAAATTGCAGTTGAATATCTCAAAATTTACAGAAGTTGAAGTTGCAGATATTAAAAAAAAATTGAAATTGCAATATAATTAGAACCACCCTATCAATTCTCGCCAAGTTTGGTATAGATCATGGTTTGATGGTAGTCCATTTATGTATAATATTTCAGCCCGATATCTCTTAATTTGCGAAAGTTATAGCGTGAAAACGATATTTCTAAAATTTCAAAATGCTGTAAAATGATGTATCGTATTATATCGTAAATATATGATTCAACATTAATAGTTCGCAATCAACGATGCATCTATAGAGTGATCCTATCATTTTCTATCGTCTCTGTGTTTAGACTGGAAGAATTATCATAATCTATCGTAAAACCCTGACATAAATGAAATATGTTCTATCATTTATACAATAATTTCATGCTGATTGACTCGTTTTTCTTCTCATCGTTTCACAGCTAATAGGAAGTCTATTATAATGAATCTTGAATATGATAAATATTTGAATCTAAAGATTTCTGGATGAGACATTTTTTAAAATGAAAAATGTAATATTATTAATATTAATAAATATATTACAGTAATAGTAGTAAAGTAATATTTCACCTACGATCGTATATTTTTACTATTAAATTGAATACAAACATTATATTATTTATAATAATATTATAGGATCTGGAAGAAACATAGGATTTCGATCGTATATTTATGATAGCACTTCGAAAATTCGCGAATCAAAATCCGCATTCGGAACGATAGGATTTTTAAAAATCGTTTTCTATTATTTATTTTTACCAGGAAAGTTTTTTTCTGAGTGTAGCATACGATACTTTTCTCCCGATTTCGTTATAAAAATAATCATGTGTTTTTTACTACTTTCATGGGGCAGCAATCAACCGTTTTCCTCCCAAGGGAGTAAACTGAATCGTCGATGCATAGAATATGAATCGGAGGTTAATAATGAGTCATTTCGCGCCCGCGTAAGACTAACAAGATTACGATAATCTTGGAATAACAAAAATAATCTTAATGTGAGTTATATAGTCGCTCTACATTTATTTCTCAATGCGACCGGGTTAGATCACTGGAATGTTGTTGGTCACAAAACAGGGACAAAGTGATAAACGTAACAGTTGACGTGGATGCACGATAATATTATTATGTTGATTCGAATGCGAAAGTCACTAATCGAGTTATAGCACAATATAAAAACGACCGTCTGGTTTTTCGGGATAACTTGACGAATAATCTTTTTTATCGTACAAAAAAGATATCTTTAATCTGACGAAAATTATGCGGTTTACGCAGATTTGATTTCTTTTTTTTAGGTTTTTAGATTTGACTTCTTTTACTGACGAAAATTATGAGGTTTACGTGGATTTGGTTTCTTTTTTCTTGACTTTCAAATACGATTAATTATTTGGAATTATGTATTATCGACAAATTGTGGAGGATATAATTTTTGGGAACTTACAGAACTTGCGAGCAGTGAATAGTGCAGAAGGATCCAAATTTCGTTGACGGTTTGATTTAATTTATATTATATTGAATGTACAAGACACGCGACTAAATAGCTGTGGACACGATCGACCGCTTGCAACGTTTCCTATCGGACTGCCCAGAATTCAATGTTCCAACCGGTTCCGATATAGTCTCACAAAAATACACTTGACTCAAATCTTCAAGAAATGTAAGATCCTGATAAGATTGTACTTGCATACACCTCAGTCGATAGGAAAAATCTAAATTTATCGATGTTGCGGCTCTAAAATACATCGTTTATTCTGCTTTGCTTTGGGGCAATATTTCAGCGTTGCTGACAGTAAAAATAATCGCTTGAGTAAAGTGTTCTATAATAAGATTATCGCGATAGGAACACAGTGTAATAAAAAGAGCAAAAAGTTTGCAAAGTATGTAAGCTATGAGAAAGTATGTTTATCAATTTACACTCATAGTAATTAGGATGCAATTTGCAAGGATCTACTTTGCAGACTTGTTTATGCTCGAAAGACATTGTTACAATAATTCAAAGTATCATAAAATTTAAACCACTTGACTGATTCGCATCAAATTTATATTCACACCTCGAATACAAATATATGATATGATAATAGTAGTAGTAATTGTGAGTTTATTGTCAATATAAGACATGGGACGAGTTTACATTCATAGTACATTACATATTTCATATTTTGTTTCCCGTACTGTCAATTGGCCATCGACCGAAGTCCTTCAGCTTAGATAGTCTTTTTTCATGGTGACCACGGTCAGGGAAAACCAGGAAAAGTCAGGGAAATAAAAAATTGATCAGGGAATCAGTGAAAAGTCAGAGAATATCGAAATTAGTCAGGGAAAAAGTAGATTGTTGTCAAAGTTTCAATAACTGAATAAAAATCCATAAAAGAAAGACTTGGAAAAAAAACAACCGAAGAATATTTGAAAAGAAAAAAAAAACAAATAAAAATTGATATAAACATTACAACATAAATCTATTCGAACAAATCGAAGCACTCAACAAAAAAGTTTAAAAAGTGTTATATATTACTAAAATAAGTATTACACTTCACATCAGTATTTAATCGGATTTAAAGCATTATAATTCCAAAGAACATTTATGTTTTGAAAGAGAAAATATATCTTCAAAAGTACTATTCGTTGTTGATCGAGAAATAAATAACTTATTAAAAACACGTAACTGTTCCTAATACATTTTTTTTTATTCGCGTTATAAATTTTTTAGTAGATGTCCTTAAAATTTCGGTCAGGGAAAATTGATAAATTAGTCAGGGAAAAATCAGGGAATTTTTTTCGGAAAAAAATGGCTTCCATGTTTTCGTTTTGGGTCGTCTATTGTTTCTGCTTAATTTAGTGTAATGTGCATTCACTGTTGGTTGTTGGCCATTCTTACTTCATGGTAGCATGTCGTGTGTATAGGGTATGTATGTTTACGTGTTACATTTTGATCGGGTTGTATGCAGAGTGTTTGTATATTTTGTAATTGTGTGATTGCGAATTTTTTGTTCAGTTCTTGTGTTCTAGGTACTATTGGTGTGATGCCTGTGGTATTGTAGAGTAATGTGTTGCGGGGGTTGAACAGCGGATTAGCGGGGTGACGAATGCGCGTCAAGCGCCGTAGAGCGCAGGTTTCAGCCGTTTTTAGTTTCTTGAGCGCCGTTTTCTTACAGTTGATGAGGATGTGCGACCGAATGTAACGACACGGTGACGGTACAACGTGCTAAAACTGGCACTGTGTCAGCACCGTTCCGGCACATCGTGCAGTCACTTTATACTGCACGCCGTGCTGGTACGGTGCTGGCACAGTGCTGCATTCAGCACGCTGTGCCGACACCGTGTCGCTACATTCGGTCGCACGTAACTCATTTCTGACGGCACGCAGTCCCGACCGGCACTGCACGTTTTTCTTGCTGGGTAATATGGTAATAGTAGTAGTAATTGTGAGTTCATTGACAATACAAGACATGGGACGAGTTTACATTCATAGTATATTACATTACATAAATACATATTTCATATTTTGTTTCCCGTACTGTCAATTGGCCATCGGCCGAAGTCCCTCAGCCTAGATTGTCTTTTTTGTTTTGCTTCGTCTATTGTTTTGGCTTAATTTAGTGTAATGTGCATTCACTGTTGGTTGTTGGCCATTCTTACTGGATGGTAGCATGTCGTGTGTATAGGGTATGTATGTTTACGTGTTACATTTTGATCGGGTTGTATGCAGAGTGTTTCTATATTTTGTAATTGTGCGATTGCGAATTTTTTGCTCAGTTCTTGTGTTCTAGGTACTATTAGTGTGATTCCTGTGGTATTGTAATGTGTTGCGGGGGTTGAACAGCGGATTAGCGGGGTGACGAATGCGCGTCAAGCGCCGTAGAGCGCAGGTTTCAGCCGTTTTTAGTTTCTTGAGCGCCGTTTTCTTACAGTTGATGAGGATGTGCGACCGAATGTAACGACACGGTGACGGTACAACGTGCTAAAACTGGCACTGTGTCAGCACCGTTCCGGCACATCGTGCAGTCACTTTATACTGCACGCCGTGCTGGTACGGTGCTGGCACAGTGCTGCATTCAGCACGCTGTGCCGACACCGTGTCGCTACATTCGGTCGCACGTAACTCATTTCTGACGGCACGCAGTCCCGACCGGCACTGCACGTTTTTCTTGCTGGGTAATATGGTAATAGTAGTAGTAATTGTGAGTTCATTGACAATACAAGACATGGGACGAGTTTACATTCATAGTACATTACATTACATAAATACATATTTCATATTTTGTTTCCCGTACTGTCAATTGGCCATCGACCGAAGTCCCTCAGCCTAGATTGTCTTTTTTGTTTTGCTTCGTCTATTGTTTTGGCTTAATTTAGTGTAATGTGCATTCACTGTTGGTTGTTGGCCATTCTTACTGGATGGTAGCATGTCGTGTGTATAGGGTATGTATGTTTACGTGTTACATTTTGATCGGGTTGTATGCAGAGTGTTTGTATATTTTGTAATTGTGCGATTGCGAATTTTTTGCTCAGTTCTTGTGTTCTAATTACTATTGGTCTGATGCCTGTGGTATTGTAAAGTAATGTGTTGCGGGGATTGAACAGCGGATTAGCGGGGTGAAGAATGCGCGTCAAGCGCCGTAGAGCGCAGGTTTCAGCCGTTTTTAGTTTCTTGAGCGCCGTTTTCTTACAGTTGATGAGGATAGGGTGACCGTATTCTATTATTGGTCTACAGATGCATTTGTATATCTTCGTTAAGTGCTTTATATGTAGGCTGCGGTTTTTAAATGTGATTTTTCTGAAGTGTGATGATCTCTGGAACATTTTATTTTTGCAAGCTTTTAGGTAACGATTGAAGTTTAGCTTGTGGTTATGATAATAATTAAAATAATAATGCTAAATATTTAATATAAAAATAATAAACTATCTAATGTTTGCAGACTATTACAACGATATAATTATTATTTATTGTGAAATAAAAATGACAAAACTTTGCGAATTATTGCAGAAACCTTGAATCTTTTATTTGGGCGAAATAATTAACAATGCTGATGTTTTTTTTTTTCGTATTGTGCAAATATTTTTAATGATTTTCCGGTTCTATAATGCTCATGTAAATATTTCCACGTTCTCATGACAAGTCCCAATTGTAATAGTAATTTTGAAAAGCTTCGGCGTTGGGAATCATTATTATAAAGGCTTGCAGTTCATTTTGGATCGAATCTGTTTCTTTGCTGTTAGCGTTTTTCGTCACTTTCGGCCTCGAAGCATGCGGCACATACACTGCACCGGTTGGAAGTCCTCGAAGAATAATTCTGCGTTTGGTTCGGCAACTGCAGCTTTCTCGTATTTGGAAAAAATACTCTACGAGCATTTATGTGTTCGCAACAGGCAGGAGCTTCCGGATTCTGAGGTGCGCATGTAAGACTTATTATTATATGTAGCTCCCAGTTGATTTTACCACCGCAAAAAACGCCTCAGCATTTTCTGCACTTTTCTGCCCAGCAATTCACCGCAAAACCACTGACCGTATTTTTTTTTTTTTACATCGGTGGTTTTGCTGTTTAGTTCGCCGCAAAACCACCAATGTAAATATGAAAAAATTGTTTCTGGGTTTAATTAAACGGATTATTTTGCTCTTTTAATTATCATATAATTCCACTTAATTCCATATTTTGGTATATATTTAATCACGAATAAAGAATGTACATTTTTTGCCATTGATAGGATTGTTAGGCTCAAAAAAATAAAGAAACCGGAAATTATATTTTTTACTAAAATCGCAATGTCCGAAATATAGTCATAACACCAAATTAAAAAAAAGAAAACATGTCTTATCCTTTTCAAAATATTTTTGGTGAAAAGAAAAAAAATTCAGTGAAAGGCCTCATATTGTACCAATTTGGGTTTTCTCATTGTGAAGGTTTGGAATAAATGGAAGATGTAGAAGTTAAAAAAAAACAGCTGTAAAATTCAAACCCCTTTGCCGATGTTCACAAAATTTTATATATACCACACCTGAATATAAGTTCGAAAAATTAAATTTAATATTATATTTTAAAAAGTTATCTGTTTGTTTGTACCACTCCCATCAAAGTTCTTCGAGATACGAGAGTGTCGCGTGATAAAGCTCTTAAAATAGACGTTTAAATTTTGCAAGTCTGCCACACACATTTGCACATCCAGACATTTTTTCTATTCACTCTTCTCAATGTTTTGAATTATTTTAATTAGGCGGATATAATAATCTTGAAATAAATATTCCACAAAATTGTAATTATAAATGTTGTGAATTAATGCAAAATAAAAAGTGAATTAACCTGCATCTTAATGTGGTAGTGACATAGGGATTTGTTCGGTGAATCATTTTTTTCAGCGCGGCTCTCTTTTCTCTTATCTTGTTGCGAAGAAATGCCATCTGGATGACATTCAGATTCATTAATCATATTATCGTCAGTCCGCCTTGATCTTTGATCCGCTGAACCATTCGTCTTTAACGATTCGTCAATTTCTGTAGACATTTTTCCCATTGCTTCGGAGTCATTGGGTTTTCGTGTCTGCGGGACCTCGTCGCCGGTTTTCTCTTTCGTTTCACCGTGCCAAATGCCTCTCGATTTGCACGGTGCCTTTTTTTTCATCTCGCCCGGTCCTCGTTGCAGCTCTGTTAATACTGAATAGCATAATTTCTATTTTGGTATATTATTTAGTAATCATCAAGATTTTTTTTCAACATGACCCTTTTACCGCAATCCTTTATCCGAACGAATAAACTCTTTTCTGGTTGATCATCCGTTGCCATATTGATTCTTAAGTTATGATTGAATGTCGCGGTGTAAAAAGATTAATGATTTACTGCACGTGAATCGTGATGTAAAGGTGACATTGCCGTCCTGGCTCCATTCGGACCCGACGATTCAACGTATATAAAGTCTATTTTATCATTTCATTGTTGAATTACAGTTGTCGGTGAATGGATATCGCTGAAAACAGTAGATCTCCTGTGCTTCCTATTCTTTACTGCAACAAAAATCTAGAAAATAGGCTTCCGATGGTGATGGTATAATATTCAACGAGCGATAGTAAATAAAATTCAATATCTTAACGAAAAAAAAATTTAGGTTGGATTTTCGGAACGAAAGTCGGATCTGAGAATTCTGAAATCAGAACCGACCAAAAGTGACTTTTTCAAAAATCATCGTAAAAAGGCTTGTAACCGTTATTTTCTGGGGTAGAATATGCGACTTGATAACGATTGTGGGGGCCAAAATTCGAAATTTCGAAGAAAAAAAATTTAGGTTGGATATTCCGACCAAAAGTCGGATCTATGAATTCTGAAATCAGAACCGACCAAAAGTGACTTTTTCAAAAATCATCGTATAAAGGCATGTAAACGTTATTTTCTGGGGTAGAATATGCGACTTGAGAACGATGGTCGAGGCCAAAATTTGATATCTTGAAGAAAAAAAAATTTAGGTTAGATTTTCGGACCGAAAGTCGGATCT
This sequence comes from Ephialtes manifestator, assembly GCA_963970395.1. NCBI lineage: Eukaryota > Metazoa > Arthropoda > Insecta > Hymenoptera > Ichneumonidae > Ephialtes > Ephialtes manifestator. Next base: position 20,996,730 of record OZ019980.1, read on the forward strand.
ATGAATTCTGAAATCAAAGTCGACCAAAAGTGACTTTTTAAAAAATCATCGTAAAAAGGCTTTTAACCGTTATTTTCTGGGGTAGAATATGCGACTTGACAACAATAGCGAAGACCAAAATTCGATATCTTGAAGAAAAAAATTTAGGTTGGATTTTCCGACCAAAGTCGTATCTGTGAATTCTGAAATCAGAACCGACCAAACGTGACTTTTTAAAAAATCATCGTAAAAATGCTTGTAACCGTTATTTTCTGGGGTAGAATATGCGACTTGAGAACGATAGTGAAGGCCAAAATTCGATATCTTGAAGAAAAAAAATTTAAGTTGGATTTTTCGACCAAAAGTCATATCTGTGAATTCTGAAATCAGAACCGACCAAAAGTGACTTTTTCAAAAATCATCGTAAAAAGACTTGTAACCGTTATTTTCTGGAGTAGAATATGCGACTTAAGAACGATAGTGAAGGCCAAAATTCGATATCTTGAAGAAAAAAAAATTTAAGTTGGATTTTTCGACCAAAAGTTGTATCTGTGAATTCTGAAATCAGAACCGACCAAAAGTGACTTTTTCAAAAATCATCGTAAAAAGACTTGTAACCGTTATTTTCTGGAGTAGAATATGCGACTTAAGAACGATAGTGAAGGCCAAAATTCGATATCTTGAAGAAAAAAAATTTAAGTTGGATTTTTCGACCAAAAATCGTATCTGTGAATTCTGAAATCAGAACCGACCAAACGTGACTTTTTCAAAAATCATCGTAAAAAGACTTGTAACCGTTATTTTCTGGAGTAGAATATGCGACTTAAGAACGATAGTGAAGGCCAAAATTCGATATCTTGAAGAAAAAAAATTTAAGTTGGATTTTTCGACCAAAAGTCGTATCTGTGAATTCTGAAATGAGAACTGACCAAAAGTGACTTTTTCAAAAATCATCGTAAAAAGGCTTGTAACCGGTACTTTCTGAGGTACAATATGCGACTTGAGAACGATAATGAAGGCCAAAATTTGATATCTTGAAGAAAAACAAATTTAGGTTCTTTAGGTTGGATTTTCCGATCAAAAGTCGGATCTGTGAATTCTGAAATCAGAACTGACCAAAAGTGACTTTTTCAAAAATCATCGTAAAAAGGCTTGTAACCGTTATTTTCTAGGGTAGAATATGCGACTTGAGAACGATAGTGAAGGCCAAAATTTGATATCTTGAAGAAAAACAAATTTAGGTTCTTTAGGTTGGATTTTCCGACCAAAAGTCGGATCTATGAATTTTGAAATCAGAACCGACCAAAAGTGACTTATTCAAAAATCATCGTAAAAAGGCTTTTAACTGTTATTTTCTGAGGTACAATATGCGACTTGAGAACGATAGTGAAGGCCAAAATTCGATATCTTGAAGAAAAAAGATTTAGGTTGGATTTTTCGACCAAAAGTCGTATCTGTGAATTCTGACATCAGAACCGACCAAAAGTGACTTTTTCAAAAATCATCGTAAAAAGGCTTTTAACCGTTATTTTCTGGGGTAGAATATGCGACTTGAGAACGATAGTGAAGGCCAAAATTTGATATCTTGAAGAAAAACAAATTTAGATTCTTTAGGTTGGACTTTCCGACCACAAGTCGGATCTGTGAATTCTGAAATCAGAACTGACCAAAAGTGACTTTTTCAAAAATCATCGTAAAAAGGCTTGTAACCGGTAGTTTCCGAGGTACAATATGCGACTTGAGAACGATAGTGAAGGCCAAAATTCGATATTTTGAAGAAAAAAAATTTAGATTGGATTTTCCGACCAAAAGTCGTATCTGTGAATTCTAAAATCAGAACTGACCAAAAGTGACTTTTTTAAAAATCATCGTAAAAAGGCTTGTAACCGGTAGTTTCCGATGTACAATATGCGACTTGAGAACGATAGTGAAGGCCAAAATTCGATATCTTGAAGAAAAAAAAATTAGGTTGGATTTTTCGACCAAAAGTCGTATCTATGAATTCTGACATCAGAACTGGCCAAAAGTGACTTTTTCAAAAATCATCGTAAAAAGGCTTGTAACCGTTATTTTCTAGGGTAGAATATGCGACTTGAGAACGATAGTGAAGGCCAAAATTTGATATCTTGAACAAAAACAAATTTAGGGTCTTTAGGTTGGATTTTCCGACTAAAAGTCGGATCTATGAAATCAGAACCGACCAAAAGTGACTTTTTCAAAAATCATCGTAAAAAGGCTTGTAACCGTTATTTTCTGGGGTAGAATATGCGACTTGAGAACGATAGTGAAGGCCAAAATTCGATATTTTGAAGAAAAAAAATGTAGGTTCTTTAGGTTGGATTTTCCGACCAAAAGTCGTATCTGTGAATTCTGAAATCAGAACTGACCAAAAGTGACTTTTTCAAAAATCATCTTAAAAAGACTTTTAACCGTTATTTTCTGGGGTAGAATATACGACTTGAGAACAATAGTGAAGGCTAAAATTTGATATCTAGAAGAAAAAAAAATTTAGGTTCTTTAGGTTGGATTTTCCGACCAAAAGTCGGATCTATGAATTCTGATATTAGAACCGACCAAAAGTGACTTTTTCAAAAATCATCGTAAAAAGGCTTGTAACCGTTATTTTCTGGGGTAGAATATGCGACTTGAGAACGATAGTGAAGGGCAAAATTCGATATCTTGAAGAAAAAAGATTTAGGTTGGATTTTTCGACCAAAAGTCGTATCTGTGAATTCTGACATCAGAACCGACCAAACGTGGACTTTTTCAAAAATCATCGTAAAAAGGCATGTAACCAGTACTTTCTGAGGTACAATATGCGACTTGAGAACAATAGCGAAGACCTAAATTCGATATCTCGAAAAAAAAAAATTTAGGTTGGATTTTCCAACCAAAAGTCGGATCTATGAATTCTGAAATCAGAACCGACCAAAAGTGACTTTTTCAAAAATCATCGTAAAAAGGCTTTTAACCGTTATTTTCTGGGGTAGAATATGCGACTTGAGAACGATAGTGAAGGCCAAAATTTGATATCTTGAAGAAAAACAAATTTAGATTCTTTAGGTTGGATTTTCCGACCACAAGTCGGATCTGTGAATTCTGAAATCAGAACTGACCAAAAGTGACTTTTTCAAAAATCATCGTAAAAAGGCTTGTAACCGGTAGTTTCCGAGGTACAATATGCGACTTGAGAACGATAGTGAAGGCCAAAATTCGATATTTTGAAGAAAAAAAATGTAGGTTCTTTAGGTTGGATTTTCCGACCAAAAGTCGTATCTGTGAATTCTGAAATCAGAACTGACCAAAAGTGACTTTTTCAAAAATCATCTTAAAAAGACTTTTAACCGTTATTTTCTGGGGTAGAATATACGACTTGAGAACGATAGTGAAGGCTAAAATTTGATATCTAGAAGAAAAAAAAATTTAGGTTCTTTAGGTTGGATTTTCCGACCAAAAGTCGGATCTATGAATTCTGATATTAGAACCGACCAAAAGTGACTTTTTCAAAAATCATCGTAAAAAGGCTTGTAACCGTTATTTTCTGGGGTTTTGGCCTTCACTATCGTTCTCAAGTCGCATAGACTTGAGAACGATAGTGAAGGCCAAAATTCGATATCTTGAAGAAAAAAGATTTAGGTTGGATTTTTCGACCAAAAGTCGTATCTGTGAATTCTGACATCAGAACCGACCAAACGTGGACTTTTTCAAAAATCATCGTAAAAAGGCATGTAACCAGTACTTTCTGAGGTACAATATGCGACTTGAGAACCATAGTGAAGGCCAAAATTCGATACCTCGAAGAAAAATAACCACAATATGCCCAAAAAATGACCAAGCACATTTACATCAATAACACGTATGTACGCAAAAAGACAAAAAAAATGATTATACTCCATCAACAATATACACCACTATTATCCCCCGAAAAAATGATTGTACTCGAATATACCGAAATCAACAACAACAACAAAAAATGAGCTTGGTTCATTTTCCGGGTGGCTGAATTCCATTGAAACGCCCCATATGTTTTCAAATCCATACTATCAATATTTCCCCAGATTCCTCATACACACAGTAACACACAAATAACCTTCCACGACTCCCATATGCCAGAGAAAACCAAAAAAAAAAATAAAATCACCCACTAAAATTTAGGCCTGATTTGACTAATGCTAAGCTATCCAAACTTCTATCGAAAAATACGCATTCACGTCGCACACATACACATACATCATTCGGGTGTGTATATGATACTAAAAAGATGGCGGTCCGGTATTATAGTATACCCCGCGTTCTGTCTCTCTCTTCTATCGGCGCCAACCTCTCACCGATTTATTTTTCCGAAACCGCTTACCACGCTGCTCGCGAGTCTTGGCTGTCGCTGATCAAAAATATCACATCCCGTTGTTCAATTCCTTTAGTTTTCGAATTATCGGTCGACGAATGCGATAAACGGTTTGATAATCGCGTGAGTTGTGCTCCGCGGCTGCGGCGGCGGCGGTGGCGGAGGAAGAGGAAGAGGATCTCACGGTGCGAGTTCTTTTGGAGTTCCGAGGATGCCGAGTAAAAAGAAAAAATATAACGCCCGTTTCCCGGCGGTGAGCAACAACCTGCGATGTTTGTCGCACTTTCACTGTCACTCATTTCTCTCAACTCACTGTCAAATCCGCATGCTCGGCCTATCGTGACACAATCTTCCTCACCATCAATTTTTTCTTCACCTATTAACACGTACGCTTACGTACGTCGATGAACAAAGCTCAACGAAACAAATGAAACTTAACCTTAAAAAGAATCGTTTTTTTATTTTTTATAGGGCCGTATCAAGAAAATAATGCAAACCGATGAGGAAGTTGGCAAAGTTGCACAGGCCGTGCCAGTTATAATCTATATCCTTTTTTTTATTTACTATTTTCACGATTTTCTCGAAATATTTACGAATATAATAATCGATCGTTTGTAATCCTAACGTTTGTCAATAGGGTTAATGCACCAGTAATTGACCAGTCACCTGTGAATAACCAACAGCTTTTTCAGAGTTCATGAAAAATTCATGTTAGATTTTTTATTTGAATATTTTTTAGCTATCTACTGTAATTATTTTGTTGCCGAAGCGTATTTTCCACTGAATGTGTAGGTTGGTTTGACCCGGTCGTTCACTGGTGCTTTTGGCTTTTAATATTTGTTTTTATATACTTTACGAGAAAAATATGATATTTTGTATCACATCGTTCAACATTCTGGTCAAATGTTAAAATTTTTGTGGGCAGTGCGGAAATATTGTATTTTATAGAAACTCATGATAAACAAATCATTCTGGTTAAATGGTCATTTACTGGTCATTCTACTCTATAAGTCTGTTGGCGGGCGGTAGACGTTTGAGGTCTGTGGTAACTGAGATACAGGCTTAAATCTGACGACTTGCTTTATTTAATTTTTATTTAGTTAGATTTTTAATTTGAATATTTTTTAGCTGTCTACTATAATTATTTTGTTGCTGAAGCGTATTTTCCACTGAATGTGTAGGTTGGATTGACCCGGTCATTCACTGGTGCTTTTGGCTTTTAATATTTGTTTTTATATACTTTACGATAAAAATATGATATTTTGTATCACATCGTTCGACATTCTGGACAAATGTTAAAATTTTTGTGGGCAGTGCGGAAATATTGTATTTTATAGGAACTCATGATAAACAAATCATTCTGGTTAAATGGTCATTTACTGGTCATTCTACCCTATAAGCCTGTTGGCGGGTGGTAGACGTTTGAGGTCTGTGGTAACTGAGATACAGGCTTAAATCTGACGACTTGCTTTATTTAATTTTTATTTAGTTAGATTTTTAATTTGAATATTTTTTAGCTATCTACTATAATTATTTTGTTGCCGAAGCGTATTTTCCACTGAATGTGTAGGTTGGATTGACGCGGTCATTCACTGGTGCTTTTGGTGTTTAATATTTGTTTTTATATACTTTACGATAAAAATACGATATTTTGTATCGCATCGTTCGACATTCTGGTCAAATGTTAAAATTTTTGTGGACAGTGCGGAAATATTGTATTTTATAGAAACTCATGATAAACAAATCATTCTGGTTAAACGGTCATTTACTGGTCACTCTACCCTTCAAGTCTGTTCGTGGGCGGTAGGCTTTTGGGGTCTGCGGTACCCGAGATACAGGCTTAAATCTGGCGACTTGCTTTATTTTATTTTTATTTAGTTTAATTTTATTTTAAATTATCTGTGTTATTTCATCGTTATTGGCTATTTGGTTCTTATTTTTATTTTCTGTTATCTTAGTGTTAAGTTTATTGTTGTTATGGTGGAGGTGCCGGGATGTGGTACCCTGCCGACTGTGTAATTTTTTCCCTGGTAGGGGGTTGCCTTAAGGACCTGCTGGTCCTAGCGTAATAAATAAATCTAATCTAATCTAATCTATAACTGCTGTTAATCACATGAACCAATAGTGATTTTTGGGTTGACAAAAAAAAAAAAGCAAACCAGAAGTTGCTAACGTTAGTTAAATTGGGCTAATTATTCGTCAATAATCAATCACAATTTGCTGGTATTTGCATTAATATCTATGAAACCAACAAGGGGAGATTAATTACTCAGACAAAATTTAAAAAAATTAATTAAGCGTGGCATTCTCTTAAGTAATATTTTAGTTTTCAGAGAAAGTAGTACATTTTTTAAAGTCTCACTTTTTGAAGTAATATTTAACTTTTCAGCAAAAGTAAAAAAAAATGGGTTCAGCGTATCAGTTTTTTAAGTTATATTTTAGCCTTTGAATAAAGTAAAAAATAGATTAAGCGTATCATACTTTTAAGTAATATCTTAGCCTTTAGACAAAGTAAAAAATAGATTAAGCATTTCATTCTTTTAAATAATATTTTAGTTTTTGGACATAGTAAAAAATAGATTAAGCATATTATTCTTTGAAGTAATATTTTAGTTTTTAGAAAAAATCTATTAAGTGTCTCACTTTTTTAAATAATATTTTAGCTTTGAGACAAAGTAAATAATAGATTAAGCATATTATTCTTTCAAATAATATTTTATTTTTGAGAAAATGTAAAAAATTGAGGAAGCATATCATTCTTTTAAATAATATTTTAGTTTTCAGAAAAAATCTATTAAGTGTCTCACTTTTTTAAATAATATTTTAGCTTTTAGACAAAGTAAATAATAGATTAAGCATATTATTCTTTCAAATAATATTTTATTTTTGAGGAAATATAAAAAATTGATTAAGCATATTATTCTTTTAAATAATATTTTAGTTCTCAGAGATAGTAAAAAATGGATTAAGCATATTATTATTCTTTTAAATAATATTTTAGTTTTCAGAGATAATAAAAAATGGATTAAGCATATTATTCTTTGAAGTAATATTTTAGTTTTCAGAGAAAGTAGAAAAAATTTATTAAGTTTCACTTTTTAAGTAATATTTAATTTTTCAGCAAAAAGTAAATAAAATGGATATAGCGTATCATTCTTATAAGTTATATTATAGCCTTTGAATAAAGCAAAAAATAGATAAAGCATATTAATCTTTTAAATAATATTTAATTTTTGAGTGAAAGTGTAAAACTTATTAAGCGTATTATTCTTTTAAATAATATTTTAGTTTCTAGTATAAATTTCATTTACCATGAATACAAATTGATTTACCCACAGGTTATCAAACATCTATGTTTATTACTACTTTAATGAAAAAAGCAAATTTTTCTTAACCATCAGTATACCTAGAACATTGGAGCTGTTTGTACATTCGTTACTCACCAAAACGATGCAGATAACCAGTGCAAAAAATGCCAAAACACTTAGTCCTTCGCATATGTAAGTTTGGAGATTAAGATCAATGTTCTTGTTTGAAATCCTTTTCTGATATTCATTTTTTTTATTTCAGGAAGCAATGTATTCTGTCTGAAAGCAGATTTGATTTTCTTAAGGATTTGGTCAAAGGCCTGCCTGATGTTTCAGGCTTAGATGATGATGTACCTACACCACCGCTGACACCAGCTCCTGTGCCTATTATATCTGCCTCAATTGGCACAGGTTTACCTCCAACTTTACATTCCGATGGACCGTGAGTACAATTGATGGCCTTGTAAATCAAACTTCTCTGTATTCCCTTCTGCATTCTCTTCTTCTCAATGGTATTTGTAACTTATTGGTTCAAAAAATATATATATGAGACATTCCACTGGTTATCGACAGAGTCGCGACCCTCATATTTAAAAAAAAAAATTTTTTTAGATTTAGAGCAATATACACGAACACTCTAGAAATTTCATTAGATAAAAAAATGGTGTTTTTTTAATTACCTAAAATTTGATTTTCTCAAAAAGTACGGCGACGATTTTTTTTTCTTTTTTTACAGTAAATTCTGTGTCCAAAAACAAAATTTTTGAGCCTATGCCCAGAGTGGGCCGAGGTCTAGATTAGCAGCTAAAAATGAAACAAAATTTTAAAAAAATGTTAAAAAATACCCCGGCTCTAAAAGTACGCCGATGATTTGTTTCAAAATTTTTATAGTCAATTCTGTGTTTAAAAACGAAATTTTTTAGGCTAAAACGAAAATGGGGGGCAGTATAGAATAACAACTAAAAATTCTTTTACGGGAGAATTTTATTTTATTAAAAATTTATAAAAAATAAAATTCTTTTACGGGAGAATTTTATTTTTAGTTACTATTCTGGTCGTTTTTGCAGTAATATTTATGGGGTATTTCACAGGTTATCAACAGGACCCTCATGACTCTCATATTTTAAAAAAAATCCTTTTGAGATGTTGTACGGCAATGTGAAAAAACCCTGGAGAAATTTTTAGTTTTTTTTTTTAAGTTGTATTTTCATAATTACCCAAAATTTGAATTTAGCAAAAAGTATGCCAATTAAAAAAGAAAATTACAGTTAATTATGTATCCAACTTTTTGAGATTAGTGCAAAAACGGGGAGTAGTAATTTTTTTTTAATTTAATAAATTACACAAAATTTGAATTTCTCAAAAAAAAAAAAAAAAAAAAAAAAAAAAAAAAAAAAAAAAAAAAAAAAAAAAAAAAAAACGTCGATGATTTGTTTCAATTTTTTTACAGTAAATTATGTAGCAAACAACAATTTTTTTTAGGCTAGTGGAATAATTCTGAGTAGTCTAGAACAGCAGCTAAAAATTAAATGAAATAAAGAAAATATTCTAATTTGATTCGATTTTTACAAATTGATCTAATATATTTGAAGCAAAACACGTCAAGTCGGCCACCCAGATTTTTCGAGTCGATTAAACATGCAAATAATGAGTTTAAATGTTCATTGAACTGATTAAAGAATTTACTATTTTTCAGATTTTTTTAAGATGTAAATTTTAGCCATAAAAAGATATTGAAAATTATTATTGTTTTTTTCTTTAACGCGAGAACAACCACAATAACAGAAAAATGATAAGAATAAAAAATTGAGGACTTTCAACTTTCCTTATAATGTAAAAAATGACTGTCCGCCGATATCATTTCATGTTATTTTTTTATCGAGTAAAGATAACTTTTTTGTTCACGATAACTTTTTGCTTGATTTGTCTTAAATGTTCACATTCTTTTCCTTGATATGTTGAGAATCTAGGAAAAAAATTTGCGCGATGAGCACATAAATTCTTCTAAAAAATTCATACATTTTCCAGATAAAAGATCGGAAAAATGTTTTGAATTCACCAATCAGTAAAAATAACATTTTCACGTTTTATCGACCCGAAAAATCTGGGTGGCCGAGCTCAGAGTTGTAAATCTCTAATTTTTCTAGAAATATAGTTGATGATATAATTGGCTTTATGATTACGTTTCCATAAAATTATCATGTGACGATTATAATATGATGTTTAAACTTTTGAATAGCTACAAAAAATATTAATTTTCAGTTCAGTTTCATGGTAATGTTCTTGAAAAAATGGAGAAAAACAGTTAATGCATTGCGAAAATAATGTAGGGTTGTACTCTTCCATTTTTTCCGCATGTTTTCCCAAGACTTGATTGAAAATTAGATTTCTTTTCAGGTATATAAAAGTTCACATATCATTTCATGAAAGCTGCAGGTTATTATTGCAAAATCATTACTGCAAAACGAATTCCACTTTAAACTTTATTACTTGAACTTTATTTCTCGAGTGTTACCTCATTTGTGTTATTGCTATTCGTAACTAAATATTTTTGTAATAAAGAATAAGCACTAGGCAATCTCTTATAAATTATAAGGAATGTATGATTGGATTCACTGTTAAAAAACATTGTAAATTTACTGTGACAAGTAATATGAAATTTACAAAACTGGTGTGTGAAATAATGATTAGTATAAAATTCGCTGTGAAATTAACATTACTAGAGTAAATTTATGTAAGTAATCCTTAAATTTTCAAATATTTAAATGAAAATTACAAAACTTCTGTAGTAATCCAGTTATTACATGACAAAAATTGTAAAATTTCAGTTAAGTTCTCAATATTATTTAACCGATTTTAAAATTCATGTACATGACTTTTATATCTGTATAAAAATTAGTTGTTCAACATCATGAAATTTTTCAAAACGTTAATTATCATACGTCTTGGGAACAAAAATATTGAACGTGGATAATAAATTTTATTCAACCACAACTTTAATTTCAGAAACTCAAAATCATTATTCTTATTGTAGGTGGCTTTTGATTTTATAAGAAACACGTGCACGTAATTTACAAACAACATAAAAAAAAAGAATACAGAATGTAAATTCCTAGAATTTCACAACAGTAAATTTACAAATTTGTCGAATCTTTTTCATTATTGTTACTTTAAATATCTAGTACAGATTGATAACAATTTTGTGAATAAAAACTTCCACTCTGGTACTGTAATTTGTTCTAGTAAATTTTTTAACCGTGTTATGAAGGCCAAATTATAAGAATTCATCTCTTTAGGATACACAATTTTCATCAATTACAAGTGAAAAAAAAAATTTGTTCCACAGAGTTTCTAGAGAATTAAGCTCATCCCGAAGAATAAGCAGAGCCAGTAGAAATTCGAGGGACAGCGGTGAGACCCTCACATCAAGCACCAACGTTGTCGATGAATCGAATCAAATAATTTCGCCACCAACGGCGACTACGACGGCGTTGGGAGCTCAAATCCTGCCACCTTCGCAACAACAACAACAACAACAACAACATCAACAACAACAACAGCCACACCAATCTACGAATTTTCAAATTTCATTACCACCTTCGTTTCACGTTGGCCAACCAAATTTTTATACCGAAGTCAATCCAATGAATTTGACGACCAACGCGAACAGCGCAAATAGCGCGAATCCGATAAATCAGCCGACATCGAACTTCAATCAGACTGCCAACATCGACGAGGATTACGACACGTAGTCAGGCTATTGAGAGCCTGATATTTTTTTCTAAACTATTTTTATTTTTTCATCAATCTATGGCGATGAGAATTAATTGCGGAACGACCGGAAGTTTGTACTGTACGTTCAATGACAAGCATTGAAACATGGGCACAATATATTATACGAAATAGAGCTGTGCACGCCACGTTTCTTCGATATTATTCGTAAACTTGACTCGTCACTTTATTTACCATAACTTTCAATTTGAATTACAGACAATTTGGAAGCAGACTTGAAATTCCATAATGCAAATAAATCATCGCGCAGTAAGAAAATTTTACACGTACATTCGAAATAATGAAAATGTACACTAGATGATAACGAAGATTTTCATCGGTAATCAAGTAATTATGTACAAAAGTGTTTTTTTTAAATTAAGGTAACGTTACCAATGATGCCCGGATATTTATTGTACATGTTTGTAATCAACTTGAAGCTCACATTTTCTATTTTTTTAAACATCAATTATTGTCGATATAAGTAATGAAAAAAATTGTTATGCATGAAAACAATGCGGCTGCGAAATGTAACGATTTTCGGACACCTTTTGTTTTTTTACTATTTGGCAACTGTTTATATTAAACATATAATTCATGCAACGAGATTTCAGAAAGTATCAGTTGAAAACAGAGTTGTAAATGTCCAGTAATTATAGAAATAAAGATGATGTTACGATCAGGTCTATAATTATGATTTCATAATAATAACATGTAGCGATTGTAAAACAATGACTAAACTTTCGAATAGCTGGAAAAATGATCATAATAAAATGATAATGATAATTGTAATAAAATTTCATGGTAATCTTTTTGAAAGAATGAAGAAATATAAATAATGCATTAAGAAAGTAATGCATTAATTATCTCTTTCATTTTCTCCCCCTATTTCTTCTAATATTTAAGCGAAAGTTAGTATATTTTTTGCAGCTATTAATATGTTTACACTCTATTTTATAATCACTACATATTAATTATTATAAAATCATAATTACAAAACAAACTGTATTGTTAACTAGATTTCATGAATTAATGGGGTTTTACAACTCTGGTTGAAAAGCAGACACTCGAAAATCCATTTATGAGATCCTGGATTCGAAATACGATTATAACTCATATTTAATAATTATTTATGCATTTACTGTGCACATCTTGTTTCGCAACGTTATTTCCCTCAGTTAAGGATGTAGGAGCGCGATGGGTGCTCAACTTCCTGAAAAGTGAGAATTCAGAGAGAAATTCGAACACTTCTCGATGGCATAAAAATCTGAAAAAAATCAAGCATACAAAAGGTGCGGAAAAGATTCATTTTGCATATTAATAATTGCAAAATGTTATTAACAAATAGGTGAAAAAAAATTGTTCAACAAATTATCCGTCAACCTAACTTTTTTTTCGAATGAAAATGATTCGTTAATTTTTCTGAATACGTATGAATTTTTTCATAATTTTTTCTAATCATCGAAATTTCGTTTTTTTGGAATTCATTTTTTTTTTTAATGTATGTTAAGTCGCGAATTTTTCATATGTGCTTGTCACAAAACCACCCATTACACCCAAGAAGTTTCGAAACGATTGATCAAATAGATTCGCGAATACAGCTCATGCAAGAAAAAAAAACCGCAATTTTCAAACATTAGACAAAATTCTGAAAAAATTCATACGTATTCAGAAAATTTAAAGAATCATTTTCACTCGAAAAAAAAGTTAGTTCGACGGATAATTTGTTGAACAATTTTTTTTAAATCTATTTGTTAATAACATTTTGCAATTATTAATATGCAAAATTAATCTTTTCCGCACCTTTTGTATGCTTGATTTTTTTCAGATTTTTATTCCATCGAGAAGTGTTCGAATTTCTCTCTGAATTCTCACTTTTCAGGAAGTTGAGCACCCCATCGCGCTCCTACATCCTTAATTAAAATATAAAGTCAAGTGCCCAGAAGCTGCTGAGACATTTCCGGGCATTGGTTCCGTTATCTTATGTTCTTAATTGTAATTCGGACTTTTAAGAATTTTCTTGTCGCTAAAATTCAAAAACAAAAATTATAATGATATGTACAAAAGAGAAATGCGAACAATTTCATTTGCTTAACCAAAAGTAGATGTACAAAGTATGTTATGAATATTATTTTCTTATCTATTTAGCGTTCCAACGTTATTTGAACAGTTTTTTTTTAAAGAGACTAAATTATACGACACCATGAAAATTCAGAAACTCTTTGCAATTGTACTTCTTGTTGTACATCGTCGACACGCGTGGATTGTGTTGGTTAAACCGAATATCGGTGAGCAAAGTTTCTTGGGATGATTAATTACAAATATATTTTTTTTACTTACATTAATCTTCGCTATCGCCTTCCGGTGTTTATTCTCATTGGAATGTTTCCTGTAATTCGAACGATATTGACGAAAGCGGAATAGTCACGATGACACACATCAGGAGACTGAGGCAGTGTGTGAACGAAGAAATCGAAGAGAATAACAAGATAGACAAATTTTGTTTCCACCCGAGATATTTTACAAAAACTTCCGGGTAAATAACTTCAAAATTTTCATATGAATCTTGTTCGAGTATCTTCTTTCAATCAGTATATTATTTGTTCGTTAGCTTAAGGATGTAGGAGCGCGATGGGGTGCTCAACTTCCTGAAAAGTGAGAATTCAGAGAGAAATTGGAAGACTTCTCGATGGAATGAAAATCTGAAAAAAATCAAGCATACAAAAGGTGCGGTAAAGATTAATTTTGCATATTAATAATTGCAAAATGTTATTAACAAATAGGTGAAAAAAAAAATTGTTCAACAAATTACCCGTCAATCTAACTGTTTTTTCGAATGAAAATGATTCGTTAATTTTTCTGAATACGTATGAATTTTTTCAGAATTTTTTCTAATCATCGAAATTTCGTTTTTTTGGAATTCATTTTTTTTTTTTAATGCATGTTAAGTCGCGTTTATTTCATATGTGATTGTCACAAAACCACCCATTACACCCAAGAAGTTTCGAAACGATTGATCAAATAGATTCGCGAATAAAGCTCATACAAGAAAAAAAAACCGCAATTTTCAAACATTAGACAAAATTCTGAAAAAATTCATACGTATTCAGAAAATTTAACGAATCATTTTCATTCGAAAAAAAAGTTCGGTTGACGGATAATTTGTCGAACAATTTTTTTTTCACCTATTTGTTATGAACATTTTACAATTATTAATATGCGAAATTAATCTTTTCCACACCTTTTGTATGCTTGATTTTTTTCAAATTTTTTATTCCATCGAGGAGTGTTCAAATTTCTCTCTGAATTCTCACTTTTCAGGAAGTTGAGCACCCCATCGCGTTCCTACATCCTTAAAGAGTTATGGCTAATCAGGCAACGGAAAAACGTATTTTTGTGATATTTTTTAAAAACTATTATTATTATTTTTATCAAAATCGTAATTATATATTTCTAGAGAAGTTTGGTATTTTAAATAGTAACATCGGATCTGTCTGAAATTTTTAGAGCTTTTTTTTAGATGTGAAGATCTGTTATATAATTTAGGTTTTATTCTTCAGATGTTATTTCTTGTAATACCAAATTTCTGTCGAAATACATAATTACGATTATTCACAAAAAAAAAAAACATTGTAAAATACGCTTTTTTCGGTTGACTTATTAGGTATAACCCCTTAAATTTCGGTTTTTCTTGCAACTGACATTTATTTATAATTTGATATTCATTTTCTTGTTTAAAAAAAAAGATAAAAATCAGCTCAACTACAATATTTAATAATTAAGTATATATCGTAAGTTTCTGAATTCAGTAACTATGCGATAAAAGTCATTTTTCTTTTTGTTGGATAAAGCTTGTAAGAATTTACTGCTTATTTATCTTTAACAGAGACAAAAATATACGTCAGAGTGGAAGTTTTACGTGTGAAGTTGATGATTTTCAGTAACGAAAAGATCTTTTTTTGTCCCAATCAGAGTTGTAAATCCCCATTAATTCATAAGATATAGTTTACAGTACAATTTGTTTTGTAATTATGATTTCATAATAATAGTATATAGTAATTATAAAATAGAGTGTAAACATTTGAATAGCTGAAAAAATACTAATTTTCGCTTTAATATTGCAAGAAATAGTGGAAAAAATGGAAGAAATAAGTAATGCATTACTTTCTTAATGCATTACTTATTTTTTTCCATTTTTTCAAAAGCATTACCGTGAATTTTTATTGAAAAATAATAATTCTTGCAGCCTTTCCAAAGTTTAATCATCGTATTACAACCGCTACATGTTATTATTATAAAATCATAATTATAGAGCTGATCATCATCATTATTTCTATAAGTATTAGGTATTTACAACTCTGGTCCCAACGAAGCTGAATGACCCGCGACTCGGAATGAGCTATATATTCGTTGAGCCGGAAGTGGATTTTCCAAGTATCTTGAAAATGTTATTCTGACATATTTTTTCGTATAAACTTAGCGTTCGTCGTTATTTAAACAATTGATTGATAGACGAAATAACATGTCAGATTACGATTAAGTATTCGATATTTGATATTTGCATTTTCAACTATATAAATACCATTTCAGAGTTGTAAATGCCTAATACTTATAGAAATAATTATGTAAATATGATTTCATAATAATAACATGTAGCGATTATAAAACAATGAATAAACTTTCGAATAGCTGCAAAGATTCTTATTGTGTAATAAAATTTCGTGGTAATATTTTCAAAAAAATGAAGAACCATAATTAATGCATTAATTATTTCTTCCATTTTTCCCCCTATTTCTTCTAATATTTAAGCGATAATTAGTTTTTATTTGCAGCTATTAAAATGTTTACACTCTATTTTATAATCACTACATATTATTATTATGAAATCATAATTAAAAAACAAACTGTAATGTAAACTAGATTTCATGAATTAATGGGGTTTTACAACTCTGTACCTTTTGACTGGAACTCACGAGGTTCTTCGGATTTATAGCTGCGCTATAAAAAGTTGTATAGCAAATTTTTGTGCAGACATACAACAGATTAAATGTAATATGCAAGCATGCTGAAAAATTTCTGCACGATATATTAAAGACAATGAAAAATCGTACACAAGTACTTAAATGTTGGTGTCAATATTAAATTTGTTATTCAGCACAAAAACTTCCTATAGATCTATATAAATTTAGCAAATATCTGTAACAGTACAGATTTTTGTAATTCTCATAATCAGCATTAGTCTCCTTTTCTTTCAGATTTGTCCGGGTGTATCGAAGAAATTAGGCATTTTACGAATGATTTTTGTTGAAAGTTACTGATGTGTTCAAGTGGTAAATACATCGGATGACTTGTATTTATCGGATTAGCCGTAGAGTATATGAGTACTCAAATTTGCCTTGGAAATTAATCGTTATGCTTAGGTAATGTGTGAAGTAGCTTTGCAACTAGGACTGATAAGCCTCTTTTACTTCTGTACTTTATGTGTAAATAAATGATTCTATTTGAAACTCGGTCAACCGATCTGACAAATATTACAGCTGGCTGTGAATCGATTCAGCCGAAATAATTGAAAAAAAAGCCTTGTGTAAATTGTCGCAGGTGTCGAAGCTTCATAATACGATTAGGAGGCTAGTCAGTTGGAAATCCATCTGCGCTGACGAAATTGTTTCCGCGATGAAGTAATAATGAACTATTTAATAATAATTTAATTATGTCAGAAGTCACGACGCGCTAGTTTCTCGCTTTAAGATCAGGATTATTCAATAAAACAGCGTTGTTACAAAAGTGTAAAAAATATTTTAAAGTAGTGCATTATAAATTGTATGCCTATACAAGTTAGGCTTAAATGTTAAGATAATGTTAAGTTACATATTAATTATATACAAAATAAAATGTTCGCTGTAACGAATACCAATTAGACCGGTATAATCATTGCGGCGCAGATAACACAAATTCAAATTCGTCAGTTTGTTCGTGCTTTAAAAACGGAAACCTAATTTCCGTCAACAAGTTAACGGATCTTTATGTGTGCACCACGAGCGATTTTTAGCGGTACACACATTTTTAGACAGACTGATATTAATCGAGCCCTAAAACGCAATACCAACGCCTAGAAATTGCGCCTTTTAACCAAACGTTGGAACATACAATTGTACACACACGTAATAAATAAATTAGTATATATGTAAATCAAATAAAAAGTAATTGATTAATTCATTTTTTTCCACGTATACTTTTCACGCAGAACCCAGCTCTAGGCGAAGAACTAAATATAATAGAATTTTACAAGTGCTGATGAATTGTCTATAGAGAGTTATTCGTCGCGTGAGTTTTACGTCTCGTACACCATATCGATACAATTATATAACTAATGCAGTACAGTAGAGCGTCGATTATCCGAACGATGATTTGATTTATCCGAATCGTCAATCATCCGAACAGCGATTCAGTTTATCCGAATTTTCGGTTTTCCGAACGAAAAAACCGAAAAAATCCTCGATTTTTTCCAAGAAAATAGCATATTACATAGAGTCCGGCGGTTTTATCGGAATATATGGTGTAAAACACGTCAAGTCGACCACACAAATTTTTCATTTCAATAAAAAGTTTTTAAATTTGTTGAGGATGTTTAAAATTTTTTCAGATTTTTTTATCGTATATTTCAGCCTTTACAAAAAACTGAAAATAATAATCATTAATTTTTGAACGCCAAAACTACAGCTCTTGCAAAAAAATCACGTGAACAAAAAATTTAAGG
Organism: Ephialtes manifestator; assembly: GCA_963970395.1. NCBI lineage: Eukaryota > Metazoa > Arthropoda > Insecta > Hymenoptera > Ichneumonidae > Ephialtes > Ephialtes manifestator. Next base: position 21,014,890 of record OZ019980.1, read on the forward strand.
TATTTAACGTTCTTTTCAATAAATTTTTTGCAAAATCTTCCTACTCTGTTTTATGCTATTTTTCGATGGAATAAAATTATAATATATTTTTTCTCCAAAACTGCGTTTCCGATTCGGCTGAAATTTTTACATTTTGTTCCTTAATATGTCTACAATCTAAGAAAAAAATTGCGAGATGGGCGGCGATTTCATTCCACTGTTACAGCTCTTCAAACGATCGAATACCAGGTCAATCTAATGTGTAATTGCTCTGTACGTTCAACAGACTGTCTACATAATAATTCTAAAGCCCGCACTGCATTTTTTGCATCGGATATTTTGACCTCTTCAATTTTTGGGTTTTTTAATACATTTATTTTATCGACTGATCGAATTGAAACTTTTTTCCTGATGACACGTAATTCATCATCGTGCTCTTTTCTGATCAATCGAAAATTGGCAAAACGTGGTGAATGAATGTCTCTTGAGTTCAATATTCACGTGCTCAATGTTACACGACCATCGTTCTGCGTTGTGAACACAAAGTGTGGACGACAGGTACGATGGAATATGCCAATTACCTAATTAAAAAAAAAATTTTAATTAAAAATAACAAAAAAATAAACAAGTGATGCGGGCTTTAGATTTTTTCTATTGACAGTCTCAACCCTGTTGAACGCAGAGAGCAATTACACATTAGATTACCGTTATGTTCGATCATTCGAAGAGCTGTAACTGTGGAACGAAGTCGCCGCCCATCTCGCCAATTTTTTTTCAGGTTCTTAACATATTAAGGAACAAAATGTAAAAATCTCTTCTGAATCGAGAACGCAGTTTCGGAGGAAAAAAAAATTGAAATATTATTTAATTGAAAAATAGCATAAAACGGAGTTGAAAAATTTGCAAAAAAAATTGTTGAAAAGAACGTTAGATACCTTAAATTTTTTGTTAACATGATTTTTTTGCGAGAGCCGTAGTTTTGCCGTTAAAAAATTAACGATTATTATTTTCAGTTATTTGTAACGGCTGAATTGTGGAATTAAAAAATCTGAAAAAGTTTGCAATTTTTGTTTTCAGCCAGACCAACATCCTCAAGAAATTTGAAAACTTTTTATTGAAATGAATAATTCGTGTGGCCGCCTTGACGTGTTTTACCCCATATAATATATACTAACAATGATATATTAAAAATATTAATTTTCGATAAATATATACATATTATATATATATATGTATTATATTATACGTATATATTCTAATATTTTAAGCGTTTCGTATCCTCCCTCCCTTTTCACAAAATATTGATGTTCGGTCATCCGAATTTTCGATTATTCGAACGATAATCGGTTACAAATAATTCGGATAATCGACGTTCTACTGTATATAAATAATAATGATTAATCTTGCAGAGCGCTGCTGATATTTTTAATTAATCAATGAGGATTCGGTATGTCGAAAAAAATGAAATAATTAATCGGAAAACCGCGCGCAAAATCCCTCCCCCCTTTTTTTTCTACGATAACTATACAAAAATCGCGGGCATCGATAGTTTATTAAAGGGATGTGGCACATTCTCTCGGAACTCTAACAAAAAATTCAATTACAGTTTTTTTATCGTCCAGGATATGCCACATCACCTTAAGGAGGTCCTGATCAGTAAAAACCCGTTGAAAAAATAGTACATTTTGGAAAGTAAAATTATTCGAAGATTTGGATTTTTTTTTTTTTTTGAGAATTCTACCAACAGGACCTTCTTACTCGAGCGAACACAATTTCATCGTCGGCTCGACTAGAGATGTAAAAATACCGTACAAGTTTGATTCGGTATAATTACCAAAAAAAAAAAATGCCGCCATTAATCGTAATTTCACGTTATATTTTTTGCAATTTTATATTGTGAAAATACGGCCATAAAAATGTTGTAACAATTGAATAATTGTAACAGTTGCAAACATATCGTTCAGAAATTATTTAAGTTAATTTATCGCGATTGTGGAAATCAGGATAGTTTTAAATAATCGATTTTTACTGAAGGGAATGTGAAACATAGTCTCAGTGTTTCTCTCTCACTCCGACTTGATTACCATCAGTTCGATCTCACTCGGATCCTTCCATGATTCACATCACCTTAATTAATGGTAATAAACTTGTTTTTGTTTTTTCAAAAATTGGTATTTGCGAAAATACTCATATATTCCCATTCAAAAGTTTACTAGGATGTTTGACTTGGAATAATAAAAATACCAGAGAGTTATCGATAAATTAGTGAAGACAGAAATTGTTAAGCTAGTTTTCTATAAATCTTGGTTTATTATCCTTACGTGAAATGAACTCCGAACAAAAACTTTTTTATTTTTTTTTTTTGCGCAACACGCGATTATTAAATATTTTTTCGCAGCGAGGATTCATATTGCACATTAAAAGTTCCAGGTTCAATGATTGCAATATTTCATAGAAATAAAGATCCTCAGAAAAGTCTCACGGGGCGAGATTTAAAAAATTTTTTAAAAATTTAAAATTAAATAAAAATTTTTTTTAATTAAAAAAATAAAAAATATTCTTCAAAAAAACATGTGAATTTGGAATAATAAGCGATTCATCCCATAAGAACAAAGATAACATTTTTTGAAAGTTTAACTATTTTTATTTCTTCACTGATTCATTCGTAATTTTTCGGCATTATTATTATTAATAATCAATGTTTTTTAGTGTCAGCATAAATTTCTTTTTCAGATTTATTTTCTTGTGGTCAAGTATCCAAGTGATTGAAACTTTTATTTGGGAATGTACGCGTAATAAATTATAGACGTATTTTTGATAATATGGTGGTGTAAAGTATGGGGGTAAAAATAGTGAATGATCAAAATAGCGAATTTCAAAAAAAGGAACGTCTGAAACTAGAATGATCAGCTATTTTGACCCTCACTCCTTATTGAAATGCAATCAAAATAGCCAATGGTCAAACTAGATAATGGCTAAAATAGTAAATTTCACAATGATGGCCATTCTATATTTAGACGTTCCTTATTTTGAAATTCGCTATTTTAGCCATTCGTTATTTTGGTCATTCGCTATTTTTACCCCCATCTTATTAAAATGCAATCAAAATAACGAATGGTCAAACTAGAAAATGGCTAAAATAGCAAATTTCACAATAATGGCCATTCTATATTTAGACGTTTCTTATTTTGAAATTCGCTATTTTAGCCATTCGTTATTTTGGTCATTCGCTATTTTTACCCCAATCTTATTAAAATGCAATCAAAATAACGAATGGTCAAATTAGATAATGGCTAAAATAGAAAATTTCACAATGATGGCCATTCTATATTTAGACGTTCCTTATTTTGAAATTCGCTATTTTAGCCATTTGTTATTTTGGTCATTCGCTATTTTTACCCCAATCTTATTAAAATGCAATCAAAATAGCGAATTGTCAAACTAGATAATGGCTAAAATAGCAAATTTCATAATGATGGCCATTCTATATTTAGACGTTCCTTATTTTGAAACTCGCTATTTTAGCCATTCGTTATTTTGGTCATTCGCTATTTTTACCCCCCATCTTATTAAAATGCAATCAAAATAGCGAATGATCAAACTAGATAATGACTAAAATAGTAAATTTCACAATGATAGCCATTCTATATTTAGACGTTCTTTATTTTGAAATTCGCTATTTTAGCGATTCGCTATTTTTACGCCCATCTTATTAAAATGCAATCAAAATAGCGAATTGTCAAACTAGATCATGGCTAAAATAGTAAATTTCACAATAATGGCGATTCTATATTTAGACGTTCCTTATTTTGAAATTCGCTATTTTAGCCATTCGTTATTTTGATCATTCGGTATTTTTACCCCCATCTTATTAAAATACAATCGAAATAGCGAATGATCAAACTAGATAATGGCTAAAATAGTAAATTTCACAATAATGGCCATTCTATATTTAGACGTTCCTTATTTTGAAATTCGCTATTTTAGCCATTCGCTATTTTTACCTCGTACTTAATATTTCGCAATAAGTAATTTTTCAGATATTGACGTACCGTAAAAACACGGTAAAAATTATGGATGACGTTAAACGTTAACATCTCTAGTCTCGACGAACGCGCGAAATAATGAAAAAATATAATTATCAACTAAATTCTCGTCAGATATAGCACGGATTCGCGTATATACGTATAATACTGCAGTTTACGTAAGCTCAATTTCCAATGTTACCCTCGTAGAAAGATTCGCACTTTTCCAACAAGCGTAGAACGGGATTAATGTTATATGGAAATAGAGCTTTAGATACCAATCTATCAATCGCTAGTCTTAGTCTTATTAGTACCGTCATGGTGTCGTCCAATTCCCGGCCACAACAGCTTACAAATTCGGACCAATTGCGTCTGACGTATTTTAGGAACCTAAGTAAATACAATAGAAAGCAAGTTTCATTGCTGACGAGTAGATCCAGCAAAACATCAGGATCATGAGAAACAGCTCGAACGAATTGAACGAATGTGAGACTGGGACTTAGCATATGACCGAGATCATTTTGCGGTGGTCCTCGATAAAAGAGTCCAACGGCGACGTCGAGACAGCAGACCATTCCCTCGATGAGAAAATCGTCTTGATCGTGAAACATCTGCACGACCCATTGTGAAAGCGGCATTTCCGGATGAAAGGGCATCAAAGCTTTGACGCACTGATCGAGTTGTCTGAGGACTTCCCTTATGCTTCTTTCGATAACAGCCATATCCGCATCAAGATCCTCGGCCTCTGATCCTAACGATGAATCGCTGGAGTCGCTTCTTGTCTCCTTAACGGTAACCGCTACGCTCTTCAACACAAGAAGAACAATTTTCTGAAGAAGCGGTCGATCACCATCGCCGGAACCGCCGCCAAATCTTCCAGAACCGTGACGATAAGGCAACGCGTCCAATAATCTCCAGTCTTTAACCGCACGAACAATAAGATGCGCGAGTGAACAAGGTTCATCAGGAAGTACGTCTTGTAACGCTAGTGTGCTACCGTAGCAAAGTACCTCGTTAAAAAGTCCGAGCAAATGTCTCCATATAACACCAGGAACATTAGCGTTCAACAATACCACGAGATTGTCAAGTTGTGAGTAAAATAATTTCGTATCGATAACCGATAAATTCGCTTTAACCGATATAATTGACTCCCAGAGATCGAGAAATGTTATAACAGCGGATTCGTGATGTGGCGTGTAAGAACCGAGAATAGCGTCAAATTTCGACACCAATATTGTCCATTTTGATTCCAGGGCTTTAACGCACATCGCTTTAACCGGTGTACTATCGAGACTCTCGGGATCCGATATAATTAGCGTATTGCAGCTCGCCGGTGGTACCGAAGTTTCGGTATCCTCGAGTGGATGAATACCGCAATCTTTGTGATCCACGACTCTCTTAACAACATCGAGGGTAAAGAGCATTTGGCTCGGCGATGTTGTGTTAACCAGGGACTGTGTGAGCCTCTCGAGCCATGCAGCTTCAGTGTTTTCCTTGGTAACGATGAAAAATGAGGCGAGTGCTCGGCTAGCGGCGAAAGATACAAATTTGTTTGGTGTACAAGACAGATCTATTATCTGATCGATAATACCGTGCTCGTTTCGCGTTAACGCGAGACAAACGTCCGCGACTCTGCTGCACATAACACCTCGTGTATTTTGTTTAACCGCGAGATCAAAAAGCAACTGCAGAGCGCTTATAAATTCGAGCGTTCTGTCGGGCTCCCATTCGGAGAGTACAGACGCTCGATAACGTCCATCAGGCGACGCAACAGCCTCGGACGTACCAGCGAATGGTTTACGAAGACTGCTCTCCGGGACGTCGCACAAGCACTGACTTAACAGGCTTTTTTGCAACCTCTCCAAATCGCTAACGACGATATTTGCGCTCACGTTTCCATCGTCCTCGTCGTCATCGTTGACGTTAACGACACGTTGCTTCTTCTTCGCTGGTTCCTCCATTGTCGTCGCGGGAGGTGAACCTACGCGATATCTCTCAAGTACCATCAGCTGTTAAAGTTGACGTTGGCGATTACGATTCCGATCGTGGGACCAACTTTATCTTGGCCTTCCTCTTGTCAAGTTATCCTAGTGATCGACGACATCCTGACGGTATCGACGCGTATTCGTATCCGCAATTTTTTTAAAACTGCTTTGGACTATCGCACGATACTCGGACTCTCCTCTGTCCGATGTACTTCGTACCTGTGAAATGACATTTTATTATTACATTTATTTAATTATCTTATTGATCTACTAAGGATTTATTCGTAATCCTAATTTCACTGGTTAAATGTTTATTCAGTGGAGTTTTTGGACATCATTTTTTTTTAGTGGCATTTTAGTGACTATAACAATATTTATTTATTTACTTATTTATTTATTTATTTATTTATTTATTTATTCATGGGACATGCCCTTTTGTACATATATTAGGTTTCTAGTGTATGTTTAGATATATAATATAACATGTATTAAAATAGAGAATCTAATATCAATTTTTAATTTTAGTATAGTGTATCACATTTTCATTTGATCTTGACTAGATATATCTAAGTAGAGTTTTGCTGATGCTCACAATATGAATAGGATATATTAGTTTATATAAAATAATAATGCCTGTGTATTGACCAAAGATCCTTCAGCCTATGTATGACTATTATATTTGGTTATTAAAAATATAGATAGATAATCTTGATTTGCTAGAATTTCAAGAATTTTTAGCAGCTCTTTCATTGCGAATTTGCATTTGTAATAGTTTTTTTTATATTTTTTTTATTTTGATGTTTCATAGTTGATGATTTAATGGTTGTTAGTTTACAATAATTATCTATAAGCTGCATTTATGGAAAATGTTGACATTTTTTAAACATTAAAAGGGGACTAATTTTTATCAATTTTTGTGGAAAAATATACTTAATGCATTACTTTGTATTCCTTCATTAAATTTTTTTTTTTTTTTATGTATTAAGATTCTTACGGATTGTTTATATGAGTAAAGATAATTTTTAAGTGCTGAATGATAAATATTCATGTGATCAAAATATTAGAATTATGCTGATGATTAATTTAAGGTATAAACCAGAAACAAAAATATCTTTCCTCGTTCTCACAGATATTTGCTATTCTTCGTGAATTGGAATTACATTTGAATCTTTGTTATTTCTCAGTGTATTTCAGAGTATCTGAGATTATATTTATATAAAATCATGAATATAATCTATATTTATGATTTTAATATTGAATAATTAAAAAAAAATAGAAACATTTTGTAAAAATAATTTCAAATAATAAACTTGATTTGTGTGAGTCATAAAGAAAAGATTAAAGAACATTGCGAATTAAGGTTTGATTTTGTTGAAATTTATGTAGCATTTAATTTTCTTGACTAAATATTGAAGAAAAATCCCATGTAATTTTCCTTTGGTTGTCTTTGAGTTTTCTTAATCCTCATTATTAATTATGTTTTTTATTTACAAAGTAACACAAACTCAGGGACTTGCAATTACATTTTTATTTGTAACTTCAAATGATTCTACGAAATATGTAATCTGTTTTTTATGATTGATATAATCTGTATTTTATTTGTATTTATGATTTTAATATTGAATAACTTTGAAAAAATGTAAGAACATTTTGTAAAACTAATTTCAAATAATAAACTTGATTTGTGTGAGTCATAAAGAAAAGATTAAAGAACATTGCGAATTAAGTTTTGATTTTGTTGAAATTTATGTAGCATTTAATTTCTCTTCACCAAATATTGAAGAAAAATCCCTTCTAATTTTCCTTTGGTTGTCTTTGAGTTTTCTTAATCCTCATTATTAATTATGTTTTTTATTTTCAAAGTAACGCAAACTCAGGCCTTGCAATTACATTTTTCTTTGTAACTTCAAATGTTTCTACGAAATATCTAATCTGTTTTTTTATGATTGATATAATTTGAATTTTATTTGTATTTATGATTTTAATATTGAATAACTTTGAAAAAATGGAAGAACATTTTGTAAAACTAATTTCAAATAATAAGCTTGATTTGTGTGAGTGATAAATAAAATATTAAAAGACATTACTAATTAAGTTTTGATTTTGTTGAAATTTATGTAGCATTTAATTTGTCTTGACTAAATATTGAAGAAAAATCCCATCTAATTTTTCTTTGGTTGTTTTTGAGTCTTCTTAATCCTCATTATTAATTATGTTTTTTATTTTCAAAATAACACAAACTCAGGGACTTGCAATTACATTTTTATTTGTAACTTCAAATATTTCTACGAAATATCGAATCTGTTTTTTATGATTGATATAATCTGTATTTTATTTGTATTTATGATTTTAATATTGAATAACTTTGAAAAAAGGTAAGAACATTTTGTAAAACTAATTTCAAATAATAAACTTGATTTGTGTGAGTCATAAAGAAAAGATTAAAGAGCATTGCAAATTAAGTTTTGAATTTGTTAAAATTTATGTAGCATTTAATTTTCTTGACTAAATATTGAAAAAAAATCCCATCTAATTTTCTTTTGGTTGTCTTTGAGTTTTCTTAATCCTCATTATTAATTATGTTTTTTATTTTCAAAGTAACGCAAACTCAGGCCTTGCAATTACATTTTTCTTTGTAACTTCAAATGTTTCTACGAAATATCTAATCTGTTTTTAACGATTGATATTATCTGTATTTTATTTGTATTTATGATTTTAATATTGAATAACTTTGAAAAAATGTAAGAACATTTTGTAAAACTAATTTCAAATAATAAACTTGATTTGTGTGAGTCATAAAGAAAATATTAAAAGACATTACCAATTAAGTTTTGATTTTGTTGAAATTTATGTAGCATTTAATTTGTCTTGACTAAATATTGAAGAAAAATCGCATCTAATTTTCTTTTGGTTGTCTTTGAGTTTTCTTAATCCTCATTATTAATTATGTTTTTTATTTACAAAGTAACACAAACTCAGGGCCTTGCAATTATATTTTTCTTTGTAACTTCAAATGTTTCTATGAAATATCTAATCTGTTTTTTTATGATTGATATAATCTGGATTTTATTTGTATTTATGATTTTAATATTGAATAACTTTGAAAAAATATAAAAACATTTTGTAAAACTAATTTCAAATAATAAACTTGATTTGTGTGAGTCATAAAGAAAAGATTAAAGAATATTGCGAATTAAGTTTTGATTTTGTTGAAATTTATGTAGCATTTAATTTGTCTTGACTAAATATTGAAGAAAAATCCCATCTAATTTTTCTTTGGTTGTCTTCGAGTTTTCTTAATCCTCATTATTAATTATGTTTTTTATTTACAAAGTAACGCAAACTCAGGGACTTGCAATTACATTTTTATTTGTAACTTCAAATATTTCTACGAAATATCGAATCTGTTTTTTATGATTGATATAATCTGTATTTTATTTGTATTTATGATTTTAATATTGAATAACTTTGAAAAAAAATTAAAACATTTTGTAAAACTAATTTCGTATAATAAGCTTGATTTGTGTGAGTATTAAGAAAATATTAAAGAACATTGCCAATTAAGTTTTGATTTTGTTAAAATTTATGTAGCATTTAATTTCTCTTGACTAAATATTGAAGAAAAATCCCTTGTAATTTTCCTTTGGTTGTCTTTGAGTTTTCTTAATCCTCATTATTAATTATGTTTTTTATTTACAAAGTAACACAAACTCAGGGACTTGCAATTACATTTTTATTTGTAACTTCAAATATTTCTACGAAATATCGAATCTGTTTTTTATGATTGATATAATCTGTATTTTATTTGTATTTATGATTTTAATATTGAATAACTTTGAAAAAATAAAATAAATCGTTTTGTAAAACTAATTTCAAATAATAAGCTTGATTTATGTGAGTCATAAAGAAAATATTAAAGAACATTGCAAATTAAGTTTTGAATTTGTTAAAATTTATGTAGCATTTAATTTCTCTTGACTAAATATTGAAGAAAAATCCCATCTAATTTTCCTTTGGTTGTCTTTGAGTTTTCTTAATCCTCATTATTAATTATGTTTTTTATTTACATAGTAGCCTTTTTTTTTCAAGAAAAATTCCCTGACTTTTCCCTGACTAATTTATCAATTTTCCCTGACCAATATTTTAAGGACATCTACTAAAAAATTTATAACGTGAATAAAAAAAAATGTATTAGAAACAGATACGTGTTTTTGATAAGTTATTTATTTCTCTATCAACAACGAATAGTACTTTTGAAGATATATTTTCTCTTTCAAAACATAAACGTTCTTTAGAATTATAATGCTTTAAATCCGATTAAATACTGATGTGAAGTGTAATACTTATTTTAGTAATATATAACACTTTTTAAACTTTTTTGTTGAGTGCTTCGATTTGTTCGAATAGATTTATGTTGCAATGTTTATATCAATATTTATTTGTTTTTTTTTTCTTTTCAAATATTTTTCAGTTGTTTTTTTTTCCAAGTCTTTCTTTTATGGATTTTTATTCAGTTATTGAAACTTTGGCAACAATCTACTTTTTCCCTGACTAATTTCGATATTCCTTGACTTTTCTCTGATTCCCTGATCAATTTTTTATTTCCCGGTTTTCCCTTACCGTGGCCACCATGATTTACAAAGTAACGCAAACTCAGGGACTTGCAATTACATTTTTCTTTGTAACGTCAAATCTTTCTCCGAAATATCTAATCTCTTTTTAACGATTGATATATTTTAGAGAGTCGAGACTCCAAAACACACAGGCTAAATTTTAAAGACGAGTAGTAAACATCGAGACAGTGAAAAATGGATTACGAATACAAGTGCGATAGGCACTAATGTTTATCGATAGCGACTTACCATGCAGCGTTTAAAAAGTACTCTCCGAGACCAAACATTTTTCAACGTCTATGTTGTCTTCGTTCTCTCAGTCACAATCGAAGTTGTTTGTCCAACGAATGACATTCGTTAAATTCCTGGTAAATTCCTTATTTTCGTTTGTATAGAAAAATGATGTATCAAATGTTTCGTAGGTAAAATCGATCGTTCGCCAAAGATCACAGATCGAAATGTGTTAGAATGCGCGTGGAAGAAGGACGCATCGCATCGTACGAACGTAACCCGGGTAAATATCCGATGAAAAAAAAAACGAAAGTTGAACTACACGAAAAATAACGAGCGTCGAAACTTGTAGTGTTGCTGCATGCTGCACCAGGCGATAACGTTAATAACAAAACGTTCGAGAGCCCTGGGCGCTTTTAACAATCGTAACGCAACGACGATATCGTCGGAACTCTTGTAGCGCGTTTGTTTGGCCGTAAAAGCCTCGTAAGTAAATTGACGGTAATCGCGCGTCGTTATTTCACCACGACAAACAAAACTTAAACGCATGAATCCCGATCGACACAATAATAATAACGTATATAAATAATCTATATATTTTTGTTTGTGATCTCGGGGGGGAAAAATATACTTTTGACTAGGAAGTGTGACTGAGCACTCGACAGGAAGAGGTTTGCCCTGTTGCCAAATTTACACGCTCTCGGGTAAAAATGTAATATATGCATTTATTTCATTTAAATTGTTGACAATATTGCGATAAATCGGTGGTTCATCGAGTAGCAATCGATAGCGAGTATCTCGTGGTAACCGAGGGATATTTCCTTGATATTTAGCCACTATTTATCGATGGCATCACGCGGAGCTGCGTAACACAGTAGCTCCTCGTAGCATATTCCACACGGCACTAAACCGTATTGACTTAACCGCTTCAATAACTGATAAGCCCATTATTTCAAACATCTTTTAATATTCAAGCAACGCGATATTCACCGGTTTTTTCATTAACTTTATCTTTATTCGACGTTTTACATGTTAAATCTGTTGACAATTTGACAACGTCGCGTGTATCGCGCATGCGCACATTTTTCAAAAACACACACTATCCCTTTTTCAATCAGCTACTGCATTTTACATACAGTACTTAAACGATACGCCACATGTGAATTCGTTATACATAATAATATTTCAATTTTTATTTAGTAACTTATATTCCTCAAATAACAGTGTTCTGCAATTTTTCTTCCGTACTCTATTAACATTTTACTGATAAAAGAAAATAATAATAATAATAATAATAATAATAAAATTAAAAAAATTAAACACCATTTGGAATGATAATTAATTATAATAACTAACTTAGAATTAATTACCTATAAATTTCGATAAAACAGATTTCTGTTTACTGCTCGGTCGGTAACAGAAACTGTAAAGCGTTGTTCTTCGCCACAATTGATGTTTCAGACAAAAAAACAAGAAGTACCGGCTGCGTCTTGGCACTCTACAGTCAGTAGTTCTCGTTTTTTGCCTAAAACATCGATTGTGACCAAGAACAACGCTTTACAGTTTTTGTTACCAACCGAGCAGGAGCATATCATCTTAAGGGAAGGCGAAATCTCCATGGGTATATTCCGAAACTTACTCGGATACGGGGAAATTACTAAATTTCTAGTAATTTTTTGTAATTTCCAGTAAATTTCTAGTAAACTTCTACTACATTTCTAGTAAATTTATAGTAATTTCTTGTATCCGAGTAAGCTAAATTCCCCCATATCCGAGTAAGCTAAATTTATAGTAATTTCTTGTAAATTCCTATCAATTTCTTGTAGATTTCTGGTCTAATAATTTCTCCATATCCGAGTAAGCTAAATGTCTAGTAAACTTCCAGTAATTTCTAGTAAATTTCTTGTCATTTCTAGTTCATTCCTAGTAATTTATAGTAAATTTCTAATAAATTTCTAGTAAATTTCTAGTAAATTTCTAGTAAATTTCTAGTAAATTTCTAGTAAATTTCTAGTAAATTTCTAGTAAATTTCTAGTAATTTCCCCATATACGAGTAAGCACGAGTAAGCTCCGGAATATACCCCATGATTGCGAGAGAGATAGCGAATGTCTTTCGGAACGAAAATTCTCAGAAACTTGATCTTTTTTGGGAAAAATGTTATTCTTAAATCATGCAGAATTAAGAGACCAATGATGAAAGACTTTTATTTTATGAAAAAAAACGTTCGGTGTCTTCAGAAACATTGGTTACAGTTTTTGTTACCGACTGAGTAGGTTTCACCCTTCAGGCGATGTGTTACATATCGTCTGTCTCTCTCAGATCGCCATAAGTGCGAGTGAGATAGCTGAATCTTCCCGAAGTGTTATTCTTCGCCACGGTTGATTTTTCAAATAAAAGTCGAGAAGTACTGACTGCAGGTTACCAAAACGCAGTCAGTACTTCTCGTCTTTTGCCTGAAATATCGATTGTGACCAAGAACAACGCTTTACAGTTTTTGTTACCGACGGAGCACTAACACATCACGTTAACAAAATATCCGAAGCGGAAGTGGCACATGTTGTCAATAGATGGCGATAGTCAGATGGGAAGGAAAAGTAAGAAGAAGAACGATACGCCACCACCGCCACACACTATTGTAATCTTCTATGTTGACAATGGCGTCGATTTCAAATACAACTTAACTCACTGCTGTACTTAACCGCTAATACAAACATATTTTGTCACTGCAAAAAAATCCAAAACGCGTTTAAAGTGATTTCATCGAAGGATTATTCGTGTTACACCAAAAAATCACTACTCATCGAACACCCAAAAAGACATTTACACATGGAATATCTATAAATTGTCAATTTTCCATGCTTCCACTATAAAAATTAATCCGGGAGATAATTTGGGTGGAATTTTTATTGTTAAAGATTTTGACTCGTCTGACTGCCAATGTATTTCACTAAACAAGATTTATTTTTATATTTGCCGATTTTTACCTCCGAGCCGGTCGAAAAATAGGTTATATAGCGCTCGATTTTATCAACATTTATCCTCAATGACCGATTTTTGACAAGACTCGGATTTAATTGGCGTTAATTAAACCTCGACAAAATGAAGTGAGTGGCATTTATAATAATGTAATATTGTCGTTATATTTGCCATGCTTTAAATAATCTGTTTACAGGATCAGCGTAGATGGATTAATCGTCTACTTTCCCTATGATTTCATCTATCCAGAACAATATGCCTACATGCTGGAACTCAAGCGTGGCTTGGATGCCAAGGTATTGCATTTTTTAGAGTCAATTAGAGTCGAGTCTTCCAACTATTTGAAAAAAAGGAAGTCTACGAAAAATCAGTAATATTCAATAATGCGATACATATTATTTAACATATATTTAGTATAATTTTCTATTGCGGATAAAGAAAGCTCTTTTATAGAAACTGTTCAGAGTTGTAAATGTCTAATACTTATAGAAATAATAATGATGATACGATCAGCGCTATAATTATGATTTTATAATAATAACATGTAGCGATTGTAATACGATGATTAAACTTTGGAATGGCTGCAAAAATTATTATTTTTCAATAAAAATTCACGGTAAACCTTTTGAAAAAATGAAAAAAAAAAGTAATGCATTACTTATTTCTTCCATTTTTCCCACTATTTCTTCCAATATTAAAGCAAAAATTAGTATTTTTTTCAGCTATTCAAATGTTTACACTCTATTTTATAATCACTACATATTATTATTATGAAATCATAATTACAAAACAAATTGTATTGTAAACTGTATCTCATTAATTAATGGGGATTTACAACTCTGAAACTGGTACATTAAATTTAATACACAAGTGAGATGTAAAATTACAGTACTTTCTACTATAAAACCCATGAAAATGCAAAAATTTATATTTTTATTATTATTTATATTGACGGATTTATCCTTTTACAATTTTATATTATAATTTTGAATTGAAATAAATAAATTAATATGAAAATTTGTAATTTTATTACACTCGTGTATGAATTAAATTTATTAGCTGATAAATGAAACTTACAGTAATGTTAATCATTTTTCATGTTTTTTTTTTCCTTGTGCTTTTTGAGTTTCTGAAAATATAAGAAAAAATGTAACTTTTGAATTCTGGAAAACTATAACAATCAATAAACATTCATAGATACTATTCTTGGATAATAGTGAAATGAAATTGATTGTGAAAATTATCTTAGATGTGCAGGATAACAGAGGCTTAAATATTCAGTACCTTGATTGGAGTTTTCAAAGCAAGCATAGAAAGAATAATACTAAAATTTAAATAATCATACTATCAACGCATACACTACTATACTATAAACTAGTGCAAAATGAATTAAAACTAAAAAATTATTATACAAATATATGGGGAATTCCGTACCGATTCGACCTGGGTCGGACCCTCGAACTCTCGGATTTGGTCGAAAATTTTTTATATGATTGGTCCAACTCCAAAAAGTACTGGAAATTTTTTTTAGATTTTTTTCATTTATTTATTTTTTTACGATTTTCTAAAGGTAACATATCGTTGGCCCAAATTTAAAAATCTGAAAAAATTCTCAAAAATTGCATGAAATAACAAAAATGTTGAACCTAAAGCCAAAGTGGGCCGGGTCTTGCTTCTATTTTTTTTCTATAGAAAACTATTAAAAAATTTAGAAACGAAAGAAGAAAAGTTATCAAATTTTTCTAAAATATTGCTTTCTTCTGCAAGTGCTTTCTTTTCGTAAAAAAAATGTGATTCATAGAAAATATGTTCACTGTTAAATCAGGCCGGAATTGCAAAACAGAGTTTCTCTCTGAGGAAGCCAAATAATAACGATATAATTTCTTGTGGAAGAATGTTTATGGAAAAAAAAGAGGAAGTGCTGTGAAAATTTCAATTTTCAAATTTTTTAATTATTTGTAATACAGCAATTTCTAGAATTATATCACATTCTTATCGAATAGTTTTTCCTATTTCCAAAAAAATACTCATGAATCAGAATTGACAAGCCGCGCTAATCAAAGGATTCCATTGATAATATCAGATGTCAATGATGATAATTTAAAAAGCGATCGTACCTTCGAATACAAAAAAAATTCAAGATCACCGAGTGCAGCTGAGATGAACAAACAATAAAATCAAATTAGATTCTACCACACAACAAATCTAATTTTGTTATCTGACTCAACCCTGTACTCCACGAGGAATGTTTTTTTTTCGTAATTTTGTGCAACCCGCAGTTTAGAAAAATTTGATAACTTTTCCTCTTTCGTTTCTAAATTTTTTAATAGTTTTTTATAGAAAAAAATAGAAGCAAAACCCGATCCACTTTGACTTCAGGCTCAAAAATTTTGTTATTTCATGCAGAATTTTTGAGAATTTTTTCAGATTTTTAAATTTGGGCTAACGATATGTTACCTTTAAAAAATCGTTAAAGAAAAAAAAAATCTGTAAAAATTTTCCAGTACTTTTTGGAGTTGGTCCAATCATATAAAAAATTTTCGACCAAATCTGAGAGGTCGAGGGTCCGACCCAAGTCGAATCGGTATGGAATGCCCCATATGTAAAAGGGTCAATCCTGTGAAATAAATAAATAAATAAAAGGATGCAAAGTAGAACCTTGCACATTGCTTCCTCATTATTTTTCGCTTCTTACAAAGCTACCTCTATGAGGAAGTATGTTATTCAATTTTTGGCTTCCTCATAGAGGAAGCTTTGTAAAACGCGAAAGATAATGAGGAAGTAATGTGCAAGGTTCTACTTTGCATCCTTGTTTTAATTAGATAAATATACATGTTGTGGATTCGCTTTTTCTATTTCGTTATTACGTTATTTCGTGATTATTAGAGCGTTTCCGAAAGTGAATGTGATAATGTATATTTTTAAAAATAATTCAACATTCCATAAAATCAAAAATTTCACACCGTTCGTCACTAAATTATACATATATAATGGCTGAATATTGGTTCATTTATATACAAAATTTGAGCTCGCTATCTTAAGTTTTGCAAAAGTTATAATAGAGCGATAATGTCAATTTTTGAAAAATTCAAAACATCATAAAATTTTAACGGTTCAACCGATCTTAACCAAATTCAATAGCGATCACCGGCGTATGAAAGCTCACATTCATACCAATTTTAAGATCAATATCTCGAAAATTGAAAGAGTTATCGCGTAAACAGACATTTTTCAAAAAATTTTAAAACGCCTAATAATTTAACGATGAAGTGGATTTTAACAAAAATCTGTATGAACAATGAGGCTTGATCCCTCTATCTATGGTCCAAATTTCAGCTTGATATCTCAAGGCATTTCCCAGTTATAAAGGTTTACATTTTTCGATCGTGTAACATACACACACATACAGACATTTTTTCTAAATCACTTTTGTCGACGCTTTGGCCCATTCTGAGTGTACTGACATGAAAATCTCAATAAAAGAAATTTTCATGAAAACAAAGCTTCCTATGAGGAAGCAATATTATATATAAGCAATTTGGAATTAATTTATATATAAGCTAATAAGCGAAGCTTACATATAAATTAATTCCAAATTTTAACTTACTATTTAGGTAGTTCTAGGACTATAATAAATAAGAATAGTGTTTAACCGACCGCATTTTTTTCAGGGTCATTGCCTCCTTGAGATGCCTTCTGGTACAGGAAAAACCATCACTCTCTTGTCTCTGATTATAGCGTATATGCTGGAGAATCCATTGGATGTAACAAAATTAATATATTGTTCTCGAACCGTTCCCGAAATCGAGAAGGTCCTGGAGGAATTAAAAAAACTCATAGATTATTACGAAAAGGAAGATAAGGTGAAACCAAAAATTGTGGGATTGGTATTGAGTTCTAGGAAGAACATGTGCATTCATCCCGAGGTAAGAATAAAAAAAAATATGCAAAGAAAAACCCGGCAGATTGTTTCTTCATTATTTTTTTTTAGGCACTTTAACTTCCACATAGAGGGAGTTTTGCAAACAGTAAAAAATAATGGTGGCGATCTGCAAGGATTTTACCTTGCATCCTTGTTTTAAATAAATTTAAAAAAAATGAAGTTTAACGAAATTTAAGTCGCCAAGAAATAGAAGAGAAAAATTGGAATTTCTACAAAATCCGCGAACTCTTCTGTCGTTTTTTACTAAATTACATATCTATCATCGCCGAATATTATTTCGTTTACGGACAAAATTTTTGAGTTAGTTCTTGTTTTGCAAAAGTTAATGCAATAACGTCAATTTTTCGAAAAATATTAAACTCCATAAAATCGGAACACCTTTACCGATTTTGCCCAAATTCAACATCAAACAATCTGCGTTGAGTTTTTGAAAAATTTAAAGTAGCAAAATAGTATATTACACTCCTCGGGCAGTAAAGTAAGAAATGTCTCAGATCACATGTTTGTCGACCTCGGCTTCGCCTCGGCCGACAATTACATGTGATCTGAGGCTTTCTTATTTACTGCCCGAGGAGTGTATACGATTTTTCTCATCGACGGAGCCGAAAACCGGGAACTTCGTTCCGCGCAGCGGAACGAAAGTTGTCACTTTCGGCCCGGAGGTGAGAAAATGACATTCCTGTATCTCGATCCTAACTTTGTTCGTTAAACGGCAATTAGAGACAATTCCTTTTATTTTATTATTTTAATTAAACAACTCCTAAGAGTTGAAATTTATTTTTTATTTTTTATTTTTTATTTTTTATTTTTTATTTTTTCTATAAAAACCACACAGTACGCACACCTACGGGCACACTATAGAGCTTATTGTAAATGCGTACAGTGTAAACAAGGTTATTTATTTCTATGAATAAATTATTATTAATTATGGTTTTTTTTTCACAGGTGAGCAGAGAGCGCGAGGGAAAGATCGTTGACGGTCGTTGTCACTCGCTCACCGCTTCTTACGTTCGTGACCGTCACAATTATGACGACACTACGCCAATTTGTAATTTTTACGAGGGTTTCGATATGGAAGGCCGCGAACAAGTAATGCCGGCCGGTATATATTCAATCGACGATCTCAAAGATTATGGTCGCGACAGAAATTGGTGTCCGTATTTTCTCGCGAGATTCACGGTGCGTACAAAATTTTTGTATTGTACTTCTAGATAAATCACCGTCTAATTAGGGTCTGCAATGGTCACTTTAAAAAAATTCTTATAACAATGGATTATCATTGAAATTTCAGATACTACACGCTCAAGTTATTGTATATAGCTACCATTACTTGTTGGATCCAAAAATTGCCGAAACCGTATCCAAAGAACTCTCGAAGAATTCAGTTGTCGTTTTCGACGAGGCTCACAACATTGGTTCGTTGTAAACAATCTTAAGGGGATGTTGGAGTAGATTTTATTACCGACTTTGGTCGGTAAAAACAGGCTTTTTCGTAATTTTGATTATTTTTCGTTAATACGCTACACACATTCTTCAAATTTTACACGATTGTAATATCAACATAAACGAGTGGACGTACAATCGAATATTTGGTGAAAACGTACAATAAATGAAAAAAATCGTATATTACTAAAGCTCCCGAAATCAAAATGGCTGCCAGGGTTTAACAGCATCGCCTGTTTGGTAAGATATAAAAGATTCTGGAACTCACACACGTTAAATCGAAATGTACGTCCATTCTTTAGCGTTCTCTGAATATTCTACGAGCGTCGAAAAGTCAATTACACAAAAGGAATCCACGCAAAACCCAGACTACGTTCACGTAGTCTGTTCGCGATCAGAGTGGGTCAAGAAGAGCGCGAATGAAGTTTCCCGATTAGAACACAAGTGGCGCCGATGTAGTCTGTTTTCTTTTGGCAAAAGCTCCGAGCCTTTGCAACGCAACCGTAGTATACACTATACATGGATTTGCCTTGTGTATTTGACATTCTGATGGTTTTCGAATATTCAGAAATCATCACAGAATTCACGTCTGGTGTGATTTTACACATCTAATTTCCAGAAACAATTAAATCTTACGGTAAAGGTCAGCTGACATATCGTGTGCGGCCATATTGTTTTTCGGGAGATTCAGTATCTTTTGCCAAAAGTAAACAGACTACGTCGGCGCCACCTGTGTCCTGATCGAAAAACTTACCGACCAAAGTCGGCAAAAAAATCTACTCCAGCATCCCCTTAACTACCAGCAACATTGAATCATTATCAGAATTGAAATGTCGCATTTTATTTATATAGATATTAATTCTTTCAGACAACGTTTGTATAGATTCGATGAGCGTTAAGTTAAATCGTAGAACAATGGACAAGAGCTCGGCGAATATTCAGCTTCTAGAGAAAACTGTTGCCGAGTACGTTTTTCCTTCTGTCTGAGGTGCTATTATTCCAAGCCAACTCGATGAACGTCTGATCCTTCATATTTTTAATTGGACTTGTTCCAATTTTACTGGTTAATACCAATCCAAAAACGGCCAGGAATAAATTAAGGATGTTATACAGGTTACCGCGGCGAGGATAGGAAAGGTAGCGCACGGCGGGAGACGGAGGTACTATGCGAACGGCATGCACATTAGGGTGTGTCGAATTTTTTTTTTTTTTTTTTTTTTTTTCATATTGTATGGTCTCAAACCATTGTTTGTGCCTTTAAACAACTCGTCTGAAAATTTGAGCACGATAAAAAAAATTTTAGAGGTGGCTCAAACGATGTATCGATTTCTCATTTAATTAACACGTAAATGAATACGGCTCTTAATAAATTCATGTCCCCAAATTACGGATACGATATATTGGAGTTTGTATATTTTTTTTCGTCATCTTCATATCATTCGGAAGTGAAAAAGTGCTTACAAATTTTTCGTTTAGATCAATAGTTTTCATGTCATGATTTTTGTAAGGCGCGAGATATTCATTTCGCCTAAATTCGAGAAATTCGAGAGATTCGTTCATTTTTCGGAATACATATGAATTTTTTCAGATTTTTATCTTTATTTTGATTTTTCTTGTTATTTACATGGAAAAATGTGCAAAAATAAAAATAAAGACAAAAATCTGAAAAAATTCATACGTATTCCGAAAAATGAACGAATTATTTTCATAAAAAAAAAGCTGAGTTACCGCATATTTCGATGAACAATTTTCTTTTTAACAATTTGTTAATAATCTTTTCAATGCCATACCAAAATATTATTAACAAATTGTTAAAAAGAAAATTGTTCGTCGAAATATGCGGTAACTCAACTTTTTTTTTTATGAAAATAATTCATTCATTTTTCGGAATACGTATGAATTTTTTCAGATTTTTGTCTTTATTTTTATTTTTGCACATTTTTCCATGTAAATAACAAGAAAAATCAAAATAAAGATAAAAATCTGAAAAAATTCATATGTATTCCGAAAAATGAACGAATCTTTTTCATATAAAAAAAAGTTGAGTCACCGCATATTTTGATGAACAATTTTCTTTTTAACAATTTGTTAATAACATTTTGAAATTATTATTATGCGAAATTAGTCTTTTGAGTCCCTATAATGAGTATGAATTTTTTCAAATTTTTTTAACATCGGGAAGTGTTTGCAATTCTTGCCCGAATTTCTCGAATTTAGGCGAAATGAATATCTCGCGCCTTAAAAAAATCATGACTTGAAAACTATTGATCTAAACGAAAAATTTGTAAGCACTTTTTCACTTCCGTATGATATGAAGATGACGAAAAAAAAAAATACAAACTCCAATATATCGTATCCGTAATTTGGGGACATGAATTTATTAAGAGCCGTATTCTTTTACGTGTTAATTAAATGAGAAATCGATACATCGTTTTAGCCACCTCTAAAAAATTTTTTATCGCGCTCAAATTTTCAGACGAGTTGTTTAAAGGCACAAACAATGGTTTGAGACCATGCAATATGAAAAAAAAAAAAAAAAAAAAAAATTCGACACACCCTAATGCACATACATGAACAAGAGAGAGCCGAAAAAGTCAATGTTTACTTTTAACGTAATAACTTTCTTAAAGTGTGGGCGCACGCGGATTTTTTCAGTGTTCTGTAAAGCTCAGACTCCAATGTACACGAAAAGTAAAAATGTATCATGGTATATTCTCTGTAAACATGCGCTTTCGCTCAAAACACGACAGTCCTCATCCTCCGCCGTATACTGCCCATGTTAAATCGCTGAACTTTGATAATTTATAACTCAGAATGTATGTGGGTAAAAATTTTATAAAAATATTTTTTTTAAATGTCGTGCTTTTCTCTATAACATAAAAAATATTGGGACAAAAATCTTCAAAATTGTTTACTTGTATAACATCCTTAACAAAAAGGAATAAATTTTTCGAAAAAAGGGAACATCAAAGGATACCATTTTGATTTTTGGTTGTTGGAATTCACAAAAATCAACATTTTTTAGTTCTTTTTTCATTTTTTTTATGGAGTTTTCCTTTTAACATTTACACAGCTTGATGTCGAGGTGTTTTGAAAAAATTTAATTCATTCTTTTTCTGCCGTTTTTGGGCCGGTACAATAGTTATAATAGTTATATAGTTATTAGCAAGTGAAATAGTTATAAGCCTAATTAAAAATATGAAGGATCAGATATTCATCGAGTTGGCTTGCAATCTCCCATATATATATATATATATATATATATATATATTTTTTTAATTTCTTAATCACCAATTTTTAAATCACAGAATGCGGGATGACGACGCTAACAAGTTGAAAGAGGAATATCAGAGATTGGTGGATGGTTTGAAAGATGCGCAGGTCGCTCGTGAAACCGATGTTATCCTCGCCAATCCAATTTTGCCGAATCAAGTGCTCGAGGGTACGATGATTTCAAGTTAAGGGGGAAGTTACAGGACGTCAGTTAATTGACAATTTTGTCTAGAGATGTGAACGGTAAATATGACCGGTAATTTTACCGTAAAAACCGGTGCGTGACCGCTTTAAAAATTACCACATTGGTAATAAAATCATATAGTCTCATCGTGATTTTAAATCTCGTCAACATACGGTGAATTTACGAAAAAATGTTACGGTAATTTTACCAAAAAAATTGTTACCGGTAATTTCACAACTATATAGACGAAGTTTACCATTTTTTACGGTAAATTACCAACAAAATTTCAAACTTATGAACAATTTTCGTGACCGTATTTTACAACACAAAGTTTCTAGAAAAAAAATTACGGTAAAATACGGTAAAAGTAACGAATTTTTATGGTCATTTTACCGAAAATAAAAATACCGGTATTTTCACATCTCTATTTATGTCCCGCCTTCCCCATAAATTAATGACAATACGACAATGATAATAATAGTAATAACGAAAACAACAAAAGTTTTGCCAAATTTTTGTTGCAGAAGTCGTTCCGGGAAACATAAGAAACGCCGAGCATTTTGTTAGTTTTCTGAAACGTTTCGTCGAGTACCTGAAGACACGTTTACGTGTTCAACACGTAGTTCAAGAGTCACCGGCAATATTTCTCCACGATATACAATCAAAAGTGTGCATCGAACGAAAGCCACTTCGTTTTTGCGCAGAAAGATTATCGTCGCTTTTGAGAACAATGGAAATAACGGATATGACGGATTTTTCACCGTTGATTCTCGTGACGCATCTCGCGACTCTCGTTTCATCTTATACTACAGGTTTTACGATAATCGTCGAACCGTACGATGATAAAACACCAACTGTACATAATCCTGTGCTGCACTTCAGTTGTCTCGATTCTTCAATAGCGATGAAACCAATATTCGACAGATTTCAATCTGTAGTCATTACTTCGGGAACTCTTTCGCCATTGGATATGTATCCGAAGATATTGAATTTTCATCCAGTGATAATGTCATCGTTTACCATGACACTCGCGAGGCCTTGTTTGCTGCCCATGGTATTTATAAATCCTTACGCTATAATATATAATTATATATTATATATATTATATGCGCTGTAATATACAATTTTATATATATTAGATTTCAACATAAACATATTCGGCATAATTCGAGATACTCCGAAACCTTTTTTTATTTATCGAATTAAAAAAATTAGTATAGAATTCGAAGCGATTTGCTCTTTCATTTAATCGAATAGCTGAGTTTGAAATGTTGAGATTCGAGTGTGCAAAAAATTCGACCGACGTCATTTCGACGACATTTCTTGAATTCTCTTTTGAATTTTCACATATATTTTATTTATTTATCGAATTTTCAAAATTAGTATACAATTCCAAGCGATTTACTCTTTCTTTTAATCGAATAGCTGAGTTTGAAATGTTGACATCGAGTATGCTAAAAATTCGACCGATGTTGGAATTTCTTGAGTTCTCTTGAATTTTCACACATATTTTTTTTATTTATCGAATTTTTTAAATTAGTATACAATTCGAAGCGATTTGCTCTTTCATTTAATCGAATAGCCGAGTTCGAAAAGTTGAGATTCGAGTGTGTTAAAATTTCGAGTGACGTTGAAATTTCTTGAGATCTCTTTTGAATTTTCACACATATTTTATTTATTTATCGAATTAAAAAATTAGTATATAGTTAAAAAAGTTGAGATTCGAGTGTGCTAAAAATTCGACAGAAATTGTAATTTATTGAGTGCTCTTTTGAATTTTCACAGATCGTCGCTAAAGGCAACGATCAAGTCGCTATATCGTCCAAGTATGAGACGCGAGATGATGTAGCGGTTATTAGAAACTATGGACAGTTATTGGTCGAATTTGCAGCCGCCGTTCCTGACGGTCTTGTCTGCTTTTTCACTTCCTATATGTACATGGAATCTGTCGTGGCAGCATGGTAAGCAAACTATCAGAGGCTTAAGGAGGATCTTTTCTTATTTGTGGTGCAACTCGCGCAATGCGAGTTATACTTTCACTTTAATTTTAACAAAAACTGTACAGACGATTATTTTGAAAATTGGATACGTAGTTCTGGAAAGTACGTCGTCTCAGACGGTATGCTTTTCCAAAAGATGACATCACTCCTTCTAATTATTTTACACAATAGAAAATGCACTTTTTTCCATAAACGCAACGTTAAATCTTTTATTTTATATTTATTTTACGCGATCGAAAATGCACTATTTTACATAAACGCAACGTTAAGTCTTGTATTTTATATTTATTTTACGCGATTGAAAATGCACTATTTTCCATAAACGCAATGTTAAATCTCTCAACTTTGAAATAAAAAATAAGGCATTGACACAGGTATGACCAGGGAGTCGTCGATCAACTGCAAAGGCACAAATTATTGTTCATCGAGACACAGGATTCGGCAGAGACGAGTTTAGCTCTGATAAATTACATAAAAGCGTGCGAAAATGGCAGAGGAGCGGTGCTACTATCGGTCGCGAGAGGGAAAGTCTCGGAAGGTGTGGATTTCGACCATCATCTCGGCAGAGCCGTTCTCATGTTTGGTATTCCTTACGTTTACACACAATCGCGTATTTTGAAGGCGCGATTGGAATATCTAAGGGATCAATTCCAGGTGAGACGCGCGCGAAGGTCTTGGCGATTATATCGAATATATAAATATATATATTTTTCTTTTACAGATAAGAGAAAATGATTTTTTGACCTTTGACGCGATGAGACATGCAGCGCAGTGTGTCGGTCGTGCTATTCGTGGTAAAACCGATTATGGTATAATGGTTTTCGCTGATAAGGTAAGTTAAACGTATAAAACATATAATATAGTGTCCATGGAAATGATTAACACGGATTACAAAACGAAAACCTTTATTTCCCACCGCAGTTAAAACTATCACGTGCGAATTCTATGGGATCTCAAGCGAGACTGTCAGTTTTGATGTTTCGTTGCTAAGTGGTTCGTCTGTTTCTTTTGAAGCGAGTCGGTTGTTTGGTTCAGTCATGTAAACGTCGCCCAATATTCATAACATTATACACCCCTCCCCAAAAATTGCCGTCCCGGCAATTCCTAACTGTCCGATGAGGAAGGAATTGATTGATCTTTTTGTCTTGGACTTCTCTCAGGGTAATTGTCCGGGTATTTACCCAAAGCCCCAGGGGCAGCGTTGCCAGTTTAGTACAATTGTACTAAATCTAGTACATTCCCCTGCGATTTAGTACGTTAGTACGTCTTTCGTAAATCTAGTACGTATTCGTATTTTTCAGTGCGTTGGTACGCGACATGAAAGTAATTTTTTATTGTCATGTAATTCCGCTTTCCAAATATCGCATCATCTTAAAATGGTCTTAAAAGTTCTCGTTTGTTCCTCAAATGTCAATTGTACATTTCACTCACTCACTTAGTAACGTTGTCAGCTTCAACACAGTTGTAACGTTTAACTGTAATAGTAAATCTAGAACGGCTATTTTTTGGGAGCGTATAAATTTTAAAGACGATAGATTCTTGGAGATGTAGAAAATGAAGAAATGGCAATGAACCGAAGGAATAAATCAGGTGCAAACGAGGGAAACACAAAAAAAGCTAAGAAAAAGCGAAAAAAGAATCAAAAGAAATTATGACTATGATTTTCGGTATTTTCTTCGCGTCATCCTGGCTATTCCTTGTGTTCTTTCTCTCGCTCGTCCCTGGACATTTTCCATTTCGCTCTGAAGATTCGGTTTTATTTTTCTCTCGTCTATCCTTGCCTTTTCCCTTCGGCATGTCTAATACCTGTTTCTGGCTATTTTCGCTGATTTTCTCCCTCCTTTGTTCCTGGTTATTTTGTTTTAAATTTGTCTTTCACTTAACCCCGACTATTTCTTGTGGTCTTTCTCTTGCTCGCCTCTGGCTATTCATTTCGGTTCTGCTATCGCTTGTCCCTGGCGATTCCTTATAGTTTAACTCTCGCGATTATCTTGTCCCTGTCTTTTTATGTTTTCTCTAAGATGTAAACCTACTACTTTCGTCAAGTTGACCGAAAACTAATGAAATAGCAAACTAAAACTACATGTTAATGTTTTTGTGCTAATTTGAACTCACTACAGAATTTAGTACGCAAAAATCACATTCAGTATTTTTGGCTCTGGTGTCTAGTACGCAACACAATTTCTCTCTGGCAACGCTGCCCAGGGTAACCAAAACTCAAAATCCTGGGATGGACAGAACTATCTAAATTGTTTGACATTAAAAGAAATGATGTTGACTGTCTCCGTCTTGTCTGTCACGCGGCTTAAATAATTCCGCTTTAATTCATTTTCTTCTTTTCCATTTTTTATGAACTTTCTTGGAATGAATCCCGCAATCTTCCATTTTCTGTGAGATGTCGGATGTTTGAGTTTGGTGATGGAATGGACGAACAGGAGGGGATAAGGGACTCAGTCACGGAAAACCTGTGACATAAAAATTAAAAGCATAGATTTCCAAAAAATGATTTTGTATGAGAAGTATGTTAGATTATCGTCCAAAAAATGCATGTGTATTCGTGAATGTTGTTATGAATCAAGTTTAAAGAAAGTCGTTCTCAGTTTTTTATCGTAATTTACCCTATAATCTGGAAGCTATGCCATCGAGCTTTTTGTCAGGAAAGATTTCACAATTATAAACATCGGCCACACCTTTTACAAATGAATAAATAGATTACGAAACGGAAACCTTTATTTCCCAACGCAGTTAAAAAATATCACGTACGAATTCTATAGGATCGCAAGCGAGACTGTCAGTTTTGATGTTTCGTTGCTAAGTGGTTCGTCTGTTTCTTTTGAATCGAGTCAGTCGTTTGGTTCAGTCATGTAAACGTCGCCCAATATTCATAACATTATACACCACTTCCCAAAAATTGCCGTCCCGGCAATTCCTAACTGTTCGATGAGGAAGGAATTGATTGATCTTTTTGTCTTGGACTTCTCTCAGGGTAATTGTCCCGGTATTTACCCAAAGCCCCAGGGAAACCAAAACTCAAAAACCTGGGATGGACAAAACTATCTAAATTGTTTGACATTAAAAGAAATGATGTTGACTGTCTCCGTCTTGTCTGTCACGCGGCTTAAATAATTCCGATTTAATTCATTTTCTTCTTTTCCAATTTTTATGAACTTCCTTGGAATGAGTCCCGCAATCTTCCATTTTCTGTGATATGTCGGATGTTTGAGTATGGTGATGGAATGGACGAACAGGACGGGACAAGGGACTCAGTTAGGGAAAACCTGTGACATAAAAATTAAAAGCATAGATTTCCAAAAAATGATTTTGTATGAGAAGTATGTTAGATTGTCGTTCAAAAAATGCGTATGTATTCGTGAATGTTGTTATGAATCAAGTTTAAAGAAAGTCTTTCTCAGTTTTTAATCCTAATTTACCCTATAATTGCACTACTTCGTCATTTCATCAACCTAGAAGTTATGCCATCGAGCTTTTTGTCAGGAAAGATTTCACAATTATAAACATCGGCCACACCTTTTACAAATGAATAAATAGATTACGAAACGGAAACCTTTATTTCCCACCGCAGTTAAAACTATCACGTGCGAATTCTATGGGATCTCAAGCGAGACTGTCAGTTTTGATGTTTCGTTGCTAAGTCGTTCATTTGTTTCTTTTGGAGCGAGTCGGTCGTTTGGTTCAGTCATTTAAACGTCGCCCAATATTCGTAACATTATACACCCCTTCCCAAAAATTGCCGTCCCGGCAATTCCGAACTATCCGATGAGGAAGGAATTGATTGATCTTTTTGTCTTGAACTTCTCTCAGGGTAATTGTCCCGGTATTTACCCAAAGCCCCAGGGAAACCAAAACTCAAAAACCTGGGATGGACCGAACTATCTAAATTGTTTGACATTAAAAGAAATGATGTTGACTGTCTCCGTGTTGTCCGTCACGCGGCTTAAATAATTCAATTTTAATTCATTTTCTTCTTTTCCATTTTTTATGAACTTTCATGGAATGAGCCCCGCAATCTTTCATTTTCTGTGTTATGTCGGATGTTTGAGTTTGGTGATGGAATGGACGAACAGGACGGGACAAGCGACTCAGTCAGGGAAAACCTGTGACATAAAAATTAAAAGCATAGATTTCCAAAAAATGATTTTGTATGAGAAGTATGTTAGATTGTCGTCCAAAAAATGCAGGTGTATTCGTGAATGTTGTTATGAATCAAGTTTAAAGAAAGTCTCTCAGTTTTTTATTCTAATTTATCCTATAATTGCACTACTTCGTCATTTCGTCAACCTGGAAGCTATGCCATCGAGCTTTTTGTCAGGAAAGATTTCACAATTATAAACATCGGTCACACCTTTTACAAATGAATAAATAGATTACGAAACGGAAACCCTTATTTCCCAACGCAGTTAAAACTATCACGTGCGAATTCTATGGGATCTCAAGCGAGACTGTCAGTTTTGATGTTTCGTTGCTAAGTCGTTCGTCTGTTTCTTTTGAAGCGAGTCAGTCGTTTGGTTCAGTCATGTAAACGTCGCCCAATATTCGTAACAATAATTACAATTTGGTCGCTAATAACCCCGTTGTTGATGCGACCTTAAATAAAGACAAAAAAAAATAATAATTACAATATATTGATGCTTTTCATTATACCATTTTTAGCGATTCTCCAGAGCCGATAAGAGAAGCAAATTACCAAAGTGGATACAGGAACATCTTACCGATAATTTGTGCAACTTGTCAACCGAGGAAGCTATACAGGTTAATTTTGCGCTTTCGCCTTGAAAAGACGATTTATCGTGATTAAAAAAATTAGATTAGTAAACGATGGTTACGACAAATGGCGCAACCGTTTTCGCGCGATGATCAATTGGGTCTGTCGTTACTGACGAGAGAACAACTCGAAAAGGAGGAACAGAGCAAGATCGAGCAAACAGCTCAGCAGAATTAGATTATCGTAAGTTTGTACACAAAAACCGTGAAAATATAAACGTTTTAAATATATTTTGTATATGTAATATCTACGTCTTTGTAAACATAGAATAATGCAGGGGATGAGAGCAGGCGCAACTTATAAAACGTTTATTAACAAAAGTATTTATCAAGTAATTCTCAATGGCTTAGAAAAAAAATACGCAATTATATCTATAAACACAACCGTATCGATATCACCAGCGCACGAGAATTCGATCGCCGTCTTGAATTGAAAAGTAGCTTAGCTTTTGGAGAGGCTTGTCGAGCGGAATTTCGTCTTTAGAGATCTGAAGAAAAATTAATAAAAGTTAATAATATGATGAATCTCCAGATGCTAAAAGTATACTCGATACCAGAGTTGTAAATGCCTAATACTTGTAGAAATAATGATGATGATACGATCAGCTCTATAATTATGATTTTATAATAATAACATGTAGCGATTGTAATACGATGATTAAACTTTGGAATGGCTGCAAAAATGATTATTTTTCAATAAAAATTCACGGTAATCCTTTTGAAAAAATGGAAAAAAATAAGTAATGCATTACTTAATTCTTCAATTTTTTTGCACTATTTCTTGCAATATTAAAGCGAAAATTAGTATTTTTTCAGCTATTCAAATGTTTACACTCTATTTTATAATCACTACATATTATTATTATGAAATCATAATTACAAAACAAATTGTACTGTAAACTATATCACATGAATTAATGGGGATTTACAACTCTGCTCGATACTTACATCTCTTCGTACGAAGGATAAGGTCGGAATTTTCCCGCCAGTTTTGAAAATTCTCTGAGCGAGACCTGTTACTTTTTGCACATCCATATCTTTGAGTAACTTTCGTGTTATCGTTTTCGTCTGAACCGGATCGTTTGGACACAGAAATTCTACCGTTATCACTCCCGATACCATAGAAACGTTTGCCTTTGGACCTACAGCTTCCGGCCCACCGTATTCTAAAACAAAATCGTTCTTGTTAGTCTTTGTAATCGTCTCCACATTAGAGACACCATTTTTTGTAATATATTATTGCAATTTGAATGTTACAACAATTTGAAACATTCAAATTGCTGTAACCTCACAGCATTGGGCCATCCCATGAAAAAAAAAATACTCAAAATTCGGCGATCACTCAAAGATTCCGAGGCAATTTGTCCGGTGAAAAAATCTGAAGTCCAACCATTTTAATTAATTTTAATTTTGAATATGGATTTTTTTTTTATATATAAAAAACATTCAAAATGGTGTAACGTCACAGCATTGGGCCATCCCATGAAAAAAAAAATACTCAAAATTCGGCGATCACTCAAAGATTCCGAGGCAATTTGTCCGGTGAAAAAATCTGAAGTCCAACCATAAAAAAAAAAAATAATTTTGTTGTTTTTTCCATAAAATGTGACCTGAAATTAAGCAATTAATTTTGAATATATTTTTTTCTTGTTGGCCATAAAAAAATGCACATTTTCGTCTTTTAATGATTTCGATACGATCAATAGTTTCTGAGATATTACAGATTAAATGAAAAACGATAAAAAATGAAAAAATTTGCATATTCCGGTTAACTATTTTTTTAGAATTTTGAAATTTGGTCCATCAATAGACACCGCTGAACCTGATTTTTAGATAAAATTTGAGATTTTTTTTTTTTTTGGGGTGGCGAAAGTCCCGTGGAATCCCTCATAGGCGGAAAATCACCCGAGATAAAAATCACGCTCCCTCTGATAAGATTCTTTTCTCCCGATTTCTCTAAAAATAGGTGAGGGTCAAAATAGGGAAAATAGCAAATTTCAAAATAAAAAATTGTCATTATTATGAAATTCGCCATTCACTATTTTGATCCTTACCCTAAAAAATAATCACATTTTGTGCTTGAAAAAAGAACGCAAAACTTGTGAATTTTTAAACAATAACTCCCGCTCGACATAAATGGACGTTTTCCTCCCTAGGGAGTAATGAAACTGGATCGCGCATGCGTACGATTCAGAGGTAAAAAATTGAGTGATTTTACGCCAACGACATGCGCACGAAATGAGGTTCTTGTAGCAAAGTCGGGGAAGGAAAATTCTGTTCCACTTACTTTTCACGAGAAAAGGATATCGCGGATGATTCTGAATGAATTCTTTTCGGAGTTCCGTCACGTCGGTGGAGTCAGAATTATTCGCTGTTTCTAACCACTGCGGTCCGAAGAGTTTGAGATAGTCATACTCGGCGCCTTTTCTCTCGCCAATATCGATCTCTACACCATTCAAAAACTTCAATTTCGCTATTTTAGCTATTATCAACTGTCTAGCGGTTTCGGAGCTTGTGTCTCGCAGTACCGGATTGTCGCGAAACTTCAAGTCCTCGAGACTGGCGAGTTTCTCCAATTCACTCACCGAACGCCACTGAAAGTAATTAATAATCAAATGCTTATGACATTTAGTACATGTTGAGAGGAATCATCGCATTAATGTTAAAAGAAAATGCAGTCAGGTCAAGACTAGTGATATTCATAGGGAAATATCTTACTTGTTTGGCTGCTGTTAAAAAAATATATATTTTCTTAACAGCAGCCAAACAATTTTTAATATATTTTCCGGCTAAACAAATAATTTCGTACAAGTTGGAATCTAGTAAGTGCGTTTATCGATTGCAATTGTTCTCTTTCCGCTCTGCACAATTTCATAAGAAAACCCTTAGAACAAATTCTACATTGCAGTTAAGGTAGTATGAGCACAAACCTCACGATCAGAGAGAAAAGTGATTTTTGCTTCCTCATAGAGGAAGCTTTGTTTTCGTGAAAATTTTTTTTTTCGAGATTTTCATGTCAGTATGCTTAGAATCACCTAAAAATTCGAGAAAAGTGGTCTAGAAAATATGTCTGTATGTGTGTGTGTGTGTGTGTGTGTGTGTGTGTGTGTGTGTGTGTGTGTGTGTGTGTGTGTGTGTGTGTGTGTGTGTGTGTGTGTGTGTGTGTGTGTGTGTGTGTGTGTGTGTGTGTGTGTGTGTGTGTGTGTGTGTGTGTGTGTGTGTGTGTGTGTGTGTGTGTGTGTGTGTGTGTGTGTGTGTGTGTGTGTGTGTGTGTGTGTGTGTGTGTGTGTGTGTGTGTGTGTGTGTGTGTGTGTGTGTGTGTGTGTGTGTGTGTGTGTGTGTGTGTGTGTGTGTGTGTGTGTGTGTGTGTGTGTGTGTGTGTGTGTGTGTGTGTGTGTGTGTGTGTGTGTGTGTGTGTGTGTGTGTGTGTGTGTGTGTGTGTGTGTGTGTGTGTGTGTGTGTGTGTGTGTGTGTGTGTGTGTGTGTGTGTGTGTGTGTGTGTGTGTGTGTGTGTGTGTGTGTGTGTGTGTGTGTGTGTGTGTGTGTGTGTGTGTGTGTGTGTGTGTGTGTGTGTGTGTGTGTGTGTGTGTGTGTGTGTGTGTGTGTGTGTGTGTGTGTGTGTGTGTGTGTGTGTGTGTGTGTGTGTGTGTGTGTGTGTGTGTGTGTGTGTGTGTGTGTGTGTGTGTGTGTGTGTGTGTGTGTGTGTGTGTGTGTGTGTGTGTGTGTGTGTGTGTGTGTGTGTGTGTGTGTGTGTGTGTGTGTGTGTGTGTGTGTGTGTGTGTGTGTGTGTGTGTGTGTGTGTGTGTGTGTGTGTGTGTGTGTGTGTGTGTGTGTGTGTGTGTGTGTGTGTGTGTGTGTGTGTGTGTGTGTGTGTGTGTGTGTGTGTGTGTGTGTGTGTGTGTGTGTGTGTGTGTGTGTGTGTGTGTGTGTGTGTGTGTGTGTGTGTGTGTGTGTGTGTGTGTGTGTGTGTGTGTGTGTGTGTGTGTGTGTGTGTGTGTGTGTGTGTGTGTGTGTGTGTGTGTGTGTGTGTGTGTGTGTGTGTGTGTGTGTGTGTGTGTGTGTGTGTGTGTGTGTGTGTGTGTGTGTGTGTGTGTGTGTGTGTGTGTGTGTGTGTGTGTGTGTGTGTGTGTGTGTGTGTGTGTGTGTGTGTGTGTGTGTGTGTGTGTGTGTGTGTGTGTGTGTGTGTGTGTGTGTGTGTGTGTGTGTGTGTGTGTGTGTGTGTGTGTGTGTGTGTGTGTGTGTGTGTGTGTGTGTGTGTGTGTGTGTGTGTGTGTGTGTGTGTGTGTGTGTGTGTGTGTGTGTGTGTGTGTGTGTGTGTGTGTGTGTGTGTGTGTGTGTGTGTGTGTGTGTGTGTGTGTGTGTGTGTGTGTGTGTGTGTGTGTGTGTGTGTGTGTGTGTGTGTGTGTGTGTGTGTGTGTGTGTGTGTGTGTGTGTGTGTGTGTGTGTGTGTGTGTGTGTGTGTGTGTGTGTGTGTGTGTGTGTGTGTGTGTGTGTGTGTGTGTGTGTGTGTGTGTGTGTGTGTGTGTGTGTGTGTGTGTGTGTGTGTGTGTGTGTGTGTGTGTGTGTGTGTGTGTGTGTGTGTGTGTGTGTGTGTGTGTGTGTGTGTGTGTGTGTGTGTGTGTGTGTGTGTGTGTGTGTGTGTGTGTGTGTGTGTGTGTGTGTGTGTGGTGTGTGTGTGTGTGTGTGTGTGTGTGTGTGTGTGTGTGTGTGTGTGTGTGTGTGTGTGTGTGTGTGTGTGTGTGTGTGTGTGTGTGTGTGTGTGTGTGTGTGTGTGTGTGTGTGTGTGTGTGTGTGTGTGTGTGTGTGTGTGTGTGTGTGTGTGTGTGTGTGTGTGTGTGTGTGTGTGTGTGTGTGTGTGTGTGTGTGTGTGTGTGTGTGTGTGTGTGTGTGTGTGTGTGTGTGTGTGTGTGTGTGTGTGTGTGTGTGTGTGTGTGTGTGTGTGTGTGTGTGTGTGTGTGTGTGTGTGTGTGTGTGTGTGTGTGTGTGTGTGTGTGTGTGTGTGTGTGTGTGTGTGTGTGTGTGTGTGTGTGTGTGTGTGTGTGTGTGTGTGTGTGTGTGTGTGTGTGTGTGTGTGTGTGTGTGTGTGTGTGTGTGTGTGTGTGTGTGTGTGTGTGTGTGTGTGTGTGTGTGTGTGTGTGTGTGTGTGTGTATCCAGACACTGAAAATTCAATTGCCCATAACTCACGAACGGCACGATGGATCTAGCTAAAATTTTGCACGCAGGTAGAGTATTGACTCCTCTGTTATTGACGTGATTTTTAATTAAATGTATCAATGTAAACAGATTTTATGCAATTTTTAATTTTTTCAAAAATGTCGTGATCGCTCTAACTTTCGTAACAGTTCGCCAATTTAGCTAAATAGTTCTTTATAAATGAAGACACGTTAAATGACGTTTGGTATTGAATTTCAGCGAAATCGGTAAAGCGGTTCCGATTTTATAGAATTTTGAATTTTTCGAAAAAAATACATTTTGCTCTAAATTACGTCGAATCTTGAGAAATGAACCGAAATGTTGTACAGTCGGAAAATAACATACAGCCCCGCTGTGTACGCAATTTGGTGATGATCGGTAAAGTGGTTGGGGTTTTACTGCTTTTTGAATTTTTTAATAAATGTAGAATTTCGCTCATAAGTTCCGCGAAAGTTAAGAAAGTAAGATAAAATAAAAAGAATTAAAAATAATAATCGTCGAGAAATGGAGAAAAGCAGATATTGTAGAAAAGGCAGATCCGCCTTTGATGTCGTCGTCCTCGTCGTCGTCGTCGTCGTTGTTGTCGTCGTCCTCGTCGTCGTCGTCATATTTAAATATACATTATCACATTCACTTTCGGAAACGCTCTAATAATCACGAAATAACGTAATAACGAAATAGAAAGAGCGAATCCACAACATGTATATTTATCTAATTAAAACAAGGATGCAAAGTAGAACCTTGCACATTGCTTCCTCATTATTTTTCGCGTTTTACAAAGCTTCCTCTATGAGGAAGCCAAAAATTGAATAACATACTTTCTCATAGAGGTAGCTTTGTAAAACGCGAAAAATAATGAGGAAGCAATGTGCAAGGTTCTACTTTGTTTAATATGCTATAGAATAGGTTCAGAGGATGCTGTCTGTAAATTTTCAAAACATTTTACCGACCATTTACAATAATAGTTAATGTGCAAAATTGAGAAATTTAGTACATGTTATATACGGAAATTGCCCTGATAACACTTTGAGACCGAAATAACCATTCTTCAAATTCAGACACCTCCGTAAATAAAAGCTCGAAATACCGAGAAAACTGCTACGAACACGTACGTCCCTTAAAAAATATATGTTACCGAATATTTCGAATAGATATCATCGATTAAATTGACGAGTTTTCGCGAACCGGCATCAAACTGCCGGAAAACAGTTGACTATTGGCTTCGTGCGTGACCTTCATTCGTGGCCATTTTGGACAGCCAGCGTTCGAAGCGGCGAAATTGTGCAACAGTTGATAAAAAATTATCACAGTAAAGCATTCTAGCGTACGTTAATTAAAGATATTATTTATATTTCTTTAATAAATCGACGCTATGAGTGCGCCAAAAGGGAAGGCCTCTGTCGTGTTGCGTCGTGAATTGTAAAAACACCTCTGTAAATTCACCGGGTGTACATTTCTACAGTTTCCCTACAGGAAAGATCCAAGTTTTCAAGCAGAAAAGGCGCGAGGACTGGATTGCCTCCGTTAAACGAAAAAAAAAAGTTTCAAAGTTACTGTACGAACTAAATGTTCTCTAATCAATAAAAAGTTATAGACTACAATACTGTTACTAGGATTGAAACTTTACAATACTTACTTCCAACTTCACCTTGTACGGTGTAGTAGTGGAAGTGTCACTGACGTTTGGCGAATAACGCTGCACTTTATTAAGATACGTTTGTCCGAATCTGTTAACTCCTCCACTCAACGCACATGGCATGCAGATAACGCCTTTCCTTTTATAATACCTTGTGGATTAAAATCAATTGCATGCGTTATCGCCTTGAATCCCGTTCTGATTATCAATTCCATCTTTCAATGCCGTTTTAATGCTGCTGTTAGCTGTCATAAACATAAACACCGGCGAAAAGTGCAGACGACACCGGGCACACGAAAATTTATGTACCCTTTTTACGAAATAAATCGAATAACAAAAAGCTATTATCATAACCAAAATTACATAAAAATAAATTAAGCAACCTATTTTTCATTTATAACAATACTTTTCAGTTGTTCATTTAGTATAATCGGAAAATCTTCTGTAAACTATATTCTACCATAAGAATCAATGCTGTTTTTATATCAACTGTTGCCGAGGTGTGCCACAAGCGGCGCTGGCATCTTAACGCACTAAGCCAATAGCGTAACCACGCGTTCCTTGATTGGCCAAATGGCGGCCGGCTGGACAATCTGAGTCAAATGACACTCTTATTTAAACTACTACCGTTTTATAAATATACACACCTTATCATCACACACACTTCATAATTTTTCTCTCTTTATATTGTGATTTTTAAAATAGCGAAATGTGTGATACTTCGCTTTTTCCCCATAATAAAAAATATGGACTTTCTATTGCCCAGGTACTCCGCTCATACTACCTTAAGTATAAGATCGCTATACGATCTCACCTACACTTACAAATTCTCACACCCTCAGG
The DNA here is from genome assembly GCA_963970395.1 of Ephialtes manifestator. Lineage (NCBI taxonomy): Eukaryota > Metazoa > Arthropoda > Insecta > Hymenoptera > Ichneumonidae > Ephialtes > Ephialtes manifestator. Next base: position 21,051,999 of record OZ019980.1, read on the forward strand.
AACATTCACAGAGTATTTATAAGTGAGTGAGTGTTCACGAACGTTCGTCTTTTAAAAAATATAAACGCCCCATATCTTGGCGGAAAATTTTAGAAAATTATAATTATTATCAAACCTCAGCTATGGCGTTTTGAGAGAGATGCAATTGTCGTAGACCGGCGAAAATGTGCGTTTTCCCCGTCGTTTCATCGCACGGGAATCGTATGTTTTGGATACCATTTGCATTCAGATTTAGATATTCGAGCCTGTGGAGGATATTTATTTATTTATCATAATTATACGACATTCATGTCTGACTTATCCTGTTAAAATTAAGTTTATATGTTGTACTTGCCGTGGGAGGGCGCCTAACTTCAGTACTTCTTCCCAACTCGATAGTAAATTGCCCTCAAGTGTTAGACTCTTTATTCCGTTAATATTAGAGTCTCCAGATGGTGCTTCGAGTCTGCTAACTACGTTAAACGATATGGATAGTTCTTCGAGACTTGGGAATATGACGGTACAACGCTGAATGTTGCTCCAGGTGTAGTTCATTCTCGACATTGTTAGGCAACGAATATTTGGAAAAGTTTCTTCCATCGTGATTATCGTTCGATCTTGATCGACTGCTATCACGTTTTCACTAATAGAATTCCAGAAATTAAACGATCAGATATTTTTATGTAATTGAAGCTTCGGTGTATTTATTATTAACGTTTACAATTTTCTGCTAAGTAGAAAAACTTTTTTTTTTTTTTGTAAAGAGCATTTGACCTCAAAATTGCTCGTCAATAATAATTTCAAGTTTCGTAAAATTCTAAATTGAAAAAAAAAAAGAAAAAGAAAACTGGAAAAAAGTCAGTTTTAAAATTCTTTAAAAAAATTAAGCAGTCATAGAATATCTTAAATTTCAACCAATCGGAGAAAACTTCTCTTTTCTTATAAAAAGTATTATTTCTCAAAATCGCCCGCAAATAATAATTTCAAGTTTGGCAAAATTCTAAACTAAAAAAGAGGTAACAGAAAAAAACGCTTTTAAAATTCTTTAACAAATTAACTAGTCTCAGAATATTATACACTATCATATTTTGAAGTTACAATTCGACCGGAAACCGGAAGATCTACGAGTGTGTAGATTGTTTAAAATTCACCCGTACAAATAAGTCTGCAAAGTAGAACCTTCCAAATTGCTTTCTCATTATTTTCCACTGTTCACAAAGTTTCAAAAATCATCATAGTTTTTTTTACCGGTTGCTTTCTAAAATAACGAAGCAGCAATTTGTTAAATACAGTGTTGTAAAGCCTCATTACTTTAAGAAATAACGTTTAAAGTACAATTGGTTTTGCAATACTGATTTCGCAATAATAACCTGTAGCTTTTGTGAAATGATATGTGAACTTTTATATACCTGACAAGAAATCTTATTTTCAATCAAGCCTTGGGAAAAAATGCGGAAAAAATGGAAAAGTACAACCCTCCATTATTTTTGCAATGCATTAAAGTTATGCTGGAGTAGATTTTGTTACCGACTTTGGCCGGTAAAAACAGGTTTTTTCGTAGATTTGATTATTCTTCGTTAATACGCTACACACATTCTTCAAATTGTACACGATTGTAATATCAACATAAACGAGTGGACGTACATTCGAATATTTGGTGAAAACGTACAATAAATGAAAAAAATCGTATATTACTAAAGCTCCCGAAATAAAAATCGCCGCCAGGGTTTAACAGCATCGCCTGTTTGGTAAGATATAAAAGATTCTGGAACTCACACACGTTAAATCGAAATGTACGTCCATTCTTTAGCGTTCTCTGAATATTCTACGAGCGTCGAAAAGTCAATTGCACAAAAGGAATCCACGCAAAACCCAGACTACGTTCACGTAGTCTGTTCGCGATCAGAGTGGGTCAAGAAGAGCGCGAATGAACTTTCCCGATTAGAACACAGGTGGCGCCGATGTAGTCTGTTTTCTTTTGGCAAAAGCTTCGAGCCTTTGCAACGCGACCGTAGTATACGCTATACATGAATTTGGCTTGTGTATTTGACATTCTGATGGTTTTCGAATATTCAGAAATCATCACAGAATTGACGTCCGGTCTGATTTTACACATCTAATTTCCAGAAATAATTAAATCTTACGGTAAACGTCAGCTGACATATCGTGTGCGGCCATATTGTTTTTCGGGAGATTCAGGATCTTTTGCCAAAAGTAAACAGACTACGTCGGCGCCACCTGTGTCCTGATCGAAAAACTTACCGACCAAAGCCGGCAAAAAAATCTACTCCAGCATCCCCTTCGCTCGGTCGGTAAGAAAAACTGTAGAGCGTTGTTCTTGATTACAATTGATACTTCAGGCAAAATACGACAAGTACTGACTGCATCTTGACAATCTGCAGTCAGTACTTCTCGAATTTTATTCGAAAAATCAACCGTGGCGAAGAATAACATTTGGGGAAGATTCAGCTATCTCACTCGCACTTATGGCGATCTGAGAGAGACAGACGACATGTAGCACATCATCTTAAGGGGATGCCGGAGTAGATTTTGATACCGACTTGGGTCGGTAAATTTCCCGATTAGGACACAGGTGGCGTCGAGTAGTCTGCTTACTTTTGGCAAAAGATACCGAAAGCAAAATGGCCGCACACCATCTATCAACAGACCTTTGCTGTATGATATAATTGTTTCTGGAAATTAGATATGTAAAATCAGACCAGACGTTAATTCTGTGATGATTTCTAAATATTCCAAAACCATCAGAGTGTTAACTACACAAGCCAAATCCATATATAGTGTATACTACGGTCGCATTGCAGAGGCTCGGAGCTTTTGTCAAAAGTAAACAGACTACGTCAGCGCCACCTGTCTCCTAATGACGGAACTATATTCTTGCTCTTTACCAGCTCTGAGCCTGTGCGAAAAGCAAACAGGTTTGCAATCGTAGTGTACACAATTCGTGGATTTGGTTTGTGTAATCGACATTCTGACGGTTTTGAAAGGTTCAGGAATAATCAAAGAATGGGTGTCCGGTCTGATTTAACACCTCTAAATTCCAGAAACGTTTATATCTTACCTCAAAGGACCTGTTGACATTTCGAGCGGCCATATTGGTTTTTGAGAGGTTCAGTAACATACAATTTCTTACATTTCTTGTATGTTTTGAACAGTAATTCGACCGGACACCCAAGCATGAATATTTTTATTACATCCCTGCAAAATTTGACATATATTTGTAGCATATTTTCAGTGAATAGTGTATACTACGAAATCGCCTATTTTTACCGACCAAAGTCGGTAAAAAAATCTACTCCAGCATCCCCTTAATTATTTCTCTCCATTTTTTCAAGATTACTATAAAATTGAACTGAAACTTAATATTTTTTGCATCTATTCAAAAGTTTAAACATCATATTATAATCGCCACATGTTAATTTTATAGAAACGTAATCATAAACCCAATTATATCATCAACTATATTTCTAGAAGAATTAGAGACTTACAACTCTGGTTAAATATACCATCAAAATAAATGCTCGTTAATTACCTTACATCGAGTCTTTCGAGTTTGGGAAGCTGTCGGCACATATCCGCAATAACAGCCCACGAATTAATCAAATTCCTAGATACGTCGAGTTCGCGTAAATTCGGACAAAGATCGCCGAGTTCGCCAGGCCCGCCAGCGTTGGAGATACATTGTTCCCGCAAAAAGACGGTTTTCAACTCATCAAATTTGCTCTGTTTCCTGTTGACTTTTGAAAAGCCAACCATTTCGACAAAAGGTGCTTTCATTTCTTTTTTCAAACTTGTCAAACTGGCTCTGTCGATGCCAGCTAAATTGTCGTCTATGAGGCCATAGCGATTTCTAATGGCTTCGGTGCAGCTTATACCAAATTTCGATTTACCAGGGCGTACGAATGAACCGGATGTCGGATGCCTGTAATATTTAGCGAAGATCGTTGGATATTCATGGAAGATGAACGCCTGTTGGAATAACAAATTTCCTTACCATGCTTCAAAGTATTTGTTCCCTTGATGCGTACCATTGTGCTTTCCACGTGAAGGATCATCCCAATCGACGCCCAACCACACGCCTTTTGTTTCGCCCACTGGACCGATGTATCTCAATGTGCCACGATATCCATCGCATTCGACTCTAGCACCTATTTCATAATTCTTGTCGTCGACCATCCTAAATGGATATATTTTAATATGAAGATAAAAAAAAAAAATATACGACAAGACAATAAGAAAAAAATGATGCCGAAAACAAAAGACTGCGGAATTAGCGAAATGTCATTTTTTTATTTTTTTTTATTAACTTATTTTGAGCAATTTCGAGTGCGCCGATAACCTCAACTGGATTGCAACTCAGGTATTATCGATGTATTAGACTTGGAAAAAGTGTGGATTTACAAAACATAAGGGCAACGATGATTAATGCATCTTAATATCAATTTAACTTACTCGTGCGGATTGTAGTAACCGTCTTTTATTATGTTATCATCAGTTTCAAAAGTCATCAGTGACAGTCTGACGTTTCTTAGTTGCGTGTGGTTAGTTGCGTCAAAGAACATATAGTATATGGAAGCGTATAGCTTATGGGACGATATTGACAGGATTCGCTGAGGTGATCGACTAGTAATCACCCCAGCCACTGCGAGCGCTATCTATATCGGTGTGTGACGCATGCGTCACGTTACCATCGTTTTAGCGCGGCTTATTCAAAAGTTAATTTGCAAGAGTAACCTAATTAGCATATACCAGTTGAATTAAACAGAATAATTATACCCTGAGAGACTCGAAATTAATAAATGGTGATTTACAATAACGATTAGCAATAATATTGAATATTTGTTAAAAGGAACGAATGAATACAAAGTCATCGTCGTCTTCTTGTATATATGTTAAGTTACGTATCCTTGTTATTGATATAACGTCGGACGCATGTACGTTTATCTTCGAGTTTTGAAATGGTCACACGAGAAAATAGCATTCCCACAAGCTTTCCCTTTAACGACCCTTGAGGAAAGTCGACGGAGCCATCGAAGGACAAGGGACGCGCGGATGTGCGCCTGGTTATCGTCGCCAATTGATTTGTATGGCCAACAGACTTTCAGCGACGTGACTTTTGTCAGTTCTTGTAGTTCAAAAACACTCGCTACTTGAGTTGACAAAAAACAGGCCCACGTGCGGACCCCGCACTCCGGCCACGTGCTGACCACGCCGGCCCAGACGAGCGCGTCTTCCCCACCACAACGAGGAAAAACAAGGGAAGCAACCCTCAGAGAAGGAAAACCTCCATAGCAGCAACAGCAGCGATTGGCCGACGTTCACCTTGGAGGGAGAATCCACCCCTAACCAACGACGCTTGGAGAGAATGCTTCGAGACTTCGAAGACGAATTATAACAATCAGAAAATCAGAAGTTTTCCGACTGTCGAATAAGACACATCCTAACGTTTCTAGCTATATTTAATTTGAGTTTACTTGTAGTCGAATTTAATAATTAAACAGAATAATTTGATATTCAAACCGAACAGATCTCTTTCTTACCTATTATTTAAACTTCCCGATTTCCAAGGTGGGTTTTCACCCTTAGTCAATAGAACCCCGGAAGAACATCATCAGTGATATTTTAAAGTTCCCGCGAATAAAACGCTCGGGCGTTACAGGTGTGCACGTATCCACTTAGAAATGTGAAAATATCGGTATTTTTATTTTCGGTAAAATGACCGTAAAAATTCGGTACTTTTACCGTTCATTTTTTTCTACTAATTTTGTGAGCTATATAAAGTTAGCCATGCAACATTTAATAAAAAAAACTTAGTCTTTTTCTAATCGATTGGTGGTCGAATGTTGGTGATTGTTGGCCTTAATTTCAACGTTTGGTGGTCAATGGTTTATTGATAATCGTTAAATAAAAAAAATACCGTAGCCATACATTTTTTCTTTTTTTCCAAATCGCTTCAAACTAAGCTTAATCGATGGGAAATTTTGTGTTGTGAAAATACGGTCACGAAAATTTCTCGCAAATTTGACCGGTCACAAATTTTGTTGGTAAATTTGCGGTAAAAAATGCTAAATTTCGTCTATGTTCACAATGAGACCATGGGCTCAATTCTTGACTTCGCTCGAGCTCGGTTTCATTCGAGATTCCCTAGATCCTCGAATGAAAAGGCCGGACCGCCATTCTCGAAATCTCACCTCATTCTCGGATCTCACGATCGAGATTTTTCGAACGTAAAGCACGAGTGATCTTTAGCACTGGAGATTCGAATTTCGTATGCGAGATCATAGTGAAAATTGAAAATTTTAGTTTGAGGTTATGTTTGTGTTGTTATGTAGAGGAGATTAATAGACTTGGCGTCGACACGCTACTGCGTCTCTTGATGTATTACACCTCGTGGAATATTTATTTTTGTATTCCACGGTAAATTCACCACAAAAAAAAGAAAAAAAATTCTCCAATTTTTTCTCAAAATCGTGTTTAGTGGTATCTATAGATGCATCAAATTTAAAAATAAAATAATAAATTTTGGCCGGTATATGCAAATTTTTTCATTTTCCATTTAATCTTAAATATGTCGCAAACGATTAATCGTATCGAAATGATTTAAAAAATGCAAATGTGCGTTTTTCATGGCCAAAAAAAAATGTATTCAGAATTAATTGTGTAATTTCAAGTCACATTTTATGGAAAAAAACAACAAAAATACTCAAAATTCGGCGTACACTTAAAAATCACGACGCAATTTGTCCGATAAAAAAATCCGAAGTTCTACTATATTTAAAAAAAAATGTTTGTTGTTTTTTCCACAAAATGTGGGCTGAAATTACACAATTAATTCTGAATACATTTTTTTTCTTATTGCCCATGAAAACGTCCATTTTCGTTTTTTAATAATTTCGATACGATTTAATCGTATCCGAGATATTACAGATTAAATGGAAAATAAAAAAATGGCATGGATATGCGAAAAAAATGTTAGCCGGAATCGGCTAACATATTTTTTTATTTTGAAATTTGTTGCATCTCTAGATACCACTGAGCCCGATTTTTAGAAAACTTCTGTGAATTTTTTTTTGTGTGGCAAAAGGACCGTGCAATGCCTCTTATATAGAATTTTGGCCGGAATATGCAAATTTTTTCATTTTCCATTTAATCTTTAATATTTCGCAAACGATTAATCGTATCGAAATTATTTAAAAAATGCATAAAGGCACTATTTTATACGTTATGCATAAAATAGTAAATAAAAAAATGGACTCTGTCCAATTAATTTATGGATTAAATGAAAAATCGTAAATAACATACAATTATAGTATACAATTTTAAAAAAATATCATACATAAAAAAAGTATTCGACTTTGAAGACAGAAACGTGAATAATACAGGAAGCGCCTTATCTCAAAATCAATAGTTAATATAACTCAAACGATTCCCATATTTTTAAAACTCCTCATTTTTAAAAACTGCTATCTTTCTATTAGGCTAGGCTGTTGATTGGATTATAAGCGAACAGAGCGACTTGGCAATACCGCGTGCAAGTTTTATACGAGATGCCGCTCCAAAGCCATGTCGATCGATCTCGAGAATACCATTTCTTCGTTTCCTTCGAGTCGATCATTCGAACATCTCGAGCGCTCGACCGAATTTCGAGCGAACTCGAGAATTGAGCCCCTGAGATGTGAAAATACCGGTATTTTAATTTTGACTAACTTTTTCTACTAACTTTGTGTTGTGAAAATACGATCACGAAAATTGCTCGTAAATTTGACCGGTAGTTGTGAAATTATCGATAACAATTTTTTTGATAAAATTAACGTAACATTTTTTCGTAAATTCACCGTATCTTGACGAGATTTAAAATGACAATGAGACCATATGATTTTATTACCAAGGTGGTAATTTTTAAAGCGGTCACGTACCGTCTATTACGGTAAAAATATGGTAAAATTACCGGTCATATTTACCGCTCACATCTGTACTCGTATCGCGTCTATGTTAGTGATGCAAGCTCGTCAGAAGGCGGGTCATTTGAAGGTCACATGACGGTCGCGTGACCGTCACATGACGGCTCCAAAAATTACCAATTTTGTGACCAGTGGCGCTTTTTTTTAAACTTCACATAAAATGGCGTGTGGCGCTGATGATTAGGTCCGCATGCCCAACAGCTGTTCGCTACCCGCTCAATTTCAAGCCTCGCAAGAGTTGGCGAACCCGTTTTCGTAAGTATACATACATAATAGATAATTTGATACCTTATCACTAGCCGTCATTTAGAATATTATTAACAATATTTAATTTATGATAATTTAATATCAGCGTGCGTTGCAATCTCGTTGGCAAAAAAAATCGGCCGGCTAGTCGGGAGACGAAAATTCAAAATTTTATGACGGATTCGTGACCGAAAAACAAATGACCGTCATTTTGCATCTAAGTAGGTGTTTTGGTCAAATGACCGTCACAAGACTCGCACCAAAATGACCGTCATTTTTACTTAGAAAAATAAGTGAAAAAAAAATGACGTCACAAGACCGTCATTTGACGGTCATTTTGTTGTAATTTTACCGATCGCAAAAAAGACGGTCATTTTTCATCACTAGTCTATGTATTCATCATATGTGCGTGTAGATGTAGAATCTGACTTGGATCGTGTGTGCAGATGCCGAATTCTTGTAAATAAATAAAAATGTCTCTGGACCAGACGGTGTGCGAGGGTAATACTGAAATAAACAAAAGAAAGTAAAACGCAAAAAAGCAGATAATTATCGTCAAATCAATCTCAGAATATAATATTCCGTGAGTCATTCGAGATTCAAACGATGAAAAGACGTAACCAATAAACATTCTCGCTTCACTTTTGTACTATTTGTTATTTATATTTTACGTTTTCGTTTTTTACCATTTTCTATTGTCAATGATTTTCACGCATTCCATCGATTATTATTGCAGATCTCAAGGCTTTTGAAAGGCGCCTCACCGAAGTCATTGCAAGTCTTCAACCATCGACACTACGATGGAGAAGTATGTTTATGTAATTTTATATCATCAAAAATTCTATAGTTGGATGTTTTTATAGAATTATTTTTTTCAATGGTATTATAAACAAAATATTATTATTTATATATGCAGGAGTGTTTTTGTTAAGCTCAACACCTTAATTGCGATTGTATTAAATGCAAATTATGGATATTTCTTTGAGGCTTTAGAATGTAATATTAATAAAATATATACATATATATAACAGTGTTTTATCTTACAGTATTACTGGGCTTCATTTCTGTATGTACAGCAGTGGGTGCCTGGCATTGGCTCACTGATCCAAACACTTCTGCTGTCTCATTCGCTCAGAGCCTCTACAATCATCCTATATTTACTCTTGCTAGCATATTATTAGGTAAGACACAATTATATTGTCATAGTTCTCTTTATTGAAGCATATTCCACATATATTTATAATTAAATGTTTTACAGAATTATTAATGTTAAGCTGTAAAATTTGAATACTATACAATTTCCTGCACATGAGGATAAATAAATTACAATGATAATTATTTAAGATATTAAAAACATTCATTTAAAATAATGCAAGAAAGTCATTAATGATGAATCAGTCTTTTTTTTTTGTCAGTTTAACTAATACTCTGAAACTTCATTTCTCCCATATGAAACGGTCCACTGAATTTCCAAAATACATAAGATATGTATGGGGCATTCCATCCTGATTCAACCTGGGTCTGACCCTCAACCTCCCTGATTTGGCTCGTAATTTTTTGTAGGATTGGTTAGACACTCAAATGCATCAGATTTAATTTTTTTAATTTTTTCTATGCAAATTTTTTTAAAAATATTTTCTTTCATCCTATGCCATAATTTAAAAATCTGAATAAATTCTGAAAATTACTTTGTTAAATATCAAAATTTTCTAGCTTATAGTCAAAGAGGCAACATTTTTCTTTTTATAGTTTTTAAGCTTTTTTGATTAAAAATATTATTAGAAAATAGAAAAAAAAATCAAACTGCTATGGATGACTTGTCAAATATTTTTCTATATAAAACTGTATTTTGCAGAATTTTTTCAGATTTTTTAATTATGGCATGCTGGTGCTAGAATGTGGCCTCTATGGTGCTGGAATAGTCTTAGATCAGAAATATTTTGACGAATTCCTAAAAATCTGAAGAAATTCTAAAAAATACGAGTTTACATAAATAAACGATTGACTAATCACCCGTAGTAGATAAATTTTTTAAAAAATATTTTTTCATAATTTTTTTAAATTCGAAAAGCTTAAAAACTATAAGAAATATTTTGCCCACTTTGGCTATAAGCTAGAAAATGTTGATATTTAACAACGTATTTTTCAGAATTTTTTCAGATTTTTAAATTATGGCATTCAATATGTCACTTTAAAAAAATATTAAAACAGAAATTTTCATAGAAAAAATGAAAAAATAAAATCTGGTGCATTTGATTGTCTAACCAATCGAACAAAAAATAATGAGCCAAATTGGGAAGGTCGAGGATCAGACCCAAGTCGAATCGGGATGGAATGCTAATTTATACTAATTTATACTAATTTTTTGTCTTTTACTAATTTTTGCTTTCTCGTAGAGGAAGCTTTGTTTTCATGAAAAAAATTTTTTTTTCGAGATTTTCATGTCAAAACGTTTAAAATGGTCTCAAACGTCGAGAAAAGTGGTTTAGAAAAATTGTCTGGATGTATGTATGTATGTGTGTGTGTGTGTGATGAAAGGCCAAAAATTCATATAACTGTAACTTGTAAAGTATTCGACCGAATCAGCTAAAATTTAAACAACATGTACAGTACTGGCTAATCTTCAAGTGGTATAAATTTTACAAAAATCGCTCAACTCATTTCATTTTTATAAGAATTATGAAATTTTGAAAAAAGAACTTAAATGCTCTAGCTCAAACAAATTTTTAGCTATCAGGCTGAAACTTCGAATTAAAATTAAACAAAGTGATACGACCTTTGGTATTGAATTTGCCCCAGATCGGTAAAGCGGTTCGATTTTTATGAGATTTTGAATTTTTCGAAAAATTTTCATTTTCCTCTAATTCAAGTAAAATTTCAACTAATCATCTAAAATTTCAATTGAAAAAAAGAAAAATAACATTCAGCCCTGCTACGTACCAAATTTGGTGATGATCGGTAAAGCGGTTCGGATTTTACGTGATTTTTAATTTTTTAAAAATTTATTGGTGATCATCAAATCATCAACTTCGTCAATAATTTTCATCTTTCGCAAAGCCTCCTCTATGAGGAAGCCAAAATAAAAATAGAGAAACTTCCTCATAGAGGCGGCTTCGTAAAAAGCGAAAAAGGATAAGGAAGCAATATGCAAGGTTCTACTTTGCATCCTTTTTTTTTGTCATAATATGCAAAATGTAAAGATAAAAGATTAATATAATGGCATTTTATCTACGTGTCATTATTAAAATCTGCTCATTGTTATTAAAAAATGTAACAAAATAAGGTTTTAAAAAATTCCCAAAAGTTTGAAAATTCTGCTACTTCCCAAGTAAAAAAATTATATATAGTCCGACATATGGAATTGGGCATATATAGTCTGTATAAACTCTATATACAATCTATATGCAATTTATATATAAGATCACCTGTAAAGTTGGGTTTATGTATAAATTGTATGTAAATTGTATATAGATTTTATAAAAACTATATATGCCCAATTCTATGTTTAAAGCTATATATATTTTTTATATACCCTATATATAATTTTTTTACTTGGGTTAGCAGTTATACTATTCACGATGGGTGTGTACAAAATTTAATATTTGTTTCTGTTACTTTGCAGTTATACTCTTCATGATGGGTGTGCATAGACGGGTGATTGCGCCGAGTATAATAACGCAAAGAGCGCGTAAGGTGTTAGGAGATTTTAATATGAGTTGCGATGACACGGGGAAGCTGATACTAAAGCCAACAAGGCCCGCTCATCCTCACGAGACTTGAATAAGGTGGTACTAGAATTTCAAGATCCGAGGAACCATCCCTCCCTTATTAAGGTGCTGGAAAAGATGACCAATGGGCGACTTTGGGGCATTAAGAAAAAAAAATTAGCAAAAGAACACAAGTGACGACAAATGCGTGCAAATTGTTGTGCAAAATTGTACGCAAGGTGCCATAAATCCTTAAGAGGGTGGGATGTTGTGTTATTAGCATAATTTGACGAAATGGTGCGCGAGCGTCGAGAACGAGGAACGTTCTAAATCATGATGATATCTACAACGCATCTTTCCAAACGCTCTGCATTCCTTCAACTAACGAAAGAAAAAAAAGAAGAAAAAAAATGAACGAGATTCGTCGTTCGTTCGTCGACGATAACAGGCCACATGTAACGGATTTTTCCTCCGTTAAAAGGAACATGAAGAACCATTTTTGCGGACAATCACAGTGAATTCGAAAAAAAGTAAAATAAAATTTAGTCAGAGATTTCTACTCGTCAATGTCTGTTGCCGCGGTGTGGGTTTTGTTGACACATCAATTGAGAACAATGTGTACACAATTATTGTATGTTTATTAGGAGGTTGGCAATATAACTTTTCGTAAAAAACAAACAAATGAATTTGAATTTATTTTTATTTTATGAGGAATAAAAACAAGTCGATCGAGTATTGTTTTTATGATATATCAGCATTGCGGCTATCGAGTTTATTGCGAACCAGACACATTTTAAAGATTTAAAAACGGGAAATATCGGTTTTTATGGATTTTCTATTTGCAGCGTCGTTCGAATAGAACGAGCATTTTTCTTTCTCTAAAAAGTATGTTGCGAGATTTTATCGAATTGCGAGTTGGTCCATTGTTGTCACGTTATTCGCGCTGTGATTGGTCCAAATTGGCGCGAGATCAGATCGAGACCGAGACCGAGTTCGTGTTTAACACGTTTGACAGTTGCAATTCTGATTTTCTCTTAAAAAGTTGGTGGCGAGATATATTGACTTTCGAGTTTTAGTATCGAAAGTGCGAGATTTAATTGTTGTCGTTTTATTCGTGCTGTGATTGGTCGGCGGTGTCGTCAGTCAGTCGCACTGCGATCGGGACCAAAAAAATCATGCATTCATTGTTTTGTTTATGTCAAATGTCAAAACTTACAGAAAGAGCTTAACTCTAGTCTTCTCTTAAAAATTTGGTGGCGAGATATATCGACTTTCGAGTTTTAGCATCGAAAGTGCGAGATTTAATTGTTGTCGTTTTATTCGTGCTGTGATTGGTCGGCGGTGTCGTCAGTCAGTCGCACTGCGATCGGGACCAAAAAAATCATGCATTCATTGTTTTGTTTATGTCAAATGTCAAAACTTACAGAAAGAGCTTAACTCTAGTCTTCTCTTAAAAAGTTGGTGGCGAGATATATCGACTTTCGAGTTTTAGTATCGAAAGTGCGATTTAATTGTTGTCGTTTTATTCGTGCTGTGATTGGTCGGCGGTGTCGTCAGTCAGTCGCACTGCGATCGGGACCAAAAAAATCATGCATTCATTGTTTTGTTTATGTCAAATGTCAAAACTTACAGAAAGAGCTTAACTCTAGTTTTCTCTTAAAAATTTGGTAGGGTCTGATGTTCGCAAAACTGATCTTCGCAAAAATTATTTTTTGCGAAAAGTTCCTAGAATGAATGTCCCTATACATATTCCCTCAATCGCTCGATAGATGGCGCTACAAGCTTCGTCCGAAAATCATTGAGCTTTTGCGGGAGCGCCAGCGCAGATTTGAGTTATTTAAAATTCGCCGGCTGACCGTAGTTTGAGGAACTGATGACCGGACGGTATCTCATGGTCCAAGTGTACCACTGCGTTATTCTCCAGGTCTAACTTGACCGGACGATGTCTGTCGTGGTCCAGGTGTACTACGACGTTATCCTCAAGGTCTAGTTTGACCGGGCGGTGCGTCTCGTCGTCCACGAGTACCACGACGTTATCCTCCAGGTCTAACTTGACCGGACGGTGTCTGTCGTGGTCCAGGTGTACTACGACGTTATCCTCGAGGTCTAGTTTGACCGGGCGGTGCGTCTCGTCGTCCACGAGTACTACGACGTTATCCTCCAGGTCTAACTTGACCGGACGGTGTCCGTCGTGGTCCAGGTGTACTACGACGTTATCCTCGAGGTCTAGTTTGACCGGGCGGTGCGTCTCGTCGTCCACGTGTACCACGACGTTATCTTCCAGGTCTAACTTGACCGGACGGTGTCTGTCGTGCTCCAGGTGTACTACGACCTTATCCTCGAGGTCTAGTTTCACCGGGCGGTGCGTCTCGTCGTCCACGAGTACCACGACGTTATCCTCCAGGTCTAACTTGACCGGACGGTGTCTGTCGTGGTCCAGGTGTACTACGACGTTATCCTCGAGGTCTAGTTTGACCGGGCGGTGCGTCTCGTCGTCCACGAGTAACCGTCCGGTTAACTTAGACCTGGAAGATAACGTCCTGGTACTCGTGGACGACGAGACGCACCGCCCGGTCAAATTAGACCTCGAGGATAACGTCGTAGTACACCTGGAGTACGACAGACACCGTCCGGTCAAGTTAGACCTGGAGGATAACGTCGTGGTACTCGTGGACGACGAGACGCACCGCCCGGTCAAACTAGACCTCGAGGATAACGTCGTAGTACACCTGGACCACGACAGACACCGTCCGGTCAAGTTAGACCTGGAGGATAACGTCGTGGTACTCGTGGACGACGAGACGCACCGCCCGGTGAAACTAGACCTCGAGGATAAGGTCGTAGTACACCTGGACCACGACAGACACCGTCCGGTCAAGTTAGACCAGGAGGATAACGTCGTGGTACTCGTGGACGACGAGACGCACCGCTCGGTCAAACTAGACCTCGAGGATAACGTCGTAATACACCTGGAGCACGACAGACACCGTCCGGTCAAGTTAAACCTGGAGGATAAAGTCGTGGTACTCGTGGACGACAAGACGCACCGCCCGGTCAAACTAGACCTCGAGGATAACGTCGTAGTACACCTGGACCACGACAGACATCGTCCGGTCAAGTTAGACCTGGAGAATAACGCAGTGGTACACTTGGACCATGAGATACCGTCCGGTCATCAGTTCCTCAAACTACGGTCAGCCGGCGAATTTTAAATAACTCAAATATGCGCTGGCGTTCCCGCAAAAGCTCAATGATATTCGGACGAAGCTTGCAGCGCCATCTACCGAGCGATTGAGGGAATATGTATAGGGACATTCATTCTAAGAACTTTTCGCAAAAAATAATTTTTGCGAAGATCAGTTTTGCGAACATCAGACCCTACCAAAAATTTGGTGGCGAGATATATCGACTTTCGAGTTTTAGTATCGAAAGTGCGAGATTTAATTGTTGTCGTTTTATTCGTGCTGTGATTGGTCGGCGGTGTCGTCAGTCAGTCGCACTGCGATCGGGACCAAAAAAATCATGCATTCATTGTTTTGTTTATGTCAAATGTCAAAACTTACAGAAAGAGCTTAACTCTAGTCTTCTCTTAAAAAGTTGGTGGCGAGATATATCGACTTTCGAGTTTTAGTATCGAAAGTGCGATTTAATTGTTGTCGGTTTATTCTTGCTGTGATTGGTCGGCGGTGTCGTCAGGCCGTCACACTGCGATCGTGACCAAAAAATCATGCATTCATTGTTTTGTTTATGTCAAATGTCAAAACTTACAGAAAGAGACTCGGGGGCTTCAGCTTAACCCTAGTCCTTCTCTAAAAAGTATGTTGCGAGATTTTATCGAATTGCGAGTTGGTCCATTGTTGTCACGTTATTCGCGCTGTGATTGGTCCAAATTGGCGCGAGATCAGATCGAGACCGAGACCGAGTTAGTGTTTAACACGTTTGACAGTTGCAATTCTGACAGTTTTGTCAAGCATATCGGGCGCGCGAGGTTTGAATTCCCAAGTTGGTTGACTTTACAATATTTCGGGGTTTCCGGATTATGTGTTAATTGCGAATATTAAACTAGGCTTAAGATGTTGAACGACAAAGTGCGACGTAGTCTCTATGGCAGCAACAAAACCAGGCGTACGCGGAGTCACTACATGCGGATCAACAGAACAATCGTGAATAAGATGATAAGCGAAGAGATCGGGGAGAATTGAAATTCTGCAGTCAAGTAAATCAGACCTCTTTGTTCACTGTTACTTTTAGCAAAATCCATGCCAGGTTTCCAGAATTGGAAATCCTGTATTTATTTCATTGAGCGAAGAGGTCGTACTGCTTTACTAAAAATGTAAAGCCACATATAATGATGGGACTTTACATTTTTTTCTAAAGTCTGGAAATGCTCCAGACCTCGCAAATTTGAAGTTATCAAGGTAAATACTAATTTATAATTGAAAGAATGTTAAAGGACAATTGGTAATCAATTTGAGTCAAGCCTATAAAGAGTTTCCGATTCGATAAGATTTGGAATTATTGGAAAAATTTGTTAGATCTCTTAATTTTTGGGAATTCTGATTATATATATTATATGTATTAAATAAGATCGCTGCACCGACACACGATCTCTACTCGCGCGCGGAATTTTTCTAGTCAGTTAAAAGAAAAACTGCTATTTTAATTCTTTACTTTTTGTGTTATTCGTTATTTTGTTCGCTTCGTTATATTGTTTAATAAACAATACTTTGAATAACGAACGGTTTTGTTTTTCGTGATAAATGGATTAAGGGTTAATTAATAAGACGTGGACTTACGTTCAAAACATTTATTCGTGTTTCAATTCATAATTCGCATAATATCATGCTAATAAGCGAATACATAGTCTCGCATTCGATTTTATTTATATTCATTAAATAATGGATGTTCAATTTGAATATTAATGTCTTTCGCCGTATTCATTCGTTATTTTTTTTTCTCCTTATCTCGTCTACTATTCAACCAAAAGTTCAACGTTTGATTACCTTAAACAAGTATTCTCTCAGTCCCAAAAAATCGTCTCAACAGAGAGACATATGTACAGGGGATAACCATATTTATTCGCGGTACAATGTGCAATTTAAGTTCAATATAACATTATCGTTAAGAGCGGTTGACCAGGTCATTATCAGAGATATTTATTCACAGATATTTCACTTGTTAGGCTGCTAGTATTGCATTAAGGGGAGAAAATCCTTTAGACGCGCAAAAATTAGTCATTTTGTACGAATTTTTTAAAATGTGTTTAAACAATCTTATGATTCTGAAACTTTAACCTTATTTTTATTACATCTTTTAACATTTGAAAATAATTTTCAAAAACTGCTCGAGCTGTAGCTCAAAAAGTTATCGAACGATCTAGCTGAAATTTCGGGAGGTTTCTGTCTAAATTCCCGGAAGGATATACCTAAAGTTTTGAGGATATCGCTTAAATAAATTATTCTTTGGGGTGAAAATTGTCGAAAAAAATAGCCGAAAACTGGCGCATTTCATTCAAAAGCCTATTTAACATTTAATTTTATACTTTTTAAATAATTTTATAGGTTTATTCTTCCCCTACGATCGTCAGTAGACGAGACAAAATTTAGTTTTCTGATTTAGATCACTCGAAAAAATACTGTAAATGCAGCAGTTTTTGATGCCGCCAAAAAAGAAGCCTGAAAGAAGAATTCATAACGCCGCCATTTTGTGTTGTAAAAAAAACAAAAAATGTTTTTCAGATGTTACAAGATCGAATAAAATAAGGTTGAAGTTTCAGAATGATACGATTATTTTAATGCCCTTAAAAAAATTCGTACAAAATTACTAATTTACGTGCGTTTAAAGGGTTTTCTTCCCTTAAGAAATATGTATGTTATTATTTTTTCACTCTGCATACTTTTGTTAGGTATTCTTTTAAATAGTGTGCAGAGATTAAAAGCAAAACAAAAATATTGTAGGTGACCCAGAATAGTTAGGTATTTTTGGCAAAAAATTTTTGTTTAAGAATGTTCGACTTTTTCGAAATTTTTGTAATTGTTTCATTAAAGTTTGATGCATTAAATAACTGTAGTGGAGCGTTGATTTGTATTGAAGCATTTAACCGAGAGAAAAATGAATAGTGACGGATTTGCATAAAGATTAACTGATTAACGTTACTTTCCAATGGGATACATTTTCGCTCAGTTTTTTCCACGAATAATCTATAATTTTTTGCCAATTTTGATGAGTGATGGCTCATTCTCTTTCTTAAAAGATGCTCTACAAATTGACCAGCTGGATATTTGATATTATTGATCGTTTAATAATTATAGCTATTTATTTATGAAAGTATTTTGATTTTTGTTAAACAACAGACTATAATTATTAAACGATCAATAATATCAAATATCCAGCCGGACAATTTGTAGAGCATCTTTCAAGAAAGAGAATGAGTCATCAGTCATCAAAATTGGCAAAAAATTATTGATTATTCGTGGAAAAAACTGAGCGAAAATGTATCCCATTGGAAAGTAACGTTAATTAATTAATCTGTATGCAAATCCAGCACTATAAATCTTTTTCTGGGTTATGCTTCAATTCAAACTACTTTCTACTATTTTTATTTAATGCATTAAACTTTAATGAAAGAATTACAAAAATTTAGCACTGATTTTACTAGTTTGAAACTGTCGAACGTCCTTAAGGCTTCAACTGCCCATATTTTTTCATATAATACCAGCAGCCAAATAAGTGATGTATCGTTAAATAAATATCACTAATTTTGACCCGTTTCACTTTCCTTAAACGATTCGTCGATTAAGCAAGAAGAAATATGTGTATAATAAACGAAACGATTATTCACACGAACCCCGTGAAGTATACAAAACGAACTAGAGTTTAACGTGCGTTCTTTCCAGCCCGTTGGACTTGGTGATCGTGCATCGAAAAACTCTCACTTGGCCATGATAGATTTGAGATTTCCAACGGTTTATAATAACATAAATTCTAGTTATTTGTTCTCATAATCGTCCTCGTTGCAAATCGCCTCCAGCAGGTTACTAACAAAATTTCATCGCTTCGTCATTGAAAAAAAATCTTCAGAGACGTAGTCTGAACTTGACGATAAAAAAAAAGATACCTTCTCGGTGTCTCTATTGCGTTTTTCATACATCTTGCATGTTGTCATCTAATCGAGAATTTTCCGACAGAATTTAAAAAAAAGTTTATCCAATAATAATGCATTTTACTTCAGGAAATATTCATATATCTCAAAAAAAATTTTTCTTATGAAATTTTCCACTAATTCTTCGTAACCCGATAAAAAATATTATTTGTTATACGTACAATTTTCGTAAAATGCAGGTCTGCGTTCGTAAAGAGTGTTAAAATATGTAACCCTGATAATTTTCTCGATGAAAAATGACGATAATTCTGGAAAACGTAATAGAGATGCGGAAGTAAGCTTTTATCACTAAATACAAGCGGCATTAGTTGAAAAAAAAAAGAAAAACGGCAATTAATATCGTTTACAACAAGAGGGGAGTTCCGTTTAAAAATAAAATTATTCTTAGGTTCGGATTGAATTGTCTGGCGTACGGGACGACGAATGATTTGATCCATCATTTTTGTTGATAATGAACATTCGTCTCCAACGGTCATTGCATCGTTTGTGAAATTACATCGGCTGTTCATCAAATATTTGATTTTTCTTTTTTTTTTTTTTTCTTCAGATGATCACAATGTCAACAGGAAGTCGGTTCCGCGTGGAGAACACGCGGATGCGCGAGTTCACGTGTTGAGGAAGAACTTAAGGCTGAGTGCGCGCGAACTCAGTCTTCTTGTCTCCCATTAAGACACGTATACCCATGTTCGTGACGCTACTCCATTTTTTTTTCTTCCCTGACTGCTCATTTGTTCAAGGAAAAATTGTATTTTTTTTCCTTTTCACTTGGGCAATTCGCAATGGAAAATCGCTTCCCTCGTGACTCACGACTCGAACAATAATCGTCTCAAACCCGTATCAAAGGAAGGGCACAATTGGACATTCTATAAGCTAATGAAGCGAGAAGAGATCACCTGCGGATGGAAGAGGAGCGAGACCACCGGTGACGTCAGGTAGCTGCGTTAGATCCGGAAGGTTCGAGATGTGTGACTTGACTTCAGATCTAACGGCGCAAACCTTTTTCAACTTCTCTTTGTAGTCCTGAAAAATGAGTAATTTTTTGGTCATTTTACGAGAACTTAATTGTTAACATTTTTCAAACTTTACTACCTTTTCTAAAGTTCTGTACAAATGTTAGATTTTTGTTTTTAATGCGCGATATACGAGCGAAAATCCTTGTGGATTGAAGCAAATTTAAACTGCTTTACTTCTTTGCTTTCTCATAGAGGAAGTTTTGTTTTCGTAAAAAAAAATGTTCGAGATTTTCATGTCAGGACAGTCAGAAAAAACCATAAAGCGGTTTAGATTTTTTTAAATTTTGAATTTTCGAAAACATTTTGTTTTCGTTCTTATTCAAGTTAAGTTCGACCAAACCTGCTCATATCTTTTGCAAAGTAAAATTAACATCCAGTTGTAGCAGATATCGAGTTTGGTGAAGATTTGTAAAGTGGTTCAGATTTTATCAGACAGTGAATTTTTCAAAAAATCTCTGTATGTTTTCTAGCTGTCGCAATTTTTTAGATAATGAGCTTAAACAGTTTTTGACGAATGAAGCAATGAAAAATGACGATCGGTATTGAATTTAAGCGAAATACATAAAGCGGTTTAGATTTTATAGAATTTTGAATTTATGAAAATTTTTGTTTTCGTACTTCTTTAATTTGTAGTTAAAATAAGGGTGCAAAGTAGAACTTTGCACATTGCTTCGTCAATAACTTTCATCTTTCGCAAAGCTTCCTCTATGAGGAAGCAATGTGCAAAGTTCTATTTTGCATCCTTTTTTCAGTTTATTGTTGTATCATAATACTCGATAAGATTGTTAGGTGTTTTATGGAAATTTTACTAAATAATTTACTTGCATTCTTTAAAAATAGTCATATCTGAATTATTTTGTGTATGAAAAGCTGATTTACAATCTAGATTTATAGCCGAACGAAATTCCGTTGTAGCAGTTTGGATTTTCGAAATGTAATTCCGAAAGATGATCAATTTTTTGGTAATTGTATGAGAACTTAATTGTTAACTTTTTTAAAAACTTTATTATCTTTTCTAAAGTTCTGTACAGGTGTTAGATTTTTGTTTTTATTGCGCGATACGAGCGAAATCCCTTGCGGATTGAAACAAATTTAAACTGGCTTACTTTTTTTTCGGTTTATCGTTGAAACGTAATACTCGATAAGATTGTTAGGTATTTTATGGAAAATTTACTAAAGAATTTACTTGCATTCTTTAAAAATAGCCATATCTGAATTATTTTGTGCATGAAAAGCTGATTTACAATCTAGATTTATAGTCGAACGAAATTTCGTTGTATCAGTTTGGATTTCCGAAATGTAATTCCGAAAGATGATAAATTTTTTGGTAATTGTATGAAAACTTAATTGTTAACTTTTTTAAAAACTTTATTATCTTTTCTAAAGTTCTGTACAGGTGTTACATTTTTGTTTTTATTGCGCGATACGAGCGAAATCCCTTGCGGATTGAAGCAAATTTAAACTGGCTTACTTTTTTTCGCTTTATCGTTGAAACGTAATACTCGATAAGATTGTTAGGTGTTTTATGGAAAATTTACTAAAGAATTTACTTGCATTTGATAAAAAAAGCTATATCTGACGCATCTGAACTGTGTATGAAAAGCTGATTTACGATCTAGACTTATAGCCGAACGAATTTCAGTATCAGATTGAATTTCCGAAATATAACCATAATTCAACTTTTAAAGGATTCAAGCTAGAAAAATTAGAATGCGCTTGGATCATAGATGTCTAACTGTTAAAAATAATATATTGTTGCGTTCTTCCAAATGAAATATAACACCTTATTCATGGGTATGAAAGACGGAACGTTTATTAGGAAAATTCATGGACGATTCTAATGCTAACTCGCAAACCGTTTTGTATCTGTCAGTCGTCCCTTCCCTTTTCTTTCTTTTTCCATCTTTTGTTTTTTTCTTTCTCCTTCTTTTCTCAAGTCATTGATATTGCGATCTTGCTTGGCGTATTCGTTACAATATTATGCTACACGTTCCCTCCGTTGTAACAAACGATAATTTTTTTTCGTTTGCACTAAAAAATAAATACATTTCGCGCTTGCAACAAGACGATAAAAGTTGCTCGTTTTTCACCAACGATGAGTACGCGTGTGTAGTGCGGTTTTCATTATTCCCGCTGGGTGGAAATGAACCGTTTTCCCCCGAGGGAGTAATAAAACCGGTTTGCGGATGCAAACCAAGAATCACAGGTTAAAAATTAGCGTTTTTGCGTCAGAGTTACGCGCACGAAATGAGTTTATTTCAACGAAGTCGGGCAAAAAATCATATTTTAAAATCACACTGAGAGAAAAGCATATTGTTGATTTAACGATTTCACATGATAAAACGAATATAGCAAGGCTCGCAATGTTTTATGGTTAAAGCGATGATAATATGGTTCAGTAAACGATACTTGCAAGGTTATTGGAAACAAATGTTGAAATCGTATATGCAACGAAACGGCATAGTTGAAACTATTATCATTTTGATGATTGCTACTATAATTATATTTGCTATAACCATAAAATAGAGACGTTCCTCCTGTGAATTATATTAATGGTTCATCCAACTATTTTCTTATATTTGCTATAACCATAAAATATAGACGTTCCTCCTGGGAATTATATTTTATAGTTAGATTATCGTCGGTCTAACTATATTTTTTTTAAATTACCAGATTTTTCTCTCAGTGCAACATAACGATAACGTTACATTCAGTATACTAGTTGTTTAATGATGTAGGAGCGCGATGGGGTGCTCAACTTCCTGAAAAGTGAGAATTCAGAGAGAAATTCAAACACTTCTCGATGGAATAAAAATCTGAAAAAAATCAAGCATACAAAAGGTGCGAAAAAGATTACTTTTGCATATTAATAATTGCAAAATGTTATTAAAAAATAGGTGAAAAAAATTGTTCAACAAATTATCCGTCAACCTAACTTTTTTTTCGAATGAAAATGATTCGTTAAATTTTCTGAGTACGTATGAATTTTTTCAGAATTTTGTCTAATGTTTGAAAATTGCGGTTTTTTTCTTGTATGAGCTGTATTCGCGAATATATTTGATCAATCGTTTCGAAACTTCTTGGGTGTAATGGGTGGTTTTGAGACAAGCACATATGAAAAATTCGCGACTTAACATACATTAAAAAAAAAAAATGAATTCCAAAAAAACGAAATTTCGATGATTAGAAAAAATTCTGAAAAAATTCATACGTATTCAGAAAAATTAGCGAATCATTTTCATTCGAAAAAAAAGTTAGGTTGACGGATAATTTGTTGAACAATTTTTTTTTCCACCTATTTGTTAATAACATTTTGCAATTATTAATATGCAAAAATAATCTTTTCCACAACTTTTGAATGCTTGATTTTTTTCAGATTTTTATTCCATCGAGAAGTGTTTGAAGTTCTCTCTGAATTCTCACTTTTCAGGAAGTTGAGCACCCCATCGCGCTCCTACATCCTTAAGATTCAAATACGCGTTTACAGTTTGATAATGTCTATAAAAGAAAGTTTACTGCACATTTGAATTAAGATTTTTCTAAAAGGGCAAAAATCTACGGGCTTCTTTATTGAATGAACCGTTCAATCAGATTTTCCATCTTCTAATTCGCCAGAAATAATCTTAATTAGTTACTCAGGCCTTACCTCGAGTGTCTCTTGTGCCTGCTGAAGCAGTTGTCTCTGTGCAAGCGTGTAGTCCCTAAGCATTGTTAAGAGTCTTCGACGATCCTCCATTTCACCTTGCAGTCGTCCATTATAATCGGCTAGAAGAGCCGCGGCCTCGTTTACCGCTACGCTCAGTTGGTCCGCGGCTGCTCGATCCGCAAGATTCGCTAACAGCGAAACTTCCGATACTTCGGGTGGCAACGAAGCGATACGCTCTCGTACGCCAGCGTCCGAAGAGGCGGTATTCTCCAGGTCCTGGAATCCACCAAATAATTTACCGTTTATGAAAAATAAATGAAATTTCGGGGAAGCAAAAATCACGGAAAATCAAAAATTAATTTCAAAGCCCGCCAAAGCAACGAGCGAATTCATTATCGATGATTAACAATTATAATAAACGTGTGAAATAAAAATTTTGCAGCAGGGATTGCGCGGTTTTGTTCGATTTAATACTTTATGGATTGAAGATGATATTTAGTTTGTTTTTTTTCTCGGTTATAGACAGTTTATTTATAAATACATGTTGGATTTTATCAATAATTCCAAAAACGGCAGATACCATTAAGGCTTTTATTAGCTCCTCCGTTTCCGGTGGATCTCCCGCTGGTGTTCGTGGGCTCAGAGTTACATGCAATTCTTTGGTACCGTCCACCTCCACTTCTGTTTCCGATTTCTTTCTTTCCTTCTTTTCTGGTTCCTTCTTCTGTAAATACAAAAGATTATTGGAATTTTTAAACACAATTTTTTTCATATGGAATGCTCACAGATTATGAAAATATATATATATATATATATGAGGTATTCTCTGTTAGTTCAGCCACTTTTTTTTCGACCCCCTCCTATCTATCCCATAATTGGACACATTTTAGTACCACTTCAAAGCACTCTTTGTGAATTTTTTCAGATTTTTGAAACAATCCATTTGGGAAATGTATTTTTTTTTTATTATTCATATAACTTTGATGGAGTAAGGCTGACAAAAAAAAATACATGTATAAAAAAATGTTGTTTTTCACTCAACTTTGTAATACAATAGGTCTCATATTTTTATTCGTGTTGCAAAAGCGATATTCAGCAAAAAAAAATGTTAAACAATTTTTTTCATTCATTTGGACACCTTCGATATTACTCTCATTTTTTTATAAGTTGTAGGGACATTTATAGAACCTACAAAAAAATTGGTGTAGTGGGCATCGACTACTTGAAGGATTCAAAAAAGAAAGAAAATTAATTAAATTTATTTAATTGTTTTTTTATTTTTATATATTTTTTTATTTCACTTATTTTTTGTTATTCCTTCAAATAATCGATTCACTGAGCTACTTGACGTGTAACGACGAGACGGCCTTCAGGGTTTACATACAGTTATGTGTGCGTATAGCCATTTATTGGATCGAAAATTTTGGAAAATATTTTTTTCCTCCTTCAAATAGTCAATGCTCACTATGCCAATTTTTTGGTATGCTTTTGACATATCCCTGTTATTTGTATAAAATTGTCAGTGATATCGAAGGTATCCGAATGAGTAAAAAAAATTGTTTCACATTTTTTTTTCTGTAAATAGCTTCTGCAACACGAATAAAAATATGAGACATGTTGCAATACAAAGTTGAGTGAAAAACAACATTTTTTTGTATGTGTGATTTTTTTGTCAGATTTACTCCATCAAAGTTATATGAATAATAAAAAAAATATACATTGCCTAAATGGTTGGATTAAAAAATCAGAAAAAATTCGCAAAGAGTGCTTTTAAGTGGTACTAAAATGTAGCCAATTATGGGGTCGAAAATAAAGCGACTGAACTGACAGAGAATGCCTTATATATATATTTTATTTTCTCAACTCCACTGATAATAAAATATCTAAACATTTTATTCAATGCAATAATATATAAAATACATAATATGATATAATCCATCATTTTCATGATTAATTTAATTTCCATCGATTTTTTCAAATACATTGTTACAAAAATTTTTTTTTCAATTTATTTTTAGTAAAATATTCACACTTTTTTAACTATTAATCGAGAAGAACAACTGATAAGATGATTGATATAAAATTATTCCTAGAAAAAGGCGATTAATAGTGAAAGAATTGTAACAGAAAATTCTTTTTACATACAAAATAAAGAACAAACTGTTGTTTTTACAAAAATCTCTGGAAAAGAGTTATAAAGTCCAATAATTATTATCTTATCTTTTAAAAATGGAATATACACAACATTTTTTTTTTAATGTTTACTCTAATAAAATGTTTAAATATTCAAATGCCAATGGAGTAGAGTAATTGAAAATATCAATTATATAAACTGTTCAATCAATCTTATAAAATGTTATTTATGTACAAATTTCTATTAATGATGTGGCATTCAAAATACCTTTGATTTCTTCTCCTTTTCAACATCATTTCTAGGTTTCTTTCTGGGAGGTGAGCCAGGTTCTTTAACAGGTTCTGTAGCTGCGTCAAAAGCTGCCTTGAATTCGGTAATCTGCGTTTTGTCATAAACTCCTCTTTCCTCCCAAATGGCGAGCAGCCTGTTGAGACGATCTCTAGTTTTTTCGTCGAATCCCTTCATATGTTCAAAGGCCTTTGGAAGCACTAAACCAAATTCTTTCCCAAATTCGGGTCCTTTTTTTTTGCTATTTTGTATAACATCATTAGCCAGATACATGAACATGAGTTTGCGATTGTCCTTCACTGAAATACAAGAAACGTCCTTAAATTTCTAAATCTCCGCACTGGGACACAAAAAAAATATTAAAAAAAAAAATTGGCGTTTGTGTGATTCATGGGCTTTTGTTGTTACATCACAGGAATCATCACAAAGCCAATAGATAAATAAAAAAACATCAAAATTTTACGCGTTTAATAACAAAAAACGACTTTCGAAAAATGGGCTATGCTAACCTAAAAATTCGTTAAGATTTCTGAAGGCGTTGCTCTGTTATTATTTAAAGGCCAATAAAAACGATAAATATATCAAATAACAGTACTGATATTTCTGTACACGGAAAAAACGTAATTGTAGACAATTTTCATCGCGATTGTTTAATAATTGCGCTAAGCCGCGATTTGGTGGCATTCTTTTTGGAGCTTACCTTTGCACATTTCTTTGTACCATACTTTAACGATAGTTGGATGATGTTTTCTGTGGTGTATGAGCCATAGTGACAACGTCTGAATACTCTGTTGCGAAGGATTAAGGTCCATTAGCTTCTTGACGAGAGCACCTTCCGTAAACCCTGCCATTTTTCGTGGCTGATACTCGAGCTAGTATTGAAAAATTTTTGCCAGCCAGCCAGCCAGCACAACACAACACACGCGACGAGCCGCGCTCGTACTGGCTCGCTAAGTAAATCAGCAACCGCAGCAGCAGCAGCAGCAGCAGCAGCAGCGTAGCGCAGGGGAACGAGTGGGACGAAGTATATGGGGCATTCCATGCCAACTCGGTCAACGGCTGACCCTCAATTTTTTTTTCGCGGTGTCTATACGGTAACGCAAACGTTACTTTAATGGTAAAATTGAAGTAACGAAAAGTTCCACGTTGCTTTAAAGTAGAATTAAAGTAACGAAAAGCTCCACGTTGCTTTAAAGTAGAATTAAAGCAACGAAAAGCTCCACGTTGCTTTAAAGTAGAATTAAAGTAACGAAAAGCTCCACGTTGCTTTAACGTAGAATTAAAGTAACGAAAAGCTCCACGTTCCTTTAAAATAGAATTAAAGTAACGAAAAACTCCACGTTGCTTTAAAGTAGAATTAAAGTAACGAAAAGCTCCACGTTGCTTTAAAGTAGAATTAAAGTAACGAAAAGCTCCACGTTGCTTTAAAGTAGAATTAAAGTAACGAAAAGCTCCACGTTGCTTTATAGTAGAATTAAAGTAACGAAAAGCTCCACGTTGCTTTAAAGTAGAATTAAAGTAACGAAAGCTCCACGTTGCTTTAAAGTAGAATTAAAGTAACGAAAAGCTCCACGTTGCTTTAAAGTAAAATTAAAGTAACGAAAAGCTCCACGTTGCTTTAAAGTAGAATTAAAGTAACGAAAAGCTCCACGTTGCTTTATAGTAGAATTAAAGTAACGAAAAGCTCCACGTTGCTTTAAAGTAGAATTAAAGTAACGAAAAGCTCCGCGTTGCTTTAAAGTAGAATTAAAGTAACGAAAAGCTCCACGATGCTTTAAAGTAGAATGAAAGTAACGAAAAGCTTCACGTTGCTTTAAAGTAGTATTAAAGTAACGAAAAGCTCCACGTTGCTTTAAAGTAGAATTAAAGTAACGAAAAGCTCCACGTTGCTTTAAAGTAGAATTAAAGTAACGAAAAGCTCCATGTTGCTTTAAAGCAGAATTAAGTAACGAAAAGTTCCACGTTGCTTTAAAGTAGAATTAAAGTAACGAAAAGCTCCACGTTGCTTTAACGTAGAATTAAAGTAACGAAAAGCTCCACGTTCCTTTAAAATAGAATTAAAGTAACGAAAAACTCCACGTTGCTTTAAAGTAGAATTAAAGTAACGAAAAGCTCCACGTTGCTTTAAAGTAGAATTAAAGTAACGAAAAGCTCCACGTTGCTTTAAAGTAGAATTAAAGTAACGAAAAGCTCCACGTTGCTTTATAGTAGAATTAAAGTAACGAAAAGCTCCACGTTGCTTTAAAGTAGAATTAAAGTAACGAAAGCTCCACGTTGCTTTAAAGTAGAATTAAAGTAACGAAAAGCTCCACGTTGCTTTAAAGTAAAATTAAAGTAACGAAAAGCTCCACGTTGCTTTAAAGTAGAATTAAAGTAACGAAAAGCTCCACGTTGCTTTATAGTAGAATTAAGTAACGAAAAGCTCCACGTTACTTTAAAGTAGAATTAAAGTAACGAAAAACTCCACGTTGCTTTAAAGTAGAATTAAAGTAACGAAAAGCTCCATGTTGCTTTAAAGTAGAATTAAAGTAACGAAAAGCTCCATGTTGCTTTAAAGTAGAATTAAAGTAACGAAAAGCTCCACGTTGCTTTAAAGTAGAATTAAAGTAACGAAAAGCTCCGCGTTGCTTTAAAGTAGAATTAAAGTAACAAAAAGCTCCACGTTGCTTTAAAGTAGAATTAAAGTAACGAAAAGCTCCGCGTTGCTTTAAAGTAGAATTAAAGTAACGAAAAGCTCCACGTTGCTTTAAAGTAGAATTAAAGTAACGAAAAGCTCCACGTTGCTTTAAAGTAGAATTAAAGTAACGAAAAGCTCCACGTTGCTTTAAAGTAGAATTAAAGTAACGAAAAGCTGCACGTTGCTTTAAAGTAGAATTACAGTAACGAAAAGCTCCACGTTGCTTTAAAGTAGAATTAAAGTAACGAAAAGCTCCACGTTGCTTTAAAGTAGAATTAAAGTAACGAAAAGCTCCGCGTTGCTTTAAAGTAGAATTAAAGTAACGAAAAGCTCCACGATGCTTTAAAGTAGAATGAAAGTAACGAAAAGCTCCACGTTGCTTTAAAGTAGTATTAAAGTAACGAAAAGCTCCACGTTGCTTTAAAGTAGAATTAAAGTAACGAAAAGTTCCACGTTGCTTTAAAGTAGAATTAAAGTAACGAAAAGCTTCATGTTGCTTTAAAGCAGAATTAAGTAACGAAAAGCTCCACGTTACTTTAAAGTAGAATTAAAGTAACGAAAAACTCCACGTTGCTTTAAAGTAGAATTAAAGTAACGAAAAGCTCCATGTTGCTTTAAAGTAGAATTAAAGTAACGAAAAGCTCCATGTTGCTTTAAAGTAGAATTAAAGTAACGAAAAGCTCCACGTTGCTTTAAAGTAGAATTAAAGTAACGAAAAACTCCACGTTGCTTTAAAGTAGAATTAAAGTAACGAAAAGCTCCATGTTGCTTTAAAGTAGAATTAAAGTAACGAAAAGCTCCATGTTGCTTTAAAGTAGAATTAAAGTAACGAAAAGCTCCACGTTGCTTTAAAGTAGAATTAAAGTAACGAAAAGCTCCGCGTTGCTTTAAAGTAGAATTAAAGTAACGAAAAGCTCCACGTTGCTTTAAAGTAGAATTAAAGTAACGAAAAGCTCCATGTTGCTTTAAAGTAGAATTAAAGTAACGAAAAGCTCCACGTTGCTTTAAAGTAGAATTAAAGTAACGAAAAGCTCCACGTTGCTTTAAAGTAGAATTAAAGTATCGAAAAGCTCCACGTTGCTTTAAAGTAGAATTAAAGTAACGAAAAGCTTCATGTTGCTTTAAAGCAGAATTAAGTAACGAAAAGTTCCACGTTACTTTAAAGTAGAATTAAAGTAACGAAAAGCTCCACGTTGCTTTAACGTAGAATTAAAGTAACGAAAAGCTCCACGTTCCTTTAAAATAGAATTAAAGTAACGAAAAACTCCACGTTGCTTTAAAGTAGAATTAAAGTAACGAAAAGCTCCACGTTGCTTTAAAGTAGAATTAAAGTAACGAAAAGCTCCACGTTGCTTTAAAGTAGAATTAAAGTAACGAAAAGCTTCACGTTGCTTTAAAGTAGAATTAAAGTAACGAAAAGCGCCACGTTGCTTTAAAGTAGAATTAAAGTAACGAAAAGCTCCACGTTGCTTTAAAGTAGAATTAAAGTAACGAAAAGCGCCACGTTGCTTTACAGTAGAATTAAAGTAACGAAAAGCGCCACGTTGCTTTACAGTAGAATTAAAGTAACGAAAAGCGCCACGTTGCTTTACAGTAGAATTAAAGTAACGAAAAGTCCCGTGTAACTCACGGTTTTTCCGTTAGAGTCAAATTTCTTAACGTTAAGTGGCAGTGACACACCGGTGTAAATTAAAGTAACGTTTACGTTACTGTAGACACCGCGTTTTTTTAGCGTCAATTTTTTATGTTATTCTTCCAACTGAATAATGCATGCAGAAATTTTTGCAGATTTCTTTTTATCGAAATTTTTGAGTTATAAATAATTAAAGGTATCTAAAAAATGCCCTAATTTTAGAATCCCAAAAAATTCTCAAAAATACTATGATGTGCGACAAAACGTTTGAACCATAGACCAGAGTATGCCGAAAGCTCCTGCTATTTTTTTTCCATTTTAGAACATTATTCGAAGGTTTTTTAAACGTTAAATGAACAACGCTTCGATTTAAAAATCTCAAAAATACTGTGACGACACCCTAATACATATATATATATGTTCCCAAAAGAAAAAAAAAATTTAGATTCTTTTATTAAACTTGCAAAAGTGTGTGTCTGGACCTCTATATGTGCATTTTCCCATAGAACCCGGCGGCAGTTTTTTTTCCAGAATAATAATAATAAATAAATTAATAAATAAAGTATTTTTTAGCTAATTATGGCATTAGGATGCCACAATAAAAAAATCTGTAAATATTCTGAAAAACACAGTTTCATATACAGAAATGTTTGACAAGTCGTTCATAGTAGATTGATTTTTTTTATATTTTTTGTAATTGTTTAAATCAAAAAAGCTCGAAAACTATATGAAGAGAAACCTTCCTCAGTTTGGCTATAAGCTAGAAAATTTTGATATTGAACAAAGTATGTTTCAGAATTTTTTCAGATTTTTAAATTACGAGTCTCTTCATATAAGTTTTGACATTTGACATAAACAAAAAAAAATGAATGCATGATATTGGTCCCGATCGCAGTGTGACTGACTGACGACACCTCCGACCAATGACAGCACGAATAAAACGATGACAATGACTGCGATATTTTCGATATTTTCGAGATATCTCGAGCCACCAACTTTTTAAAAGAGGATGGCATTCGATGTGTCACTTTAAAAATATATTTAAAAAAAAATCGCATAGAAAAAATAAACAATAAAAATCTGGTGCATTTGAGGGTCTAACCAATACTACAAAAAATTACAATCCAAATCGGGGAAATCGAGGGTCAGACCCAGGTCGAATCGAGATGGAATGCCCCGTATACACGCGCCTTGAAAGCGGAGCTTAGCATAGTCGGCTTTTGGATCGGTGACACGAGTGACACGCGAGAAGCGAGGTGAGAGAAAATGGTTTGAAGCAAAAGGACGATACCTACACGCAATATACGCATGCACTGTTATTGCCGGATGGACATCAAACTTTTCAACGATAAACCGGTTGCAAAGATAACCGTAGATTTCAGGTAAGTTACAGTCTTATTGGCCGATGGTTACTCATCAGATTGCGAGGTTATCGGTGCTCGGTATATCAGGTAGAGGATTCTTTCCATTGCTCATAGAGGAAGTCATCTTATTGTTAAAAAAAAGTGTTTACGGTCAGTAGTCAGGGTTGCCAGATTTGGCTACTTATCGCCAAATTGGCTACTTCGAAGGCGTCTTTGGCGCCGAAATTTTGAAATTGGCGCCTTGGTGATTATTGGCTACTTTAGAATTTTCTTCCGTTATTTTTAATTTTCGTCGATTTTCACTGAAATCGAAGCCTCAAAACGCTAATCTACTTCTCTAAAAATATCTCAATGCATATCTCCACGTAGATGCTCATTAAGTTTTTTTAATGTATTATGTTTACGTTAATTATCCGTTTATCATTTATGCGACGATATTTTGAGACATATTTTGGCACTCGTTACATGTATCTTCAACACTTCTCCATCAGATGACTCTGTCTTCCGTCGTTTATTCCCGTGAACTAATCGTGATTTCTGATTGGCAAGTTTCTATGCTAGTCGTATAAATTGTGCGCCAAATGTTTTGCAATATTACAATGTAATATTTAAAAATACAAATTGAATTATATAAATTATCATACATTCAAGCTTCTTTTTGTTTGTACCTACAAATCACAAAATTCTCAGGGTTAATAAAAAAAATCCAAGATGGCGTCGAAATACAGTTATTATGGCGTGTTTGACTCCGTATTGGCTTCGTGCGTGACCATCATTCGCGGCCATTTTGGACAGCCAGCGTTCGAAGCGGCGAAATTATGCAACATTTGATAAAAACTTATCACAGTAAAGCATGCTAGCATACGTTAATTAACGATATTATTTATATTTCTTTAATAAATCGACACTATGAGTGCGCCAAAAGGGAAGGCCTCAATGCCGTGTTGCGTCGTGAATTGTAAAAACACCTCTGTAAATTCACCGGGTGTACATTTCTACAGTTTCCCTACAGGAAAGATCCAATTTCTCAAGCAGAAAAGGCGCGAGGACTGGATTGCCTCCGTTAAACGAAAAAAAAAGTTTCAGAGTTACTGTACGAACTAAATGTTATCTAATCAATAAAAAGTTATAGACTACAATACTGTTACTAGGATTGAAACTTTACAATACTTACTTCCAATTTCACCTTGTACGATGTAGTACTGGAAGTGTCTCTGACGTTTGGCGAATAACTCTGCACTTTATTAAGATACGTTTGTCTGAATCTGTTAACTCCCCCACTCGACGTACATAGCATACAGATAACGTCTTTCCTTTTATAATACCTTGTGGATTAAAATCAATTGCATGCGTTATCGCCTTGAATCCCGTTCTGATTATCAATTCCATCTTTCAATGCTGTTTTAATGCTGCTGTCAGCTGTCATAAACATAAACACCGGCGAAAAGTGCGGACGACACCGGGCACATGAAAATTTATGTACCCTTTTTACGAAATAAATCGAATAACAAAAAGCTATTACCATACCCAAAATTATAAAAAAATTAATTAAACAACCTATTTTTTATTTATAACAATACTTTTCAGTTGGTCATTTAGTATAATCGGAAAATCTTCTGTAAACTATATTCTACCATAAGAATCAATGCTTTTTTTATATCAACTGTTGCCGAGGTGTGCCACAAGCGGCGCTGGCATCTTAACGCACTAATCCAATAGTCATAGAAATTGATAAGTGTGTGTCCCGCGGTTTTGGTGTCCTTACCGTCCGCACTTTTCAGGGCGATCGCAGTGCCAAACACGGTACAATAAATAATTTTTTCGGTTGCACCTAATCTGAACGAAAGTAGATATTACGAAATTCACTAGCTTGTTAATTTTTATACCTCAAGGGCGATGGTCCGTTAACAAAGTCCTTCCGAATTTGGGTACGATTTAATATTATGTCCTTACCGTCCAACGCAAAAACTATTCCGTGGAGCCTATATTTCTGATGGTCTCGATGCCCAGTAGATCCTATACAATGAGATTCTTGTGTGAGCAAACTTGCAGAGTGGTGCTCGCATTTTAACCTCTTTTTTTCATGTAAAAACCAATTTATTTACCGAAATTCCGTGTCCTTACCGTCCACTAATCCGTTTCGACTTTGGAAAACTACTTTAAAGGCTTAAATAATATTGTGTGAATATGAAGAAGCGTTAAAAAAATTGCCTTCTTTAATATCGATTACATCAGATGGTTTGCAAATATTAACAATATTTTATTATTAATATTTTATTAATAATAAAATATTAATAATTTCGCTATTATATACATGTATGATGAATATATTCTTAGGAACTTTTTTTTTAGTAATTTCCAATATAATAACTTTGATCAGATGGAGGTCAAATTTAACAATGAGTTTATGAGCATAAAAAATGTTTTTTTACTAACATATTTTTTTTCATTTTTTTTTTCAAACATAATTTTTTTTAAAAATGAGTGAATCTTATGGAACACTCTAATACAGATTCTATGCTCTGACTAATCTTTAGTACCCATTTTTCCTTCCCTTCCATTGTCATTATTATTATTACCATGTGACATTACATTTAATTTCTCGATATGGATCTCCCTCTAAAAATTATATTTTTCATGTAATATAATTTAGCAAATTATATTACACATACTGTACTACTATAACTAATAAACGTCACATTTTTAAGGTAAATAAAAGCGGTCTATTTGAAAAATAGTGGATTTTATTAGTAATTTTTAATTCAATCTTTTTTTATTTTTTTATTTTATTTTTTTTTCATGCTGTGCTCACATTTTTTCACGATGGCACACATTTGATCGAGTAGGTATGATACCCTGGAGTTAGCAAAAAAATTCCCGTGGATGTGCCTCGAATTTTTTTCAAAATTTTCATTTTTCGCATTTTTCAAATTCCATGAGGAATTGCTCATATAGTCATATTCTGGCTTCCTTACAGAGGAAGGTTTGTAAAAAGCGAAAAATAATAAGGCAGCAATTTGCAAGGTTTTATTTTACAGACTCATTTATACTCTAAAGACAAACTTGTATTTAAACAATTTTTTTTTGACAGCAATGTTTTTTTCATCTATCAAAATCGACATTTTACAACATAGCGACAGTTCCTTGGACTAAATTCATCATTGATAATCCCTAATTGTAATTCACGTGAAAAATTGCAGCCAGATATTTTAGAATTCGCACAAGATAAAGTGTTTACAAACACTAAAAAAATGCAATTGTAATAAAATTAGAACAAATCTATAGATTCTCGCCATATTGAGCACCGATCTATTTATGTATCAAATTTCCACCTGACATCCCGTAATTCACGAAACTTTTAATGAAGAAGGACTTTTTTTTAATTTTCAAAATGCTGTAAAACCTGAACCTTATGACGAACTATTTAGCAAAATATCCTGAATTTGTTAAATGCTAGACCATTTACCTCCTTTTTACTTCCTTATAGAGGAAGCTTTGTTTTCGTGACATTTTTTTTCCAGATTTTCATGTCAGTACACTCAGAATGGTCCAAAACGTCGAGAAAAGTGATTTAGAAAAAATGTCTGTATGTGTGTGTGTGTGTGTATGTTACACGCTCAAAAAATGTAAACCTTTATAACTCAGGAACGCCTCGAGATATAGAGCTGCAATTTACACCATCAATCCTCATCGTTCATACCGATTTTTGTTAAAAACCTCATGACCGTTAAATTTTTACGCAGTTATGAATTTTTTCAAAAATGTCTGTTAACGCGATAACTCTTTTAATTTTCGAGATATTAAGCTCAAAATTGGTATGTATGTGAGCTTTCATACACCGGTGAACCCTATTAAATTTGGTTAAGATCGGTTGAAACGTGAACATTTTATGAGATTTTGATTTTTTAATTTTTTGATTTTTTTTTCTGTGACGCGAATTTTGGTATCAAATATCGAGCTGGGAGTTAAATGAGTGCCAGATTCATGATTAACAGAAAAATACGTCAGATATAGCCTAAAAATGTTGAACGATACCATATTTTCATAGCGATGTTGTACAATCTATATTGCGAAAAGTAGCGATTTATGTCGTATAAACTAGCGATATCCTTACTTCCCAATG
The DNA here is from genome assembly GCA_963970395.1 of Ephialtes manifestator. Classification (NCBI taxonomy): domain Eukaryota; kingdom Metazoa; phylum Arthropoda; class Insecta; order Hymenoptera; family Ichneumonidae; genus Ephialtes; species Ephialtes manifestator. The sequence continues at coordinate 21,087,950 of OZ019980.1, forward strand.
AAATTTCAGAAAACACCGATTTCTATCGTGTTCTACAAAAAAACAGAGAAGATAGAGTATTCGAGAGAGTTTCCGGATTGTTTGTCCTTATTATATTTTCACAAAGCGGAAGTGTGCGCTTATTTATTTATTTAAAACAAGGATACAAAGTAGAACCTTGCATATTGTTTCCTCATTATGTTTCGCTTTACAAAGTTTCCTCTATGAGGAAGCCAAAATCAATTACCATACTTCCTCTTAGAGTTTGCTTTGTAAAAAGCGAAATATAATGAGGAAGCAATGTGCAAGGTTCTACTTTGCATATTTTTTTTTTAAATGGAAAAGGCTATAAAGACCAACATTTTTGCATACATTTGTCAAAAACTGCAACAATTAAAGACAGGCTGCTGCTTCACTTGTATACCAAATTTCAATTTAATCGAATGAGCGGTTTTTGGTTTACAGGTGATTGAAATTTCGTAGAACTGCACACGCACACACATACGGACATTTTTTTCTAAACTACTTTTCGATGTTTTGGGCCATTCTGAGTGTCCTGTAATGAAAAAAAAAGAGCACTTGCATGGGCGATCGCCTAGCCGGGCACTAGCTAGTGCATCGAACCATTGAACTGGATATCGAATTCCGAGAATTGGCGTTCGCACTCGATGCATCGAATACGAACAACAAGATTCAGATGGAATATCCGGCTGTATCGCACATGTTTTCCACAATTTCCCTCTGTGGTATTGTGCACGATAAGGGAAAATGGGGCTGCGGATGCGCATCTCAAAAATTGATTGCAGCACAGAAATTAAGGAACACGCGGCTTGATGGACAATAGAAGCCTATATGCATATTGAAAACAAAAATGTTACAAACCACGAAGAATAGCGCGATCGATGTGCTGGAAAATGACTCTGCGGAATTTGGGGAAACAAATTTAACAGACATAGGTTGGTTCCTCAATAACCATAATAAAACTGTTAAGTATTTAGATGTATACATAAAACACTTGTTAAAACTTCCAGAGCATATAAAAATTGAGCTACTTAAAGTGGGAAACGCATTTTTTCCCCATCGAAATTAGTCCATTTCAACACAAGGGAGAAAAAACTTTTTTCCCGAGTTCGCTGAAATAACCTCGTTTCGTGCGCATAACCAGGAAATAAAATCGTTAATTTTTAATCTCTGATTCATACGCATGCGCTATCCAGATTCATTCATCTCTTGGGAGGAAAACGGTTACTTTCTGCGAGGCGGAAGTAATGAAAACCGCGTACTTGTCAAAAATTTTTCTGAACCATTTTTCTTAATGCATTTGATTGTTTTGAATATCCAGATATGAGAAACTTGATATTCTTCTTTCTCTATGAAAACGCAGTTTTCCTCTATGAGAAAGGAAAATGTCGACCTTTGTTATCGTTCTTCAATGAATATTTATGAAAACTGATGTAATTGTATGGGAAGCTTTTATGCACAAGCTGATAAATTACATTTGCTACATAAATAATGTAATTAATCAATGAACGGTATGCAAAATTCATTATAACTAATATTTATTTATAGCTGGATGTCAAGTTCGATGCATATTTATTGACACAATAATTTCTAGTATCAAATAAATAAATCTCGTTTTCGATGCGTGTTAGCAAGAGGCAAAGATACGATTTTTCGCTCGAAAAGCTATATGCGATCTCACGGAAAATATAATCCTGAGCGCCGCTGCTGAGTGCTAGATTGTATTCGTTGAACCGGAAGTACAAGTACAAAATACTTCAGACGGCATCTAAGATTTTACTCTAATTGTTTGTTCAACTGATAAGTGGATGCTCCTCAACATATTTTGTTATACTCCTTCTTCCGGTCAGCAGGCGCTCAAATTGTGTTTGTGGTAAACACGAACGGACCTATTTTCTCCGTGCACGTGTAGCCATTGCATTAGAAAATCAAATAGTAAACGTTTGCCATGAAAACATGTTATTCGATGGAATTAGCCGTCTATTTACCGTGATATAAGCTTATAAAGTCGATATTTTTGGTACAGATAAAGATACAAAAGGACTGAAAACTGATTTTTTCCCCCAGGTAAACGTAATCGTCTTGAAAACTACAGTGAGAAAAATTCCTGGGATAGAATGCGGAATATAGTGAGATCTACTAAATAAATAATCACTTGTAGTATAATTTAGTCGCTAACTGCATTATTTATGGTTGCGGTGACTATAAAATTGTTGCCCTCTCAGCAAAATATATTGTATAGTAGAATATTGACCATACATTTTTCTGGGCGTAAAGTGCGAGGTGTGCACATTTCTATTTATAAATAGTGGGCTACGTGTATATTAAAAGTTAGGCTACAGCGAAATAAAAAATCGGAGCATTAAGACTAAAAAAAGCCTTCTTAGCGTTGTACGTGTTTTTTTGTGCACAAATAAAAAACATGTCCCCGTCTGGTGATCGTCAGATGACCAGCCGAAAAATGACGTGCTCGTGACCATAGCGCCACCACCCAGTGAACCAGACCGAACAACGGCCGCCATTTTTTTTCGATAACCCGGATAACAGCTTCTCGAAAAAGGCTGTGAGTCACAATTTCATGGAAATTATGAGTTTGCATAGAGTCAAGAAAAACGTAATGTGACTGATTTTATATAAGAAATAATATTGACAGTGTTTATGCGATAGAAAAGATAGTATTTTAGTTTATTAATCTTAAGAGAATTCGGTTGATGTCTTCGATAATAATTCGATTAGTGACAACTTAAAAAGATTGTTGATCGGAAGATATATTGAATTATGTTCTTGTTAAGGTATTTAAATCAAGTACAAGCTACGTTGACTTATAAAAAATCTATTTTATTGAAAAAGTTGCTTTAAAACCAGATTATCAATCAAGACTAAGTTTCGATGAGCATACTTCGAAATGGAATTAAAAATTTGAAAAAATCTTCCATGATAAAGGAAGATTTTTAGAAAGCATATCTTATTTTCGAAAAATTTAAGATAGCTATAACTATTGGTACATTGAACTGTTGATTATTTTTATAATTCTGATCGAATGAAACGTTTAGATGAAAATTAGTAGGTAAAAAAATCCTTTAGGTTTCCTTTAAAAAAATGATGATATTTGTGACCAAGAAAAAAATGTTGGTCATTGTACAACTATATGGCTGTTTCAATATTATTTGACCATATTTCTGATGCTCAGCTCACAAACTTCGGAAATCCGAAAATGACGGCCATGGTGCGTCAATTGACGATATCGAAAGATGACGGTCACTGCTAGAGATGTGAAAATACCGGTATTTTTATTTTCGGTACAATGACCGCAAGAATTCGGTATTTTTATCGTATTTTACCGTCATTTTTTTTCTACCAACTTTGTGTTGTGAAAATACGGTCACGAAAATTGCTCGTAAATTTGACCGGTCACAAATTTTGTTGGTAAATTTACCGTAAAAAATGGTAAACTTCGTCTATATAGTCGTGAAATTACCGGTAACAAATTTTTTGGTAAAATTACCGTAACATTTTTTCGTAAATTCATCGTATTTTGATGAGATTTAAAATCATGATGAGACCATATGATTTTATTACCAATGTGGTAATTTTTAAAGCGGTCACGTACGGTTTTTTACGGTAAAAATACGGCAAAATGACCGGTCATATTTACCGCTCACATTTCTAGCTATATCTATTGGGCATAGTGATGCAAGCTTGTCAGAAGGCGGGTCATTTGAGGGTCACATGACGGTCGCGTGGCCGTCCCATGACGGCTCCAAAAATTACCAATTTTGTGACCAGTGGCGCTTTTTTTTAAGCTTCATATAAAATGGCGTGTGGCGTTGATGATTAGGTCGGCATGCCCAACAGCTGTTCGCTACCCGCTCAATTTCAAGCCTCGCAAGAGTTGGCGAACCCGTTTTCGTAAGTATACATACATAATAGATAATTCGATATCTTATCACTAGCTGTCATTTAGAATATTATTAACAATATTTGATTTATGATAATATCAGCGTGCGTTGCAATCCCGTTGGATAAAAAAAATCGACCGGCTAGTCGGGAGACGAAAATTCAAAATCAGTGATATAAAGCTGAAACGTGACCGTCACGTGACAGTCATATGACTGTCACAAAACCGTCACATAGCGAGTGTTAAAATGACGAACATGACTATAATGACCTAGATCCGAAAAATAAGGTGCGCATGAACACATCGTGACGTAAAAAATGACAAAAAATATCGTGACCGTCATTTTACATCTATATAGATGCACGTCATGTTGGTCATGTCACAGTACGTGAATGAAAATGACGGTTATGTGATATGACGTGAATGAAAATGACAGTTATGTGACATGACGTAAATGACCATGACGGTCATAATGACGCGTCATTTTTACTTAGAAAAATCGGCAAAATTGAAAATGACGTCACATGACGTCACGTGACGGTCATAATGACGCTTCACTGACGTAAGGCGAAAATGACGATCATTTTACATCTCTGTTCAAAATTTTATGACGGATTCGTGACAGAAAAAAATGACCGTCATTTTGCATCTAAGTAGGTGTTTTGGTCAAATGGTCGTCATGTAGGACCGTCGCAAGACTCGCACCAAAATGACCGTAATATTTACTTAGAAAAAAAAGGATGCAAAGTAGAACCTTGCACATTGCTTCCTCATTATTTTTCGCATTTTACAAAGCTACCTCTATGAGGAAGTATGTTATTCAATTTTTGGCTTCCTCATAGAGGAAGCTTTGTAAAATGCGAAAAATAATGAGGAAGCAATGTGCAAGGTTCTACTTTGCATCCTTGTTTTAATTAGATAAATATACATGTTGTGGATTCGCTTTTTCTATTTCGTTATTGCGTTATTTCGTGATTATTAGAGCGTTTCCGAAGTGAATGTGATAATGTATATTTTTAAAAATAATTCAACATTCCATAAAATCAAAAATTTCATACCGTTCGTCACTAAATTATACATATATAATGGCTGAATATTGTTTTATTTATATACAAAATTTGAGCTCGCTATCTTAAGTTTTGCAAAAGTTACAATAGAGCGATAATGTCAATTTTTAAAAAAATTCAAAACATCATAAAATTTTTACGGCTCAACCGATCTTAACCAAATTCAATAGCGATCACCGGCATATGAAAGCTCAAATTCATACCAATTTTTAGATCAATATCTCGAAAATTGAAAAAGTTATCGCGTAAACAGACATTTTTCAAAAAATTAAAAAACGCGTAATAATTTAAAGATGAAGTGGATCTTAACAAAAATTTGCATGAACGATGAGGCTTGATCCCTCTATCTATGGTCCAAATTTCAGCTTGATATCTCAAGGCATTCCCGAGTTATGAAGGTTTACATTTTTCGATTGTGTAACATACACACACACATACACACACACATACACACACACACACACACACACACACACACATACAGACATTTTTACTTTCTCATCACATACGGAGTATGGATAAAGAGAAAGTATTGCAATCCAAAAAAAATTCGACTTCCAGATTTTGATGGAAATAGATGTTTTGAGTGTCCTAGATTCCAAAAAACACATTACCTCATTTCTGTCCGTCCGTCTGTCTGTCTGTCTGTCTGTCTGGCGTCTGTATGTGCCGTCCGGAAACACAATAACTTTTGAAAACATCTATGGACTGAAATGAAATTTTTTGTGTGTCTTCTGCATTCAAATCCTGGTTTTGGTATTGAAATCCAATCCAAAATCTCCACTGCTTCTGATACTTTACCTTAAATACAAAATAAAAAAAAATAAAAATTTTATTTATTTTTGTACCGCAAGTTAATATAAAAGATATTATGCTTCAATGTGATACATACAAATAGTATTACCAGCAAATAAAAAATGAACAACAAGAGATTTAGTATATAGAAGATTTTGTTTTTTCAATCACCCACATAAGACATCTTAAACTGTTGTAAAAAATGTATTGCTTGAAATATGTTACTTTCTTGTGTTATTGTGTTACACATTCACTAAAAAAAAGAACTGCAATGATCTTGAGCAGTTTTCAATGATAACATACTATGAATATTTACACCATATGTTAGATTAAAATTTAAAAAAAGAATGTAAAAATACAAGAGAAACACATTTGAGGTTATCATCACTCTTGATGTTAGACTATAAACACTCATGCACTCATCACATCATAGTTTTTTTATTTATTTTATCACTCGTATAGCATTTTATACCAATTCCAAATGCTGCTCATACACACCATAATATGCGAAACGTTGGAAATATCAAATAAAATGTAATTCCGACTGTCAAACTATCGCAATGCCGACGATAATAACATCAAAGGGAAAGAGAGATGTGAAGGCGCGCGCCGGCGCGCGATGTCACGCTCGCTTTCTCGCGCGCGCGAATTTCGAATTTACAAACGCGTTCTTGACAAATTATAGCTAAAAATGGAGATTACAATTAATGTGCGAAATTCACACATTATTAATCACTATAACCCAGTAAATTCACGATAAAAATTTTACACCAGTAACAAATTTTTACTTTTTCATCACATGCAAAGTATGTAAAATAATGTTTAAAAAATAGGTCTAATTTTTTTTTTTTTTTTCAAAAATAGACCTAAATTTAAAAAAAGATCTAATTTTTTTTTAAATAAGCCTAAATAAGCTAATTTTTTCAAAAATAGACCCCAGAATTTTTGTGGTCAGTACTTGGATGGGTGACCGCTTCTAACCCGAATAAGTCCCTCGATTCTTGACACGGCGGCGAAGGCGGCGGCGCGATCTTTTTATAATATAGAGAGATATTTATTCATATATAACTACAAAAACGAATATTACGAACTAACTTCACAAACTAATTTCACAAACTAATTTCACAAACTAATTTCACAAACTAATTTCACAAACTAATTTCACAAACTAACTTCACAAACTAACTTCACGACAGTAACGTGACGCCAGTAACAATCGTGATGAGAAAGTCACGTTTTGCGATCACGCCAGTAGCAAGTTTTTTTTTCTTCTTGTACTTTCTTTCTTTTTTCTAAATCACTTTTCTCGATGTTTTGGACCATTCTGAGTGTACTGACATGAAAATCTCGAAAAAAAAAATTTTCACGAAAACAAAGCTTCCTCGATGAGGAAGCAATAAGTGAAAAGAAAAAATGAAGTAACAAGACCCTCATTTGACAGTCGATTTGATGTAATTTTACCGATCGCAAAAAAGACGGTCATTTTCCATCACTAGACGCGATAGTTGCCGGAAGTGAAGTAGCGCTGCTCTCGCGACAAGACTGCAATACCGAGGCATCAGCTGGCGGAGTAAACGGTATATGTAGGCAGCGTACGTCATAGCGTCAAGTCAAGCTATGACGACAAAATCGGGATTTATTTTTCGTTCTGGACGAGTGTGCTGTATTCCTGGATGTAGTAATCGCGAGTATAACAATTCCAGTTGCGAGTACTACACTTTTCCTGGTCGTAAATACGAATTTGATCGTAAAAGACGATGGGTCAACGCCGTCAGGAAAGTGTAAGTATACGAAAAATTACCAACTTTTCATGAATTCGTTTTCGAAGAGTGACTAATTTACCATGAATTTCGCCAATTTTTTTAAAACTCAATGTGAAAAAAAAATAATAATTAGATCCATAAATGTATTAAAATTTATTGAAAATTGTTGATTGTTAATGACAAATGTAACATTCAAAGTCATTAAATTACTTAAGAGTTGCCATGTCTACCATAATTTTTCTATGTGTAATATTACTTAACAGATTTGTCTAATTACATATGTTTTTTTTAATTTTAGCATGAAAGACAAATCTTGGACGCCGAATAGAAACACTCGTATTTGTAGTGCACATTTCGCTGGTGGAAAAAAATCAACCATCGAAAGCGATAAAGCTTATATACCTACAATTTTTCCTCCAACGCCAAAACAGATGGACCTACACGAGGTTACACTGGCAACTTGGTGCGCCGAGTTATCTGAAGCTGAAACTCCTATATCTGACATGACAGATCCACTTGCGGAAGGTATGATCAAGATCAGACAGAGAAATCATAGTCTGAAGACAACTTTAATTTCTTTTTTAACTTGGCGTTGAGTCGCTACCGCGGCTCTTGATTACTAAAAGATTTGTGTAATTCAACCGAATGCAGTGTAAACTTGTAAATTATTTTTGTTAATTTCTGTGGAATTAAAAGCTTGTTTACACATTAATTTTACAGGAGATTTGACAATAAAAGATGAACAAGTTGTTACGCATTGCCCAAGTGAACAAGAACAAGTCATTGCAGAGGATTCACTATTCGTCAAGCAAGAAGAGGAGCTAATAATTAGTGATGACGAACTTGGTACAAATTTTGAAGTATGCATAGTAAATACAGAAGAAAATACATCAAAATCCAACTTAACAGTTGGTGATGAAGAAGTTTGCACAAAAACTGGAGTCAGTGAAGCAAATACAGAAGAAGATCCACTTAAAACTAAGACAACCATTAGTCTTGAAAGGATTGATGCAATTATTGATTCTTGCAAAGCGGGTACAGACGACAATCTATCAAAGTATAGACCGAAACATCAATGTAAAAAACGTGGACTATTACGCCGCCTTCGGCTTGCGAAACGCAAATGTACGGAACGTCCGGACGCTTCAATCTCTCCCGTGGAGTCGTCCAATCAAACAGCTGAGAAACCCTGTGAGGTTCCACGGAAAGAAGTTTCCGTGGAGCCCCAAAAAATTCAAGGTTTTATGGGTCTTGAAGGTGTCGCTGGCGAGAATGAATTACGACAACTAGCTGGAGTATCTGCCGATACGTTTAAGACGCTTCTAAAACTCCAAGAAAGTGGAGAACGTAAGACACGTGTCGATTCAGATAAAGAAAGTAATGGAACGAAAGTTCGGATGTTGACAATGGAGGACTATAAGCAACACATCAAAATTGAAAACGCACTGTTACTATTCCTTATGAAAATAAAAGATGGATTGTCGTTGATTGATTTGGGTCGCGTTTTTAATGTTCCGCCGCACACAGCGGCGAAAGTTTTTTTAATTTTTCTCAATGTTCTTGCAGATTGCACAGAATCGTGCATCTGTTGGCCCGCGGAAGAGAGTCTCAATAAAGATAATTTTCCGTCGATAGCCAGTATCGAAGTAACTGTGGACGATCCAGAGGGTATAGAACCAAGAATTTTGATGTATTCGGGTCGTGATGGTGTCAGTACCGTCAAGTTTTTGATAGCGATTACATCGGATGGTGTTATATGCAAAGTGTCGAAATTATTCGGTGGAAGAGTCAGCAACGAGTATATAGCCACCCATGACTGGATGTTTTCAAATTTCAGTGAGCACGAGGTACAAGATGGTAAAATACCGCCCGAAAAGATTCAGGTACAGAATGCTATAGACCGCGTCAAAGATAGTCGTATTTTAAACCAGATTTCTATGAGTATGTTGCCTCACCTAACTGCTATTGTACATATGTGTTGTGTTGTTGCTAACAGCCAATTGCAGCGTAAGAATTGATGAGGGGACGTGAAATTCAAATAAGTCGTTTTAGTTAAGAATTTTGTAATAGATGTGTAAGACGAATTGCATTAAATAAATTCATGTAAAACCTGAATTAATAATATGTTGCATTCCCCCTGTCTGCAGAAATTTCGCCTATTACATGGTCGGCCCCCTGAGAGGCCCGGGTTAGTAACTACACGGAGAGAAGGATCTGATAAAATTTACCAGACATTATAGTAAAAATTATCAACCGTATCTGGTATTAGGAAGCCACAGCCGCCACCTGACAGACAGTACGAGAACTATGAGAATTTCTACCATATACGAAGCATTGTCTGTCAGTTCAGACACATTTCTTTTCGACGTTCTCAGATCTATCCCATAATTGGCCACATTTTAGTACCACTTTAAAGCACTCTTTGTGAATTTTTTTAGATTTTCCAATCCATCCATTTAGTAAATTTATATTTCTAAACACATTTTAAATTTGTTATATTTTAACAAAAAAATGTTGTTTTTCACTTAACTTTGTAATGTAATATGTCTCATATTTTTATTCGTATTCCAAAAGTTATTTACAGGAAAAAAAAATGCTAAACAATTTTTTTCCCTCATTCGGACACCTTCGATATCACTGCCAATTTTATATAAACTACAGGGATATGTGAAAAACAGTCCAAAAAATTGGCATCGTGAGCATCGACTATTTGAAGGAGAAAAAAAATATTTTCCAAAATTTTCGATCCAATGAATGGCTATACGCACGAATGACTGTATGTAAACCCGTGCAGTCATCACGCGTCAAGTAGCTCACTGGTTCGATTATTTGAAGGAGTAAAAAAATAATTAAAATTAAAAAATATATAAAAATAAAAAAATTATTAAATTTTTAATCCTTCAAGTAGCCGATGCCCACTGTGCAATTTTTTTAGTAGATTCTATACATGTCCCTACAGCTTATAAAAAATTGAGAGTAATATCGAAGGGGTCCGAAGGAGTGAAAAAAATTGTTTTACATTTTTGTTTGCTGTGAATAGCTTTGGCAACACGAATAAAAATATGAGACATATTGCATTACAAAGTTAAGTGAAAAACAACATTTTTTTGTATATGTGATTTTTTCGTCAGCCTTACTCCATCGAAGTTATATAAATAACAAAGAATATATGGGGGATTCCACGGGACTTTCGCCACCCCGAAAAAAAAAAATCTCAAATTTTTTCTAAAAATCAGATTCAATGGTGTCTATTGATGGACCAAATTTCAAAATTCTAAAAAAATATTTGACCGGATATGCAAATTTTTCCGTTTTTTATCATTTTTCATTTAATCTGTAATATCTAAGAAACTATTGATCGGATCGAAATCATTAAAAGACGAAAATGTGCATTTTTTTATTGCCAACAAGAAAAAAAATATATTCAAAATTAATTATTTAATTTCAGGTCACATTTTATGGAAAAAACAACAAAATTATTATTTTTTTATGGTTGGACTTCAGATTTTTTCATCGGACAAATTGTCTCGGAATCTTTAAGTGATCGCCGAATTTTGAGTATTTTTTTTTCATGGGATGGCTTAATTCTGTGATGTTACAGCAATATGCATTTTTTAAAATACATTTAAAAAATTCAAATTGCTGTAAGATCCACAGCATTGGGCCATCCCATGAGAAAAAAATACTCAAAATTCGGCGATCACTCAAAGATTTCGAGGCAATTTGTCCGATGAAAAAATCTGAAGTCCAACCATAAAAAAAAATAATTTTGTTGTTTCTTCCATAAAATGTGACCTGAAATTAAGCAATTAATTTTGAATATATTTTTTTCTTGTTGGCCATAAAAAAAATGCACATTTTCGTCTTTTAATGATTTCGATACAATCAATAGTTTCTGAGATATTACAGATGAAATGAAAAACGATAAAAAACAAAAAAATTTGCATATTCCGGTCAACTATTTTTTTAGAATTTTGAAATTTGGTCCATCAATAGACACCGCTGAACCTGATTTTTAGATGAAATTTGAGATTTTTTTTTTGGGGGGTGGCGAAAGTCCCGTGGAATCCCCCATATACATTTCCTAAATGGATGGATTAAAAAATCTGAAAAAATTCACAAAGAGTGCTTTTAAGGAGGGTCTTCTGTTATCTCGAAGTGATGCCAGCGTTTTGAAATTTGGACAGCATGTTCACGAGTAATCCTCTCATCAAACTGTGGAGTTTTCATGAGGTTGTCTGCACCGTTTTAAAGATATTAATTCTCAAAGTTAAGAAATTTAACATTGGGCTTATGGAAAATAGTGCATTTTCGATCGTGTAAAATAAATAGAAGGAGTGATATCATCTTTTGGAAATGTATACCGCTTGAAACGACGTACTTTTCAGAACTACATATCCAATTTTCGAAATATTCGTCTGTACCGTTTTGTTGAAATTAAAGTGATAAGTATAACTCGTGTTACACGAGTTTGCCGCCTCCGACGTAAAATTGTTGCACGGCTAGCTACCTCCGTCTCACGTCTCACCGCTCTTCGGCCTCCCCACCACAAGTAACAGAAGACCCTCCTTAAGTGGTATTAAAATGTGGCCAATTATGGGATGGATCTGAGAGGATCGAAAAAAGTGGCTGATCTGACAGAGAATGCCACATACATAGAATTTTTTACCATATTTCGTGGTAAAAATTCTCGTAGTTCTCGTACTTATTGATAGGTGGCGTCATGGCACCTTGTACAAGGAATTTACGATACTTTTTACTAGAAATATGGTAAAAAGTATTAAAGTGGTATTAAAATGTGGCCAATTATGGGATAGATCTGAGAGGATCGAAAAAAGTGACTGATCTGACAGAGAATGCCACATACATAGAATTTTTTACCATATTTCGTGGTAAAAATTCTCGTAGTTCTCGTACTTCTTGATAGATGGCGTCATGGCACCTTGTACAAGGAATTTACGATACTTTTTACTAGAAATATGGTAAAAAGTATCAGATCCTTCTCTTCGTGTAGATCCCCATGCGACCGCATTCAACTTCCCCCTCAATATCGCATTCGCGATAGCATTTCTGCCATGGGCATAGGTAATTCGATTCGAGGCAGTCTGTCACTTTATCTCAATAATTCTTAATGAAATGGCCGTTGACATGTATTTAGCAAAATACCGTTGGAATCTACGATAATCAATTTATATAAACCACAGTTTTGCTCGGCGGCATCTAATTTCGGTCAGCACGAAATTTTGACTTGAAGTACGAGTTTGCCAATTTTCCCATATGGCCGCCGTGAAACCCATGTAAAATTATTTACTTTTGGGAATTAATTTCTCGCCCGGATGCTCGTTAAAGGACCTCGAAATTTTATAGACGCAAAATATATCTTTATGGCAAAATCTAAAATTTTCAGAACATAATCTAATACTAAGCGTGGTGCTCCTACATCCTTAAGGTAGTTCTGTCGGTACGCCGGAGTCATAAATCTCAGAGTCTATATGACATTAAAAAATAAGCATACGCATCACTTTGACTGCCTCAATAATAATATTAAAAAAAGTATAATATATATAATATATATATAATACAATAGTAAATACAATAGTATATACAATAGTATATAATACAATAAAAAGGTAATATTTTTCAAGTGACATAATTATTACTAAATAAATTTTATGCTATTTTCTAAATCAGTTATTAATTTTGCTTTCAGAATGAAAAAAAAATATTTTGCTCCATTTAGCCCGTGTATCTTTTTATGAAGAAGAAAATGAGATATCAACTAGCCCAATCTGCCTAGCAGTTTGGTCTGAATCACGCGCAGAGTGGAAAACCTAAGACCTTTGCTTAAGATAATATGGAAAGGCATACGCAAGTCAGATGGCAATAAAAAATCCTTTCATCGAGTACCAACAATATAGTTCATTGATCATTTTCATATGCAAGAGAATTTGGATGATATTGAATTTACAAATTTAATTATTTTGACCTGACTCCCTCCCCTTAAACATTATTCCGGAGACTTCACCTTTTTTCATGATGCATCAATTCCTGAATAATTTGCGAATCCGTAGTACTTTTTATTTTTTCTCTATCTTTGATCTAAGTATGTTAATTTTCGATTTAAAGATCAATTTTTCCAGCCCTCCCGCAAGTGCCGTGTAAAAAGATCGATTTTCAAGTTTTAATTGTTCATTCAAATACTCGGTAAAAGCCTTCAAGATTTTGTGCAAGTAAAATTGAATAACTAAATTACAACATGTCAAAAATTCATGCATATGAGTTTGGATTGCCTTCACGACAGAACTACCTTAAGGAGGGTCGAGCGTCGGGCAGATTAGAGCGTTGGAGGGGATAGGCCCGGCAGGGAACGCGATGCGGTCGCACGAAAATGTGCGGCACAAACGCTGCAACACAAGTTTAGGAAATCTGGATCTCGAGCCACGTAATTGATTATTGTTAATTAACGGTGAAGAACAAATATCTGCATTTTGCTTCCTCATAGAGGAAGATTTGTTTTCATGAAAAAAAAAATTTTCGAGGTCTTTGTCAGGACACTTAGAATTGTCCAAAACGTCCAGAAAAGTGATCTAGAAAAAATGTCCGTATGTATGTATGTATGTATGTGTGTGTATGTATGTATACAACTTCGAAAATTCGAACGCCGATAACTCAAGAACAGTTTTGTATATCGCGCTCAAATTTGGCACACTAGTGTAGCACAGCAGACCCTCTTCAACTGTACCAATTTTCGATAAAATCTCTGCGAAAATTTCGATTTTATGCCGTTTTGAATTTTTTGAAAAAAGGACGTGGTCGCTCTAACTTTCGTAAAATTTAGTCTATTTTTCTAAATAGTTGGATATAAGAGTAGGCGCACTCAATGCTGTTTGGTATTGAATTTGGTTCGAATCGGTAAAGTGGTTCAGATTTTATGGAATTTTGAATTTTTCAAAAAATTGACATTATCGCTCTATTGTAACTTTTGCAAAACTTGAAATAGCGAGCTCAAGTTTTGTATATAAATGAAACAATATTCAGCCATTATATATGTATAATTTAGTGACAAACGGTATGAAATTTGCGATTTTATGGAATGTTGAATTATTTTTAATAATATACGTTATCACATTTACTTTCGAAAACGCTCTAATAATAACGAAATAACGGAATAACGAAATAGAAAAAGCGAATTCACAACATGTTTATTTATCTAATTTAAAAAAGGATGCAAAGTAGAACCTTGCACATTGCTTCCTCATTATTTTTCGCTTTTTACAAAGCTTCCTCTATGAGGAAGCCAAAATTGAATAACATACTGCTTCCTCATAGAGGGAGCTTTGTAAAAAGCGAAAAATAATGAGGAAGCAATGTGCAAGGTTCTACTTTGCATCCTTTTTATATAAAGCATCTTAAATATATTCTTTACAGTTTATAATAATTTAATTGCACGGTGTCCACATAAATTATCCTTAGAAATATAAAATTTCATCGTTCATTTTCAATCTGCAATAAGAAGCAGTGTTAAACGGTGTCAATTAAAGAAATTTATTTCCTGAAAACCATGAAGATAAACTTATTCAAACTTTGCAGTGAAACTCAAAGTCCTCCGTATCAATGTGCATTTTAAAAACAATTTTCATTTTCTTGTTACTGTTTTAACGCTCGACCCTCCTTAAGGAGGTTGGAGCGCTCCACACTAGTCAAATCAGTGCTAAATTTTTAAAAGCGTTTCTACAATTTCAGATGGTTTAATAATCTGTTCCAAGGCGTTAATCACATAGCAGCATTAGTTCTTGATATTCAAATACCTTCACACCTGTGATATCAACAGTAAATCGATCAATATCTGCAAATTTCCGATGTTATGTTTTTTCATCCAGTTTTTTAAAAGGGTAAACCGTAATATCAGTCCGATTATGACGACCAATAGCTCATTTTGTTTACTAAAAAATATTCTATGGATTGGCCGTCTATTTTTTAAAATCGTATTGGTAGTTCAAAAGATACAACCGTTTGTTTATCTTATCATAACCTAACATCAAGTATACAAATGGCTGTAACTTTTGAACCCCTGATACTATAGAAAATCCGGACGGTCAATCGATTAAGGATCTTCCACTGATCAAAATGAGCTATGTTTCGTCATAATCGGACTGATATTACGATTTACCCTTTTACAAAACTGGATGAAAAAACATGACATCGAAAATTTGGAAATATTGATCGTTTTACTGTTCATATGATAGTTGTGAATGTATTTGAATATCAAAAACTAATGCTGCTATGTGATTAACACCTTGGAACAGATTATTAAACCATCTGAAATTGTAGGAACGCTTTTAAAAATTTAGCACTGATTTGACTAGTGTGGAGCGCTCCAACCTCCTTAAGGGCATTCCTAATAATTTTCTACACGGGTGTACATCTGGAGCTTCGTCGTTATCCTTCTGAGAAGCGAAGGATAAGACCTCTGTCCGCCGTTTTCTTTAATATTTGGTTAATCTAATTTTCGATTCAGGATAAGAATAAAAAGCGTTTTGAGAAATACCTTTTACTGTTACTATTTTTTGTGATAGAGTATTAAGGTAAACGCCCCGGTACCCAACCATGTACCAAGTCTCCAATCACTGACACAAATATTGACTAAAATTAAGAAATTATGAATATGAAATCAATAAATAACTAGTGCTACCGTTTTTGCAATTCTTTATGTCCGCATAGGCTAATAATAAAAATAGTCATTAATTTTTTTGTTGACGTTTTTTAAAGATATTGTGCACTGCAGACGCCGCTCAGAGGATCCCCGCGTAGAAAAAAAGAATCTTGTGAAGAATCTTTTAAAGAATCTTAAAAAAAGTCTTGAAAGAATCTTTAAAGGAATCTTGAAAAGAATCACGTATAGGATCCGGAGCAAGATTCTTTCCATGATTCTTTTCAAGATTCTTTCTATCCGAAAGCGTTCTGAGAATCTTTCAAAGAATCTTCGAATGAATCTTGAAAAGCGTCTTTAAGAGAATCGTGAAAAGATTCCGTCCATTAAACAGAAAAATCGTTGAAAGAATCTTAATGAAAATTTTCAGAGGAATCGAGCGAAACCTGTTGTTGCTTTTCCTTGGTGTCGACATAGTACATTTCGATACGTCAACGAAGGGTAAACCCCTCGTGTATAGTCGAACTCAGGACAGCTTCGCAGTCTTATATACGTTCAGGCTTCAAGTCACTTGCGAGAAACGCTTCGACCGCTCGCCATCTAGCGGAGTATTGTCCACCAGTGTTTCGTATGATGTCACTAGGTGGCGAACAGACGGAGCGTTTCTCGCAAGTGGTTTGAAGCCTCAGCGTATATATAAGACTGGAAAGCTTTTCTGAGTTCGACTACACACGAGGGGTTTACCCTTCGTTGACGTATCGAAATATACTGTCTCCACACCAAGCGAAAGCCACAACAGCTTTTGCTCGATTCCTCTCAAGAATTTCATAAAAATTCTGTCAACGATTTTTCTGTTTAATGGACGGAATCTTTTCACGATTCTCTTAAAGACGCTTTTCAAGATTCTTTCGAAGATTCTTTGTAAGATTCTCAGAACGCTTTTGGATAGAAAAAATCTTGAAAAGAATCCTGGAAAGAATCTTGCTCCGGATCCTATACGTGATTCTTTTCAAGATTCCTTTAAAGATTCTTTCAAGACTTTTTTTAAGATTCTTTAAAAGATTCTTCACAAGATTCTTTTTTTCTACGCGGGTCGGCGCATGTCTTTTAGCCAGTTCGTTAAGAATTGGCGTAACGTTGTTAAGCTTATGACGCTGTTACTTTCACGATTTCCACAATAATTCGTGGCTTGTGGTATTCACGAATAAATAGACTTTATAAATCTTCCATTAAAATTTGCGAAAAACCACTGCTAAGTCGTCAATTTCCATGGTTGGCTATTGGGGCGCATCCGCAGTATGCTGTACCGATATCCAATCGCGGCCTATTCCCGGCCAACACAAACTCAGCGAACATAACCTCTGTGACAAGTTGATGCCGGTTGCACGTCACGATGAGCCTTTTTATTAGTTATTATTTATCATGAATTATCCCAAACGTTGCGTGTAATTTAAGAAATAAAATGAAGTTTCAACGAATCGCATAGCCTCGAATCGGCGGGTGGTTGCGTATAGGGGCATGCTTGGTCGGGTATTTAGACATTACCTGAAATCGGTGGTCGGGTACTAGTCCATCGATTTTCTCAATTGTTTCCTAACTTTAACAAAAAACTATACCCCAGACATGAATTAATGGATGCTTTTCGAAAAGCAGAAAAGCTAAGCTTTGCATTAGTTATGGTTACAATTGTAGAAAGGTCATTTTAGTATAAGAAATATAACTTTACAGTTTCCTGTTCTCTAAGATGGCCGGCTATTGGGGCGTTTACCTTAAGGAACGATTTTATTTCTCTTTATTGAATGAATGACGGTAATATATGTGAAAAATTAGATAAATTATTCAAAATTAGAATATGCTGTTTTTTTTTCAAACATTCTTTTTATAATCCTCTGTGAGACATCACCTATCGTTCTGGTCAATTTTTTGTTAAAGCGAGTCCGGTCGACGACTGGGACTGAAGACTATAGAGCATTTTAAGAATTCAGCCAAGAGAAATGGTCGAATGCTTTTAGAGAAAAAAGAGCCGAGCTCCTGAAGATTGCAGAGGCAATTTTCTCGACAATGCCGCCACTTTGTTTTACGTATGAGGTAGCCTCGCATCGTGCTTTGTGCTCTTGTCGGCGCGTTACGCACAGCAGACAGCGAGAACCCTCCTCGTTTGGGCGTCGTCTGTGCGATATGCAGTAACGACGATGCAAAGCACCTTTATTAGGCTTCGCACACTCTTACAAAACCACAAGGGCTCACAGGCTCTGGTCTCTCCTTGCGAATGAACCCCATAAGCTTCCCAGCCACCGTTCTTAGCATCCGTGACTCAAGTACTTTGTGCAACACAAAAAATCTCCTGCGACAATGTAAAATGATCCTCTTGCATTTTTATGTCGCAGCTTGACTCTCTTGTGAGCAAATTGAAGTTACGAAGAGTGTGCGGAATGCGCCATCATTGTTTCAATATTCTGTACGCTTGAGTTTGTATTTTATTTAGTTTTTCACAGAAAAAGCTTTGTGTCCGTGAAATTGTTTTTCCGACAATTTCATGCTGAATGGTTCAGAATCCCTTCTAAAAAGTTGATGGGATAGCAGCGCGTGAATTTTTCTAGAAGGTAGCGTGAAGAATTCACATTTTCATCCGATGTATAACACATTGTTACAAATGATTCTTCACGCTACCTCTCAGAAAAATCAACACGGTGTTTCCTTTTTACGAGACTCAATATTAGAGTATAAATCGTGGATTTCGGACGTGTACAGTAGGAATAAAAATTATTCAACATTTTAATGAGTATGTAGTTGTTTAATAATAATTAAAAAAAGGTTTTTTTAGGTATTTCAATATATACATGGGGCATCCCATCCCGATTCGATTTGGATCTGACCCTCGACTTCCCCGATTTGGCTCGTAATTTTTTGTAGGATTGGTTAGACCCTCAAATGCACCAGATTTTCTATTTCTATTTTTTCTATGCAATTTTTAAAAATGTTTTTTTAAGTGACATATCGAATGCCATAATTTTAAAATCTGAAAAACTTCTTAAAAATACTTTGTTGAATATCAACATTTTCTAGTTTATAGCCAAAGTGGGCAAGATTTTTCTTCTTATAGTTTTTAAGCTTTTTGTCTTTAAAAAATTATAAAAAATAGAAACAAAAATCTACTACAGGCGACTGGTCAAACGTTTATTTATGTAAACTCAGATTTTTAAGAACTTTTTCAGTCATTTTACAGACTTGACTGAACTAAGACTATTCCAGCATTGCACAATCCACATTCTAGCACCAGCATGCCATAATTAAAAAATTTCCAAAACTCTGAAAAATACTCTGTTGACCATTTCAGTTAGAATACAAGAACTATCCAGACGCTTCGCAAATACACAACTGAATAACATACAACAACTATGCTTACAGCCCAATCCAAATGTAAATCGCAGACACGAATATCCATCACACACAATTCAACAACTATTAGGAAGATATAATAACATAGAGGAAAACCAAGAAAGCGATTAAAAAAAAAAACAAAAATAATAATAATAATAATAATAATAATAATAATAATAATAATAATAAAAAATCACTCGACAGTCCATATGTAATTTAGTATTTACCGTTTTATATCTACACAAATAATGTTAAAACCAATGACCGGTAAACTCATGGCTGAAGGACTACGGTCGATGGCCAGTTAATAATATATGAGGGATTCCACGGGACTTTCGCCACCCCCAAAAAAAAAAAAAAATCTCAAATTTTATCTAAAAATCAGGTTCAGCGGTGTCTATTGATGGACCAAATTTCAAAATTCTAAAAAAATAGTTGACCGGAATATGCAATTTTTTTCGTTTTTTATCGTTTTTCATTTAATCTGTAATATCTCAGAAACTATTGATCGTATTAAAATCATTAAAAGACGAAAATGTGCATTTTTTTATGGCCAACAAGAAAAAAATATATTCAAAATTAATTGCTTAATTTCAGGTCACATTTTATGGAAAAAACAACAAAATTATTTTTTTTTTATGGTTGGACTTCAGATTTTTTCATCGGACAAATTGTCTCGGAATCTTTGAGTGATCGCCGAATTTTGAGTATTTTTTTTTTCATGGGATGGCCCAATGCTGTGACGTTACAGCAATCTGAATGTTTTTAATATATATAAAAAAATCCATATTCAAAATTAAAATTAATTAAAATGGTCGGACTTCAGATTTTTTCACCGGACAAATTGCCTCGGAATCTTTGAGTGATCGCCGAATTTTGAGTATTTTTTTTTTCATGGGATGGCCCAATTCTGTGAAGTTACAGCAATTTGAATGTTTTTAATTCAAATTGCTGTAACCTCACAGCATTGGGCCATCCCATGAAAAAAAAAAATACTCAAAATTCGGCGATCACTCAAAGATTCCGAGACAATTTGTCCGATGAAAAAATCTGAAGTCCAACAATAAAAAAAAAAATAATTTTGTTGTTTTTTCCATAAAATGTGACCTGAAATTAAGCAATTAATTTTGAATATATTTTTTTCTTGTTGGCCATAAAAAAATGCACATTTTCGTCTTTTAATGATTTTGATACGATCAATAGTTTCTGAGATATTACAGATTAAATGAAAAACGATAAAAAACGAAAAAATTTGCATATTCCGGTCAACTATTTTTTTAGAATTTTGAAATTTGGTCCATCAATAGACACCGCTGAACCTGATTTTTAGATAAAATTTGAGATTTTTTTTTTTGGGGGTGGCGAAAGTCCCGTGAAATCCCTCATATGTATATAATATATGTATATATTTATAAGTTCTACTGATAAGTAAACTAAAGTAACGTTACCATTTCAGTTAGTTCTATTCTGTTGAATATCAAAATTTTCTAGCTTAGAGCCAAACTGAGAAAATTTTTCTTCACATAGTTTTTAAGCTTTTTTGATTTAAAAAATTAGAAAAAAATAGAAGAATAAATCAATCTACTATGGACGACTTGTCAAACATTTCTGCATATGAAACTGTACACAGAGAGAAATTTCTGTGTCGAGACAACATAAAACAGCGACAACAAAAATCGTTACGTTAGGCTGTCAAATCTTTTGTTCGGCTGACAAATCAGTTTTGCTATGCTGATAAATCTTTTGTTCGGATGACAAATCTTTTTGCTGGGCTGACCAATCTTTTTGTTAGCCTAACAAAACGATTTTTGTTGTCACCGTTTTATGGGGGCGTCCATTAATCACGTGATGCGTTTTTATCCAATTTTTTACCCCCTCCCCCCAGTTCGTGTTCAGCCGTGATATTTTGACGGACCTCTCCCCCCTGGCTCGTTATCACGTCCTTTTTTCGTTACCCGACAGATGTAAAAAGGATAAAATATAAAATAAATATCTCATACAATTTATGCTGTTTTAATTATATTTTAGTTGCACACAATTCACAATCCGCTTATATAATATCTGCTTATTACTAACTTTGGTATCGTCAGGCAGATCTCATATTAAAAGTAAATAAGTGAATAGTATCCGAAGCAATCACTAGTTTGCCGCTAGTCATCGGCTACCCACGGATTCTCGATACTCCTTTATACGCTTACAAAGCTTCATCTTGCAAAGTATTACTTTCAACCTGCACGTCCTCCAACTCGTCTTCGTCGTTCTCTTCGTCACTAACCCTTTCAATGCTTTTTTTATTTTTCTTGTGCAGAGTTTTGTGGGCAGCAATGGCTTTTTTTGGGTGTCCGGACTAAATCTCCCTGGACATAATCTCCCCGGACAAAATCTCCCGGACAAAATCCCCCCGGACGAAATCTCCCCCGGATAAAATCCCCCCAGACAAAATTCCCCTCGGTCAAAATCTCCCCGGACAAAATCTCCCTCGAAAAATAGTATATTATGCAACAAGGGCGTAAAATGCGATTTTACACACGAGCAGTGATCGTCGAGTGCAACGCGATCACGCGAGTGGGTAAAACGTACGCCCGAGTCGCATACGATATTTTTTAGCATGACGTGCGTAAAATTCGCATTGTGTTTAGGGGAATACAACGCGGGGGTCCAGGGGCGAAGCCCCGGTGGGGTGCAGGGGTGAAGCCCCTGCTGGGGTCCAGGGGCGAAGCCCTGGTCGGGTGCAGGGGTGAAGCCCCTGCTGGGGTGCAGGGTCGAAGCCCCGGTGGGGGTTTGGGGGGGGGGGGGGGCGAAGCCCCCCCACTGAAGACAGAAATAGATTTATTATGCATTCGCAAAAAAGACAGAACGTGTTTAATTGTGAGTAAACTTTGTTTATAATTATAATTACTTTATTTGGTAATATAATTATTAATTATTACATATAACATATAACATCACAGAGAAAATGCGCTCAATAATACTGAATTTCTGATTTGAATTTCAGAGTTACATTTCACGAACTATTTCTTTTTTTGTAACTGTTATGGTAGTTTTCACTTTTTTGGAAGCTGGAGCATTATCTTCATCATTAATAGCGTCCGCGATTCGCATTGAAATTCTTCTTTTGTTACCCGTCGAATCTGTTTTATATGTGCCGTACATCGTTTTTTTGAAAAACGTGGTAAAGAAAAGTAAAAATAATATTTTTACTTTACGCACACTGTTTCATAAAGTTGCATTTTACGCACTCATATGGGTGTGTAAAAACGAATTTTACGCACACTATGCGTATACTTTCGAATAATGTATTAAGTATAGTGTTATTTTTGTTATATTTTATATACTGAATACACTGTTTATTGTGTTATGTTTTATTGTGTTATGTCTTTTTTTTATTTGAGGCTTCTTCCGGGTTTTGTCCGGGGAAATTATTTTTATAATCATTTTTTTTTCGAGGGAGATTTTGTCGGGGAGATTTTGACCGGGGGGAATTTTGTCCGGTGGAGATTTCGGCCGGGGGGATTTTGTCCGGGAGATTTTGTCCGGGGAGATTATGTCCAGGGTGATTTAGTCCTAGAACCCTTTTTTTGTACAAAAGTATTGCCCACATTCTTGGCATGTACTACCCGCGAGAAATTGAGTATTTGACTGTAAACTCGGGCAATACAAAGCGCATTTCTTGGTACTGCGAAATGATTTCGAATCATCATAGAATCTACTCGGTAAAATTAGAAAATAATGTATCGAGAAATGTACGTGACTTTGACCCAAGACCCCTCCCCTCCCCTATGTGATCATTCATGATGATTTTCAGTACCCCCCCCCCCCCGCTCCCTTCCAGATTCTCACGTGATTAATGGGCGCCCCCTATATTGTCACGACACAGCAATTTCTCTTTGTGTATTTTCCAGCATTTTTTCAGATTTTCAAATTATGGCATTTAATATCACTTTAAAAAAATATTAAACTAAAGAATTTGCATAGAAAAAATTAAAAAATAAAATCTGGTGCATTTGAGGGTCTAACCAATCCTTAAAGAAAATTACGAGCCAAATCGGGGAGGTCGAGGGTCAGACCCAGGTCGAATCGGGATGAAATATATAATAGATAGCTTATGCACGATATCGTCGCGGACTTTCTTATTTATGACTAATTCAGAAACTTAAAGTGTAACAATTCGGCAGTCTGTTTCAGATTACCAAAGCCAAAAGTGAAATAGTATGAGAATTTCTAGCACCTCTAGATCATTTATCTTCCTTGAATAAGAAAAAAAATCTAGAAATTACAGCCTAGTTCTCATCGCTCATGAAACTCAAGGATCGTGTAGCAATTACTTTCTTCCATTACGTTAAACTTTTAAGTACTACAGTACTATATTGTTCGTCGTTACGCATATTCATACGTAAACTGCTATTCCCTGTGCAAAATTGTAAGAACTTGCAGTAACCCACATAATAATGCATCGCAGTATACGCTTCCTTTCCATCGTGGCGCAGCCACATCAGTGGTCCCAAAGTAGTACAACACCTGTGCAAGTTGCAACCATAGTACCAAAGCATCTCCAGCGCTCCAGAGTAGCAAAAACTTTCCACCGTTTACTCCCAGTGTCCAGTTAATGCACATATACACGACTATCAGTCCCCGAGGTACTATCGGTCACTTTCACACTACCCCAGTTTAATTTCACCACATTTAATGTTCAACCGTCCCTACAGCCCGAGCCGACCATTTCCATTTCGAATGTAGCTTTAACATTGAAAATGTAATGAAATCCCATTACGAGAATCACGCGGCTCGCTTATTGCTACCACGGATATGTTGCTTCCTGAATGTTTCCGGCAACGTCCGGTTTTGTGGACCCCATGTGGTTCATGCATGTACATATCAGTGTGCCATATCACTCATCTTGTACACCGTATATATATGCGTGTGTCTGTGTATACACACATTGCAACCACTTGCAGGGCCGTTGTCGTCGCCGTCGTTGCCATCGTCGGCGTTCGCGTCGCCATTGGGAGATTCACGGTCTCTCGTTGCTTTACTTGCGGTGAACCACGTTGTAGAGAAGGAAGCGAGGAAGGAGTGCGAGGTGGCCAGCGTGCGGACCGTCGGCAACGTACCGGAAGCGTCGAGCTGTCGTTCCAGGATACTAAACAGAATCCAATTCCAAGATTCGCTTCGGCAAACCGGCCGTGTCCTGCGGACGCATACACAGACACATGAATGTCCGTCCTTCTCTCGCATGGGAGTGTAAAATCGCAACAGTTATCAGCCACATGACAGTCATTGGCCTCAGATATATATTTGCCGGAAGAAGTGTCTGATGTGCCAATAACTGGCGATTCTGTACTCTGCAAAAGGGCCAATCGTCCTACCCTTCACTCTGCACACACTCCTTCGTCCTTTATGTCTCATATCTCAGTCTCTTTCGTTGCTGCTTCTCTGCGCCCACATACCGTCGACACACGAGGGTCTCGAGGGTCGAAGTATGAGGCACTGCAGCTGCAGCTGCAGCATAACACCCAGAGGGAATAGGGCGGGCAGGGGCCGCAGCACAGCTAGCGCGATACTTCACATTATACCTGGCTTCACTACTGGGTCGAGCACTTATATCTGCAGTATACTTGCAACAGATCCTAGAAACCATAGATACGTTGCAGTGACTGTGATAGAGGAAGATTTATTTTTCCATCTTCTTTTTTTTTTTTTTTTTTTTTTTACTTCTGCCGCAGTTTCGGGGAAAAATGTTCGTTTTTGTTATTTGCGGAGTGTTGTTTTGATGCACACTTTTTGATCCGTGATTTCAATATAACGGTGTTAAAATGAATGTAGGTAACGATAACCGTAAAATAAAACCAGGAAAAAATTTTGGTAGGAAAAGTATTCGTAGAAAAATAACTCGGTAGAACGAAAAGTCCATATAGTATAAATAAAAATAAAATCCAATTGAAGGAAATAAAATTGTCGGAAAAATTATTCTCAGAAAGATGTAATTACTGGCCGCATGGGAGAACGAGATTTTTTTTCTCAAGCCCTTCTAAGAAGAAGAAGAAGAAAATGTAATTGCCAATGGGGGAAGTTTCGCTCCTGCTCCCAAGATTATTCGAAAATGTAAATACAATTAGAGATGGCCACTGGGGAATATAAAGTAACAATTTGAATGGTTTTGCACTCGGAAAAGTATTTAAATTGTGATTTCAATGCTTTTGCGAGTAGAAAAATAGTTGGAAATGTATTTTAATTATGATATCAAATACTTTTTTGAGTGGAAAACCGTGCTAATTGCAATTTTGATTCGATGTTGCCCATCCTTGTATATAATATTAGTAGTTAATTGCACAATTATATTATTCTTTCCATGGTATGGCTTCAATCGCCTTTTACCGCCCATCCCACCCTTCCTCCTATCACTCCCTACCCGCACTTCGCTAAGCTAACCTAACTTTCCATGCGGCCGCAGCCGACTTAGCTACACTGTACCGCATTCGCCATGAACACGGGGAAACTGCGGAAAACCCGTGCTGGTACAGACGGTCATATATTCTTCTGATCTCCCGGTGTATATACGAAAGTAAAGTACTTAAGTGTAGACACCGAGGTCTCAGAAAAACTGACCTCCCGCGGCAATACGTCAGTTCTACAGAACCCATCTCTACACAGACCCATCTGTACACGAGCATCGGTACACCATTTTTTTTTACACGCGTTTAATTGAGCACACCGAAATTGTACACAACACGAACTTGACAAAGCGGAATTTAAAACGGATAACCTTGTCACGACGAAACCTTGCGGAAATTTAGTTCGACACGGAAAAATTGATCACGTCAGTAATCGTTATGACAAAACTTTGCATTGAGCCGGCAAAATTGCCAGTCGGTAAATATATTATCCGATTTAAATCGGAAGATTAGCGTCGGTGTCGAGATGGGTCTGTGTAGAGACGGGTCTGTGTAGAGATGGGTCTGTGTAGAGATGGGTCTGTGTAGAGATGGGTCTGTGTAGAACATCGTCGTGTACAACTTGTGTCGTGTCGAAGGTTCGTCGTGGCAAACTTTACCGGGTCGTACTCGCGTTGTGTAGAGATTTGTCGTTACAAAATGGTGCCGTGTCGAGATTTACCATTTCGATCTTGTGCTACGAAGAAATTTGTTGTGTCGAACTAGTGCTGTGAGCAAATTGATGGTGCCCAGAGTATGCTGTGCAAAGTTTTGTCATAACGATTACTGACGTGATCAATTTTTCCGTGTCGAACTAAATTTCGGCAAGGTTTCGTCGTGACAAGGTTATCCGTTTTAAATTCCGCTTTGTCAAGTTCGTGTTGTGTACAATTTCGGTGTGCTCAATTAAACGCGTGTAAAAAAAATGGTGTACAGATGCTCGTGTACAGATGGGTCTGTGTAGAGATGGGTTCTGTAGAACTGACGTATTGCCCCTCCCGCTCACTGATTGATATGCCGGTGCGCGACTAAACGGTCACCCATCCAAGTTATGGCCGCAAACAATGCTGCTTAACTCGTGGGACCGCCAGAGCCGTACACCGACCGCACAACCATCAGTGTCGGTCACAATTATATTATATTTGTTCATTAAACTTTACGATGATCACTGAAAAGATTAGTCAACCAATATTGGTATCAACCAGTTCGATTTCGTAAGTAAAATGATAATGAATAGGCATTGCGCCAACCATGACCTTTCTTTTGTGGCTATGAAGTAATGCATCAAGATCAGGACGAAAAAATTTAAAAAATTAAAAATTCTCCCTAAAGGTATAAGTTCATGAGTAATAAGATTTTATCTAAACCATTGCCATCTTTTTATTCGTGCTGTGATTGATCGGCGTTGTCGTCATACATACTGGGATTGGGACCAAGTTCATGCCATACAATTTTATTAGACGCTCGTATACAAATATAGCCGATGACATAATATGTTACTTAACAGTGCTTCACGTGACTTATGTGTTGCAAAACTATCTTAAAGTTGGTAACCTTCATACTCAGATAATAATAATAGAATATGTCGTATCGTTTATTGTGAGTAAATATTTACGAAATTATTTGTTATTGGCACTTTTGTTGATGTTATATCAAATTCATAATGTTTGAAGCGTGAAAAATGCAGAGTCAATGTAACAAACGTGATGCTTTTACCTTCGTTGCTGAATTTTTATCGAAAATCTGTTGGATGCCCCGGGGTGTTTGTTATACCGGAATCACATTATATGCGCAGCAGCGAGAGAGCCGTACATACACAAAATTTCTTTTTCATCTATTCTGTTTCATTATCTGGATATGTATATCCCATAAATGGTATTTCGTTGCTGATCCTATTCGTTCGAAAACCTAATATCGCAGAATTCTGGGATTTCATCCCATAAGAGATGTTATGCAGTTATAGCAATAGCCATTTTGTGAGATACATATTGGGTCGGACGAAGTTTCAGATGTTGTATTTGAGACATTCCATACCAAACATTGAACCATGTAATGTCCGTTTTGTTACGTATATTTGTACATACCCTAGCAAAAATACCCACCATCTGATCCACCATGTATTCCACGAGATGTGTACCTGCCATTCTGCCACCGCCGTAAGCACTTCACCGACAATGGAATACGTGATTAAAAAACTTCATTACCAATTGGTAGTAATTTTTGCTCTAGAGAGCCAGAATGAATATATTTATTCAGATCGATACATATAAGCATGTTCAGGGGGCCTTTCGCTTGCGGTAAGGTATTATTTAGGGAGGTATTGCCAGCCGGTCCAGGATATCCAGAATGCATTGCGCGGCTCCAATAGTGACAATATTCACGGTAAGTTATTTGGCATTAGCAGCGACGTATGTTAAGGTAGTTATAACGCGAAGGCAAACACGTTAGATACATCCGAATTCTTTATATCTTGTAGTCTGAGTATTCATCTTTTATTTGTGAGGAATTACGAGATACGTTACCGGATATCTAATTAAGTAAATAACTTTTTAAAACATAGTTTTATACATGGCGTTATATGGAGAAATATAAAAAATTGACTTTTGAACAGAGAAAAAAGCATCTCAGAAATGAAATATAAAACATCTAAACAGCTCTACGTTTTCGTTAGATCTTAAAGTAACCGATGCGACCATAAAAAGTAGTAGTCACCGGACATTTCAGCGAGTTATTGTAAGTTAATTGCAAGAAATTGCGTTGTGCAAAAACAATCTCTACCAGCTGTTCAAGATGGCGCCGAAGTTTGGCAACGTTGCACATCAGCTATATACGCGACAGTTACCATCGATCGGTATATACTCGTAGTGTTCTGCAATGAAAATGGATGAAAATGATCGCTCGCATCCTAAATTCGACGTAATTAACTGAAATCGAACTTTTTAACAAATTTTAACAAATGAAAAATTCAAGAGTATCGATACTCTTGAATTTTTCATTTGTTGATCAAATTGATTGATTTGCGTCGATTCTTCACTGTATCTGGCTTTTTTGTTGCTTGAATGTTGTCGAACCACGTTTTTCTTTTACGCCTAATGAATTGGCCGTTTTTTTTTTCGCGATCCGCTCTAACGTCGTGTCTTTCTTTTGGAGAATTCGACATGACAGAGCAGATTCGCCAAACAAACTTCGCAAACCTAACCTCGTTTCATGTCGGTAACGTACGATGCCGGTCGATATTGCGGTGTTGCCACGATGTGTCGTGTGCTTACAGAGCCAATGGCGGACGAGTCAAGACATAAGTCAAATTAGTTTTAATAACATTATTAAATTAATTACGCACGTGAAAATAATTTCGTAATATGATTGAATGAAACTTTTATATTTTAGAATTTAATTGTGGAATATGCAGAAAGAATGAATAATTTTATTCTTCGATGACGATAGTTGCTAGTATCTATGACTCCGGCGTACTGACATAGCTACTTTAAGCTACGCTTCTTTTTTTGTGCGCCGTGAATGTTGTCACTATTGGAGCCGCGCAATGCATTCTGGGTATCCTGGACCGGCTGGCAATACTTCCCTAAATAATACCTTAGCTTGCGGGAAACGGTCGAGCCCGTTAGCCACCTGGCGGTAGCGAGACAAACTTTACGTGGCTACGCCACCGTGAATGCCACGGTATATCCCACCGCTGGTTGGTTGGTTGGTTGGTTGTTTAGTTGGGGCTGGCTCCAGTCGCTACTCTGCAGTAGCCTGACCATACGGCCATGGACATATCCCACCGCTGCTATTACGCAAACAAAATTCATCTCGCTACCGCTAGGTGGCTAACGGGCTCGACCGTTTCCTGCAAGCGAAAGGCCCCCTGAACGTGGCGGAATACACGGTTGAAAACGCAAAGTCGGAAGTGGCAGAATGGCAGGTACACACGTCGTGGCACACAGATGGCATACAAGTGGCTACATTGGTGGGTGTTTTCGCTACGGCAAGTGTACATACTTTAACGCTGTTTTCTTATTATCGATTTGTCATAATATATAATTGATGAGCTATACTTTCAATAAGAAGAAAAGTATTATGGGTGTAGGACGAAATTTAATTATCAGCATAGTTTCAGTAGTATCAAAAAGTATAACAATATTTTATTATTGTTCGTTCGTTCCTTATTTAAATTAAAGCCATGGAGAAATCGACATACACACCGAAAACTATGGATATATCAACCTAGAAATCAAAAGCCATGGAAATATCGACCTGTACACCAAAAACCGTGGAAATTTAATATAAAAATATATAAAAATATATAAAGTATATAAAAATATATAAAAATATATAAAAATATATAAAAATATATAAAAATATATAAAAATATATAAAAATATATAAAAATATATAAAAATATATACAAATATCTATTGGATATCTATTGGATTGTTCAATCCAATATATCATACTTAAGGCTTTTAACTTTTTACACTATTCGAATACTTTCATTATTTGGGCGGGATATTGTTCGGTATGTCTTATTCCAATACGCCAGTCCTGGAATACACGATCCAAGACTCCTTTAGTATTTTAAAAAAAAATGTTTTCATGCTTTCGTTTTTGCGCGGGTTCCCCATGCTTAATCCACGTGGGAATTTTAAATACTGTGCGTAATACATCTTTAACAAATAATTGTGAACACGAGTAAGCAATTAAAGGGGGAAACGATATGTCACTTGCATAACAAATAGTTTCCACATATGTGTACGTTCATAGATCCGACATGAGAAAATATACATGACATGTAGTAGAGCTAGACATCATCGTCGTTCTCGCGGGACAAGGAAAGCGTGTACGTTGCTGCCTATTGACGGTGTGACGGTGACGGTGGCGGCGGGGCGAAGCGTCCCGCGAGAACCGACGGCGCACTCCAATTAAGGCTAATGATTTTACGCGTCGCTCTTGCCTCCAATTGTCAACTCTCTTGTCCGTGCTTCGCGCACGTATACCTTTCCCATCCAACTTGTGAGAGCGTTCTCGCTTCCTAGTTGTGTACAAAACACGCACTTTGCCCACCTAGTTTCTTGCGCTGCTGCTTATCTCCAATTTTACTGTAACTGTGCGTCGGATTAATTGTGGCATGGATCTATCCTTATGTGTCACACAGTATTGCGCGTACTTCGAGCAATGCACACCTAAGTTCTACAGCAAACAAAACACTCAAACCACCGGCTGATTTAACTAATAATCCTTATTCACGATTTCGCGTGGCTTTACCGAATGTTCTTAACTATGAAACTTGCTTTTGAATTGAACAAGGGTTTTCAAGGGCTCCGAAATGGAGCACTAGTCAAATTACCACGGATATATATTCCTACGCATAGAAAAATCTGCCGAACTGACTGTCGACTTGAAAAAACTGAACATAACCGTAGACCACCAAAAATCCGACAGTGTTCTATTTAGGTTTTTCATTTGTTCACTGCCCTGCTTAAAAAATCCCATTGATCCCATTTAAACTCATAAAGTCCTATTGAAACCGTATCGCTTTTTATCGGTATGAACGATGTTTTTTGTCCATCCTATTGATCTAAATAGGATTTTCTAAGCAGGGTGTGCTTCGTTCAGATTTCAATAGAAACTTTGCCCCGTGTGTGGTAAGTGTAATATTTCCAATTAGATAAGTTACTAGTCCCCCGCGTAGAAAAAAAGATTCTTGTGAAGAATCTTTTAAAGAATCTTAAAAAAAGTCTTGAAAGAATCTTTACAGGAATCTTGAAAAGAATCACACATAGGAGCCGGACCAAGATTCTTTCCAGGATTCTTTTCAAGATTTTTTCCATCCGAAAGCGTTCTGAGAATCTTTGAAAGAATCTTAATGAAATTCTTCAGAGGAATGGAGTGAAACCTGTTGATGCTTTCCAGGATTCTTTTCAAGATTTTTTCCATCCGAAAGCGTTCTGAGAATCTTTGAAAGAATCTTAATGAAATTCTTCAAAGGAATCGAGCGAAACCTGCTGATGCTTTCCAGGATTCTTTTCAAGATTCTTTCCATCCGAAGGCGTTCTGAGAATCTTTTAAAGAATCTTCGAAAGAATCTTGAAAAGCGTCTTTAAGAGAATCGTGAAAAGATTCCGTCCATTAAATAGAAAAATCGTCGAAAAAATCTTAATGAAATTCTTCAGAGGAATCGGGCGAAACCTGTTGTTGCTTTCCCTTGGTGTGGAGACAGGACATTTCGGTACGTCAACGAAGGGTAAACCCCTCGTGTATAGTCGAACTCAGGACAGCTTTGCAGTCTTATATACGTTCAGGCTTCAAGTCACTTGCGAGAAACGCTTCGACCGCTCGCCATCTAGCGGAGATTGAATATAAGTGTTTCGTACAATGCCACTAGATGGCGAGCGGTCGAAGCGTTTCTCGCAAGTGACTTGAAGCCTTAACGTATATAAGACTGCAAAGCTGTTCTGAGTTCGACTATACACGAGGGGTTTACGCTTCGTTGACGTACCGAAATTTACTATCTCGACACCAAGGGAAAGTAACAACAGGTTTTGCTCGATTCCTCTGAAGAATTTCATTAAGATTCTTTCAACGATTTTTTTGTTTAATGGACGGAATCTTTTCACGATTCTCTTAAAGACGCTTTTCAAGATTCTTTCGAAGATTCTTAAAAAGATTCTCAGAATGCTTTCGGATGGAAAGAATCTTGAAAAGAATCCTGGAAAGCATCAACAGGTTTCGCTCGATTCCTTTGAAGAATTTCATTAAGATTCTTTCAAAGATTCTCAGAACGCTTTCGGATGGAAAGAATCTTGAAAAGAATCCTGGAAAGAATCTTGCTCCGGCTCCTATGCATGATTCTTTTCAAGATTCCTGTAAAGATTCTTTCAAGACTTTTTTTAAGATTCTTTAAAAGATTCTACACAAGATTCTTTTTTTCTACGCGGGACGTTTAAGTTGTCGTAGAAATAATCTTTTTGATACTGGTCTTGCCGTATTTATCAAAAACAAAAACAACAAGCTCTGGACGAAGAATACTGGATATTTAATCGGTACTTAGAGGATTGAAGATATTTTTCAGAAATAATCATAAATCTTTAACAGATGTCTTTGACCAGGAACTTACATCCTGGAGATCCCGATGCCGAGATGAAAGAAAAAGAAAATAGAGAAGAATACAACTTCGTCGTTCTAGCGTGCAAACGGACAAAACTGAAGGCATTCAATAGGTCAAAAGCCCTGCGGGAAGCTAGAAGCGGGCGATTAGTGAGCGTTCTTGCTCGCTTGAGTTCAATGTAAGAAGCATGTCCGATGTCACTCGACTACTGAATACATCGATGGTCGAGTGGTATATAGTATAGAAGAGAAGGAAGGCGTCGAAATGGCGAGGGAATAGAGTCGGCTACCGAACGGACACGCTAGTTAATACGCGTGCCCCGAAGTGCCCGGTGGAGCCTCTTGATTGCGTTACCGGCCAACTTTGTTCCCGGTGGTGGCCAGCGTCGTGCTTTTCATTAATAATTCCAGCGCTCACTAGCTCTGCGGTCGTTTCCTTTAATTACGCCGCTGTGTGTATACACGGGCAAGCAACTCACCCAGGAGTAGGAGGTGGTTTGAACTGAACGTGGAAAACGAGAAGACCGACGACGTAGTATTCTACGGTACTGGGCGCGGAATTGCACAAGGTGCACGACACACAATGCACAGCGCTCTATAATAGAATACTAGTGAGCAACCTGCTTTCTGTACCTCCTATAACACCTAGTGTTGTTTGCCCTCACTCTGCGTCGAGCGCATCGAGTGACCTCTCTTTTTAGAATTCGGCACTGCGAGCTGGACATCGTCGATCTTCTAGTTGGAACTACATTTCTCTGGCTGTAATTTCGCGGCCGTCAAAGAATATAACATACCCCCAAAAAAACACCTTGGGTGTAGAAGAATCTGAGACAACCCCTAGCACTTCCGACCATGGTCGAATCATGGTGAAAATCACGCGTGAGTTTTGACACCGAAATTCACGGTCGTATCACGGCGGAAATCACGGACCCTCTTATACCGTTTAAGCTTTTGAGCTTGTGGACCGTGATTTTACAATAAATAACGGTTGAAATCACGGCCCAAATCACGGCTCGACGGAATTTTCAGTGCCATGGTAATTCGAAAAATCACGTCTTAAATCACGGCAGTCTTCACGTTTCTGGGATTTATCTTGTCGTGATTTTTCTTTTAATCATGGCCTATATGACCATGACCATAATCGTGACGTGCGACGGTTTGAGTGAAAGTGCGTATAATAATATCGGTAAGTCACTACAATCATTGAATTTTTATGTAGCCAAACTTTAAACGCGTTTTTCGCAAAACTATGTTTTTCAAATCGGCGTGCACGATAACTCAATAAGGTATTCATCAATCGCCCTGAAATTTTACACACATCTTTTCAATGATATTACTTTCTATGTGAACCTATTTGTTGGAAAAATTATTTTATCGAAACAAAAACAATTGAAAATCTCGATAAAAAATTGACATAATTGTTATAAAGTGCGAATTTATTTATTTTCTTTCATTTTCTTATGTTCATTTACAAAATACAACATTAATAGTCATACAAAATTAAAAAAGAAAAATTCATATCAATAGAACCCCTACAATGTATGCCCATTAAGAAGTCGCTGCGACCTTCCCGAAAGAATTCACTGTACAACGGCCATTTTGAAAAACAAAAAAAAAATTGCAATTGTTTAAAACACGAATGAATAAATCATATGCCAGCTTCCAAAAATACAGAATGAATCATTCAATAAAAAAAAAAAATTCATCAGCACCATGTAAAATTCGCTGTTCTATATGTATCTTCCCCCTTAAGGATGGCGACATGATCAAATGACGGGTCGGTCAGTTACGAGTTAAAACGGATTGCTACAAATGTTTTAGATTGCAAAAATCTTTATACCAATAAAGATATGAAATAGCGGATATGTAAATAAATCCTATTTAGATTATTTATTAAAGATAAATTATTTCATGTTGCTGATTTGATCCGGATTTCATCAGCTGTCGAAATCTGTCGTTGGAATTCCGGAAAAAATACCCCTGGAAAAAATACCCGCGGATAAAATACCCTGGAGAAAATACCCCCGGATAAAATACCCCTTGGTAAACATTCCCCCGGATAAAATACCCCTTGGTAAAAATACTCCCGGATAAAATACCCCTTGGTAAAAATACTCCCGGATAAAATACCCCTTGGTAAAAATACCCCCGGATAAAATACCGGGGGTATTTTAAAGAACCTAAAGAACCTAAAGAACAAATGTAAGGAAAATACCAAACTAACTAACTCCCTAAAGAAACGAACGCTAACCTAACTAATGCCCTAAAGAACGTAAAGAACAAATATAAAGAAAAAACCAAACTAATTAAATTCCTAAAGAAAGGAAAGCCAACCTAACTAACGCCCTAAAGAACCTAAAGAACTATTATAAGGAAAATACCAAACTAATTAACTCCCTAAAGAAACGAATGCCAACCTAACTAACGCCTTGAAGAACCGAAAGAAATCAGTATAAGTGGATGATTCACGTAATAATTTGTCATTGTGACTATTTCTTATTGTGATATTTTGTCGTTTTTACCAAGGGGTATTTTATCCGGGGGTATTTTGTCCAGGGGTATTTTTTCTAGGGGGTATTTTATCGGGGGTATCTTCTCCGGGGGTATTTTTTCCAGGAGTATTTTTTCCGACTACCCTGTCGTTGTGGGCTTTCGCATCATAGTGTGTGTTAGTGTGACGCTTGGCAACACCGCATTTCATGTGTGACGGATCTCTTGGGACTATGAATGATTTAGGCTGTTGCTTGCACTTTGTCCCGAATTATCTGTATATAATGATCGGCAAGACCCATTTTTTCATGATCGCGTTGGAAACTTCAGAATTTGATTAAAAGGTAGTGGCTTTGTTATCTGCATCATCTAATCGAAAAATGTGTTATTTATCTCATTGAAGTGTCGAGAAATAGGATATTGTGCAACAAGGGTCGAAAGTTGGCGATTGTGACGAGTGTGAGGTTTGCCGCCCGAGCGAAGCGACTCACATAGAAAAATATATATGTAACATATACGTTAAATATATGGCCCCAAAAAGTTCTATATGCTGCATATATTCTGCATATATGTGTGCAAAAATATATTCAAAATATATGGGATATATGTATGGAATATATGTAAAATATATTTCATGTACGTTTAGCGCCAAAAAGTTCTATACGTCGAACATATCGTGCATATATTTTTATTTCCATGTGGGGAGGGCTGCAATCACACGAGTCGCAAACGCCAATTTTGGCCCGTGTTGCACACCATATTTTTTGTAACAAGTGCATGAATAGTGGTACTTTGAATGGTAGTGAAGTTATCAACTTTCCACCCTAGGGTCGAAAGTGAAACAGCAGGGTCGAAAGTGAAGGAATCGCGAACTGCGCATGCGCCAACTTATCGTTTCAACACTTCTATGAAACTAGCCACTTTCGGTCCGCAAAACTGCCATGAAAAGCACCGCTGTTCATGCACGTGTTACAAAAACAATATTTTCATAAGGTCCCGCGTTAAATCCAGGATTCTGGTGTTGAGATTTCTTGGAAATAAGGTCCGTAAGCCGGTCTGAGATTTAACAGTAGCAAAGTTTCATATTCAATTTATCTCATATAAAAAATTTGAGACTTCATCTAATACGAGGTGCAGCTGGTCGACCACCTTAAATCGATGGAATCATTCTGGAGCTTTGCGCGGTAGACAGTATAATGAGATGCTAGACCCGCGATAGATTACGCAAGTCATATGATAGGTTAATCGCGTCTTGGGAGACTTCCGCTGCCTTGGGTGGAAAATCGCTTTGCGTGCCACTATTTAGTACACGGGCATAAATCAATTCAGAAAAGCAGTATTGTAGCAGTGAAAAAGCCCATCCGAGAAAACAAAGAAGTATTCCACGATCGAAATGACATTTGAAATAATCAATCGTGTCGTTTTGAAACAGATGTTCAATTCGTGTTTTATGTTGTTAAGGAAACATGTTATTTATAAAACGATCGAGTTTCAGTTTGTTTGAGACATTCGAAACGATTAGACGTGTATGATTTGTCACGAATATGGATTTATTTCGAACAAATTAATATTAATTTATATCCGATCCTATTGTATTTATTAATGATAGGATGCTAAGTGGAGATTGCCGATAAATAATGGCAACACCGAACAACCATAAATGCAAAAATTGTCGACTCCTTTGTATAAATATACTTTCGACAAGATAGATGAGGTTACGGTTTGGTTTTCCCGCCTTTTGACGAATATTCATCAAAAAGCCTTTCTCATAATTAATGCACTTTCTATACACGTGTTTATACTTAAGAATTAACTGGACCTTGAAGTCTCAAGAGATTTTATTTAAAAATCTGTTAATTATGATCTTCGGTTTCAAGGGCTTCCACTTTTTCGTGGTTTTTTTAGTCAAGGCAACGTTCTGCCATTTGATAGTCTCTAGTTTCACGTGGTCCTTACTGTGCATTAGAACTGAAGAGACGAGCTGTTGTATATAGAAGCTATACGGTGGTGGATACAAGTATAAGTGCAGAGTGCAGATTGCAAACTGGTACTCAAAGTCACAGTGAGGTTACACCTCATAGTTCAAAAGGGATACAGTTGTGAATGGCGTATTCTTTCTCCAACACACTTAGCGATTGTGCTAGTACGTTGAGTAAAGTGAGATCCGAGTCACATTCTAAAACTTATTCTCCCTTACCTTCAGTCTCCTTGCATCTGTCTTTGACAAGCAAGTGGAGCAATACTCTGTCTCACTTCTTAGCTTATACCGAAGTGAGTTCTAGAATATGACCTCAGGATATAGAACTTGTAAACAGTTGCAGTAAACCCGTTTTTGGGCCTAACGGAAGTAAATTTCGTTGCTATCCCGCGTAGAAAAAAAGAATCTTGTGAAGAATCTTTTAAAGAATCTTAAAAAAAGTCTTGAAAGAATTTTTACAGGAATCTTGAAAAGAATCACGCATAGGAGCCGGAGCAAGATTCTTTCCATCCGAAAGCGTTTTGAGAATCTTTGAAAGAATCTTAATGAAATTCTTCAGAGGAATCGAGCGAAACCTGTTGATGCTTACCAGGATTCTTTTCAAGATTCTTTCCAACCGAAAGCGTTCTGAGAATCTTTTAAAGAATCTTCGAAAGAATCTTGAAAAGCGTCTTTAAGAGAATCGTGAAAAGATTCCGTCCATTAAATAGAAAAATCGTTGAAATTTTTTTTATGAAATTCTTCAGAGGAATCGAGCAAAACCTGTTGTTACTGTCCCTTGGTGTCGAGACAGTAAACTTCGGTACGTCAACGAAGGGTAAACCCCTCGTGTATAGTCGAACTCAGAACAGCTTTGCAGTCTTATATACGTTCAGGCTTCAAGTCACTTGCGAGAAACGCTTCGACCGCTCGCCATCTAGTGGCATCGTACGAAACACTTATATTCAATACTCCGCTAGATGGCGAGCAGTCGAAGCGTTTCTCGCAAGTGACTTGAAGCCTGAACGTATATAAGAATGCAAAGCTGTTCTGAGTTCGACTATGCACGAGGGGTTTACCCTTCGTTGACGTACTGAAATTTACTGTCTCGACACCAAGAGAAAGTAACAACAGGGTTTGCTCGATTCCTCTGAAGCATTTCATTAAAAAATTTTCAACGATTTTTCTATTTAATGGACGGAATCTTTTCACGATTCTCTTAAAGACGCTTTTCAAGATTCTTTCGAAGATTCTTTAAAAGATTCTCAGAACGCTTTCGGATGGAAAGAATCTTGAAAAGAATCCTGGAAAGCATCAACAGGTTTCGCTCGATTCCTCTGAAGAATTTCATTAAGATTCTTTCAAAGATTCTCAAAACGCTTTCGGATGGAAAGAATCTTGAAAAGAATCCTGGAAAGAATCTTGCTCCGGCTCCTATGCGTGATTCTTTTCAAGATTCCTGTAAAGATTCTTTCAAGACTTTTTTTAAGATTCTTTGAAAGATTATTCACAAGATTCTTTTTTTCTACGCGGGATTTCAGGAAATTGTTTCATAGTGTAAAGTAAAACTTAGTATATTTTCAAAAGATTTTTTTTCTGCAATGTGGCTATGAAAAAGTTATTTGTTTTCTGTTTTAGAATTGCTCTTGTTCAAATAAGCAAGATTGCGAAACAATGATCTTTATTAATGTGCAAGTTGTGTTTTCATAGACAGTTGAATTTAGGGCGAATATGTTTTTACTTCAATTTCTGTAGTATTCGCACAAGTTATGTAAAAAAGGTATTTAAGGGGTTAGGCCACTCTAGAGTTTTCGAAAAATCGATTTTTTTTTCTCCTTGGAAATGGCTCATTAGGGTTTCTAGAATGCTGTCCCAAAAGATTATTGCAGGCAAAAATTTGTAAATGCCCCATTTTTTAATTTTAACCCTTTGATGCACAGCGGGATGTTTAACATCCCACCTAGATTATTATCATTTTTTAAATATTTCAACGTTTTCTTTCTCGATTTTAAATAAAAGTAACTTTTTAAAAATAAAAATGTGTGCATCAAAGAGTTAACGGGAGGCCGCCCGGTTAGCAGGGAACCTCTCTTGTGTGCGCTTCGGTAAAGGTACTGAGAAGGGTCAAAGCAGGTATACGGCAGATAAACGCGTTTATCTCAAAACTGCTCTTTTCAAGTTGGCCGGAAACATAACTCAAAAAGTTTACCACCGATTTATTTGAAATTTTGGATATATCTTCAAAAATACATTATCTACAAAAGTACGTAGGATTTTTTTTTTAATTGCATAGTTTTTTTGTTATTGATAATTTTCGAACGATTTTTAAGCCAAATTTTTGAACTTTCCCTTTAGATGCTCGCCATTTTGTCAAAAATGCCTGTATCGAAAAAATTCTACGTACTTCTCCAGCTACTGTTATGTATAAGTGAAAACCGTTGAAAAACTTATCATAATTAAAAAATTACTGAAGCTGTGTGTCCGACCATGAATTCCAAAAAAAAAGAAATGTCATCGCAACAACGCTGTACAGCCGCTATTTTTTAATTAATTACTATGAAAAAATTACTATATACAGTTAATGATATGTACAATAAATACCCTTTTTCAAAAAATCGATGTCTCTAATAGTTTTTTTCAAAAAAATTCCCAAAAAAGCCTCTTTTGGGGCCCTCTAGAGTGGCCTAACTCCTTAAAGAACGTGTCGATTCTTAATGAGGTCGAATAAGTTTTAATCCTGTGTGTGGAGATTAATTTCTTTTCTCGGCATATACTAGTAGTTAAATCGCTAACGTTATCGTTGTTTCGGTATACTACATACTAACGTATTCGACTACACCAGTGTAACTCTGTCCGTACATATACTTACTACAATCCCTGCGGACTTGAGAGTTTGGCAAACTAATTCAGTCATGGCAAACACACTAACATACATACTAAACGAACGTACACATGAAACTCAGGAAGAGGAAGAGAGAGGAGAGAGAGAGAGAGAGGGAATGCTTTCGAGGACTAGTGAAATTTAAAGTTGAACGTACGAGAGTAATAGCTCCCAACGAAAGACCGCCGATGGCTTCACCGACCGTTCAAATTTCGCCCTGGTGCGGATTACAGTTTTCTGTTTGCTCGTTTTACGGGGCTAACTACTGTCCGTCTGACTATACGCTGACTACCACTACTGCAATTGAACCTCTGCTCGTTCCGAGTTCTCCTCGTTGTGTCTGCACCAACGAGCAAAAGGAGATTTTGCTTCCTTGCTATAGAGATAGACTATTGTCTATCCCTTTCTCTCGAATCTCCAGCCAAACCTGCTGGAAAATTAACCGTTTCGCTTGAATCTCGACGACCCCTTCAACTCTCCTTATTCCTGCATCTGTGTCTAAGCTCACAGTGATCATCAGAAACAAACTCTTCGTGGTGACCCCTTAGATATATCGATAAGCGATAATTATTGACTTGAGGATATACTAGCAGTTATATACTACTATGCCAATGGTACCCCACGAGTGTCGGCGGAAGTTTGCGCCCGATAAACGTTGTTGACGTGCTAGCTCGGTAGTAAATGGAAGCCGGAACTCTGTCGAGTGTATTATGTACGTAGTAGTATGGGGCGCGATGCCCGACTGCTGCACTTTCTCGTAAACTGCGAGTACGCGGTAGCTTTAAACTCCTTGGTAGAATTTAATGATATAATTCACCGTTAATGCGGTATATACTAAAAGAGTTAAAAAGGCCGTTGGGTTCAATTACAAAAATTATAGATTTGCTAAATTTCATTTTATTATTACAGAATTATTAAATTATTATACGACGATAAAGCGATCATTTCGATATCAACCGCAATAAACGTTTATTGCTTCATTAAATTTAGCAGCTGGGTCTCAAAAGTTAATGAACGAAAATAAATGTCGCACTGCTGGCGTTTGCGTAATTTCATCACTATTGGCTGTTAAATTCGAGTAGATTTTTTATTTTACAGAAAATTCATATATTACGCATTTTTGCTTTTAAATAGACCGTATCTCGGTCCTCGAACGAGGAATCTCGACTCTCCAACGCCGCAAATGAACACACATGAACCGATAGGAGTTTGTGCATAACTAATCCGAATAAAAATTATGGAACTGTAAACATCACCGACCCTTCTACTTTACATCCATTTTATAAATTAGCGAGTTGGCAAATATAGCGTTTTCTTTTGCCACCGGAGCCACTAACAATTAAATGAAAACGCTGTAATTGCAGTTCAAGTTTTGTAAAAGTTAATGCAATAAAGTCATTTTTTCGAAAATATGTGTAACGAATATACGCCTTTACATGCATTACTCAGTAGAAATTTGGAGCGTTACATCAGGCGTGAATCTGGCGCTGCCAAGGCCTTATGAAGCCCAGTCCGGGTCTGATTTGTCCCTGATGTAACGCTAAAAATTTCTACTTGGGAATTCATAGGATAAAACCATCCATAAACGTGTAAAAAATGACGACATACCTAAACGCGTTGTGACGGCCCTACATTGCATATAAGAAGACGATTCGAATGAGAGAAATATATAGGTGACATTAGCGGAGTGGTTAGCGCTCTTACCTAGTACCTGAATAATCCGGGTTCGATTCCCGGTGATCACCATATATTTTATCTCTTCGATACTTCGTCAGTCCATCCGCAATGCTAATATCTACACTTCCGTAACGTTTCCGCCTGATCATTACATGGTGTCAGAAGTTACGGGCCCAAAAACGTCCTTAATTCCGCATTGTACCGATGGAGCACACACACAGATTCCCGCCAATACAGGCCTGGCACTGAAGAGCTACACCGCGGGATTCAACACGGCCGATGGAAGAGGTCCGACGTTGGGTACAGGCTTCGCGTAGCATCTACGATAACTCCACTACAATCGCGTAACAGGAAACCTAACTCTGCACTGTCGACGAGGACGTCGAATACAGTGAAGGGGGTGTGTGAAGGCCCTACATTGCATATAAGAAGACGATTCGAATGAGAGAAATATATAGGTGACATTAGCGCAGTGGTTAGCGCTCTTACCTAGTATTAAGCGTTGCTTTAGCCGTTTATGAAGGATATGTGGTATGAGGTGCTTCGGCGAATGACGGCTGGT
This sequence comes from Ephialtes manifestator, assembly GCA_963970395.1. Classification (NCBI taxonomy): domain Eukaryota; kingdom Metazoa; phylum Arthropoda; class Insecta; order Hymenoptera; family Ichneumonidae; genus Ephialtes; species Ephialtes manifestator. The sequence continues at coordinate 21,130,606 of OZ019980.1, forward strand.
TAAAAATGTGACCTCGTGGTGACCGGACTCTCCGGTCTCAAAAGTTAAAAGTAAATAGAAGTGCAATGTAAAAAAAGCCATAGTGTTAAACTTCTAAGAAACATAAAACACAGACAGGCTTAACCTATAAGACCGGGCTCCCCGGTCTTATAGGTTAATACGCCTTTACATGCATTACCCAGTAGAAATTTGGAGCGTTACATCGGGCGTGAATCTGGCGCTGCTAAGGCCTTATGAGGCTCTCCCCTTTGCCCAGTCCGGGTCTGATTTGTCCCTGATGTAACGCTAATAATTTCTACTCGGGAATTCATGGGATAAAACCATCCATAAACGTTTAAACAGTGACTACATACCTAAACGTGTTGTGACAGCCCTACATTGCATATAAGAAGACGATTCGAATGACAGAAATATATAGGTGACATTAGCGGAGTGGTTAGCGCTCTTACCTAGTACCTGAATAATTCGGGTTCGATTCCCGGTGATCACCATATATTTTATCTCTTCGATACTTCGTCAGTCCATCCGCAATGTTAAAATCTACACTTCCCCAACCTTTCCGCCTGATCATTACATGGTGTCAGAAGTTACGGGCCCAAAAACGTCCTTAATTCCGCATTGTACCGATGGAGCACACACACAGATTCCCGCCAATACAGGCCTGGCACTGAAGAGCTACACCGCGGGATTCAACACGGCCGATGGAAGAGGTCCGACGTTGGGTACAGGCTTCGCGTAGCATCTACAATAACTCCACTACAATCGGGTAACAGGAAACCTAACTCTGCACTGTCGACGAGGACGTCGAATACAGTGAAGGGGAGTGTGTGACGGCCCTACATTGCATATAAGAAGACGATTCGAATGAGAGAAATATATAGGTGACCTTAACGCAGTGGTTAGCGCTCTTACCTAGTACCTGAATAATCCGGGTTCGATTCCCGGGGATCACCATATATTTTCTCTCTTCGATACTTCGTCAGTCCATCCGCAATGCTAAAATCTACACTTCCCCAACCTTTCCGCCTGATCATTACATGGTGTCAGAAGTTACGGGCCCAAAAACGTCCTTAATTCCGCATTGTACCGATGGAGCACACACACAGATTCCCGCCAATACAGGCCTGGCACTGAAGAGCTACACCGCGGGATTCAACACGGCCGATGGAAGAGGTCCGACGTTGGGTACAGGCTTCGCGTAGCATCTACAATAACTCCACTACAATCGGGTAACAGGAAACCTAACTCTGCACTGTCGACGAGGACGTCGAATACAGTGAAGGGGAGTGTGTGACGGCCCTACATTGCATATAAGAAGACGATTCGAATGAGAGAAATATATAGGTGACCTTAACGCAGTGGTTAGCGCTCTTACCTAGTACCTGAATAATCCGGGTTCGATTCCCGGGGATCACCATATATTTTCTCTCTTCGATACTTCGTCAGTCCATCCGCAATGCTAAAATCTACACTTCCCCAACCTTTCCGCCTGATCATTACATGGTGTCAGAAGTTACGGGCCCAAAAACGTCCTTAATTCCGCATTGTACCGATGGAGCACACACACAGATTCCCGCCAATACAGGCCTGGCACTGAAGAGCTACACCGCAGGATTCAACACGGCCGATGGAAGAGGTACTACGTTGGATACAGGCTTCGCGTAGCATCTACGATAACTCCACTACAATCGCGTAACAGGAAACCTAACTATGCACTGTCGACGAGGACGTCGAATACAGTGAAGGGGGTGTGTGAAGGCCCTACATTGCATATAAGAAGACGATTCGAATGAGAGAAATATATAGGTGACATAAGCACAGTGGTTAGCGCTCTTACCTAGTATTAAGCGTTGCTTTAGCCGTTTATGAAGGATATGTGGTATGAGGCGCTTCGGCGAATGACGGCTGGTTAAAAATGTGACCTCGTGGTGACCGGACTCTCCGGTCTCAAAAGTTAAACGTAAATAAAAGTGCAATGTAAAAAAGGCCATAGTGTTAAACTTCTAAGAACATAAAACACAGACAGGCTTAACCTATAAGACCGGGGAGCCCGGTCACCAACCACACCAAAAGCACAACACGAGAAGAAAACTTTTATTTTGTCAAACAGGAAATATACAAATACGAAACATAAACAAAGTATGAGGTCACAAACTCATCGATTTAAAATTTTTTAAAATAATAACGGTTTCTGAAGAGGCCCTGATCAGGGTGAAACGTAAAACCAAAAAAAAAAGAAAAAAAGTCATAAGCCGTCATTCGCCGAAGCACCTCATACCACATGCTCTTACCTAGTACCTGAATAATCCGGGTTCGATTTCCGGTGATCACCATATATTTTCTCTCTTCGATAATTCGTCAGTCCATCCGCAATGCCAATATCTACACTTCCTCAACCTCTCCGCCTGGTCATTACAGCGTTGAGAATCAACACTCTGAAAAATGTGCAAAAAGTGACTACACGATTTACACGTCTAAAGAATTTTTGAACAGTGCTTGTTTTTAAATTGCTGATATGTCGAGACTGCGAAGCATGTACTCGATGTCATCGAACATTTCGTTCTGCGCTATTCTCGAGTATAAAATGGTCATATTATTTTGGGACTACACGGAGACAATGTTAAAACTCTGAAACTCAATTACTATCCGGCTACCAAACAATGAGTTAAAAAAATAAGTAATTTACTGAACATGTAAGTAGTATCAACAAATAATTTATCACATAGAATTGTTTAATATAGATAGCCACAAAGTAGAATCACTGTTAAAAGGTACGCGTTGTTGAATAAGTAGGATTTGTATAAACATAAAAGTATGTAAGTGTTACAGTTGTTTTATATTGATGTTATTTTATAGAGAATAAAATTACTGAAGAGGACCTTGATCAGGGTCGAAACGTTTTAAAATAAGCAAAACATCTTTATAACATCTCTTGGTCGCCAAAAGCCGATAAAGCTCCCATAAATTTATAAATATTGTGGCCACAGCATGAACAACAATTATCAATTACTATCATATCGAAGGCTCGGTGCTAAAAAAAACTCCAAAGCTAACCGATGTCGTCGGTATTTTTGTCGTTAGCGCACGTTTTACGATTTATGGAATGCTTGAAATAACCTTGAAAATAGCTGAAATGTACAAGACGCTCACAACTATTTTGTATTTTGGAATTGTCGCTTAAGGTTGGCGACCAAGCTTCCCGCGGGGGCTGCGGGGAGAGACGAGGTCCCTATGCTTTGCGTGAGGTCATCACTACCAACTTACTTATATCAAATGTTTGCGACTTTGAATTGGATACTACGCAATGATTATGAGGTTTCGAATAGTTGATTAAGCAAAATAATGATCTAGAATCCAATTGCAATCGATAAATGTAAAATATCATCCGTATTTGAAGATATAATATGAGCGCAAGAAATCTGGCAGCGCCGCATACGTTTCCAAAATTCGTGTTTCGAGGTTGGAAAGCGCGTGCGCCGTACCTCGTTGTGAAGGGGCGGCAGTTCGTGTGGCCCAGAGAGGTTAGGATGGCGGATTCCGAGAATATTCCAAGCAATTCGGGTAATAAGTCAAAGAAATTTTAATTATTAAAACGATAATTATTTTAATTATTTAATTATAAATATTATCGTTTGATAAATTTTATATTTCGAAAGATTAAAAAAGTAAGAATATTGTGTCTGTGTTTAATTTGAATTACGCGCGCATGGAGACTAGAGGTAAGGAGTACGAACGATTATGAGAAATGCGGTTCTCAACTGTTCGCCGAATCGTGGAAAATTCATTCGGCGCGGATCGAAGTGAAGTGAGCGGAAAGTTGGCTGGAACCAATGAAGTGAGCTCGCGCTAACTTCATCTCAGTCCGCGTTGACATTCAGTGGTGCTCAAACCCCTTAAATTTTACACAGTTTTGCGAACGTTTTCTCACCATTGCGTTCGTACTCCTTACCTCTAGTCTCCAAGTACGCGCGCTTTCCGTCCGCCGCTTGTGCTACTCTAGGTTGCCAGATTTCCAAGGAGCCATCTCGCAGCGCCTAATTTTTTCGACGATTTGTCTAACATTTCTCGCGATTTCTCTACCATTTTTGTTATACCCGTGAATGCTTTTGCATAATAAGGATCCCCATACTCTACTGTATACAATATGTATTTTTCATAATGCTGTCATTAATCGCACGGAAGGTATAAGTGAGCAAATGTGAGCGACGTTTCCTTGTGCCGCATAACCCATACATTTTCCTCACGATTGGTGTAGACTTACGCATTTAATATCTCGAAAAAGAAGATTATAATCGGGTCCAATCTTTTTCAAGACGCCGCAGAAACGTTCAATTTACAAACTGTATAAATTTCAGAAACCTGTTATGTTGAAAAAAACGGTCAACAAAATGGTCATATTACGGTGGGAAATTGTGGGGTTAAAAGAATTAAGTGTATTCGGAGAGAGCTCACAAGAAAACAATGGTTGACTAATGGTCGGGAGAGAAGGGCGCGATCGCTAGTTTAATATTAATTAGCTTTAGATTATTTACCTTGAATTTCTAGTACAAATGTATATTTGCCGATTTAGCAATGCGTTGGCGATAATTTGCACAATTTATATGTTGCCCATTCGATGCCAAAGTGCGACGTTAAAGCTGTGTGGAGGTAAACATATTCAACAGATATGAACCAAGAAGATCACGTTGAACCGACACAGCATTGAAAATTTGCATCGTACAGGTGATACAGAAGCCGTAAATTATGCTATTATTATATAGTTACGTAATTTACATTTAATGCAAAATGTCGATAAAGTCAAACCAACATTAGTATTAATTATAACTATTATAAATCTGTTAAACTTTATTTTGTAATTAATGAATACATAAATTATAACTATGTACACGTGTTTATAAATACAGTTCATTTTCAGTAACACCTGCAATCAAACTGTGCATTATTTCGTTGACCTCAAAGCAACTGCGTGTAAATAAATAATTATTATTGTTGAATAAATTTAATTATTGGTGAATAATATTTTACCACAACTAATTACCGCAATTTATACATTTTCTGTATCGGGAAATCAGATTATTGATGAATTCGATAAGCGTCAATTCCTAATAGAAATATTCATTTTCTAGTGCTGCACCCTAGTTGCAACAATTTGCACAATTTTCGTATCGCCCAGTTCCGGACAAACTGCGAAACCGCGGCTGGATGGAGATAAACATATTCTATAGATCTAAAACCTCAGAAGCGTGTAGAACGGAGGCAGCAACGAGAATTCCAGTGGAACGAGCGATACGGAAGCGGAAATCGAGCCGTCGAGAGATCGGGCGCTCCGATCGGTGTCCGGCGCTTCGGGTGTTCTCGAGAGTCTATAACTACCACATATATACATACTCAATGTATATAACTATATAATGTCTACTACGAGTGTTCGAGGATCCGTATTCGCCGAGCAATAAACGGTTCAACGGTGGCAGCAAAGCTTCTGCTGCTATAATGACGTTGTCGTGACTCTGTTCTCGTTTTCCTTCTTTTTCCATGCCTCATTCCTTCTCGGTACTCTATAATTGAATATTTTGCGTCCTGGATACGCGCGAGGTCGCGCCGTAGCAACGTCGCTCGTGTTATCAGTGATGTATGTTTGACGGTTGGGAAACAGGAAATGGGGGTGAGATTCGGGTACTCACATAGTCTTCTCCCTTCATGCACACTGATACACCCGGGTTTCCTTTTCCAGTTCGAACCTTCCCCTCACGAAATCACCTCCTTCCACTTCCATTCTCTGACCACCAGAAATGATGAGAGTTTCTCTCCCCCACATGCATTTTTCTGCACTCCACGTTTTTTTTTCCTTCCCCCCCCCCCCCCCATGCGGAAACACCGGCGACAGTCCATTTTCCAAAGCCATTGTTTTTCGGTTTTTACCTGCAATTGTTTTGTTCCTCTGTGTCTTTTGTTACGTACTTTTTTGTACTTGCTGTCTTCCTTACTTCCTGTTTGCAGTTTCATTGTGCTCTATGTCAGAGCTTTGTACTATTACTATTGAAGTGAATTCAACACTCACGTTAGTCAAATCAGTGATGCGGTTTCAACGTCATTCTTTAAATCTCTTATTCATTTATCATCGGTAATTTGGAATACAGAGACCTCGCAAAACCATCATACAACATAATTTACGGCACAGTTAATATCATACCCAAATAAACCATACAAACGCTGTGTGTTGTTATGTTTTCAGTCAATTTATCAAGTCAACCAAGTATTTAGGGCGCCTAACCAATAATTTGGTTGCGCCTAACAAATTTTTCTTGGTAACCTTTTTTAACCCAGATCTTAGTAAGCCCAACGAATCCTTTTTCTCCATGTAGTATGACTACCATGAAACGCTTAGGGAACTCTTGCTTCCAATGCGTGCCATGATGTGGTCAGTTCCATGCTAGGTGGTTATCATCCACGCGATGAAAACCACTGTGTAAGATACTGTTCTAGTCAAACACTGAAGACCTAAGTATCAGTGAGTGGTGTTTGAATCTTTGAATGTGAGTTCCAAATCACCTGAATCACAGAAAAAACATTTGGAAAAAAATTCCATTGGTGTCGGTGCCCAAGTAGGGGGGCGCTGTCATTAGGTCTGCCGGCCATAAACTCGAATGACACAACGTCGAATTGTCACAAGCTCGAATGGTTATAATCTCGAAATGACATAAGCTCGAACGGTTATAATTGCGAAATGTCTTAAGCTCGAACGGTTATAGTGTCGAAAGGTCACAAGCTCGAATGGTTATAATCTCGAATGGTCATAAACTCGAATGGTTATAATCTCGAAAGGTCACAAGCTCGAATGGTTATAATCCCGAATGGTCATAAGGTCGAATGGTTATAATCTCGAAAGGTCATAAGCTCGAACGGTTATAATCTCGATTATAACGGTTATAATCGAGATTATAACCATTCGAGCTTATGATCATTCGGGCTTATAACCATTCGACCTTGTGACCTTTCGAGACTATAACCATTCGAGCTTGTGACAATTCGACGTTGTGTCATTCGAGTTTATGGCCGGCAGACCTTATGACAGCGCCCCATTACTGGTAGAGGATCGCGCGCCAGAACTGCGTTTTCTGCACAACCGTATTGGCTCGCGACTTACGCCAGCCCTGCAGCAATACTGGATTGCGACCTAACCTCGAAACAAGCACACACTGGAGCTCGGGGTAAACGCAAAATGCGGCCTAGCATATATATCTACAATTAATAAACAATGTAATAAGGATAAGGGAAATAAATACTTTTTATTTTTTAACTTGTTTTAAAAATTTTCTTATTTATCGTCATAACAATACTATTTTCTGTTCGCTATGAGATACCTGTTCGCTATAAGATATTTTATGTATCTCAAAGTAAACAGAAAATTGTATTTGCTTCAACTTCGATTTTTTTGTTCACTATAAGATAATTTATGTATCTCATAAATTATCATATAAGATAATTCATGTATCTCATAGCGAACAGAAAATTTGAAGCTGAAGCAAATACAATTTTCTCTTTTCTATGAGGTACCTGTTCGCTATGAGATTACCAAAGCCTAATTTCTTTGCTGGAAGGGACTCGGTCTCGAGAACTGGATTTTGTCTGCCACTTCCATCTGCAGACATAATGTCTTCTGAATCGTTGATATTCGCAGAGCTGACAGACAATGGCGACGAAATTAATGTATCGTCCGTGTCGAAATTTTTTAGGTTAACCTCGTCGAGAGTAACACCGAAGCACAACGCACTCGGAATATGTCCGTCACTTTTCTCCTTCTTCGCGGCCGGTTTTTCTGGCGACTTGCCATCGTTTTCTGCACTGTTATTTCGCTTTAAATAGCGATGCTTCTGCACTCGGTATTTACTCGATCGCAAAGTCGACATTTCGACGGGTCGGGTCGTCATGTTATACTTGAGGATATGTTTATATCGATAAATATAACCTCAATTGTACGTTAGGATTGGCACAGCACTGCGCCAACCTCGCCGACATTTGTCGGCCGGATTCATACGTCAGGACTGGCGCAGCACTGGTCCAATGTCGGCAACATGCTTTGGCCCGATACTCGCTTTTAACCACTTTTAAGCCTTACACGGAAAGAAATGTTTGGTTGTGGCAACTACGTTTTCGATTTGCTGTACACAATGTCTAAAAAATTAGTTGCGTCAACCATATCGAATAGTAGCCTCAACTATTCACGATTGGATTAGTTAGGTTAACTAATCCAATCGTTGGGACTACCACTCGAATAGTTGGGACTACCATTCGAAACGTCGGTATTACCATTCGAATTGTTGGTATTACCATTTGAGTTGCTAGGGAAATAGAATACTCGATTGGTTGTGTCAACTCATTTCTTGGTTATGGCAACTAATCTTTTTTTTTCGTGTAAACCCACATCGGCCAGGCTCGACCCGAGGTTTCGAGCAAAGCGTCGGCATCCAGCGTTGTGCCAGTGTTGTGCCATATTTCCAGCGTCGGCAATTCCTACTTGGGCGATGAGTCGAACCCACTTCTCTCTTTAAAAGAAAAATAATATGAAATTTCAACAATTGAATGTTTGAATTTCTATTCGTATTGATATTCCTCTTAATTGAGAAAGAATGTACATATCGTTCCCGTGAATTTGCGGAGCGTGTAAAAATAACCGAAACAAACCAGAAAACATTGTAATATAATCCATGAATTGTGTTCACAATTACATGAAATTTTCTTCGTCCCTTTTGTACCTGCTGTTTTTCCCGCGCTTTTCTCTTCATTAATTACTTGACCCCATCGTATTTTATCGTCTTTGCTTCTTCATCGCGGCATTGTCTCGTTTTTCCCTAGTTTCGACGGTAGTAACGTTCCCATGCTAAAAGTTTTTGCTTAACTTTCTTTCTGTCGAATTCCCTGTGTTCTTCCATCTCGTCTCTCTCTCTCTCGCTCGCTCGCTCTCAATAGAAACGAGCTGGGGTTGCGGGCTGGCTCTTCGTTTGGGGACGAAGGACTAACCGCAAAATTTCTCGTCTGCCTCTAATTGGGCCGCGACGCGCGCCGAACAAAGCGTCTCTAAATCCTGTCGTTCTACGAGGTTGTTGTATGTTGTAACTTGGCGTGTGCCTCGCGTTCGCTTCGTCGGTACGTAGTAATGTGATTCTCAGCTGTACAAGTATACGATGTACACATCAACGTTGGAAGGTTCCTCGTTTTCACAACTACAAGAACCTTCATCACAGGTATTCATTACCAATTCGTTTTCTATTCACACAGGCACTATACCCGAGATTTCTCTATCAAAAACGCACGGTCTTTTTTTTATTTTTTATTTTCTTCACTGTCGAACGAGCCACTCGATATTCAAGCACAAGAGTACACCTACTGTGGTCTCGATGACGCTCAAATTTCTGTGGAATCAACAAAATCGATCAACGAGTGAGGTGGGCATAATGAATACGACACCGGAACATCGAGTGTGTACTGGAATATCTGTCAGTCGGTGAGAGCATGAAAAATTAACGTGGTAAAATGCGAATTATCCGGGGAGTGCATTTGTACATCGAATCGGTTTGCAAGTAGACAACACTCTGGATTGATTCATTTGATCTAGGGGGAAGAATAAGGGGAGATTGAATATCCACAAGTAGCCGATAGGACAATGCGCAAAAAGGTGTACTTGAGATGGCTTAATTAAATCGAAAACGATCACATCAATTTGGGATAATTCGCCTCGACGAACGGGAATTTGTGTCAAACTTTATTCCATTAAGCCAAAGCAATATTAGCCCTACCGCGCGAGGTTGTCAGGATTTGAAATTTGTTTCAGTGCAGATCAAAATAGTCATATCCTCTTTCAGGCTAAAAGCGTCAACTCGTTACTCATAATTTATCCTCTTTCTGGCGGATCAGCAACTGGAAAGTTTCAATCCGTAGTGACATGGACCATCCACTAATATGAATCAGATCTAGGGGGTAGAATAAGGGGAGATCGAATATCCACAGGTAGCCCATAGGACAATGCACAAAAAGGTGTACTTGAGATGGCTTAATTAAATCGAAAACGATCACCTCGATTTGGGATATTCCATTAAGCCAAAGCAATATTGGCCCTACCGCGCGAGGTTGTCAGGATTTGAAATTTGTTTCAGTGCAGATCAAAATAGTCATATCTCCTTTCAGGTTAAAAGCGTCAACTCGTTACTCATAATTTATCCTCTTTCTGGCGGATCAGCAACTGGTAAGTTTCAATCCATAGTGACATGGACCATCCACTAATATGAATCAGATCTAGGGGGAAGAATAAGGGGAGATCGAATATCCACAGGTAGCCGATAGGACAATACACAAAAAGGTGTACTTGAGATGGCTTAATTAAATCGAAAACGATCACATCGATTTGGGATAATTCGCCTCGACGAATGGGAATTTGTGTCAAACTTTATTCCATTAAGCCAAAGCAATATTTGCCCTACCGCGCGAAGTTGTCAGAATTTGAAATTTGTTTCAGTGCAGATCAAAATAGTTATATCCCCTTTCAGGCTAAAAGCGTCAATACGTTACTCATAATTTATCCTCTTTCTGGCGGATCAGCAACTGGAAAGTTTCAATCTGTAGTGACATGGACCATCCACTAATATGAATCAGATCTAAGGGGAAGAATAAGGGAAGATCGAATATCCACAGTTAGCCTATAGGACAATGCACAAAAAGGTGTACTTGAGATGGCTTAATTAAATCGAAAACGATCACATCGATTTGGGATAATTCGCCTCGACGAATGGGCATTTGTGTCAAACTTTATTCCATTAAGCCAAAGCAATATTTGCCCTACCGCGCGAGGTTGTCAGGATTTGAAATTTGTTTCAGTGCAGATCAAAATAGTCATATCTCCTTTCAGGTTAAAAGCGTCAACTCGTTACTCATAATTTATCCTCTTTCTGGCGGATCAGCAACTGGAAAGTTTCAATCCGTAGTGACGTGGACCATCCACTAATATGAATCAGATCTAGAGGGAAGAATAAGGGGAGATCGAATATCCACAGGTAGCTGATAGGACAATGCACAAAAAGGTGTACTTGAGATGGCTTAATTAAATCGAAAACAATCACATCGATTTGGGATAATTCGTTTCGACGAATTGGAATTTGTGTCAAGCTTTATTCCATTAAGCCAAAGCAATATTTGCCCTACCGTGCGAGGTTGTCAGGATTTGAAATTTGTTTCAGTGCAGATCAAAATAGTCATATCCCCTTTCAGGCTAAAAGCGTCAACTCGTTACTCATAATTTATCCTCTTTCTGGCGGATCAGCAACTGGAAAGTTTCAATCCGTCGTGACATGGACCATCCACTAATATGAATCATATCCGTTTCTCCGATTAACTGTACGGAGGACAAATATCTATTTTAGTTCTCCAGCAATAGAATCCGACAAAGTACCTCGCAAGACACCTCACAAGATAGAGAGAGAGATCCGAAAAACTACTCGAGTGCTGCCTTCAAGTAGAAATATTCGGAGGCTGCATGCAAGCGGCTCTATATCTGTCGGAAAGTGGTAGCGACGTCTCCAGCTCCGAACCTCCCGGCCGTCACGATTCTCCCGTACCTATATACTACTATAGATAGTGCTATAGGATGAGGTATACCTATAACTCACAACGGGTCTGGCCCCGGTACAGAAATTCGCATGAAGCATTACCAGAAGAAGATGTTCAGAGATTGTGCCCTCGAGCAAGACGTATTCGGGTCACCCACGCCTTCCTTCCCTTCTCTCCCGCTCCATCGCTCCCGGTCTCCTTCTCCACCTCCTATTTCTCCCTTTTACCAACCCCCTTTTCACCCTCAAACCCACCGCAGGGTCCTCCACCTGACGGCGCAGGGAACGAGCGTGTAGGACGAGGCGCCGCTTTCCTCTATCCTATGTTCCTCTCGACCGAACCGTCATCCGCACGTATCGTTTCTGCACCCCGCTCATCCCCTTTCGTCTTCTTCCGCTTTACCGTTCTACCGTTTCACCTCCCCTTGTCCCATGGCCTGTCTCTTGCTTCTCAGCCATACTTGTCCTAAAGATACGAAACCACGTAAGTGTGTAACATCGCCTTTCCACGGGCACTCCCCTTCCGTAGCTTTCGCCTCGTACCGCGGTAACCCTATGGGGATATCCGGTGTGTGACAGGCAGGACCTATGCTATTGTAGTCGTAGGCTGCAACGTCGTATCCATGTTAACAAGATATATTACTCCATGGTTTAAGACTCCGTACATAAAACGTCAGTTACTGTTATTGTTGGGCGTATAATATTATTTTCCGTAAGAGTGGTTAGCGATATATGTTGAAGATTCATTGAAAATCTTGAAAATTATGGTGTACTTCAATTTTACGCTTCATCTCAGCGCACATATGAGCAAAGTGATTGAAAGTCTGTTGTCGCATCGACACGCAAGGGGTGTGTAAGATATGGCTTTACATTATGAGTCAATCCATCTTTATTGTATTTTTTTATGGAAGGTTTAACTGGAAAATAACCAGATTACCAATTGCGGATGAGAGTCAACAATAAATATCGCTCATATTATAGATTGTTTGCATTATACCTACACAGCAAAAGTGTTCCAAGCGATATGACGAACGATCCATCATTCCGGAGTTATTGCAGGCTTCTCTTCGTACACCACAAAAATACACAACTGTTTTTTTTGTATTTGTCTGTTGTTCTATGGTCACTTCACCAATTAATTATACGGGTCTGCCACTGCGATAATCAATCAGTATGGATATTTTTAGTACAAAAAAATTTCTGTGACTTCAGGGTGTCATATGATTGGTCTTGTTGCTGTAGATTTTAATACAGGGTTGTTAGGTACCTATTTGCAGAATGTTGGTCACGATATGCAGATGACGACAAGTTATATAAGATAAATATATTATACATAGACTATGCAGGATAAATTCCCTGATGCTGCAAGACCCGGACCAATATTATGTCGATACGTTTGTTTACCTGTAGTGTCTTCATGTTATTTTTCAATTTATTTTGCATTTCAGTGTTCTAAGTATTTATGAACATGATATTGTGGGGTTGTATGAATATGCAAAAGGTTTTAACTTTCTAATTTAATATCTTGAAAACTATAAAATTAATTTCATCCACATTGGAAATGTGAATAATCACTTTTTCTTTTTAGGTTAAACTTTAAGAGATCCGTGTCTCTTATTATTATTTCAACATTTTATACATTTTTCTATTACTCTGCTTCAAGGGCCTTGAAAAAATTACTTCAATTAAAATGTGTGAAATGTAATTGCGACGAGAATGAGATGCAGCAGAGGCCAATCCTTCGAGCAGTGTTTTCTAGATCACGCGCAGAGTGTAAAATTCCAACCGGTTTGTCCAGTTAAAAAAAAACCCTTCACTACCATCCTAAAAGAATAAAATTATTCCAGATTTTTTCATAGATTAGTTATGTAAAAAAAGTGGAACTTATAATAACATTTTTTATTTCTCTAACTCGACCCCCTTGAGCATAAGATGATAGTCTTCAGAACTTAATAATTTTTGGCTATATTAAAGTTTTATCACGTAGAATCGTGTATTAAAAATCCCAGGCCCTATCACCGGCTATTTAATTATTATTTATCACCTTAAAAAGTGCAATATTGGAAGGGAAATATATTGGAAAAGCTCGCATCCACGTTTCAACTGCAGATTTCATGAGTCAAATATCTCGATATTGAAAAGATAAAATATGCATTGGACACAGCGGATTTCGGAGATTAATTATGGCGCTTAAAAAATTAACATGCCGAAGTATTCCGCAAGAAAATATTATTTAAAGGTGCAACAAAAAGTCCAATATCATATGAGAATCATGGCAGGACCTGCGGCGTTATATCTGGCAACGCTGCACATCGTCAGCTGCACTTATAATATTCGTCAGCGATTCGCGCAAAATTCAAAAGTGTTTGTTTGAGTTTATTGTCGGCCTAATTTTCATGTTACTAATTTACGTTAATAATGCAATTAGTATATCTAATTTGATACCAATAGTACACCGACCAGCGCGTTTTCACGTTTCTGTCATATTTGACGAAACGATTCTGTATTATTAATTTGACAGACGCAGCTATTGTTTTGAGGTTCTTTAGGTTCTTTCAATCACGCAGTATACACTGAGAGAAAAGATTTCATTGACGCCTAAGAAATGGGTGAATTAATTTTTTTTCATTGCTTTTAAAGAAATATTTCTTTGATTTCAATGAAATAGTGCATTTGAATTTTAAAGAGAACATTTCATTGCCTGTAAATAAAGATTTACTTAGTGAGCATATAATGAAGAAACAGTTTCATTGTTTTAAAGAGACGTTTTCATTGGTTTAAAGAAACGTTTTTATTGATCTCTCTCTCACACCTAACCTCACTTTTTTGTTTTCCAGTTCTCTCGAACGAACGGCTTCGAGTTTCGAGGAGCCAGAAGCTTAGCCTATTTGTGCCGTACTTACTTACATACGCACAAATTTTGAGCTTTATCTGCCGCGTACTTCAGGAAAAAATAGGTTTCGAAATTGTGAGCTGGTAAGAAGAAGATTTCATTGAATCAGAGACAATATCTTTGAAATCAATGAAAAAGGTTCATTGGTTTAAGGAAATGTTTCTTCAAATCAATGTCTCTACTTTTCATTGAGTTTGAGATCATTCAAAGAAAAGATAGTATTGAAATTTAAGTATTTCATTTCATTGGCAAAGATTTCCGTGAATCAATGAAACTTTTTCTCTCGGTGTACTACAACTGCATCGTCAGATCGCTCGCGAACGTTCAGAGCCGTAAGATGTGGAGAATTGATAAATTATTTTAAAAAAATGAAATACTGTATATTTTATGCATCACACGCAAAAAAAGGCTTGGTTGGAACAATCAAGTGCCTTGGTTATATATGCGCCAGACAATTAATTGGTTGGACCAAAAAATTTCTTGGTTGGTCTAACCAAGTCACTTGGTTAGCTTACCAAGTGACTTGGTTAGTCCAACCAAGAAATTGGTAGCCTAACAAATAACTTGATTGGTCTAACCAATTAATTGTCTGGCGCATATATAACCAAGGCACTTGGTTGTTCCAACCAAGTCATTTTTTCCGTGCACGAAGTTTAATCGGACTTTTGAAAAAGTTTTTAAAATCATTTCACGACGGTACAGCCCTCATGCTGTCTATGCCTTTTTCCCTAATGTTCACAAATGTTAAGGTAGTTCTGTCGGTACTCCGGATTCATAAATCTCAGAGTCTATATGACATTAAAAAATAATCATACGCATCGCTTTGACTGCCTCAATAATAATATAAAAAATAATCGAGAATCCTTCGAAATTGTCGTAATCAAATTAAAACGATTATTTGTAAATAGTTCATATGTTTAGTGCGGATTTGACTTCATTTTTACGATAATTAGGTTAGGAAACGTCATTTGGCCCGGTATCGTGCACTTTGACCTTGGTTCAATTAAACATTATTCCGGAGACTTCACCTTTTTCCACGATGCATCAAGTCCTAAATGATTTGCGAATCCGTAGTACTTTTTCTTTTTTCTCTATCTTTGATCTAAGTATGTTAATTTTCGATTTAAAGATCAATTTTTTCAGCCCTCCCGTGTGCACCGTGCAAAAAGATCGATTTTCAAGTTTTAATTGTTCATTCAAATGCTCGGTAAAAGCCTTCAAGATTTTGTGCAAGTAAAATTGAATAGCTAAATTACAACATGTCAAAAATTCATGCATATGAGTTTGGATTGCCTTCGCGACAGAACTACCTTAAATCACACGCGCTGGGCCTCGACGCTCCACATATGCCTTTAGTACAGACGAATTTATGATGGTGAAGGTTAACACCCGGAGTTGACTTCCAGGGGGTAAAGTTGTTTTCATTAGATGTTATATTTTACAGTATTATTTAACTCATTTAGTATTACCTAACTTGTTTAGCAGTATGTTACATTGGCCAAGGGTTATGCAATTACTTTGGCCATCACCTTGTCGTGGTACACGGCAAACTTGTACATGCTAGGCAATTCTGAACTCCACGATGGGGTTTCTCGTCTGGGCCCTTAATGCCCCGTTGGTAGTGGCGTGATGTCAGGAAATTAGCCGGCGGCTCATTCTACCACGTCCACATTTTTCGCGAACGCGTGTGTACCCAACCATGTACCCTGTCTGTCTGTCCGTCCGTCCGTCCGTCCGTCACATCCTCGCTGGCTTCCGTCGACGTCGTCCTTGTCGAGACGCCTCGGGCCACGTAATCGACGGAGTTCTTCGAATCACGGGAATCAACGTTCGTCCGAGATTCTGGAACGGTCTTTTGGGATAGGCAGAACAAGTTTGCGAGTGGCGGTGAGTAAAGGGGGACGAAGAGTGAGTGGAAATGATGGAGCAAGAGACAGCAGCAGAGCCTTCTCGCCCACGTCGCCCGAGGGCAGCTAACATCGGGCGCCAGCCAGAAATTACCGCGAGAACGAAGCGATAGAAGAACGAAAAGCACGGCCTCAACCAGCGCATTTAATACCGTGCTTCACTGCTATCGAGAGCGTATCTCGTTTGACTCAAGCCGCGATATCCGTCTGCTTTTTATTTCTACCTTAACCGCGAAATTTCTTTTATTAATTCGAGCTAAGTACTGCTGTTGATTACGAAAACGAGTAATAAAGATTTACCTTAAGAAGCGGAAGCAGTGAAATTCGCATAATTACATAAAAAATCTGTACTAATTAGTAAGTAGGTATTCAACGTTTTCGTTTCCTTCTGTTTCACGAGCCATTTTTACTCGAGAGAAATAAACGGCACTTGCTTCAATGCCTCAACAAGAACGTTTTTCTAGATTTTTTGTTTATGTTAGCTTGCCGAGTTAGCTAGAAAATACAAAATTTCAGGGAGATATATATGTCTTTCCAGTCGACTTATAAATATGATTAAAATATTGCAGTTGAGGATTTGAAACAGAAACAATAGCATTAAACCGAATCAACACGGAACACAAAATTATTAATTATTTTTCTTTCTGTTTTTTTTTTTTTTTTTTTTTCTTTTTCTTATTTTATTTTATTTTATTTTTTTATTATTTCATTTCTTTAGACTTAAGTAAGCAAGGATTGCAGTCGCGAACAAGCCCAGAATCGGGCTTATGCGACTCGCATAAGGCGAATGAGAAAAGTACAAAGTATTCGATAAAACTGTAAGCATATTAGACTAAGTAAGAAACAAAAACGCTATGTACATATGCCATGTAAAGCACTCATTCCCTGTGCATCCTCCAATAAATATCCAATATCAAAATATCAAAATTTAGATAAAGATTTTTTTTTCGGTCGAATAAAACGATTAAAAGATTGTGGTCCCTTTTATGACGATTTTTTTTTACATATTTTTATAAAAATTAGGCTTTTGTAAGTCATCCATGGTTACATAACGTGGTCGTAATATTTAATATAATTCCACGTATTCTAATAAAACAAAGGTATCTCAAAATGGTCAAACTAATTTACCTGTAAATTCCTATTAAAACTCACGAATCTGCGACATCACAGAAAATCTCGGGTAAGACGAGGTTAAAAAAGACCTAACTCATAACCGTTAATCAATTAGTTTTTAACTAGAGGAGGATAGAACGAAAGGGACGATTGTAAATCTCTATTATCTGCTGATTAAATGATACGACTTAGATGAACTTGGTCTCATTTAAAACCTCAAAAATAGTGCTATAAAATTGGGGAAAGAATTTTTTGTTCATCTTTTTTTATCGACTAGTAACTAAATAATCATATTTTTAGAGGTATTATATCAAGTTACCACGAATTTTAACGATTGTTATTTCATTTGTATATAATTTGTATTTAAATTTTCATTGTATTTAAATTTGGATATAATTTAAATGCCGTATAATGGTCAGGTGTTAGCCATAAGAATAATGAAACTAGTCAAGTTTCTGTTGTTCGATAAACAAAAACGATAAACAACATTTCATTTTTCTAATAAAGAATTTGACAATAAGCTTACTGTCAATCTTATTAATTAAATAATAAAAATTAATAAATAAAACTAAGCTTATTGTCGAATTCGACAATAAGCTTCATGCCAAATTTCGTGTCAGTGGCGACATTTTTAGAAGGCTTCATAACAATCCAAATTTGAAAAGTCCCAGGCATACAAGAGAAGCGGTTGGTCAAAACAATTGTATAACCAACAGAAAATTGCTCAATTCCTGCCGTTAATTGTCACATTTGTGTCAAATTTACTAGTTCACTAAAGAAAATGTACAAGTAATTTAAAGCCATTTTTCTGGCTAACTCATCACCCTTAATATGTCCGATAAATTTTGCTTCGGGCAAAATAAAAATCACAATGGTACTCATTATTTTTCGTCCTATCAACATTTTTCGATAGAAAACTTAAAATTTAATAAAAATAATTCATCTCCTGTTTGAATGAGAAGCAGATAAAGATTCATAGGCTAATAAAGCATGGGTAATCGATTATCGAAATCGGCGATACAATGCCGATGATATATATCTGCAGAACGAGCACAGGATCTAATCTATTGATACGAAGACGAAGAGGACGACGAGAAATAACTTGGAGAGACGAACGGCAAAGCCCAGCAGCGAAGGCACCACCACCACCACCAGCGGACGACCCAATTCGACGCGCTTCCTTCGCTCGGCGTGCGGCCCAACCACGCTTGCCATATATCATTCCAATGTCTCCTTTATAAGCGCTTGACCGACTCTGGAGCAGCATAGGGCACTGGTGGAGCAGAGCACAAGAGTGCAAAGGAGAGAGTAGTGAAGAGAGGGGTAGAACAGAGAGAAGAACGAGGAGTTTGGGCAGAGTCTGGTCGTCGCATAAGCGAATACTTTTTCCATCCTCGGTTCTCTTCTATGCTGATATACTCGCAGCCCTTTTCTCTTCCTTCTTTTCTCTCCTTCTCTCATCCTCTTCGCGACGCTTTCTAGCGTTTCGCTCAGCTCGTAGCTTCTTTCGACGCTGCAGAGAGTCCCTCGCAAAGACCGAACGCGCCACTCTTCATCCCTTCTGCGTTGCATATAAGCGGCACGCTCAGCGCACACATATGAACACATATGCAAAAAAGCTTCAGGTTCACTTAGGCCCGTTGAAATAATAATATTTATTCACTAATACTATCCCTTGCACTCACGATAACGGTGATTATAACGACCATAATTACGGGAATAATTACAGCCGTTTTTGTACACCTTAATAACGGTGCGATTTTGGTCATCCTCTTCTAATAATAACAGAAAAATCATAGTCACCGTCATTTTTATTGTTATTATGATCGCTCTCCTGAGTATTGGGGATTTCATATATTAAGAAATATATATATTTTGCTTCCCCGTAGAGGAAGCGTTGTTTTCAAGAAAAAATTTTGTCGAGATTTTTATGTCAGGACACTTAGAATTGTCCAAAACGTCCAGAAAAGTGATCTAGAAAAAAATGTCCGTGTGTATGTGTGACGTCCTTACCCCCGGCGAGATTTTGGCGAGCGCATTTGGCCACCTAGTGGCCAAATGCGCTCGCGTTTCGCGCCATCGAAGTCCTTTCCCATGGAGCCTAGAGGTAAGGAGTACGAACTCGTATGGAAATCGCGGTTGAGAATCGTTCGCCAAACCGTGGAAAATTCTTTTGGCGGGAACTGAAGTGAAGTGAGCGACAAATTGGCGGGAACCGAAGTGAAGTAAGCGACAAGTTGGCGGAGACCGAAGTGAAGTGGTCATGTTGGTGAACGCAGCCCTGCGGTTTTTGACGACGACGCGTTGTTCCCGCTCAATAACGCCCATTTTGCGAGTAACCTGTATCAGAGATTGTTGTAATTGCGTCGTGCGTCAATTTTTGTTAATTTTCCGCCATTCATATCATCGCCAATATGGCGTCACTTTGGGGTGCGTTCGCTTCATTTTTATCGGGGGCTAACTTCATCTCGGTTCCCGTTGATATTCAGTGGTGCTCAGTCCACTAAAATTTTACACAGTTTCGCGAACGTTTTTTCAGCCTGAGTTCGTACTCCTTACCTCTAGGCTACATGTCCTTTCCTATCCCGACCAAAGTGACCACACCTTTTACACGAGGTAATCCCTAATGGGACCTCGTGTAAATTTTACCTACACTGTTAAAAGAATCTGTTGTAAATTTACAACACATGTGTATGAAGTTTATTTTACCAAAACCGTTTATGAAATTCCAACTGCGACGTTGAATTTTACAATACAGATGTATTGTAAAATTGCAATACATTGTATAAAATTCCAACTGTGACGTTGAATTTTCCAACACAGATGAGTTGTAAAATTACAATACAGTAACGGTAAATTTTATATACCAGTGTTGTAAAATTCAACGTCGCAGTCGAAATTTCATACACGCTTTCAGTATTTTCAGATTTTTTAACAGTGTGATTAACATATTTCCTCATATAGGTAGCTTTGCAAAAAGCGAAAAATAATGAGGAAGCAATGTGCAAGGTTCTACTTTGCGTCCTTGTTTATGTATAACGTCTAGACAAATAGTGCAAAGGCTGGAGTGGATGAATTGACTGAATATATAGTGCAAAGTCTGGAGCAGATGGAGCGAATGGGTAATGTTTGCAAACAGAGTGGAGGAACTGCAGTATCGAGTCACTCTAGTTATGTGATTAATTAGATGAATGAAGTAACTTGATTACTGACTGAGGACAGGATAGACTCTTTACCCTAGCAATCACGATAAATTTCAATTTTCTAAACACAACTGTCAAAATGACAATTAAAATAACGCCCAATAGAAGTTGTTTTTCGCACAGAAAAAACTTTCGGTAATCGTCAAAAGGGCCTTCGAATAACCAAAACCAAAAATCTAATAGTTACTTTTCACGGAAAGAAATGTTTGGTTGTGGCAACGACGTTTTTGACTTGCTGTACACGATGTCTAAAAAAATTAGTTACCTCAACCATATCGAATAGTAACCTCAATTATTCACGATTAGTTCTCGCGAGATTAGTTAGGTTAACTAATCCAATCGTTGGGACTACCACTCGAATAGTTGGGACTACCATTCGAATCGTCGGTATTATCATTCGAATCGTCGGTATTACCATTCGAATCGTTGGTGTTACCATTTGAGTTGTAAGATAAATAGAATAATCGATTGGTCGTGTCAATTCATTTCTTCGTTATGGCAACTAATCTTTTTTTTCCGTGTTTCGTCACTGGAAGCAATAACGTACCGTCATAACAACCTTTTGGAGGTAAACTTGTTTTGACAGTAAGTTATTGGTTCCAGCGACGAAAAACTATCAGATTCTTATGGTGCGGTTATTTATTCCCATAACAAAAATTATTAAAAAATATAATACAAACATGTGCTAAAAATAGAATAACATCACCATAACTTTTACAATCACTTCTGCCGTTCAATAATTAATTTTGTTTCACAAAGGTGCACAGAATCCACACCAGAATATGTAAATATTGAATTAACAAAATCGCGTCGTTATGTAAATAAGGTTCCACCATAGGTTTTCTGATTACAGCTATAAATTCGTGGATGTTTGGTAAATCT
Source organism: Ephialtes manifestator (assembly GCA_963970395.1). Taxonomy (NCBI): domain Eukaryota; kingdom Metazoa; phylum Arthropoda; class Insecta; order Hymenoptera; family Ichneumonidae; genus Ephialtes; species Ephialtes manifestator. The sequence goes on from OZ019980.1 coordinate 21,152,201, forward strand.
CTGCTCTTGTATCATACATGACTGTCCCCCTCTCTCTTCCGTACGTGAAAAGCTAATCGAGCATGTAAATTCAATGCTGCGCACACGCTGCCACCGATCTTTCCCTCTCCATTTTTCCGTAGAAAGTCTTTGTGTGTGAGTGTGTATAATACACTTGATAGCGCCCACGTACTCTGCCCGCTTATACCTTTGTATACATGGACGAAAACGCGGACCATATATACTATTGCGTGCTAAACTATATGTATCCAAGCGCGTACACCTGTAAGCAGCATATTTTCCGAGCCACCACTGCTCCGACGGTTCTGGTTCTGACGCCGTTAGTGCTGGGATATGGTGCTGCAGCCATATAACAGCGACGGCTTGCAGGGCTTGACGTTGGAGGGAGCTCAAATTTCGCATTCAGCGTGGCACTCGGCCCGCTGCATCGAATTACCCGGCCTATGCGCTCGCGTACTACCCCTTTCCCCCTCCCCTCCGCTTTTCCACCCCCAAACTCTCTTCTACACGATGCTGTCACTCGCCCCATACGAATTTCACGGACACTGGAAAAGTCTCTGGTCTGTAACTTGGTGTACGTCGCTATACATTGAAATCCAAGGTGATATATGTATATATGGGGTTAGACTAAACTATACTACCTTCACACATGTTCACATACGTAATACTCTGATACATCCGACCTCTCGAGGTACAACGCGCTCGCGCGTTACTTGTGTAACGATGAAAAGATGAAACTACCACCGCTCGTTGTAGATATGGGGTATTCCACGGGTAGTGGGACAAATTTTGGCAGAGGGTCCTCAAATTCGACGCCCATCCAGAATCTCGTTTCGTAGGATCATCCTAAGAGTCTGGAAAAGACTGGAAGTTTTATGCATAAACTCGTAATCGAAATTTTGATATACTGTTGTGGTATAAAGTTCATGTACTTTTCCAGTAAAATTAAAGCAAATTATTAAAATTCAAGTACTTCCACTGCAAAATTTAAGTAAATTATTGAATGCGCTGCACCATATATTAATTTTATATTACACTTGTATATTAAATTTAATATACTAGTTTATTCATAAAAACTTCCAGTAAAAATACATTAAATTTCAAGTGAATTTTTTTTATAGTGTAGATCTCTCTTCAGTCACGATTAAGAATTCGATGTAAAAACGATTTTCGAGTCGTAAACCGCTTATATCTGAGGTGTAAATAGAGTAAAAGAAAAATGTCACTAGTGCACTGAGAGAAAATTATGGTATTAGTAACTATAAAGTGACAACTATTCATTTATGGTTGGTACACCAATTTTTTTATAGTCGACACAACTATCAAATAGTTACTATAACTAGCAAACAGTAATCAAAACTGTTTTCGTAGTTATCGTAACTATAAAAATAGTTGCATGTAATAAAAATGAATAGTTGTCACTTTATAGTTGACTGTACTATTACGATTTCTCTGAGTGTGCTTTTTAATCGGAAGGAATATAATAACGCTTAAGACAACATTGCATAAAGGTCAGATTCACAAACTTAAGAATTACTAAGAGGGGTCTCTAAGTGTAATATACTGATTCAGAGAATTCGTAAAAACCGAAAGTGGGGAGATAAAGAAAATCAATGAACGGTGAGGCAGCATTACCATCCCGAAAGATTCGCGTTAACGGCTCGTTGTAACCATAATTGGTGCGATGATAATGTGTATAAAAAATGGCATGGTTACGGACATTACGCATCGGGGCAGAGACGGTGACGGAACTGAGGAGCTCAGGGCAAATAACCGCCCCTTGAATTATCCTATAGAATAAAACTAACTCAGCCTTCAGTCTACGCACTGTTAGTGTGCACATTTGCAGGTCCACTCTCATATAGTCACTGAGCGCTCTATCCGTTACCCTAAACTTATACAATAAGAAACGTACAAATTTTCGCTGAACACACTCGATAGCATTGAGGTGTACCATATAAGAGGGAGCCCACACGACAGACGCATACTCCAAAATAGGGCGAACTAATGCACAATACAATACTTTATGTGCCCTCATACTTCGGAAACCTATCGTATTACGCCTAAAGAACCCTAAAGCACGTATCGCCCGTCCGCAGATGTATGAAACATGGTGACCAAACGAAAGCGAGGAGGTCAAGTATACACCAAGATCCTTAATTAAAGTATGACGAACAAGCACTGCCTCACCCAAACTGTAAGCATGCACATACGGACAAGTGATGCGAAAGAAGGAAACAACTAGGCACTTTGGGACGCTGAGAACTAAGCGACCAGCCGTGCACCAGCTAACCAGTCTATCGAGATCACTCTGTAATAAAAAAGCATCGTCCGGACTGTGAATAGTCTTAAAAACCTTCAGATAATCCGCATACAGAAGGAATCGCGAGTGCTTGAAGCAATGCCTGATGTCATTTATAAAAATAATGAAGAGCAACGGACCCAGATGGGACCCCTGCGGGACTTCGGAATGGACCAGAAATGGCTCAGACTGAGAACTTCTAACTTTAACAATACGTCTCCGACCAATAAGAAATGAGGGGATCGACTGCAACAACGCTCCTTGAACATCCAAAGATTGTAGCTTAGCGAGAAGTGTAGGATGGTGAACAGTGTCGAAGGCTTTAGAAAAGTCGGTGTAAACACTGTCAACCTGTTTAATGCGCTCAAACTGCAAAGTAAGGTAGCTAGTGTACAGTAGGAGATTCGTTACAGTGGATCGCCCCTTACAGAACCCATGCTGTTCCCCGATGATAACGGATCCAGATGCTGCTGCCAACACCTCCGAAACCGATCTAAAATTTTTGGGCAATACGTCGTTTCTACAGAACCCGATTCTACACATCACCGACTCAACACCATCGACTCTACACAATGGCAATTTGACACATGCCTCGATTCAACACAACAGCAACTGTACACATCACCAACGCGACACATCACCAATTCGACACATGCCTCAATTCGACACAACCCCAATTCTACACAGCCCCGATTTTACACAGTCACAACTGTCACGAGCCATATGCACAACAGCAAAACTCTACACAGCCCCGATTCTACACCGTTACCAACTCACATCCAATCAACGTATGTCGTTCAAGCATTCCACCTTATCGACGCGCTATGATTGGATGTGAGTTGGTGACGGTGTAGAATCGGTGATGTGTTGAATCGGGACTTTGGTGAATTTAGCTCGTGAGAGTTGTGACTGTGTAGAATCGGGGCTGTGTAGAGTATTGCTGTTGTGCATTTGGCTTGTGATAGTTGTGACTGTGTAGAATTGAGGCATGTGTTGAGTTGGTGATGTGTATAGTTGCTGTTGTGTTGAATCGAGGCATGTGTCGAATTGCCATTGTGTAGAGTCGGTGGTGTTGAATCGGTGATGTGTAGAATCGGTTTCTGTAGAAACGACGTATTGCCAATTTTTGGAAAACATGACTCAATAGCAATCGGCCAATAATTTCTAATATCTTCCAAGTCCCCTTTCTTGTGAATCGGCATTACGAAGTTATCTTTCCAGCGCTCAGGAAATACACCAGATGACCATGACATATTATAAATAGTGGTCAGGAGACCTGCAAGAACTCGAGCGCGTTCCTTGACTAGAACTGGAGGAATACCATCCGGGTCCTTACTTTTACTCGCATCAATACCGAGAAGTTTTTTACGCACATCCCCTTCAACTAGGAACAACGAGGGCAAGTTAATAAGACTTTATTTTATGCATTGAGGACATGGGCGAGGTAAGATGGAGCAGGTAATGTATTGGCACAAAGTAAAATATTTTATATTAAGTAATATATTGCAGTATAATAAAGTGTGAACATTTTATATATACTACATACACCGGTACAGAAAGTTGAGATGAATGTCCCCATTAGTAATCGCTAAATATAGATATAATTTCTGCACGGTCGTTTTCTTCACTACACGACCAACAGCCAATGGAATGCCTGGTTATTAATAGGTTTTTATCCACGCTTTTGGTATTACATCTTTGATTTTGAACAAGTTATGACACCTTTGATTTTACACGCTTATAATGTACCGTTTTCTTTTTTAGCGGTTCGGGACGAGTGAAGAACGATATTCAGATCGATTCTGCAAGTCCACCAGCGCCAATCCGAATTTACCAATCGTAATAGGAAGATTGAAAAAGTCACTCGTCGTTTCGACGAATTCGCAAGTCATGACACTGGACACCAAAACCACACTTTTTTCAGACTCCTCCGTGACTCACTGAGGTTTGAAAGGCAGCACCGAACATTGAGTCTTTTAAGATCATACCTTAAATCAACCAAAACCAATCCTCATAACGAACAAAATAGGTTGGCCATCTTAAAATTGTCACCCTGTATATTCAGTTAGTTCATTTACTCCAGTCTTTGCAATATATATTCAGTAACTTCGTCCATTATAGTTTGCATCACATATCCAGTTAGTCCGTTACTTACATAACTCGAGTGTTGGTAAAGTTGCAAAATCCGTCAGCTCCATTAACAGTTACTTAACCCATCCCTTCATCCACGTTAATTTTCGCGTGACTCGACAGTTGATATGTCCCTCCGCTCTATTCAATCCTCTCCATCCAGAGGCTTTGCTCCACGCGTGGCTGGAGTGGCCCCACAGTTGACGAGTCTCTCTACTATATTTACAGACATTCATCTTGTCATATCATCGATTCCGTGAGGATTTATGTGACAAGAGTGACGCGATTGTTGCAGTCCCGAACTGACTCATCCAAAATGGTTCATTGGTGTAAGATCTAAATATTTTAAAAAACTTACTAACAGAGTAAACATTTTTTTTGAAAATTAATATACCGTATATGAAGCTTAGATGAATATACCATATATTAATTTTCAGTTGCATTCGTCATTGAGAAATGCAATATCTCTCTATATTATAAAAATATCTCGCCGTCGCCGCCGCCGCCGTGTCAAGAATCGAGGGACTTAGAAAAATTCGGGCTCGGGGCTTGGCGGAAGGTGGTGGGGCAAAGACCCGCGGCTAGCCCCACCCCCTTCCGCCAAGCCCCAAGCCCGTATTTTTCTAAGTCCTTTTCCAAAAACATAGGTCCCTCAAGGGTGGGTGGCACCTTTGGGGGGGGGGGGGCATCCTTGCGGGGGGAACCCTTGCGGGGAGCACCCTTGCGGGGGCACCCTTGCGGGGGGCACCCTTGCGGGGGGGCACCCTTGCGGAGGGCACCCTTGCGGGGGGCACCCTTGCGGAAGGTGGTGGGGCAAAGACCCGCGACTAGCCTCACCCCCTTCCGCCAAGCCCCAAGCCCGTATTTTTCTAAGTCCATTTCCAAAAACATAGGTCCCTCAAGGGTGGCTGGCACCTTTGGAGGGGGGGGGGGCATCCTTGCGGGGGGAACCCTTGCGGGGAGCACCCTTGCGGGGGCACCCTTGCGGGGGGCACCCTTGCGGGGGGGCACCCTTGCGGGGGGCACCCTTGCGGGGGGCACCCTTACGGGGGGCACCCTTGCGGGGCGCACCCTTGCGGGGGGCACCCTTGAGTGGGAGCAATAAAATCCTAGTATTGATATATTAGAATGAAGATTGCAACACTCACGTACTGTAATTTTCATATACCAATATCGGAGAATTCTTATACTATTCTTAAATTTACAATAAAAGTATATTATATTATCTCATATCGTTTGGTATATTAAATTCACTTGTATTTTTAACAGTGTTCAAACATTTAACTAGTTAGTCCGTCCACTATAGAATGTCGGTGACTGGAGAGATTCGACAGTCGTCACGTCTCCAGCTAATTGCAGCTATTTATCCAGTCAGTTCATCCACTCCAGTTCCTGCGTGACTGGAGTAGGTGGAAGAACTCAAGATTTATCGAGAACGGTAATTTTATGAAGATTCATTTATCTAGTCACTCCAGCCACGTAACCTTGTGGGTGATTAGAGTGACTCCATTAGCGGCCTTCTATTGTACAAACAGTCACAGCAATAATTTCAACGCGCAAAAATTTATTTACTGTTTTCTTCCGAAAGTTGCAATTTATAGAATAGTTTTTTACGATGTTGAAAAAATGCAGACATAGCAAAACTGTTCTGTATGTATCTATTTTTATTAGAAAACTAACGTTTACATAGAATTTTAAGACGCTGAGATTGTTGTAGCTACATTTTAAGAACTTCGAAATAATGCAGATTTAGTATAAGGGTATCCTTACGTAATTGAGTTTCTCTTTAATTATATTGAAAATCTACTATTTTCTACGCCAAATATTTTGCATTGTTTATTTGTTGAACACAAAGAAGATTCTAAATGAGCTGTCAAATATTCGCATGTTTGGGCCTATTGAAGACTAAATGTGCCATAATTCGATGTCTGTAAGATGTGGTACAAAATATACATACTGAGTGTTTTTGCATAGCTACATTTTTTCGAACCGTTTGTTTTATTTTAAAAAACGTCAACCTTCGAGGTGGAGTAGTAAAATTTCGTTGACAGCTCGCTTCTTTCTCGTGAGATTCTCTTTCGAATGAAAGTACTTGAATCTTGATGAGCAATCCGATAAAAAAACATGACACTTTTTATAACCAGTCTAATAAATACACTACTACGACTATCACTTGTCTACTACACTGTTAAAAATGCAAGTGAATTTAATATACAAAACGATATGAGATTTACGAAACGAGTATATGAAAATTACAGTGTAATCTTCATTTTAATATAGAAATATTGTATTTCTCAATGACTTATGCAACTGAAAATTAATATACGGTATATGCGTCCGAGCTTCATATACGTTATATTAAGGAGATGCTGGAGCAGATTTTATTACCGCCTTTGGCCGGTAAAAACAGGCTTTTTCGTAGTTTTGATTATTCTTCGTTAATACGCTACACACATTCTTCAAATTGTACACGATTGGAATATCAACATAAACAAGTGGACGTACATTCGGATGTTTGGTGAAAACGTACAATAAATGAAGAAAATCGTATATTACTAAAGCTCCCGAAATCAAAATGGCCGCCAGGGTTTGACAGCATCGCCTGTTTGATAAGATATAAAAGATTCTGGAACTCACACACGTTAAATCGAAATGTACGTCCATTCTTTAGCGTTCTCTGAATATTCTACGAGCGTCGAAAAGTCAATTACACAAAAGGAATCCACGCAAAATCCAGACTACGTTCACGTAGTCTCTTCGCGATCAGAGTGTGTCAAGAAGAGCGTGAATGAAGTTTCCCGATTAGAACACAAGTGGCGCCGATGTAGTCTGTTTTCTTTTGGCAAAAGCTCCGAGACTTTGCAACGCGACCGTAGTATACACTATACATGGATTTGGCTTGTGTATTTGACATTCTGATGGTTTTCGAATATTCAGAAATTATCACAGAATTGACGTCCGGTCTGATTTTACACATCTAATTTCCAGAAACAATTAAATCTTACGGTAAAGGTCAGCTGACATATCGTGTGCGGCCATATTGTTTTTCGGGAGATTCAGTATCTTTTGCCAAAATTAAACAGACTACGTCAGCTCCACCTGTGTCCTTATCGAAAAACTTACCGACCAAAATCGGCAAAAAAATCTACTCCGGCATCCCCTTAATTAATAAAAAAAATTTTACAGTATATTTGGCAGGATTTTTTTTGCAAATACTTTTTCCTGTCAATAACCGTAGTAAACAAAAAAAAAGTACCTGCTAAAAATCTAATGTTCTTCAGCGTTCTTGCAGCAATTGTACGAGCGGTGACTACAGGCCGCTATTATACATCTCTCACAGAGAGTACTTTATTTCCTCCAGCATATACTCTCATTGGTTATGCACAATATTGTATACGCAGTACTATTTTACATATATGCATTTATACATAGTGTAGTACACATAGGTATAGTCTACATATAGATGGAATTTCTGTGTTGGCAGGCCTGCATTTTGACGCGGTGTTGAGAAAAGTCGCGTGTCCCGGATGCCAATAAACATATTTGCACGTAGAGCAAGTAGCGAGACGGCTTCATGCCTTCATCGTCATCCTCCGAGCTATTCGACTTTTCACGAACATTCAGCGTGACACTGGGGCACCTAATACGTGCACTTGGCAAAGCAATGTGTATCCTATGCAGAATATAAGTCTAGATGTAGTACGCAACTTTAGCCGAGTGGTGCGCTTCGTCCTGTTGAAGAAGTGGATGCAGTAGAAATGGACTTTGAGATGCAGACACATCGCTCTGTCTCATCCTCTTGGGTGTGCTATTCGATATACCCTCGTTTAGATACTACGTGTCTCCTGTACTTTACTATCAAAAGCACTCCTCTCTGTAGCAGCAGACGATCGTCTGCTACGGGACACGCAGTTGAAATGTAAATTCCTTTGCCTTCTGAATTAATTCGTTGTCTTAAGACGACACGGTAATCTCATCCAAAAGTCTCGTCTCACAGTCAATTTGACAAAGTTAAAACTACTTTTTGTAAAACCAGTGCGTTTTTGGAAGCATTATTTCAATTGCCAAATTTTTTGTGTTTTATGGGTTTTCTGGTAGAAATTTGAAAAGTTATAAAAAGGTTTGGTAGGTAATTGGTTAAGGTGCGGATGGATAATCGGCTATTGGCGGCCAAATTGGATGATGTTATTCCATTATGTTAAAGTATTTTTATTATACGTTTCGACCCTTGGCCACGAATAATTTGCTCGCCGGCTTCTCTGGCTTAATAAATAGTCAAAATGTAGTGACTTAATAAGGGGGCGTCCATTAATCACGTGAGAATCTGGAAGGGAGGGGGGGGGAGTACTGAAAATCATCATGAATGATCACATGGGGGAGGGGAGGGGTCTTGGGTCAAAGTCACGTACATTTCTCGATACATTATTTTCTAATATTACCGAGTAGATTCTATGATGATTCGAAATCGTTTCGCAGTTCTAAGAAATGCGTATTGTATTGCCCGAGTCTACAGTCAAATACTCAATTCCTCGCGGGTAGTACACGCCAAGAATGTGGGCAATACTTTTGTACAAAAAAAGCCGTTGCTGCCCACAAAACTCTGCACAAGAAAAATAAAAACAAGCATTGAAAGGGTTCGTGACGAAGAGAACGACGAAGACGAATTGGAAGACGTGCAGGTTGAAAGTAATACGTTGCAAGATGAAGCTTTCGTAAGCGTGTAAAGGAGTATCGAGAATCCGTGGGTAGCCGATGACTAGTGGCTAACTAGTGATTGCTTCGGATACTAGTCACTTATTTACTTTTAATATGAGATCTGCCTGACGATACCAAAGTTAGTAATAAGCAGATATTATATAAGCGGATTGTGAATTGTATGCAACTAAAATATAATTAAAACAGCATTAATTGTATGAAATATTTATTTTATATTTTATCCTTTTTACAGCTGTGGGGTAACGAAAAAAGCACGTGATAACGAGCCAGGGGGGGAGGGGTCCGTCAAAATATCACGGCTGATCACGAACGGGGGGGAGGGGGTAAAAAAATTGATAAAAATGCATCACGTGATTAATGGACGCCCCCTAAGAGGATTAATTAACAACAAAATAAGGTAACCTCAAACACAAATAAACAGCCATAACAGACGCAAGGTACACATAAGCCAGAGACACCGGAGACCAGAGTTTCACTTAGTTATAAGTAAATATTAATACAGGCATATGTATATATTGAAGAGGACCCACACCAAGGGTCGAAACGTATAATAAAAATACTTTAACATAATGGAATAACATCATCCAATTTGGCCGCCAATAGCCGATTATCCATTCGCACCTTTCACAAAATTCGGCCACAGCATCACTAACACTTAGGTAATTGGGTAATTTGGTAAGTAACATAAAGAAAATTTGTTGAGCTTACAATTATTGAAGTGTATAAATGACAAAAAAAATCGTGTAATGAAAATACGTCGTGAGAAAAAAAGAAAAATGTTACTTTTTTTGCAAGACTATAAAATGACGAAATGGTTTGTTTAATACACGAGAATTTTTTTTTTCCTCCTAGTTTTGTAATGTATTTCGTTATCAGTTGAAGAAGGTAGAAAGCTCCCTTAAGAATACCCCCATATAATATAAGCTTTTTTTTTAATTTGCCCAAAACAAAAAAGCTTGCATTTTGCAGTTTCATTAAAACATACCACAAAAATGAAAAGAAACGAAAAAATTTGCATGGCAAGTTATTTATTTTCCGATAACCAACTCGAGCCTCCATTTTATCGATTTCGCCAATTTGAGTTACTGCCCCGCGGAGATTATCGATTTTGTTTAAAACGAAATCGAACTAGAGCTGCGAGTTTCTCGCTCTTTTTACCTTCATTCATTTTTCTTTTTTTTTTTTCTAGTATATAGTATATAGAGTCGACTATAAATAAAGATGTATACCCGTTGGGAGGGTGGCCATTGCCCGACTGTACGGTTGGTGGAGTCCGCGGAGTCGGGACCTTATATATTTTCCAGCGTTCTCGTAGCTTAATCCTGGAAATACCACCTCGTGTTGGAGCGTTGGTACTGTTCGGGTTGAAGGGGGTTTCGCACACCACCAAACGGCGACACTTTTCGCAGGGTGGTTGTTCCGCGCTTCGGGCAACCGTGGACAATATCTCGTCGCTGGAAAATGTGAAATTCTCGCGCGTGGACAAAACTGGCGGAGTAAAGGAAAAGTCGCTAGTGGAAGACCGAGCATTTTTCGTCGGAAGAAGCTCGACGCGCAGATGTTAAGGTACTATCTCGGTGGTGCTATGGCTTTCCTCCTTCTGCCGCTACTGTGTTATAAGTTGTTCTCAGGCCACAAAGCACAACGACTGATGAACTTGCCCCCGCTGGTCGCTTGAATGAGAACTTTTGATATCGTCATTGACCGCCTCTGCACAGCTTGCATCGTTTTCTTCGCACGGCTCACCACAGATCCGACTTTTGGTCGGAAAATCCTAAAGAACCTAATTTTTTGTTTCTTCAAGATATCGGATTTTGGCCTTCACTATCGTTCTCAAGTCGCATATTGTACCTCAGAAAGTACCGGTTACATGCCTTTTTACGATGATTTTGTAAAAAGACACTTTTGGTTGGTTCTGATTTCAGAATTCACAGATCTAACTTTTGGTCGGAAAATCCAACCTAAAGAGCCTACATTTTTTTTTCTTCAAGATATAAAATTTTGGCCTTCACTTTCGTTCTCAAGTCGCATATTGTACCTCAGAAAGTACCGGTTACATGTATTTTGATGATGATTTTTGAAAAAGACACTTTTGGTCGGTTCTGATTTCAGAATTCACAGATCCAACTTTTGGTCGGAAAATCCAACCTAAAGAACCTACATTTTTTTTTCAAGATATAAAATTTTGGCCTTCACTATCGTTCTCAAGTCGGATATTGTACCTCAGAAAGTACCGGTTACATGCATTTTTACGATGATTTTTGAAAAAGACTCTTTTGGTCGGTTCTGTTTTCAGTATTCACAGATCCGACTTTTGGTCAGAAAATCCAACCTACAGAACCTACAATTTTTTTCTTCAAGATATCAAATTTTGGCCTTCACGTTCGTTCTCAAGTCGCATATTGTACCTCAGAAAGTACCGGTTACATGCATTTTTATGATGATTTTTGAAAAAGATACTTTTGGTCGGTTCTGATTTCAGAATTCACAGATCCGACTTTTGGTCGGAAAATCCAACCTAAAGAGCCTAAATTTCTTTTTCTTCAAGATATAAAATTTTGGCCTTCACTATCGTTCTCAAGACGCAAATTGTACCTCAGAAAGTACCGGTTATATGCACTTTTATGATGATTTTTGAAAAAGACACTTTTGGTCGGTTCTGATTTCAGTATTCACAGATCTGACTTTTGGTCGGAAAATCCAACCTACAGAACCTACAATTTTTTTCTTCAAGATATCAAATTTTGGTCTTCACTATCGTTCTCAAGTCGCATATTGTACCTCAGAAAGTACCGGTTACATGCATTTTTACGATGATTTTTGAAAAAGACTCTTTTGGTCGGTTCTGATTTCAGTATTCACAGATCAGACTTTTGGTCGGAAAATCCAACCTACAGAACCTACAATTTTTTTCTTCAAGATATCAAATGTTGGCCTTCACTATCGTTCTCAAGTCGCATATTGTAGCTCAAAAAGTACCGGTTACATGCATTTTTATGATGATTTTTGAAAAAGACACTTTTGGTCGGTTCTGATTTCAGAATTCACAGATGCGGCTTTTCGTCGGAAAATCCAACCTAAAGAACCTCCATTTTTTTTTCAAGATATCAAATTTTGGCCTTCACTATCGTCCTCAAGTCGCATATTGTACCTCAGAAAGTTACATGTATTTTTATGATGATTTTTGAAAAAGACACTTTTGGTCGGTTCTGATTTCAGAATTCACAGATCTGACTTTTGGTCGGAAAATCCAACCTACAGAACCTACAATTTTTTTCTTCAAGATATCAAATGTTGGCCTTCACTACCGTTCTCAAGTCGCATATTGTAGCTCAAAAAGTACCGGTTACATGCATTTTTATGATGATTTTGTAAAAAGACACTTTTGGTCGGTTCTGATTTCAGAATTCACAGATCCAACTTTTGGTCGGAAAATCCAACCTAAAGAGCCTACATTTTTTTTTCTTCACGATATAAAATTTTGGCCTTCACTTTCGTTCTCAAGTCGCATATTGTACCTCAGAAAGTACCGGTTACATGTATTTTTACGATGATTTTTGAAAAAGACATTTTTGGTCGGTCCTGATTTCAGAATTCACAGATCCGACTTTTGGTCGGAAAATCCAACCTAAAGAACCTACATTTTTTTCTTCAAGATATCAAATTTTGGCCTTCACTATCGTTCTCAAGTCGCATATTGTAGCTCAGAAAGTACCGGTTATATGCCTTTTTACGATGATTTTTTAAAAAGACACTTTTGGTCGGTTCTGATTTCAGAATTCACAGATCCAACTTTTGGTCGGAAAATCCAACCTAAAGAACCTACATTTTTTTTTCAAGATATCAAATTTTGGCCTTCACTATCGTTCTCAAGTCGCATATTGTACCTCAGAAAGTATCGGTTACATGCATTTTTACGATGATTTTTGAAAAAGACGTTTTTGGTCGGTTCTGATTTCAGAATTCACAGATCCGACTTTTGGTCAGAAAATCCAACCTAAAGAGCCTACATTTTTTTTCTTCAAGATATCAAATTTTGGTCTTCACTATCGTTCTCAAGACGCAAATTGTACCTCAGAAAGTACCGGTTATATGCACTTTTATGATGATTTTTGAAAAAGACACTTTTGGTCGGTCCTGATTTCAGAAATCACAAATCTGACTTTTGGTTGGAAAGTCCAGCCTACTTTCATTTTGAATGATATTGTAATGGTAGTGTAATTTCTATCCATGCACCATTCTAATAGCAATTGACGAAACTAATAAAGTGGCACGAGTTTTTATATCGAAAATGCAAGTTATTTCATCCACGATAATCTGTAAAAGTCACAGTACGCTAATAAAAACTCTAATACCGAGGTTTGATGGTTAGCGCATCCGCTGCTAGTGATATTAAATTACGAAAATAAATTTACTTGAAAATAAAATAAGCATGCAAAGCAGAATCTTGCGTATTGTTTACTCATTTTTTCCCACTTTTTTCAAAGCTACCTCTATCGAAGCTCTATATGTGGGTACCAATATATCCAGACATCGAAAAATATGGAGATATCGATCTAGGCACTGAAAACTATGGACACCTTGACCTGGATACCGACGATCATGGAAATTTCGATCTGGACATCGAAAACCATGGCGATATCGTCCTAGACCCTGAAAATTAATCATTCGGTACAATACTCTTCAGTATTATTCAGTCCAATGGATTATACTTAAGACTTTTAACTGCATACACTCAGTGAGAAAAACGAATGTGATAAATTGCTAAATATAGTTAGTTTTACTAGAAAATTAATTATTCGTGCCATAATTTTATTTGCTGGTCACGTTATTTATTATTAAAGCAACCATAAAAATATTTTATTAATATCAGGGAAACATGTGTATAGTAGAATTGACCATACATTTTTCTGAGTGTACTGGTGCTCTGGACTATAAGCCAGTACACTGGTTTTTATACAGAATTGTTTAGCTCGATAACGAAAAATATGTGACAGCCAAGAGCGTGCACAAACCGTTATTAGTAAATTAAAAAGAAAACAATAAAATCGAAACAGATACTTCTATTAGTGATTATACTAAGAAACCCTGGCGGAAAAATTTCTATATCTTTCTATGCCGAAACTCCACTATTTCTAAAACTTTCTACTCCGAATAATTGCGCGGAAACTACAACGTACTATGCGAAAACATCGTAAAACTATAACTTTTTATAACAAACTACGACACTTCCACAACTTTCCATGAAAAAATACGAGATGTGGAACATGGTTGTAGTTTCTACAACATTTTGAAAACTACAAAGTTCTATGAAAATTTGCAAACTTGTCGAAGTTACTACAACTAACAACACCTAATGACGGAAATGTACATCCGATAGGGACTAATATGGTCGTAAATTTTCGTAATAAGTTGTGGTTACTACAACTTTCTACAACCAACTACAACTTATCACGAAAATTTAGAGCCTATAGGGGCCAAAACGGTTGCACATTTTCGTAAAAAGTTGTAGTTAGTACAACTTTTTACATCTAACTACAACTTATTACGGAAATTTTGAACCGATATGACTACTCCTATTACTTTCATAATTTTTAAAAAAGTTTGATGCACATGTAGAAACTTGTTATTTCTATGACACACTACAACTAACTACTTCTTTGTTTTATTAAGTGGTAGTTAGTTGTAGAAAGTTGTAGTTTCTATGAGAGACTACGTTAACTAACTCCTATTACTTTTATACATTTTTTAAAAGTTTGATGCAGATGTAGAAAGTAATACTTTCTCATAGAAAGTTGTTATTTCTACGACAAACTACAACTAACTACTTTTTTGTTGTATTAAGTTGTAGTTAGTTGAAAAACGTTGTAATTTCTACGACAAACTACGAGAAACTACTCCTATTAGTTTTCAATTTTTTTACGAGTATGGTGCAGATGTGAAAATGAAAGTTGTTATTTCTATGACAAACTACATCTAATTACTTTTTTGTTGTATTACGTTCTAATTAGTTGTAAAAAGTTGTAGTTTCTACGAGAAACAGCGACAAACTACTTCTATTACTTTTCAATTTTTTTACAAGCATGATGCAGATGTAGAAAGTAATACTTTCTCATAGAAAGTTGTTATTTCTTGAACAAACTACAATTAACTACTTTCTTGTTGTAATAAATTGTAGTTAGTTGTAAAAAGTTGTAGTTTCTTGTAGAAAAATTCTACAACTTTTTACAAAATGAACAAATTGTAGAAATCCGGTACTTAGTTGTAGAAATTTGTAATTTGTTGTTGAAACGGCGTAGAAAGTTGTAGATTTTTTTTCCGTCAGGGAAATCCTGTTTTGTCCGGGTTTCTATATTCGCGGGTGAGTTCTATTCTGATAGAGCTGTACTCTGACAGACCTGTAATACGGAGGCGTTTATAGCTATGATAGCAAAGCTCTCAGAGGTCTATATATTGGTAGGATTGTAATATGGGAGAGTTATAAGTAGTCGTTCGACGTAGTAGAGTTGTGAGCTATTGTTAAATTCCGGAGACTTACAATCCGGTATATATAATGGATTTTGGGCGGAGGCTTGTTTTCTGATGGAGTTGTAATTTTGTAGAGATGCAATTTTTTTGTAATTCGAAAACACGCTACAGCAAGGCGTCCATCAAAAACTCGAAACCTATAATTCTGATTGAACGCTTGCTTTTTTTTATTCCCATAACGAATTGCATTTTTTAAGTTTTCAACAATTTGTAAAACCTGCTACGAACACATGTCCATCATAAACTCGAAAGTTTATTTCAGAACGCACAATGCTGAAAATGGACGTCGAACTTCAGTTAAGGGGAGGGAGCCAGGTCAAAAAAATTGATTTTGGAAATTCAATATCATCCAAATCCTATTGCATATAAAAATGCCCAATGCACTATATTATTAGTACTCAATGAAAGAATTTTTTACTGTCGTCTGACTTGCATATGCTTTTCAATATTATCTTGAGCAAAGTACTTAGGTTTTTCATCCTGCGCATGATTCAGATCAAACTACTAGGCAGATTAGAATGGTTGACGTCTCATTTTCTTCGTCATGAAAAGATACACCGGCTAAATGGAGAAAATATTAATAAATGGTAATATTTTTTAAGTGACATAATTATTAATAAATAAATTTTATGCTATTTTCTAAATCAGTGATTAACTTTGCTTTCAGAATGAAAAAAAATATTTTGCTCCATTTAGCCGGTGTATCTTTTCATGAAGAAGAAAATGAGACGTCAACCATTCCAATCTGCCTAGTAGTTTGATCTGAATCATGCGCAGAATGGAAAACCTAAAAACTTTGCTTAAGATAATATTGAAAAGCATATGCAAGTCAGACGACAGTAAAAAATCCTTTCATCGAGCACCAACAATATAGTGCGTTGGGCATTTTTATATGCAATAGGATTTGGATTATATGTAATTCCTAAAATCAATTTTTTTAACCTGACTCCCTCGCCTTAACCCGTGATCCAGTATCCGGAGTATACAGTTTACACACTCTCAATTTACACACACTGAGAGAAAAATATAGTTAAGACATCTAAAATAGTTTGGTAAAAAAACCTAGACAACATAGTAAATGGGATCAATCTTGGCAGTTTGGAAATGTTTATTTATTCGCTCCGTGCAAGTCAGCCGCGGCGCCATCTGTTGGCTCGAAAATGCGAAAAACTTGGAGACTATGGCCGTACATGGGTGTGGAAAAGCGTTAAAAAATGTGATAAAATGAAATTAAAGACGTATTTCGGGATGAACTTCACATAATTGTGTACAGCATTTTTTGTCATAATATAATCTAATCAAGTACTTGAGTAAATTATAATCATTACGCATGTTTGCATAATTGTTCGATGCATTTTGAGGTTACTTATGTATTTCGCTGTTGAAAACCGGTAGAATTTGCATTCGCTATTTACACTATTATTTTTAGAATTCGATGTGCAACAAGTAGAATGTCCCATTTTAATAAATAACGCGATTCTCTTGTATCGAAGTTTATAAATTTGATTCTCATTTTCGCCACTCAGCGCGTGCACGTCGATTCGTTTATCCCCTCCAAAGGCTCGCACGGAGCGAATACCGTGAATAGAAACGCGATGCACGCGGAGGGGCGCTCGCGAAACATATGGGCATTTTTGGGCAACTTTGAGGTTATGACGGCAAACGTTGAACGATCGACGCATGGAGCCTAGAGGTAAGGAGTACGAACTCGTATGGAAATCGCGGTTGAGAATCGTTCGCCAAACCGTGGAAAATTCCTTTGGCGGGAACCGAAGTGAAGTGAGCGACAAATTGGCGGGAACCGAAGTGAAGTAAGCGACAAGTTGGCGGAGACCGAAGTGAAGTGGTCATGTTGTTGAACGTAGCCCTGCGGTTTTTGACGACGACGCGTTGTTCCCGCTCAATAACGCCCATTTTGCGAGTAACCTGTATCAGAGATTGTTCCCAGATAGACATTTGGTGGCACAGGAACAGCATAAACGCGTCACACAACGGCATGCTATGTCGGAATTAACGTAGCGATGTACGTCTGAATTGAGCTATTATGTGACGGCATACCGTGCCATCTTTTCATGACGCCAAGACAAAGCCATATTTGTGGTACTTAAATATTATGGTGTGGTGCACTAGTGGCACTACAATGTCGCCATGCTTCAAGTTCAGATCGTGTCTCTATGGTGCCATAATTGCTCCATGTCGTATCACTGAGTGTCTGAGGTGTGAACGTCATTCTGTTACTATGGTGCCATTTTTGCAGAATATTTGGGATGGTAATTGCAGCACGGTGACAGCATAATGGTGGCATACCATGCTGTGCTAAAAATCGTTATCGATCTTGACTGTCAGTTAGGAATCGTAAGCGTTTTATTTCTTTGTATCTGTTACTTGCATTATGTTTTAGTTTTTTTTCTTGTCTAACATTTCAAATTCCGAGTCAAAAGTGTAAGACAGAACAGAATCTTTTGTCTTCTCCGATATTAAAGGGTTGGTACGCCCGAGAAGTTTGACACATTCGAAGAGTAGACCCCTCGTGTGTAGTCGAACTCAGGCAGCTTTGCATTCTTATATATACGCTCAGGCTTCAAAACACTTGCGAGAAACGCGTCGTCCGTTCGCCATCTAGTGGTATCATACGAAACACTGGTGCCTAATTCTCCGCTAGATGGCGAACGGACGGAGCGTTTCTCGCAAGTGTTTTGAAGCCTGAGCGTATATATAAGAATGCAAAGTTTTCCTGTGTTCGACTACACACGAGGGGTCTACTCTTTGAATGTGTCAAACCTCTTGGGTTTACCAACCCTTTAATATTGAAGAAGATAAAAGAATCTGTTCTGTCTTATTCTTTTGACTCGGAATTTGAAATGTTAGACAAGAAAAAAACTAAAACTAAAAATGTCTAGCTGACAATAAAAAAATATCCATAACGACTTTCAGCACAGCATAGCGTGCCACCATTATGCTGCCACCGTGCTGCATTTATCATTTTAAAAATTGTATAAAAATGACACCATAGTAACAGAATGACGTTCACACCTCAGACGTTCACACCACGACATGGACGAATTATGGCACCATGGAGACATGATCTGAGTTTACAGCATGGCGACAGTGGAATGCCACCAAGCCTGCACGGCACGGTATGTCGTCACATAATAGCTCAATTCGGACGTACATCGCTACGTTAATTCCGACATAGCATGCCGTTGTGTGACGCGTTTATGCTGCCACAGTGACACGATAGGATACTTCCACGGCACGTTTGTCTATCTGGGTTGTAATTCCGTCGTGCGTCAATTTTTGTTAATTTTCCGCCATTCATATCATCGCCAATATGGCGTCACTTTGGGGTGCGTTCGCTTCATTTTTATCGGGGGCTAACTTCATCTCGGTTCCCGTTGATATTCAGTGGTGCTCAGACCACTAAAATTTTACACAGTTTCGCGAACGTTTTTTCAGCCTGAGTTCGTACTCTTTACCTTTAGGCTCCATGGATCGACGCTACACGGGAGCTGTATATCTTTCGTAAATCTCATGTCGTACTAAACTACAGACATTTTGCAGGCTGTCAATAGAATTTGCATTATTTTTCGTAACGTGAATTGCTTTAACCTGTATGCGTATGAAGATTATTCCGAACATTTGTGGGCGCAAAATATAGAAAAGTATGAGATGCGTTCTACAGCAACGTAAATAGTACAGCGGGTAAATTCTAACCTAGTAAATCTTTGTATGTGTCTGAAAAAAAATGCCATTTTTCTACTTTGGATCCCGATTACTATACGAATCTGGGAATGAGTACTATATTTTTCTCTCGATGTAACATCGAAAACGTTCGTATGTAAACATACAGCACTACCTCGAGTGTCGTGTTATATGAATTACGTCAGCTGCGGTAACACTTGGCTCTTTGAACTTAAGTGTCTGTGGTAAAAAAAAAAAAATCCCGACGGACTTAATTTTATATAAAACGCCATCTGTCTCCAACAATAGGTCGACACATTCAGGAATTTACTGTACTATAGTTTCACCAAAAGCTTTAGCAGCAGTGCGGCTGTTGGAATCGCTGCTCAAGCAGATGACATCGAACTGGCACGCGCCTTCACGTACAACGCAACCCGTGCGCCATTCGTACAAGCAGCCGCCGTTCCGCTTTAGCTTCACTCCATCTCCCTGCCTCGTTCTTTCTCGTCGGTGCCCTCTGGCTTTGCATCTGACACCACCATTCACTTTCTATTCCATGCAAAGGAAGAGAGGGTAAACGTGGGTGCTCACGTCTTGCACACGTCAAGTAGCAGCAGCAGCAGCAGCAGCAGCAGCAATGACGACGACGAGGACGACGACGCCTCTCAGCAATCTGAGCATCTTGACTCGCTGCTCGCCCACGACGACCACTTGTCGCTTCTCTGTCCCGGATTTCGATTCACAGCTCTATCGTCCGACTATTGACTATCTGCACTACTAACTCGCCAATCGCTCTTTCTATACTACGTTGAAATACGCCTGAATGTATTCAATTTAATTCGATGTACTGAAAAAATTTGCGCTGTCAAATTGAACTACGTATAAAATTTGGTGTACATCAATTTGGAAATGTTTGTAGGATAAATACTATTAATTTTAAATGGTTTTGATGCTTGAAGGTATTGAATTTGAATAACGTCGAAATCTTGCTAAATGTCTACTTTACTAGGAAAAATGATTTGGCAGAATATGCTTCGTACATACGTAAGAACATTTAATGAATTATTTATTTCGCATTTACTCGAAATCATCAATCTTTTTTTAAATAAAAGCTACTGATAATTGTTGCCACTAGTAACTATTAAGTCAATTATAGGATAATTGGTTATGAAATATGAAAATTGTAGAGGTCCACAAACATGTTTTCAATCCATTTTGATATTAACAATTTCCTTTTGTTCGGTATATAAACTTTATTCAAGCTGTTGAAAATAAATTGTATTTTAATTAAATTTTTTGTCAATGTCAGACGTGCATAAAATGAGAAATTCGGCATTATAATGATAATCTATCTGATAAATCGTCCGAATTTTTGCAAAATTTATTAGCTATACACCTTTATAAACATCATACTTTAACCCACTAGAAACAACTCGATGAAGCTTTCGTGAATTCCGAAGT
This sequence comes from Ephialtes manifestator, assembly GCA_963970395.1. NCBI lineage: Eukaryota > Metazoa > Arthropoda > Insecta > Hymenoptera > Ichneumonidae > Ephialtes > Ephialtes manifestator. Next base: position 21,173,019 of record OZ019980.1, read on the forward strand.
AACATACGATATTACCAGATAACTCGCCAGATTCCACGTGGAAAATCACACAATTTGCATTGTATATATTTCCACGAGTGTGTGTGACTCAAGGGCGAAACATCTCCTAAATATTCCAAGAATTTCAGGGGATGCTGGAGTAGATTTTATTACCGACTTTGGTCGGTAAAAACAGGCTTTTTCGTAGTTTTGATTATTCTTCGTTAATACGCTACACACATGCTTCAAATTGTACACGATTGTAATATCAAAATAAACGAGTGGACGTAGATTCGAATATTTGGTGAAAACGTACAATAAATGAAAAAAATCGTATTTTACTAAAACTCCCGAAATCAAAATGGCCGCCAGGGTTTGACAGCATCGCCTGTTTGATAAGATATAAAAGATTCTGGAACTCACATACATTAAATCGAAATGTACGTCCATTCTTTAGCGTTCTCCGAATATTCTACGAGCGTCGAAAAGTCAATTACACAAAAGGAATCCACGCAAAACCCAGACTATGTTCACGTAGTCTGTTCGCGATCAGAGTGGGTCAAGAAGAGCGCGAATGAAGTTTCCCGATTAGAACACAAGTGGCGCTGATGTAGTCTGTTTTCTTTTGGCAAAAGCTCCGAGCCTTTGCAACGCGACCGTAGTATACACTATACATGGATTTGGCTTGTGTATTTGACATTCTGATGGTTTTCGAATATTCAGAAATCATCACAGAATTGACGTCCGGTCTGATTTTACACATCTAATTTCCAGAAACAATTAAATCTTACGGTAAAGGTCAGCTGACATATCGTGTGCGGCCATATTGCTTTTCGGGAGATTCAGTATCTTTTGCCAAAAGTAAACAGACTACGTCGGCGCCACCTGTGTCCTGATCGAAAAACTTACCGACCACAGTCGGGAAAAAAATCTACTCCAGCATCCCCTTAAGCGATGGTAACGTCCTGAAATTGCACCAACCATATTCCTTTAACCAACTAATGAAAAAAAAAGTTGTGGTTAAATAATAATATAAATTTAAAGAGAAAAATCAGTGGCACTTATACGGTTGTAAAAAGCCTGCAAAGTGGAACTTTGCAAATTGCTTCCTCATTATTTTTCGCTTTTCCCAAAGCTGCCTCTATGAGGAAGTATGTTAATCGATTTTGGCTTCCTCATAGACGAAGCTTTGTAAAAAACGGAGAATAATGGGGAAGCGATTCGCAAAGTTCTGTTTTGCAGGCTCTAGAAATTTTTCTAAAAATTCAAAGCGGCGAAGAATTTTAACCGTGCAACCGATTTTTCTTAAATTTGTACTAAAACCTTGTACCATGATAGTCCATATGTGGATCAAATTAGAACCCGGTATCTCATAATTTGCACGAGCCAGCGCGAAAATGAGATTTTTCGAAAAATTCAAATTGCCATAAAATTCGAACGGCTGGACAGATCTGCGTCAAATTTGTACTCAAATATTTTTCGACGATAGTCCATATGCGAATAAAATTTAAGATAAATCTGTCGAAAATTTAAAAACAAAACTCGTTCGTGACGACATTTTTTTTCTTTTTTATTTATCAAAATCGAAATTTACCGACGTATCGATAGTTCCTTTGACTAAATTCATTATTAATTATCAATAATCGTGGAATCATATAAAAAAATTGCAGTAGAATATTTCAGAATTTACAGGAGTTGTATTCTTTCAGACATTAATAAAAAATTGAAATTGCAATAAAATTAGAACCACCAAATCCATTCTCGCCAAATTTGGTATACATCATGGTTTGATGGTAGTCCATTTACGTACACCGAGAAAAAAATTGGTAATACCAACCGAATGTGCGGTTGCGGGTGGCGAAATAAACATTTGGTTAATTGGACATGTATATTTGGTTGAACGAACCAACGCATAGTTCAATCCATTTTCCTTAATTCACAATAACTATGATTTCGTTCACGGAACAATTTCAGCCCGATATCTCTTAATTTGCTAAAGTTAAAGCGTGAAAACGACATGTTCAAAATTTTCAAAATGCTGTAAAATTTTAATTCTACAGCCGATTTGCGTCAACTACACTTTCAAACGTTGGGGTATGACAGCCCACTTGCGTGCCAAATTTGACGAAGATACATCTATAATTACGAAAGTTATCATGCTTACAAGGAAATCTGCACACATACACACACACACGGAAAAAAAATATTTGGTTGAGACAACTACGTTTCCAACTTGCTGTGTAAAAGAGGTCTCAAAAATTAGTTGCCCCAACCATATCGAATAGTAACCTCAACTAATATTCACGATTAGTTCCCGCGAAATTAGTAAGTGTAACCAATCGAATCATTGGAACCACCATTCGAATCGTGGACACTATCATTTGAGTTCTAAGGGAAATAGAATAATCGATTGGTTGTGCCAATTCATTTTTTTGGTTATGGCAGACATTTCTTCTAAACCACTTTTCTCGACGTTTTGGACCATTCTGAGTGTCCTGATATTAAAATCTCGAAAAAAAAAAATCCACAAAAACAAAGCTTCCTCTATGAGGACGCAAAATGATGTTATTTCTTTCGGTTAGACGATTTTTCGGTCAACGTGGTAGTTGAGGCAGAGACTGTACTGTAGAGATAGAATATATTTTGTGCTACGGTGAGGTTGTCAACAGAGTCTCGGGTGGCTAGCTTGGTAGCCTGGGTGAACCATGCGGGAACGAAGCTTGTTCCTCTGATCCGAACTTCGAAGCGTGGAAATCCCAACTCGCGCGAAGGACTACCGGTAGTGCCGTCAGCCCCAACCCTATATTCCGGCTGGTGCACGACCAAGAGGTAAAGGAGAAAGAGAGCATAGGCGAGAACGCGGTCCCGCGTTGCACCCATCGGTGCTGCATTGTTAAACTCGAACTTGTTAACTCGGTTTTGCGAGCTTTTCCCAGAAGGATTCCATATACATGTACATAGGTATGTACTATCTCCACCCCTCACCAAGAGCTCAGTAGAAATGAATATATATATATACACAAGATAAAATTGTACAGTAGTGTCTTTCTCCCTTTTTCCCTTTCTACCTCTTTTTTTCTGGTTGTACTATCTTTCGCCCCTTCTAGTGCTTTTTCCCACCATCTATTTTAGTTTCGTACGACGAGCATTGTTCCGATTCACGTACAACTAGCTAATTCAACGAACGTCGTTGCCTATCGTGCAGATTCACCTTAACTCTTGGAACAGCAAAGGGAACAACATAGATAATTATTTGAAACAGGAAATGGCCGATAGTAGCCGGATATACGTAGTCGAGTAAAGAAATTTGTTATTTTAATACTTCGAGCCTTCGGATACATGACAAGAATAATCTGATGTTTTTTATGGTTACCCTTCTAAATATTAGACAAAAGTAATATTACACCATAAAATATCACAAGCGAATAATATCATAATGAAAAATATTTTCAGTTATTAATATTACACCTGAAAATATCACCGCTGAAAAATATTCCGCATTGGAGGGGGAATAGCAATATCAACATACTAATTCTCGTAAGTTGTGTTTATGACCTCAAATTCCTGGACCTCAAAAAAAAAGGATCAAAACTCCATTAGATGTGCAAGCTCTGTCTACAAGGCTTCAGTTAGCTCCTAAAGAACCTAAAATGGATATCACTACGCTTATTATAATTATCTTATTTCATTTAGAATATTTTGACGTTGTGACATTGTAGTATTTTGATGAATAATATAATGGAGACTAGAGGTAAGGAGTACGAACGCAATGCTGAGAAAATGTTCGCGAAACTATGTAAAATTTGAGGGAACTGAGCACCACTGAATGTGAACGCGGACCGAGATGAAGTTAGCGCCGAGCTCATTTCATTGGTTCCAGCATGGAGCCTAGAGGTAAGGAGTACGAACTCCGGCTGAAAAAACGTTCGCGAAACTGTGTAAAATTTTAGCGGACTGAGCACCACTGAATATCAACGGGAACCGAGATGAAGTTAGCCCCCGATAAAAATGAAGCGAACGCACCCCAAAGTGACGCCATATTGGCGACGATATGAATGTCGGAAAATTAACAAAAATTGACGCACGACGCAATTACAACAATCTCTGATACAGGTTACTTGCAAAATGGGCGTTATTGAGCGGGAACAACGCGTCGTCGTCAAAAACCGCAGGGCTGCATTCAACAACATGACCATTTCACTTCGATCTCCGCCAACTTGTCGCTTATTTCACTTCGGTTCCCGCCAATTTGTCGCTCACTTCACTTCGGTCCGCGCCAAAAGAATTTTCCACGATTCGGCGAACAGTTGAGAACCGCATTTCCCATAGTCGTTCGTACTCCTTACCTCAAGTCTCCATGAATAATATTTTTCTGTAATATTTTTAATTAGTGATATTTAGAGGGGATACCATTCTTATTCCTGTTGCTTACTGGCTGAATGATTATTTTCTCATAAATAAATCTACTAAGCTTAAGGGGATGCTGGAGTAGGTTTTTTTGCCGACTTTGGTCGGTAAGTTTTTCGGTCAGGACACAGGTGGCGCCAACGTAGTCTGTTTACTTTTGGCAAAAGATACTGAATCTCCCGAAAAACAATATGGCCGCACACGATACGTCAGCTGACCTTTACCGTAAGATTTAATTGTTTCTGGAAATTAGATGTGTAAAATCAGACCGGACGTCAATTCTGTGATGATTTATGAATATTCGAAAACCATCAGAATGTCAAATACACAAGCCAAATCCATGTATGGTGTATACGACGGTCGCGTTGCAAAGGTTCGGAGCTTTTGCCAAAAGAAAACAGACTACATCGGCGCCACTTGTGTTCTAATCGGGAAACTTCATTCGCGCTCTTCTTGACCGACTCTGATCGTGAACAGACTACGTGAACGTAGCCTGGGTTTTGCGTGGATTCCTTTTGGGTAATTGACTTTTCGACGCTCGTAGAATATTCAGAGAACGCTAAAGAATGGACGTAATTTTCGATTTAACGTACGTGAGTTCCAGAATCTTTTATATCTTATCAAACAGGCGATGTTGTCAAACCCTGGCGGCCATTTTGATTTCGGGAGCTTTAGTAATATACGATTTTTTTCATTTATTGTACGTTTTCACCAAATATTCGAATGTACATCTACTCGTTTATGTTGATATTACAATCGTGTACAATTTGAAGAATGTGTGTAGCGTATTAACGAAAAATAATCAAAACTACGAAAAAGCCTGTTATTACCGACCAAAGTCGGTAATAAAATCTACTACAGCATCCCTTTAAGGTAAAAATAAAAAAAGAAATGAAGTACTAAAAATAGTGTTCTTTTTTAATATCCGTTTTTTAGCCACCGATATTTTGTTATTTATTTATTTTTTATCGGTTAAACGCAAAACCACGAGCCCGAAGAGAAAAATGGCTGCATGCGAAATTGGATTACCGCATTTTTTTTTATTTCTCTATCGCCGCAAAACCAGCAAAAAACGAATGATGCCATTTAAAAATATATGTGTTTAATACCGACTTTTACCAATCTATATGATGGCAATAAAAATGGAGTAAAAGGATATTTGAATTTGCTTTAATGTCTTAACAAATGGACAAAAAAATCTAATATTTCCGATTATTTAATGTACTATAAAAAATGAAGCTTTGTGTTCATTTATTGGTTGTCCCCAAACGAAATTAGCCTTTTAAACGTTTACACTTTCCTCGTAGAAGTAATTAGCAAATTATTCATGTCATAAATGTGTCGGCGATAAAAATTCTATATTACAGCATGAAAATATAATGGGGAGGTTGTAACCAAGAGTGATAAATCAATCGTATAGATTCACCATAACGTATGGGGATCCATAACTCAATGTGTTCTAATTCAATCGTCGATTTCCTCGAAATTCAATGAGAACGCTAATAAAGTATGTGCCTCGAGGTAAACGAGCGAGAGAGGAGCGAGACTCTGGAGATTTTCGCATTAGTCCCCGAATCAGATATATATTTTCCTCGACTCCGGCTAAGTACCACGGGCGAGGGGAATGAAAGTAATTTGGTGTGGCCCCTGCGGTTCTACAAGCGCCTTATCCTTTCGGCGCTAAATGATTAATGCAGTCGGAGAACGAAACGAGCGCGTGCGGTCACGACGAAAATCCAATCAGGCGAAACTCGGTCGCGGTTCTCCTTACAACGTTTTCTCGTATCTGCTATAGTAAAACCACATTTGAAGACACGAAAAAGCATCGAATGTTGTTTGAGCGAAATATTTTGCGGTACAGAAAATTGAACATCTTCAAGTTTGAAGATCTGGAAGCTAAATCCTGAAAATGTCTGACAAAAAGCTTTCCGCAATACAAACATTTTTTTACGGATAGGACGATGCGTGAAGAATTACTGTATTGGTAATATATCTGCTTCTCTACTGTCGCGGAACTAATTTATTAATACACAGAAATTTTTTCATGTTATTTCTAGTGAAATTGTCGACTAGACTGTTGGTTGGTTTTCGATAAGATGACACTTGTATAATCATTTTTGACAGGCGACACCAAGAAGAAATATTTTCTAGCACAGCAAGAATATTACCTTACTTAATTTGACTGCTCAATATAGAGACACGAAAACTTTTCGTGACAGTAATATTTTTGGTAATCCTTTGGTGTCTATACCCAGTGGACACAGTAATGTTGTAGCAATATAACGGCAATATAACCGATTGTAACAAGTAATTTTACCAAGACGTTACATGTAAATTGCATGTAACTTGCGATTTCCGACTCAGCAACATAACGTGTTATGTAACGTGTTATGTAACCGACACATAACAGTTATATTGCGGCTAATAATAACCAAAATCATAACAATTACGTAACTGCAATATTAGAATGTAATATAACGTATAATGTAACTATAACGTTGCAGTTATATACATAGTAATATCGCAGTTATGTAACTGCAACGTAACAGCAATTTAGCCGAAAGTAACACGTAACATTATATGTAACTTACATGTAAGATATTATTTCCCACTTAGCAATGTTACTGTGTTCCATAACTGTTACAACTCAGTTATGTTCCTAGCACGTTGAATAGTGTAACTGCAATGTAACAAGTAACATAACAATTACGTAACCGCAATTGCAGAAGGTAACTTCCAGTCCACTAAAGAACTTAAAGGGTTGCTAAATCGCTACCCTCGGAAGTTCAAAAAAATTAGCCGCTACTATTTTTAAAGTAGAACAAGCTGTAGGTAAATGATGCCAACCGGTTGCGTCACCACCGACGGGTATCCCTCCAGTGCTTCAACTAAGCTGCGCCGTTGGTCAGTCTTATATATACTCTAGGGTCTCGAATTGCTTGCGAGAGACATAACAATTGGAATGTAACTTTCGTGATAGGATAGTAATGTTATAGGAATGTAACGTGGTACCATTGCAAGAATGTTGCAAGGCTGTGTAACATTTACATAACATGCGCATCACAGTGGTTATGCAACATCACTAACATGCACGTTATGTAACTATTATGTGTCGTTGTTTAGTTGCAGTTACGCACCAAAAGTATGTAATGGTAACGTAACATGCGTGTAACGATTGCAATGTAACTGTGGTGATAGTCCGGTCATGTTACAGTGATGTAACGTAATAAGCATTACAAGAATGTTACAATATTATGCAACATTTACGTAACGTGCGTACCACAGTGGTTATGTAACATCACTAACATGCACGTTATGTAACGGTTACATGTTGTAGTACAGTTACAGTTATGTAACGAGTGTGTGTTACCGTAACGCAACATGCTTGTAACTATTGCAATGTAACCGTGAAGATAGTCCGGTCATGTAAATGAAATGTCACATCTTAACTTCACCGTAATGTTAGAAGTATCATTAACATTCACATAACATAGAAATAACATGTAATACTTCAGTTGTTACAAGCAGGTAAGGTAGTGTACATTATATGTCCTTTTGTTGTTAGTGTTATGTAACAAAAATATGTAATCGTTACAAAACACGTTTACAACGATGTGATGTCCGCTAGATGGCCTAATGACTGGAAAGTCTCTCGCAAGCAATTGCGTTGCGGTTTTATAGTTTTGTCATGTAACTGCAACGAAAATACGTTACATAACAGGAACATTACCTGCAAATAACAAATGAAACATTGCATGATACTCTTATGTTACATAGCCTCAACATATCACAAGCGTTACATTGTAACATTACATGTAACTATCAGGTTACATTGCTGTTCAATTATGGGTTCACTGGGTACGTATGAGTTTTCTGTAGGTTCAAGGAATTATCAACAAAATATATATTTTTCAGATTCTTCTCTCCAGGAATGCTTTTGTTTTACACTCGATTATGTAAGTTTTGCTGCATTCGACGCAATGTTTCATATTTACTTTTTTTTTGTTGTTTTTTTATGCTTTCTTCTCCTCAACATGTGATAAGTTGCGACAAAAAACTGACTAGAAGAAGGTTCTACAGTGTGAAGTAGTCTGACTAATCGAGGCTTGCAATTTCGAGAATGCTATGTAGCGTTCAGTGCCGTTGGTGTGCAATGAGAATGAAAATAAAAGTGTGAAAGAGCGGCGTAAGTGTCTCATCAACGAGCTGTAACATTTATCCTACCACTACAAGACGTTGCCCTAAAACATACTTGAATGACGCCAAACCGGTTAGAAGCTGCCGGTTCATAAACTACCTTATTTAGTTTTACATATAATGTAGCATTTGTTTTTCCTTTTCCAAAACAGGAGAAAAACTTTGTAATCCAATGTTAACAAAGTTAATTAGTTAAATACTTCATTATTACTGAAGTTGGCAACTTCAGTATAACGATATCTTGTACAATCATCTTCCAAGTAATTAGAACAAAGCCGCCTGTAATTTATTTGAGTCTATGACACGAAGCACGCTGCCTGTGGAATTGGTTGGGGTAAAAGTTTTTGGAGAAACCGGAACGAGTTGCCGTATGATAATTGCAAACGGTGAAAATTTTCTCAACTGTCGGAAGTCAGAATGGGACGCGATAAATAATGTTTGTTCATTTGCCAGAGTGACTTTCACCTTCTGCGGCCAAGGCAGTGGTTTGTATAGGTGGCAGCACTTTGGCCCTGCTCACTGTTAAGAAAACCCTTCGGTCATTGCAATCCAATAACTACAAAGGGAAGTTTCGTGTTTTTTCTTGGAATAGCCCTAACGGAAGGGAAAGCTCGGCACTTCAACGAAATAACTTTGCCCTTCGTACACAGTAGTTTCGCCCTTGGTCTACGACATTTTCAACCCGGGAGAGTTTACGACTCAGAGAGACCGGGGTCAAAGAGATCAACATCGATTTTATGCATGGCTTATGATGATTGAATTCCTATAAAATAAAATGGTTACAGATTCACGGTTCTGCAGATAAATAACTTGCAACTTTTGTGTATCCGATACTGGCGCTATTTTCCTGTTTTATTTTAGACTAAATACAAAAAGTATTGGAAATAAATTTGACAAACAAATTAATTTCTGGGCATCAATTAGTTTGAAAGTTTAATTAATTATCAATACTCAAATAACACGGCTAGCGTTTATCAACAATAAGATGATCACAGGATGGATGAGGACCCGAAGGAAAAATAATGTTCCAAGAATCAATGTAAGCAAAGAAAGAACGATAGTGATTACAAGCAATTAAACTTCGATTTACATTTGGTTTCTTGAAACTCTCGTCGTCGAGCAACAAAATTCACGTATTCTATGGGAAATGTTACAGTTACATATATGGACTTATGAAATGTCTGCACGGAAATAAAAGATTAGTTACTCAAATTAAAAAATGAATTGACACAACCAATCGATTACTCTATTTCCCTTACAACTCAAATGGTAGTGCCAACTATTCGCTTTTAAGACCTTGTGTACAGCAAATTGAAAATGTAGTTGTTACATCCAAACATTTATTTCCGGACGGAAAAAAAAAATTAGTTGCCATAACCAAGAAATGAGTTGACACAACCAATCGATTATTCTATTTCCCTAGCAACTCGAATGATAATACCGACGATTCGAATGGTAATACCGACGATTCGAATGATAATACCGACGATTCGAATGGTAATACCGACGATACGAATGATAATACCGACGATTCGAATGGTAGTCCCAACGATTGGATTAGTTAACCTAACTAATTCAATCGAGAACTAATCGTGAATAGTTGAGGTTACTATTCGATATGGTTGAGGCAAATAATTTTTTAGACATTGTGTACAGCAAATCGAAAACGTAGTTGCCACAACCAAACATTTCTTTCCGGGCGTGTATAATACTTATGGAGCCCATGAAACGTTTTTAAATGCCTGCGGGTATTGGTGAGTGTTATGTCGGTATTTGGGAGTGTTTATGAGAGTTTCTTTGAGTCCGGAATGATAGTCTAGGGACTTTTCAGAATTTGTACTTTGTAATGATGCACATATATTTATAAATTTGATGAGTAATAAAATCAATTTCAAATTAACCGTATATTAGTGATGTTCCTTTGTTTTGCATATTTTTCACCGAATTTGATGTACGAATTGGGATTTTATCAATATTTTTTGAGGAGCCTCTACTTTTTAGTGCTCAGGTGTACAGTAGTTGATTCTTAATCCAAACATATCTGGGCGTATCTCACAAATCTTGGACTTTCGTGTAATTCGACTGCGGGATTTGATAGTAGTTTGCACAGAATGAATTACGCGACTATCAAATTTTTATAAAGATGCACGAAGTGTAATCTAAAAAAAAATACATTTATAATGCACCAATAGACCGTTTTATCCTGATTCAAATGCGGTAATTATCAACGTTTTCACGTTTAACTCTGAATTTCGCGTCACTTCGTACGGGTGTAGCATTGATAGGGACCTTCAAAAAAATTTAAAAAAAATCATGAACTTCTGGTAAGGTGCAATGAACATAATGTACCTAATTGTAATCGCCAAACATGTCAGAAAATTAAGCGATTATCCTGTGAACGTGTCATTCGGTTTCGATGGTGAACCTGGCATCCACCATTTATGGTTCAGGAATATCAGCACAAGCTAATCGAGCCAAATGAATTGGATGCACATGAAGGTAGGATCATCACGGATTGAATGAAGTGAAATTGATGTCGGAGAGTCAATTATTTCGCTCGCAACGTTCTGCGACATGGACTCATATTGCTGCGTGGAGAATAAATGCCAGGTTTTTCGTATCGTTATCCGGCCAAACTAGTCAAGTAGGATAATTAAATTCCATCTGAGTACGTTATTCTTATCACGAATTAGATGTGCGCAGATGTGCCCGACCTCTGGACGTGAAACAATTTTTTTCAGGGTCAAAATGTATTCAATTGTCAGGTTCGAGAATGTCAGGTTTATAAATTCGCATGATAAATTCAAACTATTATTGTTCCTAAATTATCGAAATTATATTTTGAGTTAGTAGAGTCATTACCAGTCACACTTTTTATTTTCTGCATACGAATTGAGTAAAATTGAATTAGAAAAATGACCTATTGGAAGCAATAAAACTATGCCTTCCAATGGGTTATTTAAAAAAAAGTTAAATTGAAAATAAGTTAAATACTTGTAAAACACAATAGAAGATAGTTCCTACAATCAATTAGCACCAAATAAATGATTTTTAGTTGAAATGATAATATTATTTTTTATGCGAGCACCCTGTATATGACCGACTCAACACCACCGACTCTACACAACGACAATTTGACACATGCCTCGATTCAACACAACAGCAACTGTACACATCACCAACTCGACACGTGCCTCAATTCGACACAACAGCAACTGTACACATCACCAACTCGACACATGCCTCAATTCGACACAACAGCAACTGTACACATCACCAACTCGACACATGCCTCAATTCGACACAACCCCAATTCTACACAGTTCCGATTCTACACAGACACAACTGTTACGAGCCAAATGCACAACGGCAATACTCTACACAGCCCCAATTCTACACAGGCACAAATGTCACGAGGTAAATTCAACAAACTCCCGATTCAACACATCACCGATTCTACACCGTCACCAACTCACATCCAATCATAGTGCGCCGATGAGTTGGAATGCTTGAACGACATAAGTTGATTGGATGTGAGTTGGTGACGGTGTAGAATCGGTGACGTGTTGAATCGGTACTTTGGTGAATTTAGCTCGTGACCGTTGTGCCTGTGTAGAATCGGGGCTGTGTAGAGTATTGCCGTTGTGCATTTGGCTCGTGACAGTTGTGACAGTGTAGAATTGGGGTTGTGTCGAATTGAGACATGTGTCGAGTTGGTGATGTGTGCAGTTGCTGTTGTGTTGAATCAAGGCATGTGTCGAATTGCCGTTGCATAGGTCGGTGATGTGTAGAATCGGGTTCTGTAGAAACGACGTATTGCCACATGATGCCTTGTCCATGAACGAATATTTTTTTCTAAAGCTTTTAAGATGAGTACAAAACATTGGCGATCCTGTGCTCCTATAACTAGATTTTAATTCTTTGAGGCCATGAAAGTCGAAGGTTTGTGAGATACGCCCATCTACCTTCTCCTGTCCTAACAACTGTCAGTCTCTTGTGCTTCGTGAGTGTACGAATGAGAAAGCGGAGCTCAGTTCAGCGAGTGAAACTGACTTAACAAGATCGCATTAAGAATGCAGTAACGATGAGCGTGCTTGTTTTGCTTGTGTCGGCCTATACGACGAAGTCATCGTAGGCACAAGGATGCCTTGAATATCCAAGAGATTCAGTCTCCGATTTCACGCTGCATAGCCTTTCTTTCCACACATTGTTTATCGCAGACTCTATGTGCAATAGCCGAGCACCAAAACTGAGTTCACTTGATATTTTATTTGTGCGGATGAGCTGATCGCGAGGAAAATCGGAAGCGATGGTGGATAAGATTCTGAGCGAATGGGTAGCACGGCAAAGAACGTGTACTACATCCGAATTGAACTTCTGTATGCGGAGAGGAAATCGACCGAAAAATACAGAGTAGTCTAATGCCAAAAGCTGCTGAATTTATATTGAAGTAACATTCGATGGATTTTGTCGTTATAAAACGAGAGAAAGCCCCAATAGGTTTTAAATAATTTAGAACAGTACCAACCTCGTGATTTTGCTTCGCACTGGGATGCGCGTCACTGCAACTTTTTTTTAAACTTTACTATAACGCGCACGTTCTGTAGAATTTGAATGCTACGACCGTTTATGGCTACATCCACTGCAAAACAATGGTCTGTGGAATCAGAAAATTTAGGATTCATATAGGCATTGCAAAATCATTAGAGGAAAGGGCGAAAAAAAGAGTTATATTGAATGGAACGAACTAAGCTCTGAAGCATTGTTTTTTATTTTTTCAAATTTCAATTCCAAGCATATCGTTATAGTTTTAAGCTTTAAACTATAAAAGGTAAATTACGTTTATTACTACCGACGTAAAATAAAGGATTGATTAATTATGAATGAATAAGGCTTCTGTCTGAATATGTTACTCACTCATTTTAATTAGAATATTCGATAGAATAAATCGACCTGATGCGGTCTATTATAAAGACTTAGATAAATCAAGGTCTGGGTGAGGTCTAATATGGGGATTTATGTTAATCAGGACTTAGGACGACATTCATGGCAAACTCAAAGTAATCTACGGGAGCTTATTGGCTTCAAGTTGTAAGGGCCTAACTCGATTATCTTACATGGCGTCAGCAAGATATTTGAATAATATATAGCCGTAAATGATCAATTAAAACGAATTTGGTCCCTAAGTCGGCGATAAAGCCGAGTTTCCTTTAACAATGGTAAACCATTCGCGAGTACTTAGCTCCATAAATTTGATAGAAATCATTATGAAAAAAGAAATTCAATATCTGTTTCTTCGTTTTGCGTACTCTTCACTGCCCATTAGTTTCTAAATTGGTACAAGCCACCGTTTTCATATTATAATGAAACAACGTAGAACCTCGCAAATTGCTTCCTCATTATTTTATGCATTTGACGAAGCTATAGCTTGTAAGAATATAATCGATCTTACATTGCTCATAATATTAGTTTCATAGAATCTCGAATAACGGTACTCTACGGTTATAATAGCGGGGAGGTATCGTTTAGCCCTAGACGGATAGCACTACCATTTGAGAGATTTGTCAGAACGTTTCGAGCGATTGCCGAGATCGTAAGAAGGCATGTAACCGGTACTTTCCGAGGTACAATACGCGACTTGAGAACGATAGTGAAGGACAAAATTCGATATCTTGAAAAAAAGAAAATTTGGGTTCTTTAGGTTGGATTTTCCGACCAACAGTCGGATCTGTGAAGAACCGACCAAAAGTGACTTTTTCAAAAATCATCGTAAGAAGGCATGTAACCGGTACTTTCCGAGGTACAATATGCGACTTGAGAACGATAGTGAAGGCCAAAATTCGATATCTTGAAAAAAAGAAAATGTGGGTTCTTTAGGTTGGATTTTCCGACCAAAAGTCGGATCTGTGTGAAGAACCGACCAAAAGTGACTTTTTCAAAAATCATCGTAAAAAGGCATGTAACCGGTACTTTCCGAAGTACAATATGCGACTTGAGAACGATAGTGAAGACCAAAATTCGATATCTTGAAAAAAAGAAAATTTAGGTTCTTTAGGTTGGATTTTCCGACCAAAAGTCGGATCTGTGAAGAACCGACCAAAAGTGACTTTTTCAAAAATCATCGTAAAAAGGCATGTAACCGGTACTTTCCGAGGTACAATATGCGACTTGAGAACGATAGTGAAGTCCAAAATTCGATATCCTGAAAAAATGAAAATTTAGGTTCTTTAGGTTGGATTTTCCGACCAAAAGTCGGATCTGTGAAGAACCAACCAAAAGTGACTTTTTCAAAAATCATCGTAAAAAGGCATGTAACCGGTACTTTCCGAGGTACAATATGCGACTTGAGAACGATAGTGAAGGCCAAAATTCGATATCTTGAAAAAAAGAAAATTTAGGTTCTTTAGGTTGGATTTTCCGACCAAAAGTCGGATCTGTGAAGAACCGACCAAAAGTGACTTTTTCAAAAATCATCGTAAAAAGGCATGTAACCGGTACTTTCCGAGGTACAATATGCGACTTGAGAACGATAGTGAAGTCCAAAATTCGATATCTTGAAAAAAAGAAAATTTAGGTTCTTTAGGTTGGATTTTCCGACCAAAAGTCGGATCTGTGAAGAACCGACCAAAAGTGACTTTTTCAAAAATCATCGTAAAAAGGCATGTAACCGGTACTTTCCGAGGTACACTATGCGACTTGAGAACGATAGTGAAGTCCAAAATTCGATATTTTGAAAAAAAGAAAATTTAGGTTCTTTAGGTTGGATTTTCCGACCAAAAGTCGGATCTGTGAATTCTGAAATCAGACCCGACCAAAAGTGACTTTTTCAAAAATCATCGTAAAAAAGCATGTAACCGGTACTTTCCGAGGTACAATATGCGACTTGAGAACGATAGTGAAGGCCAAAATTCGATATCTTGAAAAAAAGAAAATTTAGGTTCTTTAGGTTGGATTTTCCGACCAAAAGTCGGATCTGTGAAGAACCGACCAAAAGTGACTTTTTCAAAAATCATCGTAAAAAGGCATGTAACCGGTACTTTCCGAGGTACAATATGCGACTTGAGAACGATAGTGAAGTCCAAAATTCGATATCTTGAAAAAAAGAAAATTTAGGTTCTTTAGGTTGGATTTTCCGACCAAAAGTCGGATCTGTGAAGAACCGACCAAAAGTGACTTTTTCAAAAATCATCGTAAAAAGGCATGTAACCGGTACTTTCCGAGGTACACTATGCGACTTGAGAACGATAGTGAAGTCCAAAATTCGATATTTTGAAAAAAAGAAAATTTAGGTTCTTTAGGTTGGATTTTCCGACCAAAAGTCGGATCTGTGAATTCTGAAATCAGACCCGACCAAAAGTGACTTTTTCAAAAATCATCGTAAAAAAGCATGTAACCGGTACTTTCCGAGGTACAATATGCGACTTGAGAACGATAGTGAAGGCCAAAATTCGATATCTTGAAAAAAAGAAAATTTAGGTTCTTTAGGTTGGATTTTCCGACCAAAAGTCGGATCTGTGAAGAACCGACCAAAAGTGACTTTTTCAAAAATCATCGTAAAAAGGCATGTAACCGGTACTTTCCGAGGTACACTATGCGACTTGAGAACGATAGTGAAGTCCAAAATTCGATATTTTGAAAAAAAGAAAATTTAGGTTCTTTAGGTTGGATTTTCCGACCAAAAGTCGGATCTGTGAATTCTGAAATCAGACCCGACCAAAAGTGACTTTTTCAAAAATCATCGTAAAAAAGCATGTAACCGGTACTTTCCGAGGTACAATATGCGACTTGAGAACGATAGTGAAGGCCAAAATTCGATATCTTGAAAAAAAGAAAATTTAGGTTCTTTAGGTTGGATTTTCCGACCAAAAGTCGGATCTGTGAAGAACCGACCAAAAGTGACTTTTTCAAAAATCATCGTAAAAAGGCATGTAACCGGTACTTTCCGAGGTACAATATGCGACTTGAGAACGATAGTGAAGGCCAAAATTCGATATCCTGAAAAAATGAAAATTTAGGTTCTTTAGGTTGGATTTTCCGACCAAAAGTCGGATCTGTGAAGAACCGACCAAAAGTGACTTTTTCAAAAATCATCGTAAAAAGGCATGTAACCGGTACTTTCCGAGGTACAATATGCGACTTGAGAACGATAGTGAAGGCCAAAATTCGATATCCTGAAAAAATGAAAATTTAGGTTCTTTAGGTTGGATTTTCCGACCAAAAGTCGGATCTGTGAAGAACCGACCAAAAGTGACTTTTTCAAAAATCATCGTAAAAAGGCATGTAACCGGTACTTTCCGAGGTACAATATGCGACTTGAGAACGATAGTGAAGGCCAAAATTCGATATTTTGAAAAAACGAAAATTTAGGTTCTTTAGGTTGGATTTTCCGACCAAAAGTCGGATCTGTGAAGAACCGACCAAAAGTGACTTTTTCAAAAATCATCGTAAAAAGGCATGTAACCGGTACTTTCCGAGGTACAATATGCGACTTGAGAACGATAGTGAAGGCCAAAATTCGATATCCTGAAAAAATGAAAATTTAGGTTCTTTAGGTTGGATTTTCCGACCAAAAGTCGGATCTGTGAAGAACCGACCAAAAGTGACTTTTTCAAAAATCATCGTAAAAAGGCATGTAACCGGTACTTTCCGAGGTACAATATGCGACTTGAGAACGATAGTGAAGGCCAAAATTCGATATTTTGAAAAAACGAAAATTTAGGTTCTTTAGGTTGGATTTTCCGACCAAAAGTCGGATCTGTGAAGAACCGACCAAAAGTGACTTTTTCAAAAATCATCGTAAAAAGGCATGTAACCGGTACTTTCCGAGGTACAATATGCGACTTGAGAACGATAGTGAAGGCCAAAATTCGATATCCTGAAAAAATGAAAATTTAGGTTCTTTAGGTTGGATTTTCCGACCAAAAGTCGGATCTGTGAAGAACCGACCAAAAGTGACTTTTTCAAAAATCATCGTAAAAAGGCATGTAACCGGTACTTTCCGAGGTACAATATGCGACTTGAGAACGATAGTGAAGGCCAAAATTCGATATTTTGAAAAAACGAAAATTTAGGTTCTTTAGGTTGGATTTTCCGACCAAAAGTCGGATCTGTGAAGAACCGACCAAAAGTGACTTTTTCAAAAATCATCGTAAAAAGGTATCTAACCGGTACTTTCCGAGGTACAATATGCGACTTGAGAACGATAGTGAAGGCCAAAATTCGATATTTTGGAAAAAAGAAAATTTAGGTTCTTTAGGTTGGATTTTCCGACCAAAAGTCGGATCTGTGAAGAACCGAACAAAAGTGACTTTTTCAAAAATCATCGTAAAAAGGCATGTAACCGGTACTTTCCGAGGTACAATATGCGACTTGAGAACGATAGTGAAGGCCAAAATTCGATATTTTGAAAAAACGAAAATTTAGGTTCTTTAGGTTGGATTTTCCGACCAAAAGTCGGATCTGTGAAGAACCGACCAAAAGTGACTTTTTCAAAAATCATCGTAAAAAGGCATGTAACCGGTACTTTCCGAGGTACAATATGCGACTTGAGAACGATAGTGAAGGCCAAAATTCGATATCCTGAAAAAATGAAAATTTAGGTTCTTTAGGTTGGATTTTCCGACCAAAAGTCGGATCTGTGAAGAACCGACCAAAAGTGACTTTTTCAAAAATCATCGTAAAAAGGCATGTAACCGGTACTTTCCGAGGTACAATATGCGACTTGAGAACGATAGTGAAGGCCAAAATTCGATATTTTGAAAAAACGAAAATTTAGGTTCTTTAGGTTGGATTTTCCGACCAAAAGTCGGATCTGTGAAGAACCGACCAAAAGTGACTTTTTCAAAAATCATCGTAAAAAGGTATCTAACCGGTACTTTCCGAGGTACAATATGCGACTTGAGAACGATAGTGAAGGCCAAAATTCGATATTTTGGAAAAAAGAAAATTTAGGTTCTTTAGGTTGGATTTTCCGACCAAAAGTCGGATCTGTGAAGAACCGAACAAAAGTGACTTTTTCAAAAATCATCTTATTAGTTTATTCTATTGCTTCCTTATAGAGGAAGCTTTGTTTTCGTGAAAAAATTTTTTTTCGAGATTTTCATGTCAGTACACTCAGAATAGTCCAAAACGTCGAGAAAAGTGATTTAGAAAAAATGTCTGTATGTGTGTATGTGTATGTTACACGCTCAAAAAATGTAAACCTTTATAACTCGGGAACGCCTCGAGATATAGAGCTGAAATTTACACCATAGATAGAGGGGTCAATCCTCATCGTTTATACCAATTAAGCTCAAAATTGGTATGTTCGTGAGCTTTCATACACCGGTGATCCCTATTAAATTTGATTAAGATCGGTTGAAACGTTAAAATTTTATGAGATTTTGATTTTTTTAATTTTTTG
Source organism: Ephialtes manifestator (assembly GCA_963970395.1). NCBI lineage: Eukaryota > Metazoa > Arthropoda > Insecta > Hymenoptera > Ichneumonidae > Ephialtes > Ephialtes manifestator. Next base: position 21,192,004 of record OZ019980.1, read on the forward strand.
ATTTTTTTTCTGCGATGCGAATTTTGGTATCAAATATCGAGCTGGGAGTCAAATGAGTGCCGAATTCATGATTAACAGAAAAATACGTCAGATATAGCCCAAAAATGTTGAACGATAACATATTTTCATAGCGATGTTGTACAGTCTATATTGCAAAAAGTAGCGATTTATGTCGTATAAACTAGCCATATCCTTGCTTCCCAATGAAATTTCGGAAACCACCGATTTCTATCGTGTTCTACAAAAAAAAAAAAAAAAACAGAGAAGATAGAGCATTCGAGGGAGTTTCTGGACCGTTTGTCCTTATTATATTTTCACAAAGCGAGAGTGTGAGCTTATTTATATTTATTTAAAACAAGGATGCAAAGCAGAACCTTGCACATTGCTTCCTCATTATATTTCGCTTTTTACAAAGCTTTCTCTATGAGGAAGCCAAAATCAATTCCCATACTTCCTCTTAGAGGTTGCTTTGTAAAAAGCGAAATATAATGCGGAAGCAATGTGCAAGGTCTGCTTTGCATCCTTTTTTGAAACTGTTATATATATTTATCAATCTTCAATTTATAAATTATCTTTTCACTTCTTCAAAACCTTGGCCAAGTGACGTGTGACGTCCAATGGATTGGTTGTGACGCCCGATTGGTTGGTTGTGACACCCAATAGTTGGTTTTCCCAACCAGTTTTGTCACTTGGTTAGGGCAACCAATATTTCTTTCCGCGAGTGTCCCAATTTCCAGCTCAATCAGTTGGACGGTTCTTGAGTTACAGGCGTTACAGGTGATTGAAATTCCAAAGTCCTCCACTCATCGGACATTTATTCTGAACCACTTTTCTCAATGCACTGGACGATTCTGAGTGTCCTACCATGAAAATTTCAGAAATTAAAAAAAAATGTGAGAAATCAAAACCCTTCCTAAAAGCACTTTGAATCCTCAAATTGAGAATAAAAGCAAGAAACGTCAAACCTTATCTTGATTTTTAAAGTATCATTCACGGTCAAATAGTTTGTAATAATACGATAAGCACGCGATTTCAATTTTTGATGCTGACAATGTTTAAGTGTTTGTTAGTGGAAAGGAGCTTCACTGGTATCTGCGAGAATGAGCACACAAAGAAGACACTATGAGAGCACATTGGATGTATTAGGAGTATAACGTCGGAAAAAGGATTAACTCTCAAGACGAGAGGAAAGCTATAGAGAAGCTGGGAAAGCATCAGGGAGGAGGAGAGGCACTCTGCCTCTCGTAACTTTGATGGAAACCGGCTGCAAGTGGCAGTATATGGCCGCGAATGAAAGCTCATTAAAAGGGAAGTCTCTCTTACTCGCGGGGCTGGTTGGGCAATCCGACGTTTCACGGCGATACCAGAGGAGAGAAGTGAAACTGTGAGAAAGTAAGAGAGGTTTCTCCTATCTATACATATAAGACTCTGTGAACAGGGGTACGCAAGCTCGGCGCGTTTCTCGGGCATGGGACCCGCACTCGTCTGCCTTTATCTTCCAATTTTATTACGAGCAATTAAGTCTTTATTGCTCGTGGGCACACGACTTGCCATTCGTACAGTATGTACCAGACTATCCCCATAATTACCATTCCAATGCTACACTAGCCGTAACGATACTGTACCTTAAGTGCGAATCGATTTTCTCGATGCGGGACTATTCTATGACGACAACGACGAAGTGGAGTACGAGAACGACGACGTTACCGTCGTTTGTACGCTGGCGATTTTTTTTTTATTTTCACGACCTCTCGGTCTCATTGCCTCGGTCGCTGTCCGTCTCGCTCTGTTGCTGCAATGATACCCTCTATACGCTTGGGAACAGCGATGCGAAACGAAGACGAATGGTCTGGAAAAGTTCGTCGAACTCGGACTGCCGGTGGATGGAAGCGTGAGAGACTCTCTGATGGACACCAATTATCGTTCCGGGCGCCTGACCCAACGAATCACGGTTAAGATCGACCGTGAGAAAATTCGACGAAAAGTTAAACCGAGGTGCAGTTAAAGCTTGCTGTAACGGAGCGGACGCTTCGCCAACTGATTACGTGGTTTCCTCCAGAGTCATCAGAAACTCGTAAGGTTTTATTCTTGAACTGCGGCGGGAAAAAACGAGGACCACAAGAATTGTGAGTTTAATTGACTAATCGCTTCTATGGTCCATTATCAATTTTAATGGTCTGTCTATATTTTACAATTTCTATAATACACGGAAAGAAAAAAGTAATTGTAAAAACTGATTTATCGGTCCTGACAACCAATCGAAATAGTTAGAATAGCACCAACTACTCGGTCTGTTGATGAAACTATAACTTCGTTGGTAGAGTACCGATAGTAACAATGACCAGCTGAGATCATAACCTCAACTCACCGGTTGGTTGGCGTAACGAATCATTGGGATTGGATAGCAGCCGTGATAGTTGCAGGAACTAAGTTGTTGGCCACACGTACTATTTTTGCTGCCAATTGAATAAAGTTGAGACTACGATTCCGATTTAGTTTTAGTAACTAACACGCGGCACAGTACATGCTGGAATTGGTAGCCAGAACTACATTTTTCTTTCCGTGTATGCAACATTTTTCATCGTTGATATTATCCACCTGACACCAATATTTGGTATTGACATTTTCTGATACGATACAACGAAAATGTGGGGAAGACAGTGGCACAGTGGATAGAGTCGTGGCCTCACACGCAGTGGGTCCCTTATTAAATATATAATAATTGAGAAAAATTATTACAAGCATATCGAATATTTTGACCCTCCACGAATAAAACAGGTTAGTTGAAGAAACCACCCTTTAAATGCTTGGAGTGTTAGATGAAGATTGGTTGGCGTTACAAATCGGTTGGTCGGCGTTACCCATGCAGAAATTAGTTCGGGCAGCCACGATAAAATAAGGGGCCTTTTTAGGTATAAACGTGGCATCCACAATAGGGAATCTACTCTAGAACCCTACTAGGCTCAACAGAGGCGGTCACGACAAACTTCGGGGCCTAATCAGGCTTAAATGTGGAACCCCCACTAGGGTCGCCCATATTGAGCCTCTAAAGGGTAGTACTTTCAAGCGTGACTAGCCTAGTAGGGTCCCTACTACAATTAGGGCAATCTAGAAAGGGCCAAGTTGGAGCCCCAACTATATTTCTGCACGGGTACTAACGGTTGGTTGGGGACCAATCGGTTGTTTGGCATTACCAATCGGTTGGTTCTGACAAACAATAACTTGCTAATTCCATATTCTACTATGGGTGTTGGTCATCAATTCTGTGGTTCCTACAGCTACACCCTTTCTCCGTGTCATTGTTCGGATTACCCAGGCATCTAGGCGATCCCCCAATCTAAGGGATGAATTTGGTATTTATTTGCATGTAGTTGTAGAGTACACCGAAGTATCTCGAAGCTTAGATATCAATATGTCTCCACACAAAATTTGCCTTTATTGAAAAATGTCTGTTTGACCCGGGTTCGATTCCCGGCCGGGGACCAATGGAATTTTTCTATGTGCTTTTTTTCTGCAATTCCCCGGTGGTTCGGAAACCACCTTAAACTGTAGGTCCTCTCCCGATGTTTAGGCCTCGTCCCGTGGACAGAACCGAAGCATCGGCAGGTTGCGGGTTTGAATATCCATGGCGCCGTAGTCTCGTTGTGTGCTATACTTGAACGTGATTAGTTCCAGACGTTTAGGTCGACATATACGTCTGTAGTTCAGTATTTACACACATGGGGGCGCGACTAGCTCCAGCGCTGGGAGAAAGAACCCAATACCGACTGTATCGGCACAGGTTTTCCGCAGTTTCCCTGGGCCCTTGCGCAAATGCGATACAGGGAGAGGGGATTCGGCTGCGGCCGCAGGAAATGTGAGTTAAAAATGGAAATGTGAAGGGATGTGATGTAAAGCAATTGAAGCCATACAATGGAATAAACTACAACGAAAATGTTGCAGAATTTAAAAAAAGGCGTTATGTTAGATGTTTTTTAGACAAAGTCTTCGGTTTGAACATTCTTTATTTCTTGTTGCGTACTTGATGAAAATCGAAATACCGGAATAGGCGGAGGGCTCAGCAATTTTATTAATGTCTGCGACAGGATTATACCTACTTCTGAACTCCCTTCTGTTACAGCCAGAATTACTTGCTGAAGATGATCATTCTTTAGAGTACAGAACTTGTATAAAAGTCTCTACAGGAAATAACTACAGGTTATTCTTAAAAATCAGCCAGTCATGATATAAAACGACTTCAGAGTTGAAGTAGATTTTGCTGCATTTTTTTAGTAGACACAAAATGGACGCAAATGGTTTGGTGCCGAGTCAACGAAACAACTATAAACAAAAATGCTTATTCATTCGTAGTATTTATTTATCTCAAACGATATGGGAAGACAGTAAAAAAAAGAAGGTGGAAGTATAAATCTAGAAAATCCTGTAGACAGCAAGTTGGAGAGAGTTGGGAGGAAGCACTGCAAGTCACGGTTCCGCCGAAATGCTTGCGTCGACATGTTTACAGGCCAAGTGTACGAAAAGCCAGCTAGTTTATCCCCATCTCCAGAGTCGGCGAGATAACATCGACGTGGCGATGTCTCATTTTCAGCGAAGTTTCAACGATTATTCATAATGAGGTTCACCAGTGTCTTGAGCTTAACAAGCACTAATCTGGCATTGCTTCATCTCACAGAAGTTCTTTGACGTTAACAACTAATTGGCGCTGTTCATAATCTCTCAGTGATCCTATTTACTCAAGTTTGGAATCGATCTATTGCAAAGAAAACCGCAGCAAAGCTCATGTTTGCACGTTGCCGCGTCAGTATTATCCATACTCCACAAAGCTAACTCTATAAGCAGCTATTCCATTCAACCTTGCTTTGTCGTATCGTGCACTATCGAAATTCCGTCAATTTCCAGATGTTAATTAATATATGATGGACGTGTCACAGTTAATCTTGAAGAAAACCATGGCTTTGCTTCCTCACAGAAATGGCTTTGTTTTTGTGAAAAACCGCCAAAATATCACCTAATCGCCAAGAAAATCTTAAAGTCGCCAAATTGAAACGAAAAGTCGCCACAAAAACGCTAAGACGCCCATTGCCATTTTTTTTACGCCAAATGGTCTTCCGAAATCGCCAAATCTGGCAACTCTGCATAAGGCTCCTAAAAAAATTAGGGACGATTAATCTGAGCCTTACTAAAACCTTGATAAGTTTTCGTCACGGGACGACGAAATCCTTATGTACTATTTTCGTTACCAATAGAAAATAGTTCAGACTACGATTCCCATTTGATTTTAGCACCACATTTTTCTTTACGTGTATACATGTGTGATATTATTCTAATACCCAATACGGATCCCGCCATAAATCCTTCAGGAACATCTGCGATATCTAAAATATCCCAAAACACTCGACTATGAAGAGCAAATAACAAAAGCCACCGGATGTAACCGAACTGGACAGTTTTCCTCCCCTTTCTTCCCTGAAGTCCCTCCACTTTGTTCCGATTATCGCGTGTACCAGTAACGTCGGCCTTTCAAACGCCAACTTCGGTCTTATGCCTTCCCTTCGTTGCTCACTTCTTCCCGTCCTTCCCCCTTGCCGTTCGTTCGGCTCATCTCCTTTCCGCAGTCCCGTTTCCCCGGTGTAGTCGCGTTTCCCTGTCACAAAACACTCGGGGCTGTACTTCGGATAGCATAGTCGGTATGCGCAGTTGTCTGTTGAAGAAGAAGCCTCGAAGATGAGTTAGGAAACGGCAGGAAGGGAGATGGGGAAGGTGAAGCCAGGAAGAGGGTGAAGGGATATAGTCATAGTGAAAAGCGAGTGAGGGACGGAGGTTCGCAAGGCCTCCGAGCTTTGGACACGGGCCAGTCTTCGTGTTTTAAGATATTGCTCTTGGTCGTACCATGGAGACGTACCTATTCCGACGTCCCGAGGTATAGGAAACATAGCACGCGGTGCGCCGTACCATCAGCAGCCGTGACGTTGGATATAGACGGCCGGCATCTCTTTCGGATATTTCAGTCGCTGCTCAACAAAAGATCCACCTCCGTGTTTTCCCTCGTCTTCGACTGCGGCCCGACGATGCAGCATATCTTTCCCTGCGGTGTATGTCTCCGCAGTGCCGCTCCGTCTGCTCCCAAACCCCACGTTTCTTTATCCCTTCCATATCTCTTTCGTTTGATTTTCATCTTTGACTTTATGCGAATTTCGCTCTTCTTGTTCGTTACCCGGGGTTTTTTTTAAAAACTCTTCGAGTCTTGAAATTGTTGTCCCCGGTCATTCTCCACGTTAAAAGAGTCGCTTTACTCATTGCTTTCTTATTATGCAACGACAATTGTTACCAGTGTAGCTTCTCTTTGTGGTAAGCGATGAAAAGAGAGCCTGTCTCAACGTCAAGAAAATCTTTCCCAGTAGGATGATGACTTTCAGAAACTTCCCGTAAACCGTCTTAAAGTCCTCGTTGAAGTCAATAAGCATCGTTGACAAGGCATATAAGACTGAACTACAAAGTTCCAGTTCCGAGCCGATATTTAAGATGGGAGTAGAATATTAAACTAAATATCTAACTTGAGAACGAATTTATGATTGAACTTCGAGCCTAATTTATAGCAAAAGATTTATTTGGCGTGATTTTTCCGAATGTCTTGAATAATTAGGTTTATACGAAAATCACTAGCTCCATTAATTCTTGATAAATAAATAAAGCAATCAGAGAGGACATAAAACATGGCGATTCCATTTGATTGCTGATGATCAACGGTAACAAATTAATCGAGGCGTCTAGATTCAAACCCGAGCTGTATGTGCCAAACGTCCGTCTGAACAAAATGGTCGCAGCTATGAAAAAACAACTAAAAAATACCAGGCCAACGCAATGTATTCAACGAAAAATCATTGGATTCTATAGAATCTGAGAATTATTTCATTCTGTTAAATGTTATTCGTCTCTTGTACTTGGACACAGTCACTTCATCATTCTCTTATGGGACATTTGGCTGGAAACTCAGCAGCAGCGAAACACGTACGTGGATTCACCTCGGATTCCTACACCTCCTTCGCGCTCGCTTGTTCTCAGCCCAAGAAGCTTCACCAACTGGAACTCAGGGTTTCTCCGACGCGACGCATACTCTGTCAGTGTAATGAGATCTCCGGCAGCTATGACACGTGGGCAAGCAACCAAGAGAGAAAGGCCTTTCTCACTGAAGCACAAGGCTCTCTCACATCAGACACTATGAAAGACCCTCTGAGAAGTGAGGGTCGGCTCCGACGAACGTGGATAGACATATCAACCTTTTCCTGAAGAAACCCTTGTTCAACATCTGCAATTTACGTTGAACTTTGTATTCACACAAACGTAGTCACATTGTTGAGTATTTTCAACTTAGTACATTTAGATTATTTGTGATAGTTCTGTCAGCTACAATTGATAACTTTTGACTATTGCAGTTATTGTTTCCTCGCATGAATATATAAGTTTTTTTGTACAATTATAAAAATTCGAGATATCAATCACTGGATAATCGAAATTGTCTGCAGGAAAAGAACATCTGGATGGATGTGTGTTTTACTTCTTTGTTATTCGTAAGATTGTTTCGCTTTTTTTTGCCACTTTTAAGTTTTCGAAAAAAGTTGGTATGCTTTCAAGCCTGCAGAAATTTCAAGCTGTCAAGGTAAATAGATTGTTCAGAAATTAAGTGATATTCAATGGCGATTGATGGTTGTAACTTTGGGTCGAAATTGTAATGAGGTTCGGATTTTACAATAACGGGTTGAAATTCATTTACAATGCTTTTACAATCCAGTTTGCAAAATCGAATCTACTTTCTCATTATTTTCCACTTCTCTTAAAATCTTTATGAGGGAGCTAAGATCGATCAACGGACTTCCGCGTAGAGGTGGTGTTGTGTAAAGATGAAAGCATGAGCAAAATCAATGAGCATAGCCATGCTCGCTTTTATTTATTTTATTTTATTTATTCTATTCTTGTTTTTATCCTCTATAATTAATTAACTGTTATGTTAGCTATGATAACTCCAAAAGTTATCACAGCTAATATGCTATATGATATTAACTAAATCGTTAATATCATAACTTTTTTTTCAATAAAAGATATTACTATTATAATTATATACACCAATTATTGTAACAAAAAGACAAATATATAATAATTGAGAAAAATTATTACAAGCATATCGAATATTTTGACCCTCCACAGCGAAAACAGGTTAGTTGAGAAAACCAACCTTTAAATGCTTGGAGTGTTAGATGAAGATTGGTTGGCGTTACCAATCGGTTGGTCGGCGTTACCCGTGCAGAAATTAGTTCGGGCAGCCGCGATTAAAGAAGGGGCCTTTTTAGGTATAAACGTGGAATCCACAATAGGGAATCTACTCTAGAACCCTACTAGGTTCAACAGAGGCGGCCACGACAAACTTTGTGGCCTAATCAGGCTTAAATGTGCAACCCCCACTAGGGTCGCCCATATTGAGCCTCTAAAGGGTAGTACTTTCAAGCGTGACTAGCCTAGTAGGGTCTCTACTACAATTAGGGCAATCTTGAAAGGGCCAAGTTGGAGCCCCAACTATATTTCTGCACGGGTACTAACGGTTGGTTGGGGACCAATCGGTTGTTTGGCATTACTAATCGGTTGGTTCTGACAAACAATAACTTGCTAATGCCATATTCTACACGGAAAAAACGGCTTGGTTGGAACAACCAAGTGCCTTGGTTATATATGCGCCAGACAATTAATTGGTTAGACCAACCAAGTTATTTGTTAGGCTACCAATTTCTTGGTTGGACTAACCAAGTGACTTGGTTGGACCAACCAAGAAATTGGTAGCTTAACAAATAACTTGGTTGGTCTAACCAATTAATTGTCTGGCGCATATATAACCAAGGCACTTGGTTGTTCCAACCAAGCCGTTTTTACCTTACCAAGTCACTTGGTAAGCTAACCAAGTGACTTGGATGGTCCAACCAAGAAATTGGTAGCCTAACAAATAACTTGGTTGGTCTAACCAATTAATTGTCTGGCGCATATATAACCAAGGCACTTGGTTGTTCCAATCAAGCCTTTTTTTCCGTGTACTATGGCTGTTGGTTATCAATTCCGTGGTTCCTATAGCTACACTCTTTTTTCCGTGTCATTGTTCGGATTACCCAGGCACCTGGGCGATCCTCCATCTAAGGGATGAATTTGGTATTTATTTGCATGTAGTTTTACACTAGAAGTATCTCTAAGCTTAGATATCAATATGTCTCCACACAAAATTTGCCTTTACTGAAAAATGTCTGTTTGACGAAAATTTGTCTTATTTTGTCAGGTGGCCCAAATTTATGCATTCTCCCTTAGTTTCTTAAATATGCTCGGATGTAAAGGCTCGACGAGCTGAAATAAAATCGCCAGAAAAGATAAAGTTACGGAGCATTATCGTATAAAATATCGCTAAGGTAAAAAAAGAAGATCCGTAGAAACTGAAGAATTTCTGGAACACATTCCGCATATATTATCCTTTGATACAACATTCTACGAAATAACCTTGTAATGGTAGGTCGACTTTCTCAAGAACATATTCCTCGATCTGTAAAGTGCACGATTCTCCAGTATTCTCACAAGTGGGAAACAAACAAGGCGCTGTCTGGAAAGAAAAAGAAGAAAGAAAAAAGTAAATTTTGAAAATTACATCCAGCTGCGATCCGGGGTAAATGTAATTTTGAGAAGGTGTTCGCGAGAAAAGTCGAGGCTGAGCTAAGATGGGAGAAGAGAAGTGAAGATGCAATTCCCGTAAAAGCGATGCAAGAAAGGATGCAAGAGACCGAGAGCGACTTCTTTCTCATCCCTTTTCAAACTCGCTTGTCTCCGTCGCTCCCTTCACTTCTTCCATGTATACTCCTGGCGGCTATGAGAAGAGAAGAGTCCCATCCAATTTCAGCGGAAAGCCCATCAGCATAGCCGCGTCCGTGGGACTCGCTGTCGGGATATCATACCCCGTTGAGGGAGGCCGCGGCCCGAAATAATCCGCGATCAAGCGTGGCGAATGGATCGAGTGGTGTGTATATATAGCAGCCGATGGATAGATAGATAGATATATATGGTGGAACCGCGAGAGATCCGATGGTCGGCCACGAACCTCCACTATAGAGAAGCGAAATGCTTCGCTGCGTCTCTCTCATCTAGCTATGGACGTATAGAGGGAATGAACGAAAGGACGAGAAGGAAATAGGGAGTAAAGCAGCATGGGAACGATGGGGAACGAGAGGGCAAAAGGGCCGTGAAAATGAGGGAGTGAGTACGGAGAGTTTGATATTACTATAGGTTGAGAGTGTACATATCTATAGGTATATTTTAGTGAAATGTTACCGGCCAGCGGCATAGCGGAGAGAAACTGCAAATATCTCGAGCGTTGAGCTTGCGAGGCTGAGAGTCAAGATGGATGACTCGATTTCGAATTTAATCAGCGTCCTATACTCTATCCCCCGTGGTATTATGGCGCAACGTATTCTCTGCTCATGGGGGTGCGCGCTTGGCGCCTACTGTATATACTATAGGTTGTCTGTGATGCTACACTGGATGGCGGGATGCTTGGTGATGCTGGTGATGCTTCTGCTGGTGATGCCCACCGACTAGAGGGCACTTGGCAACCATCGACCGCTAGCCACGACCACTACGATGCAGTATTCTATGTACATTGTTGCAACAGCTAAGCAGTATTGTTGTTGCCTTGGTATGGAGTCGAGAGATATTGTTCATGATGTATATATAATGTACCAGTTGTATGAACATCTTGGTATGGTGAACGGCTACACCTATCTCTTGTAGCCGTCCTTCATCAATGGTACTTTGGGTAATGGGATTGTATTGAACAACGTTGATCTCTGTAATTATTATGGCTAATCGTCGATTTTGATTTTATTTATTCCAACTACAGTACGCCGTTGGATTCCGTCCGATATCTTTGCGCTATAAAGATGGTCACAATTCAAGCATTCAATTTTGATTTCCAGAAATGTTTAGGCCTGATTATCGTAGAAAAAAGGGTACTTCTCTGTAGATTGTTCTAGCTTCTAAGCAATGTTATTGCTGTGTTATTATGGAGTCGAGAGATATTGTTCATGATGTATATATAATGTACCAGTTGTATGATCATCTTGGTATGGTGAATGGCTACACCTATCTCTTGTAGTCGTCCCTCATCAATGGTACTTTGGGTAATGGGATTGTATTGAACAATGTTGATCTCTGTAATTATTATGGCTAATCGTCGATTTTGATTTTATTTATTCCAACTACAGTACGCCGTTGGATTCCGTCCGATATCTTTGCGCTAAAGATGGTCACAATTCAAGCATTCAATTTTGATTTGCAGAAATGTTTAGGTCTGATTATCGTAGAAAAAAGGGTACTTCTCTGTAGATTGTTCTAGCTTCTAAGCAATGTTGCTGCTGTGTTATTATGGAGTCGAGAGATATTGTTCATGATGTATATATAATGTACCAGTTGTATGAACATCTTGGTATGGTAAACGGCTACACCTATCTCTTGTAGCCGTCCCTCATCAATGGTACTTTGGGTAATGGGATTGTATTGAACAACGTTGATCTCTGTAATTATTATGGCTAATCGTCGATTTTGATTTTATTTATTCCAACTACAATACGCCGTTGGATTCCGTCCGATATCTTTGCGCTATAAAGATGGTCACAATTCAAGCATTCAATTTTGATTTCCAGAAATGTTTAGGTCTGATTATCGTAGAAAAAAGGGTACTTCTCTGTAGATTGTTCTAGCTTCTAAGCAATGTTGCTGCTGTGTTATTATGGAGGCGAGAGATATTATTGATAGACCAGTTGTATAAAGACTTTGGTATGGCTATACCTAGATCTGTTGCAGCCGTTTCTCTTAAATGGCACATTGGGTAATGGGATTGTATTGAACAACGTTAATCTCGATTTTGATTTTGTTTATTTCAAGAGGATGTCGTTGGATTCGGTCCGATATCTTTGCGCTAAAGATGGTCACGATTCAAGCATTCGATTTTGATTTCTAAAAGTGATTTGGACTGATTATCGTAGAAAAAAGGGTACTTCTCTGTATCTTGTTTTAGCTTCTAAGCAATGTTGGTGCTGTGTTGTTATGGAGGCGAGAGATATTGGTTATGCTTCATATTTGATAGACCAGTTGTATAAAGACTTTGGTATGGCTACACCTTGATCTGCTGCAGCCGTTTCTCTTCAATGTCACTTTGGGTAATGGGCTTGTATTGAACAACGTTGATTCCTATAATTGTTGTGGCCAATCGTCTATGTTAATCTTTTAACTTGGATGGTTACGATTCAAGCATTCAATTTTGATTTCCATATGTGTTACGACTAATTATTGTGAAAAAAAGGCACTCCTCTGTACCTTGTTCCAACTTTTAAATAGTATTGTTATTGTGTAGGTATAGAGATGAGATTAATGTCATTCCTCTTGAATGGCATATTCGTTATTGGGATTGTACGTAACATCATTGTAATCCCTGTAAATTGTATTGTACAATTGTTGATTTTTATCTTTTACATTTCAAATTATAATTTTGCCTCATCTTGGCCGATTTAAAGGGGATCAAGTGGTTTTTGAAGTATTCCAAATTTAATCAAAGGATACAGTTTGGTTCGTCCAGGTATTTTAGTGATAAGAATGAGCGGTATTCACAGATATTCTTTGCAGAACATTTTATTCCTCCTATAGAATATCCCTAATAAGGGAATAAAAGTGCGGATAGGAAAATGGAGAAAGAATCGGATTGAAGAACTCTGATCCAGGACTACGACGACTACACTGCAGCAACGAGTGAAACAAGAGTATTCGTTTAAGTACAGTGGAGCTTTTGACGTAGCTTTTTCGTTTAAAGCCCAGTGTCCCATCGAATATTTATGCGCTTGTAATAATGCTATGTAATATTCATTGGAATCGCAGGTCGTATTGAGTACAGAGCGGGAAAGAGGATTGTTGTTCGTGTACTTCCCTCGGCTGCTACCGGTCAATGCCCTTCAACTAGATACCCACAACACCAAAGCTATTGCTTTCGCTCTAATTCTAAAAGCAGCGTGATTTCCAATTGTAGTCTATTTTCCTCTTCGCGATTACCCCTTGGAAATTCCACTTCAGACACGTATTTTTATTCTATCTTGTAAGCTTCTTTTCTTGGCGTTGGGATTTTTTCCTTGTTTGAAGTTTTTTTTGCATATTCACGCTTGCAAGAATATGTAAAAAAGCTTTCCGTTTTAGTAGCTCGGATTTCCACGACGGTTCAAGTGCATGGTAAGAGTAGCTCAGTGTTTAAAAGCTACTTCTGTCCTATTCGTTCTGTCTGAATTTGAAGTTAATCCACGGAGCAGTTTATCTCGCGACATTGGGTTTAAATAACAACGACTTCATTGTTTATCTATTTTTTTCACCAAAAAGAAAAAAAAAACTTAAACTTGGCAAGACATAGTGTGTAAAATCCCGACCACATCATCCCAATATTCTAGTCAGAAGAAAAAAAAATTTAAAACCACCTGTTTTTTGTACCCCAAATTTATTTATTATTGGGCTCCTTAAGGTTGAGTTAGATGACGTCAATTGCGTTAGGTCAGTTTGATACCGTCAGTTATGTAAGCTCATTTAGGTAAGGTCAGTTGTAGAATTTTGTAACTTTACGTTGGCCAAGGATATAATATGTTTGATTAAGTCAAGTTGGGTGAGGTTAGCTAAGGTCAAATTGTGAAGGCGCTAAGAGCTACAATAACTTGTTGGTACAGCTGTAAAAAAACGCCGTATGGACCAACAAACAATTGTAACATACACGGAAAAAAAAGGCTTGGTTGGAACAACCAAGGGCCTTGGTTATATATGCGCCAGACAATTAATTGGTTAGACCAACCAAGCAATTTGTTAGGCTACCAATTTCTTGGTTGGACTAAGCAAGTCACTTGGTAAGCTAACTAAGTGACTTGGTAAGCTAACCAAGTGACTTGGTAAGCTAACTAAGTGAGTTTGAGGTCAGTTTGATACCGTTAGGTCAGTTTGATACCGTCAGTTATGTAAGCTCATTTAGGTAAGGTCAGTTGTAGAATTTTGTAACGTTACGTTGGCCAAGGCTATACTATGTTTGATTAATTCAAGTTGGGTTAGGTTAGCTAAGGTCAAATTGTGAAGGCGCTAAGAGCTACAATAACTTGTTAGTACAGCTGTAAAAAAACGCCGTATGGACCAACAAACAATTGTAACATATACGGAAAAAAGGCTTGGTTGGAACAACCAAGTGCCTTGGTTATATATGCCGCAGACAATTAATTGGTTAGACCAACCAAGTAATTTGTTAGGCTACGAATTTCTTGGTTGGACTAAGCAAGTCACTTGGTTAGCTTATCAAGTCACTTGGTTAGCTTACCAAGTCACTTGGTTAGCTTACCAAGTCACTTGGTTAGCTAACCAAGTAATTTGTTAGTAATTAAGATCAACCAAGTAATTTGTTAGGCTACCAATTTCTTGGTTGGTCTAACCAAGTCACTTGGTTAGCTTATCAAGTCACTTGGTTAGCTTACCAAGTCACTTGGTTAGCTTACCAAGTCACTTGGTTAGCTTACCAAGTCACTTGGTTAGCTTACGAAGTCACTTGGTTAGCTTACCAAGTGACTTGGTTAGTTCAACCAAGAAATTGGTAGCCTAACAAATTACTTGGTTGGTCTAACCAATTAATCGTCTGGCGCATATGTAACCAAGCACCTTGGTCGTTCTAACCAAGCCTTTTTTTGCGTGTATAGTTGCTAGGATAATCACGATTTCTTTGGGAATTTAGATGCAGAACAATCTTAGACTTAGGGTGGAAAATATATATCCCATTCTGGCTAGCAGTTGGAACATAATTATTAAACACAGCAGCAACTGCAGTGGCGGGGATGAGTAAGAGAAGGAGAAAGAGGCGTCCGTCAACCTCTGGTCCCTGAAACACACACTCTCCTCCCTCTATCACCACTACCATGACATCGGCCACCACCACCCTTATTTTTGCCGGCGTCTGGCTTCCTCGTGGTCGAGTGGGCTTTAATGAAGCTACCCACGACGCGCATTCGCCGCAAACTCGACAAAATAACGAGCCCCCAAGCCTTGTCTATTTCCCTCGCTCTCGCCGCATCAGACGGAATAAAATTTACTACTGTCGACCCCCTCGTTTGTCTTTGTTTCTTGTGACGATTAACAGGTTGATGTTTCTTCTCAACCTTGTTTTTTGCCCTCGCTGTCTAGTGCGTTTTTATTTGTATGTGTATGTGCGCGCTCTTAGTTTATTCAGCATAATTTGTTTTCTTTTTCTCGAGAATTCTTTCGTAATGAAAACTTCAAATATTGCAAGCTAAGGAAATTCACAGAAATGCTAAGAGCACAAAGGGTGAAAATATGATGATAATAACACACCTGGGTGAACGTTAATGATATAGGACAATACACGAAATGTGATGCATCTGCAAGAAATGCAAAACCCTATATGAGGCATTCCATATGAAGTGCGCCACCCTGATTTTTAATGTTCGTAGAGTGGGTTCATAATTTTTTTCCAGAGTAAGGTAAACGTCCCAGTGATCGATGCGTTAACCAAATTGTCCGACTCTATAAAAATGTAACTTTCACATTAAGATACAAAAAATGGTCATTCTAGGTAATAATGAATCAGAATAGTCGTATGAAAAAATAACAACCTCAAAAATTTTCGTAACTTATCTTATTGTAGAGAAAACTTATTCTAAAGCTTCAGAAGTGCAAATGTACCAGTCATCGACATACTAAAGTTATAGTTGGTCCAGTAATCGACCGTTATATGTCCTAGAAATCGACACGTCAAGAAAAGTCACAAATTAAGACGTCAATAACTGTCATTGTAGGTTATAAAGAATCAGTATAATCTTGTCAACAAATAGAACGCTTAACTTTTTTGGTCTACCTTATCTTCTTGTAATAAAAAATTAACATAAAACTTGAGGTGTGCAAATGTCTCAGTCATGGACATACTAAAGTCACGGTTCGCCCAGTAATCGACCCATGACATGACATGACCCAGTCATGGACATATGCATGGCCCAGTTATCGACATGATTTATTTTGCTGTTTAATTATTTATAGAGAGCCCAATACCCCTGTCCATAATTACTCCTCGTACAGTTCGATCGATGAATGAATTGTTACATTATTTTTTATCATCTAATTCATAAAAACAATACGCGATTTACATTAATTTTCTATCCACAATTTTGTCCTAGTGATCGGCAGTAGGTCAATTACCCGGACATTTATGTGTTTTTCTGAACCAGTTATCGACCTCCGCGGTTTTTTGCACAAACAACAATTTTACGATAAAATCACATTCATTTAGTAATACCAGACTCTTCATATGTAATATCAAATTAAACTTACTCAGCCAAAGTCTTCGTGCATCGCAGAATTTAACTAAATGTCACGAGACGCACCTTAACCTCCATATCAACGATTTCGACGAAATAACGCTCGGCTCGGTCACTGCAAGTTTACGATTTTCTTATTATCACTGTTGTGATTTTACAAGCCTCAAATTTTCATATAATATTGTACATAAATCGGAGGAAGTGTTGTTAATTTATTTAAGCGTCGAAAAGCACTCACAGTCTTATTTATCGCTCTTTTACCACAGACTGGTCGATTACTGGGACATTTACTTTATTTAGAGTTCCCCGAACACATAAGAGTTATTTCAGATTTTTGATCCCCATAGTTTTTCCACGCTCTCTTTTGTAATTTGTATTTGTATTTGTAATTGTAACTTGTAACTTTTTTACTTTTGTAATTGTAACATATCATGCTCTCGGTTTGCTGATATTCATTCCCGCATCTGTTATTTTTTCAACACACTTGTTCTTAAAGTCTTCATCGCTTCCCATCGATTTTCGAAACTTCGTGCACTACGAAATGTTGCTGAGTGAATGTCTCTGTAGCCTAGGTGCCTGAGATACGAAACTCAACTTTTCTAAAGTCAGCCGTCGAACTGGAAGCAGGAAACAGGGTTATAGGTCACATAATCGGAAAAAATGCACGCAAGTCATAAAGACGAGTACTGGGAGGTACGGTATTTTGAAAACAGTCTAACAAGGATTATGCATGATCCCGAAGATTAGAGCATAGTTTCTGCTATCGATTGCAGCTTTCGAAGGTGTGTTACATAGCTTTATAAGGGCATATATTCCTTATGTATGTAATTAACATTTGAATTTCAGATTTGATATTCAGCGAACTTCTCTCGATCCCTCTATTTTTTTTCTTTAACATATCGGCTTTAGGCCTTCACTAGTGATCGCAAAGAGTATATATTTTAAGAGTGAAAAAAATGTCGACTTTTCTTATTTCCGAATTCGTTCATTCTATTTCGGGAAATTTTTTTTTTGCAGAATAATGTAACTAAAATAACGCAACGTTGCCAAACACGAAATTTATCCCAGTTTCTATCTTTGACAACGAGATATTACCGCACAAATAATGTGGCAAGAATAAGCTGCGATTATTTCGATACTTTCGATCGAAACTGACAAAAAATAGAGCTCTGTTGACTAATTCTGCATTTGAAGACTGATTTTCGCGTCACTTCGTACGGCTGTAGCATTGATATGCACCTTCAGAAAAATAAGAAAAAAATCATGAACTTCTGGTAAGGTGCAATGAACATAATTTACCTAATTGTAATCGCCAAACATGTCAGAAAATTAAGCGGTTATCCTGTGAGCGTCTGTCACTCGATTTCGATGGTGAACCTGACAGTAACCGTTATATGGTTCAGAAATATCAGCACAAGCTAATTGAGCCAAATGAATAGGATGCACATGAAGGTAGGATCATCACGGATTGAATGAAGTGAAATTTATGTCGGAGAGTCAATTATTTTGCCCGCAACTTTCTGCGACATGGACTCATATTGCTGCGTGGAAAATAAATGTCAAGTTTTTCGCCTCGTTATCCGGTCAAACTAGTCAAGTAAGATAATTAAATTCTATTTGAGTTACTCTTATCACAAAGTAGATGTGCGCAGATGTGCCCGACTTCTCGACGAGAAACATTTTTTTTCTTGGTCAAAATGTATTCAATTGTCAGGTTGCAGAATGTCAGGTTTATAAATTCGCATGATAAATTCAAACTATATTTTAAGTTAGTAGAGTCATACTTTTCATTTTCTGCATACGAATTGAGTAAAATTGGATTAGAAAAATGACCTATTGGAAGGGATAAAACTATGCCTTCCAATGGGTCATTTAAAAAAAAAGTTAAATTGAAAATAAGTTAAACACTTGTAAAACACAATAACAGATACCCGAGTAGAAATTCAGCTACGGGGAATATCAGGCCCTAGCGTGGTAGTCGGATTTAAATCAAAGGCCCCTGCCTGACAACCTTATACGGGCCTTGCAGGAAAGTAACGTAGCGCATGATCAGGGCCAGATTAAGTTTTCCAGATAAGGGCCGGATAGAGGCTGCCCTACTAAGCCCCTACTTGTAAAAACGGCAAAAAAATTACAAAATAATTATCTGCGCTCATCGAATTCTATTTATTTTGCACTTTCTATTGGATATTCGAGCTTATTTAGTTTTCAGTACATATTAATTGCTGAAAAAAACGCATGTAAATTTATTTGTCGTTGGTGGGAATCGAACCTTGATCCTCTGGGTGACCGTTCTGCGCCTTAGCCTACTCGGCCATTGACATTTTGGAAAGTTTGTATATTTATTGTCTATTTGAAGTATACTTAAAATAAAAACACGTCAAGACTGTACATCCATTTATTGTGACTACGACCGAAATATTCAAAATTCAAACATAATGGGGCGGTCACCCATTCAGGTACTGGCGTTTGACGGTCAGTACCTGGATAGATT
Source organism: Ephialtes manifestator (assembly GCA_963970395.1). Lineage (NCBI taxonomy): Eukaryota > Metazoa > Arthropoda > Insecta > Hymenoptera > Ichneumonidae > Ephialtes > Ephialtes manifestator. Next base: position 21,210,907 of record OZ019980.1, read on the forward strand.
TCAAAGTAATTCTAGCGGTACAGTCCCGTAAAACGTGAGTTACAGCGAAAATTTTGAATACTTCTCGATGGGATAAAGATGTGAAAAAATCCAGCACACGCAAGGTGCTGAAAAGATTGATTTTGCATAGCAATAATTTTTTAACGTTTTTAACGAATGCCGTATCTAACCCTTACACGAACCTGATAATGTAAATTTACGGCATGTTTAAAAAAAACTATGCCATACGAAGACCGTATGCGGATCTGACCAGGGAAAGTAAAGGTAAATTAGACAAAATCTTGGTCCAAATGCCACAGGAAGACCTTATGCGAAACGGATAAGGTCGATGAATGGCATATCTATATGAGGTTACCGTATGTAAAGCCTGACATGGGCCTGATCCGGTGGAAAGACGGCATTTTTAAAATAGAATGTCATATCTCGGCCTTACATGGACCTGGTCAGGTGAACTTACGACGACCCCTAAATAAGGTTACCATATCTAGCCTCACACCAGCCTGATCCGGTGGAAAGATGGCCTTATTAAGTACGAATGTCATATCTCAGCCTTACATAGACCTGAGCAGGTGAATTTACGGCGGCCCCAAACAAGGTTACCGTACCTAAAACTGATCTGGACCTCGTGTGACAGCAGGCATGCCTGATGCAATTTCTACTCGGGTATAACTAGATTTTAATTAACGCCCATATTCATTCGCGTATCTGTTATTTTTTCAACACCCTTGTTCTTAGAGTGTAAAGATATAAAGCTCTCTCACACCTACGAAAATAGAGAGAGAGAGAGAGTGAGAATCATATAAACCGACAATAGTGAAGTAGGGTGAAAAGGTCCCGTGAATTTTGGCTCGGACCTCTCATAGCCCATCGAGGATTGCAAGCATATAGAGGCATCTACAAGGGTGTTTGCGTGTCCTCTGGTAACTTCTTGGTTCACGGCTGGTAGCTTTCCTGGGCAGCATTAATTATCGGTTGGTGAATTCAACTCCAAGTTGCATTCCGAACAAACGGTTCTCGCTTACCGACGTTCATTCCGCCGCTTCGTTGCCTTAGTTGTATATATACATATATATATATATATATATATATATGTCAATATATATATGTATAGAAATATATATATATGAGTGGAAGGGATGCTCGTGTGATTATCGCGTGTGGCTCGGTCTCGAAAACTCGCGCCCACTGTCGCGCATTGTATGGAACGCTATACGTTCCATGCAGTAGTAGAGCCCACCGGATAGTCGGACTGCTCAGCACTCCGGCTGCAGAGGTTCAGTCGCCATTCGCCGCCACCGCACAGAGCTCGCTTACTATGTATATGCCTATGTGTGACATTTGGGCCACGCGTGGGCGAACCAACCTCGCGCGTTTCTCTAACTATGTACATGTAGGTACATATATATATACACATATACGTATATAGGTAAGTGTGTATATGTATATCTGTAGTGAACAGGTATAGATATAATGCGACCGCGCGACACGTTCCCATCGATATTCCATTCCATCGACTATCCATGCATCGATACTTCTTTTATTATAGCGTAGGGGAACTAAAGAGAGCGAGAGAGAGAGAAAAATTGGAGAGACACTGCAACCATCAATCTCTCGTCGAAGGGGGATGAAACGCTTCGAAATATGTATTACAATATACCGGATCGTGAGATATATTAAAAACAATCAATTTAGTTAGATGAAAGATCGTAATTCTTGTAATAAAATATATTGTATTAAATTTCAATTGATTGATGTGCATTTATTTTACGAATATATTTATAGGGCGTAGGTATGACATCTCGTGACACTGAATATTTTATTTTTTATTTGCATGTACAGCTTTTATACTGATTAAAAACATTGGATGTCTTTCTCTGTCAAAAAATAGGTTTTAAGTGATGAAGTCGGGTCATGAACAAACATATTTATTGATGGATTTTTTAATCGTTTGGATGCTAGTATTTTTTGTTTTGTTTATTCCTTTGTATGTCTTAATCAAGCTTTCACGTTTACCCCTCTCCTCTTTACCCCGTGCCATTTTTCATGAGTAACAAAAATTATTGTTAACGTGACAATAAAAAAAAAAATAATTGACGTATTTTTGTTATATTTGAAAAGTAACACAATGATTCCTCTTCAAAAAATCAGTAGGTATCTCGCATTTTCGATATAAGTATTGTTGTCATTTTATTCGTTCTAATATTGATGCGCCGCAAGATTGTGATTTCTGTTAAGAGGATGCTGGAGTAGATTTTTTTGCCGACTTTGGTCGGTAAGTTTTTCGATCGGGACTGGTCTGTTTACTTTTGGCAAAAGATACTGAATCTCCCGAAAAACAATATGGCCGCACACGATATGTCAGCTGACCTTTACCGTAAGATTTAATTGTTTCTGGAAATTAGATGTGTAAAATCAGACCGGACGTCAATTCTGTGATGATTTCTGAATATTCGAAAACCATCAGAATGTCAAATACACAAGCCAAATCCATGTATAGTGTATACTACAGTCGCGTTGCAAAGGCTCGGAGCTTTTGCCAAAAGAAAACAGACTACATCGGCGCCACTTCTGTTCTAATCGGGAAACTTCATTCGCGCTCTTCTTGACCCACTCTGATCGCGAACAGACTACGTGAACGTAGTCTGGGTTTTGCGTGGATTCCTTTTGTGTAATTGACTTTTCGACGCTCGTAGAATATTCAGAGAACGCTAAAGAATGGACGTACATTTCGATTTAACGTGTGTGAGTTCCAGAATCTTTTATATCTTACCAAACAGGCGATGCTGTCAAACCCTGGCGACCATTTTGATTTCGGGAGCTTTAGTGATATACGATTTTTTTCATTTATTGTACGTTTTCACCAAATATTCGAATGTACGTCGACTCGTTTATGTTGATACTACTGTAATACAATAAGAATGTAGGAATATATAGAAATCAAGTATCCCGCCAAATCTATGTAGATCGCAGCACCGGGATCGCTCACGAATTCGTTTTGTTTCGGAAAATACCGAGATAACCCGAATTTGGCACTACGATCCTCGGCACGCGCCGATAAGAGCTCTCTTTCTCTGAGGAACCACGAACGAAGATCGATCATTTCGTCAAACAGTATACTTAACATTTCTGTAAACTATCACTTTTTTTCTTGTAATCTTGTGGACGCACAAGACAATATTTCGACTTGGGAATTCTTCAAGAGTGATTTACAAGGAGTCATATTTTTGACTGGAGAATTCCTGTAATTTATCACTAAACGAAGTTAAGTATTGTGGTTAAAACGTATTTGGCTCTATTATAATATATATATTAAATTTATTATTTGAATTTTAAAAGGAAAATGACATAAAATAATTGGTGTAAAATTGGGAAAGAGAATAATAATCTAATATGAATGTATGTAATGTGGAATGAATGTGTTATATGTATAAGTTATTTTACTTGATGATGTAAAAATTTCTCAAACAATTATTTATGTTATATTGTTAAGCCAAGAAACAAATGATAAAATAAACGAGGAATATTGAAACGATAATAAAGGTATATTGGCTATTTATTAATGTTGATGCATATATTTATGAAAACCTATGAAACGATAAAACAGAAAAAGGATTAATGTGTTTAAAAAAAAATGATAATCATTAAATTATCCACATTGAGTGTATGTTTAATTTATTGTTTGATTATTATTTATATGCGACAATTTTTAACTTTAAAAGCAGTTATTATATTTAAATTGGAGCCACCAAGCTCCAATTACTACATACAATCGTGTATAATTTGAAGAATGTGTGTAGCGTATTAACGAAGAATAATCAAAACTACGAAAAAGCTTGTTTTTACCGACCAAAGTCGGTAATAAAATCTACTCCAGCATCCCCTTAAGCAATAGGGAATTATAATTAGAGATGGAGGAGGATAGTGACAGATGAATTCCACAAAAAAAAAAATTTTAAATGATAAAAACGTTGACAGTTTTCCGGGGACTCCGAGCGGTCGATGACACGGGAGTTTGTTTGGTTGGTTATCACGATTAGCAGGATTCTAAAATTTGCATCATAGATCTCATGGTCTGTTGCGAAGAGGGGTGAACTTCGAATTATCAACTGCGTTTCATAAATACGAATTGTAGTGCTAATTCATCACTGCAAGTTACAGATTAAATATGAGATTGTAATTGTAGTATAATTTCTAATCACACACAACTTCTAATAGCAATTCACGAAACTAATAAAATGGTACGAGTTCTTATATCGAAAATGTAAGTTATTTTATCCACGACAATATGCTAAAGTCACAGCACGCTAATAAAAATTTTAATAGCGAGGATTAATGGATAGCGCGCGAAGTGCGGATCCGCTGTTAGTGATTTTGAAAATTGGGACTTTATTTCATTTCTGATTTCAGAATTCACAAATCCGATTTCCGGTCGGAACATCCAAACTAATTTTTTTCTTCAAGATATCGAATTTTGGCCTTGACTATTTTTCTCAAGTCGCATATTGTACCTCAGAAAGTACCGTTAAATGTATCGACACTTTTTTTACATTAAAACAGAAACGACGAAAAGAATTGCAAAATTGACAAATTAAAAATAAAAACAAGATATTTTTTAAACAAATGATAAGAAACATTTATTCCACATGGTTCATTCTAAATTAATTCAACCGTTTTTTTTTTTAATTTATTTAATCGACAAATGTCATGTACTTTAAAAATAATCTACTTAAATATATTCTGAATCAAAAATAAATGCTTACCCAAATTAAATTAGAAATTCAGTTATAAAATTGAATTCATAACGTTGAACCATTTCATTTAATTAATAAATGCATTAATCTTGCGATAAATGCATCTATCTCTGAATAGATTTTTTTAGATGAAGAAATGCCGAAATGTGATTAACAGCTTTTGGCCGCATAGTCTGTACTCGGACTTTTGCCGTGCTACTTGCTCCTGCGGAACTTTCATTTGCTTTGAAGGGCCACGGGTACCACATTCAAAACCGAGACCGAGTAATATAAACCGCAGTACAAACATCGTGAACAGAACGTAGGAAAACGACGTGAAATCTCGGCCCAGTTCCACATTGTTTTCCGGGTATAAACGGATTCAGTAAATCGGGTTACGTAGCTTGTTTTTGCTCGGGCGAACGATCGCAGGCGGTGTGTGTACACCAGTGGCGAATTTTACGTCGTGTAGAGGGAAGGTCACGAGGGCAGAAGGGAGATGGGGTATAGAACTACTCCTATGTGCCACGGGAATGAGGAAGGGCCTCCCTCCGGCCCTTCAGTTCGGCGGCACCATAGTCGAAAGGCTATGGCTGATTCAGCCACGCCAGTCAACCCTGTCGACTCCTGACCCAGCAGCTCCATCTCACTCACTTTGAAAAGGCCTCGAAACATTGCCGCTCAAAGCTTCAACAGCACTGATAGCTGAGGCCACCAACACTGGGATACATCCGTGCGTCAAAAGCATGCTGCGAGTCTTGATGCTTTTTAAACCATAATATTCATCCACTCCGTTTTCCAAAACCTGTTTAACCCTTTGACGATCGCTGAAAAAGGCCGCTACTCTGTGTCAAGTTATTAACTTAAGAGGGCTTGCATATGTCAAACATACGTTGAGCACTTTTCGTCGTGGATTAAAAATATATGAACATTCCTGCACTTTCAAAGTTTTCTCACATTTAGGAGATCAACGTAGACGGAAAAAGAAATAATTCTGGTGACTTTATTTATCCACAGTCGACTGACAAGTTGTGTTAACATACGTTCATTCAGGACCCGAATTAATAATTGCTTCCTCATAGAGGAAGCTATGTTTTGATAAAAACATTTTCTTTCGAGATTTTTATGTAAGGATACTTAGAATAGTCCAAAACGTCCAGAAATGTGATCTAGAAAAAATGTCCGTATGTATGTATGTATGTATGTATGTGCGTGTGCGTGTGCGTGTGCGTGTGCGTGTGCGTGTGCGTGTGCGTGTGCGTGTGCGTGTGCGTGTGCGTGTGCGTGTGCGTGTGCGCGTGCGCGTGCGCGTGCGCGTGCGCGTGAGTGTGCGCGTGCGCGTGCGTGTGCGTGTGCGTGTGCGTGTGCGTGTGCGTGTGCGTGTGCGTGTGCGTGTGCGTGTGCGCGTGCGTGTGCGTGTGCGTGTGCGCGTGCGTGTGCGCGTGCGCGTGCGCGTGCGCGTGCGCGTGCGTGTGCGTGTGCGTGTGCGTGTGCGTGTGCGTGTGCGTGTGCGTGTGCGTGTGCGTGTGCGTGTGCGTGTGCGTGTGCGTGTGCGTGTGCGTGTGCGTGTGCGTGTGCGTGTGCGTGTGCGTGTGCGTGTGCGTGTGCGTGTGCGTGTGCGTGTGCGTGTGCGTATGCGTGTGCGTGTGCGTGTACAACTCCGAAAATTCGAACGCCGATAACTCAAGAACCGTTTTGAATATCACGCTCAAATTTGGCACACAAGTCTAGCAGCGGACCCTCTTCAACTGTACCATTTTCGACAAAATCTGTGCGAAAAGTTCGATTTTATGCTGTTTTGAATTTTTTTGAAAAAAGGAGGTGGTCGCTCTAAATTTCGTAAAATTTAGTCTATTTTGCTAAATAGTTGGTTATAAGACCAGGTGCACTGAATGTTGTTTGGTATTGAATTTGACTCGAATTGGTTCAGAGGTCTAAATTAATTTTTAAGTAAATTTCGATTTTGCTTCGTAAAAAAGAAAAAAATATTCAATTTTTGAAAATAGATTTAGCTTAAATTTAGTTCGCACATTCGGACTGCTGTCGAACAAAGTTTGCAGTGCACTTTGCACACTCTGCTGAAAATATTTGCAAATTTACGTTACCAAAAATTTTATTCATCGTTTGGTACATTAAATTTAATACACTCGTGTATATTAAATTTTTATTAATCATATAATTATTTAATTTAACGATTATTTTATATTAAATTTCCTAATTTTCATAGGGTGTAGTATAAAGTAGTGTACACGGAGAAAAAGGCTTAGTTAGATCAACCAAGGCGTTTGGTTATATATGTGCCAACTAAGTTATTATTACACCAACTAAATCATCTTGGGGCTTTGGTGGTTAGTCGGCTATTGGCGGCCCGATTTTATAAAGAATTTATAAAGTCTCTTTATTTCTACGGCCACAGCACCACTAACATTAAATCATCTTGGTTAGTCAATCAATAATTTGGTTGGTTAATAAATAATTTGATTCGTCTAACCAATAACTTAGTTTGCGCATATATAACCAAACGCCTTGGTTGTTCTAACCAAGCCTTTTTTTGCGTGTATTTTTACATCATATTTGCATATCTAATTTAATATACCAACTCTCTAGAAAAGCTTAGTTTACATAGAATGGAAATTTACACTAAATATTTTTAATAGTGCAGAGTTTTCGTTGCTACTGCGCGATTTTCCTGTATTTGCTCCAACTGCCATTCCTTTCTCATCCACTCTGGTCTCTGTAATATCTCTTTCGAGCTCACTCCGTACTATATGTATTTAGCAGTGTATGTAGTGGAGGTGCTGCTACCCGTTGGCCTATCAGTCTGCTCTGTTGCTACGGTGTAGCTCGTCCATCGTTGCGTCAGCGCTAGATTATTAATTAATGCACGCTCGCGAAATGAGCGACGTTCGTCCTCGTTACGGAGAAAACTACAGGAGGAAGAGGATGACGACGGGGAGGATGATGATGATGATGAGAAGGAAGCGACAGTGTCAGAGAGGGAGCAGCACTGTAACGGGCGGTCTCTCGAGAGCCTAGTTCAGCATGAAGGTGACTCTCGATCCGCCGCAGTTCCTATATGCATGTAGCCACTTCTGCAACCACATTCTACAATTACGATTCCACTTACTAAACGTCATTAATCACTTGTGGATTTCGCACAGTTTCACCTCAGACAATGTTATAGAAAAATAAAGGTCTGCACGGAAAGAAATTTCTGTGTCGTGACAATATAAAATAGTGACAACAAAAATCGTTTTGTTAGGCTAACAAAAAGATTGGTTAGCCCAGCAAAACGATTTGTTAGCATAGCAAAACTGATTTATCAGCCAAACAAAAGATTTGTCAGTATAGCAAAACTGATTTGTCAGTCGAACAAAAGATTTGTCAGCATAGCAAAACTGATTTGTCAGCCGAATAAAAGATTTGTCAGCATAGCAAAACTGATTTGTCAGCCGAACAAAAGATTTGTCAACATAGCAGAACTGATTTGTCCGCCGAACAAAAGATTTGTCAGCATAGCAAAACTGATTTATCAGCCGAACAAAAGATTTGTCAGCATAGCAAAACTGATTTGTCAGCCGAACAAAAGATTTGTCAACATAGAAAACTGATTTGTCAGCCAAACAAAAGATTTGTCAGCATAGCAAAACTGACTTGTCAGCCGAACAAAAGATTTGTCAGTATAGCAAAACTGATTTGTCAGCCGAACAAAAGATTTGTCAGCATAGCAAAACTGATTTGTCAGCCGAACAAAAGATTTGTCAGCATAGCAAAACTGATTTGTCAGCCGAACAAAAGATTTGTCAGCATAGCAAAACTGATTTGTCAGCATAGCAAAACTGATTTGTCAGCCGAACAAAAGATTTGTCAGCATAGCAAAATTAATTTGTCAGCCAAATAAAAGATTTGTCAGCATAGCAAAACTGACTTGTCAGCCGAACAAAAGATTTGTCAGCATAGCAAAACTGATTTATCAGCCGAACAAAAGATTTGTCAGCATAGCAAAAGTTATTTGTCAGTCGAACAAAAGATTTGTCAGCATAGCAAAACTGATTTATCAGCCGAACAAAAGATTTGTCAGCATAGCAATATTAATTTGTCAGCATAGCAATATTAATTTGTCAGCCGATCAAAAGATTTGTCAGCATAGCAAAACTGATTTGTCAGCCGAACAAACGATTTGTCAGCATAGCAAAACTGATTTATCAGCCGAACAAAAGATTTGTCAGTATAGCAAAACTGATTTGTCAGCCGAACAAAAGATTTGTCAGCATAGCAAAACTGATTTGTCAGCCGAACAAAAGATTTGTCAACATAGCAAAACTGATTTGTCAGCCGAACAAAAGATTTGTCAACATAGCAAAACTGATTTGTCAGCCGAACAAAAGATTTGTCAGCATAGCAAAACTGATTTATTAGCCGAACAAAAGATTTGTCAGCTTAACGTAACGATTTTTGTTGTCATCGTTTTACGTTGTCACAACACAGAAATTTCTCTTCGTGTGCACAGTAAAAATAAAATTGTAAATTATTGTTTGTAAAGTGTGTGGAAAATATGAAAATTACCAAATCCTAACAAACCACAGCTCGTTCTGTTCAATCACCGACTCAAAGACAACTCACCAACCATAACAATAGGAGGGATATCTATCTTAGGAAAAAATACAGCCAAATACCTAGGAATTTCCATCGACGCTAACCTCAACTTCAAACCATACACAAGTCTCATGACAAAGAAAGCGATCAGCAGATCTAAACACTTTATCAGCCTAACATACAAAACACTGGGCATTTCCACCCGAACATAAGTGAGAATCTACAAAATGATTATAAGGCCAATACTGGAATTTGCCCACCCACTACTCATCAACGCTAAAAATTCAACAACAAGAAACCTAGAAGTAGCAGAATGCACAGCCCTACGAAAACTAACAAAAATCAGATACCCAAACAACCCCCAGCACAATCCACGAAACGAAGTGCGTATGAAACCACAAAAATCACGTCACTAAAGTTAAGACTCAAAAAACTCCCAACGAACTTTGTACAAAAAAGCACAGACATCATCAACGAACTCAGCATAACCAGCATCATCAAGGACAGCCCATAAACTCCCAGACGAGACAATATTAGAAGCGCTCCTTACAATTAAGAGCAATGCAGATGAGCATACCAACAACAACCAATATTTAAATGAAGAAACAACAAAAAATCTGACAAAAGTTTTAATCTCCCCCCAAAGAGATTTAAAAAAAATTGTATCCAATTTTAGTTTTAGACACCAACAAGTTCACTTAATCAACATAAAATAACGCCACACATAAAAGAACACCACACAAACAAGGAAAACAAAGAGCTAAAGGACTGAACAAATCAAAACTACAAATGTAAATCGTGAAGCAATAAAAACATTACTACTATAAAAACTAATCAACTGAAAAGGTACATATTTCTAACTTTACCATTAAAGTGTACAATTTTTTGTTGTATGTAACTTTTTTTGCAATCATAATCTACAATTACAGTTCCACTTGTTGAACGTCATTAATCACTTGAGAATTTTGCTGTTCTACTTTTAAAAATCTGATAGAAAAGTAAAAGTCTGTACAGCAATAATGAAATTGAAAATCCTTGTTTATTAAGAGTGTGGAAAACGTAGAAATTATGAGACTGAAAGAGATATATATTTTAGGGCGATTAAAGAAACCGCAGTGAAAATGCTTTTCCGATATCGATTTGTTCATTCATATTTGGATATGCTGTTGCTAAAAAAAACTTGCTAAAAAATTCGGAAGTCTGTACGTCAACATTTTATACTGCCGCAACAATATTGAAATTTATAAAATGGTTATTTCCGTTATTTTTAGAGCTACGCTGTTGCTCATTAAGTCTCTTATTGTTTATGCCTTCAGTATACGTCTCGTGAAAGCGAAGAGCTATCGAATAACGTTGTACTGAGGGACGTAATGAGCAACAGTGTAGCTCTAAAAATAACGAAATTGATTTTACGATTTTATAAATTTCAACATCGATGCGACAGTATTAAATATACTCCTGCAACTTTCCGGTATCACACAATTTCATTATTCATTAACATAAACAAGTAACTCGATGAGCGTTTCGAAATTAAAAAAAAAAGTGAAAAATGTAATTACCAAATGTTGACGTACAGGCCTCTGATTTCAAGAGTAGATTTTTTTAACAACTGGGAATCCAAATATAAATTACCAAATCGATATTTAAAAATCACCGTTTTTTTAATCGCCCTAATAATATATTTATAACTTTACCATTATACTGTACACATTTTCTTTTTGCAGACATGTAACCACTTTTGCAAACACAGTATGTAGTTACAGTTTCACTTACTAAACATTATTAATCACTTGTGGATTTTGCTATTCTGCTTTAGGCAACCCGCGTAGAAAAAAGAATCTGGCCGAGATTCTTAAGAATCTCACCGAGATTCTCAGCGAAATTCTTAAGAATCTCAGCGCGATTTTCAGCGAGTATCTCGGCGAGAATCACGGTTGCGCGCCGAACCGAGATTCTTTTAAAATCTATCTAAGAATCTCGGTCAGCTTCTTAGCGAGATTCGTTAGTGGGTAGCTGAAAATAAACGGAATCTCCATCAGAATCTCGCCGAAAATAAAAAGAATCTCTATCAAAATCCCACCGAGATTCTAGAGAATCTCGGCCAGCTTCTTACTGAGATTCTTTAGTGAGTAGCTGGAAATAAAAATAATTTCTATCAGAATCTCGCCCAGCGAGATTCTTTTCATTTTCATTGAAAATGAAATGAATCTATATCAAAAAATGATCTTTACGAATATTAAAGGACTGCTAACACTAATTAGTTAGTACATCAACGAAAGTTCAACCCCTCGTGTGTAGTCGAACTCAGAAAAGCTTTCCAGTCTTATATATAGGATGAGGCTTCAAACCACTTGCGAGGAACGCTCTGACCGTTCGCCACCTAGTGATGTCATACGAAACACTGGTGGACAATACTCCGCTAGATGGCGAAGGAACGAAGCGTTTCTCGCAAGTGACTTGAAGCCCCAGTGTATATATAAGACTGGAAAGCTTTTCTCAGTCCGACTACACACGAGGGGTCTAAGCTTCGTTGATGTACTAACAAATTAGTGTTAGCAATATTAAAATATTCGTAAAGATCTTTTTTATATAGATTCTTTTCATTCTCAAGGAAAATGAAAATAAGAAGAATCTCGCTAAGAAGCTGGCCTTGCCAGAAGAATCTCAGCGAGAATCTCGACGAGAATCACGGTTGCGCGCCGAACCGAGATTCTTTTTAAATCTATCTGAGAATCTCGCTGAGCTTCTCTAGAATCTATCTGTGAATCTCGCTGAGGTTCTCTAGAATCTATATGAGAATCTCGCTGAGGTTCTCTAGAATCTATCTGAGAATCTCGCTGAGGTTCTCTAGAATCTATCTGAGAATCTCGCTGAGGTTCTCTAGAATCTAACTGAGAATCTCGCTGAGGTTCTCTAGAATCTCGGCGAAATTCTAGAGAATTTTGGCGAGATTCTGATAGAGATTCTTTTTATTTCCAGTTACCCACTAAAGAATCTCGGTAAAAAGCTGGGCGAGATTCTGATGGAGATTCTTTTTATTTTAAGCTACCCACTAAAGAATCTCAGTAAGAAGCTGGCCGAGATTCTCTAGAATCTCAGCGAGATTCTCAGATAGATTTAAAAAGAATCTCGTTTCGGCGCGCAACCGTGATTCTCGTCGAGATTCTCGCTGAGAATCTCGCTCTCCTTAAGAATCTCGGCGAGATTCTTTTATTCTACGCGGGAATTTTATTGAAAAAGGTCTGTACAGGAACAACTTTTTCTACAAAAATTGATGGAAAAAAAAATGGATTCCACATATAAATATCGTTTGTATAACCCGATACGTAAATCAATCTAACTTATTTTTCAGCAAGAGAGGAAACATAAAAAAATGATTTTTATAGGATCACAGGAAAATAAAAAAATCAATCCTCTCTATCACGTAGCGGTTTTATGGTCCAAATGATTTTTCACTTAAGTGCGATTTTCAAGACTCCGAGTAAACGCGGCAGTGTGTGATCAGACACCAGGTGTGCAATCCGAAAGATCGAATTCCTCTTTTCGCGTGAACCTGCATTTGAATGAAATGCAGGAAAACCGAGAGAGAGAGATTATGGCTATAAATCTCGAAAGCTAAAGGTCGATATTACTTGATAACGATAGTCACATGACAGTGACTAGTCTAGTGAAACGCTTTGTTAAACATGCGAGAATTGGAAGGTGTACTTATAGTTCGTAGCTATATGTATCTTATAGTATGTATCTATATTGAGTAGGACGAAAATGTGGCTGATTTCGCTGAAACGGCCGTTAATTAATAATCGAGCGTCGAAACGCTAGAATGGGCGATTCGCACTGCTGCACGACTAACCAAACTAACCCGGCGGTAGTCGACGGAAAATCGTAAACGTGCCGAAACGTTAGTGTCAGTGGCGTTATATTGCTGATTGTTGATTCGATACGAACGTCGAGTAAAACTGGCTCGGATTCCAATGTCCTAACATACATACCTGCATTCAGTCGATACGAATGGCTGTTGGCGAGTATCGATGTAGTTACAAATGCCACGTCTACGTACAGGCTACTCTAACTCAAATATAATATATATATATATATACATATATAAATTATGTATATATATATATAGCACATGCACAATACACATGTAGAGGTATTGGAGTCAGGTGAATATTCTGATAGAAACTATTGAACTTTGTAATCGAGATGACATGCCAAAATGCATGGAGTCTAAATGGTGTTGGAGGTTGGGGTAGTCGGTGAGCTATGGTCAATGATTTAATGGCATCTAATGCTCATGCTACTTGAATCCCACTAGATAGTCGTATATGCTGGAATGGTGAATTATAGTGTGGCTAGTTTTGCGGCAGACACACCAGGTAAATATGGTATTGATAATATAATAATAGCATCTAATACTCAATTTACTACTTATTGAGATCAACATCGTGGTAGGCGTGATAGGCGAGTAATCATGGCGTAAAAACAATCAATTGTTCGTTCGAGTAATATAGAAATTGATTCAACTGAAAGCAACAGTGCATCTCTGGCATCTCTGTGAGGAAGTATGTTAATCCATTTTGGCTTTCTCATAGAGGAAGCTTTGTAAAAAAGCGAAAAATAATGAGGAAGCGATGTGTAAGGTTCTACTTTACATGCTTTTTGTTGTTGTTTAAAATAAGTGTAAAAAGGCTTGTAACCGATATTTTCTGGGGTAGAATATGCGACTTGAGAACGATAGTGAAGGCCAAAATTGGATATCAGAAAGAAAAAAAATGTAGGTTGGATTTTTCGACTGGAAGTCGTATCTGTGAATTCTGGAATCAGAAATGGAAAAAAGTGACTTTTTTAAAAATCATGATAAAAAGGCTTGTAACCAATATTTTCTGTGATAGTGAAGGCTAAAAGTGGATATCAGAAAGGAAAAAAAAATTAGGTTGGATTTTCCGACCGGAAGTCGAATCGGTGAATTCTGGAATAAGAAACGGAAAAAAGCCACTTTTTTTCAATTATCGTAAAAAGGCTTGTAACCGATATTTTCTGGGGTAGAATGTGCGACTTGAGAATGATAGTGAAGGCCAAAATTCGATATCTGAAAGGAAAAGAAATTTAGGTTCGATTTTAGGACCGGAAGTCGAATCGGTGAATTCTGGAATCAGAAACGGAAAGAGTCACTTTTTTTTTTCAATTATCGTAAAAAGGCTTGTATCCGGTATTTTCTGGGGTAGAATATGAAATTGAGAATGATAATGAAGGCCGAAATTCGATATCTTAAAGAACAAATAAATCAATGGATCTACGAGCCATTACTCCTTTAAAAAATAATTGGTAATGGATGTGAATTCTATTATCAATTTTTTAAATAATTTATAATGCATTACTTTTGCATAAAAATCTTCACAATTCTGCTGAGAATACACCAGACACGCCGGAAAACTGACGTCCGCTTTGCAGTTGACGCGTTAATGAGTGCATGCATGCACTCATTAACATGCATGCAATGGTTAAGCGGTCGCCCATCCCAATACTGGCAACACGAAATTCAGCTTAACATGGAAAACCACTAAAGCCACATACCGACCGCACGGTCCTTGCAGTCGGTCTATTAAGGTAACTCTATTCCGCTTCCCACTTGTCGAGTCAGTTTTAATTTTTTTATAACGGTTTCGACATTTTTTCGGTTTTCGTTTATTGTTCCAAGCATAATTTAGATAACAGTATATGCTCTTAAAATACAACAATTTTTGTTGTATTTTAAGTATTGTATATATTGTAATTTCTATTGTAAGTATAATATCTATTATTATCTATTAATTTTATATAATATCTATTAATTTTACTATCTAAGTAAAATTAATATTGTAATCGTATTTTAAGTATTATATATTGTATGTATTTTTGTTGTATTGTAAAAGAAATTTCTGTGTTATGACATTTCGACTGACAAATTAGTTTTGCTATGCTAATAAATTTTTTGTTCGGCTGACCAATCTTTTTGTTAGCCTAACAAAACGATTTTTATTGTCACCGTTTTATATTTTCACGACATAGAAATTTCTCTCCGTGGACAGAATTAAGATAAAATTAGCCAGTAAACGTTGATGGTTAAAAAAATGTGATATATTTTTTGGTATCTTAAACTTCAATCCATATCATATTAGATAAAATAAATATGACTAGAAAATTTCCGCGCGCTGCGTGCGCGAGTAGAGTGCGTGTGTCGGTGCAGCGATTTTATTTAATACATATAATATATATAATCAGAATTCCCAAAAATTAAGAGATCGAAGAAATTTCTCCAATAATTCCAAATCTTATCGAATCGGAGACTCTTTATAGATTTGACTCAAATTGATTACCAATTGTCCTTTAACATTCTTTCAATTATAAATTAGTATTTAGCTTGATAATTTCAAATTTGCGAGATCTGGAGCATTTCCAGACTTTAGAAAAAAATGTAAATTCCCATCATTATATGGGGCTTTACATTTTTAGTAAAGCAGTACGACCTCTTTGCTCAAAGAAATAAATACAGGATTTCCAATTCTGGAAACCTGGCATGGATTTTGCTAAAAGTAACAGTGAACAAAGAGGTCTGATTTACTTGACTGCAGAATTTCAATTCTCCCCGATCTCTGCGCTTATCATCTTATTCACGATTGTTCTGTTGATCCGCATGTAGTGACTCCGCGTACGCCTGGTTTTGTTGCTGCCATAGAGACTACGTCGCACTTTGTCGTTCAACATCTTAAGCCCAGTTTAATATTCGCAATTAACACATAATCCGGAAACCCCGCAATATTGTAAAGTCAACCAACTTGGGAATTCAAACCTCGCGCGCCCGATATGCTTGACAAAACTGTCAGAATTGCAACTGTCAAACGTGTTAAACACGAACTCGGTCTCGGTCTCGATCTGATCTCGCGCCAATTTGGACCAATCACAATGCAAATAATACGATGACAATGGACCAACTCGCACTTCGATAAAATCTCGCAACATACTTTTTAGAGAAGCACAATTCAACTACTTTTTTGCTTCCTCATAGAGGAAGCTTTGTTTTCGTGAAAATTTTTTTTTCGAGATTTTCATGTCAGTACACTCAGAATGGTCCAAAACACCGAGAAAAGTGATTTAGAAAAAATGTCTGTATGTGTGTGTGTGTGTGTGTATGTGTGTGTGTGTGTATGTTACACAATGGAGAAATGTAAACCTTTATAACTCGAGAATGTCTTGAGATATCAAGCTGAAATTTGGACCATAGATAGAGGGATCAAGCCTCATCGTTCATACAAATTTTTGTTAAAATCCACTTCATCGTTAAATTATTACGCGTTTTTTAATTTTTTGAAAAATGTCTGTTTACGCGATATCTCTTTCAATTTTCGAGATATTGATCTAAAAATTGGTACGAATTTGAGCTTTCATATGCCGGTGATCGCTATTGAATTTGGTTAAGATCGGTTGAGCCGTAAAAATTTTATGATGTTTTGAATTTGTCAAAAAATTGACATTATCGCTCTATTGTAACTTTTGCAAAACTTAAGATAGCGAGCTCAAATTTTGTATATAAATGAAACAATATTCAGCCATTATATATGTATAATTTAGTGACGAACGGTATGAAATTTTTGATTTTATGGAATGTTGAATTATTTTTAAAAATATACATTATCACATTCACTTCGGAAACGCTCTAATAATCACGAAATAACGCAATAACGAAATAGAAAAAGCGAATCCACAACATGTATATTTATCTAATTAAAACAAGGATGCAAAGTAGAACCTTGCACATTGCTTCATCATTATTTTTCGCGTTTTACAAAGCTTCCTCTATGAGGAAGCCAAAAATTGAATAACATACTTCCTCATAGAGGTAGCTTTGTAAGAAGCGAAAAATAATGAGGAAGCAATGTGCAAGGTTCTACTTTGCATCCTTGTTTTTATAGGGTATTATTGGTGCACAAAAGTTTCGATATTTGTTGCCTTTAATCGGAATCATTAATCATTCGCGAGGGAGTTTCGTGAAGTGAGTAACTAGGCATTTTATTTGACTTCTCGTTCGATAGTTCAATATAGAATTTTTGCTTTCACCTTAGAGGGGCAAATAGTTTCCAGAAAGAGCAACGTATTTTATTTCTTTCCTTTTAGCCGACGTCGGGGCGATAAAAGGGATAAAGAAAGAGGGAGCGAGAGGGATATTCGATCGTTCGGATTTCGCCCAGCTGGCGCGCGTCTGACCACGCACGGGTGCCTTACTACTTTCGCTTGACGGACTGGCGTCGACGCCACTTGTATACTTAAGTAGAGATTCTCTCAACTACACTTCGCTGTACTGATTCTATACACTAAGTTGAAAGCCCTAGTGAATTATCGTTTTTTGTAAATTGTACATAGTTTCACGTTACCTTGACGTAATTGAACCTGATATTCTGTATTAAATTAAAGAAAATGAGTTTCTAAATCTTTCATGTATTCTTTGTAATATTAATTACGTAATGTGTCATGGGATATAAAAATTGTTCCCTCGGGCATATTCGAGGAATTAAGGGGACCCAGTCACCTAAAAAAAGTCATGAGAAAAAAAATTGTGTGAATAATACACTTCTTGTAAAAAATCTTACATTAAAACCTCATTAAATACATAACGAGCATTATAATTCTGCAATTTTATAAAGACGTACAGTGCACCGAAATGGTGTGAGGTGAAAAGTAAAATTTTTCACTTGTCGTGGTTTTCAGACAAAACTGGTCAACAAATTTTAGTGTTTTATGTTTTATTTTATCTCTTTTTCTTTATGACAAAGCTGTGATTTTAAATGTGTAAATAAGTCTGTCTCTATTGAAAACTCACTGCCCATATAGCATTTTCACATACATTGCATATACGAGGCATTCTCTGTCAGTTCAGCCACTTTTTTTTCGACCCTTTCAGATCTATCTCATAATTGGCGACATTTTAGTATCACTTAAAAGCACTCTTTGTGAATTTTTTCAGATTTTTGAATTCATCCATTTAGGAAATGTATATTTTTTTTGTTATTCATATAACTTTGATGGAGTAAATCTGTCAAAAAAATCACACATACAAAAAAATGATGTTTTTCACTTAACTTTGTATTGCAATATGTCTCATATTTTTATTCGTGTTGCAAAAGCTGTTTACAGCAAAAAAATGTTAAACAATTTTTTTTACTCATTCGGACACCTTTGATATCACTGCCAATTTTATACAAGCTACAGGAATATGTCAAAAACATAACGAAAAATTGGCATAGTGAGCATCGACTATTTGAAGGAGAAAAAAATATTTTCCAAAATTTCCGATCCAATAAATGGATATACGCACGAATAACTGTACGTAAACCCTGAAGGCCGTGTCGTCGTTACGCGTCAAGTAGCTCAGTGGATCGATTATTTGAAGGAATAACAAAAAATAAGTGAAATAAAAAAATATATAAAAATAAAAAAACAATTAAATAAATTTAATTAATTTTCTTTCGTTTTTGAATCCTTCAAGTAGTCGATGCCCACAATACCAATTTTTTTTGTAGGTTCTATACATGTCCCTACAGCTTATAAAAAATTGAAAGTAATATCGAAAGTGTCCGAATGAATGAAAAAAATTGTTTAACATTTTTTTTTGCTGAATATCACTTTTGCAACACGAATAAAAATATGAGACCTATTGTATTACAAAGATGAGTGAAAAAACAACATTTTTTTGTATATGTATTTTTTCTGTCAGACTTACTCCATCGAAGTTATATGAATAATTAAAAAAAATACATTTCCCAAATGGATTGTTTTAAAAATCTGAAAAAAAATCACAAAGAGTGCTTTCAAGTGGTACTAAAATGTGTCCAATTATGAGATAGATCTGAGAGGGTCGAAAAAAAAGTGGCTGAACTGACAGAGAATGGCTCATACATCGTATAAACATTTGCGGATATAGAATGTCCTATGTATATACGTATGCACGTCGTATTACATCATATGTGTATGAAATGTATCTGTAAAGGAGACACCGATTCATGTACATCGAACATACACTGGATATCCATGAGGATACCCGCGCAAAAAGGAAAGTATTAAAACAGTATTAAAAAAAGTATGAAAAGTATAATATCTCAAGTATGTTCTATTGGACTGAATTAATACTAAAAAGTATTAGACCGTATTATTAGTTTTAAGGGTGCGGGTCGATATGTCCACGGTTTTCGGTATCCAGGTCGATATCTCCATGGTTTTTGGTGTCCAGGTCGATATCTCCATGGTTTTTGGTGTCCAGGGCGATATCTCCATTGTTTTTGGTGTCTAGGTCGATATTTCCATGGTTTTTGGTGTCCAGGTAGATATCTCCATGGTTTTTGATTTCCAGGTCGATATCTCTATAGCTTTTGGTGTCCAGGTCAATTTTTTCATAGTTTTCAGTTATCAGATCGATATTTTCATAGATTTCGACGTCTAGATATACTCCCACTTGTTTTTTAAGTATCTAGACCGGACTGGATACTGAAAATTCAGGTGCGATTAACCTACAGCTCAAAAACTGTAAACGAATATAAATTTTACAACAAACATTATGAATCGATCGACCGGAACTCCGAGAACTATGAAGATATCAACCTGGACACCGAGAACTATGAAGATATCAACGTGGACACCTAAAACTGTGGAGCAATCGATCTAAACAACTAAAACTATGGGCCGGTCGACCTGGACATCGAAAGCGATGGAAATATCGACCTGGACACTGAAAACCATGGACATATCAATCCGGACCCTGAAAACTAATAATACGGTCTAACACTTTTTAGTATTAATTCAGTCCAATAGATCATACTTGAGATATTATACTTTTGATACTGTTTTTAATACTGTTTTAATACTTTTCTTTTTGCGCGGGTATACATATTATGTGCACCGTATGTACATATATGTCCTGTCTAAAAAAAACGGAAAAATTAATTACAAAATAATTATCTGCATTCATTGAATTCGGTTTATCTTGCACTTTTAGTTGGATATTCGGAGTTATTGCATTGATCGGTACATATTTATTGCTGAAAAAAACACATGTAAATTTATTTGCTGCTGGTGGGAATCGAACCTGGATCCTCTGCGTGACTGCCGGGTGCCTTAGCCCACTCGGCCATTGGCATGTTAGAAGATTTTTATTTTTATTATTTATTTGAAGTATACTAAAAATAAAAACGCGTCAAGATTACATTCATTTAGAGGGTTGCGACCGAAATATATAAAACATTAACACAGTGGGTCACTTATCAATGTACTGACCCTTAAGGGACATGGAAATATTCGGCCGTTAGGCGGTCACCCATCCAAGCACTGAACTTGGAGAACTTGGAAAAACTCGGATGCGGAGCGATCACGACTGCAAGTACTGATCCTTGCGGGAGTCCAAAAATTTCCACCTTGGCGCGGTCACCCATCCAGGTACTGACCTACGAGGCACTTAGAAAAATTTCTTGTAATTTTTTGGGACTTTTTTTTCAAATAAAAAACAATTCTTCAGTAGTTACGAAGAACTCAATTTTTTTTTAAATCTTTGTGAGACACAACGATTGGTCTGAAAGCTACGACAAGTGAAGAATTTGACTTTTGACCTCACACCATTCTCGTGCACTGTTTGTCATTGCAAAATTGCAGAATTGTAATGATTGTTATGTATTTAATGAGGTTTAAATGTCACATTTTTTAAAAAAAAGCTACCATTTACAGATTTTTTTTTCTTATGACTTTTTTTAGGATCCCCTTAAAGAAATTTTAAAAACGTTTAATTTTCTTTAAAGTAGATATACCTGTCAAGATTTGTGTTCCTTTAAAAAAATCGGGGTAAAAAGGATAAATTTAAATATTATTAATGCATATACACCGTAATAGCGTTTCAAATATTACAAGCGAAAAATTTATTGCAACATTCTTTGAACTTGCAAAATTTGTGCGGCGGTACTAAAAAAGTTATTTATGTATTGCATTGTACAAACCTTTTCCTTGAGACAAGGGATAAACGTTGCGATCAACATGTCTGCCGAAAACATAAAATAAAAAAAAATTGCCCTGATATTACACATAGTGTTGATGTTATTAATATTTACAATTTTGCTATGTTTTTTTTATTACAACTATAACACAGTTCACAATATATGAGAAAAAATTTCCACGTTTATTCGTATAATTCACACAATTGAATGAAATTTTCACGATGAACTCTTTGACAGTGAATGTAGCATATTTTCTAAATTCTATAAACATTCATTTTTCCAACTTTACATTTTTTACATTTTTTACATTTTTGTATTTTCTGTAGTTTTTGTACTTTGTTATTACCTGGAATTTTAAGCTGTGGCTCCGCATTAAAAAAAAACCCTATTGTAAATTGTAAGGAATGATCCGTTAATAAATAAATAAATAAATAAAATAAATAAACTTGTAATGTATTCTCATACAGTAGAAACTCGGTAAAAATAAAGTCGCCTGTATTGGCCATGTTTTCCGCATTTTCCCTGTTGTGTCGTCGTACAAATGCGATTCAGCAGTGCATCAGGAGGATTGGCTGCGGGCAACACTCTAGGGTAGGGGAGTTTCGACGAAGGAACGGTGAAAGGGGAGAACGTAAAAGTCTGAATAAGGCATACGGATAAATGCAACCTAATAAAAAAATATTGCATTATTATTTTTACAATATTTGTATTTTTTCTGTTAGTTGTGATATACAGTACGAATGATCTCACCAGTATTACAGAATACAAGGATTTTCAGCCGTGGGTTTCGAGCGTACCACTTCACAATATACGTGAGAATCTTGCCAATACTTTTCTATCAATGAGATCAAAGAACAACGCTTTCGACGTTCGCTGTTTCTCTTTTCATCGGAAGCTCTCGACGGAGTCAGTGCGTCGTCGCTAAAAAAAAAAAAAAAAAAAATTGATGCAATTCACTCTGGTTTCTCTCGTGTAACTCCGTCTCCTCTTTCCACCCCATCTTTAGTTTCCCTTTCTTCGTTATTCTCCGCAACGCGTTTTATCTTTCTCTATTTCATGCTCTTGCTGTCTCTCTCTCTCTCTCTCTTTCTCTTTTTCTCTTACCAGGTAAACCATCGACCCAACTCTTTCTCTCAGTGACTTTTTTTCCACAGATTCCTTACGCGCACTTGTGGTAATTTCGCATTGCCACTTGCCCCGGGAACTCAAACTTCCGCGCGGCCATCTCCATGGTGAACGAATAATTACTGGAGCGCGTGAGCCCTGTATCTTTCCCGCACGCGAATAAAAATGTGCATATTAATAAGAATAATTCCCGGCTAATTGACAGAAGGCTCTTAAGCTTTTTTTCATCCTGTTTTCATTTCATATTCCGTTATTTTTAAGTCGGGCGTGCTCGCTTCATCGGCTTTAATCTTTCTGTGTGTTTTAGCTTTCCATTAATCACGTGCCGACTATACGAAAGTCGTTAGGTTAACGTTAATTGGTTTCATTATAATTTAGACATTTTTTTCTAAATTTAATAAACGTAGATCGTGATATCTTTGAAATTTTCTTCTAATAATTTTAATGGACGGCGTATAAATATCGAAATATCGAAATGTCGATAAAAATATAAAATATCGAAATCTCGGATTATCGCAATATCGAAATATCGAAATATCAAAATATCAAAATATCAAAATATCAAAATATCAAAATATCAAAATATCAAAATATCAAAATATCAAAATATCAAAATATCAAAATATCAAAATATCAAAATATCAAAATATCAAAATATCAAAATATCAAAATATCAAAATATCAAAACATCAAAACATCAAAATATCAAAATATCAAAATATCAAAATATCAAAATATCAAAATATCAAAATATCAAAATATCAAAATATCAAAACATCAAAATATCAAAATATCAAAATATCAAAATATCAAAATATCAAAATATCAAAATATCAAAATATCAAAATATCAAAATATCAAAATATCAAAATATCAAAATATCAAAATATCAAAATATCAAAATATCAAAATATCAAAATATCAAAATATCAAAATATCAAAATATCAAAATATCAAAATATCAAAATATCAAAATGTCGAAATATCGAAATATCGAAATTGTAAGATATCGTGGTATCCAAATACCGAAATATTCAGCAAAACGCTTACAAAGGGAAAATAATAAACTTTGCCACGACTTTACCCTGTTAAAAAAATCTGTATTAAAATTAATACAAAAGTGTTGGAAGTTTTTTTGCAGATACCGTATATGAAATTGTGTTAACTCATTTCGTGGTTATGGCAACTAATCTTTTTTTTCCATGTATTATAACCAGCCGTTAGTCGAGGAACCACGTTAGGAACCTCAAAGGGTGCTTTTGCGTTGCAAGCTGGGTGGTTGCTTTTATCGGCTTTAATTTGTTTAAACCAATTCAAACTCAGTTGTCAGTGTCAGTTCGAATAGAAGGAACGTGATAAAGAATGGTGTTTGTGAATAGCATCACTTGTCTAGGCCGCCCACATCCAAAAATCGCGCAAAGAGAAAAGAAAATTTTGAAGTGTTTTCGAAAATCTATTTCTCAAAATTCCGCAAACAAGCTGCAACAACAACGTTTGATTAAATTGTGTGTGGCATCAAAGAAAATAGACGTGTACAGAAGCACTGGTCCCGTGGTACGATTTAGGTGGGTATGCTTATGGAACTCGATAACGGTGACATGGCTATAGAACTGTAAATACCCCAGCCGTCGTCATCCCATAAGACCTATGATTCAATACGTTTATCTTTTTCAGTCGTATAAAGAAAATTGGTTAATCCAGACAAGTGGACTGGTTGGTCCAACTAAGAAAATTGGTTGATTCAGCCAAGTGGATTGGTTGATTCAACTAAGAAAATTGGTTAATTCACCCAAGAAAATTGGTTATTCTAGCCAAGTACATTGATTGCCCCAGCTAAGTACACCGAAAAAAAAGGCGTGGTTGGAACAACCAAGTGCCTTGGTTATATATGCGCCAGACAATTAATTGGTTAGACCAACCAAGTTATTTGTTAGCCTAACAAATAACTTTAGCTTACCAAGTGACTTGGTTAGTCCAACCAAGAAATTGGTAGCCTAACAAATAACTTTAGCTTACCAAGTGACTTGGTTAGTCCAACCAAGAAATTGGTAGCCTAACAAATAACTTGGTTGGTCTAACCAATTAATTGTCTGGCGCATATATAACCAAGGCACTTGGTTGTTCCAACCAATCCTTTTTTTCCGTGTAAATTGGTTAAACCGGCCCAGTGAAATGGTTGTTCCAACTAAGTACATTGGTTATTCCAATTCTTTAATCGTAGTCGGCCCGACCAATAACTTGGTTGCTGCAACGAATCTAATCTAACTAAGTTCCATTGGTTGATGCAACCAGAAAATCGTTTGGCGCATATATGACCAAGGGAAATGGTTAGAGATAACCAATTTTTTGTCACTCCAACCAAGTCATTTTTTCCGTGTATAGTCTATTTGAGGTGAGCATATCCTTTTTGAAAAGTATAGTTTGTGCTAATAAATATAAACGCACCGAACTTAATAACCACGTCTGTGCGTGCTACTTTTCATAAAAATAGGTTAACGGTGCACGGAAGTTCTTGATAGCAGCTAAGCAACTGTGAAGAAAGGCAAAACTCTCTATAATCCTCTTTACTTAATTTTTCTTATACTTTCTCCCCTTCTCCGTGGCCCCTCTCTGCTTCCTCACCTTTCTTTTATCGCTTTAATTCTTTCTTCTTTCCGCTTGTATTCATTTCGTCGAGCTATCGTCTTCCCCTTCTCCCTACCACTATCGGTAGATCCAAGTAATTTACTCTTCTCAGCGCGTTTTCTTTCCTCGGATTCCTTCCACCCGATTTTCTCTTTGCGAATTCTTTATTCCGCTTTCCACCTTTTCCACGTTTTTCTCTCTTCACCTCACCGGCTACCGGACTAGCTCTTTTCCACGGATTCTTTCACCCGCCCACTCGCGCCCAGTAATCTCGCCCGTGAACATTTTTTTTCACTCTTCAGCCGAATTCCACCACTCACCCACCCTCCGGCAGTTTCTCCCACTGGCGGTGATCCTCGCGTGTTCGCAGTTGTGCACGAGTGGGTATAACGAACAGAACGATCTTTGTGCACTTTGTGCCGCGACTGGCCGGCTACCAGAAATTGTGGTAGGGATCCAGCTGGATACTTACTGGATTCCCTATGTGCAACTCGGGATCTAGTCAGAGTTCCAGTCAGAATCCGAAGATGAATGTAATGGTCGCAAATTGGATTCTGATCGGGATACACGATCGGATTCCAATCGGGATACACGATCGGATTCCAATCTGAACTCTAGACCGGAACCAGTCCGAATCCAAGATGCCCAAAAGTCCGAAAATTAATTACAAATTATATTGGACTGTACTTTCATGGGATAACTTCGACGTTTCGATTTTACTTTACAAATTGCGATCAATCTGGATTCTTACAAGGACATCACTTTTGAGGAATCCCGAACAAATCCAGATCGGAATCTGATTGTACGAGTGGGTATAACGAACAGAGCGATCTTTGTGCACTTTGTGCCGCGACCGGTCGTGCAGAAATTGTGGTAGGGATCCAGCTGGATACTTACTGGATTCCCTATGTACAACTCGGGATCTAGTCAGAGTTGCAGTCAGAATCCGAAGATTAATGTAATGGTCGCAAATTGGATTCTGATCGGGATACACGATCGGATTCTGATCGGGATACACGATCGGATTCCAATCGGGATACACAATCGGATTCCAGTCTGAACTCCAGACCGGAACCAGTCCGAATCCAAGATGCCCAAAAGTCTGAAAATTAATTAGAAATTATATTGGACTGTACTTTCAATAGATAACTTCGACGTTTCGATTTTACTTTACAAATTGCGATCAATCTGGATTCTTACAAGGACATCACTTTTGAGGAATCACGAACGAATCCGGATCGGAATCTGATTGCACGAGTGGGTATAACGAACAGAGCGATCTTTGTGCACTTTGTGCCGCGACGGACCGTGCAGAAATTGTGGTAGAGCTCCAGCTGGATACTTACTGGATTCCCTATGTACAACTCGGGATCTAGTCAGAGTTCCAGTCAGAATCCGAAGATTAATGTAATGGTCGCAAATTGGATTCTGATCGAGATACACGATCGGATTCCAATCGGGATACACGATTGGATTCCAATCTGAACTCTAGACCGGAACCAGTCCGAATCCAAGATGCCCAAAAGTCCGAAAATTAATTAAAAATTAGATTGGACTGTACTTTCAATAGATAACTTCGACGTTTCGATTTTACTTTACAAATTGCGATCAATCTGGATTCTTACAAGGACATCACTTTTGAGGAATCCCGAACAAATCCAGATTGGAATCTGATTGCACGAGTGGGTATAACGAACAGAACGATCTTTGTGCACTTTGTGCCGCGACTGACCGTGCAGAAATTGTGGTAGAGCTCCAGCTGGATACTTACTGGATTCCCTATGTACAACTCGGGATCTAGTCAGAGTTCCAGTCAGAATCCGAAGATTAATGTAATGGTCGCAAATTGGATTCTGATCGGGATACACGATCGGATTCCAATCGGGATACACGATCGGATTCCAATCTGAACTCTAGACCGGAACCAGTCCGAATCCAAGATGCCCAAAAGTCCGAAAATTAATTAAAAATTATATTGGACTGTACTTTCAAGGGATAACTTCGACGTTTCGATTTTACTTTACAAATTGCGATCAATCTGGATTCTTACAAGGACATCACTTTTGAGGAATCACGAACGAATCCGGATCGGAATCTGATTGCACGAGTGGGTATAACGAACAGAGCGATCTTTGTGCACTTTGTGCCGCGACCGGTCGTGCAGAAATTGTGGTAGGGATCCAGCTGGATACTTACTGGATTCCCTACGTGCAACTCGGGATCTAGTCAGAGTTCCAGTCAGAATCCGAAGATTAATGTAATGGTCGCAAATTGGATTCTGATCGGGATACACGATCGGATTCCAATCGGGATACACGATCGGATTCCAATCTGAACTCTAGACCGGAACCAGTCCGAATCCAAGATGGCCGAAAGTCCGAAAATTAATTAAAAATTATATTGGACTGTACTTTCAAGGGATAACTTCGACGTTTCGATTTTAATTTACAAATTGCGATCACACGGAAAAAAGGCTTGGTTGGAACAACCTTGTATCTTGGTTACATATGCGCCAGACAATTAATTCGTTAGACCAACCAAGTTATTTGTTAGGCTACCAATTTCTTGGTTGGTCTAAGCAAGTCACTTGGTTAGCTTACCATGTGACTTGGTTGGAATGTTTCCATTCCGCTTTTCGGCATTCCAGGTAAAAACACTTGTTGTTTTTTTTTCGTGTACGAGTATACGACTGGCTGAAGGTAAAAACAAATATCAGCACTCGTATAACATCAATAATTCTATTATCTTTGCCATTTCCACTTTATATTGATATATAAAATAATGAAATTGTATAAATTTCATGCGAATTATTTTTCACTAAATTTGCCACTGTACCTATAAAAAATTCAACTTTTTTCGAGAATAAATGACCCGGTGTTTGATTTATTTACTCTCCTTCAGGAATAATATTTATTTTATTGGAAAAATTTGTGCTGATAATTTATGAATATTATTATAACAGTATAATTAAAGAATATAATATTCTGTTTAGGAATTTACATTCTGTGAAACTGCAATATAAATACCGATCTGTAATTTCATCTCGTAAGTTTACAAAAAAAAAAAAAAAAAAATACTGCCATTTTAATAAATCCGCAATTTATAAATATAAAACAGTAGTTACCGAATAATTTGCAGAATTAAAAAAAATATTGACATTATGTTTGTGTTAACCTCCAATATTTAATTGCTATACGTATCGCTTTTACAGTATCAAAACAAGGATGCAAAGTAGAACTTTGCACATTGCTTCCTCATTATTTTTCGCGTTTTACAAAGCTACCTCTATGAGGAAGTATGTTATTCAATTTTTAGTTTTCTCATAGAGGAAGCTTTGTAAAACGCGAAAAATAATGAGGAAGCAATGTGCAAACTTCTACTTTGCATCCTTCTTTTAATTAGATAAATATACATGTTGTGGATACGCTTTTTCTATTTCGTTATTACGTTATTTCGTGATTATTAGAGCGTTTCCGAAAGTGAATGTGATAATGTATATTTTTAAAAATAATTCAACATTCCATAAGATCAAAAATTTCATACCGTTCGTCACTAAATTATACATATATAATGGCTGAATATTGTTTCATTTATATACAAAATTTGAGCTCGCTATTTTAAGTTTTGCAAAAGTTACAATAGAGTGATAATGTCAATTTTTGGAAAAATTCAAAACATCATAAAATTTTAACGGTTCAACCGATCTTAACCAAATTCAATAGCAATCACCGGCGTATGAAAGCTCACATTCATACCAATTTTAAGATCAATATCTCGAAAATTGAAAGAGTTATCGCGTAAACAGACATTTTTCAAAAAATTAAAAAACGCGTAATCATTTAACGATGAAGTGGATTTTAACAAAAATCTGTATGAACCATGAGGCTTGATCCCTCTATCTATGGTCCAAATTTCAGCTTGATATCTCAAGGCATTCCCGAGTTATAAAGGTTTACATTTTTCGATCGTGTAACATACACACACACACACACACATACAGACATTTTTTCTAAATCACTTTTCTCGATGTTTTGGCCCATTCTGAGTATACTGACATGAAAATCTCGAAAAAAAAATTTTCATGAAAACAAAGCTTCCTCTACGAGGAAGCAAAAATTACCGAATTAGAAAGTACACTGAGAGAAAAATCTGGTAATTTAAATAAAAATATAGTTAGTCCGACGATAATCTAACTATAAACTATAATTCCCAGGAGGAACGTCTATATTTTATGGTTATAGCAAATATAAGAAAATAGTTGGATGAACCATTAATATAATATATAATTATAGTGTATATAAATATAATTATAGTGGCAATCATCAAAATGATAATAGTTTCAAAAACTATTCTAATCGTTTCAAATATGCCGTTTCGTTGCATATACGATTTCAACGTTTGTTTCCAATAATCTTGCAAGTATCGGTTATTGAACCATATTATCATCGCTTCAACCATAAAACATTGCAAGCCTTCCTATATTCGTTTTATCATGTGAAATCGTTAAATCAACGATATGCTTTTCTCTCAGTGTAATAACGAATTTTTTTTTCTGGACTCATTTCTGTCCAAGCCTTATTTGGACGATAAATTTATACGATAAATAAGCGATATTTATCTGAGATCTCTATTATTAGAGGTCAACTCGAAAGGTGTATTATTCTTTTAGTAGATCGATCTCCATACGGTTTACCTTCCTCCTGGTGACCTGACGCTAAATGAAAATTTGATGGAAGGCCCAGATAAAGTAAGCTCGATAAATGCGGTAGGGGAATTCGATGAAAGCGAGACAGGGGCGTTATAAGCTATTTACGGAAAGTGTGACATTATGTATGGTACAGATTAAAATTGCGACGAAGCATATGATATGCAAGGTGAACGAAGCAATATTAACGAAATCTCGCAGGCTAGGAATGGCGCGTGTGCGAGAAGGAATTAAATTAAATTGGATGGAAATAAAAAAAGGGGCTATATATAGGGAATCAGTGATGAGAAAAAAATTCCGGCCCAGAATAAGTCTTCATATTATTTTAATTAACCATTTGGTGAACGGCAATCGTCTACGTCTAAGTTTTTATTATAATAATTATAATCATGACTGAAATAACCAATGGAAACTTACAAAAATATTATTTATCTTATTTTTTAATATTCATGGTAAAACGATTTTAATTAATTTTCATAATTTTATGCAGCGTCTATAAAAGGATGTTTAGAATTTAAATAAATTACAAAAAAAAATTATTAATAATTAAATTCCACAAGAGATTGTAAGTAAAAATAGGGGTGTACGTAGTTCCTCGTACATTTCCTAACATATTCAGTACATACCTTTGTTTTTTCAAGTAAATGCTTATACGTTTTTACGGCTATTTTATTAATTTATGAAATACAAAAAAAATAAATGTTACATATTTCCAAACGTACAGAAAATTATTGAAAATAATAACATCAATTATACAATAAATGTTTATCTAAAAAAAAAGAAGAATGCTTACAACTCTGTATTCTGTCCTCCGTTTTTTCCTTTCGTATTTCCATAAAAGGCCAACATGAAAAAAAAATCCCGCAATAGCAAATTTCCATCGCCAAAAGTGTTTTCCAAGCACGCTGTACCTTTAAGTAACAGTGGCTATTAAAGCAACAAGAAACTATTTTATTAACAAAAAAACAAAACTATTCTAATGTGAACGAGGTGAAAGAACAGAGTCGGGCCGATAGAAAGAGGAGTGAAAATACATATCGCTCTCCTCTCTCTATTTAGCCTTCTCGGCGTCATCCGCTACAGCTTGGAAACCAGAGTTGTAAATGCTTAATACTTACAGAAATAATGATGATGATACGATCAGCGCTATAATTATGATTTTATAATAATAACATGTAGCGATTGTAATACGATGATTAAACTTTGGAATGGCTACGAAAATTATAATTTTTCAATAAAAATTCACGGTAATCCTTTTGAAAGAATGGAAAAAAATAAGTAATGCATTACTTATTTCTTCCATTTTTTCCACTATTTCTTGCAATACTAAAGCGAAAATTAGTATTTTTCTCAGCTATTCAAATGTTTACACTCTATTTTATAATCGCTACATGTTATTGTTATGAAATCATAATTACATAACAAATTGTACTGTAAACTATATCTCATGAATTAATGGGGATTTACAACTCTGTTGGAAACAGCTCCAAGTGAGAGGGCGAGAGAGAGAGATCTCTCTCTCTCCTAAAGAGAAGGAGAAATAGAAAGAGATAGCTCGCTACGTGAAAACTGAGGGGAAAAGAGTGAGAGAGAGGGAGAGAGAAAAAAAATGTTACAACTTTCCAAACGTACAGAGAATTCTTGAAAAGAATAACATCAATTATACAATAAATGTTTATCTAAAAAAAAGAAGAATGCTTACAACTCTGTGTTCTGTCCTCCGTTTTTTCCTTTCGCATTTCCATAAAAGGCCAACATGAAAAAACATCCCTGCAATAGCAAATTTCCATCGCCAAAAGTGTTTTCCAAGCACGCTGTACCTTTAAGTAACAGTGGCTATTAAAGCAACAAGAAACTATTTTATTAACAAAAAAAAACTATTCTAATGTGAACGAGGTGAAAGAACAGAGTCGGACAGATAGAAAGAGGAGTGAAAATACATATCGCTCTCCTCTCTCTATTTAGCCTTCTCGGCGTCATTCTCTACAGCTTGGAAGCAGCTCCAAGTGAGAGGGAGAGAGAGATTTCTCCAAACGTACAGAGAATTCTTGAAAATAATAACATCAATTATACAATAAATGTTTATCTAAAAAAAAGAAGAAGGCTTACAACTCTGTGTTCTGTCCTCCGTTTTTTCCTTTCGCATTTCCGTAAAACGTCAACATGAAAAAAAATCCCCGCAATAGCAAATTTCCATCGCCAAAAGTGTTTTCCAAGCACGCTGTACCTTTAAGTAACAGTGGCTATTAAAGCAACAAGAAACTATTTTATTAACAAAAAAAACTATTCTAATGTGAACGAGGTGAAAGAACAGAGTCGGACAGATAGAAAGAGGAGTGAAAATACATATCACTCTCCTCTCTCTATTTAGCCTTCTCGGCGTCATCCGCTACAGCTTGGAAGCAGTTCCAAGTGAGAGGGAGAGAGAAATTTCTCCAAACGTACAGAGAATTCTTGAAAATAATAACATCAATTATACAATAAATGTTTATCTAAAAAAAAAGAAGAACGCTTACAACTCTGTGTTCTGTCCTCCGTTTTTTCCTTTCGGATTTCCATAAAACGTCAACATGAAAAAACATCCCCGCAATAGCAAATTTCCATCGCCAAAAGTGTTTTCCAAGCACGCTGTACCTTTAAGTAACAGTGGCTATTAAAGCAACAAGAAACTATTTTATTAACAAAAAAAACTATTCTAATGTGAACGAGGTGAAAGAACAGAGTCGGGCAGATAGAAAGAGGAGTGAAAATACATATCGCTCTCCTCTCTCTATTTAGCCTTCTCGGCGTCATCCGCTACAGCTTGGAAACAGCTCCAAGTGAGAGGGAGAAAGAGAGAGATCTCTCTCTCCTAAAGAGAAGGAGAATTAGAAAGGGATAGCTCGCTATGTGAAAACTGAGGGCAAAAGAGTGAGAGAGAGAGAGAGAGAAAGAGAGAGAGTAGGGAGGCCAGCCGCAGGAGAGAAGAGCTTCCGGGATACCACGAGCTTCTGCGACTTTTCCTCGCTGGTCCAAGGGTTGCGCGCGCGTGGGCTCGCTGGCGTCGGCAGCGGCAGCGGCGGCGATAGTGGCGCTGCCGCGCACGTACGTGCGCCGGGGGTATTCGCCGCTAGAGGGGCGAAAGCGTGGGAGTTTACTACAGTAAGAGTAGGCGAGCTTTATAGTATCGTGGGAAGGCCCGAGGGGGAAGGTGAAAAGCCCGTCTGTACGTGAGAAGGAAAGCTGTTTCACACGCTGTAGGAGAGAGATGAAAAGCGGGAAGGGGGCGGGAGGAGGGAGGAGGATAGAGGGGGACGTTTGGTACGAGTGAGCAGAGGTGGCGCGGGGGAGGACGGGGTTGCCATGGGAGCTACCCGGCCGGGGCGCAGAGGCTCCAGTCTTGCCGTGGCGACTCAAACGCGCTTCGGTCGTCTCGTTCCTCGCGCGAGCCGCATGCTCGCTCGCTGCTGTCTGATGTGTGTGCGTGCCGTGCGCGTGTGAGAGTGTACATGTGTGTTTTTGCGTGCATGTTCGGGGAAATTCCTTACGGACACTCGGCGCCTCTCTCTTAGCGTACTCTCGGTACGCTTAACCGTATCCTCTTCGTGTTCTACGTGCGGCGAGACTGTATACGGTGTGTACCGTATAGTAAGGTGGTAATGTACCCAAGGGCTCCACGAGCCCTCAGGCTTGGTTCGAACTACACGTAAGAAATAAATACACCCGCGTATTTTTCATCGTTTTTATTTTTTATTTTTCTTTTTTTTTTAGACTACGTTGATAGATATTTATTTTGATGTAACGAGTAGGTGGATTATGGGGTATACGCGTGAGTACGCGTAAGAAATAAATACACGCGCGTATTTTGCATTGTTTTAATTATTTTATTTTTCTTTTTTTTTAGACTACGTTGATAGATATTTATTTTGATGTAACGGGTAGGTGGATTATGGGGTATACGCGTGAGTACGCGTAAGAAATAAATACACGCGCGTATTTTGCATCGTTTTAATTATTTTATTTTTCTTTTTTTTTTAGACTACGTTGATAGATATTTATTTTGATGTAACGGGTAGGTGGATTATGGGGTATACGCGTGAGTACGCGTAAGAAATAAATACACGCGCGTATTTTGCATCATTTTTATTATTTTATTTTTCTTTTTTTTTAGACTACGTTGATAGATATTTATTTTGATGTAACGGGTAGGTGGATTATGGGGTACACGCGTGAGTACGCGTAAGAAATAAATACACGCGCCTATTTTGCATCGTTTTAATTATTTTATTTTTCTTTTTTTTTAGACTACGTTGATAGATATTTATTTTGATGTAACGGGTAGGTGGATTATGGGGTATACGCGTGAGTACGCGTAAGAAATAAATACACGCGCGTATTTTGCATCGTTTTAATTATTTTATTTTTCTTTTTTTTTAGACTATGTTAATAGATATTTATTTTGATGTAACGGGTAGGTGGATTATGGGGTATACGCGTGAGTACGCGTAAGAAATAAATACACGAGCGTATTTTGCATCGTTTTAATTATTTTATTTTTCTTTTTTTTTAGACTACGTTGATAGATATTTATTTTGATGTAACGGGTAGGTGGATTATGGGGTATACGCGTGAGTACGCGTAAGAAATAAATACACGCGCGTATTTTGCATCGTTTTAATTATTTTATTTTTCTTTTTTTTTTAGACTACGTTGATAGATATTTATTTTGATGTAACGGGTAGGTGGATTATGGGGTACACGCGTGAGTACGCGTAAGAAATAAATAGACGCGCGTGTTTTGCATCGTTTTAATTATTTTATTTTTCTTTTTTTTTTAGACTACGTTGATAGATATTTATTTTGATGTAACGGGTAGGTGGATTATGGGGTATACGCGTGAGTACGCGTAAGAAATAAATACACGCGCGTATTTTGCATCGTTTTAATTATTTCATTTTTCTTTTTTTTTAGACTACGTTGATAGATATTAATTTTGATGTAACGGGTAGGTGGATTATGGGGTATACGCGTGAGTACGCGTAAGAAATAAATACACGCGCGTATTTTGCATCGTTTTAATTATTTTATTTTTCTTTTTTCTTTAGACTACGTTGATAGATATTTATTTTGATGTAACGGGTAGGTGGATTATGGGGTATACGCGTGAGTACGCGTAAGAAATAAATACACGCGCGTATTTTGCATCGTTTTAATTATTTTATTTTTCTTTTTTTTTTAGACTACGTTGATAGATATTTATTTTGATGTAACGGGTAGGTGGATTATGGGGTATACGCGTGAGTACGCGTAAGAAATAAATACACGCGCGTCTTTTGCATCGTTTTAATTATTTTATTTTTCTTTTTTTTTAGACTACGTTGATAGATATTTATTTTGATGTAACGGGTAGGTGGATTATGGGGTATACGCGTGAGTACGCGTAAGAAATAAATACACGCGCATATTTTGCATCGTTATAATTATTTTATTTTTCCTTTTTTTTTAGACTACGTTGATAGATATTTATTTTGATGTAACGGGTAGGTGGATTATGGGGTACACGCGTGAGTACGCGTAAGAAATAAATACACGCGCGTATTTTGCATCGTTTTAATTATTTTATTTTTGTTTTTTTTAGACTACGTTGATAGATATTTATTTTGATGTAACGGGTTGGTGGATTATGGGGTATACGCGTGAGCACGCGTAAAAAATAAATACACGCGCGTATTTTGCATCGTTTTAATTATTTTATTTTTCTTTTTTTTTAGACTACGTTGATAGATATTTATTTTGATGTAACGGGTAGGTGGTTTATGGGGTATACGCGTGAGTACGCGTAAGAAATAAATACACGCGCGTATTTTGCATCGTTTTAATTATTTTATTTTTCTTTTTTTTTAGACTACGTTGATAGATATTTATTTTGATGTAACGGGTAGGTGGATTATGTTGTATACGCGTGAGTACGCGTAAGAAATAAATACACGCGCGTATTTTGCATCGTTTTAATTATTTTATTTTTCTTTTTTTTAGACTACGTTGATAGATATTTATTTTGATGTAACGGGTAGGTGGATTATGGGGTATACGCGTGAGTACGCGTAAGAAATAAATACACGCGCATATTTTGCATCGTTATAATTATTTTATTTTTCCTTTTTTTTTAGACTACGTTGATAGATATTTATTTTGATGTAACGGGTAGGTGGATTATGGGGTACACGCGTGAGTACGCGTAAGAAATAAATACACGCGCGTATTTTGCATCGTTTTAATTATTTTATTTTTGTTTTTTTTAGACTACGTTGATAGATATTTATTTTGATGTAACGGGTTGGTGGATTATGGGGTATACGCGTGAGCACGCGTAAAAAATAAATACACGCGCGTATTTTGCATCGTTTTAATTATTTTATTTTTCTTTTTTTTTAGACTACGTTGATAGATATTTATTTTGATGTAACGGGTAGGTGGATTATGGAGTATACTCGTGAGTACGCGTAAGAAATAAATACACGCACGTATTTTGCATCGTTTTAATTATTTTATTTTTCTTTTTTTTTAGCCTACGTTGATAGATATTTATTTTGATGTAACGGGTTGGTGGATTATGGGGTATACCCGTGAGTACGCGTAAGAAATAAATACACGCGCGTATTTTGCATCGTTTTAATTATTTTATTTTTCTTATTTTTGTAGACTACGTTGATAGATATTTATTTTGATGTAACGGGTTGGTGGATTATGGGGTATACGCGTGAGTACGCGTAAGAAATAAATACACGCGCCTATTTTGCATCGTTTTTATTATTTTATTTTTCTTTTTTTTTTAAACTACGTTGATAGATATTTATTTTGATGTAACGGGTAGGTGGATTATGGGGTACACGCGTGAGTACGCGTAAGAAATAAATACACGCGCGTATTTTGCATCGTTTTAATTATTTTATTTTTCTTTTTTTTAGACTACGTTGATAGATATTTATTTTGATGTAACGGGTAGGTGGATTATGGGGTACACGCGTGAGTACGCGTAAGAAATAAATACACGCGCGTATTTTGCATCGTTTTAATTATTTTATTTTTCTTTTTTTTTAGACTACGTTGATAGATATTTATTTTGATGTAACGGGTAGGTGGATTATGGGGTATACTCGTGAGTACGCGTAAGAAATAAATACACGCACGTATTTTGCGTCGTTTTAATTATTTTATTTTTCTTTTTTTTTAGACTACGTTGATAGATATTTATTTTGATGTAACGGGTAGGTGGATTATGGGGTATACGCGTGAGTACGCGTAAGAAATAAATACACGCGCGTATTTTGTATCGTTTTAATTATTTTATTTTTCTTTTGTTTTTTTGGACTACGTTGATAGATATTTATTTTGATGTAACGGGTAAGTGGATTATGGGGTATACGCGTGAGTACGCGTAAGAAATAAATACACGCGCGTATTTTGCATCGTTTTAATTATTTTATTTTTCTTTTTTTTTTAGACTACGTTGATAGATATTTATTTTGATGTAACGGGTAGGTGGATTGTGGGGTATACGCGTAAGCACGTCGGGGGCAACGCGTTGGCGCGCTTGTCTGACCAACGCTTAACCCTTTCTACTTACACCGAGTCTCGTTGATCTCTCAACTACGTACGACTTTACCGCATCGGGCTTCTCTGACACGCAACCTGACTCTGCAATCCTGTAACTTTAACGGCGACTAACGAGATACGCGGTTTTTTTAGTTCGCAGTTTTGTGACAATAATAGATGGCAGTGCCCTCACTAATTAGCGGTTGAAAATATTACACCCGGGGGCTTTTACGTTTGTCGTGAAATTGGGAGATTGAAAAGTGATTGCTGCCACGGATTTGCATTTTTTATGTAACGTATATTATATATATTATACAAGTATATAAAAAAAAATACTTGTGAAAATTAATATGGTGCATAGAAAGATTTTTTTTGACACTTATATAATATTTAATATACAAGTATGGTGTAAAATTAATGTATACAATATAATTAACCATAAAAATAATTTTTGCCTACTTTAATTACGCACGATACTTATATAGTGAATTCAAAACAAGTATATGCATTTTTTTAAATATTCTTAATAGCATATATTTATGTAATTAGGATAAATCGTGAATACTTATTTTTACGTAATAATTGAAACTAAGAATATCCATTCGAATGGGTGAAATTTACATAATTGGCAGACTCGTGCAAGCGCTGTGCGATACTTTAGAAAATCGTGAGATTTCATTTTTCTGTATTATAGCACGGTGATAAGTGAAGAACTGGGTTCTAGGTTCGTGCAAGGTCGATGCTTACAGTTCCATTCCCGACACAGTGACATACCTTTTTTATTTTTTTTTGTTTTAATCAATCTGCGAATCTTGCTGCAAATTATTAACTCATTAGTTTATTGTTAATATTCGTAATTTTTTTTTACTTTCTCTTGAGTTTCAACATAATGAATTCGATAAAAACTAGAGACACGTGACGTGTAGCTATACTACTTGTATACAACATGTTTGAAAATGATTTTCAGATTTGTTAAATGGAGCAGTATCATTTAATCATTGTTAAAACAGAGTAGTAATATCTCGCAATATATTATGTCAGACATCCTGATAAATAACTACCAATTTTTAATAATTCAATTTATCATGCATAACAATGGTTCTTATTATAATAATTCATAATTAATCTGTCTTCTCAATTGGGCCACTTAGTAATTAGTTTCAATTCAAAGTGATAAGGAAATAAAAGTATAGTAGAGTAGTGAGATAAAAGGATGTATCATATTTTCTTATATTTCCTATATTTGCTAAAACTAAGTAGTACTAGACATATTATGTCAGACGTTCAACTCATCAAGAATGCTTCTTATTATAACTATATAGAATTAGTTCTACAGTTTAGTTAGATCACTTGAATTATTTTCAATACAAAGTGTTAACAAAATACAAGTTGGGTACGGCAGTTACGTTTAATTCGTTTGAAGTATACCCTCATATTTTCGTATGCTAGTAGATACTAAGTAGTTACAGGCATATTGTGTCAGACACAAACTTCTCCTGTGAAATAACTACCATTTTTCAATAATTCCATTTATCATACACAAGACTCGTTTTTTATTACAACAATTTATAATTATTTATAACGCGATTTATAATGCAAAGTATTGAGAAAATAAAAATACAGTAGAGTAGTAACATTTAATAAGTTTGAAGGATATACTCATATTTTTCTATACTTGTTGAAACTAAGTAGTAAAACCAGACGTATTAGTTCAGACTTCCAATCTCACCTATTAAATAACTACTAATTTTTTATTAATTTAATTTCAAATGCACAATAATGGTTCGTATTATAACAATTCACAATTATTTCGACACCTAAGTTGGATCACTTGGATTATTAATTCAAAGAGTTGCTCACCTCCTCTTAACCTCTTCTGACTCCGAGAATAATTCTCTTTATTATTCTTGCAAAAACGAAGTAGTAACAGACATATTACTTCAGACACCCAATCTCACCTGTTAAATAACTACGTACTTTTCATTAATTCAATTTACCATGCACAAGAATAGATCGTATTGTAACAGTTCACAATTGTTCCGACCCATCAGTTGGATCACTTGGATTATTAATTCAAAGAGTTGCTCGCCTCTTCTGAACCTCTTCTGACTCCGCGATCAATCCTCTTTATTATTCTTGCAAAAACGAAGTAGTAAAAGACACAATATCTCAGACACTCGATCTCGCCTGTTAAATAACTACCAATTCTTTATTAATTCACTTTACCATGCACAAGAATGGATTATTAATTCAAAGAGTTGTCCTCCTTTTCTCAACCTCTTCTCAACCTCGTCCGACTGCGAGATTAATCCTCGTTATTATTCTTGCAAAAACGAAGTAGTAAAAGACACATTATCTCAGACACTCGATCTCACCTGTTAAATAACTACCAATTTTTTGTTAATTCAATTTACTGTGCACAAGAATGGTTCGTATGATAATAATTCATAATTATTCCGACATCTAAATTGGATCATTTGGATTATTAATTCAAAGAGTTGATCACCTCTTCTCAACCTCTTCTCAATTTTTTCTCAACCTCTTCTGACTCCGAAATCAATCATCTTTATTATTCTTGCAAAAACGAAGTAGTAAAAGACACATTATCTCAGACACTCGATCTCACCTGTTAAATAACTACCAATTTTTCATTAATTCAATTTACCATGCACAAGAATGGTTCGTATGATAACAATTCACAATTATTCCGACACCTAAATTGGATCAATTGGATTATTAATTCAAAGAGTTGCTCACCTCTTCTCAACCTCTTCTGACTCCGAGATCAATCATCTTTATTATTCTTGCAAAAACGAAGTAGTAAAAGACACATTATCTCAGACACTCGATCTCACCTGTTAAATAACTACCAATTTTTTATTAATTCAATTTACCATGCACAAGAATGGTTCGTATTATAACAATTCACAATTATTCCGACACCTAAATTGGATCACTTGGATTATTAATTTAAAGAGTTGCTCACCTCTTCTCAACCTCTTCTGACTCCGAGATCAATCATCTTTATTATTCTTGCAAAAACGAAGTAGTAAAAGACACATTATCTCAGACACTCGATCTCACCTGTTAAATAACTACCAATTTTTGATTAATTCAATTTACCATGCACAAGAATGGTTCGTATGATAACAATTCACAATTATTCCGACACCTAAATTGGATCACTTGGATTATTAATTCAAAGAGTTCCTCACCTCTTCTCAACCTCTTCTGACTCCGAGATCAATCATCTTTATTATTCTTGCAAAAATGAAGTAGTAAAAGACACATTATCTCAGACACTCGATTTCACCTGTTAAATAACAACCAATTTCTGATTAATTCAATTTACCGTGCACAAGAATGGTTCGTATTATAACAATTCACAATTATTCCGACACCTAAATTGGATCACTTGGATTATTAATTCAAAGAGTTGATCACCTCTTCTCATTTTTTTCTCAACCTCTTCTGACTCCGAAATCAATCATCTTTATTATTCTTGCAAAAACGAAGTAGTAAAAGACACATTATCTCAGACACTCGATCTCACCTGTTAAATAACTACCAATTTTTGATTAACTCAATTTACCATGCACAAGAATGGTTCGTATGATAACAATTCACAATTATTCCGACACCAAAATTGGATCACTTGGATTATTAATTCAAAGAGTTGCTCACCTCTTCTCAACCTCTTCTGACTCCGAGATCAATCATCTTTATTATTCTTGCAAAAACGAAGTAGTAAAAGACACATTATCTCAGACACTCGATCTCACCTGTTAAATAACAACCAATTTCTGATTAATTCAATTTACCGTGCACAAGAATGGTTCGTATTATAACAATTCACAATTATTCCGACACCTAAATTGGATCACTTAGATTATTAATTCAAAGAGTTGATCACCTCTTCTCAACCTCCTCTCAATCTTTTCTCAACCGTTTCTGACTCCGAGATCAATCCTCCTTATTATTCTTGCAAAAACGAAGTAGTAAAAGACACATTATCTCAGACACTCGATCCCACCTGTTAAATAACTACTAATTTTTTATTACTTCAATTTACCATGCACAAGAATGGTTCGTATGATAACAATTGACAATTATTCCGATACCTAAATTGGATCACTTAGATTATTAATTCAAAGAGTTGCTCACCTCTTCTGACTCCGAGATCAATCCTCCTTATTATTCTTGCAAAAACGAAGTAGTAAAAGACACATTATCTCAGACACTCGATCTCACCTGTTAAATAACAACCAATTTCTGATTAATTCAATTTACCGTGCACAAGAATGGTTCGTATGATAACAATTCACAATTATTCCGACACCTAAATTGGATCACTTAGATTATTAATTGAAAGAGTTGCTCACCTCTTCTGGCTCCGAGATCAATCCTCCTTATTATTCTTGCAAAAACGAAGTAGTAAAAGGCACATTATCTCAGACACTCTATCTCACCTGTTAAGTAACAACCAATTTTTGATTAATTCAATTTACCTTCCACAAGAATACTTCGTATTATAACAATTCACAATTATCCCGACACCTCAGTTGGGTCACTTGGATTAGTTTTAATTCAAAGAGTTGCTCACCTCCTCTCAACCTCTTCTCACTCCGTCCACTCCCGGAGTACGGGTAAAATAAAGGTGTAGTAAATTCCGGGGTGTACAGTAGATGAGAGAATGTCGTTGCTCCGCTCTCAGTGACTCGAGACGTGCCGAGACGGGGTCGTGCGAGGAAGCGAGAAAGATAGATGAGTAAGGGGTGCTCTCCAGTCATCCTCGTCGTCGTCGTCGTCGTCGTAGTCGTCGTCGTCGTCGACGTCCTCGTCGTCGTTCTCGTTCTCGTTCTCGTTCTCGTTTTCGTTCGCCTCGTCGTGAGATTTTGCAGAGTGAGGCTTTGTCCCGCAGGGGAGGTATAGAGAGTAGCGCGACATATCGTGAACACGCAGACTCACTCATGACCAACGCCGAAGAGTCTGTGTATGCAGCTTGCACTTACACTTCTTCCTTCTTTGTTTTATTTTTTTTTATATCCTCGCACTCACGACTTTAAACGAAACAAATGTCGCCCGGTAGTCTTTACACATTAATAGTTTAACTTCCTTTTCTCGTCGTTCCCTTTCAAACAATACCGGCGTTAATGATAATAATGTTAAAGGATAATGGGAATAACGAAGCTGTTTATGAGTGCTATACGGTGACTCTGAGAATCCTCTTTTCCTGTATATACTTTTGCTCTGCACGTGACAACTTTGTGAATTTCAATCCCCTCGGGTTAACGTCATTCAAAATGCGACCAAGTGCAGCTTCGCTACCAAAGGACGGAATTACGGATTGCAGCATTTTTTAATTTTATTTCTTTTTTCAGCTTTCATAATCTCACCATTAATTTCTTTATGTTTAAGTATTTTTAACGCAACAGAATTTTACTTTAATAATATAATAATATAATAATATAATAATACAATATTTTCCTCCTAGAGGAAAATGTAGCTTCGGTAACGATAAAGTTACAGCGATTCATTATAAGTCCGTGCGATTATTCGCTTTTATATAATAACTGTGAAATAGTCGTTATAACTATTAAAAAAATAGTTTTAACTATTTTATGATTACTATAACGATAAAATATAAACACGAAAAAATGTGTCTTTGATTACGGTAAAGTTCAAGCTATTAGTTGTGAGCTCATACGGAAATATATTTTTTGTGGCATCTATAAAATTGTTGTCATTGATATAAAAAAATTGTAGCTTTTTTATAGTTATCGTAAATGCAAAAAGATAGTACCGTGGGCTAAAAATTGATATGTATTACTTTATCGTTGCCAGGAATCACACGATTGCTATGAATGTACCTTATAACATATTTACAATCCTGCTAATGACAGCACGTCATTTTGTCAAAAATGGCGGATCGTTTTTTGGTAGGTTTATATTTTTGTTATTTCGTAATGAAATTGCGGTGGTGTTTTTTCTTGACAGAGAATATGAAGGGTCATGCAAATTTACCATTTTTTTAGTTTATTCCATTTCGTTGTTTTAATCATTGATAACAATAAAGAGCCCATTAGTGAGCTTTTAGCATACTACTCCGGTTTTCATTTTTAGTCTTACAGATCTCCAAAAAAAATATTCGTTGTTGATAATCTTAGCTTAATCTATCAAAATTGGAACGCCGATTTAGAGGATAATTTTTAAAATTCAATTTGAGAACTATTGAAAATGATCATCAATGATTTTCTGGGATTCCAAACGAATTCTTTACAACTTCTTTGTACAATAGGTGTATCTTATCACAACAAAGTACGTTAAAAGTTTAAAAAAATCATGATATTCAAATTCGGATTTTATAAGCCTTTCTGTTTTTCGAAAAATGAGCTAAAAAGTTCTGGACAAATAGAGAAATGAAAAATGAAGGTCGCTATTGAATTTGAGCAAAATCCATAAAGCGGTTTAGATTTTATAAAATTTTGAATTTTCGAAAAAATTTTGTTTTCGTTCTTATTCACGTTGAGTTTGACCAAATCTGCTCAAATGTTTTGCAAGATAAAATTAACATCCAGTTGTAGTAGATATTGAATTTGGTGAAGATTGGTAAAGTGGTTCAGATTTTATAAGACATTGAATTTTTCAAAAAATCTCTGTATGTTCTCTGGCTGTCACAATTTTCTAGGTGATGAGCGTAAACAGTTTTTGACGAATAAAGCAATGAAAAATGATGTTCGGTATTGAATTTAAGTGAAATACATAAAGCGGTTTAGATTTTAGGGGAGGTGAGGGCAAAACGGGCAGGGGTGGGCAAAAGGGGCATCACGACTGAAAATGACAATTGGGGGCAAAACGGGCATCGTTTAAACTTTGTCGAACACGACTTTTTTCAATTTCCTGACATTTCTTACTTGAAA
Source organism: Ephialtes manifestator (assembly GCA_963970395.1). Lineage (NCBI taxonomy): Eukaryota > Metazoa > Arthropoda > Insecta > Hymenoptera > Ichneumonidae > Ephialtes > Ephialtes manifestator. The sequence continues at coordinate 21,255,194 of OZ019980.1, forward strand.
AATTCGGAAAATAATTGCTGATGTCAATAAAACAGGCAGGGAGGCAAAACAGGCATCTCGGCTAAACATAAGTATCGGGGTCAAAATTGGCACCAAATCATAAAATGAGAATTTCGTTCTAATTGATTTCTTTATAATATACCGACTTTTTTTTCAAAGAATTAATTTGATTATAAATTTTATGAAAAATTCATTTGACTATATTTTTTTCCTTTGCTCAACAAAGTATCGAAAAAAAGTTCTGAACGGATGGTTAAAAAAATTCTGATCTGATGAAGATTATCAATTTTTTTTCATCACCAATTTGACGTATTTTCCGCACTTTCCCTATTTAAGGAACGTAAAAAACTGAGACAAATCGTTTTTACGAAAGTTGAGACGGTGCCTGTTTTGTCACCAATCCCGATTTTTAATGGAGCTGCCCGTTTTGCCCCCTGCCCGTTTTGTCCTCATCTCCCCCACATGGAAATAGAAATATATGCACGATATATTCGACGTATAGAACTTTTTGGCGCTAAACATATATGAAATATATTTTACATATATTCCATACATATATCCCATATATTTTGAATATCTTTTTGCACACATATATGCAGAATATATGCAGCATATAGAACTCTTTGGCGCCATATATTTAACGTATATGTTACATATATATTTTTCTATGTGGGCCCCTATAGAATTGTGGATTTATAAAAATTTTTCGCGGAGAAAAATAATTACTTACCACAACCAAAATATCGGTTGACACAACCAACCCATTTTCCTAATTTCCCTATAACTCAGCTTGGTTATGACTTGGTTTACTTGCATTATGCAAGTAAATCGGTATCTAAGCAAGTTGCATTATTGCTTATTGTACTACAATATACAATTGTACTAATTATGCAATATTATAAATCATCGCGAATCGCCCCTTGAAAGCTAGAATTAAGACTTTAAAAACATCGTTTTGGAGGTTATGTAGAAGAAACAAGCATCAGTGTCTATTCTTTATTCCATTAAACTTGATTTAAAAAATAGTACAAGTAGGGCGCAAGCATAGAAAGTGAAACATTTTCTAGTGTGGATTTTTTCTTATTTTAGCCAACTGTGTAAATATATTTTTCTTTTTGCGTTTGTCGTACACTGAAAGAAATGATTAGTTGCCATAATAAAAAAATGAGTTGACACAACCAATCATTATTCTATTTCCCTTACAACTCAAATGGTAGTGCCAACGATTCGAATGGTAGTCCCAACGATTGGATTGGTTAACCTCACTAATCTCGGGAGAACTAATCGTGAATATTTGAGGTTACTATTCAATATAGTTGAGGCAACTAATTTTTTAGACATTGTGTACAGCAAATGGGAAACGTAGTTGTCACAACCAAACATTTCTTTCCGTGTAGAGTTTGAGTTCAGCCACTAGAGCAAGTAGGTTTCGCAGGGCCCAATTTTCTTCGTATAGAAAGACTGCCCAGTCCTGACATGGGAATTCCCTTTGCAAGTTCTTTCGCAGAGGAACTTACATTTATACTAATTTTTTTCTTGCGTAGTAACTTTTTTTTACCAAATTCTTTGTAACTTCTGCAAACTAATCTGCAATGGTAATTTGAATATTTTTACTTGACATAACCCTTCGGTGAAGAGCGTTCAATTTTTTAAATCCACTGCGGTCCAGCAGCTTAACCTAAAAATGTCCACCTATAAAATATAATTGCCTAATAATATTTTTCATTAAGATGAAAGATTGTATATGTGCAATTGCAGCATTGTTGAATTTACATGATTTTTAGATGTCTTGTTCCTCTCAGTGACATTACACATGCATCCCAAATGATGAGAACTAGTCGTGAATGGTTAAGGGGATGTTGGAGTAGATTTTTTTGCCGATTTTGGTCGATAAGTTTTCCGATCAGGACACAGGTGGCACCGACGTAGTCTGTTTACTTTTGGCAAAAGATACTGAATCTCCCGAAAAGCAATATGGCCGTACACGATATGTCAGCTGACCTTTGCCGTAAGATTTAATTGTTTTTGGTAATTAGATATGTAAAATCAGAGCGGACATCAATTCTGTGATGATTTCTGAATATTCGAAAACCATCAGAATGTCAAATACACAAGCCAAATCCATGTATAGCGTATTCTACGGTCGCGTTGCAAAGGCTCGGAGCTTTTGCCAAAAGAAAACAGACTACACCGGCGCCACTTGTGTTCTAATCGGGAAACTTCATTCGCGCTCTTCTTGACCCACTCTGATCGCGGACAGACTACGTGAATGTAGTCTGGGTTTTGCGTGGATTCCTTTTGTGTAATTGACTTTTCGACGCTCGCGGAATATTCAGAGAACGTTAAAGAATGGACGTACATTCGAGTTTAACGTATGTGAGCTCCAGAATCTTTTATATCTTACCAAACAGGTGATGTTGTCAAACCCTGGCGGCCATTCTGATTTCGGGAGGTTTAGTAATATACGATTTTTTAAATTTATTGTTGGTTTTCACCAATTATTCGAACGTACGTCCACTCGTTTATGTTGATATTACAATCGTGTACAATTTGAAGCATATGCGTAGCATACACCCAGAAAAAAGATATGGTATTATCAAGTAAAATTATCTATTCAACATTCAATTATTTCAATCAATGAAAATTTACTTTCCCTCCAACAAATAAGTATGTCCATCAATTTTTTAGTTTTTTTATTTCCAACATATTTATTTATTTGAATCAACATTCACTGTGCAGCGAACACTAAAAAAATATTTTATTTGTTGCTACTAAATACTTTCTTAATCCGGAAAAAAGATCTAGTTAAAACGATCAAATAGATGTATTAGATATTTTTAAATAAAATCAATTAGAACTATCTTATAATCCAATATATATTTATTTCCTTTCATCATTGGAGTTTATTATTATCAACATGCAACATTTATCGATTTAATTTAATTCTTGTCGTATGTTTATATAAATATTATATATTCTTTAAATCGGCAGCAGTGGGCGCGCGGTCGGTGCGTGGCTCGACGGTCTCCAGAGTTAGCAGCATTATTTGCGGTCATAACTTGGATGGGTGACCGCTTAGCCGCGCACTGGTTTGCGCGCCAACTGCTGAGCGGGAGGCAGTTTCTGAGCTTCTAAGGGATAGTGAGGAATACGCCAATAAATTTTTTTTTTTTAATCAACATTTATATGTCTGCCGATCCAAATAAATATTTCTTAGATTTGAATATATTTACTATTCAATAAGTATATTAATTACAAATAAAAAAATTTATTTGAGGTGAATGGAAGTCTAGTAGGTCGGCATCCAAATAAGAAATTTTATTTCCGATGCGTATGTTCTAGTCCCGTTAACAAGATCTTTTTTCTGGGTGTATTAACGAAGAACAACCAAAACTACGAAAAAGCCTGTTTTTACCGATCAAAGTCGATAATAAAATCTACTCCAGCATCCCCTTAAGGCTACCATTCGAAGTGGTTGGCTTAATAAATATATGAGTTGTCGCAATTTATACCAAAAAAATCGCCAGCACAATAAATTGAAAAAGTACTTGGTCCAACCAATCTTTTTTCTCCGTGTTATTTTCGTTCTTATTGTAATTTGTATTTAAAATAAGGATGCAAAGTACAACTTTGCACATTGTTTCGTCAATGATTTTCATCTTTTTCAAAGTTTCCTTTATGAGATAGCAAAAAATACAATAAAGAAAATTTAAAATCAATGAGGCCGCAATGTGCAAAGTTCTACTTTGCATCCTTTTTCTTTTTTTTCTCTATCACAATCTAAGTATAATCCGCTAAATTGGTAATTCATATTTTTATCACCCAGTCACTACCATTTTGTTACTCAATACAATTTTGCCAATTTGTTAAATAACTCAAAAGAATTCACATTGAACAATGCAATTTTTGTATGCGAAATTTTTAGCTGAGTTAGAATTCCTTTGATGTGCCCTGTTCCATTTTCGTTTGTGCCGACGATGTGCTGAACGGTAGAACGGAAAAGCGAGACAACAGTATAGATGTAATATTGAAAAGGTTCAGTGGTCTACGTCGAGTGAGGTTTTTCTCGATATTATAGCGGCTTCGTTACTCCTATTCTTTCTCACTCGGCATTGGCTAGCGCTCTGTAACGATTTAATCTGATTACATCTCTCGTTTCTCGATATACACTCGACACCCGTGGATGGGCGAGAAACAGAGGGACACAGAACAAGAGAATAGGTGATGCTTACGGTTTGGAGATTTTTTTTTTTATACCAGTTGCTTCCGTTCGCCAACCAGTTGCTTTCTCTTGGGCCGACGCGGATTTGCCTCTTTCGCACTATTTCTACTCTGTCTTAGGCTCCACCTCAACACGATGAGACTTACAGAACTCATATTAGTTTAAAACTTTATTTTGCAGAGCTGCACTGTTAAAAATATTTTGAAAATTAATATATGTATTGGAAGTTCTTTTCCAGATACGGTATATTAAATTTCATTTAATATAATATATATAATAATATATATATAATATATAATGTAATAATATATAATAGTATATTAAATTTCATTAACATACTATTATATATATAATATATAATAAATATATAATAAAATAGTATATAATAGTATATTAAATGAAATTTAATATACAGATTTATATTATAATAATATATATAATATATATTATTATATATATTACAGATTACAGATTAATATATTAATAATATAATATAATAAAATCTGTATATTAAATGAAATTTAATATACAGATATATTGTAAAGTTCCAATAATTATATTATAAACTCAACTTTTATGAAGTGTTTAGTATACTGTATATTAATTTAGCAAAATTTTTTTTTATATATTAATTAATATTTGTATATTAAATTTAATATACGCGTATTCGCAAAAAACTTCCAATACTTTATATTAATTTTCATACCAAATTTTCTAACAGTGTAGTATTAATAATTAGTTTTGTTTCTTTGTTTATATTTGCTTCAATTCAGAGTTGTAAAACCCTAATACGTGTAAAAATAAAGTTGCTAGTGCAATATGTATCATAATTAAACATGAGGCGATTATAATATGGTTTGTAAACTTTTTAACGGCTGCAGGAAAATTAATTTTCGATAAAATTTCAGTTTCATCTTTTTGAGAAATGAAAAAAAAGATATGCGGTCACTTCATTGTGAAATTAATGGAGGATATTGGTTTACCAATTTTTGGGTTGGATTGATAATGAGTTTTTATTTAGAAGCTATTTAAACGTTTAGACATATTTATATAATCGCTGCAGATTTTTATTGTGAAATTTCAATTGTAAAACAAACTGTATCATAAACTTCATTATTTTAAGGGGAGGGAGTCGGGTAAAAAAAATTGATTTTGGAAATTCAATATCATCCAAATCGTATTGCATATAAAAATGCCTAATGCACTATATTGTTGGTACTCGATGAAAGGATTTTTTACTGTCGTCTGACTTGCATATGCTTTTCAATATTATCTTAAGCAAAGATCTTAGGTTTTCCATTGTGCGCATGATTCAGATCAAACTACTAGGCAGATTGGAATGGTTGACGTCTCATTTTCTTTTTCATGAAAAGATACACCGGCTAAATGGAGCAAACTATTTTTTTTCATTCTGAAAGCAAAGTTAATCACTGATTTAGAAAATAGCGTAAATTTATTTATTAATAATTATGTCACTTAAAAAATATTACCTTTTATTAACATTTGTTCCATTTAGCCGATGTATCTTTTCATGAAGAAGAAAATGAGATGTCAACCATTCCAATCTGCCTAGTAGTTTGATCTGAATCATGCGCAGAATGGAAAACCAAAGAACTTTGCTTAAGATAATATTTAAAAGCACATGCAAGTCAGACGACAGTAAAAAATCCTTTCATCGAGTACCAACAATATAGTACATTGGGCATTTTTATATGCAATAGGATTTGGATGATATTGAATTTTCAAAATCAATTTTTTTACCTGACTCCCTCCCCTTAAGTAATGCGGATTTACGAGTCTGCTTTAATTGCGATTGATAAAAACTAAGTTTGATATTTTTTTTACTTTCAGTAATAAATTTATCAGCTGACGTCCTCGGAAGCTTTTCATTAATTATACACACTAAATTGTGTCATTTTATAATTTCATATTTCTTGTTTAATAAATTATCTGCGTACGATTTTTTTTGGACAACTAGGAGTTGGCGAAAACATTTGTAAAATTAATAGGAAAAGTTTGCGGATAACAATTTTTTGTTGGAAGTACAAAAATTATTATTTGGATGACACTTTTTTCTGGGTGGAGTCAATAAATCGTTAAATATTTTCTTGATTCGTTACTTGATAATTCTTGGGTATTCGGAGTTCTGCCAGACGATTAGGACAGCAGAAATCGGTATACAGAGATGCAATTACATACGGAAATTAGTGTTATTGCGTGTCCGCAAAATCCTCCCCCATTTCGTTCCACACGATCGTCAGTCTTATCATTGAGGGTTAATCGTAAACGAATCGGGACAGAGCGTTTCGAGAGCACGAGGGAAATCGAGTTGTCTGGTGAGGTTGATGCGTGTAGATCGACTGCCCTCGATGCCATCCGGTTCTCACGGATGATCGAGGGGAGTGATAAAGACCTCGTGGGGTGGATTCATTGGATTGCGATGGTAGACGGCAGCGTGGAAAAGCCATTTTCATTTTTCATGGGCAAAAACAAAAAAAAAACCAAATGGGGGACAGTTTTAAAAAGGCTGCAAAGTAGAACTTTGCAAATTGCTTCCTCATTATTATTGGATTTTTACAAATCTACCTCTATGAGGAAGCATGTTAATCTATTTTGGCTATTTTATTAAATAAAGTTTAGGAGTGAATTTAACGTCAATCCCTTAAGGGGTTTAAAATTTATGGCATTTTGAATTTTTTGTTTGTGCTCTAACTTCCGCAATTTTTAAGATATCGGGCTCAAATTTGGTCTACAAGTAGAGTGTGGGTAAACTAAGCATCAGTTCGAATCTGGCGAGAATCTGTCAAGAGGTTCAAAACTAATGACATTTAACATTTTTTAAAACAAGGCTGCAAAGTAGAACTTTGCAAATTGCTTCCTCATTATTATTGGATTTTTACAAATCTACCTCTATGAGGAAGCATGTTAATCTATTTTGGCTTCCTCATAGAGGAAGCGTTGTAAAAATCCAATAATAATGAGGAAGTAATTTGCAAAGTTCCACTTTGCAGCCTTGTTTAAAAAAATGTTAAATGGCATTAGTTTTTAACCCCTTGACAGATTCTCGCCAGATTCGAACTGATGCTTAGTTTAACCACACTCTACTTGTGGACCAAATTTGAGCCCGATATCTTAAAAATGGCGGAAGTTAGAGCACGAACAAAAAATTCAAAATGCGATAAATTTTGAACCCCTTAACGGATTGACGTCAAATTCACTACCAAAGTTCATTTAATAACAGTCCACTTGTGGACCAAATTTGTGCCCGATATCTTAAAAATTGCGAAAGTTAGAGCACGAACAAAAAATGTCAAAAAATTAAAAAATGCCATAAATTGTGAACCCCTTAACGGATTGACACCAAATTTAATCACAAACACTATTTGATAACCGTCCACTTCTGATCCAAGTTTGAGCCGAATATCATAAAAATTGCGGGAGTTAGAGCCCGAACTGACATTCCCCAACAAATTCAAAATGTCATAAATTTTGAACACCTTGATGGATTAACTCCAAATTCACTCCCATACCTTGTTTAACAACACTTTACTCGTGGTTCAAATTTGAGCCCGATATCTTACAAATTGCGACAGCTATTGTGCTAACAAAAAATTGTGCACATACGCACACACACATGCATAGACATTTTTTCTAAACCACTTTTCTCGACGTTTTAGAACAGTCTGAGTGTCCTGACATGAAAATCTCGAAAAAAAATGTTTCACGAAAAAAATTCATACTAATATGAATTCATATTTTGAACACCTTGATGGATTACATCAAGGTGTTCAAAATTGTGGCATTTTGAATTTTTTGGAGAATGTCAGCTCGGGCTCTAACTCCCGCAATTTTGATGATATCCGGCTCAAACTTGGACCAGAAGTGGACTGTTATCAAATAATGTTTGGGATTAAATTTGGTGTCAATCCGTTAAGGGGTTCACAATTTATGGCATTTTTGAATTCGTTGACATTTTTTGTTCGTGCTCTAACTTTCGCAATTTTTAAGATATCGGGCTCAAATTTGGTCCACAAGTGGACTGTTATTAAATAAACTTTGGGAGTGAATTTGACGTCAATCCGTCAAGGGGTTTAAAATTTATGGCATTTTGAATTTTTTGTTCGTGTTCTAACTTCCGCAATTTTTAAGATATCGGGTTCAAATTTGGTCCACAAGTAGATTGTTGGTAAACTAAGCATCAGTTCGAATCTGGCGAGAATCTGTCAAGGGGTTCAAAACTAATGCCATTTAAAAATTTTTAACCAAGGCTGCAAAGTAGAACTTTGCAAATTGCTTCCTCATTATTATTGGATTTTTACAAAGCTTCCTCTGTGAGGAAGCCAAAATAGATTAACATGCTTTTTCTATTGAATTTAATTATGGAGATTCTTGGACAAATAAGTTACAAGATAACTGAACATTCTGTACACGAGGTTCAATAGAGCATATGGAGCATCGTCCTCTGTTCCTCCTCGTTGTCGTCGTCGTCGTCGTCGTTGTCGTCGTTGTTGTCGTCGTCGTCTAGTGTGTGCGGTTTACCGAGACGTCCCTATCTCTTTCTCGCTTTCTCTCTGTCTTTCCCTCTTAGAATCGAGGCTCTCTCGTAACTCGACCCGTGCCGCCTACTTACCCACTGCACCTTGTATGATCCGATTGGGATCGATCTCTCGAGAGCCGCACGTCGAGGCCTTTGAGGACTAAACCTCGTTAGCGCATCGAAGACTCTATCTATCTCGGTATCATGGGGTGAACAGCATCGAAGACTGGGCAAGGCTGAGACACTGATGGATGCTGAGGTAACCGATGAAAGAGCGACAGAGAGCGAAGCGGGGGAAACAAAGTTATCGATAAAAAGGATGTGTACACGTGAGGGTGGACATTCTCGATCGTATCGAAGCTCCCAGGATACTACGAATCATCTGCCACTACACCATCATCCAATTTATTCCTCCTTCACCTATGGAACCTTAATCCGTTTGTCACTGCAGCTTCCTGTTAAATTATTTTCTATTTTGACTTTTGGACTGCTGTCACACGAGGTCCAGATCAGTTTTAGGTACGGTAACCTTATTTGGGGCATCCGTAAATTCACCTGCTCAGGTCCATGTAAGGCTGAGATATGGTATTCGTACTTAATAATGCCGTCTTTCCACCGGATCAGGCTGATGTCAGGCTAGATATGGTAACCTTATTTAGGGGTCGTCGTAAGTTCACCTGATCAGTTCCATGTAAGGCCGAGATATGGGATTCTACCTTAAAAATGCCGTCTTTCCACCCGATCAGGCCCATGTCAGGCTTTACATAGGGTAACCTCATATAGATATGCCATTCATCGACCTTACCCGTTTCGCATAAGGTCTTCCTGTGGCATTTGGACCAAGATTTTGTCCAATTTACCTTTACTTTCCCTGGTCAGATCCGCATACGGTCTTCGTATGGCATGGTTTTTTTTAAATATGCCGTAAATTTACATTATCAGGTTCGTGTAAGGGCCAGATACGGCATTCGTTAAAAACATTTAAAAATTATTGTTATGCAAAATCAATCTTTTCAGCACCTTGCGTGTGCTGGATTTTTTCACATCTTTATCCCATCGAGAAGCATTCGAAATTTTCGCTGAAACTGACGTTTTACGGGACTGTACCGCTAGAATTACTTTGAAATGTATCCAGGTACTGACCGTCAAACGCCGGTATCTGGGTGGGTGACTGCCCCATCATGTTTGAATTTTGAATATTTCGGTCGTAGTCACAATAAATGGATGTACAATCTTGACGTGTTTTCATTTTAAGTATACTTCAAATAGACAATAAATATATAAACTTTCTAAGATGTCAATGGCCGAGTGGGCTAAGGCCCAGAACTGTCACCCAGAGGATCAAGGTTCGATTCCCACCAACGGCAAATAAATTTACATGTGTTTTTTTTCAGCAATTAATATGTACTGAAAACTAATTAAGCTCGAATATCCAATAGAAAGTGCAAAATAAATGGAATTTGATGAGCGCAAATAATTATTTTGTAATTTATTTGCCGTTTTTATAAGTAGGCGCTGAGTAGGGCAGCCTCTATCCGGCCCTTATCTGGAAAACTTAATCTGGCCCTGATCATGCGCTGCGTTACTTTCCTGCAAGGCCCGTATAAGGTTGCCAGGCAGGGGCCTTAGATTTAAGTCCGGCTACCACGCTAGGGCCTGATATTCCCCGTAGCTGAAATTCTACTCGGGTAGGTTGTGGATTAAATATTGATGACAGGAAAAAAAAATGGAAATGCGAAATCTTTCAGTTATTAGAATTAATTTATTATAATAAATTTATTATAATTAATTTATTATAAATTTATTAGAACAGTTATTCAGAATTTACACGTTTTAAACGCACACCCAGAAAAAAGATTTGGTAATATCAAATAAAATTATCTATTCAACATTTAATTATTTCAATCATCAAAAATTTACTTTCCCTCCAACAAATACTTATTTCATTCAATTTTTTAGTTTTTTTATTTCCAACATATTTATTTATTTGAATCAACTTTCACTGTGTAGCGTACACTAAAAAAATATTTTATTTGTTGCTGCTAAATACTTTCTTAATCCGGAAAAAAGATCTAGTTAAAACAATCAAATACATGTATTAGATATTTTTAAATAAAATCAATTAGAACTATCTTATAATCCAATATATATTTATTTCCTTTCATCATTGGAGTTTATTATTATCAACATGCAACATTTATCGAATTAATTTAATTCTTGTCGTATATTTATATAAAAATTATATGATTTTTAAATCGGCAGCTGTGGGCGCGCGGTTGGTGCGTGGCTCGACGGTCTCCAGAGTTAAGCAGCATTATTTGCGGTCATAACTTGGATGGGTGACCGCTTAGCCGCGCACTGGTTTGCGCGCTAACTGCTGAGCGGGAGGCAGTTTCTGAGCTTCTAAGGGATAGTGAGGAATTTGCCAAAAATTTTTTTTTTTTTTTAATCATCATTTATATGACTGCCGATCCAAATAAATATTCCTTAGATTTGAATATATTTACTATTCAATAAGTATATTAATTACAAATAAAAAAATTTATTTGAGGTGAATGAAAGTCTAGTAGGTCGGCATCCAAATAAGAAATTTTATTTCCGATGCGCAAGTTCTAGTCCCGTTAACAAGATCTTTTTTGTGGATGCATATGGAGAAAAATAAAAGTTTGATGATTTTGCATGGAGAAACATTATTTGCTGATATAGTGACAGCAAGGCTAATTTTTTAGCTTAGCATTTTTTTTTTACTGTGCTGAAAAAATATTTTTTAACTCGTATATATTTTTGCCACTACACCATCATCCCATTTACTCCTTTTTCACCTATGGAACCTTAATCCGTTTATCACTGCAGCTTTCTGTGGAATTATTTTATATTTTGACTTTTGGACCAGTAGGTTCTGGATTAAATATTGATGACAGGAAAAAAATATGGAAATGCGAAATCTTTAAGGTATATCGGAATTTAGACGTTTTAAACGCATACGGAGAAAAAAAACATTTGATGATTTTCCATAGAGAAAAATTTCTTCCTAATTTTATATGCAGAAATTTTTTTTGCTGATATAGCGACAGCAAGCCTAATTTTTTAGCTTAGCATTTTTTTTTTCACTGTACTAAAAAAAGATTTTTTAACTCGTAAATATTTTTGCCACTACACCATCATTCCATTTATTCCTCATTCAGCTATGGAACCTTAATCCGTTTATCACTGCAGCTTCCTGTGGAATTATTTTATATTTTGACCAGTAGGTTTTGGATCAAACGTTGATGATAGAAAAAAAAATATGGAAATGCCAAATCTTTCAGGTATATCGGAATTTACACGTTTTAAACACATACGGAGAAAAAAAGTATTTTATATTTTTTTATAGAGAAAAATTATTTGCTGATTTGACATGAAAATAAAATAGTTTGCTCACACGAAGAAAAATATTTAGTCAATGTTAGACAGAAAAAAATCATTTGCTGATATTAGTGACTGCAAACCTAATTTGTTAGCTTAGCATTTTTTTTACTATGCTAACAAAAGCTGAATTTTTCATGCTTTGACCCTGATCCCCTTCAATAATTTTATCAATTTTTTATCAGAAAGTATTTTGAAAAAGCGAAGACACGTATTTTTTTGTTTTACGCTACGACCGATATTTTTGACAGTCGAATTTTTATAAAAATCTGAGTTTTTCGGTATTTATATTTTTTTCTTCGTTAATATCTTAAAAATTAATAGTCCTATTGAAAAAATGTCCACGATCAAATTTGTTCAGTTTATGAAGAGCTACATAATGTATATAAAAAATGTTATTTTCGTTTTCCTAACATTTATTTTATGACGATAAACAAAAAAAAATAGTTTAAAAAAAAAACCGCCACTTTTGATCATTTTTATATACTCACGGAAAAATTCTGTTGGAAATTACGAGAATTTTGAGACACTATGTAGAATGGCAAGATTTTTTTTCGAAAAGTTCTACGTAATTCAAGCTTTACGTAATAATTCAGAACGTTAAAAAATCTTAAATTACGTAGAACTTCTCATTAAAAAATCTTGGATTTAAAAATTAAGGTAACACATTTTAGGATGTGCAATTTTCGGACCATTCAAGATGTTCATGAATTTCCGTTGATACTCGGTCCCATTAACAAGAAACATCGATGGATATTTTGATTAAAGTTGCTTTCCGGTAATTTTACACTCCGTATGTTTTAAATGTGGAGATTATTGCTACATTGGGTCGATAGACTCATGGATTTACTCATCCGTGGCGAAAGGGATCTCGTGTGGATGAAGCCGTGAAATATACTGTAATAACAGTGTGATTACGCGACAAATGCCGCTAATTAGAGCTAGTAAATGAGAATTAAAGATTGGAGTGCAAGTTACTCGGAATACGATGAACCAGAGCTATACACACCCAGAAAAAAGATCGTGTTAACGGGACTAGAATCTACGCATCGGAAATAAAATTTCTTATTTGGATGCCGACCGACTAGATTGCCATTCACCTCAAATACATTTTTTTATTTGTAATTAACATACTTATTGTATAGTAAATATATTCAAATCTAAGAAATATTTTTCTTTTTACAAAAAAAATTTTTTAAATTTTAATTGTAAAAAAAAATTAATTCAAAAAAAATTTTTTAAATTAATTTTTTTTTTATCAACATTTATATCAGTAGGTCGGCATCCAAGTAAGAAATAAAATTTCTTATTTGAATGCCGACCTAGGAGGTTTCCACTCACCTCAAATAAATTTTTTTATTTGTAATTAATATACTTATTGAATAGTAAATATATTCAAATCTAAGAAATATTTATTTGGATCGGCAGTCACATAAATATTGATTGAAAAAAAAAAAAAAATTTTTTTTGGGATATTCCTCACTATCCCTTAGAAGCTCAGAAACTGCCTCCCGCTCAGTAGTTAGCGCGCAAACCAGTGCGCGGCTAAGCGGTCACCCATCCAAGTTATGACCGCAAATAATGCTGCTTAACTCTGGAGACCGTCAAAGCCACGCACCGACCGCGCGTCCACTGCTGCAGATTTAAAGAATATATAATTTTTATATAAATATACGACAAGAATTAAATCAAATCGATAAATGTTGCATGTTGATAATAATAAACTCCAATGATGAAAGGAAATAAATATATATTGGATTATAAGATAGTTTTAATTGATTTTATTAAAAAATATCTAATACATATATTTGGTCGTTTTAACTAGATCTTTTTTCCGGATTAAGAAAGTATTTAGTAGCAACGAATAAAATATTTTTTTAGTGTCCGCTGCACAGTGAAAGTTGATTCAAATAAATAAATATGTTGGAAATAAAAAAACTGAAAAATTGAATGAAATACATATCTGTTGGAGGGAAAGTAAATTTTCGTTGATTGAAATAATTAAATGTTGTATAGATCATTTTAGTTAATATTACCAAATCTTTTTTTCTGGGTGCAGAGTGAGGTGGATAGAAAGAGCGTGAACAAAAAATAATAACAAAAGAAGAAAAAAAAATAAAGAATAGCAAAAGAGAGCTCGGGCTTGTCTAGGAGAAAAGTTCATATTCAAGCGCACGAGCAAATGGCGTACAGACTTTTCCACTCCGGAGGATGAGCTGTGCGGCTCGTTCTACTAGCTGACTCGTTTTCTTGGTCGTGTGCTGCGCGACATTAGCCACGAAGAGAGTAGATGAGACAGAAGATGATAGTGCGAGAACCAGAGTGAGAAAACCGTCGCGTCGTCACGGCTTCTGCCACAATGATATTTCTCAAAGTTGCGTGTACGAGATTCTAGTCTCGTTATCGCGGTTGCGCGGGAATTCAACCATGAAAACGTAGTAGGATAAGGCTACGTTCACAATGAAACGAGTTATGAAAAAAAAATCTTTGCAAATTGCTTCCTCATTATTGTTGGATTTTTACAAATCTACCATTATGAGGAAGCATGTTAATCTATTTTGGCTTCCTCATAGAGGAAGCTTTGTAAAAATCCAACAATAATGAGTAAGCAATTTGCAAAGTTCAACTTTGCAGCCTTGTTTAAAAAAATTTTTAACGGCATTAGTTTTGAACCCCTTGACAGATTCTCGCCAGATTCGAACTGATGCTTAGTTTACTCACACTCTACATGTGGACCAAATTTGAGTCCGATATCTTAAAAATTGCGGAAGTTAGAGCACGAACAATAAATTCAAAATGCCATAAATTTTAAACCCCTTGACGGATTGACGTCAAATTTACTCCCAAAGTTTATTTAATAACAGTCCACTTGTGGATCAAATTTGAGCCCAATATCTGAAAAATTGCGAAAGTTAGAGCACGAACAAAAAATGTCAACGAATTAAAAAATGCCATAAATTGCGAACCCCTTAACGGATTGACACCAAATTTAATCCCAAACACTATTTGATAACAGTCCACTTCGGGTCCAAGTTTGAGCCCGATATCTTAAAAATTGCGAAAGTTAGAGCACGAACAAAAAATGTCAAAAAATTTGAAAATTCTATTAATTGTGAATCCCTTAATGGATTGACACCAAATTTAATCCCAAACACTATTTGATAACAGTCCACTTCTGGTCCAAGTTTGAGCCGGATATCATAAAAATTGCGGGAGTTAGAGCCTGTGCTGACATTCTCCAAAAAATTCAAAATGCCATAAATGTTGAACCCCTTGACAGATTCTCGCCAGATTCGAACTGATACTTAGTTTCCCCACACTCTCCTTGTGGACCAAATTTGAGCCCGATATCTTAAAAATTGCGGAAGTTAGAGCACGAACAAAAAATTCAAAATGCCATAAATTTTAAACCCCTCAACGGATTGACGTCAAATTCACTCCCAAACTTTATTTAATAACAGTCCACTTGTGGACCAAATTTGAGCCCGATATCTTAAAAATGGCGAACGTTAGAGCACGAACAAAAAATGTCAACAAATTTGAAAATGCCATAAATTGTGAACCCCTTAACGGATTGACACCAAATTTAATTACAAACACTATTTGATAACAGTCCACTTCTGGTCCAAGTTTGAGCCGGATATCATAAAAATTGCGGGAGTTAGAGCCCGAGCTGACATTCTCCAAAAAATTCAAAATGCCATAAATTTTGAACACCTTGATGGATTAACTCCAAATTCAATCCCATACCTTGTTTAATGACAGTTTACTCGTGGTTCAAATTTGAGCCCGATATCTTAAAAATTGTGACAGCTATCGTGCTAACAAAAAATTGTGCACATACGCACACACACACACACACACACACACTTTTTTCTCTCGACGTTTTAGACCATTCTGAGTATCCTGACATGAAAATCTCGAAAAAAAAAATTTTCACGAAAACAAAGCTTCCTCTATGAGGAAGCAAAAATTGTCAGGGCTGTTTTGTAAAATGAAAATAATTCTCTGTGAATATCAATAGAAATTTCATTTAAAATATTTGTAAAAGATTTTGTCCATTTTTTCGCCATTTTAGCAGTGAATTTGTAAGTAACAAACAAAAACGAATTTTTGTTGGAATTAAAAATTGGTTTTTAAACATTAAACAAAATCATTTTTATGTAATCGATCAATTTGGAAACGTTATTTTTTTTACTATATTAGCAAAAGAATTGATTGATTGTTAAGGGTCTTTTTTATGAAAATTTAATTAGGTTGTAGCAAAAATGGAAACTATTGTGGATGAAATTTTATAGGTATATTTCAGCAAAAATAATTTTTTAGGTCGATATTAAAAGCGAAATAATTAGCCTAAAAAAGCTATGTTGGATAATCGATTCACTGCTTTGTTGGTTAAATTCCAATTGAAGCCCTTGAACAGTCTCAGTTCAATAGCTTCACAACTTACATGCGATGAATGTGATTAACTTGGTCTAAATTGACTTTCATACTACATTATCGCGGAAAATAAATTTTACAGCAACAAAAAAATCGTCTTTCTACAATATTGTGGCTGCTGAATGTAAACTACCCACTAACGATAAACCTTAAATTAATTTAATGATCAAACCTTTAAGTTCTTCAAAAATCTTATTACATCACTTTTCGAGAAATCGATTTATTTAAATTAAATTAAATGTATTCGAATCAAATTCATCTTATTAACCCGGTATTTGAAAAGAAAAGAAAATGTAATGACAGGCTCATTAAAAATTACTTGTAGGGAAATCCTATTTGTTTAAAAGAGATAAATTAGTTTTTAATATAAATTTTCGTTAAATTATCTAAGATTTAAATGTCCCGATGATATAAATGTTGCCATAAATATCGCAAAATTTATATGTGAAAAACTATAAAGTATTTAGCAAGTTATTTATTTAGCAAATATTGTTCTTTTGTGAATGTACCTTAAGCCAGTATAATAGTCCGAGAATCAAGAAAATTGGAAGGGTTAAAGGCTTGAACTGAGGTGGAGAAGAGGCTGTAAAGACAAAAGTTGGTGTTCAGGGATTTTGAGAAAAAAAAACGGGTGCGAGAAACAGAACAGGATTTCTTCTAAGCATATCGTGGCAGATCGGGGAACTGGCGAAACCCTAGAGGACGGTGCTAAACAGGAACGGGGTGAAAGGATAGAAACACAGAAAAGGAGGGCGGCGTTGGAACCGAAGTATCACAGAGGTTGGAACTTCGTTCTCGCACTTTCGTAGAAAACTCTGTTTCTCAGCAAGATTTCCAACTGACGAGCTGTAGCTTTGAAATTGCTTTGCGAGAAATCAGACGGAGGCATCGAGATTAGAGGACAGAACTGATGCAAAGGGAAAGAAAAGGCGAAAATAAAAACACGACGGAAACCGAAAAAATGTGCCAAATCCCGTGCAGAAATTAGTTCGGGCAACCGCGATTAAATAAAGGGCCTTCTTAGGTATAAACGTAGCATCCACAATAGGGAATCCACTCTAGAATCCTACTAGGCTCAACAGAAGCTGCCACGACAAAATATATAGTAAAAAATGTCCACTTCGGGGCCTAATCAGGCTCAAATGTGAAACCCTCACTATAGGGTAACCCATATTGAGCCTCTTCGTTGCCTACAAAGGTACCCTTTACAGACAACTGTATAGGCACTGTATAGGCAACTTTATAGGCCCTTTATAATTTGATTTTTTTATATTTTCGATACGTATTCTGTAATAGGTATGACAAATTATTCCCTTACTGAAACCCGTCGGAGTTAAGGGGATGCCGGAGTAGATTTTTTTGCCGACTTTCGTCGGTAAGTTTTTCGATCAGGACACAGGTGGTGCCAACGTAGTCTGTTTAATTTTGGCAAAAGATACTGAATCTCCCGAAAAACAATATGGCCGCACACGATATGTCATCTGACCTTTACCGTAAGATTTAATTGTTTCTGGAAATTAGATGTGTAAAATTAGTCCGGACGTCAATTCTGTGATGATTTCTGAATATTCGAAAATCATCAGAATGTCAAATACACAAGCCAAATCCATGTATAGTGTATACTACGGTCGCGTTGCAAAGGCTCCGAGCTTTTGCCAAAAGAAAACAGACTACATCGGCGCCACTTGTGTTCTAATCGGGAAACTTCATTCGCGCTCTTCTTGACCGACTCTGATCGCGAACAGACTACGTGAACGTAGTCTGGGTTTTGCGTGGATTCCTTTTGTGTAATCGACTTTTCGACGCTCGTAGAATATTCAGAGAACGCTAAAGAATGGGCGTACATTTCGATTTAACGTGTGTGAGTTCCAGAATCTTTTATATCTCACCAAACAGGCGATGCTGTCAAACCCTGGCGGCCATTTTGATTTCGGCAGCTTTAGTAATATACGATTTTTTTTTCATTTATTGTACGTTTTCACCAAATATTCGAATGTACGTCCACTCTTTTATGTTGATGTTACAATCGTGTACAATTTGAAGAATGTGTGTAGCGTATTAACGAAAAATAATCAAAACTAAGAAAAAGCCTGTTTTTACCGACCAAAGTCGGTAATAAAATCTACTCCAGCATCCCCTTAACCAGGTGATCACCCATCTAACTATTGAAGGCCAGTGTCAGCTAAGCGGTCACCCATCTATGTATTGACCATCAGTCGCCAGCCCCGCGGTCATCCATCCAAGTAATTACCGTCAGGCTAGGCGGTTATCCAACCTAGTACTGACAGTCAGAGTTAGCAAAGCGGTCACCCATCTAAGTATTGACCATCAGTCGTCAGCCACGCGGTCACCCTAGTACTAACCCTCAGGTCAGTCAGACGATCGTCCACCCAAATACTAACGAACTAATGCGCGCAAACAATGAAATGAGCAACTTCGTCGAATATGTTTATAAATGACAAAAACGATACAATGTATCATTTTTTGTATAACCGATTGCCGTGAAAAATAACTGAATGTGCTTCTATTATTACCACAGCAGACGCAATCATATAAATCTATAAAGTTCGGACTATATTACACAAATTTCATTTTATATTTCATATTACCGATATTCAAATAGACAAAAAAAATTGTATAATCATATGATCTGAATGGCCGAGTGAGCTAAAGCGCAGTACAACAACATCATCCGGAGGGTCCCAGGTTCGATTCCCGTCAATGTCAAAACATTTTAATATGTTTTTTCAGTGATTAATATGTACCATCATGTAGAGGAAGATGTAATATCTACTTAAAATGCAGGGTTACTCGATTTAATAAGCAACAATTAATATTTTTCAATCAATTTTCTTTATTATTTTAGTAGGGGCTTAATAGGGCAGCCTTTATAGGCCCTAACAGGGATCTATAAAGGCCTCGTGCTTTGAACCGTGACCAGCCTAATAGGGCTGTTCTTAGATTTCCATACTGGGTCCCTAATAGAATTGGGGCAAACTAGACAGGGCCAAGTAGGATCCCCAACTATTTTTCTGCACGGGAACTCTCTATATAATAAAAATATCTCGCCGTCGCCGACTCTGTGGAGTCGAATTGGGGGGGGGGCAAGCTCGGATTTCTCTAAGTAAATTTTCTTATTTTAATGCCGGCCTAATAGGGGTGTATTTATTTTAAGTAAATGATTTCATTTCATTTGCGTAATTAACATGAAATAAATATGTTTTCGTTGAAAATACTTTTTTTTATATCATGTTCAGTATAAACAACGTGGAAATTAATAATTAATTACAGGACTATCTTTTACAATGGGTCATTATGCATAATATTAATAATATTAATTTATTGATATTTGACAAACGAAAGGTAATTGTCCACAGACAAATGTCATATTTCATATAATAATAAAAGCAAATAAATGTATACTGCATTGAAAGAAAATTTTAGTTCGATTAAATAAGAAGGATTGTATACAGGAATTTAATTAGATGGTTTTACCGGGTAAATTAAGAATTTAGTAGCATAAAGTAAAATTCTTATTCAGTAATCGTTATTTTATAAGGGTTGATTAAAATTTAAAAAAAGAATGGTCGAAATAAATACATTGCACATTTCAATGAAATACATATATGTCTCATGAGAAGCACATTTTAATTAATACAAATAAAGACAAATTAAATATATGAAATTAGTCACGTTAACTAGACTTTTTTTCTGGGTGTAGATGCTAATTTTAAAAAAATTTAATTGATATGAACAATCTTATCTAAATATAGCCTAAAAAATAAAGGATTCATTTACGTTAACTGGAATCTATTTCTGTCAGAAAGATCTTTTTCCACAGTATAATAAATTTAATTGGGCTTAGCGCGGTAAAATTTTTTTAAGCTTCGTTACATTCTTAATAAAAAAATATGTGGTTTATGTATGTGGAGATAGGATAATCGTAAGCGAAGGTAAGGATTAGAATGAGAACGAGTAAAAGCTTGCAAGAAGAGTGTATCTCGAGATTCTCGAGGGAACGATAGATTCTACCAATTGAGTGCGCGAGAGAGAACGAAAAAGAGAATAAAAGAACGAAGGAAAGAGAGTCGAGACTGAGGTCGAACACTTTCTTCGACTTATCCTGCCAGTCAGTCACGCACGAGAAGTAGTGTACTGGGGCTTTTGCACCTGAAACATAAGCCCAAGTCCCATGAATGATACATACTACGAGTGTGGAAGAGGTTTATCCATTGGATGTACCTCTGATACAAGTGCACAGACATAAACATCTCTGCGAAAAAAATGTATCAGAAGTCTGTTCTTCAAACTGACGCGATAATTATTTTCATGCGTATTAAGGGGAGGGAGTCAGGTAAAAAAAATTTATTTTAGAAATTCGATATCATCCAAATCCTATTGCATATAAGAATGCCCAATGCACTATATTGTTGGTGCTCGATGAAAGAATTTTTTACTGTCGTCTGACTTGCATATGCTTTTCAATATTATCTTAAGCAAAGTTCTTAGGTTTTCCATTCTGCGCATAATTCAGATCAAACTACTAGGCAGATTGGAATCATTGACGTCTCATTTTCTTCTTCATGAAAAGATACACCGGCTAAATGGAGCAAAGTATTTTTTTTCATTCTGAAAGCAAGGTTAATCACTGATTTAGAAAATAGCATAAAATTTAATTATTAATAATTATGTTACTTAAAAAATATTACATTCTATTAACATTTGCTCCATTTAGCCGGTGTATCTTCTCATGAAGAAGAAAATGAGACGTCAACCATTCCAATCTGCCTTGTAGTTTCATCTGAATCATGCGCAGAATGGAAAACCTAAGATCTTTGCTTAAGATAATATTTAAAAGCATATGCAAGTCAGACGACAGTAAAAAATCCTTTAATCGAGTACCAACAATATAGTGCGTTGGGCATTTTTATATGCAATAGGATTTGGATGATATGGAATTTCCAAAAACAATTTTTTTCACCTGACTCCCTCCCCTTAAGCCTTTATAAGTCACACCACTATCCCCACTCTTAGGCGATACCCGAGACGAAATTTTTACCCTCGTTTTAACCTAAAATGACTGATGACTCCTGCCGTAGTCTGGAGGGTGAAAGAAGTCACTCTGCAGGGTGAAAGGAGGGTATCATGCATAGATTAACATTTGAATTTCACACTACCAGACTCCCCAAATGGCAGAAAGTAGACATCTCGACTTAACGGAGGGTCACGGAGAGTGAAGCAGACCCTAAAAAGCCTTCATAGAACCTACCATAGAACCTCCCAGACCCCCCGTTGAGCCTACCGCCGAATCTCCCAGGCCCTCCGTTGAGCCTATCGCTGAATCTCCCAGACCCTCCTCTGAGCCTACGACAGAAATCCCCATACCCTTTGTTGCCCCTGCGAAAGTTCCTTCCACATACACTATTACACCCTCCGTTAACCGAAACATCAATTGAAGTATAATTATTTATATTATGAATATAAGAAACAAATTCAAACAGACAAAAGCGTTTATTAAACTTTTTATAATGCCATAGATATAATATATTCTTATTTAATATCAACAATATTTTAATATACATTTTTTTTCGATAAAAGGAACAATCTCTATTTAAGACATATAACATTTGAAGGTGATGTGAGATACCAACGAAGTAAAAAAATTGTTTCCTATTTTCTTAGAAATTATTAATATTGCTTCTTCAAAATTAAAGACAAAATAAAATTAGATTCACATACATCTATATCTTCTTGCATGTGAATCTGATCGATTTTAGTCCGAAATATGAATCGTCTAAAAAAGTACGGAAAAAAAACAAAGAAAAAAAAATTTAACAACTCGCTGGTATCAAACTTGCAGTTGGTTTAAAGAACCTAAATACTTGGACTTAGAAGAGCCGAGAAAAATCAGGATCTGATTGGGGAATATATGGAATATCTGATTATATACGCGAGATATAGAATTTTGCCGTTTTTTGTGATTATCATATACTTATTCTATTTTTTGCCGCTATAAATACAGTATATAAATTATATATCTAAAGTATACTACATTTTCGTGGAGGGGACTTAGAATAATCCGACTCTGAGTGGCTGAGGGGGAGGAGCAGATCTTTTTTAAGTTCCCCCATGAAACTCCCACCTAGGACATAATTTTACTGAGAGCCACGAAAATATCCAAAGGATCATAAGAGGATTTAGAATAATCCGGTTTAAGGGGAACAAACAAACAAACAAACAACATTTTGATATAAGTACATAGACAGATAATATATAATTATTCTCGTACATAGTACATGCATTTCTTCATCGCCCTGTACCAGACAATTCTAACTAATGATTTATACAGTTTTGGAATATATTGTCTACTGCATTATTGAAGTAATTTTGGATATCTAAATGACATAAAAGTTGTACAACTATTATTCTCTCAAGCATACTCATAATTGACATAACAAAATATTCAATTGATTGCAATCAGAGCGCAAAGTGAGTTGGAAATATTTTCAAGTGAACATAATTTCTGGATAAACGGAATCTTTTTGAAAATCTCGAGTAACTTATCAGAAGTCGATGCTAAGTGGTAAGTGTTAGCGATCTAGTGCGGGTTTTTTTCGTTATTGGAAAATGTGTATTAAATTTTAAATCAGTCACTAAAATTCCAAAAATTCATGTTGATTTTCATGTACTAATTTAGTAATGATTGATTTAGTAACCATGTGTTGTAATTTTATATCACCGGTTTGGTAAAATCCATATACGCATACTAAATTTACTATGCAACTATATTAATGTTTATTTCCTACAGCGAGTTTTGTAAATTTCTCACACTTTTGTGTAGCAAAAACGCAAACATTTTTCATAAAGTAATATACCCATATAGACAAAATTGCAAATACTTTACTTGGTATTTTTCAATATCAGTAACTGCAATTTGAGTAACTTTGATCTTACATTTAATGGAACAATGTATATTAAATTTCAAATCGGGTACGAAAATTCCGAAAATGCATATTGATTTTCATATACTAATTTAGTAAATGATGATTTAATAATCATGTGTTGTAATTTCCAATCACCGGATTATCAAATTTCATATATCTGTATTAAATTTACTATGCAAAAATATTAATTCCGATTTTCTATACCAAGTTTTACAAAATTCATACACGTTTGTATAGGAAAAACGCGAAATTTTTTTTTTTTACGGTGTTTCCTTTTTTTTTTTTATTCAATGAAACAACAAATCCGTGTCGGTATTTTGAAATATACAAGAGCATGGGTTTGTGAGAGTTAGTGAAGAGGTTTCTAAATTGGCAGAACAATTAAATTTCGTGAGAATAATTGGTATCGAATTATCGACCCCTCGGTGTGGAACTGTGACATCGTCCTGTAGCCAAGTGAAAACTACAGCTCGGCTTTGCGCGAATTTGACGCTGCCGGAGGCAGAAAAAAGCAACAAAGGCAAATGCAACTGAATCCGTGGCAGTGGAGTTTTCGATGGGATTTTTTTTTAGCATTAATCGAATCACGTCATATGTGGCAATCGTTTTTATACATAAAAAAATCATCCAATTCTTGCCTCGTGGTGGTCCGACTAACCACAGCCAACACTTCGATAACCAAATATGGTTTTTTGATTCAAATACTTATAGGGAGAGAATAGAACATTTTATTCTGTATTGACGCTTCAAACTGAGCAAATCTACGATGTGATGAATTATAGACAATATTTCAATTAATTTCATTGTGCGAAAATTGTAAGAATTTCTATCTGAAAATTATAGACTAAAAAAAAGGCTCAACTTTTTAAATTACTTTTTTTCGACAAATACACAATTATACGTAATTATAAAACATATCACTTTTAGTAAATTCTACTGTTCAAATAAGGAAAGTAAATTACTATGTAGGGGAGAACGGGGGAATCGCAGTCACTAAGGAATATTTGCTTTTTTTCTGTAAATAAAACGTCGTTTCTGCCAAAAAGTAATGGTTGTTGGATACTTCATCAACTATTATTGAAAATGAACAGCATGAAAATTACGAAAGCAATTGTATAAATGGATTTTTCATTCTTTTTCAAAACATGTGCAGCGACTGCCATTATCCGACGATTTGGGTAATCACGGTCACCTTTTGGGGAACTGCGGTCAATTACGGGGTATCTACAGTCACCTTTGGGGCAATACCATCCGGTCGTTAGCTTTTGTTGTTTAGCTGACAACTATTTTTTATAGAAGACGATTTTATAGAAACCAATACCATATTACGGAAAATATAATTGTTTTTAATTTTTTTTTATTTCCTCGTGAAAATATAACGATTATCAATATAGCTATTATAAGTCACAGTCTTTTGGTACAGTTATCTATCCTCTCTTAAAATGTATTAATATAACTCATTTTATACTGTCTTACGTAAACATTTAATAATATAACAGTCTCTTTTAAAGTATAACAAAACCTGAGATTAATTTTCTCAGCGCAACTTTACTATACTATCAGTTTCTTTTAATAAAAAATCTAACCTCAAAAATTCTAGTCTCATGTCAACACCGAAATCGCCGTCAAATTGAACACATTTCTACGTATATTTTTCAATTCGTCAATTCTTATTCGTTTCTAAGTTATTACTTAGTCATTAGTTGAACTGAATTTCTATTATTAATGCATACATACCGTGATCTTTACGGCGAAAAATTCATTTGACGTGCGCCGGCGAATTGTGCCGGTAACTCACTGGCGTCCCTCGACTACCATTGCCCCGCGCACGTGATCGTCGTTACCCCGACAACCGCGAAGACATTTTATATCAAATTTCAATATATTTATTTACGGAATCAACATTTTAACATGGGAAAATTGAAGCTACAAGTCAGAAAAATACATGAAAAACGGTTAGATGTGATTTTAACGTCAATAACCCACCTAACACAAGTTCGTAACTTTGATATAATATTTATGTTAACAAAATAACGTGTTCTGTCAAAATAACATCACTAGTGACGCACCAGTGATACATTATTTCTCACTCAAGAAGGTCTCAGGATATGGAAGAATTTTCGTAACATTTATATAACATTACATAACATTTATGTAACAAGGAAGTTTATTACGTCACATTTTAATACAATCTCAATAACAAATGTTACTTATTTTTGTTACAGAAATAATATATAACACCAAAAATGTTTTCCCAAAACAAAAATGGTACGCCAAGTTAAAAAAATTGCTTTCAAAAAAATTGCTGACAATCAAAATTCCTTGCAAAAATATTAAACCAAATCCAATATATTAGCCAAGTTAAACTCGCTACAAAAAAAACTTGGTGTGCCAGGGACTAGCTCCCGTACATAGTCCATTAGCCAACATAAACTCGCTACAAAAAAAACTTGGCGTCCCAGCGACTAGCTCCCGTACATAGTCCATTGAAGTAAGTGCGGGAGAAAACAATTCCTAATGATATTTCGTGTTTCGTATTACCGAACCTGCAGAGTGAGCTCAAGTTGCATATCGTACCTTATTCATTACTTTTATCTAACTTATCAGTTTGTATCCCTACTTTCTTTTGACCTCATTTAATCTAATAATATCTTAATATATATAAATCTTTGAAAGATTATTATTCTTCGAAGTGTCGGTGCGGTGGGGGTCAAAATAGCGAATGGCTAAAGTAACGAATTTCTGAATTTCAGAATAATGCCCTGGCAAACAGTGTCACCGACTTTTTAACCGGTGTTTTAACCAGTCTCGATTAACCCTCGTTTTCACCCAGTTTAACTGACCTTTTAACCGAAATTGTTATTTTTTAAGCGATTTTTACTGGTGAATTAACCGATAGTAACCGACATTCTTACCGAATTAATAAAACTCAATTTTGCTTGGTGAATTTAACCGATTTTAACTGACAATTAAACCGAACGAAACGTTTTTAATCGGTTAAATTGTCGGTTAAAACTGCTGAAATAGTGGGCTAATCGAGACTTATCTTTCCTCGGTTAAAATGTCGGTTAACTTCAGTTATTTCCGGTTAACACTACGGTGACACAAATTGCCAGGGTGAACATCTGAATCTAGAATGGCTTTCATTATGAAATTCGCTATTTTGATTGCTTTGAATAGAATGAGGGTCAAAACAGCGAATGATCCCCCCCTCTGCCCAGGCGGTACCCTTAAAAACACGAATAGCGAATTTCAGGATAATAATCATGGCCGCCTTCGGAAGAAATAGAGTAGCAGTAGGGATCGTCGCGTCAGGAGAAAGCCCGTCCAGTCAAGATCAAACAGACAAATCGTAGTGTGAAGGCAACATTAATTTCTTTTTAGCATAGTGTGCGTAAAATTCGTTTTTACACACCCATATGAGTGCGTAAAATGCAACTTTATGAAACAGTGTGCGTAAAATAAAAAAATTATTTTTACTTTTCTTTCATCTATGCTATAATTAATAATTATATTACCAAATAAAGTAATTATAGTTATAAACAAAGTTTACTCACAATTAAACACGTTCTGTCTTTTTTGCGAATGCATAATAAATCTATTTCTGTCTTCAGTGGGGGGGCTTCGCCCCCCCAACCCCCCACCGGGGCTTCGCCCCTGGACCCCAGCAGGGGCTTCACCCCTGCACCCGACCAGGGCTTCGCCCCTGGACCCCAGCAGGGGCTTCACCCCTGCACCCGACCAGGGCTTCGCCCCTGGACCCCAGCAGGGGCTTCACCCCTGCACCCCACCGGGGCTTCGCCCCTGGACCCCCGCGTTGTATTCCCCTAAACACAATGCGAATTTTACGCACGTCATGCTAAAAAATGTCGTATGCGACTCGGGCGTACGTTTTACCCACTCGCGTGATCGCGCTCGTGTGTAAAATCGCGTGATGCGATTTTACACGACGATCACTGCTCGTGTGTAAAATCGCATTTTACGCCCTTGTTGCATAATATACTATTTTTAACTTGGCGTCGAGTCGCTACCGCGACTCTTGACTGAATCTAGAATGGTCATCATTATGAAATTCGCTATTTTGATTGCTGTGAATAGAATGAGAGTCAAAATAGCGAATGATCATCCCCCCCCCCCGCACGCCCACGTGGTACCCTTAAAAACATGAATAGCGAATTTTAGAATAATGAACATCGGAATCTAGAATGGCCATCATTATGAAATTCGCTATTTTAGCCATTCGCTATTTTGATTGTTTTGAATAGAACGAGAGTCAAAATAGCAAATGACCCCCCCCCCCCCCCCCCCCCATCCGCCCTGGCCAAGGGGCGAGCCATTTTTAGAGGGTCATTTTTAGAGGTCCGTTGGCCTCCCGTCCTAACTTCAATGGACTATGTACGGGAGCTAGTCGCTGGGACGCCAAGTTTTTTTTGTAGCGAGTTTATGTTGGCTAATGGACTATGTACGGGAGCTAGTCCCTGGCACACCAAGTTTTTTTTGTAGCGAGTTTAACTTGGCTAATATATTGGATTTGGTTTAATATTTTTGCAAGGAATTTTGATTGTCAGCAATTTTTTTGAAAGCAATTTTTTTAACTTGGCGTACCATTTTTGTTTTGGGAAAACATTTTTGGTGTTATTTGCTCTCTTTTTGAAAGTCAAAACGTAATTTAAAAAAATAATGAGAACACATGTTTTAGTTATATCTGTGTATTGATTAAAAAGTTCATGTACAATGAACAGTAAATGAAGGTAAGTAGACACTACTAAATGTATCCTGCATGTTTACAAAGAACAGAGGCAGCAATAAGAATTCTACAAGAATTCTTGTCTAACTTTGCAAACTCAAAACATTCAATGAAACCAAAATTTCTATAGACTCGAAATCTCGTCGGAGGTGAGGCATTCCATTATATATATACAGACAGAGAAATTGTCGTGTGACAGCAACATTAATTTCGTTTTTAACTTGGCGTCGAGTCGCTACCGCAACTCTTGATGATATCAGACTTAGGATGATACCATCATCCAACATCGACGGATGCAATGCTCTCATTGCAAATGGAAGAAATGCGTAGTTGGCACAAGCGAGCTCCAGTTGTAGTACAACCGAAAGGGCATCCTGGGTCAGAGAGAAAAGTGGTTCCGAAAGTAAAGAAAGTGCCACTCCATCTGGTACCATTATCAAACCACCGTCTAAATCGTTGACAATCACGTCCATCCATCTAGAAAAAACATAAACATCTGACTCATCGAAATTTCTTATACTTCATTCCTCCAAAATCTTGTCATTCAGCTAATTTTTTGCACGTATTCAGTAGAACTATTCAGTAGTTCTTCAATTGTAAACTATTGTATAGTTCTAGACGCAACAGTTCCTTCTAATAGTGTACTTTTATCTCAATAGTGTAGTTCAATAGTTTCTCCCAATAGTCTGCCAATTTAACAATGGTTTATAGTTTAAGGGGAAGGAGTCAGGTAAAAAAAATTGATTTTGGAAATTCAATATCATCCAAATCCTATTGCATATAAAAATGCCCAATGCACTATATTGTTGGTGCTCGATGAAAGGATTTTTTACTGTCGTCTGACTTGCATATGCTTTTCAATATTATCTTAAGCAAAGTTCTTAGGTTTTCCATTCTGCGCATGATTCAGATGAAACTACTAGGCAGATTGGAATGGTTGGCATCTCATTTTCTTCTTCATGAAAAGATACACCGGCTAAATGGAGCAAACTATTTTTTTTTTCATTCTGAAAGCAAAGTTAATCACTGATTTAGAAAATAGCATAACATTTATTTATTAATAATTGTGTCACTGAAAAAATATCACCTTTTAATAACATTTGCTTTATTTAGCCGGTGTATCTTTTCATGAAGAAGAAAATGAGATGTCAACCATTCCAATCTGCCTAGTAGTTTGATCTGAATTAGAGTTGTGAAATTTTTAATGTGAAAATAATGCATTATTTTTTACGAAAAAAATGGAGTATGGAATTCGGATCCACTATCCATTACTTTATTAATGAGTAATGGAATTCGGATCCATTACCCATCACTTTATTAATGAGTAATGAAACACACATCCATTACCCATTACTTTATTAATGAGTAAGCTACCTCTATGAGGAAGTATGTTATTCCATTTTTAGCTTCCTCATAGAGGAAGCTTTGTAAAACGCGAAAAATAATGAGGAAGCAATGTGCAAGGTTCTACATTGCATCCTTGTTTTAATTAGATAAATATACATGTTGTGGATTCGTTTTTCTATTTCGTTATTATTAGAGCGTTGCCGAAAGTGAATGTGATAATGTATATTTTTAAAAATAATTCAACATTCCATAAAATCAAAAATTTCATACCGTTCGTCACTAAATTATACATATATAATGGCTGAATATTGTTTCATTTTTATTCAAAATTTGAGCTCGCTATCTGAAGTTTTGCAAAAGTTACAATAGAGCGATAATGTCAATTTGTTGAAAAATTCAAAACATCATAAAATTTTAATGGTTCAACCGATCTTAACCAAATTCAATAGCGATCACCGGCGTATGAAAGCTCACATTCATACCAATTTTAAGATCAAAATCTCGAAAATTGAAAGAGTTATCGAGTAAACAGAAATTTTTCAAAAAATTAAAAAACGCGTAATAATTTAACGATGAAGTGGACTTTAACAAACATCTGTATGAACGATGAGGCTTGATCCCTCTATCTATTGTCCAAATTTCAGCTTGATATCTCAATGCATTCCCGAGTTATAAAGGTTTACATTTTTCGATCGTGTAACATACACACACACAGACAATACATACAGACATTTTTTTCTAAATCACTTTTCTCGACGTTTTGGCCCATTCTGAGTGTACTGACATGAAAATCTCGAAAAAAAAATTTCATGAAAAAGCTTCTTCTATGGGGAAGCAAAAAGTAATGGGTGATGGACCTCTGCTCCATTACTCACTAATAAAGTAATGGGTGATGGACCTCTGCTCCGTTGCTCATTAATAAAGTAATGAGTAGTGGATTCGAGTTCCATTATCAATTTTTTTCGTAAAAAATTATGCATTATTTTCACATTAAAAATTTCACAACTCTGCTTTCAACTAACTTCTAGCTTTTGACTGACTACTAACTTATCACCAACTGATGACTACCTACTAACTAACTTTTAACTTTTAAAAGTCAGAAGTTAGTCAAAAGTTAAAAGTAACTGAAAAGTTAGTCAAAAGTTGGAAATTAGTATAAAGTTAGAAGTTAGTTGAAAGTTAGTCAAATGTTAGAAATTAATAAAAAGTTAGAAGTTAGTCAACAGTTTGTCAAAAGAAGTTAGTAGTTAGACAAAAGTTAGTCAAAGGTCAAAAGTTAGAAGTTAGTTGAAAGTTAGTCAAATGTTAGAAATTAGTCAAAAGTTAGAAGTTAGTCAAAAGTTAGAAGTTAGTAAAATGTTAGAAATTAGTCAAATGTTAGAAATTAGTCAAATGTTAGAAATTAGTCAAAAGTTAGAAGTTTGTCAAAAGTTAGAAATTAGTCAAAAGTTAGAAGTTAGTTGAAAGTTAGTCAAATGTTAGAAATTAGTCAAAAGTTAGAAATTAGTCAAAAGTTAGAAATTAGTCAAAAGTTAGAAGTTAGTCAAAAGTTAGAAGTTAGTCAAAAGTTAGAAGTTAGTCAAAAGTTAGAAGTTAGTCAAAATTTAGAAGTTAGTCAAAAGTTAGAAGTTAGTCAAAAGTTAGAAGTTAGTCAAGTTAGTCAAAAGTTAGTCAAATGTTCGAAATTAGTCAAAGGTTCGAAATTAGTCAAAGGTTTGAAATTAGTCAAAGGTTAGAAGTTAGTCAAAAGTTAGTGAAATGTTGGAAATTAGTCAAAGGTTAGAAGTTAATTAAAAGTTAGTCAAAAGTTAGAAGTTAGTCAAAAGTTAGTCAAAAGCTAGAAGTTAGTTAAAAGTTAGTCAAAAGTTAGAAGTTAGTCAAAAGTTAGAAGTTAGTCAAAAGTTAGAAGTTAGTCAAGTTAGTCAAATGTTCGAAATTAGTCAAAGGTTCGAAATTAGTCAAAGGTTTGAAATTAGTCAAAGGTTAGAAGTTAGTCAAAAGTTAGTGAAATGTTCGAAATTAGTCAAAAGTTAGATGTTAGTCAAAAGTTAGAAGTTAGTTGAAAGATAGTCAAATGTTAGAAATTAGTGAAAAGTTAGAAGTTAGTCAAAAGTTAGAAATTAGTCAAGAGTTAGAAGTTAGTCAAATATTAGAAATTAGTCAAAAGTTAGAAGTTAGTCAAAAGTTAGAAGTTAGTAAAATGTTAGAAATTAGTCAAATGTTAGAAATTAGTCAAATGTTAGAAATTAGTCAAAAGTTAGAAGTTTGTCAAAAGTTAGAAATTAGTCAAAAGTTAGAAGTTAGTTGAAAGTTAGTCAAATGTTAGAAATTAGTCAAAAGTTAGAAATTAGTCAAAAGTTAGAAGTTAGTCAAAAGTTAGAAGTTAGTCAAAAGTTAGAAGTTAGTCAAAAGTTAGAAGTTAGTCAAAATTTAGAAGTTAGTCAAAAGTTAGAAGTTAGTCAAAAGTTAGAAGTTAGTCAAGTTAGTCAAAAGTTAGTCAAATGTTCGAAATTAGTCAAAGGTTCGAAATTAGTCAAAGGTTCGAAATTAGTCAAAGGTTTGAAATTAGTCAAAGGTTAGAAGTTAGTCAAAAGTTAGTGAAATGTTCGAAATTAGTCAAAGGTTAGAAGTTAATTAAAAGTTAGTCAAAAGTTAGAAGTTAGTCAAAAGTTAGTCAAAAGCTAGAAGTTAGTTAAAAGTTAGTCAAAAGTTAGAAGTTAGTTAAAAGTTAGTCAAAAGTTAGAAGTTAGTCAAAAGTTAGAAGTTAGTCAAAAGTTAGAAGTTAGTCAAGTTAGTCAAATGTTCGAAATTAGTCAAAGGTTCGAAATTAGTCAAAGGTTTGAAATTAGTCAAAGTTTAGAAGTTAGTCAAAAGTTAGTGAAATGTTCGAAATTAGTCAAAAGTTAGATGTTAGTCAAAAGTTAGAAGTTAGTTGAAAGATAGTCAAATGTTAGAAATTAGTGAAAAGTTAGAAGTTAGTCAAAAGTTAGAAATTAGTCAAGAGTTAGAAGTTAGTCAAAAGTTAGAAGTTAGTCAAAAGTTAGAAGTTAGTCAAAAGTTAGAAGTTGGTCAAGTTAGTCAAATGTTAGTCAAATGTTCGAAATTAGTCAAAGGTTCGAAATTAGTCAAAGGTTAGAAGTTAGTCAAAAATTAGTCAAATGTTCGAAATTAGTCAAAGGTTAGAAGTTAGTCAAAAGTTAGTCAAAAGTTAGAAGTTAGTCAAAAGTTAATCAAAAGCTAGAAGTTAGTTAAAAGTTAGTCAAAAGTTAGAAGTTAGTTAAAAGTTAGTCAAAAGTTAGAAATGCAACATGTCGCAAATGACTATTGCTAAGATTTTCAGGTATCCGGATAGTTCGTCTCTGAGAAATCGCCCGTCTATCGCGACCTGTTTTAACCGCAGACTTCTAATGATATTATATTTATTCATTTATTTTTCAATTTTTCGAACGATTTTGCTATTCATCTACTTATTTATTAACTTTTTGAACGATTTTCCGATTTATTTATTTATATATTTATTTATTAAGCAAATTTTTCTAAAGTAATGGGACTATCATATATCCATTAGCACGTTCATTACCCATTAATTTAAAAAACGGTGATGGATGTGAGTTCCATTACTCATTAAAAAAGTAATGGGTGATGCATGTGAGTTCTATTACTCATTAAAAATGTACACTTCGCGTCGAGTCGCTACCGCGACTCTTGATGATGTCGGCTGTGCAACACGCGCTGACTGACTGAACCGCTGCCGACTGTGTGACGTCACACACTGGTTGCTCGCGAGCCGCCACTCGCGCCTGCGCGCGGCGCTTCTATATAATGTGTGTACGTGAATACGTGAATCGAGATTGTGTGAGTGCGTTAAAAATGAAAAACTTTGAAAAGACCAGATATCAGCGGTAAATGAACCGATTTTCTTGTGACTGGTCTCATTCGAAAGAAAAAAAAAAATAGAAAATATTGATCATGATACATTTTTCGTTCGCGACATGTGGTCAGAGATAATACGTCGGCAAATATAGGTTGGGACATTTAAAGTTGTGTGAGTGCGGCCGTACGGGAGGAACATAAAGTCGCTCGGCGAGAATTACTAAGATGCCAGATATCAGCATTAAAGAAACAGATTTCCTTGCCGCAGGTCTCATTTGAAAGAGAAAAAAAAATAAAAAATATTGAACCTGACACATCTTCCGTTCTCGACGTGTGGTCAAATATAATTCGAGTTATAATTTGAAAACGGCCGGTGAGTGGCCGCCTTCCGAATAAATAGAGTAGCAGTAGCGACCGTCGCGCCAGGAGTAACAGCCCGTCCAGTCAGACAGACAAATCGTAGTGTGAAGGCAACATTAATTTCTTTTTTAACTTGGCGTCGAGTCGCTACCGCGACTCTTGATGGTACTGGTAACTAATCAGTGATAATTATATTTTCACCATACCTGCGCGGAAAGTTCGACTTCCCGCCCTACGGGCTTTACGTAATTCGAAGTTTCCGCTGCAGATATGGTGAAAAATAGTATACTCCACTGGGGTACGTTCCGAATGACGAGGTGTTTCGTTGTTCGATGCGCATGCGCAATAATCTCCCTCAAGATTTACGGTGAAGTTTAACAATTATAGTAAAAGTTGAAGATAGGGGAAACAGTTTGTTCGTTTCTATTAATTCCAAAGTATCGGAATTTCGATTTCTCACGGATTAGCCATTTATAAAGTATTAACATTTTTTATCCCCACCTCACGATCGGACAACAACTTTTTGCCGTACCTCGCGAGTAGGGTGAATAGTTGTCGTCCGATCAGGAGACGAGGATAATATTTGAATTCTTTACAAATAGGCAAATCCATGAGAAATCTAATTATTCATATTTCAGTACCAGTATAAATAAAACAATTGTTTTTTTATGTTTCCACTTTTATTATACTTCTTAAAGTTCACCGTAAATCTCGGCAAAAACCATTGCGCATGCGCATCGAACAACAAAACACCTCGTCATTCGGAACGCAGCCCTGGGGAGTGAAGTAGACTATTCCCAACCGCGTGTTTACTACCTTCGCCTTCGGCTCGGGTGGTAATCTTACACACGGTTGGACATAGTCTACTTTCCCTCCCTAGTGGCGTAATATACTATTTATTAGTCCAGGTGATTATTTTTTTTTTTTTTTTTCATTCTTTCCATGGTATGGCTTCAATCGCCTTTTACCGCCCTTTCCACCCTTACTCCTATCAATCCCTACCCGCACTTCACTAAACTAACCTAACTTTCCAATGCATCCGCAGCCGACTTTAGCTACACTGTACCGCATTTGCCATATGCACGGAGAAACTGCGGAAACCCGTACCGGTACAGACGGCCGTATATTCTTCTGATTTCCCGGTGTATTCATGAAAGTAACTTACTTAAGTGTAGACACCGAGATCTCAGAAAAACTCACTTGATTGATGTGCCAGCCGGTGCATGGCTAAACGGTCACCCATCCAAGTTGTGACCGCAAACAATGCTGCTTAACTCGGGGGACCGCCAGAGCCGCGCACCGACCGCACAACCACCAGTGCCGGTTAGTCCAGGTGACTATTTTTGTAGTTACATTAACTACGTTACTATTAAGGACGATCGGTGACGACTGTCAAAGTCAAATGAGAGATAAATTTTTGTAATCGATTCTTTAAAGTTTAATGCATTAAATAATAGCTGTGGAGGGTGATTTGTATTGAAGCATGTAGATTTAATCCAGAGAAAGATTAATAGTGACGGATTTGCATAAATATTAACTGATTAACGTTTCTTTTCAATGGGATACATTTTCGTTCAGTTTTTTTCAAGTATAATCTGTAATTCTTGGCCGATTTGAATGAGTGACAGCTCATTCTCTACCTTAAAAGATACTCTACGAATTGACCGCCTAGATATTTCATAGTGTTAATTGTTTAATAATTCTAGATTGTTGTTTAACAGAAATTAAAATACTTTCATAAACAACAGGCTATAATTACAAAACGATGAACACTATGAAATATCTAGGAGGTCAATTCGTAGAGTATCTTTTAAGAAAAACAATGAGCTATCGTTCATAAAAATCGGCAAAGAATTAAAGATAATACTTGGAAAAAACTGAACGAAAATATATCACACTGAAAAGAAACGTTAATCAGTTAATCTTTATGCAAATCCGTGACTATTAATCTTTCTCTGGATTAAGTCTATATGCTTCAATACAAATCACCCTCCACTGTTATTATTTAATGCATTAAACTTTAAAGAATCGCTCGCGAAAATTTATCTCTGATTTGACTTTGGGAGTGGCCACCGATCCTCCTTAATGTAAGTACGAAAATAGTCACTTGGACTAATAAAATATAATTATCACTGAATAGTTATCAGAACCATCTGAATTTCTCTCAGTGTAGTATGATGTAAGTGTATATATATATATAATATATATATATATTAATATTATACATATTATACAATACATATTAATATTATAATAATATACATTAATATATATATATATATATATATATATATATATATATATATATAAATGTTTGTGTGTATTGCGAATGGCGATTATTTTGACGCGTTTTGCACTCGTTGAGTGTCGAGCGAATCAAGGCCATGACTGTGTTACCTCGGCTAGACAAAAGAGGACGCAAAGAGTTCTCTGTCTTACAACGAATTTTTCTGTTTTGTGTACCTCGTTCATATACATATATATATCATTCTGAAAGCAAAGTTAATCACTGATTTAGAAAATAGCATAACATTTATTTATTAATAATTGTGTCACTGAAAAAATATCACCTTTTAATAACATTTGCTTTATTTAGCCGGTGTATCTTTTCATGAAGAAGAAAATGAGATGTCAACCATTCCAATCTGCCTAGTAGTTTGATCTGAATTAGAGTTGTGAAATTTTTAATGTGAAAATAATGCATTATTTTTTACGAAAAAAATGGAGTATGGAATTCGGATCCACTATCCATTACTTTATTAATGAGTAATGGAATTCGGATCCATTACCCATCACTTTATTAATGAGTAATGGAACACACATCCATTACCCATTACTTTATTAATGAGTAAGCTACCTCTATGAGGAAGTATGTTATTCCATTTTTAGCTTCCTCATAGAGGAAGCTTTGTAAAACGCGAAAAATAATGAGGAAGCAATGTGCAAGGTTCTACATTGCATCCTTGTTTTAATTAGATAAATATACATGTTGTGGATTCGTTTTTCTATTTCGTTATTATTAGAGCGTTGCCGAAAGTGAATGTGATAATGTATATTTTTTAAAATAATTCAACATTCCATAAAATCAAAAATTTCATACCGTTCGTCACTAAATTATACATATATAATGGCTGAATATTGTTTCATTTTTATTCAAAATTTGAGCTCGCTATCTGAAGTTTTGCAAAAGTTACAATAGAGCGATAATGTCAATTTGTTGAAAAATTCAAAACATCATAAAATTTTAATGGTTCAACCGATCTTAACCAAATTCAATAGCGATCACCGGCGTATGAAAGCTCACATTCATACCAATTTTAAGATCAAAATCTCGAAAATTGAAAGAGTTATCGAGTAAACAGACATTTTTCAAAAAATTAAAAAACGCGTAATAATTTAACGATGAAGTGGACTTTAACAAACATCTGTATGAACGATGAGGCTTGATCCCTCTATCTATTGTCCAAATTTCAGCTTGATATCTCAATGCATTCCCGAGTTATAAAGGTTTACATTTTTCGATCGTGTAACATACACACACACACACAGACAATACATACAGACATTTTTTTCTAAATCACTTTTCTCGACGTTTTGGCCCATTCTGAGTGTACTGACATGAAAATCTCGAAAAAAAATTTCATGAAAAAGCTTCTTCTATGGGGAAGCAAAAAGTAATGGGTGATGGACCTCTGCTCCATTACTCACTAATAAAGTAATGGGTGATGGACCTCTGCTCCGTTGCTCATTAATAAAGTAATGAGTAGTGGATTCGAGTTCCATTATCAATTTTTTTCATAAAAAATTATGCATTATTTTCACATTAAAAATTTCACAACTCTGCTTTCAACTAACTTCTAGCTTTTGACTGACTACTAACTTTTCACCAACTGATGACTACCTACTAACTAACTTTTAACTTTTAAAAGTCAGAAGTTAGTCAAAAGTTAAAAGTAACTGAAAAGTTAGTCAAAAGTTGGAAATTAGTATAAAGTTAGAAGTTAGTTGAAAGTTAGTCAAATGTTAGAAATTAATAAAAAGTTAGAAGTTAGTCAACAGTTTGTCAAAAGAAGTTAGTAGTTAGACAAAAGTTAGTCAAAGGTCAAAAGTTAGAAGTTAGTTGAAAGTTAGTCAAATGTTAGAAATTAGTCAAAAGTTAGAAGTTAGTCAAAAGTTAGAAGTTAGTAAAATGTTAGAAATTAGTCAAATGTTAGAAATTAGTCAAATGTTAGAAATTAGTCAAAAGTTAGAAGTTTGTCAAAAGTTAGAAATTAGTCAAAAGTTAGAAGTTAGTTGAAAGTTAGTCAAATGTTAGAAATTAGTCAAAAGTTAGAAATTAGTCAAAAGTTAGAAGTTAGTCAAAAGTTAGAAGTTAGTCAAAAGTTAGAAGTTAGTCAAAAGTTAGAAGTTAGTCAAAATTTAGAAGTTAGTCAAAAGTTAGAAGTTAGTCAAAAGTTAGAAGTTAGTCAAGTTAGTCAAAAGTTAGTCAAATGTTCGAAATTAGTCAAAGGTTCGAAATTAGTCAAAGGTTCGAAATTAGTCAAAGGTTTGAAATTAGTCAAAGGTTAGAAGTTAGTCAAAAGTTAGTGAAATGTTCGAAATTAGTCAAAGGTTAGAAGTTAATTAAAAGTTAGTCAAAAGTTAGAAGTTAGTCAAAAGTTAGTCAAAAGCTAGAAGTTAGTTAAAAGTTAGTCAAAAGTTAGAAGTTAGTTAAAAGTTAGTCAGAAGTTAGAAGTTAGTCAAAAGTTAGAAGTTAGTCAAAAGTTAGAAGTTAGTCAAGTTAGTCAAATGTTCGAAATTAGTCAAAGGTTCGAAATTAGTCAAAGGTTTGAAATTAGTCAAAGGTTAGAAGTTAGTCAAAAGTTAGTGAAATGTTCGAAATTAGTCAAAAGTTAGATGTTAGTCAAAAGTTAGAAGTTAGTTGAAAGATAGTCAAATGTTAGAAATTAGTGAAAAGTTAGAAGTTAGTCAAAAGTTAGAAATTAGTCAAGAGTTAGAAGTTAGTCAAATGTTAGAAATTAGTCAAAAGTTAGAAGTTAGTCAAAAGTTAGAAGTTAGTAAAATGTTAGAAATTAGTCAAATGTTAGAAATTAGTCAAATGTTAGAAATTAGTCAAAAGTTAGAAGTTTGTCAAAAGTTAGAAATTAGTCAAAAGTTAGAAATTAGTCAAAAGTTAGAAGTTAGTTGAAAGTTAGTCAAATGTTAGAAATTAGTCAAAAGTTAGAAATTAGTCAAAAGTTAGAAGTTAGTCAAAAGTTAGAAGTTAGTCAAAAGTTAGAAGTTAGTCAAAATTTAGAAGTTAGTCAAAAGTTAGAAGTTAGTCAAAAGTTAGAAGTTAGTCAAGTTAGTCAAAAGTTAGTCAAATGTTCGAAATTAGTCAAAGGTTCGAAATTAGTCAAAGGTTCGAAATTAGTCAAAGGTTTGAAATTAGTCAAAGGTTAGAAGTTAGTCAAAAGTTAGTGAAATGTTCGAAATTAGTCAAAGGTTAGAAGTTAATTAAAAGTTAGTCAAAAGTTAGAAGTTAGTCAAAAGTTAGTCAAAAGCTAGAAGTTAGTTAAAAGTTAGTCAAAAGTTAGAAGTTAGTTAAAAGTTAGTCAAAAGTTAGAAGTTAGTCAAAAGTTAGAAGTTAGTCAAAAGTTAGAAGTTAGTCAAGTTAGTCAAATGTTCGAAATTAGTCAAAGGTTCGAAATTAGTCAAAGGTTTGAAATTAGTCAAAGGTTAGAAGTTAGTCAAAAGTTAGTGAAATGTTCGAAATTAGTCAAAAGTTAGATGTTAGTCAAAAGTTAGAAGTTAGTTGAAAGATAGTCAAATGTTAGAAATTAGTGAAAAGTTAGAAGTTAGTCAAAAGTTAGAAATTAGTCAAGAGTTAGAAGTTAGTCAAAAGTTAGAAGTTAGTCAAAAGTTAGAAGTTAGTCAAAAGTTAGAAGTTGGTCAAGTTAGTCAAAAGTTAGTCAAATGTTCGAAATTAGTCAAAGGTTCGAAATTAGTCAAAGGTTAGAAGTTAGTCAAAAGTTAGTCAAATGTTCGAAATTAGTCAAAGGTTAGAAGTTAGTCAAAAGTTAGTCAAAAGTTAGAAGTTAGTCAAAAGTTAGAAGTTAGTCAAAAGTTAATCAAAAGCTAGAAGTTAGTTAAAAGTTAGTCAAAAGTTAGAAGTTAGTTAAAAGTTAGTCAAAAGTTAGAAATGCAACATGTCGCAAATGACTATTGCTAAGATTTTCAGGTATCCGGATAGTTCGTCTCTGAGAAATCGCCCGTCTATCGCGACCTGTTTTAACCGCAGACTTCTAATGATATTATATTTATTCATTTATTTTTCAATTTTTCGAACGATTTTGCTATTCATCTACTTATTTATTAACTTTTTGAACGATTTTCCGATTTATTTATTTATATATTTATTTATTAAGCAAATTTTTCTAAAGTAATGGGACTATCATATATCCATTAGCACGTTCATTACCCATTAATTTAAAAAACGGTGATGGATGTGAGTTCCATTACTCATTAAAAAAGTAATGGGTGATGCATGTGAGTTCTATTACTCATTAAAAATGTACACTTCGCGTCGAGTCGCTACCGCGACTCTTGATGATGTCGGCTGTGCAACACGCGCTGACTGACTGAACCGCTGCCGACTGTGTGACGTCACACACTGGTTTCTCGCGAGCCGCCACTCGCGCCTGCGCGCGGCGCTTCTATATAATGTGTGTACGTGAATACGTGAATCGAGATTGTGTGAGTGCGTTAAAAATGAAAAACTTTGAAAAGACCAGATATCAGCGGTAAATGAACCGATTTTCTTGTGACTGGTCTCATTCGAAAGAAAAAAAAAAATAGAAAATATTGATCATGATACATTTTTCGTTCGCGACATGTGGTCAGAGATAATACGTCGGCAAATATAGGTTGGGACATTTAAAGTTGTGTGAGTGCGGCCGTACGGGAGGAACATAAAGTCGCTCGGCGAGAATTACTAAGATGCCAGATATCAGCATTAAAGAAACAGATTTCCTTGCCGCAGGTCTCATTTGAAAGAGAAAAAAAAATAAAAAATATTGAACCTGACACATCTTCCGTTCTCGACGTGTGGTCAAATATAATTCGAGTTATAATTTGAAAACGG
The DNA here is from genome assembly GCA_963970395.1 of Ephialtes manifestator. Lineage (NCBI taxonomy): Eukaryota > Metazoa > Arthropoda > Insecta > Hymenoptera > Ichneumonidae > Ephialtes > Ephialtes manifestator. Next base: position 21,296,192 of record OZ019980.1, read on the forward strand.
CCGGTGAGTGGCCGCCTTCCGAATAAATAGAGTAGCAGTAGCGACCGTCGCGCCAGGAGTAACAGCCCGTCCAGTCAGACAGACAAATCGTAGTGTGAAGGCAACATTAATTTCTTTTTTAACTTGGCGTCGAGTCGCTACCGCGACTCTTGATAACGTTTATATATTATTTAAACAGAATTTTGTGTCACAACTAGATACGATTGTTATTAAAACAAAACATCATACTTATGTCAATGTTACACAACAACGTTATGTTTTTTTTACAATTCGAAAGTTATGTAACTGTTACATTCTGTGTTAGGTGGGAAGTTACGCAAAATCCTTATTTAAAATACTGTTTTTCTTATAAAAAAAGAGTGCATAATCTAAAAATCATTTCATTTGTTTATTTTTTCGTAATATAATTGGCACGGAGTATTAAATTAGTTAATTAGTATATACGTAAGCTGATTGAGCAAAAAAAAGTTTGATATATTCACTAGTTGATGCAAAATTAAGGTGACCGGCATTGCCCGGTGACTGCGATTTCCCCGTTCTCCCCTACTAAACACAGCAGCAACACAACGATAAGAAATGGTTTTTAAAATATCAGCAACAATTTTTCAATAAATAAAATGTAGAATGGATTTCTAACGAAATTCTATGCATTAATCTTGACAGAATGACAATTTTCCACAATGCAAAGATGAAAAAAAAAAAAAATTATTTTCGTAAAACTGTCAACCCTCAATATATCAAATATACTACGTTTGAAATTGAAGGGTTAAAAAGCCAAACTAATGTTAAAATTTGAGTTTCTCGGTTTTGCAACAAAATCCAAGTTTACACGACACATAAATTGCTCACTTGTTTATCAGGAATACTAAACACAGCAGCAACACAACGATAAGATATGGTTTTTAAAATATCAGCAACAATTTTTCAATAAATAAAATGCAGATTTCTAACGAAATTCTATGCATTAAATTTTACAGAATAAAAATTTTCCACACTGAGAGAAAATTGTGGTATTTGTAACTATAAAGTGACAATTATTCATTTTTAGTTCATACAAGCAATTTTTTAATAGTTGCCACAACTATCAAATAATTGCTATAACTACCAAATAGTTGCCATAACTATTTTCACAGCTATAGTAATTATGAAAATTGTTGGATGGACTAAAACTTAATGGTTGTCACTTTATAGTTGACGGTACTACTACGATTTCTCTGAGTGCAGAATGCAAAGATGGAAAAAAAAATTATTTTCGAAAAATTGTCAACGCTCAATATATCAAATATACTACATTTGCAATTGAAGGGTTAAAAAGCCAATCTAATGTTAAAATTTGATTTTCCTGATTTTGCAACAAAATCCAAGTTCACACGATACATAAATTGCTCACTTGTTTTTCAGGAATACTAAATATAGCAGCAACATAGCGACGAGTATATAGAAATATGAATATCAAGGACGAGAGTTAAGTGTCGGTGGTCGAGATGAATAGAGTGAGGCGAGGATATTGAGACCCGGCGCCGGGGGTGGTGGATGCTGTCGTCGTCGTCGTCGTCGTCGTCGTCGTCGTCGTTCTGGTAGTGTGGTGATGTTGGTGGCCCCGTGTGCTGTGAAGTAGTGTCTCGGGGGTTCGTTGAAAGTGGAGTGTCGTCGTGTTGCTGCTGCTGGTCGGTGCGCTCGTGTTCACTTCGCGTGGCATTTACTCGTGCAGCCTTTTGCGTCTAAATCGTTGAAGCTGCTGTGGTTAAGGTGCATTTTCGTTGATAGTCAAAAGCTCCGAGTTCTATACAGAAGTGAAGATGGACCGATTGGTGTTGCTTGACAAGCGGTACGATCCGGCGACGAGATTGGTGGTGGATCGTCAAAAATTTCGCTCGTTAAAGTGCCCCAACATAAAGGGTAGTTTCTCGTCGATCGCTGCATTTTTATTATTATTATTTTGGAACGATGCCGCAGCGTCTTTGAGGCTTAAGAACTTGTTTTATTAAATGGTGAACTGTGCCGGCTGCTGTTGCTATTGAGAAAGGGGTGATTGTGAAAGGGGTGAGAAGACCGAGATACGCTAAGCGGCACGAGAATGCATCACGGAACCGGATACGGAAGTGGGCCACAGGAGCGAGTTCACCAGGTCCCGAGATCCGCTGGTGGTACTCTGGATAGCACCAAATGTCCGTATGAGGCGTACCAGGCACAAATACCGGACTGCTGCGCCGCTGCCGCTGCTGTTCAGGATCCTTATCCAAGGCCACCTAGTGGCTATGACGGCAGATGCTACGATGAGTGCCATCGCATCAGGACTCCGTACCAAGATGACGCGTACTCGCAGGTGGGTTTTATTATTATTCGCTCCGTGCGGGAAAGAAACAGCGCTACGCGCGGTAAAATTTCGCGTTTTCAAACGGACTACATTCCACATGGAAATGGAAATATATGCACGATATATTCGACATATAGAACTTTTTGGCGCTAAACGTATATGAAATATATTTTACATATTGTCCATATATATATATATCTTATATATTTTGCATATATTTTTGCACACATATATGCAGAATATATGCAACATATAGAACTTTTTGGCGCCATATATTTAACATATGTAGCATTCTCTGTCAATTCAGCCACTTTTTTTTCGACCCTCTCCGATTTGCCCTGTAATTGGTTATATGAAGGTACCACAAAAAGACACTCTATGTGAATTTTTTCAGATTTTTTAAAATAATTTTTCAGAAAATGGCTTTTTTTATTCAAGTGCAAATATCTCAGAATTTTGAAGTTACTGAAAAAAAATGTCTGCACATAAAAGTTGTCGTTTATTGTTAGCTTTCGAGCGGAATATTCCAAATAATTGTCACGTTCCTGTGAGTATGATTTTTTTCCGAAAAATGGAGAAATTATTTTTTAATTGAAAAAAGGATATTTTTTTTTTTTTACTGAAAAAATTACAGAGTATTGCTACATGACTGTTGATATCACAAAAAAATTGCCAGAGTGGCACCGATCGATCTTCTGGTATTAAAAAATGCATTTGTGTGAAAGTTCCGAAAAACGGGGGCATTATTGTTTTTTGATAAAAAAAAGGTTACTTTTTTTTGGCTAATAAAATTACAGAGTATTCTTGCATGACTGTAGATATTGCAAAAAAATCATCAGAGTGGTACGGATCGAGATTCCGGTATTAAAAAAAATTATTCGTGTGGAAGTTTCGAAAAACGGGGGAATTATTTCTTTTATGCCGGAAGCTCGATCCGTACCAGTCTGATTATTTTTTTGAAGTTGGAGCGCTCCACACTAGTCAAATCAGTGCTAAATTTTTAAAAGCATTTCTACAATTTCAGATGATTTAATAATCTGTTCCAAGGTGTTAATCACATAGCAGCATTAGTTCTTGATATTAAAATACATTCACAGCTGTCATATCAACAGTAAATCGATCAACATCTGCAAATTTCCGATGTTATGTTCTTTCATCCAGTTTTTTAAAAGGGTAAACCGTAATATCAGTCCGATTATGACGACCAATAGCTCATTTTGTTTACTAAAAGATATTCTATCGATTGGCCGTCTATTTTTTAAAATCGTATTAGTAGTTCAAAAGATACAACCGTTTGTTTATCCTATCATAACCTAACATCAAGTATACAAATGGCTGTAACTTTTGAACGCCTGATACTATAGAAAATCCGGACGGTCAAACGATTAAGGATCTAACACTGATTGAAATGAGCTATGTTTCGTCATAATCGGACTGATATTACGGTTTACCCTTTTACAAAACTAGATTAAAAAACATGACATCAGAAATTTGGAGATATTGATCGATTTACTGTTCATATGACAGCGGTGAATGTATTTGAATATCAAAAACTAATGCTGCTATTTGATTAACACCTTGGAACAGATTATTAAACCATTTTAAATTGTAAAAACGCTTTTAAAAATTTAGCACTGATATGACTAGTGTGGAGCGCTCCAACCTCCTTAACTGGCGGGCAATACGTCGTTTCTACAGAACCCGATTCTTCACATCACCGACTCAACACAACCGACTTTACACAACGGCAATTCGACACATGCCTCCATTCAACACAACAGCAACTGTACACATCACCAACTCGACACATGTCTCAATTCGACACAACCCCAATTCTACACAGCCCCGATTCTATGCAGTCACAACTGCCACGAGCCAAATGCACAACGGCAACACTCTACACAGCCCAGATTCTACACAGACACAAATGTCGCGCGCCAAATTCACAACGACAATACTCTACACAGCCCCGATTCTACACAGGCACAGCTGTCACGAGCTAAATTCACCAAAGTCCCGATTCAACACATCACCGATTCTACATCGTCACCAACTTACATCCAATCATAGTGCACAACGGCAATTCGACACATGCCTCCATTCAACACAACAGCAACTGTACACATCACCAACTCGACACATGCCTCAATTCGACACAACCCCAATTCTACACAGCCCCAATTCTATGCAGTCACAACTGCCACGAGCCAAATGCACAACGGCAACACTCTACACAGCCCAGATTCTACACAGGCACAAATGTCGCGCGCCAAATTCACAACGACAATACTCTACACAGCCCCGATTCTACACAGGCACAGCTATCACGAGCTAAATTCACCAAAGTCCCGATTCAACACATCACCGATTCTACATCACCAACTCACATCCAATCATAGTGCGCCGATAAGTTGGAATACTTGAACGACATACGTTGATTGGATGTGAGTTGGTGACGGTGTAGAATCGGTGATGTGTTGAATCGGGACTTTGGTGAATTTAGCTCATGACAGTTGTGCCTGTATAGAATCGGGGCTGTGTAGAGTATTGCCGTTGTGAATTTAGCTCGTGACAATTGTGCTTGTGTAGAATCGGGGCTGTGTAGAATATTGCCGTTGTGCATTTGGCTCGTGACAGTTGTGACTGTGTAGAATCGGGGCTGTGTAGAATTGGGGTTGTGCCGAATTGAGGCATGTGTCGAGATGGTGATGTGCCGAATTGGTGATGTGTACAGTTGCTGTTGTGTTGAATCGAGGCATGTGTCGAATTGCCGTTGTGTAGAGTTGGCGGTGTTGAGTCGGTGATGTGTAGAATCGGGTTCTGTAGAAATGACGTATTGCCGTTGTTATTGACAAAAAAATCGTTCGCTCCATTCCTTGAAGGATAGATTTAATTAAAATTTATCGGTCGACAGGATAAAAAAACAACAGTCGATTGAGAATAATTTTTTTCTCACTGCCTTGATCCATTTAATGGTAAAGGTGATTAATTTTTCTAACCTTGGTACGCGAATACGTTTTTATTTGTTTGGAAGAATGTCGTGTTGGATCATCTGTAATAATTTATGAATGAGCATGTGGTTATTATGAAAAACAGTAAATTTTCTATCCGAGTATGTTTGTTGAAAGTTCAGCTCATACGCGTGGGTATTAAATGTAGATATATGTATATATGTAAATATAGATGGGAGCCTTTGTGGTGGAAAGAACTTGCGGGTCGCGTGTTAAAGTTGCCAACAGCGGTGGTAGAAGCAACATCATCATACGACACTTCTGGTGGTCGGGTGCCGAGTCGTGTCACGTACCACCACGTGCATATGCGTAGGCAGATGCCGCGACACGAATCGACGGAGGACTCGTTCCACCATTTCTCATTCTCGAGTTGCTTGTATATCGAATCAGCGAGACCGCAGACACGATGAATATAAATACAACCTTTTATATATTACGCCCTCACGTCTTGCACGTATCCTATTTCGTTACGATAAAAAAAGAATTGCATTAAAAATAAATTAATTTTCTATATCACTAGTCTTTTAAAAAAAACTGCTCGCTTATTTATAGCGAAAAGTTACAATAAATTCAGTAAAGTACTAAATTGAATTTTTTAAATTTTTAACACAAAGTAATATAATTTAGTAAGTAAAATACTAGTCTTTTAAAAAAAAACTGCTCGCTTATTTATAGCGAAAAGTTACAATAAATTCAGTAAAGTACTAAATTGAATTTTTTAAATTTTTAACACAAAGTAATATAATTTAGTAAGTAAAATAATTTTCTAAAATCTCGGGTTTTTTTTTAGAATTACTTTCTATCATTTTTACATGACAGAAAAAGCATTAATTGTTTTTTGACAGTTATTTACAACGTTTTTTATATTACGCCCTCATGTCTTGTACGTATCCTATTTCGTTACGATAAAAAAAGAATTGCATTAAAAATAAATTCATTTTCTATACCACTTTTCGTTAAAAAAAAGACTGCTCTCTTATTTACAGCGAAAAGTTACAATAAATTCAGTAAAGTACTAAATTGAATTTTTTAAATTTTTAACACAAAGTAATATAATTTAGTAAGTAAAATAATTTTCTAAAATCTCGGGTTTTTTTTAGAATAACTTTCTATTATTTTTACATGACAGAAAAAGCATTAATTGTTTTTTGACAGTTATTTACAACGTTTTTTATATTACGCCCTCATGTCTTGTACGTATCCTATTTCGTTACGATAAAAAAAGAATTGCATTAAAAATAAATTCATTTTCTATACCACTTTTCGTTAAAAAAAAAGACTGCTCGCTTATTTATAGCGAAAAGTTACAATAAATTCAGTAAAGTACTAAATTGAATTTTTTAAATTTTTAACACAAAGTAATATAATTTAGTAAGTAAAATAATTTTCTAAAATCTCGGGTTTTATTTTAGGAATTACTTTCTATCATTTTTACATCACGGAAAAAGCATTAATTGTTTTTTGACAGTTATTTACAACGTTTTATATATTACGCCCTTACGTCTTGCACGTGTCCTATTTCGTTACAATAAAAAAAGAATTGCATTAAAATTGAATTCATTTTCTATACCACTTTTCGTTAAAAAAAAAGACTGCTCTCTTATTTACAGCGAAAAGTTACAATAAATTCAGTAAAGTACTAAATTGAAATTTTGGTATTTTTAATGGAAAGTACATAAATAATTTTCTGAAATCTTGGGTTTTATTTTAGGATTTACTTTCTATCATTTTTACATCACAGAAAAAGCATTAATCGTTTTTTGACAGTTATTTACAACATTTTATGTATTACGCCCTTACGTCTTGCACGTATCCTATTTCGTTAGGATAAAAAAAAATTGCATTAAAAATGAATTCATTTTCTATACCACTTTTCGTTAAAAAAAAGATTGCTCTCTTATTTATAGCGAAAAGTTACAATAAATTCAGTAAAGTACTAAATTGAAATTTTGGTATTTTAAATGGAAAGTACATAAATAATTTTATGAAATCTTGGGTTTTATTTTAGGAATTACTTTCTATCATTTTTACATCACAGAAAAAGCATTTATCATTTTTTGACAATTATTTAGTGAGTGTATAATGAGTTAGTATTTTTTATACATTTATTTTACTAACATAAAGATAGATTCACTTTAGTAACTATTCTCACAACAACAAATATTCAATAAATTTTCATCTAAAAGCTTTCCATCAGATTCTCATAACAATTACCCAAAAACGAGTTTGAAACCCCATTTTCAAAATCCTATATATTTGAAAACACGATTGAGTTAATGTATAGTTAAATAAGTCTAGAAATTTGTTAAGTTACTTTTTTACCAACGTATTCATAACTTTTCCGCGTTGTTATTATGCAAAGATAAATTTTTTTTCCGTTTTTCCCCCAACGCAAACTTTTCAAATTCTCGTCCAACAAAACATTAGTTGATCCTACGAGTATAATTTTTAAAAAATCTGAAGCGTAACTGCAAAGTGCATATTTACCGTAGCGCTTTTATGAAAACGAATATTTTATCAAGATAATTATATTCAGGTAATTGAGACTTGATATTTACGTATGTCATGAAAATGCTCAGAGTTAGTAGCAGATTTGTTGGAGATGATTAAAAAAAAAAAAAAAAAAAAAAAAAACGTCTCGTTAATTAAAGTGCCAATTAAATTGATTGTCACTACGTGAATGTAGGACACCAGACTACGGCCGTTTGCTACGCTTGGCCACTATGCTGCTGTTGCTCCTACTACTGCTGCTGCTGCTACTGCTGCTGCTGCGGCTACTGGACTTTCGTCCTTTTAAAGTGGCCTAGCTCCTAATTGTTTGCTTTTGCAGGACGTGCCCCCAACCCTTCACCGGCCTCAGTCGAGGCTCGGATACGACGAGCGGCCCCAATCTCGCGTCGATTACACCTCGGACTCGAGGTGCGCGAGTAGACTGGGCTACGATGACACGGGAGGGGGTTACTTGGATCAGAGTGACCCCAGGATGTATTGCACCGGTAGCTACTGCATGGGCGACACGATGATGGCGACCGCCAGAGGCAACTGCGGCGAGGAGGTTGAGCTGGACATGCGGAGACACATTCAAGCTTGCGCCTGCACCTGCAATCACATGGGTTACGGGAATTACATGGACTATCAGGTGAGACATAGCAGCAATCATCGTGTACTTAAACGCCATGCGTTGACACGATCAACAAGCCTCGTAACAAACGAAAAGGCACCGAAAACTTTACATTTAGTTACACTAAATTTTTTTTAAAAATTAATATAGGGGAGAACGGGGGAATCGCAGTCACTAAGGAATATTTGCTTTTTTTCTGTAAATAAAACGTCGTTTCTGACAAAAATTAATGGTTGTTGGATACTTCATCAACTGTTATTGAGAATGAACAGCATGAAAGTCACGAAAGCAATCGTATAAATGGATTTTTCATTCTTTTTCAAAACATGGGCAGCGACTGCCATTATCCGACGATTTGGGTAATCGCGGTCGCCTTTTGGGGAACTGCGGTCAATTACGGGGTATCTACAGGTCACCTTTGGGGCAATACCATCCGGTCGTTAGGTTTTGTTGTTTAGCTGATAACTATTTTTTATAGAAGACGATTTTATAGAAACCAATACCATATTACGGAAAATATAATTGTTTTTAATTTTTTTTTTCATTTCCTCGTGAAAATATAACGATTATCAATATAGCTATTATAAATCACAGTCTTTTGGTACAGTTATCTATCCTCTCTTAAAATGTATTAATATAACTCATTTTATACTGTATTACGTAAACATTTAATAATATAACAGTCTCTTTTAAAGTATAACAAAACCTGAGATTAATTTTCTCAGCGCAACTTTACTATACTATCAGTTTCTTTTAATAAAAAATCTAACCTCAAAAATTCTAGCCTCATGTCAACACCGAAATCGCCATCAAATTGAACACATTTCTACGTATATTTTTCAATTCGTCAATTCTTATTCGTTTCTAAGTTATTACTAAGTCATTAGTTGAACTGAATTTCTATTATTAATGCTTGCATACCGTGATGTTTACGGCGAAAAATTCAGTTGACGTGCGCCGGCGAATTGTGCCGGTAACTCACTGGCGTCCCTCGACTAGCATTGCCCCGCGCACGTGATCCTCGTTACCCCGACAACCGCGAAGACTTTTTATATCAAATTTCAATATATTTATTTACGGAATCAACATTTTAACATGGGGTAATTGAAGCTACAACTCCGAAAAATACATGAAAAACGGTTAGATGTGATTTTAACGTCAATAAGTTACGCAAAACCCTTATTTAAAATACTGCTTTTCTTATAAAAAAGAGTGCATAATCTAAAAATCATTTCATTTGTTCATTTTTTTGCAGTATAATTGGCAGGGGGTATTAAATTAGGTAATTAGTATATACGTAAGCTGATTGAACAAAAAAAGTTTGATATATTCACTAGTTGATGCAAAAATAAGGTCACCGGCATTGCACGGTGACTGCGATTCCCCCCTACCGTATATGAAGCTCGGATGCATATACAGTATATTAATTTTTAGATGCATTCGTCATTGACGAATACAATATTTGTATATTAATATGAAGATTACAATACTCACGTACTGTAATTTTCAAATACCACACCGAGAGAAAAGATTTCATTGACGCCAAACAAATGGGTGGACTAATTTTTTTTTCTTTGATTCCAATGAAATAGTGTATTTGAATTTCAAAGAGAACATTTCATTGTCTGTAAATAAAGATTTATTTAGTGAGCATATAATAAAGAAAAAGTTTCATTGTTTTAATGAGACGTTTTCATTGGTTGAAAGAAACGTTTTCATTCATCTCTCTCTCTCTCTCTCGCACATAACCTCACTTTTTTGTTTTTCGGTTCTCCCGAACGAACGGCTTCGAATTTCGAGGAGCCGAAGCTTAGCCTATTTCTGCCGTAATTCCTTACATACTCAAAAAAATTGAGCTTTATCTGCCGCGTACTTCAGAAAAAAATAGGTTTCGAAATGTTGAGGTGGTAAGAAAAAGGTTTTATTGAATCAGAGACGACATCTTTGAAATCAATGAAAAAGGTTCATTAGTTTAGAGAAATGTTTCTTCGAATCAATCTCACTACTTTTCATTGAGTTTGAGATCATTAAAAAAAAGATAGTATTGAAATTTAAGTATTTCATTTCATTGGTAAAGATTTTCGTGAATCAACGAAACTTTTTCTCTCGATGCAGTATCGGAGAATTCTTATACTATTCTTAAATTTACCATAAAAGTGTATTAATAGAGAATTCATATACCCGTTTCGTAAATCTCATATCGTTTGGTATATTAAATTCATTTGCATTTTTAACAGTGTAAAACATTGTTTTTTCAAAATTAATATACCATATATAAAGCTGGGATGCATATACAGTATATTAATTTTTAGATGCATTCGTCATTGACGAATACAATCTTTGTATATTAAAATGAAGATTACAATACTCACATACTGTAATTTTCGAATACCACACTGAGAGAAAAAATCTCATTGACGCCAAACAAATGGGTGGACTGATATTTTTTTCTTTGATTTCAATGAAATCGTGCATTTGAATTTCAAAGAGAACATTACATTGCCTGTAAATAAAGATTTACTTAGTGAGCATATAATAAAGAAACAGTTCCATTGTTTTAATGAGACGTTTTCATTGGTTCAAAGAAAGTTTTTCATTGATCTCTCTCTCGTACATAACCTCACTTTTTTGTTTTTCGGTTCTCCCGAACGAACGGCTTCGAATTTCGAGAAGCCAGAAGCGTAGCTTATTTCTGCCGTACTTCCTTACATACTCAAAAAAATTGAGCTTTATCTGCCGCGTAGTTCAGGAAAAAATAGGTTTCGAAATTTTGAGGTGGTAAGAAAAAGGTTTCATTGAATCAGAGACGACATCTTTGAAATCAATGAAAAAGGTTAATTGGTTTAAAGAAATGTTTCTTCGAATCAATGTCACTACTTTTCATTGAGTTTGAGATCATTAAAAAAAAGATAGTATTGAAATTCAAGTATTTCATTTCATTGGCAAAGATTTTCGTGAATCAATGAAACTTTTTCTCTCGATGCAGTATCGGAGAATTCTTATACTATTTTTTAATTTACTATAAATATATATTAATATGGAATTCATATATCCTTTTCGTAAATCTCATATTGTTTGGTATATTAAATTCACTTGCATTTTTAACAGTGTAAAACATTGTTTTTTGAAAATTAATATACCATACATAAAGCTCGGATGCATATACCGTATATTAATTTTCAGAAGCATTCATCATTGATAAATACAACATTAGTATATTAAAATAAAAATTACAATACTCACGTACTGTAATTTTCAAATATGAGTATCGGATAATTCTTATACTATTCTTAAATTTACAATAAAAGTATATTAATATGGAATTCATATACACGTTTAGTAAAACTCATATCGTTTTGTTTATTAAATTCAAATGCATTTTTAACAGTGTACTTAAGGCGTCAGGTCAAAAAAATTAAATTTGAAAATTCAATACTATCCACATTTTTTTGCATATATAAATGACCAATGAACTATATTGTTGGTACTCGTTGAAAGGATTTTTTCCTAGCGTCTGCTTTGTGTATGTCTTTCAATATTATCTTAAGCAAAGTTCTTAGGTTTTCCCCTCTGCGCAAGATTTAGACCAAACTGCTAGGCAGATTGGGCTAGTTGACGTCTCATTGGCTTCGTCATAAAAAGATACATCGTCTAACTGGAGGAAACTTTTTTTTTTTCATTCTTAAAGCAAAGTTAATCACTGATTTAGTAAATAGCATAAAATTTATTTAGTAATACTTATGCCACTTAAAAAAAAATTACCTCTTATTAAAATTTGCTCCAATTAACCGCTTTTTTTACCTTTTTTTCCCGTTAAGAAATTGAACTGGATTTTCTCAGAATTCAATTTTAAGTTCAGCACTTCGAAATGTCCAATTGTCGCTGGCGACAACAATAATATATATAATTATTCAATAATTAAACACGTTTATTACACCAGATTATAATCTATAATGGAACTAAGAAAGTACAAACAAAAGTTGGAATTGAAATGTAATTGTATTTACAACTTTCAGTGAAATCTAAGATTTAATTAGCAGCTATGCAAATACGAGATTGCCTATTTTTTTTATATTGTATTATTTTATTTATTTGACAGTTACGTAAATTATTTAATTATAAATTAATTATATGCAGTACTGTATCGATAACTACACAGATAAATTATTAGATGTCGGGTTTATACGATAAATGTTTATCAAATTAAATAATAAAGGTTTGCAACTTCGTTTCGGTTTATGATAGAGTGCTTCAAAATTTTTTGGCATATGTCATTTACACCATGTGGAGAGGATGACGATACATTGTTTGCGCGGTTATTGATGAGATGAAAAGAAACTGGTGGACATTTGACCAATGCGCACGACGGGACAGCATTAACCCCGTCTGACCGGTGTCGGACGTATCTACTAGACATTCCTTTGATCAATATTTAGCTTGCAACGTCCGGTGGTACCCGAGACCGCAGTGGTACATGACCGCAGAAGTTGAGTTCTCATATCCCACAGCACTACTTTGATCGAGAACGTTCAATTTTTCAACTCCACCGAGAGGCACGAAGGCTCGTTCGCATTTCGAGGAGAAAAATCAGGGCGCTGGTGCACCATCCGTTGGATTTATCGTGTGCACTCGACATTCGTCGAGCCGTACGAGTGAGAGATAGAGCTTGTCAGTTGATTCGGTTCAGAGTACTCTGTCGAATGTGGTGAAAGCTAATTGATTTAGCGTGTTCAGGAATTTGATTCTCTAGCAATTTCACCTTCAATAAACTGAAGAAACAATTACGAACACCATCGTGTACGAGTAGACAAAAATGTCTACGTAATCGCCGATTGGAAAGATCATTAAGGTTTGCGATTAAGGATGTTCGACTAGTTAAATCCGTGCTAAATTTTTGTAATTGTTTCATTAAAGTTTAACGCATTAAATAACAGCAGTAGAGAGTAGTTTGAATTGAAGCATTTATACTTGACCCAGAGGAAGATTAATAGTGCTGGATTTGCATACAGGTTAACTAATTAAGGTTACTTTCCAATGCGAGACATTTTTGTTCAGTTTTTTTTCCAAGAATAATCTATCATTTTTTGCTGCCAGTTTTGATGAGTGATGGCTTATTCTCTTTTTTAAAAGATGCTCTATAAATAGACTGGCTGGATATTTGATACTATTGATCGGTTAATAATTATAGCTATGTGTTTATAAAAGTATTTTGGTTTTTATTAAATAACAGGCTGTAATTATTAAACGATCAATAATATCAAATATTTGGACGGTCAATTTGTAGAGCATCTTTCTAGAAACAGAATGAGCCATCATTCATCAAAATTGGCAAAAAATTATAGATTATTCTTGGAAAAGAATTAATGAAAATGTATCCCATTAGAAAGTAACGTTAATTACCCCCGTAGAAAAAAAGAATCTGGCAGAGATTCTTAAGAAGATTCTCGCTGAGATTCTTAAGAAGATTCTCGCCGAGATTCTTAAGAAGATTCTCGCTGAGATTCTTAAGAAGATTCTCGCTGAGATTCTTAAGAAGATTCTCGCCGAGATTCTTAAGAAGATTCTCGCCGAGATTCTTAAGAAGATTTTCGCCGAGGGTCTTAAGAAGATTCATGCCGAGATTCTTAAGAAGATTCTCGCCGAGATTCTTAAGAAGATTCTCGCCGAGATTCTTAAGAAGATTCTCGCCGAGATTCTTAAGAAGATTCTCGCCGAGATTCTTAAGAAAATTCTCGCTGAGATTCTTAAGAAGATTCACGCCGAGATTCTTACGAAGATTCACGCCGAGATTCTTAAGAAAATTCTCGCCGAGATTCTTAAGAAGATTCTCGCCGAACCGAGATTCTTTTTAAATCTATCTGAGAATCTCGGCCAGCTTCTTACCGAGATTCTTTAGTGGGTAGCGAAAATAAAACGAATCTCAATCAGAATCTCGCCCAGCTTTTTACCGAGATTATTTTGGGGTTTGCCGGAAATAAAAAGAATTTCTATCAGAATCTCGCCGAGATTCTCTAGAATCTCAGCGAGATACTGATAGAGATTCTTCAATGGGTAGCTGGAAATAAAAAGAATCTCTATCAGAATCTCGCCGAAATTCTAGAGAATCTCGGGCAGCTTCTTAGCGAGATTCTTCTCATTTTCATTTTCATTGAAAATTAAAAGAATCTATATAAAAAAGATCTTTACGAAAATTTTAATATTGCTAACACTAATTAGTTAGTACATCAACGAAGATTAGACCCATCGTGTGTTGTCGAACTCAGAAAGCTTTCCAGTCTTATACATACGCTGGGGCTTCAAGTCACTTGCGAGAAATGCTTCGTTCCTTCGCCATCTAGCGGAGTATTGTCCACCAGTGTTTCGTATGATGTCACTAGGTGGCGAACAGACGGAGCGTTTCTCGCAAGTGGTTTGAAGCCTCAGCGTATATATAAGACTCGAAAGCTTTTCTGAGTTCGACTACATACGAGGGGTTGAACCTTCGTTGATGTACTAACTAATTAGTGTTAGCAGTCCTTCCATATTTGTAAAAATCTTTTTTTTATATAGATTCATTTCATTTTCAATGAAAATGAAAAGAATCTCGCTGGGCGAGATTCTCTAGAATCTCTGCGAGATTCTGATAGAGATTCTTTTTATTTTCAGCTACACACTAACGAAACTCGCTAAGAAGCTGACCGAGATTCTTTAGAATCTCGGCGAGATTCTCAGATACATTTTAAAAGAATCTCGGCGAGATTCTCAGATAGATTTTAAAAGAATCTCGGTTCGGCGCGCAACCGTGATTCTCGCCGAGAATCTCAGCGTGAATCTCGGCGAGAATCTTCTTAAGAATGATTTGACTAGTGTGAAACAGTCGAACATCCTTAAAAGGCATGTTCCTTGGCCCCTCCCCCTTGCAAAATTTTGAAACCTAATTTTTTATAGTATATTTTACACTAGGGTCGATAAAAAAAACATCATGACTGACGAAAATGATAATCTCAAACGTTGTAAGTTGTGCGATGATATTTCGTATTTTCTCAAAGATCAGAAAACATCCCTAAGTAGCAATTTCGACTATTTAAATTTTCCTAATGCTCTTTGATTTATTTGATCCTCGATCTAAATAAAACTTATAAATATTGGGACACACGCGATGATATTTTGTAAACCCTAAAATCACAATCTTGCCCTTTACTGGTGTCTGACTATAATAAGGATTATCTACTGCCCTTGATTATAAAATATTTTTTATGTATTTTATTATGTTTAACGAAAGCGCCTGCAGGTGCTTAGAAGATGTTTTATGAATGATCATTGATATAATGCAACACACTTGTTGTAATTTGTTATAACGTAATTATAATCAAGTGCTTAATTAATGGTCCTTAAATTATGAACGAATATTTCGATGTACTCATAATAAAATGATCGTGGTCAGGTGTCAATCGATTACTTTAATAATAGACTTCATTAATATGTTTTGGATTGGAATTGGGTAATGAATAACTCATTATAGTTCTCGCGAAGGGAAACAATAGGTGAGAACGGGGTGATTCGGTACAGCGGGTTATAAAAGCCATCATATTTACTGCATATTTACTGCAATTCATCTTAATTATCCTATGCAAATATTTACTACGCTTCAGCTAATGTAGCGTTTAATTACTTCAACATGGAATCATTATTATACTCGCGAACGGATGTAAACAACAACCACGATCAAATAAGAGTTTTATGATATGTCGCCTCATCTAAAAAGTGTCTGCTACTTATGAACGATATTTTTATCATTTACGTTGGGGCTCGAATAAAAAATTGCAACTTAATCATATATTTTAAACGTTTTAAAACAAAAATGTTTGTTTCCAATAAAGAATTTTTTAAAATAAAAAAAAGTCATATTCTGAATAAAGTAATCAGAGGTAGGATTTTACAAATATTTATTGAAAGCATAAATATATAATTCAATTCAAATGTGTCAAAGAAATGTTTCTTCAAGCTGATTTTTTTTTTTTTTCGATTTCGATGATCTGTTGGTGGTTACGATTTTAATACCCGTATTAAAATTGGAAGTTGTAAAAGCTTTTTTACCGTAGCTGTAACTTAGACTGACAAATTATTTTCAGAAATATGTTTATGTAAGATAAATGTTTCGTGAGAAAAATTTAAGGAGATCGAGACATCTAAAAAAAAAAAAATTGCACATTCGAAACTTTTTATTTCGATGAAAAATACAACTGAGCGAACACAAATCGCAAAACATTTTCATAAGTGGTTTGTTTAGTCATATTTTACTTTTCTTAGAGTTAAGTAAATGGAAGTTACAAGATAATTGCTTTAAAAAAATTACTACGCGACGATAAATTAATTGTAAGAGTGAGTCTATTTTCTATGAAAAATCTACTAATAGAAATATCTATCCATAGACCGGACGAAAAGAATTTGTCCTTGCATCAATATGATGTCACAGTGCACTCAGTGCACCTGAACTCTACGCCAATCAAATCAAATGAAAAAAAATTATTGCTCTGATGAAATTGGTTAAACTTTTTTTTCGACTAGTAGCATTTTTTATCAATTTAAAAGATTTTATATTTGCAATTGAAGCACCATTCAATTATTTTTATTCATAATTTTCGGATGACTCGCACCTCATAAAAATATTTAACGCTCATGCAAAAAAAAAATCTCACTGTAACACTAACTCAATTTTATTCAACTTTCACCATCACTAATTAATCCCATATAGATTACAAAAAAAAAAATGCTCGGTTAACTGTACCGAAAATCGAAATTTTAATGAAACTCTTATATGAGTCATTCTCTGTCACTTCAGCCATTTTTTTTTCGATCCTCTCAGATCTATCCCATAATTGGCCACATTTTAGTACCACTTAAAAGCACTCTTTGTGAATTTCTTCCGATTTTTTAATTCATCCATTTAGGAAATGTATATTTTTTTTGTTATTCATATAACTTCAATGGAGTAAATCTGACAAAAAAATCACACATACAAACAAATGTTGTTTTTCACTTAACTTTGTATTGCAATATGTCTGATATTTTTATTCGTGTTGCAAAAGATATTTACAGCAAAAAAAATGTTAAACAATTTTTTTTACTCATTCGGACACCTTCGATATCACTGCCAATTTTATACAAGCTACTGGGATATGTCAAAAACATACCAAAAAATTGGCATAGTGGGCATCGACTATTAGAAGGAGAAAAAAAATATTTTCCAAAATTTTCGATCCAATGGCTATACGCACGAATAACTGTATGTAAACCCTGAAGGCCGTATCGTCGTTACGCGTCAAGTAGCTCAGTGGATCGATTATTTGAAGGAATAACAAAAAATAAGTGAAATAAAAAAATATAAAAATAAAAAAACAATTAAATAAATTTAATTAATTTTCTTTCTTTTTTTAATCCTTCAAGTAGTCGATGCCCAGTATACCAATTTTTTTGTAGGTTCTATACATGTCCCTACAGCTTATAAAAAATTGAAAGTAATATCGAAGGTGTCCGAATGAATGAAAAAAATTGTTTAACATTTTTTTTTGCTGAATATCACTTTTGCAACACGAATAAAAATATGAGACCTATTGTATCACAAAGTTGAGTGAAAAACAACATTTTTTTGTATATGTATTTTTTTTGTCAGACTTATTCCATCGAAGTTATATGAATAATAAAAAAAAATACATTCCCAAATGGATTGTTTTAAAAATCTGAAAAAATTCACAAAGAGTGCTTTCAAGTGGAACTAAAATGTGTCCAATTATGGGATAGATCTGAGAGGGTCGAAAAAAAAAGTGGCTGAACTGACAGAGAATGCCTCATATAACTAAATTAATAGGGGAGATGGGGGCAAAACGGGCATCACGACTGAACATGACAATTGGGGGCAAAACGGGCATCGTTTCAACTTTTCCGAACACGACTTCTTTTCAATTTTCTGACATTTCTTACTTAAAAAATTCGGAAAATAATTGGTGATGTCAATAAAATAGGCAGGGAGGCTAAACAGGCATCTCGGCTAAATATAAGTATCGGGGTCAAAATTGGCACCAAATCATAAAATGAGAATTTCGTTCTAATTGATTTCTTTATGATATACCGACTTTTTTTTTCAAAGAATTAATTTGATTATAAATTTTTTGAAAAATTCCTTTGACTATATTTTTTTTCTTTGCTCAACAAAGTATCGAAAAAAAGTTCTGAACGGATGTTTAAAAAAATTCTGATCTGATGAAGATTATCAATTTTTTTTTCATCATCAATTTGACGTATTTTCCGCACTTTCCCTATCTAAGGAACGTAAAAAACTGAGACAAATCGTTTTTACGAAAGTTGAGACGGTGCCCGTTTTGTCCCCAATCCCGATTTTTAATGGAGCTGCCCGTTTTGCCCCCATCTTCCCTATATAGATAATAATAGAACTTGATTAAACTTTTTGTTTGACTAGTAGTCATTTTTTTATCAATTTAAAAGATTTCATATTTACAATTGCAGCACCATTCAATTTTCATAATTTTCGGATGACTCGCACCTCATAAAAGTATTTAACGCTCATGCAAAAAAAAAAGAAGATATCCCACTGTAACACACACCTACATAATATACCCTAACTCAATTTTATTCAACTTTCACCATCACTAATTAATCCCATATAGATTACAAAAAAAAAAAAAAAAATGCTCGGTTAACCGTACCGAAAATCGAAATTTTAATGAAACTCTTATATAACTAAATTAATACCCCGATAAATCGTTGGCTATCGGTAGAGCTTAACGAGCGCGATCAATACTCGGCTTTGGTTATACAGTCAACTGCTTTCAACCCGTCAATTATTATTAGCAGAATCTGGTAGAATTGGTGGCGTAGAGGAGGTATGACCGGCTTGGTACTGGAGAGTTGTGGATGAGGGGGGGAAACAAGAGCGCAGTATATACAGAGCATTGGCGAAGGAAGGCTTGATCATTATGGTAGAATGCACATAGCCTCACGCCATAGCTATACAATCCGACCGTTATGTACGTGTCTACGTGCGTATAATCGGCATAGCCGCATAGGGGTGTGCCAAAGCTATGTGGCGGTGAGGAAGAGGAGGAGGAGGAGGAGATGGTGGAGAAGGTGGGGAAGGTGGGGAAGGTGGAGGTGGACAAGAGAGAGAACGCTCGAGGGCAAAAGTTTCGGAAGCCACTATCCTATCCGCCCCAGGTCGTGATGCAGACCAAAACGTTGCAGGTATAGCTCTCGGACGTTGGACACCCCGTTTCTCCTGCTGCTGTTGCTGGTTTTCAGCATCGCAGCTCACCGGAGCTTCTCGCTCTCTGCAGCTGCCAGTGGCACAGCGACGCTGCGACGGCAGCAGTAGTAACGGGCCGCACAGCGCGCGGTGTTCTCCGCGCCTTTGCTGCACTGCAGTTGTGGCATTTTCAAAGTGGTGGAAAGCAGGGCTTGCCGAGGTAGCGAGTTTAGAGCACAGAGAAATCCGAGCGACGCTTACTCTCTATCTTTTGGGATATACATGTAGCGAATGTATGTTCTATAGTATGCGTATATATATATATATGGTTTATATATATATATATATGTATATATATGTGCTTTTCTATACTGCGCGGCTTGGTCCACATCCGTCTGCTCGTTTCCCGCCAGTGCTGTATCTCAGGACCCATTTGTCTATTTAAGTGGGGCGTTCCACACTTAATCGACCCGTGGCATTTTCATCATTAACTCAGTGGTTTTTTTATTTGTTTATATTTTCTTTTTTTACGTTACCATCACATGTAGAGTATATGAGAGATAAAGTATTGCAATCCTAAAAAAATTCGACTCTCAGATTTTTATGGAAATCAGAGTTGAAAACGCCTAATACTTATAGAAATAATGATGATGATACGATCAGCTCTATAATGATGGTTTTATAATAATAACATGTAGCCATTGTAATACGGTGATTAAACTTTGGAATGGCTGCAAAAATTATTATTTTTCAATAAAAATTCACGGTAATCCTTTTAAAAAAATGGAAAAAAATAATTAATGCATTACTTATTGCTTCCATTTTTTCCACTATTTCTTGCAATATTAAAGCGAAAATTAGTTTTTTTTTCAGCTATTCAATTGTTTATACTCTATTTTATAATCACAATATATTGCTTCCTCATAGAGGAGGCTTTGTTTTCATGAAACATTTTTTTTCGAGATTTTCATGTCAATACACTCAGAATGGGCCAAAACGTCGAGAAAAGTGATTTAGAAAAAATGTCTGTATGTGTGTGTGTGTGTGTGTGTGTGTATGTATGTATATTACACGATCGAAAAATGTAAACCTTTATAACTCGGGAATGCCTTGACATATCAAGCTGAAATTTGGACCATGGATAGAGGGATCAAGCCTCATCGTTAATACAGATTTTTGTTAAAATCCACTTCATCGTTAAATTATTACGCGTTTTTTAATTTTTTGAAAAATGTCTGTTTACGCGACAACTCTTTCAATTTTCGAGATATTGATCGTAAAATTGGTATGAATGTGAGCTTTCATACGCCGGTGATCGCTATTGAATTTGGTTAAGATCGGTTGAACCGTTAAAATTTTATGATGTTTTGAATTTTTTAAAAAATTGACATTATCACTCTATTGTAACTTTTGCAAAACTTAAGATAGCGAGCTCAAATTTTGTATATAAATGAAACAATATTCAGCCATTATATATGTATAATTTAGTGACGAACGGTATGAAATTTTTGATTTTATGGAATGTTGAATTATTTTTAAAAATATACATTATCACATTCACTTTCGGAAACGCTCTAATAATCACGAAATAACGTAATAACGAAATAGAAAAAGCGAATCCACAACATGTATATTTATCTAATTAAAACAAGGATGCAAAGTAGAACTTTGCACATTGCTTCCTCATCATTTTTCGCGTTTTACAAAGCTTCCTCTATAAGGAAGCCAAAAAATGAATAACATACTTCCTCATAGAGGTAGCTTTGTAAAACGCGAAAAATAATGAGGAAGCAATGTGCAAAGTTCTACTTTGCATCCTTTTATTATTATGAAATCATAATTACAAAACAAATTGTACTGTAAACATGAATTAATGGGGATTTACAACTCTCATGGAAATACATGCTTTGAGTGTCCTAGATTCCAAAAAAAACAACATATTCATTAATTTCTGTCTGTATGTATGTATGTCTGGTGTCTGCATGTCTGAAAACACAATAACTTTAAATTTGATAACGTATATTATTAAAAATAATTCAACATTCCATAAAATCAAAAATTTCATACCGTTTGTCACTAAATTATACATATATAATCGCTGAATATTGTTTCATTTATATGCAAAATTTGAGCTAGCTATCTCAAGTTTTGCAAAAGTTACAATAGCGATAATGTCAATTTTTTGAAAAATTCAAAATTCCATAAAATCTGAATCACTGGACTGATTCAAGCCAAATTCAATACCAAACAACATTGAGTGCAGCTGCTCTTATAACCACCTATTTAGCAAAATAGACTAAATTTTGCGAAAGTTAGAGCGCCCACCTCCTTTTCTCAAAAAATTCAAATCGGCATAAATTCGAAATTTTCGCACACATTTTGTCGAAAATTGCTACATTTGAAGAGGGTCTGTGGACCGCAGTGAAATTTGGTGTATGCCTTCTAAATTTAAAATGTAGTTTTGGTATTGAAATCCAATCCAAAATCTTCACTGCTTCTGATACTTTACCTGAAATATTGAAAGAAATAGATACAATTTTTTATTTCATTTTCATCTAGTATTTTTTATATATATATATGAGACATTCTCTGTCGTATTGTTTATTTCGATTTATTGCTTGAGAGTATTTTTTGCAAAATTTTTTCCATTTTGGTTCCGTCGGAATTAGGAGTTTGCTTTTTTTTCTAAATTATTAATATATTGGAAGAGAAAAATGTTTATTTTTGTTGAAGTTTTGAATAGTTGAAGAATGTAATGGTTGTGTAATTTTTACGTCCCTTTCAAACTAAATAAATTTTTTCTCAAACCAATAATCAAATTATTTTAATTTATGGTTAAACGGACAAGCTGTATTTTACATTACCGATTTTACAGTTATTCTAAATACGTCCCTGCATTTTCTGTAACATTTTCAATGAAATAAAAGATGTTCAATTGGCGAAAATTAAATTAGAAGAAAGAAATATTAATTTTCAACCAGTATTGTTTTTATATTATTTTTAACTTCCAAGACATTAATGTATTTTTTTAAAAATCCATCACTTAAATTTATGCGCAAGTAAAGTCTCGAAAAATTTACAGAACATACCTTAATGTAGCATTGAAAAAATACTCCAATCTATTTCTGATATATAAACCGTCAAAAAATTCTATATGCTTGAAATAAATATATTTCTTCAAATATTTATATTGCATGAAACATAATTAATACGAGCAACTAAATAATGATTTCAATTCACTAAAAATCGCTTATTGTATGACCATTTACAATTTATCTATGAAGCTGTTTCAATGAAATCATGGCATTAATATAAATACCGGTAATTTGGTAAATCACTCCTGAGATTCCACATAATTACCGACCGATATTAACTTCAACTACACATTTTATTAACGCAGCATAAATTGCATTTAGCTTGACGTTACATATCATTGCATCAAGACACAAACATTTAAGGTAGTTCTGCCGGTACGCCGGAGTCATAAATCTCAGAGTCTATATGACATTAAAAAATAATCACACGCATCACTTTGACTGCCTCAATAATAATATCAAAAATAATCGAGAATCCTTCGAAATTGTCGTAATCAAATTAAAACGATTATTTGTAAATAGTTGATATGTTTAGTGCGGATTTGACTTTATTTTTACGATAATTAGGTTAGGAAACGTCATTTGGCCCGGAATCGTGCACTTTGACCTTGGTTCAATTAAATATGATTCCGGAGACTTCACCTTTTTTCATGATGCATCAAATCCTGAATGATTTGCGAATCCGTAGTACTTTTTATTTCTTCTCTATCTTTGATCTAAGTATGTTAATTTTCGATTTAAAGATCAATTTTTCCAGCCCTCCCGTGAGCACCATGTAAAAAGATCGATTTTCAAGTTTTAATTGTTCATTCAAATACTCGGTAAAAGTCTTCAAGATTTTGTGCAAGTAAAATTGAATAGCTAAATTACAACATGTCAAAAATTCATGCATATGAGTTTGGATTGCCTTCGCGACAGAACTACCTTAAATCAGTCCTTAGTGGCGGCTGAGTATTTTTTTTTTTTAGGTCGTTGAGTCAATCTCGTAAATTATACGATTTATCTACATCGAAGTTTTCTTAAGGGTACACAAGGGTTTTTTTCAATAATTTCTATAAGTTTGCTTCATGGCAATCATTTCAATCACTGAAGTAGAACGTGTAATTCGCTCAACCATTCGTAGAACTTCAATTGAATTCTGGCTACGTCTGCTTTCAATCTTATATTTTATCAAAGCATACACTACGGTTCGCTTAGCAGTTTCGAAGCTCACTGAAGTAAATCTTCAGTTGGAACGCAACACCGAGACTATTGATGAATAAAAAAAATTGATTTTATTCGTTGGAAGATTCTGCGGCTATCTCAACCTATATTCCTTTGACACATCGAACTTTTTGCCAATCTTCCAGCGAGATTGACACCATTTTTTGCTTTTGCTTCCTCGTGGAGGAAGCTTTGTTTTCATGAAAACATTTTTTTTTCGAGAATTTCATTTCAAAATGTTTAAAATGGTCTGAAATGTCGAGAAAAGTGGTCTAGAAAAATTGGCCGGATGTATGTATGAGTGTGTGTGTGATGAAAGGTCAAAAATTCATATAACTGTAACTTATAAAGTATTCGACCGAATCAGCTAAAATTTAGACAACATGTACAGTACTGGCTAATCTTCAATTGGTATAAATTTGTCAAAAATCGCTCAACGTATTTCATTTTTATAAGAATTTTGAAATTTTGAAAAAAGTACGTAAATACTCTAAATCGAATGAATTTTTAGCTATCGGGCTGAAACTTCGTATTAAAATTGAACAAAGTGATACGACGTTTGGTATTAAATTTGGGCCAAATCGGTAAAGCGGTTCGGTTTTTATGAAATTTTGAATTTTTTGGAAATTTTTTGTTTTGCTCTAATTCAGGTAAAATTTTTACTAATCGACTGAAATTTTCTACACAGGAAAAATAACATTCAACCCTGCTTCGTAACAAATTTGGTGATGATCGGTAAAGCGGTTTGGATTTTATGTGATTTTGAATTTTTTTTAAATTTATTGGTGTCGCTCTGGATTTCGTAAAACGTCAGAAATCATCAACTTCGTCAATAATTTTCATCTTTCGCAAAGCTTCCTCTATGAGAAAGCCAAAAATAAAATAAAGAAACTTCCTCATAGAGCAGTGAAAGAAATGATTAGTTGCCATAACCAAAAAATGAGTTGACACAACCAATCATTATTCTATTTCTCTTGCGACTCAAATGGTAGTCCCAACTATTCGACTGGTAGTCCCAACCGTGGAGGATAGAGTAAAGGAGACCGAACGTAGTGCTGAGCAGATGGTCGATGAAATGGGCCAAAATTATTTCAGCTTTCACCGATAGAGGCGCAGCGTACGATTAGATCCCAGAGAGCGGGAATTTTGGACAGAGCATTCTTCTACGTTCGTAATTACGCGATCATACTCGAATACATTAAGTTTACACGTAATTACGGATTGACTAATTATTGGATTCTGTCCTACTATCACCTGGAGGCGCTTTAAGGATCGTTTAATTGTGAGTTTCGTCGAAAACCGTCGTATCATAGGGGGCGAGAGGTATAGCATCTGTACGCGAAAAGTATAAACAAGTTATTTTAGTTTGTTCAGATTGCAAGGCGATTATTGCCAGTTTTTAAGTCAGTAGGTGATGCTAATTGTCCAAATTCCATAACAGAAATTATATCAGATAAACGATATCGAGTAACTGAACACCTAACGTAAAGCGACGCGGCGGCGAAGCGCGTAGATACAAGCTTCGTATTCGGAAGGTTCGCCGATCGATTCTTTCCTCATGCATTTTTCTTTTTAATCAAGAATGTATAATTATTGTAACTAATTAAGTAAATTGTGGGTCGATTAAAACATGAACTGAAAACTGAAAAATAAAAGGTGGACATTCCGACACTTTAAAAAGGTATTTCCTCTAATTAAAAAAAATAAAATAAATGCTTACATAAAGATTTGATCCGTCAACCTTACGGTCACGAACGCCCTTACTCAACGCGTTTCGCTATCGAGTCACTTTGGTATCGTTAATCAGTAATTCAATATCGTTTACCTGTACCAAAATGTTGTTTAACAATTGTAAGTATATAAATTACTTGCCGCTAGCTATGAAACGAAAGAAAAATAAAAGGATATTTCGATACTTTAAAACGGTATTTGCTCTAATTACAAAAAAAAAATTCTTGCATAAAGATTTGATCCGTGATCTTCACGGACACGAACGCCCTTACTTAACGCGCTTCGCTATCGAGTTACTTTGCAATCTCTAATCAGAAATTGAATATCGTTTATCGACCAAGCGCTAACTTCACCGTGGAACTCAACGATCGGAGCGACGCTTGTAGTGACAACTGGAACTAAAACATAGGCCCGTTTTGTAGACCAAAATTCTAGACCTCGCGCCATAAGCGTTCGGTCTCCTTTACTCTAGTCTCCATGGTCCCAACGATTGGATTGGTTAACCTCACTAATCTCGCGAGAACTAATCGTGAATAGTTGAGGTTACTATTCGCTATGGTTGAGGCAACTAACTTTTGAGACATTGTGTACAGCAAATGGGAAACGTAGTTGTCACAACCAAACATTTCTTTCCGTGAGGAGGCTTTGTAAAAAGCGAAAAAAGATTGAGGAAGCAATGTGCAAGGTTCTACTTTGCGTCCTTTTTTATTTTTTCAGTGTACATATATATTGTGACGAGGCGTTAACACACACTCGCAGCAGCAACGTGCATAGCTGAGAGCGCTTGAGCGTTGAAGCCGAGCTATAGTGCAATACCGAATCGTTCCTCGAGGCCCGAAAAGTATAGTAGAATAATCAGAGCGTTTGACTTCCGAGAATTATAACACTTACAGGAATTCTTGGAATCACTCGAGGTGTCGAGAGTTCGCTAGCGCGGAGAGCGGGACGGAAGGAGGGGGGTGACGACGAAGGAAAGCGAGGATCGACGAAGCTTGTCGATACGAGAGTCCGTGACCCCCACCCCGGAAATCCGAAACGCGTAACCCGCCTAGCGACACGCGACTCCCGAATATTGAGTAGAGTACGGATCGCCGACGATCCCGGTTCGAAGTAACGAACGGACCCGCTAATTAAGAAGAAAAATAGATCGCGCAGGAGGTACGCCGAGCGTCTCGACGGCAACGCGTGCGCAAGAGAGCTCGAGCGTCACTCGCGAATTATCGTAGGCAAAGTGAGTATTAGATTTAGATTTAGATTTAGATTTAGATTTTATTAAGATCCTGGGATTTTAAACCCCCTAAGGACCTGAGCCAGGAAAGAATACATAAACAAAAGCAGACAAAGAAAAAGTACAGAAAATAATCTTAACCTAAATGAGGCGTAGAGTTTTGTGTGGGAGACGGATTTATAATAAATAATACAGTTTATTAATATTTTATTTTGCACATAGCCCCGAACTGAACCCCTTCCATAGCTAGTCGGCAGCAGAGATAACGTTAAGGACAAGGAAAGTAATACCCTGACTATCGGGAGCTAGATAGTTTGGCGCCCCGCGAATTAGACAGTGTGCGGAAGAATTGTAAGTGAGTGGTTATCGGGCGTCATTATACAAAGTGTTCGCGAGGAAATAGGACAGGCAAATGCGCTTGCGCGTCAAACCGACGGTTCTCAGTCTCGCTGCATGCAGACCAAACTGTTGGGCCCACAAGAGAGACTGGAGAAGGGGTATTGGAGGGGCGAGTACTAATAACTCAGCTGATTCGAGCGTAGCGTAAACCCTTACCACACTGAGAGAAGAGTTTGTTAACAGTTATCAAATCTTGGTTAAATATGGCGAAATGAACCATTTAGTTATTCTTATTAAATCTCACTTGAGCTAAATAAAATTTGCTTATCGCAAATGAAGCTCGCTGACATTTGTTAATAGTTAACAAATCTTATTTGGCTCAAGTGAGATTCAATAAGAATAACTAAATGGTTCATTTCGCCATATTTAACCAAGATTTGTTAACTGCTAACAAACTCTTCTCTCAGTGCAGAAGTCTACACTGAGAGAAAAGGTTGTTAACATTTGTTAACAGTTAACAAATCTTGGTTAAATATGGCGATATTAACCATTTAGTTATTCTTATTGAATCTAACTTGAGCTAAATAAAATTTGCTTGTCGCAAATGAAGCTCACTGACATTTGTTAATAGTTAACAAATCTTATTTGGCTTAAGTGAGATTCAATAAGAATAACTAAATGGTTTATTTCGTAATCCGTTAAGATATGTTGAAAGATCTGTTGAAACCCGATCAATCAATATCTGGGTTGTAAATTTGTATTACTTCATTTAGTAACCATGCAGTGTACTAGTTATTATTAATTATTTTCATAATAAATCACAATTAAGTGACGTGATAGCATTGAGATGGTGATCACTTAATTTACTCTAACTAGCTAACTTGTTACACATAGCCCGTGTGGCTTTTGGCATCCCCTTAGCATCCCTTGTCACTACCACAACGAGAGAAAAGATTTCATTGACGCCAAAGAAAAGAAATGGGTGGATTGATTTTTTTTTCATTGATTTCAACGAAATATTTCTTTGACTTCAATGAAATAGTGCATTTGAATTTCAAAGAGAACATTTCATTGCCTGTAAATAAAGATTTACTTAGTGAGCATATAATAAAGAAACAGTTTCATTGTTTTAAAGAGACGTTTTCATTGGTTTAAAGACACGTTTTCATTGATCTCTCTCTTGCACCTAACCTCACTTTTTTGTTTTCCGGTTCTCCCGAACGAACGGCTTCGAGTTTTGAGGAGCCAGAAGCTTAGCCTATTTCTGCCGTACTTCCTTACATACTCACAAAATTTGAGTTTTATCTGCCGCGTACTTTAGGAAAAAATAGGTTTCGAAATTTTGAGGTGGTAAAAAGAAGGTTTAATTGAATCAAAGACGATATCTTTGAAATCAATGAAAAAGGTTCATTGGTTTAAAGAAATATTTCTTCGAATCAATGTTCCTACTTTTCATTGAGTTTGAGATCATTCAAAGAAAAGATAGTATTGAAATTCAAGTATTTCATTTCATTGGCAAAGATTTCCGTGAATCAATGAAACTCTCTCTCGATGCACTACCGGCACTGACCCCTCTCTTGCGACATGAGGACGCGATCGCCACACGGTTGAGACACACTGCCGGTCGTAGGCCATAGCCTATCAGACTTCCCGATTCTTGCGCAGCCGCGTTGGCCTGTCCTATTTTCTGGCGAGCTCCCTGTATATGAATGCAGGTAATAGGTATATTTTCATATCGAAAAATATCGTCATATAGGACCAAACGGCCCTGGTGCATCCGAGCGAACACTTCGCTGAGCGTTCGCACGTCTATTTATAATAATAATTGCGAGCCCCACACATGTTCACCCCCTCCCCCTCCCCCTAGCCCCCAATAGCTATATATCTGCAGACTCGTCCTGTACATTCACTGATTTCACATATACGATAGAATCTCATACTAAAAATTATATACGTGCCATACACGTAACCTGTAATACGAAAAGCGTATTTATATCGGAACTGTATTGTGATGGATTATCGCGATGCAAATTCGTATCGATCAATTACTTCTTCAATTTTAATCGTGATTGTATATTTCCAGTGAATATATTGAACATTTGTGGAAATCGAGGTCATCCGGTTCAATTTACGCAGACAGGTTTTACTATAGGCTTTTGTGCATTCTTATTTTTAGCATTTATTTTTACGATTGAATTACCGTTTTGTTAAATAGGAATATTCGTTATTATCATTTTTATGCATAGTATTGATTTTTGCTTCCTCATAGAGGAAGCTTTGTTTTCATGAGAAAAAAAAAATTTCGAGATTTTTATGTCAGGACGCTCAGAGTGGTCCACAACGTCGAGAAAAGTGATCTAGAAAAAATGTCCGTATGTATGTATGTGTCTGGTGTGTGTATGTATGGGCATTCCACCCCGTTTCGACCTGGATTTGACCTCGACCCTTCCGATTTGGCTCATTATTTTTTACAGGCTTAGTTGGACCCTGAAATACCCAATTTTTTTTTTTTTTTTTTTTTAAGTACATTTTTTTTAAATATATTTTTAAAGTGACATAGAAAACCCCATAATTTAAAAATCTGAAAAAATTCTGAAAAATACTTTATTCAATAACAAAATTATCTAGCTTATAGTCAAAGTGGGGAAGATTTTTCTTCTTATAGTTTTTATACTATAAGAAAAAAATCTTACCCACTTTCCTTCTTATAGTTTTTAAACTATAAGAAGGAAAATCTTCCCCACTTTGACTATAAGCTAGATAATTTTGTTATTGAACAAAGTATTTTTCAGAATATTATCAGGTTTTTAAATTATGGGGTTTTCTATGTCACTTTAAAAATATATTTAAAAATAAATGGACTTAAAAAAAAATTGTGCAGTTGAGGGTCCAGCTAAGTCTGTAAAAAATAATGAGCCAAATCGGAGAGGTCGAGGTCAAATCCAGGTCGAAACGGGATGGAATGCCCCGTATACAACTTCGAAAATTCAAACGCTGATAACTCAAGAACCATTTTAGCTATCGAGCTTAAACTTGGCACACAACTGGAGCATCAGTTCCTCTTTAATTACTGCAAATGTTGACTGAATGGAAGTAAAATTTTAGATTTTGTAGCTTTTATAATTTGAAAAAAAAAAAAAACGGCGTGGTCGCTCTAACTTTAGTAAAAATTAGTGTATTATGCTAAATAGTTCTTCATAAGAGCATTTTCACTTGATGTTGTTTGCTATTGAATTTGGCTTGAATCGGTCAAGTGGTTCAGATTTTATGGAGTTTTGAAATTTTTTAAAAATTGACATTATGTCATTAACTTTTCCAAAATCTAATCTGATATATCTAGCTCAAATTGAGTACATGAACAAAATAATATTCAGCTATAATAAGTATATAATTTAGTGACAAACGATATAAAAATGTTTGTTTTATGAAACTTTGAATAATTGAAAAAATTTACGGTGTCGCATTAACTGCGGCAAAACATGAGATACCAATTACGAATTAAATATGTAAACGAATTAATATGCAGCCATGATAGATACGTAATTGAGTGATGAACGGAAAAAAAAATTGATTTTAAGAAATTTCGGATTATCAAAAATCTAACTTTATCGCATTAACTTTTGCAAAACTTAAGATATCAAGTCCAAATTTGGTATGTAAACGAAATGATATTCAGTCATTATAGATATATAATTCAGTGACGAAACGTAAATAATTATGATTTTATCGCGTTAATTTTTGAAAAACTTGATATGAAGCCCAAATTCAATATGTGAACAAAATAATACTCAGCCATGTTGATCTATTACACAAAACAAACATGCAAAGTAGAACCTTGCATATTGCTTCCTCATTATATTTCGCTTTGTATAGAGCGAAATATTTTTATTCCAAAAAGAAATCGACGGGTTTTACATTACCATATTTTGTACGACATCGTTAAAATTTTAGGGGGTGGGATATTTCTGGAATATCCGAGAAAGGTTTTAAATTGTGATTGTGTATAGTATTCATTCTTTTTATTCGAAAAAAAATCGACGGGATTACATTACCTTATAATACATCGTTAAAATTTTAGGGGGTGGGATTTTCCTGGAAATCCGTGAAGGCTTTAAAATTGCGACTCGAACAACAATATTTTGCTTCTACGTAGAGTAACTTTGTTTACATGGAAAATGGATGCATGTGTGTGTGTGTACTACAAATATGAAGATTCGGTTTCGAGGGACACAAGATATTTCAGTAATAACAACAATGGCTCGGTCCCATATAGCATCAGATATTCGATGTATATCCATTTTAGGTCCTTAATGTGAAAAGTATATCTTGTATATTCTATGGATATTTATTCTACATACCTGCAGGTATATACACGCATGAATATCAAGAACACATTCTATGTACATACTTGAATAATACGAATTTGAGCGAAGGTACGGACACATTCGTAAGATATTTCATGTATATGCAATCCATGAACATACGAAGAAAATCAAACGTCCACGAATTAATTGCCTAAGGATGTACCCATATAGCATTTTCACATACATTGCATATCCCGTATAGGGGCTCACAATTGGCCGGTGCTGGCGGCCAGCCTTCCAGCAACGGCGCGGCAATGGTAACCAGCACTGGTGCAGCACTGGCTTGAATACTGGATGATAACTTCGGCCCAGCACTGGTAGTTGTGCACGGCCGAGTACTGGGGGCCAATGCGGCCCGGGAATGGTAACAAACACGGCCAGTATTGGGCAAGTAACGGCGGGAAATATTCAGTATAATGAATTTAGTATTTTTTTTTTTTTTATTATTGGTTTCTTCCGGATGCCTTCTTCAGGCTTTTACGTTTCCCCTCTCCCCTTTTCCCCGTTCCTTCATAGAGACCCCTCTTGATTGTTGTCCGCAGCCACTCATCCTAATGCACTACTGTATCGCATTTGCACGAGGGCACAGGGAAACTGCGGAAAACCTGGCCGATACAGTCGGCTTTATTTTTACTGAGTTTCTACTGTATGAGAATACATTAGAAACTCAGAAAAACTGCCTCCCGCTCAGCAGTTGGCGCGCAAACCAGTGCAAGGCTAAGCGGTCACCCATCCAAGTTATGACCGCAAATAATGCTGCTTAACTCTGGGGACCGCCGAAGCCACACACCGACCGCGCGTCCACTGCTGTCGGTTATAATGAATTTAGTAATTAATTATTAATTTAAAAAGATATATTTCCTAACGGACCGTCTCCAATAATTTTCATCATGTTGTTCTATTATCATTTGAAAAAAAAAAAAAGGAAATCGTCCACGGATACAATTTTTTCGTTAGCTTTCGGGAAAAGTGATGTTGGCGGGATTTGAACCTACGACCTATACAACCTACCTAAACTACATAACTACCTAACCTGCACGTTAACCACTAGACCAAACCGACTATGTGGGTTTCTTATACTTTAAGTCCATAATAGTTGCATCTAGGATAACAATCACAGGGACATCAGATGGATTTGGATAAAATTTGGTACATGGATGTTTTTGAAGCCACTGATTAAAGAACTCAAATCTGAATTCAGAAATTCAAAATGGAGGATCCAATATGGCCGTCCAAATGACAATAAATTATATAATTTGTATGAAACACGAAACAGAGAGCCTTTTTGAATCCAATATGGCGGCTATTATATAAAAAGTGACTTCATTTTGATAAAATTGAGTACTCAGGCTTCTTAAGATAATTCATTACTAATCGCAACTTGAAAATAAAGGATAAAATGTCCTATGTATATGAAATGTATCTGTAAAGGAGACACTTATTCATGTACATCGAACATACACTGGATATCCATGAGGATATACATATTATGTGCCCCGTATGTGCACTTATGTTCGGTCTAAAAAAAACGGAAAAATTAATTACAAAATAATTATCTGCATTTTTAAAAATCTTTGTGTCTCACAAAGATTTAAAAAAAATTGAGTTCTTCGTAACTACTGAAGAATTGTTTTTTATTTGAAAAAAAAAGTCCAAAAAATGACAAGAAATTTTTCTAAGTGCCTCGTAGGTCAGTACTTGGATGGGTGACCGCGCTACGGTTGAAATTTTTGGACTCC
The DNA here is from genome assembly GCA_963970395.1 of Ephialtes manifestator. Classification (NCBI taxonomy): domain Eukaryota; kingdom Metazoa; phylum Arthropoda; class Insecta; order Hymenoptera; family Ichneumonidae; genus Ephialtes; species Ephialtes manifestator. The sequence goes on from OZ019980.1 coordinate 21,329,579, forward strand.
CGCAAGGAAATTCATTATTAACAATCAATAATCGTGAAATCATGTCGAAATGTCAGAATTTACAGAGATGAAGTCTTTGAAGACATTTTTTTAAAAATTGAAATTGCAATAAAATTATAACCACGCTATCGATTCTCGCCAAATTTGATACACATCATGTGTTGATGGTAGTCCTTTTGTGTACAAAATTTCAGCCCGATATCTCTTAAATTGCGAAAGTTATAGCGTGAAAACGATATTTTCAAAATTTTCAAAATGCTGTAAATTTTGAATTTTTCAACCGAATTGCGTCAAATACGGTCCCAAGCGTCTTTGTATGGCAGCCCACTTACTTGCCAAATTTGACGAAGATACATCTAAAATTGCGACAGTTATCGTGCTTATAAGGAATCTGCACATACACACACATACAGATATTTTTTCTAATCCAATTTTCTCGACGTTTTAGACCATTCTGAGTGTCCTGACATGAAAATCTCGAAAAAAAATGTTTCACGAAAACAAAGCTTCCTCTATGAGGAAGCAAAGAGGATGCAAAGTAGAACCATTGCACATTGCTTCCTCATTCTTTTTCGCTTTTTAGAAAGCCGCCTCTATGAGGAAGTTTCTTCATTTTATTTTTGGCTTTCTCATAGCGGAAGCTTTAAAGATGAAAATTATTGACGAAGTCGATGATTTCTGACATTTTACGAAATCCAGAGCGACACCAAAAAATTTTCAAAAAATTCAAAATCGCATAAAATCCGAACCGCTTTACCGATCATCACCAAATTTGTTACGTAGCAGGGTTGAATGTTATTTTTCCTGTGTAGAAAATTTCAGTCGATTAGTTGAAATTTTACCTGAATTAGAGCAAAACGAAAATTTTTCAAAAAATTCAAAATCTCATAAAAACCGAACCGCTTTACCGATTTCGCCCAAATTCAATACCAAACATCGTAACACTTAGTTCAATGTTAATACGAAGTTTCAGCCCGATATCTAAAATTTCGTTTGAGCTAGAGCATTTACGTACTTTTTTCGAAATTTCAAAATTCTTATAAAAATGAAATGCGTTAAGCGATTTTTGTAAAATTTATACCAATTGAAGATTACCCAGTACTGTACATGTTGTTTAAATTTTAGCTGATTCGGTCGAATACTTTGTAAGTTACAGTTATATGAATTTTTGGCCTTTCATCACAAACGCACATACGTACATCCGGACAATTTTTCTAAACCACTTTACTCGACGTTTCAGCCCATTTTAAAAGTTTTGACATGAAAATCTCGAAAAAAAAAAATTTTCATGAAAACAAAGCTTCTTCTATGAGGAAGCGAAAAATATTTCAAAAAATGAATAATGATACAAACAAAACGTGGCTCCAATCCGGCTCAAGCAAAACTAGTACTTCTCTCTGCATTTCCGATTCACGTTGAATCCACTACAATTCATGGAGTCGTGACTCCGGCCGATCGAAAAAGTTTGTTCGGGCGAAATGGCACTAGCAGCATAGAGCGAAAGCAACGCGGGTGAAATACCATGCGATATAGAATATATATATTGAAGAGCAATGCGACCTGAGCGAGGGGTTGTTTTTCCGGCTGGCGAAGCGTGCTGATCTGGAGGAGGTCGCGAGAGGCCGATTGTCACGAGCAGACATTGCAATGTTGTGCAATACTATATACTGTTAGCTCGTAGTACTGTCGAAACTTTTTTTTTTATAAGCTCGAGGGAAATGTTTAGTTGTTCGATTTCTTTCGCTGTTTTTGCTTCTGTAAGCAAGGGATTTGTAACTATGTGTAATGGAACACCGATTTATGACTAGTTTCTTTATCCCTGAAAAAAAAAACGTGTTGGTTGTATCACATTCGTTATTTGCTTTTATTAGATCGTATAGATTCTCATAGAATGTTTTTTTTAATTCAGTCCGGAGAGTTTCTATTATGTACTTTGAAAGGTTTCACGATTATATGATCATCAATGCACTTTGAGAATTTTGCGTATATTTGCAGAAAAATATTAAACTTTCCTTTTCGTTTCGAAACTTTCTCGTGACGTCCTTCAACACTCGGTTCTGTAAAATAGCCGTCATCTCAATAATCTTCGGATAATTAAATTTTCGTGGATTTGTCGAAAAATTGACATTGTCACGGTAATTCGTGACGTCTCCAAATAATTTAGATCGAGATTTCTACAGTGATGAACTAATATTAAGCAATGCTATATATCAAATTTGTTAAAGATCATTGAAGGGTCTTGAATTTTATAGTAATTTTAATTTTTCAAGTTTAAACCACTTCTGCTTTGACGCTTATGACCAGAGTTGTAAATACCTAATACTTACAGAAATAATGATGATGATACGATCAGCTCTATAATTATGCTTTTATAATAATAACATGTAGCGATTGTAATACGATGATTAAACTTTGGAATGGCTGCAAAAACTATTATTTTTCAATAAAAAATCACGATAATCATTTTGAAAAAATGGAAAAAAATAAGTAATGCATTACTTATTTCTTCCATTTTTCCCACTATTTCTTGCAATATTAAAGCGAAAATTGGTATTTTTTCAGCTATTCAAATGTTTACACTCTATTTTATAATCACTACATATTATTATTATGAAATCATAATTAAAAAACAAATTGTACTGTAAATTATATCTCATGAATTAATGGGGAATTACAACTCTGCTTTTGACAAAACGAGCTGAAAATTTAGACATGTACGTAATAACGCGTTAGAATATTTTGTACCGTTTAATTTCGTAAAAAAACGGCTGAGGCATTGGAATTTTATATAATATTGATTTTTTGCAATGTTTTAGTAAAAACGAAATTGCGACAAAATCAACCGTTGCATATTGTTTTCCATTTTTCACCTCTGTCAAAGTTTCTTCTATGAGGAAGTCAAATTTGGTCAATCTGCTTCCTCGTAGAAGTAGTTCTGAAAAAGTTTGAAAAAGCAAAAGGAAGTATTGTGCAAGTCCGAAATTGCAATTTTATATCAAAGTAAAAAAAAACGAAAAATCTCCATGCTATTTCTCCTTTTATCATGTGACATACAGTGATGAACTAATATTAAGCAATGCTATATATAAAATTTGTTAAAGATCGTTGAAGGGTCTTGAATTTTATAGTAATTTTAATTTTCCAAGTTTAAACAACTACTGCTTTGACGCTTTTGTCAAAACAAGCTGAAAATTTAGACATGTACGTAATAACGCGTTAGGATATTTTGTACCGTTTAATTTTGTTAAAAAACGGCTGAGGCATTGGAATTTTATATAATATCGATTTTTTGCAATATTTTAGTAAAAACAAAATTCCGACAAAATCAACCGTTGCATATTGTTTTCCATTTTTCACCTCTGTCAAAATTTCCTCTATGCGGAAGTCAAATTTGGTCAATCTGCTTCCTTGTAGAAGTAGTTCTGAAAAAGTTTGAAAAAGCAAAAGGAAATATAGTGCAACTCCGAAATTGCAATTTTCTATCAAAATAAAAAAAAACGAAAAATCTCCATGCGATTTCTCCTTTTATCATGTGACATTCGCTCGCCTCTTGATTGTGCAAAAAACAACACGTGACTTTCTCATCACAATTGTTACTGGCGTGAAGTTTTTATCGTGAATTTATTGGGGTATAATGACTAACTACACGAATAGAAATTTGTGAATTTTGCACGTTTATTGTAATCTATTACATTTCTCGCTATAATTTGTCAAGAACGCGTTTTTAAATTTGAGTACAAGCTACGAGCCGCACTCGCAAGGCGGCGCGTGCGATGTTCGCGCCTCACTTCACATCTGTCTTTCGTTTGGTGGTATTATTGTCGGCACTTCGATAGTTTGACAAGTCGGATTTATATTTCAATTATTCATATTTCAAAAGTTTCGAATCTTATGGCGTGTATGAGGCCTCCGCAGGATTTTGAATTCGTATAAAATGCTATGCGAGTGATAAAAACTATGATACGATGAGTGTATGAGTGTTTATAGTCTAACATCATGACTGTGAATAACCTCAAATATTTTTTTTCTTGCAATTTTCACTTTCCTTTTAATCTAACATGTGGTGTGAATATTCATATTATATTTCTCATTGAAAACTGCTCAAGATCATTGATAGTAGTTCTTTTGTTTAGTGAATGTGTAACACAATCCATGTTTCAGGCAATATAAATTTTTCACAACATACAGTTGCAGAAGTCTTATGTGAGTGATTGAAAATACCACAAAATCTTCTCTGTACTAAATCTCTTGTTGTTCATTGCTCATTTGCTAGTAATTCTGTCTGTATGTATCATACCAAAGCATAATAACTTTTATATTAGCTTGCGGTCCAAAAATAAATAAATAAATAAATTTTTTTATTCAGTATTTCAGGTAAAGTATCAGAAGCAGTGAAGATTTTGGATTGGATTTCAATACCAAAACTACATTTTATATGCAAAAGGCACACACTAAATTTCATTGCGGTCCATAGACTTTTTCAGAAGTTATTGTACTTTCGGACACAAATGCCGGACACAGCCAGCCAGACAGACAGACAGAAATTAGTGAATGTGTTTTTTCGAATCTACGACACTCAAAACATGTATTTCCATCAAAATCCAAGAGTCGAATTTTTTTTGGATTTCAATATTTTCTTTTTTACATACTTCGTATGTGATGAGAAAGTAAAAACAACGGTACATGTCAATATTTAATGCGCGTTCTCTTGAAAAATAATTTTCAAGAAACTTCATGAATCCCACATAGAAGCCACAATGTGGACGAGATTAGATCGGGAAGTTTCTTTCTTGCGATTTTTATACCGAGACACCCGAGGGTTGAATTCTTTTCGTTGTCCGGCTCGAGTGGTTGCTTATTTTGTCCTCTCTCTGTGCTGCGGTTGTAAATAGAGGGGAATCTGGTCACACTAGTACCTCACCGTCCCGCAACCTTCTTGCTCCTCTCCTTCTTCTCCTCAACGTCTCGGCAATGCGTTTTCATTTTCATCCCCTAGGCCGAACCCTCGAGGTTGCCATGGTCCACTGAAGAGTGTGAGTGAACGAGCGAAAGAAAAAAGAATAAGGAAGAAAGAGAGAAAGGGGCCAGAACGAGAGAGAAAGAAAGAAAGCGTACAAGGGTCTCGTCAGGAATCCGAGTGCGGCCCTTTTGTTTGCACCCTTCTTTCCATCGCGGCAAACCCACGGCGCCGAGCAACCCTGAAAACGATTCAGAGCCCAGCCGCACGAGGGCCCTTCGACAGTTTCAAATATTCAGCTCTCTCTTTCGCCCTCTTTTGCCGAGTCAGGGACCGTTGCGTCTCTTACCCGTCATACACTTTGCTTTCCACCTCTCATTCGGCCCGGCCAACCAGGACTTCCCTATGCTTCACTGCGTCGAAACCGCACCTTCGAACTAAGAGTGAAACAGGTGGAGAAGTGAAATGGGCGGTAAGAATGAAAAATGCGAGAAACGGGAGTAAGAACCCGTGGTGTTGTAACGAAGATTGATTTATTCGAAGGTATGTTCGGAGAATGAGAATTTTCGAGCCTGAAGAACAGTGGAAATGGAAAACAGAACGCAAAGTGGAAAAAGAACGTCATTGAATGCGTTTGAAGTAAATTATGTAAAAGGATATTTGAAAATCGCTTCTGCACGTGTTATCGTTGAAAATAATCTAAAAAAAGAAAGAATTGTGTCATCAGGTTAAAGTTCCAGTCATTGGCACTGTATGCTTTGACTGTAGCAAAATTAAAATCCAAACCGCACAATTAACGGTAATTTGCTCAGAAATGATGACTGGAACATCTACTTTATATGAGTAATTGTATTCTACAGCTTGATTGGTAAGACATTTTTATTTTCGCTGCAATACGTAATGCTAAATAGTAAATGCTACATAATATAAAAAACGGAAAACAGAACGCAAAGTGGAAAAAGAACGTCATTGAATGCGTTTGAAGTAAATTATGTAAAAGGATATTTGAAAATCGCTATTCCACGTGTTATCGTTGAAAATAATCTAAAAATAAGAAAGAATTGTGTCATAAGGTTAAGGGTCCAGTCATTGGCACTGTATGCTTTGACTGTAGCAAAATTAAAATCCAAACCGCACAATTAACGGTCATTTGTTCAGAAATGATGGCTGGAACATCTATTTTATATGAGTAATTGTATTCTACAGCTTGATTGGTAAAACATTTTCATTTTCGCTGCAATACGTAATGCTAAATAATAAATGCTACATAATATAAAAAATGAAAAACAGAATGCAAAGTGGAAAAAGAACGTCATTGAATGCGTTTGAAGTAAATTATGCAAAAGGATATTTAAAAATCGCTATTCCACGTGTTATCGTTGAAAATAATCTAAAAATAAGAAAGAATTGTGTCATAAGGTTAAGGGTCCAGTCATTGGCACTGTATGCTTTGACTGTAGCAAAATTAAAATCCAAACCGGACAATTAACGGTCATTTGTTCAGAAATGATGACTGGAACATCTACTTTATATGAGTAATTGTATTCTACAGCTTGATTGGTAAAACATTTTTATTTTCGCTGCAATACGTAATGCTAAATAATAAATGCTACATAATATAAAAAATGGAAAACAGAACGCAAAGTGGAAAAAGAACGTCATTGAATGCGTTTGAAGTAAATTATGTAAAAGGATATTTGAAAATCGCTACTCCACGTGTTATCGTTGAAAATAATCTAAAAAAAGAAAGAATTGTGTCATAAGGTTAAGGGTCCAGTCATTGGCACTGTATGCTTTGACTGTAGCAAAATTAAAATCCAAACCGCACAATTAACGGTCATTTGTTCAGAAATGATGACTGGAACATCTACTTTATATGAGTAATTATATTCTACAGCTTGATTGGTAAAACATTTTTATTTTCGCTGCAATACGTAATGCTAAATAGTAAATGCTACATAATATAAAAAATGGAGAATAGAACGCAAAGTGGAAAAAGAACTTCATTGAATGCGTTTGAAGTAAATTATGTAAAAGGATATTTGAAAATCGCTACTCCACGTGTTATCGTTGAAAATAATCTAAAAAAAGAAAGAATTGTGTCATCAGGTTAAAGTTCCAGTCATTGGCACTGTATGCTTTGACTGTAGCAAAATTAAAATCCAAACCGCACAATTAACGGTAATTTGCTCAGAAATGATGACTGGAACATCTACTTTATATGAGTAATTGTATTGTACAGCTTGATTGGTAAAACATTTTTATTTTCGCTGCAATACGTAATGCTAAATAGTAAATGCTACATAATATAAAAAATGGAAAACAGAACGCAAAGTGGAAAAAGAACGTCATTGAATGCGTTTGAAGTAAATTATGTAAAAGGATATTTGAAAATCGCTATTCCACGTGTTATCGTTGAAAATAATCTAAAAATAAGAAAGAATTGTGTTATAAGGTTAAGGTTCCAGTCATTGGCACTGTATGCTTTGACTGTAGCAAAATTAAAATCCAAACCAGACAATTAACGGTCATTTGTTCAGAAATGATGACTGGAACATCTACTTTATATGAGTAATTGTATTCTACAGCTTGATTGGTAAAACATTTTTATTTTCGCTGCAATACGTAATGCTAAATAGTAAATGCTACATAATATAAAAAATGGAACACAGAACGCAAAGTGGAAAAAGAACGTCATTGAATGCGTTTGAAGTAAATTATGTAAAAGGATATTTGAAAATCGCTATTCCACGTGTTATCGTTGAAAATAATCTAAAAATAAGAAAGAATTGTGTCATAAGGTTAAGGGTCCAGTCATTGGCACTGTATGCTTTGACTGTAGCAAAATTAAAATCCAAACCACACAATTAACGGTCATTTGTTCAGAAATTATGACTGGAACATCTACTTTATATGAGTAATTGTATTCTACAGCTTGATTGGTAAAACATTTTTATTTTCGCTGCAATACGTAATGCTAAATAGTAAATGCTACATAATATAAAAAATGGAGAATAGAACGCAAAGTGGAAAAAGAACTTCATTGAATGCGTTTGAAGTAAATTATGTAAAAGGATATTTGAAAATCGCTATTCCACGTGTTATCGTTGAATATAATCTAAAAATAAGAAAGAATTGTGTCATAAGGTTAAGGGTCCAGTCATTGGCACTGTATGCTTTGACTGTAGCAAAATTAAAATCCAAACCACACAATTAACGGTCATTTGTTCAGAAATGATGACTGGAACATCTACCTTATATGAGTAATTGTATTCTACAGCTTGATTGGAAAAACATTTTTATTTTTGCTGCAATACGTAATGCTAAATAATAAAAGCTATTTAATATGCAAAATACAGCCTACATAATAATTAAATACAAAATGGCCTTCCAAGATTGTTTGTCGTAGCACGATTTTTGTGATGTTTAGCGACAAATTGATTCCAATTATTCTTGTTTTCTTCTTTTCTATAATTATCATCAGCATAATGAATGATATGAAATACAATAGGAGACCTATCAATATCAGAATCATTGAAAAACAACTTTTGTATTGCCGTACCTTTTTCGAGGACCTATAAGTTTCCCGATAAAAATTGAGCAGTTATTTGCTGCCTTTATAAAAAAAATTCAATAAGCAGACAACTGAGAGATGATTAGAACTGAGAAAAAAATGTGAGCAAGAAAGATCTCTGACAAGATGAAAGATAAGAACGAAAATTCGATATCATCAGAAAGAGCGGGGGGTTGGAGTGTCACAGCTGCGAAAACCTTCGGTGGGGTGTATATAGACGAGATGAAGGGCGCTAAAAAAAAAAGAAAACTTCGTAATACTTATCGCCGGTGGAGTGCTTTGTTTTTTAAGGAAACGCAAATGGAACTGTCTGGAGGTGCATGATCGATTTCCGGAGGATATACGATTTCAGGGTACGCTCGACCCTCGTCGTTATCTCCCAACGGATACAAAACGATCGGCTTTGCTCGCTGGCCACTCGGTCTTATCAAATATTCAGTGAGGGCCTTTCCCGTGAACGGACATGTTACACAGGAACATGATACACGTCGAGGTGTATGCAGGGACGTTGAACGTTTCCGTAAGTGGCGAGTCAGTGAAATTGAATGTGATGGAAACATTAGAGATAAGCGCAAAGGGTGTATAACTGCAAAACCTCTCCCAATATAAAAAAGAACCATAAAAGTATATATCGAGGGAGCAACGATTCACTCTGCAAACATTATAAACCCTCCATTTCCAGACGCTCCACTGTAAAAGAAGAAAAAAAATGAATGAACTATGAGGGAGGAGATAAAGAAGTCCCCCTCACGTCGAAGGGTATGCGTAGCTTAAGTGAACCAAGACGACAATGTGTTTCACATTATGCCGATTACTATCAATAATCGATAGGGAGGGTCGATCACTGGTTGCGATCGGACGCTAGAAGGCAACATATTGGCTAGGTGCATGTAAAATTTGGTATCCTCTTGAGTCATAAAAAATAGAGATAACCGAAGATGGAAAAACAATGATAGAGGGAGTAGTATAAGAAGGAATGGGAAAAACGTGTACCCGAGTAGAAATTCTAGCACGGGTGCCTGAGAACTAGTCAGGCCGCGATAGGGAAACCTTAAGGCTTGCCTTTCTGTGGAATGCCTTACACGCACCTGATTTGGTGCGGAGAGCGGTGCCTGATAATACCCAAGCGCCATCTGGTGTGCATACTTTTTAGATATACATACTGATTAGATATACATTATCATGCCATATTAATCCCAGCGCCACCTCGCGGGCCAGTTTTGATCGGGAAACCGTACGCGGTCCTTACAAGATGTATGTTTCGATTCTTTATTGTTCATTTCGCAAGTTTTTTTAAGGTAACATTACAATCGAGAAGTCGGGGCAATTTAGGCACGCTTTAACTCAGATTTCTGTGTTTCTCGCAAAATAAGATAAGTACCCACAGTTTTTGTTTCCAGAGGTACAAAAAGAATAGATATTTGTTTAACATTAAACGTTTTATGAAAGTTTGTTTAAGTTAAAAAGCTTGAAGTAATAAAGAAAACAAAACTATAAGACGCGTTTTAAGTCATTTATGAATTTCCTGCCTGGAAAGTTCCAGGTATGAGACTTACTCAAGCCTGATCACGGCCCGAACTGGTATCCTGATTACAGCCTGAGCAATTTTCCCGATTATGGCCTGAACAGTTCCCCGATCATGGCCGTATCAACCACAACGGTACGTTTTGGCAGCGGGCCCGGTCCGGTTGCCTTGACACTGCCTGATAAGGAACTACGGCCTACCTGATAATGCCCTTGTTGCGCCAGTATCAGAATTTCTACTTGGGTACTTCAGGCATGATTTTTGATCGCATTAAACGTTGCAAACATTATGGGTAACATAAATCCTGCACTTCCAGATCCTCTACACCGAGAGAAAAAGTTTCATTGATTCACGGAAACCTTCGCCAAAGAAATGAAATACTTGAATTTCAATACTATCTTTTCTTTGAAAGATCTCAAACTCAATGAAAAGTAGTGACATTTATTCGAAGAAACATTTCTTTAAACCAATGAACGTTTTCCATTGATTTCAAAGACATCGTCTCTGCTTCAATGAAACCTTCTTCTTACCACCTCAAAATTTCGAAACCTATTTTTTCCTGAAGTACGCGGCAGATAAAGCTCAAATTTTGTGAGTATGTAAGAAAGTACGGCAGAAATATGCTAAGCTTTCTGGCTCCTCGAAACTCGAAGCCGTTCGTTCGAGAGAACCGGAAAACAAAAAAGTGAGGTTAGGTGAACAATGGAACAATGAACTTTAAAACAATGAAACTGTTTCTTTATTATATGCTCACTAAGTAAATCTTTATTTACAGGCAATGAAATCTTCTCTTTGAAATTCAAATGCACTATTTCATTGAAATCAAAGAAATATTTCGGTGAAATCAATGGAAAGAAAATCAATCCACCCATTTTTTTGGCGTCAATGAAATCTTTTCTCTCGGTGTATCCAACGAGACATAAATCATGATAATACGTAGATTGAAAGAAGATGATGAAAAAATAGACCTTACCTTGTCGGAGAAAATGAGTAGTTCCAAGTGAACCATGAGAAGAAAAAATAGTCATACCCTTGCCGACAGCATGAGTCCTCGTGATCCAAGACGATAATGAAGACGACAATCTGTTTTGGGTTATACCTATTATTATCAATCGAAATGAGGGGTAGATCACCGATTGTCATCGGACAGTGTAAGACACTACATTGGCTTATTAGAATTGGGAACTCAGAGTTAAAATTTAAAAAAATAACCAAAGAGACAAAAACAACGCTATCAGCAGGATGATAGAGGGAAAAATTGTCATACTATTATCATAGGCCCGAATATAGTTATTCCGACGATAATCTAATTGTAAACTATAATTCCCAGGAGAAACGACTCTATTTTATGGTTACAGCAAAAATAATTATAGTAGCAATCATCAAAATGATGATGGTTTGTTTCCAATAATTTTGTAAGTATCGTTTATTGAACTATATTATCATCGCCTCAACCATAAAACATTGCAAGTCTTCCTATATTCGTTTTATCATGTGAAATCGTTAAATCAACGGTATGCTTTTCTCTCAGTGTATCAATAATCAATTTGAAACGTAGATCATCAGTTGCGATCAGACACTGGACGGCCAGGCACATGGGTCTAGACTATTGGCTAGACATATATCAAAATTGAGATAACGGGGGTTTAAAAATAAAGACAAGCAAAGAGAGAAAAACGACAACGACAGAGGGAGTAGTAAGAAGGACAGGAAGAAAACGCGAGCGCCGGGCAACGATTTGATCCTATTGATTTCGCGCGTCGCCCACGAGCCGACCGAGATGGAAGACCTTGACATCAATACCAGGCACAACAGCATCTCCCCCACTATGGCAAGGCCTTGCCTAACCCTCCAGCTCCCTTCTCGTATATCCTCTTTCTTCTTCAACCTACCTAGATTTCTCACCGGTCTCGCTTACTCTTTAGCTTCCACCGGCATAACAGCATCCCCTAATATGCTCCGTCGCCTTCCGCGCGGCGCGCGAACCCTGCGATCGCCGCCAGCCAACATCCCCAGTGACTCTCGCCCCGTCCTCCTCCGCCGCCCTTATTCCACCCTCATCTGCCACCCAGCCGCTTCTCACCTATACTCGGGATTTCACGCGTCTCCCGCCGTTTCTGTGAAGAGTTACGCGGAGATCTCCGGATCAGTATGTGTGCACTATTTCGCCCACGGCACCAACAATCCTCTCCTCCATCCACCAAACTCCGAACTCGGCCGAAACTCGTTCGACCACCTTCGGCTCATTCGCTAGACTAGAGACATCTGCCCAAGAATGTAACTTCGAGACCTGAAATACCGGCTGTAATATTGAATCCCAGCCCCAACAATCTTACTCCTTCGTGCCTTATTCAACGTCCACGGTACGTTGAACTTTTGACGCTGCCATATGCTTATAATTTTTTTCTGTATCCTCGTAGAGACGTTTATCCGGGGATAAACGCTAATAATGTATATTGATCATGTATAATAATCACAAAAATGCAACATCAGATTGAAACAAAGAAGGTCAAGTTCATCATTGATGTCTTATAGACCCATGGAGAGGAGTTTAGTTCAAAAACAGCTTGTGAGACGGTTCTGCATCGCATGTGAAGCTTCAATACTCACATCAACGGTAGAATATGGATTTCCGCTGAGTCTGACAACTTGGAGAAAAAAAAGTTTTAATTCGCTGAGTTGTATATAACACAAAGAAGGAATTGGCTATGTCAACCGATTTCCGGTGGTTGGTTTTGAAAACGTTTTGTTTACCACCTAGTTGCACATATTACTGTCGTTAATTGATACGGTCAATCTAGTTTTGATTGGTAATATTAACCAACCGATTGGTAGTGCTAACCAACTGATTGGTAATGCTAACCTAACCGATTGGTAAGGCTAACCAACCGATTGGTAATGCTAACTAACCGATTGGTAACGCTAACCAACCGATTCGTAGTGCTAACCAACCGATTAGTAATGCTAACCAACCGATTGGTAAGGCTAACCAACCGATTGGTAATGCTAACTAACCGATTGGTAACGCTAACCAACCGATTGGTAATATTAACCAACCGATTGGTAGTGCTAACCAACCGATTGGTAATATTAACCAACTGATTGATAGTGCTAATCAACCGATTGGTAGTGCTAACCATCCGATTGGTAGTGCTAACCATCCGATTGGTAATATTAACCTACCGATTGGTAGTGCTAACCAACTGATTGGTAATCCTAACCCACCGATTGATAATGCTAACTAACCGATTGGTAATGGTAACCAACCGATTGGTAATGCTAACTAACCGATTGGTAATGCTAACCAACTGATTAGCAATATTAACCAACCGATTGGTAGTGCTAACCAACCGATTGGTAATATTAACCAACTGATTGGTAATGCTAACTAACTGATTGGTAATCCTAACCCACCGATTGATAATGCTAACTAACCGATTGGTAATGCTATACAACCGATTGGTAATGCTAATTAACCGATTGGTAATGCTAACCAACCGATTGGTAATGCTAACCAACCGATTGGTAATGCTAACCAACTGATTAGTAATGGTAGCCAATCGGTTGATAATGCCAACCAATTGATTGCTGACGCTAAACAATCGGTTGATAATGCAAACGAACTGATTGCTAATACCAACCAACCGATTAAATTAAATACAGTACCCAACTGTATGTAAGTTGACATAATATGGTTGATTAAAATCACGTTTCTCCTCATATGAGGTTAAGCCAAGTATCTTCAGTTATCTTAATTAAATGTATTCAGAGTCAGTTGAATTCAGTTGCCTTAAACTAAATAGTTTCATGACAATGCATATTTTTCGAGCAGAATTCATTACGTTATAGCTTTTTGTGCATTATATTATTCAATGCGATAATTAAAATAGACTTAGCTCGAATATGTCGAGTAATTAAAAACTGATCCATGCTATTAATCAAGTTTAATAAATTAAAAGCCTCTTTCGAATATTAACCAGTGGCAGTATCATTGACTTGGGTGATGTTTTTATATGGGGTAATAAATTACTCGATATCGAGTGAAATTACAATGCGTTTTTAAATTTTCGGAACGATCGTCAAATTTCTGTGATTATTATTACCAGACTCAAATTCGGTCAAACTATCAACATGCTAAATTTAGCATTTTCAATATTTATCACAACAATCACAACATTATTAAAACAAACACGACTTAAGGAAATCTTTTTTTTTTTTTTAGCCAACTCATAAATATAACAAAATTCTGCTAAGTGGTAAACAGAATAAAGAATTTTTCTGTCAATATAAAAATAAATTCTGTTAAGAGGTTGGCACTGGGAACCAGAAAAATTTTGGTACATACATCTGATGAATTTCCGGATTAGGGGGACGAAATGTCACGTCATTCAAGTTGGAGTAATTTATTACTCACCATAAGACCGTCTGAAGCCGTAGCTTCCCTTTCTATATATTGATTAAGTGACGATCTCTTCTCAAAAATTTTCAAAATGCATTAAAATAAGAGCTTGCAAAATCGAAACTTGCACGCATTGTTTCCTCATTTTTCACCATTCTGAGAGTTTCCTTCACGAGACATTTTTTTTAATTTTCTTATAGAGATTTTATTTTATGATTATTGCAACTTAAAAAATAAGGATGTAAAGTAGAAATTTGCACATTCCTTCCTTATTCATTTTCATCTTTCGCAACGCCATCTCTATGAGGAAGTTTCTTTATTTCATTTTTGGCTTCCTCATAGAGAGAGCTTTGCGAAAGATGAAAATTATTGACGAGGCAATCCGCAAAAGTCTACTTTGCATCTTTATTTTAAATAAGAATGAAAACAAAAATTTTCAAAAATTCAAAATTCTATAAAATCTAAACCGCTTTATGTATTTCACTTAAATTCAATACCGATCGTCATTTTTCATGGCTTTATTCGTCAAAAACTGTTTAAGCTCATTATCTAAAAAATTGTGGCAGCTAGAGAACATACAGAGATTTTTTGAAAAATTCAATGTCTTATAAAATCTAAACCACTTTACCAATTTTCACCAAATTCGATATCTACTACAACTGGATGTTAATTTTACCTTGCAAAAGATTTGAGCAGGTTTGGCCGAACCTGCAGGCTTCGTTTCAATAAGAACGAAAACAAAATTTTTTCGAAATTTCAAAATTTTATAAAATCTAAACCTCTTTATGGATTTCGCTCAAATTCAATACCGACCTTCATTTTTCATTTATCTATTTGTCCAGAACTATTTAGCTCATTAGCTGAAAAATTGCGGTAGCTGCACAGAGAGAAATTTATTTGTCATGACAACATAAAACGGTGACAACTTTTGAAATTTATGTGTCATGACAACATAAAACGGTGACAACTTTTGAAATTTATGTGTCATGACAACATAAAACGGTGACAACTTTTGAAATTTATGTGTCATGACAACATAAAACGTCTGACAAATTTTTTTGCTGGGCTGACTAAGTTTTTTCGTTCGCCTAACAAAACGTTTTTTGTTGTCACGACACAGAAATTTCTCTCCGTGTAGAGAACATACAGACATTTTTCGAAAAATTGAAAGGCTTACAAAATTTGAATTCTTTATTTTGTATTTTCGAACATGTATGCATCCCGACATTTTTTCTCTATGAGGAAGCAAAAATATCAAAATAGACTTAAAATGAATAACTGTAACTTTATATTTACCATCGATTAAATTTTCTCTGAATGTCGGTAGATACCCGCGTAGAAAAAAAGAATCTTGTGAAGAATCTTTTAAAGAATCTTAAAAAAAGTCTTGAAAGAATCTTTAAAGGAATCTTGAAAAGAATCACGTATAGGATCCGGAGCAAGATTCTTTCCAGGATTCTTTTCAAAATTCTTTCTATCCGAAAGCGTTCTGAGAATCTTTCAAAGAATCTTTGAAAGAATCTTGAAAAGCGTCTTTAAGAGAATCGTGAAAAGATTCCGTCTATTAAACAGAAAAATTGTTGAAAGAATCTTAATAAAAATGTTCAGAGGAATCGAGCGAAACCTGTTGTTGCTTTCTCTTGGTGTCGAGACAGTAAATTTCGATACGTCAACGAAGGGTAAACCCCTCCCCGCGCCAAAATGGAAGGATGAAAACAGTATTTCCGAAATATTAAAAGTGTCTTGAATTGTAGTATGCCAAGGCTGGCCTAGTGGAATAAGACATACCGAATAATATTTCGATCAAGTAAAGAAAGTATTATAACAGTATTGAACATCTTTCCAAAAGTAAAGAGCCTTAAGTGTGATCTATTCGACTGAGTAATAGTAAAGAGTATTACACCATTTTATTAGGTTTTATGGTCCAGGACGATATCTACATGACTACCGGTGTCCTGGTCGATATCTCCATGGCTTTCGGTATCCAGGTCGATATCTCCATGGCTTTCGGTGTCCAGATTGATATCCCCATGGCTTCAAGTGCCCAGTTCGATATCTCCATAACTTTCTGTTTCCAGCTGTCAAAACTGTTGAAAAATATACCCCGACATCGGAAACTATGGAGATATCGAACTGGTCACTAGAATCCGTGGAGATATCGACCTGGATACTAGAAACCATAGAGATATCTACATTGACTCCACAAGCCATCGAGATATCGACCTGGGCACTGAAAGCCATGGAGATATCGATCTGGACACCGAAAGCCATGGAGATATCGACCTGGACACCGCTAGTCATGTAGATATCGACCTGAACCATAAAAACTAATAAAACGGTACAAAACTCTTTACTATTCCTCAGTCGAATAGATCACACTTAAGACTCTTTACTTTTGGAAAGATGTTCAATACTGTTTTAATACTTTCTTTACTTGAGCGAAGTATTATTCGGTATGTTTTATTCCACTAGGCCAGCCTTGGCATACTACAATTCAAGACACTTTTAATATTTCGAAAATACTGTTTTCATCCTTCCATTTTTGCGCGGGTCGTGTATAGTCGAACTCAGGACAGCTTTGCAGTCTTATATACGTTCAGGCTTCAAGTCACTTGCGAGAAACGCTTCGACCGCTCGCCATCTAGCGGAGTATTGTCCACCAGTGTTTCGTATGATGTCACTAGGTGGCGAATGGACGGAGCGTTTCTCGCAAGTGGTTTGAAGCCTCAGCGTAGATATAAGACTGGAAAGCTTTTCTGAGTTCGACTACATACGAGGGGTTTACCCTTCGTTGACGTACCGAAATATACTGTCTCGACACCAAGGGAAAGCCACAACAGGTTTTGCTCGATTCCTCTGAAGAATTTCATTAAAATTTTTTCAACGATTTTTCTGTTTAATGGACGGAATCTTTTCATGATTCTCTTAAAGACGCTTTTCAAGATTCTTTCGAAGATTCTTTGTAAGATTCTCAGAACGCTTTCGGATAGAAAGAATCTTGAAAAGAATCCTGGAAAGAATCTTGCTCCGGATCCTATACGTGATTCTTTTCAAGATTCCTTTAAAGATTCTTTCAAGACTCTTTTTAAGATTCTTTCAAAGATTCTTTTTTTCTACGCGGGTACCAGGTTAATAGGATGTTTCTTTCGTCTAATTATCATCATGCAAACAATGCCAAATTCGCTATGAAGCTATTTGCAAACCGTTATCTACTCTGATAGGCTTCGTACCTCGAGTTACCGTAAGTCACCTGCATTCTCACGCTATACTGTACTTATAATGCCATCTGGTTCTACTCATCTTAAGTGCAACGTGTAATATGTATACACAGCTCCTATATCCTCTCCTGTATTTATTATGCCAAATACATTCGCAATGACAGTATGTCCACATATAAATACTTTACATATATATATAGATATATATATATACGTCCATGCATGCATGGAGTGTTCTTGTTACGGTATGTGCGCAGTGTATGTATGTTAGTGAATGCCATGAGTCAGTTTGTGTGTATAGCAGTAGGTGGTGCTCGCCTGATGCAGGGAACGTGTCTATATGCATACATGGAACTATGTTTACGCACGGTTATACGTTTATTTGCATAAATTAAGTTCTCATAATAATAACGACGCTCGCTCTTATGCTAAGATATCTTCAAGAGCTCTCTATGACAGTGTACAAGTGGGTAACTCCACCGTTACCTATACTCAAGTGGCCAACTTGCCTTTTCCTCGACTCGCTCGTGTCCATATAAATAGCTCCTCGTTCTTTCATCCCTGAAATAAATTCAAGCGCGCATCTTCCAAGGGTCAAAGTGCAAGCCTCAGCGCAGAGTCTTTCCCCCTCGATTATACTTCGCAGATATTCATGTCGCGCAAAAACGTCGAGTGGGGATGGTGAGGGATGGATGGCCTGAAAAATTCAGGCAAATATCACAATTGTCCTCGAAACGAGGAGACTGAGTGTCTTCAAACTACGTTTACAGTGTCAGAGGATAATATATACAGTACACAAAGATGGAAAAAAAGAATTGATAGACACTATTCAAAAATACGGTTTTTGTTTTATAGCCAGTTGTTTAGAAAATAAATATAGGTGGAATAAAGATAGAGTGATTTTAAGAACTTGCTCATCCTGTATATACTTTTGTCTTAGATCTCTTCATTTTAGAGAAAATTGTATAATGATACTTTTTACGTTTACGTATTTTTAAAACATTATTTATAATTTACTTGGTAATTGGATTTTTATTATTATATGAAAAAGAAAAGAAAAATATTCGCGAATTATAAGGAAAATTAATGTTATCAAAATTATGGCAACGATAAGATTTATTTTGATTCCCCTATGAGGAAGCTAAAAGGATTCTAATTTAGTAGTAATCTAATTAGATTAAGTTTTGTAATTTTCATAAAAATATTTGAAATGTCTATTTGAAGGTATATAAATTAACTCTACTATAGTTAATTTTACAGTGATTATTATACAAATCGTTATTTTTTTAATTTTATTTATTTGCATTTCCCCCCGTCTGGAGGTATTACGCCTATTGCAGGGTCGGCCCGGATCAGTAGCCAGTCCCCGCTGAGGGTCTGGTCCGGATCAGTAACCAGGCTCCTACCCGAGTAGAAATTCAGCTACGGGGAATATCAGGCCCTAGCGTGGTAGCCGGATTTAAATCAAAGGCCCCTGCCTGGCAACCGTATACGAGCCTTGCAGGAAAGTAACGCAGCATATGATCAGGGCCAGATTAAGTTTTCCAGATAAGGGCCGAATAGAGGCTGCCCTACTAAGCCCCTACTTATAAAAACAGCAACTAAATTACAAAATAATTATCTGCGCTCATCGGATTCGATTTATTTTGCACTTTCTATTGGATTTTTGAGCTTATTTAGTTTTCAGTACATATTAATTACTGAAAAAAAAACATGTAAATTTATTTGCCGTTGGTGGGAATCGAACCTTGATCCTTTGGGTGACAGTTCTGCGCCTTAGCCCACTCAGCCATTGACATCTTAGAAAGTTTATATGTTTATTGTATATTTGAAGTATACTTAAAATGAAAACACGTCAAGACTGTACATCCATTTATTGTGACTCCGACCGAAAAATTCAAAATTCAAACATGATGGGGCGGTCACCCATCCAGGTACTGGCATTTGACGGTCAATACCTGGATAGATTTCAAAGTAATTCTAGCGGTACAGTCCCGTAAAACGTGAGTTTCAGCGAAAATTTCGAATACTTCTCGATGGGATAAAGATGTGAAAAAATCCAGCACACGCATGGTGCTGAAAAGATTGATTTTGCATAACAATAATTTTTAAATGTTTTTAACGAATGCCGTATCTAGCCCTTACACGAACCTAATAATGTAAATTTGCGGCATATTTAAAAAAAACTATGCCATACGAAGACCGTATGCGGATTTGACCGGGGAAAGTAAAGGTAAATTGGAAAAAATCTTGGTTCAAATGCCACAGGAAGGCCTTATGCGAAACGGATAAGGTCGATGAATGGCATATCTATATGAGGTTACCGTATGTAAAGCCTGACATGGGCCTGATCCGGTGGAAAGACGACATTTTTAAGGTAGAATGCGATATCTCGGCCTTACATGGACCTGATCAGGTGAACTTACGACGACCCCTAAATAAGGTTACCATATCTAGCCTGACATCAGCCTGATCCGGTGGAAAGACGGCATTATTAAGTACGAATGCCATATCTCAGCCTTACATGGACCTGAGCAGGTGAATTTACGGCGGCCCCAAATAAGGTTACCGTACCTAAAACTGATCTGGACCTCGGGTGACAGCAGGCATGCCTGATGAAATTTCTACTCGGGTTGATCCTTTGGGTGACAGTTCTGCGCCTTAACCCACTCAGCCATTGACATCTTAGAAAGTTTATATGTTTATTGTCTATTTGAAGTATACTTAAAATGAAAACACGTCAAGACTGTACATCCATTTATTGTGACTCCGACCGAAACATTCAAAATTCAAACATGATGGGGCGGTCACCCATCCAGGTACTGGCATTTGACGGTCAATACCTGGATAGATTTCAAAGTAATTCTAGCGGTACAGTCCCGTAAAACGTGAGTTTCAGCGAAAATTTCGAATACTTCTCGATGGGATAAAGATGTGAAAAAATCCAGCACACGCATGGTGCTGAAAAGATTGATTTTGCATAACAATAATTTTTAAATGTTTTTAACGAATGCCGTATCTAGCCCTTACACGAACCTAATAATGTAAATTTGCGGCATATTTAAAAAAAACTATGCCATACGAAGACCGTATGCGGATCTGACCGGGGAAAGTAAAGGTAAATTGGAAAAAATCTTGGTTCAAATGCCACAGGAAGGCCTTATGCGAAACGGATAAGGTCGATGAATGGCATATCTATATGAGGTTACCGTATGTAAAGCCTGACATGGGCCTGATCCGGTGGAAAGACGACATTTTTAAGGTAGAATGCGATATCTCGGCCTTACATGGACCTGATCAGGTGAACTTACGACGACCCCTAAATAAGGTTACCATATCTAGCCTGACATCAGCCTGATCCGGTGGAAAGACGGCATTATTAAGTACGAATGCCATATCTCAGCCTTACATGGACCTGAGCAGGTGAATTTACGGCGGCCCCAAATAAGGTTACCGTACGTAAAACTGATCTGGACCTCGGGTGACAGCAGGCATGCCTGATGAAATTTCTACTCGGGTTGATCCTTTGGGTGACAGTTCTGCGCCTTAACCCACTCAGCCATTGACATGTTAGAAAGTTTATATGTTTATTGTCTATTTGAAGTATACTTAAAATGAAAACACGTCAAGACTGTACATCCATTTATTGTGACTCCGACCGAAACATTCAAAATTCAAACATGATGGGGCGGTCACCCATCCAGATACTGGCATTTGACGGTCAATACCTGGATAGATTTCAAAGTAATTCTAGCGGTACAGTCCCGTAAAACGTGAGTTTCAGCGAAAATTTCGAATACTTCTCGATGGGATAAAGATGTGAAAAAATCCAGCACACGCAAGGTGCTGAAAAGATTGATTTTGCATAACAATAATTTTTAAATGTTTTTAACGAATGCCGTATCTAGCCCTTACACGAACCTAATAATGTACATTTGCGGCATATTTAAAAAAAACTATGCCATACGAAGACCGTATGCGGATCTGACCAGGCAAAGTAAAGGTAAATTGGAAAAAATCTTGGTTCAAATGCCACAGGAAGACCTTATGCGAAACGGATAAGGTCGATGAATGGCATATCTATATAAGGTTACCGTATGTAAAGCCTAACATGGACCTGATCCGGTGGAAAGACGGCATTTTTAAGGTAGAATGCCATATCTCGGCCTTACATGTACCTGATCAGGTGAACTTACGACGACCCCTAAATAAGGTTACCATATCTAGCCTGACATCAGCCTGATCCGGTGGAAAGATGGCATTATTAAGTACGAATGCCATATCTCAGCCTTACATGGATCTGAGCAGGTGAATTTACGGCGGCCCCAAATAAGGTTACCGTACCTAAAACTGATCTGGACCTCGTGTGACAGCAGGCATGCCTGATGTAATTTCTACTCGGGTATGCGGCCGATTCCTACTTCCCCTCTATATTGCATTCGCCATAGCATTTCTGCCATGGGCATCGCCTCGAGTTCGCCTCACGGCACCGGAGCTACGTCACGTTTCGTCGAGAACGTAAACACGGACTATATACATGTGACCTCCACAGGTAGAAATACCCGTGTGGGTCTCATGTATACATTTGGAGCTTCATCGCGCCCGTATTTATGTTTTCGACGAAAATCGACGGAACCGGGAATCGAACCCGCGACCTACCGATGCTCTGGACTAGAGGTCAGTACACTGACCACTAGACCACCGCACCGGTTTACTAATCATTATTTCATACACCAATTTTGTAAAATTCATATTACTTGTCACAGTAAATTTACAATTTTTTTTTAAATAATGTATTGATCAATGTGAATAACTAAAGTTATTCAACGCAGTGATGACCTTCTAAAAAATGCGCAATTTAAAAAGTCTTAGAATTAAATATTTTCTGCATGAATGTATAACGCGATTAGACGCAAGAAAGAATTCAAAGAGCGGCTTTAATTTTGATAGATAAAACGTTGCAGCACATCTGGATAGGTTGCTCAAAGCCACGAGAAAAGAAAAACTCGACTGGCGAATACACGCATCGACGGGGCTAAGCCGCCAAGCCAGGCACTCTGATTGAACGGATTTTAATCGGTTCGCTGAAGCGTTAAAATATTTTTTCGCAGTTTTATTACATGAGAAAATAGACGGTCGAGCTGGAGTATTGATGGCCTATGGGGGAAGTGGTTTACGATAAAGACGCAGAATTATTACTATTTTATTAAAATTTCGGAGAAAATTTATCAGAGAATTAGCGCAGCTGGTAAGTGGCATTTTTGCGTCCTCCTTCCTTGTTCCAGCAGTCCCAGCTTCCTCGTCCGTTCCAGCACGCCGAGCAACTGCTGCCTAACCCGACTCTGGGTTAAAATATGTCTTATATACAATGTAAGGAAGACCGGGGCTAGTTGCAACAGTTAAACCAGCATTGCGTCCTCTGCACCCAGAAAAAAGATTTGGTAATATTAAATAAAATTATCTATTCAACATTTAATTATTTCAATCAACAAAAATTTACTTTCCCTCCAACAAATACGTATTTTATTCAATTTTTCAGTTTTTTTTATTTCCAACATATTTATTTATTTTAATCAACTTTCACTGTGCAGCGGACACTAGAAAAATATTTTATTTGTTGCTACTAAATACTTTCTTAATCCGGAAAAAGGATCTAGTTAAAACGACCAAATACATGTATTAGATATTTTTAAATAAAATCAATTAGAACTATCTTATAATCTAATATATATTTATTTCCTTTCATCATTGGAGTTTATTATTATCAACATGCAACATTTATCGATTTCATTTAATTCTTGTCGTATATTTATATAAAAATTATATATTCTTTAAATCGGCAGCAGTGGGCGCGCGGTCGGTGCGTGGCTCGACGATCTCCAGAGTTAAGCAGCATTATTTGCGGTCATCACTTGGATGGGTGACCGCTTAGCCGCGCACTGGTTTGCGCGCCAACTGCTGAGCGGGAGGCAGTTTCTGAGCTTCTAAGGGATAGTGAGGAATATGCCAATAAATTTTTTTTTTTTAATCAACATTTATATGACTGCCGATCCAAATAAATATTTCTTAGATTTGAATATATTTACTATTCAATAAGTATATTAATTACAAATAAAAAAATTTATTTGAGGTGAATGGAAGTCTAGTAGGTCGGCATCCAAATAAGAAATTTTATTTCCGATGCGTAGTTTCTAGTCCCGTTAACAAGATCTTTTTTCTGGGTGTAGATCGTTATTCTTAAGGTAATTTTTTTAAATAACCTTAAAACAGTTGGAGTTCTTTTTTTATTCAAGTTTTTTTTACACATGTTCATTTAAAATAAAAAAAATAAACAAAGCGGTGTCTAGAAAATGGAAAAATTAGATAAATACGTTTTCTTTGTAATTAGATAATTGTAAAGAAATGCGTCTTAAGGGGAGGGAGTCAGGTCAAAATAATTAAATTTGTAAATTCAATATCATCCAAATTCTCTTGCATATAAAAATGATCAATGAACTATATTGTTGGTACTCGATGAAAGGATTTTTTATTGCCATCTGACTTGCGTATGCCTTTCCATATTATCTTAAGCAAAGGTCTTAGGTTTTCCACTCTGCGCGTGATTCAGACCAAACTGCTAGGCAGATTGGGCTAGTTGATATCTCATTTTCTTCTTCATAAAAAGATACACCGGCTAAATGGAGCAAAATATTTTTTTTTCATTCTGAAAGCAAAATTAATAACTGATTTAGAAAATAGCATAAAATTTATTTAGTAATAATTATGTCACTTGAAAAATATTACCTTTTATTAACTTTTGCTCCATTTAGCCGGTGTATCTTTTCATGAAGAAGAAAATGAGACGTCAACCAGCCCAATCTGCCTAGCAGTTTGGTCTGAATCACGCGCAGAATAGGTTTAAAACCAAGTTTCGGCAAATGGCATCTAAAGCTTACCACTCAAATAAAAATGTTTATGCTGTTTTCACCTTTGGGGCACCTTAGTACCTTTAATGAACAAAATAAAAATATTATTTGCAAGTCAGATTACAGAATATTATTAATAATGTTATTAATAAATGTTTTTTTTTTACAAATAAATAAGTAAATGAATGCATAATTTGAAAAAAACCTGTAAATAATATGGGGATGATCACTTTTATTGACAACATCACTGAAAATTTATCCAGTGTTGACACATTCACAAATGTGCTGCACAAACATTAAATCATCACTTCATAACAAATTTACATATCTGATCACTTCTAATGATTGTTGATTCTGTTTTAAACACTATTGATTGAAAAAAAACCGTAAATGGCCAACGGAATCAAACTAATAACATAATATGAACGAAAAATAAAAACGTCAATTCGAGGTTATGCGTCTCGCATGTAGCAGAAGTAACTTCTCGAGGCAGTAACACGCTGCGCATGCGATACGTGCTAAGATATCACAGCGCATGTCCCATTATTCGCGCGAATTCGAATATAATGTAAGTGTTACGTGTTGCGTTGAAGACATCACACTCATCGCGGCATTTGTATCGCGTTTCGCTAACTGATTTAAAAAATGGTAAACAAATAAAAATTTATTTACAAATACGTAATAAACTTTTTATTATATAGAAAAAAATCATTAAAAAACAGGTATATTGCAGAAATCGGCCATTTTTTCGCATTCAGGTCTAAGATTTTGCAGGTTCAGAGGGTATACTTAACTAAACGAAACTGCCGAAGAGAAAAAAAAAAAAAAAATATTTGATTTTTTTTTTCTTCAACACCCTTAATTATTTTGTGTGAACAAAAAATCGGCCTTAATGTCTGCATATAACAAAAATAAATAAATAAAATAATTAAAAATTCAAATATAATATTCTGGTAATTTTTACGACTTTTGAGAAAATTAAATATGAATGGTACCGTAGAAACTTAGCCATTTTTGCGAATTCCGGCTTATAACTTTACTAATAGATAGATTACATGGAAATGAATGTTTTCACAGAAAAAAAAAATAATCGATTTTTTTAAATTTTTGACCTGACTCCCCCCCCTTAATGTGCTTTTGAACATAATTAAGGCATCATAGGGTTTAACTGCTCCAGTATAAATTCAATTTCAAGAAAATTGCGTTTAACGTTTCGATACAATATTTATTTTAAAACCATCGGAATTAAGTGATTACTCCAGAAGACACCTAATAATTAGGAAAATTATATGGAGCTTCGATTGCAATAGCATATACGTAATTTTTTACATTGATAAAAAAAACTGTGCAGTATAATACAGTGTAAAATTTTTGTAAAACCGTTTGTTTTTTTTTTTTTTGCAGTTAATGTCATTGGTGCAATTTTTTTTTCCGGTCGTGGAATTTAGGTTGCCATGCTGGACCAAGTGGGTTTTACTAGGTGCAATTCTTTTTCTAGAGAGACTCTGTTCAGTTCGTGTATAGGAATTTTGTGTTTGAAGATTTTTCGCAAAAAATATACTCACGTTTAGAGTACATTTTTCCTTGCGTATTAACCTTTTTACTAAATTTTCGTGCAACTTTTACCAAGGACCTTCGAATGGAAATTCCTGTACTTGAACCGAACAAAGTCTACATACAAAGAGGTCGTTGCCAAACCAATTTCGTCCAGCAGTGCAACATCCTGCAAGAAAAAATGTATATAGGATTATGTATTCGAATATATATATATATATATATATATATATGTATATAATTTTTACATACGGTTATATTAAATGTACATATATGAGATGTCACGTATATACATAAAATACACATTCACATTCTATACATATATATATATACATATGACATATATAATGAATATATTTGGAATCCATATTATTATTTATACTCACATATATAAATGAGGAATATTTCATACATGAACCCTATAATTTTTAATAACAATTTAGAAATGCATTCAATACATTTAAAAAAATATGATTGGATACATTCTATAATACATCATGTATACATTAACTGTATGTACGTTTCTGTAAAAAATAATTCAACATTCTATAAAATCGAAAATTTCATACCATCCGTCACTAAATTATACATATATAATGGCTGAATATTATTTAATTTACATATAAAATTAGAGCTCGCTATCTCAAATTCTGCTAAAGTTACAATAGAGCGATAATGTACATTTTTTAAAAAATTCAAAATTCCATAAAATCTGAAGCACTTTATCGATTTGAGTTAAATTCAAAACTAAACAACATTGAGTGCACCTGCTCTTATAAACAACTATTTAGCAAAATATACTAAATTTTACGAAAGTTAGAGCACCCACGATCTTTTTTCGAAATTTTCGCACATATTTTGTCGAAAATTGCTTACAATTGAAGAGGGCTGCTACATTCGGGTGTCAAATTTGAGCTCAATATACAAAACGGTTTTTGAGGATATGGACATTTTTTCTAGATCACTTTTTTGGACGTTTTGAACCGTTCTGAATGTCCTGACCAGCGTTGCCAGAGAGAAATCGTGTTGCGTACTAGACACCAGAGCCAAAACGAACTGAATGTGATTTTTGCGTACTAAATTCTGTAGTGAGTTCAAATTAGCACAAAAACATTAACATGTAGTTTTAGTTTGCTATTTCATTAATTTTCTGTCAACTTGACGAAAGTAGTAAGTTTACATCTTAGAGAAAACATAAAAAGACAGGGACAAGATAATCGCGAGAGTTAAACTATAAGGAATCGCCAGGGACAAGCGATAGCAGAACCGAAATGAATAGCCAGAGGCGAGCAAGAGAAAGACCACAAGAAATAGCCGGGGTTAAGTGAAAGACAAATTTAAAACAAAATAACCAGGAACAAAAGAGGGAGAAAATCAGCGAAAATAGCCAGAAACAGGTATTAGACATGCCGAAGGGAAAAGGCAAGGATAGACGAGAGAAAAATAAAACCGAATCTTCAGGGCGAAATGGAAAATGTCCAGGGACGAGCGAGAGAAAGAGCACAAGGAATAGCCAGGATGACGCGAAGAAAATACCGAAAATCATAGTCATCATTTCTTTTGATTCTTTTTTCGCTTTTTCTTAGCTTTTTTTTGTGTTTCCCTCGTTTGCACCTGATTTATTCCTTGGGTTCACTGCCATTTCTTCATTTTCTACATCTCCAAAAATCTATCGTCTTTAAAATTTCTACGCTCCCAAAAAATAGCCGTTCTAGATTTACTATTACAATTACACGTTACAACTGTGTTGAAGCTGACAACGTTACTAAATGAGTGAGTGAAATGTACAATTGACATTTGAGAACAAACGAGAACTTTTAAGACCATCTTAAGATGATGCGATGTTTGGAAAGCGGAATTACATGACAATAAAAAATTACTTTCATGTCGCGTACCTACGCACTGAAAAATACGAATACGTACTAGATTTACGAAAGACGTACTAACGTACTAAATCGCAGGGGAATGTACTAGATTTAGTACAATTATACTAAACTGGCAACGCTGGTCCTGACAGGACCAGCGTTTCTCTATGAGAAAGTAACAATTTTTATTCTATCAGGAAGCAAAAATAATGCAATTGACTGCAAGTAATTTTTCTTTGCTGACTTGGCCTCCTTAGCAATGTTGCCTTCCTCTTCCCCTTATCCAACTTACCCCGGTTGCCCCTAAAATTCATGCTATGTATGTATATATGTTTGTAGAGTTTGCAGAACGATGCCGCGAGCCACTACGATGGTAGAGGAGAGGTATGGTACTGTACCTCCTCTCTAAATCTATGTCGCTACGGAAAATTAATCGCCGGC
The DNA here is from genome assembly GCA_963970395.1 of Ephialtes manifestator. Taxonomy (NCBI): domain Eukaryota; kingdom Metazoa; phylum Arthropoda; class Insecta; order Hymenoptera; family Ichneumonidae; genus Ephialtes; species Ephialtes manifestator. The sequence goes on from OZ019980.1 coordinate 21,358,017, forward strand.
TCGATAGCGCTCGGTACGAGCCTGGATTTTCCGGCGTCCCCGTGGCGCAAACTCGCATGCAGTTGCTACCACTTAGCCGTCGCCCTCGGGGATGCACTGCATAACCGGAGAGAGCGAGTGATAGTTTTTTCTTCCTTCCGTTTGCACTGGCCGATTTTTCATCGTAGCCAAAATGCTGGCTCAGTTAGTCAGCCGGTGAAAAGAAATCCAAGAAGGGTTTGCCACGGCGAACGGGGCTCCAAGGGTGGGTAGGCTGAAGAGAGTAAAGCGGACACGAGGATTAAGCGGAAATGCCAGTGTGATATCTTAGGCAAAGTGCCACCGCACGCTCGCTTGCAATTCTCGCTTGCTTGCTAGAATAATATACGTATAGAATGGTTCACAGTTACGCTAAAAGTTCAGACTCCGGGGGTCAATGGTCGAACGGTTTGAACTTTGCCCAGTCAAACTTTTTTTTTGTCCACTGTGATAGCAGAGGAAAATTCAGAAGTGGCATTAAAATTAATTAAACTTGCCTTCTTGCAGTACTCCAATAATACAGTTGCATTAGGATGGTTTAAAAAAAAAACGTCTTATTTTTTCATTGAACTGCGTATTGAGATTTTTTGATAGCTGTCATAAAAAACAGGTTTGCTCACGAGGATGCTACATATTTTTTCTACTGACCCACTAATTAATTCAAATGGTTGAGATTAAGGATGAAAATTTTTATTTCAGCTGAATATTAGCTCGTCCTAGGGGAAAATTAGAGCTGAATCGGTCAAAATTGACTTAAATTCGAACAATTTTTTGAAAAATTCGATATTTTATAAAATACGATTGATATATTTAGCCAGAATTGAATATCGATCGGGCTTTAACTTGACTCTATCCGTAAAAATTATGTACCCCATTTGCTAATGCATGAAATTGGGGCTATACAGATTTAAAAAAAAATCATTCGCGCAAATGCTTTATATATAAATATAAATATAAATATAAAGTATTAAATTTTGCTAGTTTGTTTTAAGGGGAGGGAGTCAGGTAAAAAAAATTGTTTTTGGAAATTCAATATCATCCAAATTCTATTGCATATAAAAATGCCCAACGCACTATATTGTTGGTACTCGATTAAAGAATTTTTTACTGTCGTCTGACTTGCATATGCTTTGAAATATTATCTTAAGCAAAGATCTTAGGTTTTCCATTCTGCGCATGATTCAGATCAAACTACTAGGCAGATTGGAACGGTTGACGTCTCTTTTTCTTCTTCATGAATAGATACACCGGCTAAATGGAGGAAATGTTAATAAAATATAATATTTTTTAAGTAACATAATTATTAATAAATAAATTTTATGCTATTTTCTAAATCAGTGATTAACTTTGCTTTCAGAATGAAAAAAAATAGTTTGCTCAATTTAGCCGGTGTATCTTTTCATGAAGAATAAAATGAGATGTCAATGATCCCAATCTGCCTAGTAGTTTGATCTAAATCATGCGCAGAATGGAAAACCTAAGAACTTTGCTTAAGAAAATATTGAAAAGCATATCCAAGTTAGACGACTGTAAAAAATTCTTTCATCGAGCACCAACAATATATAGCATTGGGCATTTTTATATGCAATAGGATTTGGATGATATTGAATAATTCGAAAAAATGATTCACGATGTTTTAAACCATTTTGCGTATACTGGCATCACGATTTCGGGGGGAAAATGCCTTGATACGAGGAAGCAAAAAATAAATTTTTATGTCTGTTTCGTTTTGTATTGATATATAAATACAGAAAAACCGATATTGCAATTGCATCGAATTAGTCGTGTAATTTATTTCAAATTAGACACATATTATATTATATTTAACAATACCAAAATCTGTATTGTGAGTGCAATGGTATGACTCCGATCGAATATATTTTACGTTATATTAACGAGACAACGGTGCAGTGTAATGACATAGACTGCTGCTAGCTCCACGACCGGACAGTCGTGGAGCTAGCAGCAGCAGTAGTAGTGGTGTGTATTGAGCAGCCCCTCAGTCTCCGCTTGTGGTGTTCATTCGTCCGCCGTATATATATCTGCCTGCCGCCTGCCTGGTACACGCATTCTGTGTTGCTTTGTCTGACTAAATACGGGCGAGTTCCACTGCCTCGGCTCATCGATATTTAGCCCCGGGGCTTCGTCGACCTGCTTTAATTATTACCGCTGTCAATTATCGTTAATGGAATATGCACACCCAACGCTCGCCTGGATTATGCTCTTTCGATGATCAGCTCTCTGCAAATATGTACATGAATATATGTACAAAGAACATTACTGCTGTAAATATCTCTTTATTAAAAAAAAATTCCACCGCTGCCGCTGTGTCAAGAATCGAGTGCCCTGTCTCAATTATTAATTACTAAGCCCTGATATTACTAATCCATCATGGGTCGCCCCTAAGCCTGAATTTTCCTAAGTATCCTAAGGGCCCCCAAGCGTGGATATTCGTAAATATCCCAAGGGCTTCCAACCCTGGAATTTGCTAATTCCTCATTTTCCTAATTTGCCTTATGAGACCCTATCAAGCCCTGATTTTTCTAAATGCTCCGACCCTCCGATCCCAGATATGAAGAAGGCGGTATTTCATGTATTGGGGTACTGAAGTCCCCTCTAAGCCTGGATTTTTCTAAATCTCCCGAGGTCCTGCCAAGCCTGGATTTTCCTAAGTATCCCAAGGATCCCCCAAACCTTAATTTCCCTAAGTCTCCCAAGCCCCCCCCCCCCCCAGATCTTGATTGTTCTAAGTTCACTATGAGCCCCGCAAGCCTGGATTTCCCTAAGTCTCCCAAGGGCCCCCAGGTCTTCATTGTTCTAAGTTCACCATCAGCCCGGCAAGCCTGGATTTCCCTAAGTCTCCCAAGGGCCCCCCAGGTCTTGATTTTTTAAGTTCACCATGAGCCCCCAAGCCTGGATTTTCTTAAATGTCTCAAGGCCACCCAAGTTTGGATTTTCCTAAATCTCCCAAGGGTCCCCAAGCCTGGACATTCGTAAGTCTCCCAAGAATCCCCAAACGTGGATATTCGTAAGTATCTCAAGGGCTTCCAACCCTGGAATTTGCTAATTCCTCATTTTCCTACTTTGCCTTATGAAACCCTATCAAGCACAGATTTTTCTAAATGTTCTAAATGTTCGGACCTTCCAAGCCCAGATATGAAGAAGGCGGTATTTCATGTGTTGGGGTACTGAAGTCCCCCCTAAGCGTGGATTTTTCTAAACCTCCCGAGGTCCTGCCAAGCCTGGATTTTCCCAAGTATCCCAAGAATCCCCCAAGCCTTGATTTCCCTAAGTCTCCCAAGTTTCCCCTGATCTTGATTGTTCTAAGTTCACCATGAGCCCCGCAAGCCTGGATTTCCCTAGGTCTCCCAATGGCCCCCCAGGTCTCCATTGTTCTAAGTTCACCATGAGCCCCGCAAACCTGGATTTTCCTCAATTTCCCAAGGCCCCCCAAGGCCCCCCAAGTTTGGATTTTCCTAAGTCTCCCAAGGGCCCCCAAGCCTGGATATTCGTAAGTCTCCCAAGGGCCCCCAAGCGTGGATATTCGTAAGTATCTCAAGGGTTTCCAACCCTGGAATTTGCTAATTCCTCATTTTCCTAATTTGCCTTATGAGACCCTATCAAGTCCTGATTTTTCTAAATGTTCTAAATGTTCAAACCCTCCAAGCCCAGATATGAAGAAGGCGGTATTTCATGTGTTGGGGTACTGAAGTCCTCCCTAGGCCTGGATTTTTCTAAATCTCCCAAAGTCCTGCCAAGCCTGGATTTTCCTAAGTATCCCAAGGATCTCCCAAACCTTGATTTCCCTAAGTCTCCCAAGCCCCCCCCCCCCCCCAGATCTTGATTGTTGTAAGTTCACCATGAGCCCCGCAAGCCTGGATTTTCCTAAGTCTCCCAAGGGCCTCCCAGGTCTTCATTCTTCTAAGCTCACCATGAGCCCTACAAGCCTGGATTTTCCTAAATTTCCCAAGGTCCCCCAAGCCTGGATTTCCCTAAGTCTCCCAAGGGCCCCCTAAGTCTTCATTTTTTAAGTTCACCATGAGCCCTCAAGCCTGAATTTTCTTAAATGTCCCAAGGCCCCCCAAGTTTGCATTTTGCTAAGTCTCCCAAGGGCCCGCCAAGTCTTCATTGTTCTAAGTTCACCATGAGCCCTGCAAGCCTGGATTTTCCTAAATTTCCCAAGGCCCCCCAAGCCTGGATTTCCATAAGTCTCACAAGGGCCCCCCAGGTCTTCATTTTTTAAGTTCACCATGAGCCCTCAAGCCTGGATTTTCTTAAATGTCCCAAGGCCCCCCAAGTTTGGATTTTCCTAAGTTTCCCAAGGGCCCCCAAGCCTGGATATTCGCAAGTATCCCAAGGTTCCCCAACCCTGGGGTTTGCTAATTCCTCATTTTCCTGAGATCCCTTATGAGACCCTATCAAGCCCTAATTTTTCTAAATGTTCCAAGAGGACTCTTCAACCCCACAATCCCAGATACGATGAAGGGGGTATGTAATGTGTTGGGGTTACTGACGTGTGAGTGCGCGTAAACGGAAAAAAATGAGTTGTTGGGAGAACCATCTCCAGAATATACAGTACCGCAAGTTAGTTGCAACAACTAACTCGAAAATGTGAACTTATGTATTCGCGATCGGTTATAAAAAATAGTACGTAAGACCAACGAGTTAGTTCCTGTAACCAATCGCAGTGCTGTTCTTACCAATACCCTTCAGGTGGCGCAACCAACCAGCGAAATCCTATAATCAACACATCACTTCTATAACCAACGATTAGTTTCTATCGTTGTGTGAAGGCAACATTAATTAACTTGAGGTCGAGTCGCTACCGCGACTCTTGATAATCAATGATTAATAACTCCTTCGAGTGGTTGTTGCAGGCCATTTATTGGTTTCTCCAACTATTTTTTTTCCTCTGTGTAGTGCTCGAACCATACGTAACTCTGCTATATGTATATTAGTACATTTCGACACTAACGAGAAAAAATCATTTTTATCAGGTGTGCCAAAAAATGGATTTCTCTCGAGTGTTGAAAACAAACTTTGCACAACGAATTATTGAAAATATATTTATAGCAGTAATGTTATGTATATGAGTTTAAATAATATATATAATATACGTGCAACTCAAGTGCGGAGATGAAAACATTATAATAGGTACGACAATCATCAATAAATCGCATTTGAAAATAAGAAAAATGTTTTGTCACGCATTTCCTACAATAAATATATATATTTTTTAAATCACATCAATTCCCTTTTCAATGACGCGATTAAAAATGTATTGAATAATGGATTTATAGCAGTTACAAAGCTTTCACGTCTGACGATGTAACTACTTGATAGAGATCAAAATAACGTATTGCTGTTCGACTGGCTGCGCCCTCTATTGGTCAGTTTATGCATTATTCCATACAAATCCTATTACCCCTGTTTCGATGGACTATAACAGTTACATGAATAGTGCTTCACGATTGGGTCTTAAAATATTTAGCAGCCGGATTTCCTCCTATTCATGTGTAAAGCACCATGTTACTGTAAGTATTAATGGAGTGTATAGGGTTCTCAAATTGTCGAAAAGTTCATTATTTAACATTCCTCATTAAATGGATATACTGAAACACCAGCTCCCATATAGAATCAGATATTCGATGTATATCCATTTTAGGCCCTTAATGTGAAAAGTATATCTTGTATATTCTATGGATATTTATTCTACATACATGCAGGTATATACACACATGAATATCAAGAACACATTCTATGTACATACTTGAATAATACGAATTTGAGCGCAGGTACGGACACATTCGTAAGATATTTCATGTATATGCAATCCATGAACATAGGAAGAAAATCAAACGTCCACGAATTAATTACCTAACGATGTACCCATATAGCATTTTCACATACTTTGCATATACATCGTATAAACATTTGCGGATATACAATGTCCTATGTATATGAAATGTATCTGTAAAGGAGACACTTATTCATGTCCATCGAACATACACTGGATATCCATGAGGATATACATATTATGTGCACCGTATGTGCACTTATGTCCTGTCTAAAAAAAACGGAAAAATTAATTACAAAATAATTATCTGCATTTTTTTAAATCTTTGTGTCTCACAAAGATTTTTAAAAAAATTGAGTTCTTCGCAACTACTGAAGAATTGTTTTTTATTTGAAAAAAAAGTCGAAAAAAATGACAAGAAATTTTTCTAAGTGCCTCGTAGGTCAGTACTTGGATGGGTGACCGCGCCAGGGTTGAAATTTTTGGACTCGCGCAAGGATCAGTACTTGCATTCGTGATCGCTCCGCATCCGAGATTTTCCAAGTTCTCCAAGTTCAGTGCTTCGATGGGTGACCGCCTAACGGCCGAATTTTTCAATGTCCCTTAAGGGTCAGTACATTGATAGATGACTCACTGTGTTAATATTTTATATATTTCGGTCGCAGCCCTCTAAATGAATGTAGTCTTGACGCGTTTTTATTTTTAGTATACTTCAAATAGACAATAAAAATAAAAATCTTCTAAGATGTCAATGGCCGAGTGGGCTAAGGCACCCGGCAGTCACCCAGAGGATCCAGGTTCGATTCCCACCAACAGCAAATAAATTTGCATGTGTTTTTTTCAGCAATAAATATGTACCGATCAATGCAATAACTCCGAATATCCAACTAAAAGTGCAAGATAAACCGAATTCAATGAATGCAGATAATTATTTTGTAATTAATTTTTCCGTTTTTTTTAGACAGGACATATATGGACATACGGTGCACATAATATGTATATCCTCATGGATATCCAGTGTATTTTCGATGTACACGAATGGGTGCCTCCTTTACAGATACATTTCATATACATATGATGTGATACGACATGCATACGTATATACATAGGTCATTCTATATCCGCAAATGTTTATACGATCTATATGCAATGTATGTGAAAATCCTATATAGGAGTTCAAATATCGGCCTTGACAATACAGAAGGCAATAAACATTACCATAGTGAATTGGATTGGAGACCCTAGCAGATCCGGTCACCGAACAAACCACCGTCGAAATCACCATGGTGGTTTTGTACAAAAAGTTCACTTAGAATGTTGTCGAAACCACCCGGTAAACCACCACTCCGAGATTCGTACCAACCTCGGAATGGTGGTTTACGTGGTGGTTTGTCAAAATTTTGTCGAAACCACCCCGTAAACCACCACTCCGAGATTCGTTTAAATCTCAGAGTGGTGGTTTACGTGGTGGTTTTGTCAAAATTCTAAGTGAACTTTTTTCACAAAACCGCTATAGTGGAAACGACCGTGATTCTATGGTGGTTTGTGCGGTGACCGGGTCTGCTAGGGCAACGACAAAACATGGAAATGCAATTTTTCAAAGTCAACAAGAAACCCAATGATAACCTATTTTTGTAATCAAGGACAGCTCTCCGGGAACCCACATGGGGCTTCAATGCTAAAATGCCCTTCATTTTATTTTGCTCGAAAAATCCAACCTAAAGAACCTAAATTTTGTCGAAGGACAAGGTCACGGGCGCTGCAGCTACGATGGTCTGCCTAACCCTAGTACACTGAAAGAAAAGATTAGTTTCCATAACCAAAAAATGAGTCGACACAACCAATCATTATTCTACTTCCCTTACAACTCAAATGGTAATGCCAACGAGTCGAATGGTAATACCGACGAGTGAAATGGTAGTTCCAACTATTCGAGTGGTAGTCCCAACGATATTGGAATGGTTAACCTCACTAATCTCGCGAGAACTAATCGTGAATAGTTGAGGTTACTATTCGATATGGTTGAGGCAACTAATTTTTGAGGCATTGTGTACAGCAAATGGGAAACGTAGTTGTCACAACCAAACATTTCTTTCCGTGTATTGTACAAATTATGAGTACAAACTATAAGTATTTTCTTCACGGAAAAAAAGGCTTGGTTATATATGCGCCAGACAATTAATTGGTTACACCAACCAAGTTATTTGTTAGGCTACCAATTTCTTGGGTGGTCTAACCAAGTCACCAGGTTAGCTTACCAAGTGACTTGGTTAGTCCAACCAAGAAATTGGTAGCCTAACAAATAACTTGGTTGGTCTAACCAATTAATTGTCTGGCGCATATATAACCAAGGCACTTGGTTGTTCCAACCAAGCCTTTTTTCCATGAAGGAAATACTTATAGTTTGTACTAGGTTAGTTTACCAAGTGACTTGGTTAGTCCAACCAAGAAATTGGTAGCCTAACAAATAACTTGGTTGGTCTAACCAATTAATTGTCTGGCGTATATATAACCAAGGCACTTGGTTGTTCCAACCAAGCCTTTTTTTCCGTGTTCTTGCCAAACTCCCATAATGACCGCATTTCCTACATCGAATGAGATAAGCATTATCGCAGCCAAATAAAAGTAGCTATTAGATTTTAGGCTTTCTTTTTTTTTATTCCGTCAACTTTCGTCCCTCCATTTATTTTCTCCTGTGTCATCAACCTGGGTTTACGAAACTAATCAATGTTGAATCAAGCTTGCGAGGATATATTCGAAGTTCGTGCTGAACCCGTAGATGTGAGATGTGGGAGAATAAGAGGCAGAAGGGAACGCAAGAAAAAAAAAAGAAGAAGAAGAAGAGAATAGACCCGGGCAACACGAAATACTAATGATGACGATGAGGGTTTGTTGGACCATTCGATCGTGATGGCGATGGTGTCAACGGTCGAGGGCCCGAACGCGAGAAGAGGGGTTTGGGAGTTATCGCGCGACATTACCTCGTGCTCTTTCGCTCTCGCTGTTGTAGCTCCCCCGGCAGCTACAACCCGCAGCAGAGCAACCAACAGTGGGGACAGAGAATCGACTCGGTTGGGGACACGCTCGTGCTATGTCCTCCATTCTCTCGTCTGGTACAACTACACCCGCGAGAAAAATGCCACAAACGTTTTCGCCTTTCACGATGATAGAAAAGATATCATAAGGGAGACAATGTCCTCTCAAGAAATAATGTGTTACATATATATTTCGTATACCCGTGGATAGAATGTTCTGCCTACCTATAGATATACATATGGAAGAATAAAACCTACAGATGTGACCGGGGTTAGTTGAAACACTTTTGCTTTACTGTTTTTTTTTAAATTTTGTTCATGATTTATAATACGAATGCTGTGATTGTGTTCTACAATCGATTGGTTGCATGGTGTACAATTTTTTATATTTTTTTATGGAACTGGATTTTTTGTTATTGAATAAGTCAAGAGGCGGCGATGTGGTTCAACCTATCTGGTACGGGATAATCAGGAAGTGTAGCTCTAAAAATAACGAAATTGGTTTTATGATGTTTGACATTCCAACATCGATGACACAGTATTAAATATACTCCGGCAACTTTCTGGTTTCATACAATTTCATGATTCATTAGGATGAACAAGTAACTTGATGAACGTTTTGAAATTACGAAAAATAAATAAAGAAAAATGTAATTTTTTTTATCGTTTTAAAATTTATATAACTTTAACTTATAAAGTATTCGACCGAATCAGCTAAAATTTAAAGAACATATAGAGTATTGTCTAATCTTCAATTGGTACAAATTTTACAAAAATCGCTTAGCACATTTCATTTTTATAAGCATTTTGAAATTTTGAAAAAAGTATGTAAATGCTCTAGCTGAAACAAATTTTTAGCTATCGGGCTGAAACTTCTTATTAAAATTGAACAAAGTGATACGACCTTTGCTCCAAATCGGTAAAGCGGTTCGGTTTTTATGAGATTTTGAATTTTTTGAAAAATTTTCGTTTCGCTCTAATTCAGGTAAAATTTCAACTAATCGACTGAAATTTACTACATAGGAAAAATAACATTCAGCCCTGTTGCGTACCAAATTTGGTGATCATCGGTAAAGCGGTTCGGAATTTACGTGATTTTGAATTTTGAAAAAATTTATTGGTGTCTCTCTGGATTTCGTAAAACGTCAGAAATCATTAATTTTGTCAATACTTTTCATCTTTCGCAAAGCTTCTTCTATGAGGAAGTCAAAATAAACATGAAGAAACTTCCTCATAGAGGCGGCTTTGTAAAAAGCGAAAAAGAATGAGAAAGCAATGTGCAAGGTTCCACTTTGCATCCTTCTTTTAGTGAAGGAATCTTTCCAGTATGACGTTCCGAAAAATAGCCTATTTTCACGATTTTTTTTCGGATGGTTACTATACGCCGATCAATCTGAAATTTTGATGACATATTAAGTTACTCGTGAATGACAGAAAATGATTTTTTATAAGACGATTTTTATTGTTTAAATATTTTTTTTTAATTGTTGAAAATAATGTTGATAAAAAAGATAGCTTCATGGTGGACATCCTAGGGGTCGCAAAGTTGATCTGAAAAAAAAAACCCAATGGATTAGTGATTAGTATGCGATTGGCTATCGCGCTATGGACGCCTTTTTTTAGTGAAGGGATATTTCCAGTATGACGGCCCGAAAAATAGTCTATTTTCACGATTTTTTTTCGGACGTTTACTATACGCCGATCAATCTGAAATTGTTATGACATGTTAAGGTAATCATGAATGACAGAAAATGATTTTTTATAAGACGATTTTTACTGTTTAAATATTTTTTTTAATTGTTGAAAATAATGTTGATAAAAAAGATAGCTTCATGGTGCTTCTAGGGGTCGCAAATTTAATCTGAAAAAAAACCCCAAAGGATTATTAATTAGTATGCAATTGGCTATCGCGCTATGGAGGCTCTTTTTAAAATCAAAATTGACAAAATGGCGGCGTTTTGAACAAAATGTACCGATTTTAGCCGTTTTTTCGACAGTTTTTCTTTTAAAAAAATGGGAAGATTTAAAAAAAAAGCTTCCATAGCACGATGGAGAGTAGCATAAAGAATGTTCTCCTAAAATTTGAAAACGATCGCTTGAAAACTGTTCCCTGGAGAATGTCCACCGTTTTGAAAAATGTCGTTTCGAGAAAAACGCGTTTAAAGTTTCGAAGTAGAAATTTCATATACCTAATTTGTGTATATAACGATTAGTAATAACGTATGCCATACTGTTAGAAAAGATTGGAAGTTTTTATGCATAAACTCGTCAATTAAATTCAATGTCCATTTGTGATATAAGATTAATGGACTGTTACAGCAAATTTAATGAAAAGTATTAAAATTAATGTACTTTTGCAGTAAAATTAAAGTAAATTATTGAAATTACTATACCATACATTAATTTTACATTGCACTTGTATATTAAATTTAGTATATCAGTTTATGCATAAAAACTGCCAATACTTGTACATTAAATTTCAAGTAGATTTTTTTTACAGTGCAGCGAAGTATTTCGAATTTTGCTCTAAAAACTTGACAGGATGTTTTTGACCGTATATACTAATGGATAAGACAAAAATAAATTTCGATTTTTTTTCACACTGGAAAGATCCCTTAATTATACGTTGTAATTTTGTATGGTGAGCTAAACCTTAGAGTGTCTAAGAGTTACACGGAACGACCAAACTTTAAGGTGACTGTTTCAACTTTCCCCGGTCTCTCCTATATGTAAAGGTGATAAAGAAAAAAAGAAAAACGAAGTGATAAAGAAGAATTCAAGAAGGGCAGGGGGAAACCGTAGCTTTATAAATCGTTGTGAAATATATCAATTTATAGTAGGGGATAAAACGACAAAAAAGGCACGTGCACTGTCACCTTCGGGCGAAAAAGAAAAATACTTCTTTATCATTATTCCTATACTTTTTCGGCATTTTATTAAGGTCCAAACATATGAATACATTTTTTTTTAAGAGGGCTCATATTTTAGTTTACGAGTGAAGAGCCTCCGGGTATTGTGCTGTAATCGCGAACATTTTGCGTGGGACATAACGTTCTTTGACGATGAAAGGATGTGAAAAGCTTCGGCTATCATTTTTTCTTTTACGACTATCTGGAAAAAGGCATTATAACGTGCGTAAGATACTTTACATGCATGCAATACAGTTTACATAAGTCGAATTAAATCCCGTATTAGGATTACAACATTTTTCTCTGTTTTTTCATTTTCACTGAATGATTATATTACTTAATATTGTAAAACTAAATTCACCTCATAACTCTAAAGGACATTTTTTTTTTATTCGTGCTAAAAATTAATTTCTTAATTTTATTTATCGTACTTCCAAGCCTGGATAATTTTTTACACATCCAAATCGTCTACGTTCAGAACTATTTCATTTTATCATTTTTTATGATCATTGATTTTTCACAACAACAAAAAAATGGATATTAGAAACCGTTAAAAGATCATTACATATTTATTATTTTATTGAAAGGTGAGATGTACGAAAAATTACATGAACCCAAATTTTTCCTTAAAAATTAATACAATTTCTTAAGAATTTTATTCTTTGACGAGGTGTAGATTTCGTGAGATTAATTTTATATTATCAAAATAATAAAATGCACGATAAAGAAATAGAGTACAATACATGAAGTCTTTACTTTTTTTTAAATATCGGTAAAAAATATTCGTTTTATTCCTGAATGGGGAAAAAAACCTTTAAAACATTTTACTCATACTATAAAGATATAACAAACAGAATTGGAAAGTGTCGGAACTTTTTATCCCAGTAAAAGCCAGTAAAAGCTAACAAAATTGAGAAAGCAAAGCACACACGCTATACAGGGATGATATTCGACCTTTATTTCTCTCCGTCTTCCAAACACCTCTCGATAGGCGACAAACGCGCGAGATACAATTAGTATCGAGTTTCCATCAGAGCCTCGTTTGCTGGTCTCCAGATGTGGACTTCTCTCGTCTCTCATGGGATGCCAGTGCACCCGGTTTTCGGGCCGATCTAATCGACGCCTTCTACTTCGCACCGCGTGGCTAATATGTGCTTAATGGAACGTGAGGCCGATGCCTCCCAACTTTCCGGGCACCTCTTCCTACACAATTGTCCATCACCCCGGAAAAAAACGGCAATTTTGTTCACTTTATCTCCACTACTATTTTCTTCGATGTTACTTAACTTTTTTTTTACAAAAGAGCATACCAATAGATTTGGGGATACCGATTGGTTTTGAATTGGACTTTATTACATGCAAATTTTTTTAATTATTATAACTATATAATTTCAAACATTATTTTCTATTGCAGTATAGTAAAAATCGATAAGACTTTCCTTCCGTCGAAATGACTTATTTTTTAGTGCGTTTTATAAATAAATGAACTAAAAATCTTCCTTCCGCTTCCATACAAACGAAGATTTGTATTCATATAAATATGGGGCATTCCATCGGAATTTTTCATACTTCGACCCTGACACCCTTCAATAATTTTAACAATTTTTTATCAGACAATATTTTGAAAAAGAAAAGACACGTATTTTTTTGTTTGGCGCTACGAGCGATATTTCCGACAGACGAATTTTTATAAAAATCGAAATTTTGACACGCACACGCACACGCACACGCATACGCACACACACACGCACACGCACGCGCACGCGCACACGCACACGCACGCGCACGCGCACACGCACACGCACGCGCACACGCACACGCACACGCACACGCACACGCACACGCACACGCACACGCACACGCACACGCACACGCACACGCACACGCACACGCACACGCACACGCACACGCACACGCACACGCACACGCACACGCACACGCACACGCACACGCACACGCACACGCACACGCACACGCACACGCACACGCACACGCACACGCACACGCACACGCACACGCACACGCACACGCACACGCACACGCACACGCACACGCACACGCACACGCACACGCACACGCGCACGCGCACGCACACGCACACGCACACGCGCACGCGCACGCGCACGCACACGCGCACGCACGCGCACACGCACACGCACACGCACACGCACACGCACACGCACACGCACACGCACATAGAGCTTTCTCATAGAGGAAGTTATGTTCTTATGAAGAAAAAAATCGAGATTTTCATGTCCGGACACTCAAAATATTTTAAAACAACGAGAAAAGTGATCTAGAAAAAATGTTCGGATGTGTGTGTGTGTGTGTGTGTGTGTGGCACGCTTGCAAAATTCAAACCGCTGTATCTCGAAAACGGCTTTAACAATGAAGCTGAAATTAGGTGCGCTGGTTGAGGATCAACGCCCCTTCCTATGCATACATTTTCGAATTTTTTTTAATTCAGATTTTATAAGCGTTTAAATTTTTCGAAAAATGTCTGTATGTTCTCTAGCTTACGCAATTTTTCAGCTAATGAACTAAACAGTTCTGGACAAATAGAGAAATGGAAAATGAAGGTCGGTATTAAATTTGAGCAAAATCCATAAAGCGATGCAGATTTTATAAAATTTGGAATTTTCAAAAAAAATTTGTATTCGTTATTATTCAAGTTAAGTTCGACCAAACCTGCTCAAATCTTTTGCAAGATAAAATTAACATCCAGTTGTAGTAGATATCGAATTTGGTGACGATTGGTAAAGTGGTTCAAATTTTATAAGACATTGAATTTTTCAAAAAATCTCTGTATGTTCTTTAGCTGCCGCAATTTTTTGGATAATGAGCTTAAACAGTTGTTTACGAATAAAGCAATGAAAAATGACGATCGGTATTGAATTTAAGCTAAATACATATCGCGTTTTCGATTTTTATAGAATACTGAATTTTCAAAAAATTTTGTTTTCGTTCTTATTTTCATTTTAATTTAAAATACGGATGGAAAGTAGAACTTTGCACATTGCTTCTTCAATTATTTTCATCTTTCGCAAACCTTTCTTCATGAGAAAGCCAATAATAAAATAAAGAAACTTGCTCATATAGACGGCGTTGTGAAAGATGAAAATTAATGAGGAAACAATGTGCAAAGTTCTACTTTGCGTCCAAATTTTTTTTCTCCAAATCAGAGTGATACTTTTGTTTATGGCAATGATGAAAAATCGCCTTGGTGTATGAGGTGGAACAACAGAAAGATAATAAAATATATGTGTAATAAACATGTTGAAAAAAATCTCAAAGTAATCCGTTAAAAATCTTGAAGTTGCTGCGTTATGCCAGCTCGAATCGAGTTGACGTCCTCTATTTCTCTCGGGAAACGTTGGCCTGCTGGTATTGATATACTCATATATCGAAGTAGAAGAGTGGCTCTCGACGCCAGGCGTACAATAGGGAACGATCAAAATATCGAGTGTCTAGGATGTCTCCGGGTGGCGCGTCTCTATACTAGCGTCCACTTTTCTCGGCAGCCTTGTGTTGGTCTTGCCCGCCCGAGTTTCGTCTCGCATATAGCGTCTCTTCCTCACACTCGATAAATCAACGTGGACGTTCTTCGTCTCACTCGTCGAATCTTCGGTATTTCGCTACTGGCGAAATACCGATGACGATCAAATTCCGAGCGCGCAAACAGTTTGAAAGTACGAGAACGATAGAGCTTCCGGTTTCATTCATTTCCGATCTTCTGCTTGATTTAAGGTCGATAAAATATCTCAAAAAGATTCGTTGTAAATTTGTGTTTACGCTCTAAAAATAAGAGTATTGTTATATGTGTTGAAACAATGCAAAAAAAAAAGCTGTTTTTATTAATGCGTTTGATAGCAACAACGCAGTGTGACCAGAGTTGTAAATGCCTAATACTTATAGAAATAATGATGATGATACGATCAGCTCTATAATTAAAATTTTATAACAATAATATGTAGCGATTGTAATACGATGATTAAACTTTGGAATGGCTGCAAAAATTATTATTTCTTAATAAAAATTCACGGTAATCCTTTTGAAAAAATGGAAAAAAAATAAGTAATGCATTGCTTATTTCTTCCATTTTTTCCACTATTTCTTGCAATATTAAAGCGGAAATTAGTATTTTTTTCAGCTATTAAAATGTTTACCCTCTATTTTATAATCACTACATATTATTATTATGAAATCATAATTACAAAACAAATTCTACTGTAAACTATATCTCATGAATTAATGGGGATTTACAACTCTGAGTGTGACGGCCCGAAAAATAGCCTATTTTCACAATTTTTTTCGGACGGTTACTATACGCCGATCAATCTGAAATTTTTATGACATATTAAGGTAATCATGAATGACAGAAAATGATTTTTTATAAGACGATTTTTATTGTTTAAATATTTTTTTTAAATTGTTGAAAATAAGGTTAATAAAAAAGATAGCCTCATGGTGGACATCCTAGGGGTCACAAATTTGATTTGAAAAAAAACCCAAAGGATTATTAATTAGTATGCGATTAGCTATCGCGCTATGGAGGCTTTTTTTAAATCAAAATTGACAAAATGGCGGCGATTTGAACAAAAAGTACCGATTTTAGTCGTTTTTTCGACAGTTTTTCTTTTAAAAAATGGGAAGATTAAAAAAAAAGCTTCCACTGACTCGTCAATTAAATTCAATGTCCATTTGTGATATAAAATTAATGGACTTTTACAGCAAATTTAATGAAAAGTATTAAAATTAATGTACTTTTGCAGTAAAATTAAAGTAAATTATTGAAATTACTATACCATACATTAATTTTACATTGCACTTGTATATTAAATTTAGTATATCAGTTTATGCATAAAAACTCCCAATACTTGTACATTAAATTTCAAGTAGATTTTTTTTACAGTGCACCGAAGTATTTCGAATTTCGCTTAAAAAATTTGAGAGGATGTTTTTGACCGTATATATTAATGGATAAGACGAAAAAAAATCGATTTTTTTTTCACACTGGAAAGATCCCTTAAGGTAGTATGAGCGTCTTGTCTGACGTCGCATAAAGTTCGAGGGAGATTAAGAGAGAATTACAAGCAGTTCTCGATGAGATAAAAACTGAAAAAATCAAGTATATGGAAGGTGCTAAAGATATTATTTTGGCACAATAATAATAAAAAATGTTATCAAAATTTATAATTTTAACATTAAAAAAGAAACGCAATTTTCAAACATCTCACAAAATTCTGAAAAAATTCATACGTATGCAGAAAAATTAAAAAATCATTTTCATGACAAGCAAAAATTAGGTTGCCAGATGTTATGTTGAAAAATTATTTATTTTAGTAAATTGTTAATAACAGATAATTTTTTTTTTTCATTTTCCTAAATTATTTTTTTATTTTTCAACTGAAGATAAATAAAAAATTGAGAACATGACAACAACAACACAATAATTTTTTTAACAGAAATTTATTTATTTATGGAGCTGTATGATTCTGATGCACCATGGAAATATAAACAGAATTTTTACATTGTTTCATGTGTATTTTATGTGATTTCCATGCAAGTTTATTTTTGCAATATTTTCATATTCCGGAAGTTCCAGAGCACAAACTCCTATTTATTCATGTGCATAAAACCTACTGTTAACATTATAGTAATAAGTATTGTTGCAAAATCCCTTACTAATGAACAAAATAGGGTATGTATTTAAGCTAATTTAAATTGTCTTGTTTGAAAAATATTAAACGCGTCGAAAAAAATCATGTTATCTGACTCGCAGTACCTGACTTTTCAAACAACCTCATCGAGCCGTACTTATTTACCCACGCAACCAAAAAAGCACTTCATGCATAAAATACATGGGTAAACATCAGTTAAGCAGACCGGAGGAAATTTCTCTCACCGATAGTCAAAAAGTATGTATATATATATATATATATGTATATCAAAAGCATAACACTGTAAATACTATAAATAACTCATGCATATTCGCTATACACAAATAAAAAAATTGTATAAATACTGCCATATGGAATTGGGCATATTGAGTCTACAAAAATTATATATACGTCCGCAGAATTGTTTTAAAAAATATACGTTATCACATTTACTTTAGGAAATGCTCTAATCATAACGAAATAACGGAATAACGAAATAAAAAAGCGATTTCACAACATTTTCATTTATTTAATTAAAACAAGGATGCAAAGTAGAAGCTTGCACATTGCTTCCTCATTATTTTTCGCTTTTTTACAAAGCTTCATCTATGAGGTAGCCAAGATTGAGTAACATACTTCATCATGGCTTTGTAAAAAGCGAAAAATAAGGAGGAAGCAATGTATAAGGTTCTACTTTGTTTACACTAAATTCTGTGTCCAAAAATGAAATTTGTTACCCTAGGCTTACAATGAGAGAAAATTATGGTATTATAACCATAAAGTGATAACTATTCATTTTTAGTTCCTCCAACTAATTTTTTTTTTAGTTGCCACAAACATCTAATAATTACTGTAACTACCAAATAGTTACGATAACTATAACAATAGTTGCATGGACTAAAAATTAATAGTTGTCACGTCATAGTTGACTGTACTATTACAATTTCTCTGAGTGTAAAGTGGGGCGAGGCCTAAATTAGCAGCTAAAAATAAAACAAAATTTAAAAAAATTAAAAAAAAATACCCCAAACTTGAATCTCTGTAAAAGTACGGCGATGATTTTTTTTTTTCAAAATTTTTATAATAAATTCTGTGCCCAAAAACGAAATTTTTTAGACTAGAGCGAAAACGAGGGTTAGTCTAGAATAGCGAGCAAAAATAAAAATCTCCCGTAGAAGAATTTTATTAAAAACACAGATTTTTTAAAAAATCCATAAAAAATTTTAGGGCGTTTTTTTATATTGCTCTACAGCATGTCAAAAGAAAAAAAAAAGCAATATGAGGGTCGCGACCGTGTCGATAACCGGTGGAATGCCCCATATGTACACAACTTCGAAAATTCAATCGCCTATAACTGAAAAATGGTTTCAGCTATCGAGCTGAAATTTGGTTCACAAGTGAAGCACCATCTCCTCTTTAATTGGTGCAATTTTTGACAAATTATATACACAAATTTCGATTTTATGCCGTTTTGAATTTTTTTTAAAAAGGTCGTTGGTGTTCCAACTTTTGTAAAATTTAGTCTATTTTGCTAAATAGTTGTTTATGAGAGCAGATGCATTCTATATTGCTTGGTATTGGATTTAGCTCGAATCTGTAAAGTGGTTCAGATTTTATGGAATTTTAAATTTTTGAAAAAATTGACATTATCGCACTATTGTAACTTTTGCAAAACTTGAGATAGCGAGCTCAAATTTTGTATGTAAATAAAACAATATTCAGCCTTTATATGTGTATAATTTAGCGACGAATGGTATGAAATTTTTTATTTTATGGAATGTTGAATTATTTTAAAAAATATATGTTATCACATTTACTTTCAGAAACGCCCTAATAATAATGAAATAACGTAATAACGAAATTGAAAAAGCGAATTAGCAACATGTTTATTTATCTAATTTAAGCAAGGATGCAAAGTAGAACTTTGCACATTGTTTCCTCATTATTTTTTGCTTTTTACAAAGCTTCCTCTATTAGGAAGCCAAAATTGATTAACATACTTCCTCATAGTATTTTTGCAAAATGCGAAAAACAATGAGGAAGCAATGTGCAAAGTTCTACTTTACATCCTTTTTACGTACACACTTTTTGCTTCCTCATAGCTTTGTATTTGTGGAAATTTTTTTTTTCTAGATTTTCATGTCACGACACTCAGAATGGTCTCAAACGTCGAGAAAAGTGGTTTAGAAAAAATGTCTGTATGTGTGTGTGTGCGTATGTGTACAATTTTTTGTTAGCACGATGGCCGTCGCAATTTTTAAGATATCGGGCTCAAATTTGAACCACGAGTAAACTGTCGTTAGACAAGGTATGGGATTGAATTTGGAGTTAATCCATCAAGGTGTTCAAAATTAATGGCATTTTGAATTTTTTGGAGAATGTCAGCTCGGGCTCTAACTCCCGCAATTTTTATGATAGCCGACTCAAACTTGGATCAGAAGTGGACTGTTATCAAATAGTGTTTGGGATTAAATTTGATGACAATCCGTTAAGGGGTTCACAATTTATGGCATTTTTTAATTTTTAGACATTTTTTGTTCGTGCTCTAACTTTCGCAATTTTTAAGATATCGGGCTCAAATTTGGTCCACAAGTGGACTGTTATTAAATAAAGTTTGGGAGTGAATTTGACGTCAATCCGTTGAGGGGTTTAAAATTTATGGCATTTTGAATTTTTTGTTCCTGCTCTAACTACCGCAATTTTTAAGGTATCGGGCTCAAATTTGGTCCACAAGTAGAGTGTGGGTAAACTAAGCATCAGTTCGAATCTGGCGAGAATCTGTCAAGGGGTTCAAAATTAATGCCATTTAAATTTTTTTTAAACAAGGCTACAAAGTAGAACTTTGCAAATTGCTTCCTCATTATTGTTGGATTTTTACAAAGCTTCCTCTATGAGGAAGCCAAAATAGATTAACATGCTTCCTCATAGACGTAGATCTGTAAAAATCCAATAATAATGAGGAAGCAATTTGTTTATATATTTTATGTATAATTTTTGTTTACTTGGGATATTTATACGTCATGCTGTGATTGGTGGTACCAACTCATGTCACGTACTGAATCTTGCAGTAATAATCCAATCGTGAATCTCGGTTATTTGAGCGATAGAAAATTGATTAACCGAATGATACGAACCGACGGCAAATTAACGGGCTGATTATTTTGGACCACGGAGAGTATTAATACTACGGCAGAATTATAGCGCTACTAGGAAAGAACCAACGTTATTGAATCAGTTGCATCAATGGACCATCCGAATTTCACTGTAATACTAGATAGATCACGATGAAATGGATATCTCTATCTGGGATATGAGAATATAAATATCTGCCTATAGTGGAAAATTAATTAATACACCTAATTGGAAAGGACACGATTGAGTCGTTTGTACACAATAAGCCATAAATCATTTGTCATAAATCGTTTATTTTCCGAGATTTTCTATGATTTAGTAAATTCTGAGTTCAAATTTAGACTCTCTTCAAACTACGAGTGGCATGGTGTTTTTTTTTTCATTTTATTTTTTAATACATTTTAAAAGGCCATAAAAAATTATGTATTTTCAACCTTTCTGGTAAATTTAAACCCAATTCAGTTTCAACGTTAGTATAAATGTTGATGCAGGTAAATTTACCTGCAATATATATATTTTAAGTCAACCAGATTTTAATATTCTGGCCGAAAGCAGGGCCGAGTCTGGCTGGCCCGACCAGATCCGTCGTAGTGCCTGACCGATGCCTGATCCCGGCATGATATGGAAAAATGTAGTCCGACCACATTTGAAATGTTGTACCTATGCATGATCTGGGCGGGGTCAGGACCTCATTTCGCTAACCGGATCAGGAATGCCCGGTCGGTGCCTGATCCTGGCCTGATGAGGAATATTTCAGGCTAGCCAGTTTTCAAATATTATACCGATACATGATCCGGGCAGGACCAGGGCCTTATTTGGCTGACCTGAACAGGCCTGACCGATGCCTTAACCGGACCTGATGGTACTTCAGACAATTTGAATTAATTTCTGCTCAGGAAACGGCTTACGATTGTCGTGGACGGTTATAGTTGGCTAGGTTAATCAATTTTTTGGTTGAACCAACAAACTAGTTGGTTGTGACACCCAATTCGTTAGTTGCGAACCAATTAATTTGCTGGTTTAACCAACTGGTTTGTAGCCTCGACTAATGATTTGTTTCTGTAACCAACTAGTTTAATGCCCTAGTTGTTGGCTAGGTTAATCAATTTTTTGGTTGAACCGACAAACTAGTTGGTTGTGACACCCAATTCGTTAGTTGTCAACCAATTAACTTGCTGACTTAACCAACTGGTTTCTAGCCTCAACTAACTAATTTGTTTCTGTAACCAACTAGTTTAATGTCCCAACCAATTTTTTCACTTGGAGCCTATTCAAACAAATATTTCTTTCCGTGTATTGTAATAATTAATATTCTTTTTTCTCCATGTGGTAGGATTATCGTGACTAGACAATCTCGTTCGATTTTGTATCACGAATATATATATACACAAAGTTGGTTAGGTTAATCAATTTTTTTATTGAACCGACAAACTAGTTGGTTGTGACATCCAATTCATTAGTTGTCAACCAATTAACTTGCTGGCTTAACCAACTGGTTTGTAGCCTCAACTAACTGATTTGTTTCTGTAACCAACTAGTTTAATGTCCCAGTTGTTGGCTAGGTTAATCAATTTGTTGGTGGAACCGACAAACTAGCTGGTTGCGACATCCAATGTCTTAGTTGTCAACCAATTAACTTGTTGGCTTAACCAACTGGTTTGTAGCTTCAACTAACTGATTTGTTTCTATAACCAACTAGTTTAATGTCCCAGTTGTTGGCTAGGTTAATCAATTTTTTAGTTGAACCGACAAACTAGTTGGTTGTGACACCCAATTCGTTAGTTGCCAACTAATTAACTTGCTAGCTTAACTAACTGATTTGTTTATGTAACCAACTAGTTTAATGTCCCAACCAATTTTTTCGCTTGGAGCCTATCCATTCCCTGTAGTGTAATAATTAATATTCTTTCTTCTCCATGTTGTAGGATTATCGTGACTAGACAATCTCGTTTGATTTTGTATCACGAATACATATACACAGTTTGTGCTTTATCGCAGTTGTCTCCACTTCATCTCTCTTCGTCTGGAATCCGTCCACCCGAATCTTCGTATATATGTAACAAGGTGGAAAAATCAGTTAACGCCTCGTCGCTCGCGAATGTCGTTACATAATGTCGACTGCCTGTGGCTATACATTACTGCCACTCTTGTGAACACACCTTTGTCGTTTGTCTCTCTTCCTCTTCTTCTCCTTCTTCCACTTCTTCTCCTCCTTCTTCTTCTTCGTCTTCGTCTTCGTCTTCGTCTATCTCTGCTGTCCTCTTACCGTTCGTCGTAATGTTTCAGTAGGGTCGACGGACTTATGTACTACCTATAGTGTCCGCACTGTATCCACGATCAGTATGTATATGTCAAGCACTTTCCACGTGCGAAACTTCCACCCCACGACTACTGGATGCTGTACTCCATGTATCTATCCCCGTGCTGCGAAGGATGGGACGTTATACGCAGACAGAGCGTGAGATAAACGCTGCATTCCCTCCAGTGGAGTCTAGTCTGTCGCTCTGCGCACGACGTGGAAACGCAACACCCAACACAACTTCCATTCAGTCCACTACTACACTACTTTTCAGCTACCTGCAACTTTTCCGCTTGTACAAGTCACCGTAAAAACGTTAAGTCTCCATGAGCCACCATGGAGAATGATAACTTTATAGAATTGTCGTTTAAGACAGTACGACAAACTCAGACAACAGTTTTGCCTCATGTACCCGAGATAAAAAGAATATTACATTTTTTGTTCTCTTTACAACAAATTTTTGTTCACCAAATTCAACATAAATGTTTTCTGGATATCTAAAAATCCAAGTCACTTTCCAGTTTTTTTAGCTTCCTGTTTGATCAAATTATTATTCAAGTGCGTTTGGTAAAATAGAAGTTAAACAACATCTTTCTGTAATTTAAACAAAAACTTTTCGTAAGTAAATTATAAAACATTCCCGGCTTTGAAAACATTCTTTACATTATGTTGATATATTAGATAAATAAATATATGGATAATTCTTTTAAAAATCGACACACTGGTGGATCTTGCGGACTCCAATCGGATTTTACCTTCAGATATGGTAGTGGTAGTATTTTGAGACTGCTTAATTTTTTTAAGAGTTTTTAACGTGATATTTTTTTTCTATACAGGATTTTGCGGACCTTGAAATGGCGTATTCGCAACACGTGACTTTCTCATCACAATTGTTACTGGCGTGAAGTTTTTATCGTGAATTTATTGGGGTATAGTGACTAACTACACGAATAGAAATTTGTGAATTTCGCACATTTATTGTAATCTATTACATTTCTCGCTATAATTTGTCAAGAATGCGTTTTTAAATTTGAGTACAAGCTACGAGCTGCACTCGCAAGGCGGCGCGTACGATGTTCGCGCCTCACTACACATCTCTCTTTCGTTTGGTGATATTATTGTCGGCACTTCGATAGTTTGACAAGTCGGATTTATATTTCAATTATTCATATTTCAAAAGTTTCGAATCTTATGGCGTGTATGAGGCCTCCGCAGGATTTAGAATTCGTATAAAATGCTATGCGAGTGACAAAAACTATGATACAATGAGTGTATGAGTTTTTATGGTCTAATATCATGACTGTGAATAACCTCAAATATTTTTTTTCTCGCAATTTTCACTTTCCTTTTAATCTAACATATGGTGTGAATATTCATATTATATTTCTCATTGAAAATTACTCAAGATCATTGATAGTAGTTCTTTTGTTTAGTGAATGTGTAACACAATCCATGTTTCAGGCAATATAAATGTTTCACAACATACAGTTGCAGAAGTCTTATGTGAGTGATTGAAAAGACCACAAAATCTTCTCTGTACTAAATCTCTTGTTGTTCATTGCTCATTTGCTAGTAATTCTGTCTGTATGTATCATACCAAAGCATAATAACTTTTATATTAGCTTGCGGTCCAAAAATAAATAAATTAATTAATTTTTTTATTCACTATTTCAGGTAAAGTATCAGAAGCAGTGAAGATTTTGGATTGGATTTCAATACCAAAACTACATTTTATATGCAAAAGGCACACACTAAATTTCATTGCGGTCCATAGATTTTTTCAGAAGTTATTGTACTTTCGGACACAGATGCCGGACACAGCCAGACAGACAGACAGACAGAAATTAGTGAATGTGGTTTTTTGGAATCTACGACACTCAAAACATGTATTTCCATCAAAATCCAAGAGTCGAATTTTTTTTGGATTGCAATACTTTCTCTTTTACATACTTCGTATGTGATGAGAAAGTAAAAATGGGTCGTAGAATTTAGTTACATCAGCTATCACTGTAAAAATGAGTGATGAATTTTAGTTACATCATTTTAAAAATGTGTAATGGATATGAGTTCCATCGATCATCACTTACAAAATGCGGAATGGATCTAATATTCATCATTTATTTAAAAAATAATGAGAGGTGCATATGACTTCCATTACGCATTATAAATATTATGGTTAGTGGATCTCAGTTTCATTATCCATTTTTTAAGTGATGTTTGATGAAAGCAATGATGCAGTAAAAAAATAATGAATTTTTCCCAACTCTGGTGTACACAAGCTCTGTGAAATTGAATCGTTCATAGCTCGAGATTCGTTTCAGCTACAGTGATAAGATTTCTCGAACATTTAAACTGGTATAACTTTCTTATTCTCTGTAAATTTTTTTAACTACTCAGATATCGACTTTCATCTTATGCGGTTTTTATTTATTTAAAAATGTCATTTTATTACTTTAACTTTCGCCAATTTCGAGACATCAATATGAATAGTTTCATTCTACAGATGAAGTAACATTCAAGGATGATTGATATTCAATTTGAGCCAAATCCATAAAAAGGGTCCAATTTTATTGAAATTTCAATGTTATGTAAATAGGAGGTTTTTTCGCATCAATTCCCTTGAATTTCAATCGATCGAGCTACGAATTTGTATCGAAACGAACTTATGTCGAGTGTTGATAGATGGTAAATTTGATCGAGATCAGTTTATGATACTTTTGTCATACACTAACAAGAGGGGGACAAGCTACAAGTTGAAACTTTCAAACTTTGTCCTCCGACAAATTTAATGGAGTGCACAAAGCTTTCTTTACGGGGAAACCCAAATTGATAAAAATACTTCGTCGTAGAGGAATTTATCAGACAAAGCAGTTTCCAAGTTACAACGTGCAGTTTTTTTAAAGATGTTCGCTTCACTCTAGCTTACGCTAGTTTTTTTCATTAAAGTTCCGTTTGTTGTATGACGGCAAAAGTATCATTTGTGTATATGTTTCGTACATCAACACGTTAATCTTGCTAAATGAAATAACTTGGGTGATATTAAATTTAGTCTGACAAAAGGGTATCGGTAGTGCTTGGAAAACAATTTTAGAGGCCTGTCTTCAAAAAAGTCTGAAAAAGAGTTTGGAATGATGCCAAACATGTAAGAGAGTCTGAGATCGAAACTAAAATCTCACCAACAAAATCAAGGATAGTTTATTCTACAATGGAGGAAACTGCGCGATTGTTTTCCGAGAGTAAAGTTTCCTCGCACAAATCACCCAAAGTGAAAATCACGCTTCGTTCTGTGTAGCATACGATATTTTATTCCCCCATTTCTTTAAAAAGAACTCTTTTAACCAATGATGAGTATACATATGGGGCATTCCATACCGATTCGACCTGGGTCGGACCCTCGACCTCTCGAATTTGGTCGAAAATTTTTTATATGATTGGACCAACTCCAAAAAATACTGGAAAATTTTTTCAGATTTTTTCTTTTCTTTTACGATTTTTCAAAGGTAACATATCGTTAGCCCAGATTTAAAAATCTGAAAAAATTCTCAAAAATTCTGCATGAAATAACAAAATTTTTAAGCCTAAAGACAAAGTGGGCCGGATTTTGTTTCTATTTTTTTTCTATAAAAAACTATTAAAAAATTTAGAAACGAAAGAGGAAAAGTTATCAAATTTTTCTAAACTGCGAGTTGCACAAAATTACGAAAAAAAAACATTTCTCGTGAAGTACAGGGTTGAGTCAGATAACAAAATTAGATTTGTTGTGCGGTAGAATCTAATTTGATTTTATTGTTCGTTCATCTCAACTGCACTCGGTGATCCTGAATTTTTTTTGTATTCGAAGGTGCGATCGCTTTTTAAATTATCATCATTGACATCTGATATTATCAATGGAATCCGTTGATTAGCGCGGCTTGTCAATTCTGATTCATGAGTGTTTTTTTGGAAATAGGAAAAACTATTCGATAAGAATGTTATATAATTCTAGAAATTGATGTACTACAACCAATAAAAAACATGAAAATTTGAATTTTCACAGCACTTCCTCTTTTTTTTCCATAAAAATTCTTCCGCAAGAAATTATATCGTTATTATTTGGCTTCCTCAGAGAGAAACTTTGTTTTGCGATTCCGGCCTGATTTAACAGTGAACATATTTTCTATGAATCGCGTTTTTTTTACGAAAAGAAAGCACTTTCAGAAGAAAGCAATATTTTAGAAAAATTTGATAACTTTTCCTCTTTCGTTTCCCAATTTTTTAATAGTTTTTTATAGAAAAAAAAAAAATAGAAGCAAAACCCGGCCCACTTTGGCTTTAGGCTCAAAAATTTTGTTATTTCATGCATAATTTTTGAGAATCTTTTCAGATTTTTAAATTCGGGCTAACGATATGTTACCTTTAAAAAATCGCAAAAATAAATAAATAAATGAAAAAAATCTGAAAAAATTTTCCAGTACTTTTTGGAGTTGGTCCAATCATATAAAAAAATTTCAACCAAATCCGAGAGGTCGAGGGTCCAACCCAGGTCGAATCGGTATGGAATGCCCCATATATATACAGTACGGTTTCCATTACTCCCGCCGGGCAGAAATGAACGGTTTTCTTCCCTAGGAAGTAATTAAATTATATTACGCATGCATACAAGCAAAATAACCAAAACAAGCAGCTGCGATTGCACATTTGTCACGTAAAACAGATTCCCTAGGGGTGAAAGTGAAAAAATTCTGAAGTCCCCACACGTAAACCTATCATTTCAATACTGTCATGCAACTGCACACTTTCTTCTCGCAAAACTGTCATGCAAAGCACCGTTTTTCTTGCGAGAGGTACAAAAAAATATTTGTTACGGATTTTAGAAGACAACTTGGAGATTTGACGCAAACCTTTGAAACAGTTTCTTCAGTCATCACTTAAATCTGTCTGGCGGTTGAACATGAACCGTTGCTGCGACAGGCAAGAGACATGTTGGTACTCCAAATGTTTTGTCTTCGCCAAGAAAAGAATCACTTTTCCGGTTTCGGAGCAGTCTTTCTTTCGACCCTCACTCAGCGAATTCCTTCGAGTCTGAGAAAAGGAATAATCGGCGTGTGTTGTCAGAATCTTGGTAGAGAAACGTAACAGCGTTTCGGGCACGCGCATGTAGATGCATGGGAAACGGGAAGACACACACAGCGAGAAAGGAAAACTGTCTGAAATAAGGAAAAAGAGGAAAATAAAGAAAGGGAAAGCTGTCCAGAGGCGACCAGTCACGGATAGCAGGGTCGAGCGAGAGGCACACGAAAGTAGTCCGGAGTCCGGTTACCCGGAAGCCACATTTTAAGGGCGAGAGTCTCTTAAAGCGTTCACTTCATCTCACTGTCTTACCTTTTTCTCTCCCTCACGTCTCTCTCTGTCTCTTTTAGCCTCTTACCTCGACAGCTTCTCCGGAAAGCTACTTGATTGGTGCAGTACGTTACTTCGGCAAGTTTGGCAAACAAAAAAAAACATGGACTTCAACCCCAGAGACATTTTGAAGTCAAAAAGTTGGTATGAAAAGAGTTGGTAATTTTGCAGACGACCAAAAGTTTAGTACTAATTTTCTTAAAAAGTGAGCAACCAAGAGTGGTTATGCATTCGCCACTCAAGTTCCTCATTCAGACTTTGGCGTGGAATGAATTTAAAGAAATGTTTTATATATCCTCCAACAGTACAGCAACTTTTCAGAAATGGAAATGACGGAATCCCATTTATTGTGGAAATATGCGGTCTTGTCAGACGTCTCGTACTTTCGTTATTTAGTGACTTTTTTCGAATGGAAGAAGAAAACTCCTTGATGTGTCCATTACCAACATAATGACATTATCAAGTTACGCATCTAAAAGTTTTATCCAAGTTCCGAGCGTAACTCACCTTCTTTTTTGGTATTGGTAGAATGCACAAAATACGTAACATAAATAAACCGGAGGTGTTACACAGTCAATTTCGGAGGAAAACACATTTTTCTCACCGCGCAAAGTCGTTCGGCTCAAACCGGGAAACTAAAACTTTGAATAGTATGAATATAGAACGGTAGAAGTATCCATAACTTTTTTAACATCATTGAAAAAGTAGGCCGTGTGAATGAGGGTCGCCTAGGGGAGACATCATACATTTCTGTCAAAAACAAACTTCGCACAACGAGAAAAAAGCAACACGGTGACTTTGTGTTATCCATTTTTCCATATCTGAAGGTTTTGATATGAAATTACCAACTTTTTCCAATAATTCGCTTAGTAAATGACGTAATGTTTAAACCTTGTTTATCTACTACATTATATGACAAAGTTGCTAACGGTGTATTTTATTCGTGAAGTTACTGCGATTAAGTTACGAATTATATAGGCAGAAATGGTATTGCAGTTTCGTAACATAATTATAGTCGACTTTTCCCACTAGAATATTTTCACCTCTTTAACTTTACTGGATTTGATACCACAGCATGATAGTAGCAGATTTCTTCACGAGGTGACGCTGAGCGATATAAGCTTTAATGACTCACATCCATCACATGTCCATCGGGTTTTGGCCATATTATTGTCGCTGCTTTCATTGTTGTAGTTTTTGTATTAGAGTAGTGGAAAGTTATGTTCCACACATCTCTAAATGTGCTATAAACTCATTCAGAACTAAAAGTGCTAATAATCTGAACATCATGTTTATTCCATGTTCATCATTTTTCGATACTAATTGGCAATATGAATAATTTTATCCGTATATTCGTCATCGAAAATCAATTAAAGTCTGTGATAAAAATTGTTTTTTTCAGGACATCTACGACAATATTCATATTTCACCCGATGCACATATTTTATAACCAATGGATTTTTTAATCTCACTCGGGGGACTATAATACAGGTTAAAAATGTTCCGTTGTTACAGAATCATTCATTTTCTAGTGCCTATTTGCATGTAGATTGAATGTCAACTTTAATTCAGTTTAAAGATCATAAATAAACTTTTCAGTCCTCTGTCCAAAGAAGAGGACTTTTTTGGACACGCTGGTATCCAAAAAAGAGGACTTTTTTTGGACACGCTGGTATCCAAAAAAGAGGACTTTTTTTGGACACGCTGGTATCCAAAAAAGAGGACTTTTTTGGACGCGCTGGTATCCAAAAAAGAGGACTTTTTTTGGACACCAGCGTGAAGAATATTTATAAAGATACACCCAGATCTCATCTACAGGGAATTGCATAATTAAAAACTGGTTTTTCAATGACGCATTTTCAATGAAAAAAGTCCTCTGTCCAAAAAAAGAGGACTTTTTTTGGACACGCTGGTATCCAAAAAGAGGACTTTTTTGGACACCAGCGTGAAGAATATTTATAAAGATACACCCAGATCTCATCTACAGGGAATTGCGTCATTAAAAACTGGTTTTTCAATTACGCATTTTCAATGAAAGAAGTCCTCTGTCCAAAAAAGAGGACTTTTTTTGGACACGCTGGTATCCAAAAAAGAGGACTTTTTTTGGACACGCTGGTATCCAAATAAGAGGACTTTTTTTGGACACCAGCATGAAAAATATTTATAAAGATACACCCATATCTCATCTACAGGGAATTGCGTCATTAAAAACTTTTCTGAGATCATAGAGCATAGCAAAAAATGACTTCACAAAAAATTTAAGTCCCGACGGTCGAATTATTTTTGAGTTACCACTGAAAATCAACTTTCTGGGTTTGGGTGACTCCAAACTTCCTTTGAAATCATCCAACCGAGACGACTTATGGGTGTAGAGTGGAATCCAGGAAAATTAGTCCCCGGAAGATTGACCCTGGAAATTGAGACCTGGAAAATTAGCCCCATGAATTTTCTGGTTTCTTTTTTTTTTGCTTTATCACACTTTTATTTATTTTTCCGAGGGCCAATTTTCCGGTGGCTAATTTTCATGTTACCGAGAGATGTACGCCACGAGTTACTCTTTTGTCTGGCATGAAACTTTCTAAACATTTTCCATTCTGTATATGACTAGGCTACTACTAAACCGATACTTTAATACTTTCACGCGATCCCCCTTAAACGCCAATTTTCAACCGACCGCGAAAGAAAATCAACTCGATCTGAAAAGCAATTAAATTCTTTCAAACGTACTTTTTCAGATTAAAAGAAAAAATTGGTGCTATTTCAGCTGAAATGGAACCAAAAACTGGTGGCCCACTTCAAATGTTCACTACTGAAAATAAAATAAACTTTCGGAGCATTGCTCCTTCAGACACCTTCATCTTGTGCAAATGGCCAAAAATGCTATTTCTAATCGACTCGGGTGTATCGTTAAAGCGAACCAGTAGAGCGCAATAACGCCAGTGGGGTCTTAACGGGAACGTAAATACGCTGTGAATTGGAAGGCAATAACGTTGATTTACGTCAATGCGCTTTCCGAGATACATTGCAGAAACGCCGCAAGGTTCTAAATATCCAACACTGAACGCACTAATCCAAAGCTGTTAACCCTCCGAAGGTTGTTACATCATATACCTCGACGTAAAACAAATAGTAAACTCGTTAAATAACTTAAACATCTTATCTCTCTCTATTTTAGCACCATTGAACACCGAATGATCAGCTAAAATTACTACCCAGTCGAAACGATCAGCTATTCAAACGATCAGCAACACCAAAAAACCAGGATGCAAATTGAATCTTATTTAACCGTTCTGATTAAAACGACATGAAAATCGTGAAAAAAGTAGTGAGTATATCTGCGTGTACTCGCGAAAAAATATGTGAAAACATCTGTAGGAGTTCAGCAATTCACTTTTTCCAGAAAGAGCGTAACGCTTTTTGAGGACATTTTGCTCAAATTCACTTTTTTCGAGCAGGAACGTAACGCTTTTTGAGGACATTTTGCTCAAATTCACTTATTTCCAAAAGTAGCGTAACGCTTTTTGAGGACATTTTGCTTAAATTCACTTATTTCGAAAGGAGCATAACGCTTTTTGAAGACATTTTGCTCAAATTCACTTTTTTCCAGAAGGAGCGTAACGCTTTTTGAGGACATTTTGCTCAAATTTACTTTTTTCCTGAAGGAACGTAACATTTTTTGAAGACATTTTGCTCAAATTCACTTTTTTCCTGAAGGAACGTAACGCTTTTTGAGGACATTTTTCTCAAATTCACTTTTTTCCTGAAGGAACGTAACATTTTTTGAAGACATTTTGCTCAAATTCACTTATTTCCAAAAGGAGCGTAACACTTTTTGAGGACATTTTGCTCAAATTCACGTTTTTCCAGAAGGAGCGTAACACTTTTTGAGGACATTTTGCTCAAATTCACTTATTTCCAAAAGTGGCGTAACGCTTTCTGAGGACATTTTGCTCAAATTCACTTTTTTCCTGAAGGAACGTAACATTTTTTGAAGACATTTTGCTCAAATTCACTTTGTTTCCAGAAGGAGCGTAACACTTTTTGAGGACATTTTGCTCAAATTCACTTATTTCCAAAAGGAGCGTAACGCTTTTTGAGGACATTTTGCTCAAATTCAGTTATTACCAAAAGTAGAATAACGCTTTTTGAGGACATTTTGCTCAAATTTACTTTTTTCCCGAAGGAGCGTAACACTTTTTGAGGACATTTTTCTCAAATTCACTTTTTGTCCAGAAGGAGCGTAACACTTTTTGAGGACATTTTGCTCAAATTCACTTTTTTCAGAAGGAGCATAACACTTTTTGAGGACATTTTTCTCAAATTGACTTTTTTTCCAGAAGGAGCGAAACACTTTTTGAGGACATTTTTCTCAAATTCACTTTTTTTCCAGAAGGAGCGTAACACTTTTTGAGGACATTTTGCTTAAATTCACTTTTTTTCAGAAAAAGCGTACCGCTTTTTGAGGGCATTTGTTCAGGAAAATCCTCGTTAGAGATGTTTACACATTTTTTAAATTCACGAAAACAAAGCTTCCTGTACGATGAAGCAAAAATGAGTGAACAATTTTCTAATGGATACAAAACTTAAATTTGGCTTGCAGCCTCCGGATTATTTGCAGAATGTCAATTTCGTCTATGACAAGTTTGTC
Source organism: Ephialtes manifestator (assembly GCA_963970395.1). Taxonomy (NCBI): domain Eukaryota; kingdom Metazoa; phylum Arthropoda; class Insecta; order Hymenoptera; family Ichneumonidae; genus Ephialtes; species Ephialtes manifestator. Next base: position 21,390,894 of record OZ019980.1, read on the forward strand.
AAAGGACTACAGGTCCTGGCATTATAGAGCTAGCATGTTCTTGCTACTTTTTCTCATCTTTTCTCCGACAACATATTTATACATACACGCATTTTTCCTCCGTTTGATATGTAAGAAGAAAAAAGTCAGATAGGCACACAACGTCAGGAGATAATATAGCAGGGCGATAAGAATCGAAAAAAGGGATAAAGAAATAAAATACAAGAGTCAGGCTACAGAAAGGTAAAGAATATATATATACATATATATATGTCTAACATGGTATGACACAGCCTCTTCTGACGACAAATTGATATTCCCGGTGAAAGCTCTGTATAGTATATATACAGTACATTCAGCAGATAGCATGACTATTGCTCGTGGGTATCATCGACAATGGGGGAAATTCTAGTGTGTCGAGTGTACTTTATGGAATTTATGATATAAAATTCGATACGAGTACATGAAGCATCTCTTATTCTGCGAACGTACGTACCAGCACTAGATGCGGGGGCAAAATAAGATATCACAATCGAGGGAACAGAGAAGGTCGGTAGAAAGAATAAAAAAAAAAGAAAAATAAACGTCGAAATAAGAGGATATTGACAAAAGAGCGGGTATTGAGCTTAGATAACGGAACGTGGACCCGTGGCTCGTGACACCTGCTTGGTGACCCTTCCATATTTCTCCTTTATTTGCCCTGGCGATAAATCCATTGACATCAAATTTATTATTATTGTTTTTTTCTTAAACGGAAACATCTGAAGTATAAAAAAACAAGGATGCAAAGTAGAACCTTGCACATTGCTTCCTCATTATTTTTCGCTTTTTACAAAGCTACCTCTATGAGGAAGTATGTTAGTCAAGTTTTGGCTTCCTCATAGAGGAAGCTTTGTAAAACGCGAAAAATAATGAGGAAGCAATGTGCAAGGTTCTACTTTGCATCCTTGTTTTAATTAGATAAATATTCATGTTGTGGACTCGCTTTTTCTATTTCGTTATTATGTTATTTCGTGATTATTAAAGCGTTTCCGAAAGTGAATGTGATAATGTATATTTTTAAAAATAATTCAACATTCCATAAAATCAAAAATTTCATACCGTTCGTCATTAAATTATACATATATAATGGCTGAATATTGTTTCATTTATATACAAAATTTGAGCTCGCTATCTTAAGTTTTGCAAAAGTTACAATAGAACGATAATGTCAATTTTTTGAAAAATTCAAAACATCATAAAATTTTAACGGTTCAACCGATCTTAACCAAATTCAATAGCGATCACTGGCATATGAAAGCTCACATTCATACCAATTTTAAGATCAATATCTCGAAAATTGAAAGAGTTATCGCGTAAACAGACATTTTTCAAAAAATTAAAAAACGCGTAATACTTTAACAATGAAGTGGATTTTAACAAAAATCTGTATGAACGATGAGGCTTGATCCCTCTATCTATGGTCCAAATTTCAGCTTGATATGTCAAGGCATTCCCGAGTTATAAAGGTTTACATTTTTCGATCCTCTAACATACACACATACACACACACACACACATACAGACATTTTTTCTAAATCACTTTTCTCGATGTTTTAGACCATTCTGAGTAATCTGACATGAAAATCTCGAAAAAAAAAATTTCATGAAAACAAAGCTTCCTCTACGAGGAAGCAAAAATGACATTGATTCTATAATATTCTGCCACTGACATATGTTGTATTTTCAATTGCACATTTGATTTTTTGAAATACACATGAGATTCAAAAAAATAAAATATTATGATGGATTTTCTATTTTTTGTTTCAATTTTATTTGGAATTATAAAAACGAGAAGTGCTCCAAAATATATGGGACTTCGTGATGGAATTTGTAGTGAGTTTATTACTTTTTTAAATTACTCATCATAAAAAGGGAACATTCTACAATCTACAAAAATTTCAACAAAGATTATTAAGGGGTTTTGAATTTCATGGATTTAAAAAAGAGTTAATTTATTATTTTTGTTTATGTCATCCAAAAACTCAATAGGTTTTGCAATTTGGTGTATGTATTCGATGTATAAAATATTGAATTGGAATTTTATCCAGTATCACTGTTAAAGTAACTACGACATTGTGTTAAGACAACTATAGAATCAATTACAATAACTATAACGTAGTTAATTCAACCATTAAATCAGATAAAATAACTATTCGAATTGTTGCACGGACTAAGAATTTACACTTATGGCTTATTGAACTACCATGATTTCTCTCAGTCTGTATAAAAGTCCGACTTCATCAGATAAAAATTGAATGTCGAACTTTTTTGGACCCCAAGATTATGCAAACCCCCTAAATTATAACGAATTTAAATATTATAATACATAGCTCAAATAAAAATGATATCGTGATATATTCCAAGTAAATATATTTCAAAATTATTCACTTCGATAATACTCAGCATATTTTATTTATCACCACAGTTAATTAGACTCAGGAGTACTTCGCGAGTTCTTCGATTATTAATTCCAAACTCCGCGAGGGGGAACGAAAAGAGTCAACCCCACCCGTCAGTAGTAATACCAGCAACCCTCGATTTCCCCAGACGATTTCGTCGTTCTCGATAAAAACTGATGATAAATAATAGCGTTCCATTTTACTCTTCTCTACTGAATTAAGCTGCATTCACTATTCCTACGGGCTCGCTTAATTCTTACATCGGAACTGAATGTTCCGCGCGGCCGTGGCTCGATCCTACCCGAGTAGAAATTTCATCAGGCATGCCTGCTGTCACACGAGGTCCAGATCAGTTTTAGGTACGGCAACTTTATTTGGGGCATGCGTAAATTCACCTGTTCAGGTCCATGTAAAGCTGAGATATAGCATTCGTACTTAATAATGCCGTCTTTCCACCGGATCAGTCTGATGTCAGGCTAGATATGGTAACCTTATTTAGGGGTTGTCGTAAGTTCACCTGATCAGGTCCATGTAAGGCCGAGATATGGCATTCTACCTTAAAAATGCCATCTTTCTACCGGAGCAGGCCCATGTCAGGCTTTACATACGGTAACCTCATATAGATATGCCATTCATTGACCTTATCCGTTTCGCATAAGGTCTTCCTGTGGCATTTGGACCAAGATTTTGTCCAATTTACCTTTACTTTCCCTGATCAGATCCGCATACGGTCTTCGTATGGCATGGTTTTTTTAAAATATGCCGTAAATTTCGGCATATTTTATATATATTTTATATATTTTATACGGCATTCGTTAAAAACATTTAAAAATTATTGTTATGCAAAATCAATCTTTTCAGCACCTTGCGTGTGCTGGATTTTTTCACATCTTTATCCCATCGAGAAGTATCCGAAATTTTCGCTGAAACTCACGTTTTACGGGACTATACCGCTAGAATTACTTTAAAATCTATCCAGGTACTGACCGTCAAACGCCAGTACCTGGATGGGTGACCGCCCCATCATGTTTGAATTTTGAATATTTCGGTCGTAGTCACAATAAATGGATGTACAGTCTTGACGTGTTTTCATTTTAAGTATACTTCAAATAGACAATAAATATATAAACTTTTTAAGACGTCAATGGCCGAGTGGGCTAAGGCGCAGTACTGTCACCCAGAGGATCGAGGTTCGATTCCCACCAACGGCAAATAAATTTACATGTGTCTTTTTCAGCAATTAATATGTACTGAAAACTAAATAAGCTCGAATATCCAAGAGAAAGTGCAAAATAAATCGAATTCGATGAGCGCAAGATAATTATTTTGTAATTTATTTGCCGTTTTTATAAGTAGGGGCTTAGTAGGGCAGCCTCTATCCGGCCCTTAACTGGAAAATTTAATCTGGCCCTGATCATGCGCTGCGTTACTTTCCGGCAAGGCCCGTATAAGGTTGCCAGGCAGGGGCCTTAGATTTAAATCCGGCTACCACGCTAGGGCCTGATATTTCCCGTAGCTGAATTTCTACTCGGGTACATATCCCAACTAAACACAGACGGTATTGAACACGGGTAACTGCATACAAATCAACTGGACACGTTACCAGTTTGACACGGCAGAACTCGACACAGTACTAACTGGACACGATGCAACTCGACACGACAGAACTCGACACAACACTAACTGGACACGGCGCAATTCGACACGGCAAAACTTGACACATCACCAACTGGACACAGCAAAACTCGACAAACATCAGTTTGACACCGAAAGACTGTTCAGTGGCTAAATTGAACACAGACCTCATTAGACGTCACAGATGTGACGTTTGGTAATCCAGCTTTGTTCCAATTGGACACAGACCCAAAAGAACAGACGCAATTGACGAGTGTATCCTTTTGAGTCTGTGCCCAATTGGAACAAAGCTGGATTACCAAACGTCTCTTCTGTGTCCAATGAGGTCTGTGTTCAATTGAGCCATTGGACAGTCTTTCGGTGTCGAACTAATGTTTGTCGAGTTTTGTTGTGTCCAGTTGGTGATGTGTCGAGTTTTGCCGTGTCAAGTTGTGCCGTGTCTAGTTAGTACTGTGTCGAGTTCTGCCGTGTCGAGTTGCACCGTATCTAGTTATTGCTGTGTCGAGTTCTGCCGTGTCGAACTGGTAACGTGTCCAGTTGATTTGTATGCAGTTGCCCATGTTCAATATCGTCTGTGTTTAGTTGGGATATGTAGGATCGAGCCACTGCCGTTCCGCGCATGGAGAATGCACTTCAGAATACCTTTGCGTAAATTGAGCCTTTCATTGAGTTCCCAAATAGTATGTTTTACAAACTTTTAAAACAAAGAAATCAACTATTTTTTTCTGAATTCTGAGATTGGTAACGTAACTTTTGAACTTTGTACCCTTAATGAGCATTTACAACGAAACTTTTTGTGGTTAAAGAAAATCTCTCAAAATCTCTGAACATATTTAGCCATTTTATAGATCATTTGCTGAAATATTCAAACAAGAAGCAAAACAAAAAATAAATTTGTTTTGGTACTGATTGCTTGTGATTAACCGTCAACATTTAAAGTGGAAAGGAGTAAAGAGATGAATTAATTTTGAAACAAAGAAAGGATCAACAAAATAAAAAAAGTTGCTACTGACGTATTCGCAACACGTGACTTTCTCATCACAATTGTTACTGGCGTGAAGTTTTTATCGTGAATTTATTGGTGTATAGTGACTAACTACACGAATAGAAATTTGTGAATTTCGCACATTTATTGTAATCTATTATATTTCTCGCTATAATTTGTCAAGAACGCGTTTTTAAATTTGAGTTCAAGCTACGAGCGGCACTCGCAAGGCGGCGCATGTGACGTTCGCGCCTCACTTCACATCTCTCTTTCGTTTGGTGGTATTATTGTCGGCACTTCGATAGTTTGACAAGTCGGATTTATATTTCAATTATTCATATTTCAAAAGTTTCGAATCTTATGGCGTGTATGAGGCCTCCGCAGGATTTTGAATTGGTATAAAATGCTATGCGAGTGATAAAAACTATGATACGATGAGTGTATGAGTGTTTATAGTCTAACATCATGACTGTGAATAACCTCAAATATTTTTTTTCTTGCAATTTTCACTTTCCTTTTAATCTAACATGTGGTGTGAATATTCATATTATATTTCTCATTGAAAACTGCTCAAGATCATTGATAGTAGTTCTTTTATTTAGTGAATGTGTAACACAATCGATGTTTCAGGCAATATAAATTTTTCACAACATACAGTTGCAGAAGTCTTATGTGAGTGATTGAAAAGACCACAAAATCTTCCCTGTACTAAATCTCTTGTTGTTCATTGCTCATTTGCTAGTAATTCTGTTTGTATGTATCATACCAAAGCATAATAACTTTTATATTAGCTTGCGGTCCAAAAATAAATAAATAAATACATTTTTTTATTCACTATTTCAGGTAAAGTATCAGAAGCAGTGAAGATTTTGGATTGGATTTCAGTACCAAAACTACATTTTATATGCAAAAGGCACACACTAAATTTCATTGCGGTCCATAGATTTTTTCAGAAGTTATTGTACTTTCGGACACAGATGCCAGACACAACCAGATAGACAGACAGACAGAAATTAGTGAATGTGTTTTTTGGAATCTACGACACTCAAAACATGTATTTCCATCAAAATCCAAGAGTCGATTTTTTTTTGGATTGCAATACTTCCTCTTTTACATACTTCGTATGTGATGAGAAAGTAAAAGGAGAAATTAAAAAGTCGTTTTGATTTCAAAGGACCAAAGGGCCAGGAAGGTTGAAAGGCCATGAGGGTACAACAAAACGATTTAAATGAAGGGGGTGAAATTAGCAAAGTGTGGTGGCACTTCAATGTGACCGTCCCTGTGACTCGCTTGAATTAGCCGTCAACGAGAATGGCGTTAATGTTCGTCTGACGGTTACACGCTAGGTCGAACCTCTAAAGGCTTACAATTTTAGGGCTTCTCGTGGATTCCTGTCTGACGTCCCTCGCCACCACATTATCGCTTTTTTTCCCTAAGTATGCTTTTTTTCTACCTTGATCGTGTTTCACGCTAATTCTGTATCACAGAGAGGGTTAAAATGAGGAGTCGATGTACAAAATGGAAAATTAAAGACTTTTTTTTTTCTAAATTCAGAGATTGGTACGGTAACTTTTGAACTTTGTATTCTTAATGAGCATCTGCACATACTTTTTAAAAAATTGAAAACAAAAAACTTCTACTGAAAACTCTGAAAAGGTTCAAACATTTTTAGCTTGCTTGTTGAGATACTAAAACAAGAAGTGAAAAATAGAATAAGTTTGGTATTGATTTTGGGCTATTTGAAGATTTGGTTTGAACACTAATCTGCAACCATTTCATGCAATTAAACCAAGCATTTATCTAGTTTAATCAGCTGCATGATATATTTGACTCAAATTGAGTTTCAGGCAATTTCCATCACGTTATTTCAATTAAATTTTCTATGAACAAGAATATTCTTTGAGAAATTTCGGTGTCCTCCAAGTAAGTTGAATTTTGATACAATTAACAAGATTTGTCTCAAGTACATCAATAATAAAAACTGGACAAGTAACGACTTTCTAAGGAACTTGAATCTCCCAAAAATAAATTATGGCTCTTATTATAGGATTTTTAACTAACTTATCACAGACAAAGTACGTAAAAATAGAAAATATTGTGATCCAAAAAAAATCGAATCTTACAATTTTATGGAAATACATGTTTTGAATGTCGTAGATTTAAAAAAAAGCCTGTCTGTCTTTCTGCCTGCACCGCCCAAAAACACAATAACTTTTTCAAAAAGCTGTGAATCGCCGTAAAATTCAGTGCATGTCTTTGACGTGTAAAATGCAGTTTTGGTATTAAAATCCAATCCAAAATCTCCAATCCTCCCGAACAATGAAAAATAAAATAGGCATTTATATTGAATTCAATTTTAGACTGCAAGCTGATTTATTTAAAGTGCATTCGTCTTCCTTTAACAGTTTTGGAGACAATCCTGACATACGCTTTTTCTTAATGATGACGAATCTAGCTTCATAAACAAACAGCAAAGTTACCTATGCAAATTAAGTGACTGACGAGGAAGGATAAGGTTTCAAGATAGCGAATGGCTATAATATCGAGTCCATGATAATGGCCATTTTAGACTCACATGTTCATTTTATATTTAACCCTCACTCCATGTAGGTGTTTTTGGCACCCTAATTCCATATACCGGCTTCGTTTTCGGCGGCGCGCTACCACACCCACAATTATTAATAGAAAAATCTGAAAAAATTCATGGTTGATCCTTAGAATGTCCTTTTGAAGTGCAAACAGGAATTTTTTGGATATTGTTATTTAAACAAAGAATATTTTATCAAATGTCAAGCAATGCGCGGAAAAAACGCTTTTTTTTAATTTAAATTCTGGTTTGAGTACAAATCGTGGGAATTAAGTTCAAAAGCCGGTTATTTCAAGTAAAAAGGTTGCTCTTTAAGGAAAAAAATATGACACTAGTGTGAGATTAAACCAGATACCCTATTCAACTACGGAAACATAGGTATGTTTTCGGGAGGTCAGAACGAGGTATTAAAGAGAAAGAAGCGCTCAGCGTCAGAGATAATTTTTTTTTAAATTTATTCATGTTATTCTAGTCAAAATAACATTTGTTGACATTGAAAACAATACAACTTCGTTACAAAAAAAAACATGCTGCCTCCGGAGTGCATAAATTTCTTCGGCGTTTCTCACTCCATAATGCTGTAAAATGAAATATATAAGTTATAACATATTTCTTGTGGTTTATAATGCAAAATATGCTAAAAAAAAAAAAAAAATTCAAAAAAGGTCACTTTTACTTACGTTAACCATATACCGGGGTCGAAAACGTCCTTCTCCGATTTGCTTCGTTCTCTGTGCCGCGTGCAATTGACTGCTACAGCTGACATCATGCACTCTTAAACCTTCCTACCTATACTTTTTTTTAGTACCACTTAGGTGGCGCTGAAGTCGCCGGTGTTCGAGAAATTTCGACAAGAAATTTCGGCCCGGACAAAAACGACGCCCCTACATGGAGTGAGGGTTAAATTCGCTATTTTGATCCCCATCCTATTAAAATGCAATAAAAATAGCGAATTTCATAATGATGGTAATTCTAAATTTAGACGTTCATTATTTTGAAATTTACTATTTCAGCCATTCGCTGAGGTCATTGCCTATATTGCATATATAGGGCATTCCAGCTGAATTTTTCATGCTCTGACCTCCATCAATGATTTGGACAATTTTTTATCAAAAATCATTTTGAAAAAGAAGAGCCACGTATTTTTCTGTTTAGCGTTACGACCAGTATTTCCGACAGATGAATTTTGGTAAAAGTCTGAATCTTTTTTGGTATTGATATTATTTTTATCGTTAATATCTTGGAAATGAACAGTCCTATCGAATAATGTCTATAAAAATATAAAAAATGTCTATAAGAATATAAAAAAATGTTATTGTAGTTTTTCTAAAAAAAATGTATATGACGCTAAACAATAAAATATCGTTTTACAAAAAAGCGCCACTTTTTATAATTTTTATATACTTACCCAAAAATTCTGTGTAAATTAACAAAATTTTTGAGACCCTATGCAGGTTGGCAAATATTTTTTTCGAAAAGTACTACGTGATTCAAGCTTAACGTAATAATTCAGGATTTAAAAAAAAACTTCAATTACGTAGAATTTCTCATTAAAAAGTCTTGCCATTCTACATAGGGTCTCAAAAATTTCGTAATTTCAAACAGAATTTTTCCGTGAGTATATAAAAATGATAAAAAGTGGCGGTTTTTTGAAAACCGAAATTTTGTTGTTTAACGTCATAAAGCAAAACATTAACAAAACGAAAATATCATTTTTTATATACATTATGTAGCTCTTCATAAACTGAACAAATTTGATCTTGGATATTTTTTTATAGGGCTGTTAATTTTCAACATATTAACGAATAAAAAAATATCCATACCGAAAAATGCAACTTTTTATAAAAATTCATCCGTCGGAATTTTCCCTCGTAGCGTCAAATGAACAAATACGTGTCTTTTGTTTTCAAAAATATTTTCTGATAAAAAATTGTTAAAATTATTGAAGGGGGTCAGGGTCGAAGTATGAAAAATTCAGATGGAATGCCCCATATGTAGCCGAGGACAACAACACCTAGGGACTAATACTGACGATAAGGGCACGCACCACGCAAACACGTCGGATAGACCCCCTTCCGATCCAATGGCTCACCAACCATCCTCTGAACTGATAGCGTGATCCGGTTAGACGCCGGGTTGAATCGCCGACGATCATAAAAGGCTTTAAGACCCCAGTACCAGCACCACTAGCAGCACCTACTAGTGGCTCAGAACGTCCCTGGCGAAGCCCCTGATGCTGCTGGTACTGCATACAGCATTTCGCTGACGACGCATCATTGGACGCTCGAAGAGCCAGATATAATGTATATCCGTATACATGCACATACATATTATATGGGCGGTCACCTACATACGCAGTGATTGAAACAGCATGCTATTACTAGCTCATAAATATATATCGTGAGCGCCCAAATTAATAGAGAATGGAAAACGGAAAATTTTATCCAAAAATTCGTTACGGGAATAGAGTTAACTAAATAACGGCGATATTTGCCGAAACATTTCTTTATTTTAACCAACAAATAAATGTAAAATATTCTGTCGAATGTGGAACAGAATGACGAACTTTTCAGATAATGTCAAAACCAATTTTCCCAATCGATTCTCGTGGAAATCCGGTTTTGACGTTTTCAATCCTGCGCACGATCCAGATGCCACTGCTCGGATATCTTGTTTTTTTGCAATGATATTCGGCATCGAATGACAGCAATGTTTTGTTTTTTTCCTTTTTTTTAAGTTAAGGCTTTGTGGGATTCATTGCTTTAAATAGAAATGAAACTTGCCAAACAAATAAATATATAAATTTATATAAAAAATTTATTAAAAAAATAAATAAATTTGGTCCACCGGTTCTAAGGAGCAAGCGTATCTTTGGGATTTTCCAAAATCTTCATCCATTCGATTGGAATTATGGCTGAACTTAATTAGACAAAGATTTTCCACATTACATTAAAATATAATCCGTGATTATATTCTGCATTTATGCGTAAAAGCCGTTTATTATATTTTATAACAGTGCAAGTTAAAAATATGTACTGTTTGCTTCGTTTAGTGGATAACTGTATGGGCGAAATACATTTTTTCAATGATCCGATTAAAAAGAATTATTTAAATCGTGATTAAATCGTAATTATGATAATGTATTTAATCTTCTACGTTCGTTTGTGCACGGTATTATAATTTACAATTAATCACCTGAATAGCACTTTTTGAATACTAGAATTTATCACTTCACAAACATTTTTATATTTGCTGTGATCGGCGAATAATTAAATCAACAAAATTAATCTCTCTATATTATAAAAAGATCTCGCCGCCGTGTCAAGAATCGAGGGACTTAGGAAAATTTCAGGGGTCTTTCCCATACTTCCAGGGGTCTTTCCCAGACTTCCCAGGGGTCTTTCCCATACTTCCCGGCAGTCTTTCCCATACTTCCTGGAGGTCTTTCCCATACTTCCTGGAGGTCTTTCCCATACTTCCCGGGAATCTTCCCATACGTCCCGGCAGTCTTTCCCATACTTCCTGGAGGTCTTTCCCATACTTCCCAGGGGTCTTTCCCATACTTCCCGGGAGTCTCTCCCATACTCCCCGGAGATCTTCCCCATACTTCCTGGAGATTTTCCCATACTTCCTGGAGATCGTTCCCATACTTCCCAAGGGTCTTTCCCATACTTTCCAGGGGTCTTTCCCATACTTCCCGGGGGTCTTTCCCATATTTCCCGGGAGACTTTCCCATACTTCCCGGCAGTCTTTCCCATACTACCTGGAGGTCTTTCCCATACTTCCTGGAGGTCTTTCCCATACTTCCCGGGAATCTTCCCATACGTCCCGGCAGTCTTCCCCATACTTCCTGGAGGTCTTTCCCATATTCCCCAGGGGTCTTTCCCATACTTCCCGGAAGTCTTCCCATACTTCCTGGAGATCTTCCCCGTACTTCCTGGAGATCTTCCCCGTACTTCCTGGAGATCTTACCCATACTTCCCTGGGGTCTTTCCCATACTTCCCAGGGGTCGTTCCCATACCTCCCGGGAGTCTTTCCGATACTTTCTGGCGGTCTTTCCCATACTTCTCAGGGGTCGTTCCCATACTTCCCGGGAGTCTATCCCATACTCCCCGGAGATATTTCCCATACCCCCCGGGAGCCTTTCCCATACCTCCCGGGGGTCGTTCCCATACGTCTTTCCGATAGTTCCTGGAGGTTTTTCCCATACTTCCCGGGAGTCTTTCCCATACTCCCCGGAGATCTTCCCCATACTTCCTGGAGATTTTCCCATACTTCCTGGAGATCGTTCCCATACTTCCCAAGGGTCTTTCTCATACTTTCCAGGGGTCTTTCCCATACTTCCCAGGGATCTTTCCCATACTTCCCAGGGGTCTGTCCCATACTTCCCAGGGGTCTTTCCCGTACTTCCCGGGAGTCTTTCCGATACTTCCCAGGGGTCGTTCCCATATTTCCTGAAGGTCTTTCCCATACTCCCCGGAAATCTTTCCCATACCCCCCGGGAGCCTGTCCCATACTCCCCGGAGGATTTTCCTATACTTTCCGTGGGGTTTTTCCATACCCTACAAGACGTATATATATCTCTCTTAGAAAGATCTCACCACCGCCGCCTCCGCCACCGTGTCAAGAATCGAGGGACTTAGAAAAATTCAGGGGGGTCTGTGAGAACCAGAGGTGATGGGGTCAATAAGAACTGAAGCCCAGTTTTTTCTAACTCCCTCGATGGCCCTCAGAAGCCTGACGCGAGTGCGCGTAGCGCGCGAGCCACGATAACATCCAAGTTTAAATATAAATATAAGAGATTAAAGGGTTATTAAATTTTCACATCCTTCATTAATCTTTCACATCTGTTACAGCACTATATAATTCATAGATTCTATATTCTCATTACTGCATATTTTATAAACTGACATAAAACATATTTCATATTTGATAGATTTTATGTGTAACAAACATTGGCAAAATGAATAAAAGACATGAATCAAGAATCAGGTTAAAAATTGCCGATGTTAACGACGTCCTATTACTTCTTTATCCATCACTGAACAACGATTCCATTACAGCAACAACAAAAAAACTGCAAAGGTTTCACATTGCTTCGTCATTATTTTCCGTCTTCTATAAAGTCTGAAGTATGTTTATCGATTTTATCTACCTCATAAAGCTTTGCGAATACGGGAAATCAACGACGAAGCAATTTGTATTATTTTCAATGTGACCTTTCGTACAAGTTATTTAATCAATATTTTTTTGAAAAAATCTAGTATCTTATAACTATTCATAGCCATTGTTAGTCCCACATAATATCAATGCCTAGCAACGGTTTTTGTAACTGCAGATATGAAAAAAAATTTAGTTCAATAGCAGAATATTTTTATGAGCTAGATTTTTTTCAAATTAAAAAAAAATAATTAGAACTGATAAAAACGTAGTACCTTTGTTGATTTTTAATCACCTCTATACCAAATTTTATTCATTCCTTGAACCTCTGTCTGTATGTAATAATATATATAATACGTTGATTAACATTCAGCGTATTTCCCTTTTAATCAAAAGTTATAGCTTGCTACGCGCTCGAGTTAGCATGATTACATTGCTTTGCATTGAAAAAAAAACGAAATGTGAAATTGTAAAAGGTTTATAAAATATGAATGGCCCGACAGATTTTAACCGTATTAGTCACGATGGAAGGATAAACCAATCATTTTACTCAACTGTTCATTTACTGGTGAATTAACCCTACATACGATATAAATAAATGCAAAATCAAAAAATGTAATATAGGTTCTTATGAAAGAGACACTACGAATCCTCATTTACTAAATTTTATTCGTATTTAGTGATTCGATACATATTAAAACAAAAGACTAACATATTTAAAAAATTTTAACGTTTGAACTTATTATCTCGTAATAATTTACGAGATAAAATTATATCTCGTATATTATTGCGTTTGCCACTTAGCCCTACTACATACTTCTTCATAATGGGTCAGTAAAAATTTAAAAAATATATTGAGTGCAATAGCGGAAGGCCCTTACTTAGAAAACTTAGATTAAATGAAAAAAAAATTATAATTAAATTTGACGAAATGCAAAAAATTTGTAAGAAATTTATATAAAGAGTACGTAAAAAAACGAAGATGTTCATATTTTTTAAGTTATAATACGTTCTGTAGTTATCGAGATATCACCAAACCAAACAAAATATAAGCAAACGGTTTATCTCTTAAACGAAACACCGTAGGCTCTTGAAATTTGGTACTATTTGTAAGTGAATATTTTATTACAATATTGAAAAATTACAACATTTTTCGGGAACTTTGAAAAATGAGGTGATTGAATTGGTATGGGCAATACGTCGTTTCTACACAACCTGATTCTACACATCACCGACTCAACACCACCGACTCTACACAACAGCAACTGTACACATCACCAACTCGACACAACCCGAATTCTACACAGCCCCGATTCTACACAGTCACAATTGTCACGAGCCAAATGCACAACGGCAATACCCTAAACAGCCCCGATTCTACACAGGCACAAATGTCACAAGCTAAATTCACAACGGCAATACTCTACACAGCCCGGTTCTACACAGGCACAACTGTCACGAGTTAAATTCACCAAAGTCCCGATTCAACACATCACCGATTCTACACCGTCACCAACTCACATCCAATCATAATGCGCCGATGAGTTGGGATACTTGAACGACATGCGTTGATTGGATGTGAGTTGGTGACGGTGTAGAATCGGTGATGTGTTGAATCGGGACTTTGGTGAATTTAGCTCGTGACTGTTGTGCCTGTGTAGAATCGGGGCTGTGTAGAGTTTTGAATTTAGCTCGTGACATTTGTGCCTGTGTACAATGGGGGCTGTGTAGACTATTGCCGTTGTGCATTTGGCTCGTGACAGTTGTGACTGTGTAGAATCGGGACTGTGTAGAATTGGGGTTGTGTCACCAACTCGACACATGCCTCAATAGGCATGTGTCGAGTTGGTGATGTGTACAGTTGCTGTTGTGTTGAATCGAGGCATGTGTCGAATCGCCGTTGTGTAGAGTCGGTGATGTGTAGAATCGGGTTGTGTAGAAACGACGTATTGCCTTGGTATGTAATGTCTCATATATTAATTTTCAAAATATTTTCAACAGTGTACATCTTCGCGGTCTTTCACATTTTCTCCCTTCATTCTACGTTCTCTATATACTTTATTTGTCCCCTTTCTCTCTTCGCCTCTTTCAGTCTTCGACCCGGATGGAAAACATTCCCGGTCCAAAGGATTCCGGGATCCAGGAAACTAGCGAAACGAACAAAGTGCGAGATAGAGAGCCGCGCGGGGTCAGCGGGAGTTTGGCACAGCTATGAGCAGCGAGCGAAGCGCGAACTGAGTCGGACGAACGGTCGCATGATTCATCGGAAAAGCCGACCCGCCCTTTTAGTTTTGTCACCGAGAGCGCACACCCTGACCGACCCCGAAAGATCACCAGGAGGCAAATTTCAATTCTATTGGTGCACAACGTGGATATACCATGTTTTGTCCCTTTCTACCACTCCGTTGAGTTCTATCGGTTGTTGGCCTACTATCGTAAACCAAAAAACCAGCGTGTAAATCGTAAACACTCGAGTGAACCGTACATTGAAAATACGAGAGTTGCAAGTGTTGGTCCTCTGCATGTCTCTCATTCTTGTATGTAGACGACATATATTGAATGGAAAAACGTGTCGTTGATTGGAATGATGTACGATCTCTGATAGTATCGTTTCGATCGCTGTGTAACGATTACGACTCTGATATTTATATTCGATCGGGAATTATACGAGGCAATTCAGTGGAAGTGGCCGGGTCAGGTCAGCCACGAAGGGATAAACGAAGTAGACATTTTTTTACTGCTCTGCCCTTTTTACTCGATAATTTTTACTCTTGGGTGACGTCAGTCGTTGCGGATAAAATGTTTTGCTGATAAGGGGTTAATACTGCATTCATTTTCTCTCTCTAGCGGCCCTTTTCTCATTGCCCAGCTTGTAGGAAAGATTTTACCACTTGTCGTAAAATTCAGGGAATCAAAATGACTTCAGAAGGTCTTACACTTCGACTGAGAGTGCATTTTTTATGGCTGCACTTGAGGAACTTTCAATTCAAGTAATAATGCAGAAACTGCGCTGAGTTATTGTACCAAAGTTTTCTTAATTTTATTATAATTCTCTTAGCGTGTTATACGCGTGCTGCAACACTGATTTTAGTAACGGTACTCTTGAAATGAGAATAAGAGCATTTTATAGCGTTCAAGACACTAAAAAACTGAATGTAAGGTAAACAAATGAAAAAAAAAAGTTTGCGACGTAAAATCTCCACATTGTTTCCTCATTTTTACTTTCTCATCACGTACAAAGCATATAAAAGGAGAAATATCGCAATAGAAATGAAATTTACTCTGATGTCCGTGTCAATACATGTTTTGAGTGTCCTAGAGTTAAAAAATAATTCATTGAAAAAATTGTCTGTCTGTCTCTGCCGTAAAATATTTTTATAATTGTCTTTGTATTATAAAATTGTATTTTGTTTTTTTTTTTGAAAAAGACACTTTTAATAACAACGAGCGTAAAAAAAATCAGACCTAATTTTCATAGGCTATAATGTAAGATTGGCATGGGTTGAAATTTTTCAATCACACAGAAACTTAAACTTTTGACTCAGGTAGCTAAAATTTTTTTTCGTAATCACCAACACTATTTGCCCACACTAAATATATATATTGTTATACAAATTACCCTCTACTACTGTTACTTAACTTAAAATACTTTTGCGGAAATAAATACAAGAACGATTACTGATTTGACTAGGGTATAAATGCTCCAACCTCCTAAACTCAGTCGGCCATAAAGTGGAACCCATATGCAAGGGTGTAATAATGTTCTAGTTTCGCTATAGCAGATACTAGTATCGTGAGTATATACAGGGCATTCCAGCTGAATTTTTCATGCTCTAATCCTGATCCCCTTCAATAATTTAAACAATTTTTTATCAGAAAGTATTTTCAAAAAAAGATGACACGTTTTTTTTACGCTACGTCCGATATTTTTGACAGTCGAATTTTAATAAAACCTTGCATTTTTTTGGTACTCATATATTTGTATTCGTTAATATCTTGAAAATTAACAGTCCTACAATAAAATATCCACGATCAAATTTGTTCAGTTTGCAAAGGGCTACATAATGTATTAAAAAAAATTTATTGTACTTTTCTAAAATTTTGTTACGTTTTGTGATGTTAAACAACAAAGTATCGTTTTGCAAAAAAGTGCCACTTTTTATAATTTTTCTATACTTACGTAAAAATTCTGTCCAAAATAACAAAAATTTTGACACCCTATGCAGGTTGACAGAATTTTTTTTCGAAAAGTTCTACGTAATTCAAGCTTTACGTAATAATTCAGGATGTTAAAACATCTTCAATTACGTAGAACTTCTTATTTAAAAATCTGGCCATTCTGCATAGGGTCTCAAAAATTTCGTAATTTTAAACAGAATTTTTCCGTGAGTATACAAAAATGATAAAAAGTGGCGGCTTTTTGAAAAACGATATTTTGTTGTTTAACGTCATAAAAACAAAATGTTAGAAAAACGAAAATAACATTTTTTGTATACATTATGTAACTCTTTATAAACTGAACTAATTTGATCCTGGACTTTTTGAGTTATTTTTGTTAATTTTTAAGATATGAACGAATAAAAAAAATAGAACTTTGCAAATTGCTTCCTCATTATTGTTGGATTTTTTACAAATCCACCTCTATATGGAAGCATGTTAATCTATTTTAATCTAATTTTGCTTCCTAATTTTTTATTTTAATCTATTTTGACTTCCTCATAGAGAAAGCTTTGTAAAAATCCAACAATAATGAGGAAGCAATTTGCAAAGTTCTACTTTGCAGCCTTGTTTAAAAAAATTTTTAATGGCATCAGTTTAGAACCCCTTGACAGGTTCTCGCCAGATTCAAACTGATGCGTAGTTTACCCACATTCTACTTGTGGACCAAATTTGAGCCCGATATCTTAAAAATTGCGGAAGTTAGAACACAAACAAAAAATTCAAAATGCCATAAATTTTTAATCCCATAACGGATTGACGTCAAATTCACTCCCAAACTTTATTTAATAACAGTCCACTTGTGGACCAAATTTGAGCCCGATATCTTAAAAATTGCGAAAGTTGGAGCACGAACAAAAAATGTCAAAATTTTTAAAAATGCCATAAATTGTGAACTCCTCAACGGATTGACACCAAATTTAATCCCAAACACTATTTGATAACAGTCCACTTCTGGTCCAAGTTTGAGCCGGACATCATAAAAATTGCGGGAGTTAGAGCCCGAGCTGACATTCTCCAAAAAATTCAAAATGCCATAAATTTTGAACACCTTGATGGATTAACTCCAAATTTAACCCCATACCTTGTTTAACGATAGTTTACTCGTGGTTCAAATTTGAGCCCGATATCTTGAAAATTGCGACGGCTATCGTGCTAACAAAAAATTGTGCACATACGCACACACACATACAGACATACAGACATTTTTTCTAAACCACTTTTCTCGACGTTTTAGACCATTCTGAGTGTCCTGACATGAAAATCTGGAAAAAACATTTTTTTCACGAAAACAAATTTTCCTCTATGAGGAAGCAAAATATAAATACCGAAAAATTCGAATCTTTCTAAAAATTCGACTGTCGAAAATATCGGTCGTAACGTAAAACAAAAAAATACGTGTCTTCTTTTTTTCAAAATACTTTCTGATAAAAAATTGTTCGAATTATTGAAGGGGGTCAGGGTCAAAGCATTGAAAAATTCAGCTGGAATGCCCCATATACACTCATATTGTGGTTGAGCGAGTCTTGAAGAGGTTGATGCTATTCCTGAGAAAATACAGGGGGTGAACACCGTAAATGTTGGAGATGGATAATGGAAGGTATGTGATAAGACTAAAATGAAGGTATTTTCAACGGGAGTATATCTCGAGTACTGCGGAACAATCTACTCTATTTGTGGAAAAGTTTACTCGTAAATATGATAGTAGATAGGATGGTGTACGTACTCCTTCAGGGGTGAGTGCAGGTTAAACCGACCGCACAATGAAAAATGCCAGCTTTGCATTCCTGAGATACGAGCTGTCTACGTTTCGTGCAAGATTTTCTTTCCTTTCATTTAATGCTATACCACAATAACAACAACAAAAACTTGCCAAGAAGGACGGCAAGTGGAAAGACTCTTGAAAAATTTCCGATTCTGCATAGATGGAAATATGATTCCAGCTCAATGGAAAGGATCAAGTTAAATTCAGTGATATTATTTATTGATGATCATCTCACTTGTTTGTCTTTTGCTATGTTATCACACCGAGAGAAAAGATTTAATTGACTCCAAAGAAATGGGTGGATTGATTTTTTTTTTCATTGATTTCAACGAAATATTTCTTTGATTTCAATGAAATAGTGCATTTGAATTTCAAAGAGAACATTTCATTGCCTGTAAATAAAGATTTACTTAGTGATCATATAATAAAGAAACAGTTTCATTGTTTGAAGAGACGTTTTCATTGGTTCGAAGAAACGTTTTCATTGATCTCTCTCTCGCACCTAACCTCACTTTTTTGTTTTCTGGTTCTCTCGAACAAACGGCTTCGAGTTACGAGGAGCCAGAAGCTTAGCCTATTTCTGCCGTACTTTCTTACATACTCACAAAATTTGAGCTTTATCTGCCGCGTACTTCAGGAAAAAATAGGTTTCGAAATTTTGAGCTGGTAAGAAGAAGGTTTCACTGAATCAGAGACGAAATCTTTGAAATCAATGAAAAAGGTTCATTGGTTTAAAGAAATGTTTCTTCGAATCAATGTCACTACTTTTCATTGAGTTTGAGATCATTTAAAGAAAAGATAGTATTGAAATTCAAGTATTTCATTTTATTGGCAAAGGTTTCCGTGAATCAATGAAACTTTTTCTCTCGGTGCAAAGCAACGTTGTAAAGTAAAACCTTGCATACTGCTTTTGAATGAAGTCCTTTTTTCAGTTTTGAATTCCACATAGAGGAAGCTTTAGGAATAACTGCTAAAAAAAATTAAAAATTACCTGGATGACTCTTAAGGATGTAGGAGCGTGATGGGTTGCTCAACTTCCTGAAAAGTGAGAATTCAGAGAGAAATTCGAACACTTCTCGATGGAATAAAAATCTGAAAAAAATCAAGCATACAAAAGGTGCGAAAAAGATTAATTTTGCATATTAATAATTGCAAAATGTTATTAACAAATAGGTGAAAAAAAATTGTTCAACAAATTATCCGTTAACCTAACTTTTTTTTCGAATGAAAATGATTCGTTAATTTTTCTGAATACGTATGAATTTTTTCATTATTTTTTCTAATCATCGAAATTTCGTTTTTTTGGAATTCATTTTTTTTTAATGTATGTTAAGTCGCGAATTTTTTATATGTGCTTGTCACAAAACCACCCATTATACCTAAGAAATTTCGAAACGATTGATCAAATAGATTCGCGAATACAGCTCATGCAAGAAAAAAAAACCGCAATTTTCAAACATTAGACAAAATTCTGAAAAAATTCATACGTATTCAGAAAATTTAAAGAATCATTTTCCTTCGAAAAAAAAGTTAGGTCGACGGATAATTTGTTGAACAATTTTTTTTTACCTGTTTGTTAATAACATTTTGCAATTATTAATATTCAAAATTAATCTTTTCCGCACCGTTTGTATGCTTGATTTTTTTCAGATTTTTATTCCATCGAGAAGTGTTCGAATTTCTCTCTGAATTCTCACTTTTCAGGAAGTTGAGCACCCCATCGCGCTCCTACATCCTTAAAGTCATTATACGTATCTTCAAAAAGTCAACCTTATATTTCGTAGAAACCAGTTACATCGAAATTCTTTCAAAAGCATAAAACAGTTCTCGTGACCATTTTTATACAGTTGATTCATAGAAATCATTTTCCTGATTGACTTAAGGGGATGCTGGAGTAGATTTTTTTACCGACTTTGATCGGTAAAAATAGACGATTTCGTAGTATGCACTATTCATCGAAAATATGCTACAAATATACGTCAAATTTTGCAGGGATGTAATAAAAACATTCATGCTTGGGTGTCCGGTCGAATTACTGTTCAAAACATACAAGAAATGTAAAAAATTGTATATTACTGAACCTCTCAAAAACCAATATGGCCGCTCGAAATATTAACAGGTCCTTTGAGGTAAGATATAAACGTTTCTGGAACTCAGATGTGTTAAATCAGACCGGACACCCATTCTTTGATTATTCCTGAACCTTTCAAAACCGTCGGAATGTCGATTACACAAACCAAATCCACAAATAGTGTATACTACGATTGCAAAGACTGTTTGCTTTTTGCACAGGCTCAGAGCTGGTAAAGAGCATGAATATAGTTCCGTCATTAGGAGACAGGTGGCGCTGACGTAGTCTGTTTACTTTTGACAAAAGCTCCAAGCCTCTGCAATGTGACCGTAGTATACACTATATATGGATTTTGCTTGTGTAGTTAACATTCTGATGGTTTTGGAATATTTAGAAATCATCACAGAATTGACGTCCGGTCTGATTTTACATATCTAATTTCCAGAAACAATTATATCTTACAGCAAAGGTCTGTTGACATATGGTGTGCGGCCATTTTGCTTTTCGGGAGTTTCGGTATCTTTTGCCAAAAGTAAACAGACTACGTCAGCGCCACCTGTGTCCTAATCGGGAAACATACCGATCAAAGTCGGTATCAAAATCTACTCCAGCGTCCCCTTAACCCCACACGTGATTAATTCAATGTGAACTGCCAGTCGCTCAACAGCTTTCAAGGTTCAGCCAAAACATTGTTATATTGATGCTCAATTACATGGAGTAGTTCTCTAACAGAAATGCATTGTATTGCCTCGACCGAAGCCAAACCAATATTTACCAAACTCCGCACGAGATTGTCAGAATTTGTTATTTTATTTCAGTGTAAATATTGGGATTGATATCTCAACACTTACGATATTTAGTTATCGTTTACAGACATTTTTCGAAAAATTCAATGTCCCATATCATTTGGAAACCTAATAAATTTTGATAAAAATTACAGTAAACAAAGACCCCGGGAAAAACGGTTCATATATAATCATATATAATTGTATATAATTTCATGTATAGTTGTATATAATTATATATAATTGTATATAACGTAATATATCATTGTATATGGAAACATATATGAGCATATATGAGTTTATATGTACATATACAGTGGTATACATGATCATATATAATACCAAAACCGCCAGCTTGCGATGTCATATATGAACAGATATGATCATATATAGTTATATACAACTATATATCGCCCATTTTTAGCGCATATATGATTGTATGTGGATCCATATACAAATGTATATGAGCATAATACATGGATATCCAACTTTACGAAAATATGTATTATTAAGGTAATAAAAATATGAGTATTAAGGATTCAATAATTTGTGTTAGTCTACATGTTACTAAATCTATATGAAATGAAATCGTCGGACGATTTATATAATTATGGGCACGATTATATATGTACAATTACATTGTAACAATTGTATATGATTATATATAATCATGACTGACCTTATATGCTTCAGAAGATTATATCTATTTAGGCATCGTCTTATATAATCACATATAACTATATATGATTGTATATGCTCAGATACAATTATACACAATTATATTTTCTCATATAGGATCATGTATACCCAGATACAATTATATATGATCATGCATAGTCATATATGATCATGCATGATCATATAGAGACAAAATTCATATACAATCATATATGAGCAGTTTATATATGATTATATATGATTATATATGAATCGTTTTTCCCGGGATGTTTATTGATGGAGGTTCTGCTTTACTTGGCTGCTAAAATTTCAATTCTGTGACGCAAGCTATACACAAATACACACATACGCCGAATATTTTTTCTAATTATGGCTTCTGTGGGTTTTGTCACATGTTAAACCTACTGGCATTGAAAACTAACGAAAAAAAACACACTATGAGGAAGCAAAAATATTTGCTCTTACCCATTTTGTATTTTCCACTCCGCGCACTTTTATAACTACCCCAAATATTTTTTTAAATAATTCTCAACAGTGCATAAAATATATTCTTCCGGCATGAGTTTAGTTTTTGTTCATCTAAAAATTGATAATCTTACAATACTTAACCGATTTGTCGATTTTCTTATAACAGTATGGAAAGTGTAAAATTATTATATTATTTATTCGTTCTGTTCCCTTCGAATTTGAAAATTATAAAATTCCGAACTCAGATTATATTTTCTATCGTATAGTCTCTTAAATATTTCCTAGAAAAATTTTATCTTTAGTGTTCGCCGGGCAGTTTTTCTTCGTCAGTAAACTTTTTCATCAGGCGCGAGATTTACGATCGATTTTACATGCGACTTATTCCTCCCTCTTTAATACTTTCTAATGGAAACCTGAAGAAATATTCGCAAAAGTTAAAACAGTATGAAAGCGAAAGTTAATATTCTGAGGAGGTAGTGAAAAAAATATTAAAGGACCAAATATGTGATGTAGAAGGGATTGCGAAAGAGAAAAGCGCGAGAAATATGTCGAGATAAGTAGAAATGAAAAAAAAAACCTTGCAAGGAGTACCCAGAGTGTATGAAGGCAAAGAAATGGAAAAAGCTCGCGGTTCTTGCCAACTCCAAGAGTATCTCAACGTCGCGTGATCGCTCGGACACATCATAGCGCCGAGTGTGTGCCCACAGGTGCAAAGTGAATAATCATTATCCACATAGCACCGAAATAATTTAAAAAATATTACAGAATATTTTGGAACATAATAAAGCAATTCTAATATATTTCCAAAGTCATTTAATTTTGGTATTTTTCAACAGTATCTCGCGGAACTAAAATTCTAATTTTAGTATAAAATATTTTGCAACATTTGATCTCAACATAGCAACAATATTTTTATTGTAATGAAACATTATAAGCATTTCTGTATTATTCCTCCAATATTCTGTGTTTTATAGTAGTAGCCGGCGTAGAAAAAAAGAATCTGGCCGAGATTCTTAAGAAGATTCTCGCTGAGATTCTCAGCAAGAATCTCGACGAGAATCACGGTTATGCGCCGAACCGAGATCCTAGTCTAAAGTATACTATAAAAAATGAGGATTCAAAATTTTGCAAGTGGCTTTTAAGGATGTTCGACTGTTTCACACTAGTCAAATCATTCTTAAGAAAATTCTCGCCGAGATTCTTTTAAAATCTATCTGAGAATCTCGCCGAGATTCTAGAGAATCTCGGTCAGCTTTTTAGCGAGATTCGTTAGTGTGTAGCTGAAAATAAAAAGAATCTCCATCAGAATCTCGCCGAAAATAAAAAGAATCTCTATCAAAATCCCACCGAGATTCTAGAGAATCTCGGCCAGCTTCTTACTGAGATTCTTTAATGGGTAGCTGGAAATAAAAAGAATCTCTATCAGAATCTCGCTGAGATTCTAGAGAATCTCGCCCAGCGACATTCTTTTCGTTTTCATTGAAAATGAAATGAATCTATATCAAAAAAGATCTTTACGAATATTGAAGGACTGCTAACACTAATTAGTTAGTACATCGACGAAGGTTCAACCCCTCGTGTGTAGTCGAACTCAGAAAAGCTTTCCAGTCTTATATATACGCTGAGGCTTCAAACCACTTGCGAGAAACGCTCTGTCCGTTCGCCACCTAGTGACATCATACGAAACACTGGTGGACAATACTCCGCTAGATGGCGAAGGAACGAAGCGTTTCTCGCAAGTGACTTGACGCCCCAGCGTATACATAAGACTGCAAAGCTTTTCTGAGTTCGACTACACACGAGGGGTCTAACCTTCGTTGATGTACTAACTAATTAGTGTTAGCAATATTAAAATATTCGTAAAGATCTTTTTAGTATAGATACTTTTCATTTTCAATAAAAATGAAAATGAGAAGAATCTCGCTAAGAAGCTGGCCGAGATTCTCTAGAATCTCGGCGAGATTCTGATAGAGATTCTTTTTATTTCCAGCTACCGACTAAAGAATCTCTATCAGTATCTCGCTGAGATTCTCTAGAATCTCAGCGTTCTAACCTTCGTTGATGTACTAACAAATTAGTGTTAGCAATATTAAAATATTCGTAAAGATCTTTTTAATATAGATTCTTTTCAGTTTCAATGAAAATGAAAATGAGAAGAATCTCGCTAAGAAGCTGGCCGAGATTCTCTAGAATCTCGGCGAGATTCTGATAGAGATTCTTTTTATTTCTTTAGAATCTCTAGAATCTCAGCGAGATTCTGATAGAGATTTTTTTTCCATTGAAAAAAAGCTTTCTCTATGCAAAAGCAATATACGAGCAAAGTTACTCCGTCACAAAATATTTTGTCGCCACGTTATTC
This sequence comes from Ephialtes manifestator, assembly GCA_963970395.1. Lineage (NCBI taxonomy): Eukaryota > Metazoa > Arthropoda > Insecta > Hymenoptera > Ichneumonidae > Ephialtes > Ephialtes manifestator. Next base: position 21,416,026 of record OZ019980.1, read on the forward strand.
GGGGAAAAATGATTTTGTCGCAGCTTATCTGGTTCAAGTTGTTCAGGCGTGTTACGGTTGAAGGTGGCTGGTGACTGATTATAGCTGCAGGAGTAACCGCTGACAGTCTTTTGTGGTAGGTGACACAATCACACGAGTTGAGAAAACATTTATCGCTCGTGTATCGTACGAAATTTTATTTCACAAGGTGTGAAAATGGGGATTTATGCGATAAAAATATGCATAAAAATCCTTTATACTTTTCGTAAGGTCTACCCCAATGAAAAAAAAAGCTTTCTCCATGTCAAAGCAATGTACGAGCAAAGTTATTGCGTCACAAAATATTATGTCGCCACGTTATTCAGAGAAAATTATTTTGTCGCAGCTTATCTCGTTCAAGTTATTCAGGCGTGTTACGGTTGAATGGTGGCAGACTATACCTGCAGGAGTTACCGCTGACAGTCTTTTTTGGTAGGCGACGCAGCTGTTCACCGACCGTAGCTCTTATTGCGAATACTGGAGCTTTGCCTATATACGGTTGGATGATGTGAAGACGTCGTGTCGCTCTACTCGGCAGATCAAAGCGCGCCTTGTTGAAAGACCTCGAGACGCACCAGACGACGACGTGCACACTCTTTTTTTCCCACAGCCGGGCTACCTCCACGCTATTTTCCTGTTACTGCACTTCGCCGTCGTTCGCGTTTCCATTAAAGCGGACATACCGGGTTCCGCGTCTCTAGACGCACTCTCCTTCAACACAGCGGATTACACAGAACTGAGTATTGTGGGTAGGATATTTAATACTCTCGTACCTTTTAACAGACTTCCGTTATTTATACTCCTGGTTTCCAGGGACTCGCATTTTCATTGTGGCCGAGGCAATATAACATGGTCAGGTCACAAAGTTACCCCTAAGGCATGGGTAACGAATGTCAGATGAATTAATGATTTACAGTCGATACAAATGTTCTATCCTACCATGGGAATAAATAAATGGAATGAGTTCGGGACCGTTAATGTCGGTTACTCCCTATCGGATGAACCATCGGATTTATTTATTTGTACTATCAATAAATTAATATTATTTGTATTTGTACATATCGTAATAAATTGGTAATGGATTTTGTTAATATTATATTGAAAATCAAAAATATCCCATATAGCATTTTCACATACATTGCATATACATCGTATAAACATTTGCGGATATACTGACTGCCGGGTGCCTTAACCCACTCGGCCATTGACATCTTAGAAGATTTCTATTTTTATTGTCTATTTGAAGTATACTAAAAATAAAAACGCGTCAAGACTACATTCATTTAGAGGGTTGCGACCGAAATATATAAAATATTAACACTGTGGTTCACCTATCAATGTACTGACCCTTAAGGGACATTGAAAAATTCGGCCGTTAGGCGGTCACCCATCCAAGCACTGAACTTGGAGAACTTGGAAAAACTCGGATGCGGAATGATCACGAATGCAAGTACTGATCCTTGCGGGAGTCCAAAAATTTCAACACTGGCGCGGTCACCCATCCAAGTACTGACCTACGAGGCACTTAGAAAAATTTCTTGTCATTTTTCTGGACTTTTTTTTTCAAATAAAAAACAATTCTTCAGTAGTTAGAAGAACTCAATTTCTTTTTAATCTTTCCCGCGTAGAAAAATAGAATCTGACCGAGATTTTTACCAAGATTCTCGCCGAGATTCTGGCCGAGATTCTCGCTGAGATTCTCACCGAGATTCTCGCCGAGAATCAAGGATGCGACCCGAACCCATATTCTTTAAAAAACTCTATGAGAATCTCGCTGAGATTCTAAAGAATCTATCCTAGCTTCTTACCGAGATTCTTTAGAAAAAATGAAAGAATCTCTATGAGAATCTCGCCAAGATTCTCGAGAATCTATCCTAGCTTCTTACCGAGATTCTTTAGAAAAAATGGAAGAATCGCTATGAGAATCTCGTCGAGATTCTAAAGAATCTATCCTAGTTTCTGAGAGAGGTTCTTTAGGAAAACGCGAAGAATCTCTATGAAAATCTCGCCAAGATTCTAAAGAATCTATCCTAGTTTCTTACCGAGATTATTTCGCAAAAAAAGAAGAATCTCTATGAGAATCTCGCCAAGATTCTCGAGAATCTATCCTAGCTTCTTACCGAGATTTTTTAGAAAAAATGAACGAATCGCTATGAGAATCTCGTCGAGATTCTAAAGAATCTATCCTAGTTTCTGAGAGAGATTCTTTAGGAAAACGCGAAGAATCTCTATGAAAATCTCGCCGAGATTCTAAAGAATCTATCCTAGCTTCTTACCGAGATTCTTTAGCAAAAAAAGAAGAATCTCTATGAGAATCTCGCCAAGATTCTCGAGAATCTATCCTAGGTTCTTACCGAGATTCTTTAGAAAAAATGGAAGAATCGCTATGAGAATCTCGTCGAGATTCTAAAGAATCTATCCTAGCTTCTTACCGAGATTCTTTAGAAAAAATGGAAGAATCGCTATGAGAATCTCGTCGAGATTCTAAAGAATCTATCCTAGTTTCTGAGAGAGATTCTTTAGGAAAACGCGAAGAATCTCTATGAAAATCTCGCCGAGATTCTAGAGAATCTATCCTAGCTTCTTACCTAGATTCTTTAGCAAAAAAAGAAGAATCTCTATGAGAATCTCGCCGACATTCTAGAGAATCTATCCTAGTTTCTTATTCTTCCATTTTTTCTAAAGAATCTCGGTAAGAAGCTAGGATAGATTCTTTAGAATCTCGGCGAGATTCTCGTAGAGATTTTTAAAGAATATGGGTTCGGGTCGCATCCTTGATTCTCGGCGAGAATCTCGGTGAGAATCTCAGCGAGAATCTCGGCCAGAATCTCCGCGAGAATCTTGGTAAGAATCTCGGTCAGATGCTATTTTTCTACGCGGGTTGTGAGACACAAGATTTTAAAAAATGCAGATGATTATTTTGTAATTAATTTTTCCGTTTTTTTTTAGACAGGACATAAGTGCACATACGGTGCACATAATATGTATATCCTCATGGATATCCAGTGTATGTTCAATGTACATGAATAAGTGTCTCCTTTACAAATACATTTCATATACATAGGACATTGTATATCTGCAAATGTTTATACGATGTATATGCAATGAATGGAAAAATGCTATGTGGGTACATCCTTAGGTAATTAATTCGTGGACGTTTGATTTTCTTCCTATGTTCGTGGATTGCATATACATGAATTATCTTACGAACGTGTCCGTACTTGCGCTCAAATTCGTATTATTCAAGTATGTACATAGAATGGGTTCTTGATATCCATGCGTGTATATATCTGCATGTATGTAAAATAAATATCCATAGAATATACAAGATATACTTTTCACATTAAGACCTAAAATGGATATACATCGAATATCTGATGCTATATAGAATATATTGTTCACACATGGATTCGATAAAGACCCAAGTAAAAAAATTATATATAGAGTATATAAAAAATATATATAGTTTTAAACATAGAATTGGGCATATATAGTTTTTATAAAATCTATATACAATTTATATACAATTTATACATAAACCCAACTTTACAGGTGATCTTATATATAAACTGCATATAGATTGTATATAGAGTTTATACAGACTATATATGCCCAATTCCATATGTCGGACTATATATAATTTTTTTACTTGGGGAACGCGAGAAAATAAATGATGATGAATGATGGGGAAAGCCGATTACTTTGTCTCGTACATGTTATCCACATTTTTTAAAATAACTTTATAATTGTTTTATTTTATTTTTGTCAATAAAACTGTCTGTACAAGTTTGTATTGATATGATAGGAAACACGAAAAGTATTGAGATATAAATTGAATGACTCTATGTCATAAAAATATCTCGCCGCCGCTGTGAAGAATATTGATGCATAACTTTAACTTCTTTGGTTAATGCAAATCCCAAAAATTCCGAACAATATCGTTCAATCGTATTAATATATTATCCACGGCCCGTTTAATATTGGAAACTTACTTATCACCACGCCGAAAGTTCAACTACTTTTTATAATGGCGCAAGTTCATTACACTAGAATGAACTACCATAATTTCGATTATTCGTATCAGTTTTCATTATCTCTGCACTAGAAGCAATTATGGTAGACTATGGTTAACTATGCGACGACATTAAAACTAATAATTAAGGGGCTGCTAGAGTAGATTTTTTTTACCAATAAATTAGTTGTTAAAAGTAGGCTATTTCGTAATTTACACTATTCATTGTTATTAAGGTACCACCAGCCCTTTAATACACTGAGAGAAAAAATTAGTATCGGTAACTATGAATGGTAGATAAAATAACCTCAACTATATTCTTCAGGTTGTGGGAACTATTTTAGTCACGGTAACTATATTAAAAAATGTCACCGTAATCAGAAAAATTATCAAATTAGTTACTGCAACTATAGAAATAGTCATATGGATTATAAATTAGTAGTTATCATTTAAGGTGATGTGCTAGTAGTACTCAGTCGGTAACTGAAACTGTAAAGCATTGTTCTCGACCACAATTGATCTCTCGGACAAAAGAAGAGAAGCGTTCTTTGCGTCTAAAAATTCTGCAGTGAACGCTTCTCGGCTTTTATCCGAAAAACTAACCGTGACGGAGAACATCACTTCCAGATGATTCAACTGTCTCGCTCGCTCTTATAGCAATCTGAGAAAAACAAAGGGGGTGTAGCACATCGTCTTATTAGTTGCCAGTATTGTAAATATTTCTATAGGTGCAATGATTTGAAAGAAAAAATAGTGAGCTGTCATAATTAACGGAAATGACTCAAAAAATGTACGTGGGTGAGGAAACCAACAAATTGTCTCGCCCATCCATTTAATTCATAGACCAACCAACTCATTGTCCGCCTAGCAGAAAACCAAAAATGACTTTTTAAAAAATCATCGTAAAAAGACATGTGACCGGTACTTTCTGAAGTACAATATGCGAAGTACAATAATATAATATAATAATGCGACTTGAGAACGATAGTGAAGGCCAAAATTTGATATATTGAAGAAAAAAAAATATAGGTTCTTTAGGTTGGATTTTTGCGACCAAAAGTCGGATCTATGAATTCCGAAATCAGAACCGACCAAAAGTGACTTTTTCAAAAATCATCGTAAAAAGGCATGTAACCGGTACTTTCTAAGGTACAATATGCGACTTGAGAACGATAGCGAAGGCCAAAATTCGATATCTTGAAGAAAATTATATAAAGGATTTCCATTTACAATAGTCAAAGTCACGGCTTAATATCGTAACAAATCAGTTGATTGGTACACACTGAGAAAAATGAACGGCTCTGGCAAGAAAACGACGTATTGCTACATCCATATTTCTGATTATAGCCATGAATACAGTTGCATGAGCATCGCGTATTCCTATAACAGCAATATCGTTTTGCTGGCTATGTACTTGTTACTACAACCATGCGAGTTATTACTCAGAACGATATGCTTTAGTTACTGGAGAAATTTCGTTAGTCGGATGCAATAAGAATCCCAGTATATCTATAAGCGCCGGTGCAGGAGCTACACGATTTGCTCCTGCAAGCAGACGACGTAAAGCGGAAGGGTTCAGCTGTTGGGACTAGACAGTAACTCTGTTGTGCCGACAGACTCCAGTACAGACTCTAGCCGCTAGATATTTGGTCGGCAGAGCCGTTCATTTTTCTCAGTGCAATTATATTTTTACCAATTATTTTGAAGGGTTACCCAACCAACCAATTTGTTGGTTGTCCCGATCATATACATTGTTTAAATCATATTTAACCACGTCGTTCGTTTATGATTGCACCCAATCATTTTTCTCCGTGATAGCGAACAGTATTACCACACGGAGAAAAAAAAGTAGTTGGACAAACCAATAAATGGGTTCCGGCAACCACTCGAAAGAGTTGAAATAGCGTCACTACTCAGTGGGTTATGACAACTACTCAGTGGGTTATGATAACTACTAAGTGGGTTATGACAACTACTCAGTGGGTTATGATAACTACTAAGTGGGTTATGACAACTACTCAGTGGGTTATGACAACTACACGTTGGTTATACGAACCGCTTTGGTTGGTTACTAGGAACTAGCTGTTGGTTGCGCCACCTATTGTATTGGTGAAAACAGCACTGCGATTGGTTACAGGAGCGAGTTAATTGCTGCAACTATTCAGCGGTACAGCATATGCTAGAGATGATTCTCCTAACTACTTTTTTCTTTCAGTGCATACAAAAAAATCATATAAAGGATTTCCATTTAGAACCGTCACAGTCACGACATCATAACCTCGACGGAGATCGGCAATCTTGGTGGTAAATAGTTGACTACGTATACCATATGATCCATTGCAAAACTTCTGGGGACTCCCGGAAGTTGCGTGCAGCCTGAGGCAACCCGTTTCCAGGTTATATAGGTGCCGGTCGTGGTGGTGCTCTAACGCATAAATAACAATGACTTTTACCATCCTTTTACTGATCAGATGTTGTTTCTCATCTTACGCGCATTATGAAACAGTAGTACCCGCAGGAACATTGTTGGAAAGTTCGATTCGGGACAAGGGTATGATTCAGGACGCTGCCGATGGTTCGACTCTGTTTCCATACCGTAGACCATAAAGTTTCCTCTCCACGCTTGTATAGCCTCGGCTTTACCTTAGGGCACACAGCTAGTTTGAAGAGCCTGCATCGCCAAGAGCATCACGCATACACACAAAGTACAAACATACTTTGACGGCTTCTCAGAATGGACCAATTGCCCTCGGGTTATATTCACGAGTTTACCACGAAAGACCACAAGCGTGCGAAACAAGCGAACGTGATGGTAGGTGATACCACGAGTTTCTGCAACATTGATACACAAATGGATCAGGTGTTGGTTGTGAGTAACAGCGGGTTGGAAGAACAGATTCACGACATCCGCAAGATTTGTTATCAAACCTGATCATTAATTTCAATGGAACAATGGTGGATCTGTGGTAGTTTCACAAATGTGCCTAGTAGGAATGTAAGCGAGAAATTGCGGTTGCTGTAGAAGTGCACATCGTAGCTAAATGAAAAGAGGACAGAAGGGGTTATGAGGTAGTTGGAAATGCCGCATCGGAGGTAGAGATGTTAAGCGAATTCTAAAGACAATCGGAAGTAGGCTATCATGTATCATGTGTCTATTGTCCCTTGCCGTCTAACTAGCTCCATTTATTTTCAAAACGTTCGAGGTTGGATTAACATATGTTGATGTAGTAGCTAGGAGATATTATAGTGAGTGTATTTTTATTTTTTTCTGTTACATTGAAAATTCAGCTTTTAGATGACTGATGCATTTCAGCACTTCTCAAGAATTATCTCATTCGCACAACTAACACAAATATTAACGCGCCTGCAGATATTCCGCCTATTACAGAGTCGGCCGGAGTAAAACCTTTTTTTCGTCAAAGCTCTTCGTATGAATTTTTTCTCGACATAATTATATATCTCGCTATATAGTAAAAATATCTCGCCGCCGCCGCTGTGTGGGAGAATCGATTAAAGTCCCAGAATTATTGTTCCTAAATTGTCCATATTATATTTTGAGTTAGGAGACCAGTCGCATTTTTTGTTTTTTGTATACGATTAAAGTAAAATTGGAAATTTAAAAAAAAAATTAATTACCCATTGGAAGGAATAAAACTATGACTTCCAATGGGTCATTTTTTTAAGAAGTAAAGTTTTAATGAGTTAAACACTTGTCAAGAAAAAGTGGCACATAGTTCTGACAAACGAATTTGCACCAAATCAATCAAATAGATTTTTATGCGAGTACTCTGTATAAGATGACTTGTCCATGAACAAATATTGCTTTCTAAAGGTCTTAGGATGTAAAAAAAATGGCAGTCCTGTGTTTCTCAAATTAGATTTTAATTATTTGAGGCTGTGAATATTAAAGGTTTGTTTCATATATCTTGCATTGGGTCGTTCGCTTCTGTGCTTGACGCCGCAGTTCCGGCGTAAATCTCAGCTCCTACACCGAGAGAAGAGATTTCATTGACGCCAAAGAAATGGGTGGATTGATTTCAACGAAATATTTCTTTGATTTCAATGAAATAGTGCATTTGAATTTCAAAGAGAACATTTCATTGCCTGTAAATAAAGATTTACTTAGTGAGCATATAGTAAAGAAACAGTTTCATTGTGTTAAAGAGACGTTTTCATTGGTTCAAAGAAACATTTTCATTGATCTCTCTTTCGCACCTAACCTCACTTTTTTATTTTCCGGTTCTCCCGAACGAACGGCTTCGAGTTTCGAGGAGCCAGAAGCTTAGCTTATTTCTGCCATACTTGCTTACATACTCACAAAATTTGAGCTTTATCTGTCGCGTACTTCAGGAAAAAATAGGATTCGAAATTTTGATCTGATAAGAAGAAGGTTTCATTGAATCAGACACGATATCTTTGAAATCAATGAAAAAGGTTCATTGGTTTAAAGAAATGTTTTTTTCGAATCAATGTCACTATTTTTCATTGAGTTTGAGATCATTCAAAGAAAAGATAGTATTGGAATTTAAGTATTTCATTTAATTGGCAAAGATATCCGTGAATCAATGAAACTTTTTCTTTTGGTGTAATGGTTCGTGTCTTGGTTTGCTACACCGAGAGAAAAAGTTTCATTGATTCACGGAAATCTTTGCCAATGAAATGAAATACTTGAATTTCAATACTATCTTTTCTTTGAATGATCTCAAACTCAATGAAAAGTAATGACATTGATTCGAAGAAACATTTCTTTAAACCAAAGAACCTTTTTCATTGAATTCAAAGATATCGTCTCTGATTCAATGAAACCTTCTTCTTACCAGCTCAAAATTTCGAATCCTATTTTTTCCTGAAGTACGCGACAGATAAAGCTCAAATTTTGTGAGTATGTAAGCAAGTATGGCAGAAATAAGCTAAGCTTCTGGCTCCTCGAAACTCGAAGCCGATCGTTCGGGAGAACCGGAAAACAAAAAAGTGAGGTTAGGTGCGAGAGAGAGATCAATGAAAACGTTTCTTTGAAACAATGAAAACGTCTCTTTAAAACAATGAAACTGTTTCTTTATTATATGGTCACTAAGTAAATCTTTATTTACAGGCAATGAAATGTTCTCTTTGAAATTCAAATGCACTATTTCGTTGAAATTAAAGAAATATTTCGTTGAAATCAATGAAAAAAAATCAATCCACCCATTTCTTTGGCATCAATGAAATCTTTTCTCTCGGTGTAGCTGGAGTGGTTCTAATTGGGGCGATGCTGAAGAAATTGCAACTTCTGACAGAGCTATCCCAAATGTACAATAAATTTGATTATATATAATTTTTTTTCCGAGTTTATATCACCCGGACCAATTTTCCCCTGCAGCCTACTTTCCCTACCGTATCGCATTCGCTTCTGGCTCGAGCCCCAGGCAAAGGAAAACTGCAAAAAATCTCTGTAAATACGGTCGATCTTAAGTTCGCTTCGCGCTGCTTGAGTGAATCGTCTTTCATTGAGAATGTAAACACTGAAACTAAAGATATATACATATATCTGTACTTTCTGCGAAACGACGGCAGTTTATTTGCATAGTAATTTTTAAATTTAACAGAAAATCAGGTTATAGACAAATAAAATCTTGTCTCTCACTCTCAAAAATATTTTTTAATAATTTACCGCTACTCTTTATTTTGATTTTTTATTTTTCTTCAATTAATTGAATTTTTAGAAGTTGATGAATAATTGAATACTGATGTTACAGTTATTGTTTAGAATAAATTATGATATTAAATAGTTCAAACATATTCGAAAAAACGCATTTATAAATAGTGTCTGGATTTATGTGTATGTGTATCAGACACGGAGAAAAAGGCTTAGTTAGATCAACCAAGTCACTTGGTTATATATTCGCCAACTAAGTTATTGGTTGGACCAACTAAGTTATTGGTTAGACCAACTAAGTTATTGGTTAGACCAACTAAGTTATTGGTTAAACCAACTAAGTTATTGGTTAGACCAACTAAGTTATTGGTTAGACCAACTAAGTTATTGGTTAGACCAACTAAGTTATTGGTTAGACCAACCAAGTTATTGTTTGAGCAACTAAGTTATTGGTTAGACCAACCAAGTTATTGTTTGACCAACCAAGTTATTGTTTGACCAACCAAGTTATTGTTTGACCAACCAAGTTATTGTTTGACCAACCAAGTTATTGTTTGACCGACCAAGTTATTGTTTGACCAACCAAGTTATTGTTTGACCAACCAAGTTATTGTTTGACCAACCAAGTTATTGTTTGACCAACCAAGATATTGTTTGACGAACCAAGTTATTGTTTGACCGACCAAGTTATTGTTTGACCGACCAAGTTATTGTTTGACCAACCAAGTTATTGTTTGACCAACCAAGTTATTGTTCGACCAACCAAGTTATTGTTCGACCAACCAGGTTATTGTTTGACCAACCAAGTTATTGTTTGACTAACCAAGTTATTGGTTACACCAACCAAGTTATTGGTTACACCAACCAAGTTATTGGTTACACCAACCAAGTTATTGGTTACACCAACCAAGTTTTTTGTTACACCAACCAAGTTATGGGTTACACCAACCAAGTTATTGGTTACACCAACCAAGTTATTGGTTACACCAACCAAGTTATTGGTTACACCAACCAAGTTATTGGTTACACCAACCAAGTTTTTTGTTACACCAACCAAGTTATGGGTTACACCAACCAAGTTATTGGTTACACCAACCAAGTTATTGGTTACACCAACCAAGTTATTGGTTACACCAACCCAGTTATTGGTTACACCAACTAAATCATCTTGGTTAGACAGTCAACAACTTGATTGGTTAACAAATAACTTGATTGGTTTAACCAATATATAATCAAGCGCCCTGGTTGTTCTAACCAAGTCTTTTTTTGCGGGGATCTGAAAATCTGAAACTTCTAACCTAATGACCTGAAATTTGTCAATACTGATTGTGTATTACAATATTTCGTTAAACACCAGTAGTGGTTAAGATTTCCAGGTTTATTTATTTAATAATCATAATAACCATTAAGGATTGATCTATCGAATTGCTTTCCACTATTAATATTGGCTTGAGAATTCAATTTTTATAATTCACAGATAAGTGGTTTCGTTTTATGTTTCAATATTCTATAGCCTTAATTACTGCCTTATCTGAAACACTGCGATAATCTTATCCATCCCTCCATCTCTCCTTCACCGCGCTTTTTCTTTCATCTTAACCTTGTTTCGAGCTTCTGTTGTCCTAGATGTAGATCTGGGTTAGTTGAATTAAGAGAGCTGGCCAGTTTCTTTCGCCCTCCAACAAAAGTCGCATTTAACCATCATATCTTCCTGTAGTCGAGGCAGTTGGGAGTCGAGATTCGAAAGAGAAAGTTGAACGAGTTCGCAATGGCCAAGCCTCGACAAGGAGGGTAGTAATCCCCAGCCCCAAACAGACTCTGCGCGCTCCACTTCAGCCGATAGCTAATTAACTTCGCTTTATTATGCACCCAACGATTATCTCAGCACTTTCACACGAGAAATGAAAAAGAAGCAGCTCTATTATCGTGTCGACGAAGAAAGAAAAATTTCATCGCTCCACTCCATCTCACACCATTCAAATTATTATTCATCGTGCAAATACACTTTCGTAGATTGAATCTCGGCAATAATAAAGAATTTTTTTGTGATAATCTAGCCATTCTATGCTACCATTTCTCGACTTTTTAAATGTACAATTAATTGTACTACAATTTTTCGTACAACATCTATTGCTTGTACATTCTCAACCAAAAGTGAGAATCAACAAAGATTTTTATTAATTTGATATTATGATAAAAATTGTCAAAAGCTCAATAATATTGAAGCAGCGCGAAAACTTATTCTGAACTATTATTATAATGTCAGAAAGTTGTTTATTTATTTGTTTCAAATAATATTGTTTAACATATTTTGCTAAGACTCTATTTTTGATCCTATGAAATGGATTAGCTAATTTTTTTATTTTTTATTATTCCTCTTAGAATTAAACGTTTCTTTTCTTACATTTGCATTTTTATGTGTAATATAGAATTTTTGTATAAAAATTTATTTAAAATTCGCAATACTGCAATATTTCTTGAAGTTAATTCTAAATATTTGCGAAAAAACGAAGATTTTCTTCAAATTCTTATCAGTTTTCATTTTTAACTAATTCATTAATAACTGACATTGTTGTTATTAAAAATCAATGGTTCTAATATCTTCTATATATACATTTAAAAAGCCAAAAAAATGTTTTTATCGCATCCAGTGAAATTCGAATTAATTCGAAATTTTGCTGCAAACGTGCAATTCTTTGAATCTATTCGGTAAATAACCGATTATTGACTCATTGAAAGGTAATTTAATGTTCAACGTCGTTTAATCTATTTTCAGACAACGTGCCTAACAGAACTGCCAGACGTTGCACCGTGCAATGGTACGGTGCGGTTGCCACCGCCCTGCGAGGATTCACCGAGTAGCGGAAGTAGTAAAGACCGAAGGGATCAGACACCCCGAAAGAGGTGTCGAGTGGTAGCGCCTATATTACTGCTCGTCAGTGCTCTTCTGCTCGGTGGATTGTGTTTGCCGTTGTTGCTGCAATCGGCACCAGCCACACATCAACAGAGGCTCGACGTCATCAGGAGGATTCTCACCGAAGTGCCCCTGATCGATGGGTAATTAATTAACTACAATATATACATATATATATACTAGGATTTAATTGTGGCTCGCGCGCTGCGCGCGCTCGCAATATCCCCCCCCCCCCCTCCGCAAGGGTGCCACCCACTCTTGGGGGACCTACGTTTTTGGAAAAGGACTTAGAAAAATACGGGCTTGGGGTCTCACAGAACCCCCTGAATTTTTCTAAGTCCCTCGATTCTTGACACGGCAGCGGCGGCGAGATCTTTTTATAATATCGAGAGATTTGAAATTTATACATTTTTTTAAATTTTGAAATTGTGAAATTTTGACATTTTTTTTAATTTTGAAATTGTGAAATTTTGACATTTTTTAAAATTTTGAAATTGTGAAATTTTGACATTTTTTTAAATTTTGAAATTGTGAAATTTTGACATTTTTTTAAATTTTGAAATTGTGAAATTTTGACATTTTTTGAAATTTTGAAATTGTGATGTTGATACATTTTTTGAAATTTTGAAATTGTGAAATTTTGACATTTTTTGAAATTTTGAAATTGTGAAATTTTGAAATTTTCTGAATTTTTGAAATTTTCTGAAATTTTGTAATTTTCTGAAATTTTGAAATTTTCTGCAATTTTAAAATTTTCTGAAATTTTGAAATTTTCTGAAATTTTGAAATTTTCTGAAATTTTGAAATTTTCTGAAATTTTGAAATTTTCTGAAATTTTGAAATTTTCTGAAGTTTTGAAATTTTCTGAAATTTTGAAATTTTCTGAAATTTTGAAATTTTCTGAAATTTTGAAATTTTCTGAAATTTTGAAATTTTCTGCAATTTTGAAATTTCCTGAAATATTGAAATTTTCTGCAATTTTGAAATTTCCTGAAATATTGAAATTTTCTGAAATTTGAAATTTTAGAAATTTCAATCAACCCGATGAAGTTAGCTACTCCGTAACTTTAGTCGCTCCGTGAGATTAGCCACTCCGTGACTTTAGTCGCTCCGTGACTTCTAGCCGATTGTTTAAACTACCGTTTTGTGCACGGCGGCGGCGGCGGCGAAATCTTTTTATAATATAGAGAGATATAAAGAGATATGGGGCATTCCAGCTGAACTTTTCATGCTCTGACCCTGACCTCCATCAATAATTTTGACAATTTTTTTATCAACAAGTATTTCGAAAAAGAAGAGGCACGTTTTATTTTATTTAACGCTACGACCAATATTTCCGACAGACGATTTTTTGTCAAAATTTGAATTTTTCGGTATTGATATTATTTTTATCGTTAATATCTTGGAAATAAACATTCCTATCAAAAAATGTCTAGGATTAAATTCGTTCTGTTTGCAAAGGGCTACATAACGTATACAACAAATGTTATTGTAGTTTTACTAAAATTTTGTTATATGACGTTAAACAACAAAGTATCGTTTTTCCAAAAAGCGCCACTTTTTATAATTTTTATATATTTACATAAAAATTCTGTGTAAAATAACAAAATTTTTTAAACCCTATGCAGGGCGGCAGGAATTTTTTTCCGAAAAGTACTATATAATTCACGCCTTACGTAATAATTCAGGATATTAATAAAACTTCAATTACGTAGAACATCTCATTAAAAAATCTTGCCATTCTGCATAAGGTTATAAAAATGTCGTAATTTCAAAAAGAATTTTTCCGTAAGTATATAAAAATGATAAAAAATTGCGGTTTTTTGGAAAACGATATTTTGTTGTTTAACGTCATAAAAAAAGTGTTAGGAAAACGAAAATACTTTTTTTCATATACATTATGTAGCTCTTCATAAAACTGAACAAATTTGATCATGGACATTTTTTGATAGGATTGTTAATTTTCGAGATATTAACGAATAAAAAAAATACAAATACCGCCAAATTCAAATGTTTATAAAAATTCGTCTGTCGAAAATATCGCTCGGAGCGCCAGAAAAAAATACGTGTGTTTTCCTTTTCAAAATACTTTCTGATAAAAAATTGTCATAATTATTTCAGGGTCGAAGTATGAAAAATTCAGATGGAATGCCCCATATATCACAGCAGTAAAATCAACACCTGCATTATACAGAACTGGACGTTAATGTTGCGACCGTGTCAGGCTTTTTTTTTATCACGATAAAAAAAAGCTTGCTTGGTGATATTCCGCTGAGCAGTATCGGATGATTCTATTAATAATCCGATATAACCCTTTGGTCACGATCCAGGCACAACGACCTGCCTTGGAACGTCAGGAAGTTCGTCCACAATCAACTCGGTGAAGTAAATCTGAGCAGCGATCTCGGAAGGGTCGACCCTTGGGCGAGATCTGACTGGAGTCACACAGATATTCCTAGATTACGCGCTGGACTCGTCGGAGCTCAGGTAAGTTAATTTTTTAATATTAAAAAAACGCACAACTTTTTGGCAAATTTCTGAGAGCACCTCTAATATTGTGTTGTGTCTGGTCGGGGCTGGGATTAACATGTGGGGCTAGGATTAACATTTTTTATATGATTGGACCAACCCCAAAAAGTACTGGAAAATTTTTTCAGATTTTTTTCATTTATTTATTTTTTTTACGATTTATTAAAGGTAACATATCGTTAGCCCAAATTTAAAAATCTGGAAAAATTCTCAAAAATTCTGCATGAAATAACAAAAATTTTTTAGCCTAAAGCCAAAGTGGGCCGGTTTTGCTTCTATTTTTTTTCTATAAAAATCTATTAAAAAATTTAGAAACGAAAGAGGAAAAGTTATCAATTTTTTCTAAAATATTGGTTTCTTCTAAAAGTGCTTTCTTTTCGTAAAAAAAATGCGATTCATAGAAAATATGTTCACTGTTAAATCAGGCCGGAATCGCAAAACAGAGTTTCTCTCTGAGGAAGCCAAATAATAACGATATAATTTCTTGCGGAAGAATGTTTATGGAAAAAAAGAGGAAGTGCTGTGAAAGTTTCAATTTTCATGGTTTTTTATTATTTGCAATACAGCAATTTCTATAATTATATAACATTCTTATCGAATAGTTTTTCCTATTTCCAAAAAAAATACTCATGAATCAGAATTGACAAGCCGCGCTAATCAAAGGATTCCATTGATAATATCAGATGTCAATGATGATAATTTAAAAAGCGATCGCACCTTCGAATACAAAAAAAATTCAAGATCACCGAGTGCAGCTGAGATGAACAAACAATAAAATCAAATTAGATTCTACCGCACAACAAATCTAATTTTGTTATCTGACTCAACCCTGTACTCCACGAGGAATGTTTTTTTTCGTAATTTTGTGCAACTCGCAGTTTAGAAAAATTTGATAACTTTCCTCTTTCGTTTCTAAATTTTTAAATAGTTTTTTATAGAAAAAAAATAGAAGCAAAACCCGGCCCACTTTGGCTTTAGGCTCAAAAATTTTGTTATTTCATGCAGTATTTGTGCGAATTTTTTCAGATTTTTAAATTTGGGCTAACGATATGTTACCTTTAAAAAATCGTAAAAGAAAAAAAAAATCTGAAAAAATTTTCCAGTACTTTTTGGAATTGGTCCAATCATATAAAAATTTTTCGACCAAATCCGAGAGGTCGAGCGTCCGACCCAGGTCGAATCAGTATGGAATGCCCCATATATTTTACTTATTGGGATCGTTTGCCAATAAGGAGTTGAACTCAAGTGAATTTGGAAAAGTTTAGAAGGATATAATTAAACGGACAACACACCGAGAGAAAAGATTTCATTGACGCCAAAGAAATGGTTGGATTGATTTTTTTTAAATTGATTTCAACGAAATATTTCTTCGATTTCAATGAATCAGTGCATTTGAATTTCGAAGAGAACATTTCATTGCCTGTAAATAAAGGTTTACTTAGTGCGCATATAATAAAGAAACAGTTTCATTGTTTTAAAGAGACGTTTTCATTGGTTCGAAGAAACGTTTTCATTGATCTCTCTCTCGCACCTAACCTCACTTTTTTTGTTTTCCGGTTCTCTCGAACGAACGGCTTCGAGTTTCGTGGAGCCAGAAGCTTAGCCTATTTCTGCCGTACTTTCTTACATACTCATAAAATTTGAGCTTTATCTGCCGCGTACTTCAGGAAAAAATAGATTTCGAAATTTTGAGCTGGTAAGAAGAAGGTTTCATTGAATCAGAGACGATATCTTTGAAATCAATGAAAAAGGTTCATTGGTTTAAAGAAATGTTTCTTCGAATCAATGTCACTACTTTTCATTGAGTTTGAGATCATTCAAAGAAAAGATAATATTGAAATTCAAGTATTTCATTTCATTGGCAAAGATTTCCGTGAATCAATGAAACTTTTTCTCTCAGCGAAATCAAGTGCAGATTACAATAATGTGAAGTGTTACGTCAGGCGTTAATCTGGTGCTGCTAAAGGCCTATTAGGGCCTTCCTTGGCCTGGCTGATTGCCCGGTCAGAGCCTGATTTGTGCCTGATGAATCGGTAATAATTTATGCTCGGAATATTGCTTGTGAGCGAGTCTGATCCAAAATCAACGGGTCAACTTGATGTTCGAATGACGACTGATTTTAGAATTGCAGTTGCTAACTACAATATCAAAAAATCGCTGAATTGGCCATTTTTTTCTGCATATCTCAAGTGACACATTTAACACTTTACCGACCTTATGATGAATGGACACATTCACAGGTAATCGGCCGCGTGATAATTATATTTCTCAATATTAAGATATAGAATTAGTTTCAAATTTAAATTTAAATACTTCTAAGCCCAACAGAAGTACATCAAACACATGGAAAAATATGGTTAACAGCTAGAACCAAATGTATGAATAAATATAAACCAGAAAATTTACTTGGCTACAGTGACCAACTAATTAGTTGACCAACTAATCAGTTAATGTGTCCAACCAATTAATTGGGTCCACCAATTTGATACATCTACCAATATTAAGTTCATACGTAGACTCAATTCCTTGAATTTAACAATTAGTTGCTTTTACCAACTCATTCAATCTAACAATTAATTGAAGCGACCAATTGATCAGAAAGACAAGAATTTGTTAGACCGACCAATTGATGACAATAACACCAATTCTATGGACCAACTATTTAGAACAACATAAATTCGTTGGTCCAACCCATCGATTGAATGGGCCAACGAATTGTTTGGCCCAACCCATCGATTGAATGGGCCAACGAATTGTTTGATATAAAAAAATAATCCCATCGCATATCTGTCCGTGTTGGTGGTTGTGACAGCTGCAACTATTTTGCTTCGTACAAACGTTGATAAAGAGTTGTCACATATTTCCTGATCACTTATCTCGGTACCAAGGACAGCTTTTCTCGTTTAAAGTCGCACTCGATCTTGAGAGATAAATTTCTACCGTACTTGCGAGCCCTCTGAAGATTTCTATAACTTACGATCGTCGCGGGGAAAAATGGAGGTCAACAAGTGAGCGCTAATTCTTATATCCGGACAAGGGATTCCGGAGAGGTCGTAGCTCTGCTGTCTACAACGTATATGTTGTCCTATACAGTGTAGAATATATAGTACGAGTTTGAACGCCACCAGCATCCTCGACAAGATATTGGCAATCAGGAGATAGATAGATCTGGCTCGGAGATTTCTCTTCGCTATCGAGAGATTCCGTTTCCCCCCTCCCTTTGAGCAACCCTCGGGAGCGGAACCTCCTCATCGCTGACCAATGGAGAACGTCGAGGACCGGAGGACATTTTTCGATCTCGTCTTTCTCCTTGGATCTCAAGGCTCTTGAGACGGTCCCTTAACAACTTTTCTTCTGTTATTCTTTCTCTTCCACTGTCTCCATCAATTTACTTCTTTCTTCTCGCTCGATTTCCTTCACGAAACGTCAGCATTGATTCCTAATCTCACCATTAATCCAATAAAAGAAACTAATCAATCCGCGATGCACAAAAAGTGTTCGACAAAACACTGGATGCCGGGAAATCTTCGGGCGATAATTAATAGAGCTATGATTCGATTTTCAAGATCAGGATCTTGTAGCTAAAATATATTTCTACATTTTGTTGAGTAAATGTCGCCTTTGAAAACTATTCACATCACATCTTGTAGTCAAGTCAATTACTTAAGGCGGTTTGTCAGGTAAAGAGAAAGTTCGTCGCGAGCTCAGAAAAATTCTGATGGAATGTCGTTGTGTATCTTTCATATAGGAATCTCCCAGTACATTTTAAATGAACGTTCTAACTTTTATAAATGTATTACTAAGATTAACATTCAACAACGAATGTTTTTTTTGGGCATTATAAGACTGAAAATAAAATACTGATAGTGTGCTAAATGCTCACTAATGGGCCCTTTGGTATTGTTAGGCACTGTCTAAAATAGCACTTCTAAAATAGTGATTTAAAATATTTGAGCAAAAAAGCTATTTTAATTCTAACAAAAATATATTTTTTTTAAGCCGCCATTCTTTGGTTTGTTTGGCTCTAACTTTGCCTTTAAGTCAGGCATATGGGCGTATCTGACAAACTTTCGACTTTCACTGCCTCAAAGAATTACAATCTGGTTTTAGGAGCTCTATTGTGAATGTGAAAGCAATATTCATTCATGAACAAGGCATATATAGGGTGCTCGCATAAAAATCATATTATCATTTTAACTAAAAATAATTTATTTGGTGCTAATTCATTGTAGGAACTATATGTTATTGTGTTTTTACAAGTGTTTAACTTATTTTCAATTTAACTTTTTTTTTTAAATGACCCATTTGAAGGCATAGTTTTATCCTTTCCAATAGGTCATTTTTCTAATCCAATTTAACTCAATTCGTATGCAGAAAATGAAAAGTATGACTGGTAATGACTCTACTACTTCAAAATATAATTTAGATAATTTAGGAACGATAATAGTTTGAATTTATTATGCGAATTTATAAACCTGACATTCTCGAACCTGACAATTGAATCCATTTTGACCCAGAAAAAAATTGTTTCTCGTCGAGAGGTCGGGCACATCTGCGCACATCTAATTCGTGATAAGAATAACGTACTCAGATGGAATATAATTATCTTACTTGACTAGTTTGGCCGGATAACGATGCGAAAAACCTGACATTTATTCTCCACGCAGCAATATGCGTCCATGTCGCAGAACGTTGCGAGCAAAATAATTGACTCTCCGACATAAATTTCACTTCATTCAATCCGTGATGATCTTACCTTCATGTACATCCAATTCATTTGGCTCAATTAGCTTGTGCTGATATTCCTGTACCATATAACGGTGGATGGCAGGTTCACCAGCGAAACCGAGTGACAGACGTTCACAGGATAACCGCTTAATTTTGTAACATGTTTGGCGATCACAATTAGGTAGGGTAGAAGTACCGGTTGTGGCCATTTTAAGAATTTTCCCAGTACTTGTGATTGGGATCAAATATCATAAAACTGTTTTGGACCTATACTTTTCATATCTGAGAAGAATATAATTTCAGATTTCTAGCATTAAAATCTTCATATGTGTCGAGAAAACACTGGAAAATAGAAAAAAGTAGGAGCATAGCCATTTCACCAGTTCTGGCCACCTATGCACCGGTTTTGGCCACAGTAATGTACCGGTTTTGGCCATGCTTAAAATTAGAATAACTCAATATTCATTGCACTTGAAACATTTTTTAAGGTGTGTTTAATAAATTAAAATCGTATTCTTATGAAAGCATCCAATTCCTCTACACGAAAATGTCTTTAAAGCACAGATGCCATCCGTAAACCTAACTAACTTTTTTTGACATTCGTCTCCTTGGTTTTGCACTTTTTCGTAGCAGCTTTCTTTGTTACAAATAGTCATACATTATATTAATGTTTTACTCTTTACACTTTTATTTTAATTTTTACCAGAGTTATTTCCGAAAGTAGATTTTCGCATTGCATAATGATGGGAATCTTCAACATGAAAGGTGTTCCACCGCTTTACCTTCTTTTTTACTATACATTTCTAAGGATATATTTTTCTTAGCGTTTTTTGGTTTTTTTGTTTCTTCTTTACGAATTTATGTATTGATTGTGTAATAATTAACGAAAAATTAATGATTATATTATCATGGCCATATCCGGGGCAACATGCTTATTCCATGTACCAGTTGTGGCCATCGTATTTTTTATAAATGTATAGCTTTATTTCAAACTTTTAGTACATCAACATTTGCAGTGATGACTCTTAAGATTGATATGTGCAAAGCTGCATGCAATTCGCCAACTATATAATCCGAATATGTATCTAAAGCTTTCGTCAAAATCTTGTCGAATTCCGTAATGAGTTGAGAATTTGATGAATCAGCTGATGATACTTTAATTACTGATACAGTACTTTTTGTAATGGAGACTAACGGACGTGAAAATGACGATAAATGTTTCCAAAATACACAACGTTATGAAAAATTATGATTAAATTCAGGTACAGAATTAAAATAGTCACGAAAAACGTATTTAAGTGTGGGGGTGGCCACAACCGGTACAGTGGCCACAACCGGTACTTCTACCCTACATTATATTCATTGCACCTTACCAGAATTTCATGATTTTTTTCTTATTTTTCTGAAGGTGCATATCAATGCTACACCCATACGAAGTGACGCGAAAATCAGAGTTACAAGCGAAAACGTTATTAATTTCCGCATTTGAACCAGGATAAAACAGTCTATTGGTGCATTATAAAATTAAATTATTTTTTTTCAGATAGATTGTGCTTCGTACATCTTAGTAAAAGTTTGATACTCGCGTAATTCATTCTGTGTAAATTACTATCGCATTTTGCAGTGAACACTGAGAAAAAAATATATTTAAAAGAACTAAATTAGCGTACACGCTAATTTAGTTCTTTGAATACAAAGAACACAATTAGCGTACGTTGTCTAAAATTTATTTGCGGTAATCAAAATATTTGTTAGACCAACAAAAAATTCATTTGAACCAGAGTTGTAAATCCCCATTAATTCATGAGATATAGTTTACAGTACAATTTGTTTTGTAATTATGATTTCATAATAATAATATTTAGTGATTATAAAATAGAGTGTAAACATTTGAATAGCTGAAAAAATACTAATTTTCGCTTTAATATTGCAAGAAATAGTGGAAAAAATGGAAGAAATAAGTAATGCATTATTTATTTTTTTCCATTTTTTCAAAAGGATTACCGTGAATTTTTATTGAAAACTAATAATTTTTACAGCCACTACAAAGTTTAATCATCGTATTACAATCGCTACATGTTATTATTATAAAATCATAATTATAGAGCTGATCGTATCATCATCATTATTTCTATAAGTATTAGGCATTTACAACTCTGACGCTAAATTAGACCATTCAAACATTTTTGTTTCTCAGTGTAGTTACACGAAAGTCAAAAGTCATATAGAAAGGAATATTTAGCAAAGATTTGAAATATCTATATTTTGGTCGAAAATCTCTATGTCCTCCGCTTAATACCCCTGAATTCATATCGACAAATACACATTGTTCGATACCCTGAAGCATTTCCGGTACTATACCGTCTATTAAACTGTCAAAGACGTTGAACCCTCGCGTATGCACATCAAGCAGACCATGTTCGCAGGCACGATTGAACCTTGATTAATCGAGATGCATCGGTGCACCGATCTATGTCGCCGGTTGACAATCGACTCCTTAGAACGGAGGAATTGACGAAGCGTCTCGGGAAATCGGTGGTACCGAGGTTGCTTGTTGTTGATCGAATGTGCGACTGAACTACTCCAGGCGACCTAAACTGCGGCTGGACTACTCACTGGAATAGTGCTCTGTATACTATGGTCGCTCCAGCCTATTGGCGATTAGTGAAGGAAGCATGTGAACATGTACAGCCTCCGGTTCGTCCGAATGGCTCCGCCGAGAGCACTACTACTCCGCTGATCACGATATAGCCATTGATCCAGAATCGTAATTGGCCGCGGAATCGCATCCGTCTTTGTGAAATCGTGCCGAACAACACGAGTATATACTCCTATTGGTACAATGTATTCGGAACAGTCGTAGCCTCAAATTTGTAATTCCTACTTTGTATCCATTGTCCAAGAAGAGAATGTGCCAAGGAGAAAAATAAATTTGTTACTACACCGTGTAAAATGTTGTTGCCATCTCTCGGCGCTGCACCGAGAGAAAAAGTTTCATTGATTCACGGAAATCTTTGCAAATGAAATAAAATACTTGAATTTTAATACTATCTTTTCTTTGAATGATCTCAAACTCAATGAAAAGTAGTGACATCGATTCGAAGAAACATTTCCTTAAAACAATGAACATTTTTCATTGATTTCAAAGATATCGTCTCTGATTCAATGAAACCTTCTGTTTACCACCTCAAAATTTCGAAACCTATTTTTTCCTAAAGTACGCGGCAGATAAAGCTCAAATTTTGTGAGCATGTAAGGAAGTACGGCAGAAATAGGCTAAACTTTTGGCTCCTCGAAACTCGAAGCCGTTCGTTCGAGAGAACCGGAAAACAAAAAAGTGAGGTTAGGTGCGAGAGAGAGATCAATGAAAACGTTTCTTTGAACCAATGAAAACGTCTCTTTAAAACAATGAAAATGTTTATTTATTATATGCTCACTAAGTAAATCTTTATTTACAGGCAATGAAATGTTCTCTTTAAAATTCAAATGCACTATTTCATTGAAATCAATGAAATAAAATCAATCCACCAATTTCTTAGGCGTCAATGAAATCTTTTCTCTCGGTGTGCAAGCATTTAAATAAATAAAGCAATAAACAAAACGGGTGGGGGCCAAAATAACGAATGACCAAAATAGCGAATGGCTAAAATAGCCAATTTCAAAATAAGGAACGTCTAAATACAGAATGGCCATCATGATGAAATTTGCTATTTTGGCCATTCGCTATTTTTATTGCATTTTAATAAGATGGGGGTAAAAATAGCGAATGATCAAAATAGCGAATGGCTGAAATACACCGAGAGAAAAGATTTTATTGACGCCAAAAAAATGGGTGGATTGATTTTTTTTTTCATTGATTTCAACGAAATATTTCTTTGATTTCAATCAAATAGTGCATTTGAATTTCAAAGAGAACATTTCATTGCCTGTAAATAAAGATTTACTTAGTGAGCATATAATAAAGAAACAGTTTCATTGTTTTAAAGGGACGTTTTCATTGGTTCGAAGAAACGTTTTCATTGATCTCTCTCTCGCACCTAACCTCACTTTTTTGTTTTCCGGTTCTCTCGAACGAACGGCTTCGAGTTTCCAGGAGCCAGAAGCTTAGCCTATTTCTGCCATACTTTCTTACATACTCACAAAATTTGAGCTTTATCTGCCGCGTACTTCAGGAAAAAATAGGTTTCGAAATTTTGAGCTGGTAAGAAGAAGGTTTCATTGAATCAGAGACGATATCTTTGAAATCAATGAAAAAGGTTCATTGGTTTAAGCAAATGTTTCTTCGCATCAATGTCACTACTTTTCATTGATTTTGAGATCATTCAAAGAAAACATAGTATTGAAATTCAAGTATTTCATTTCATTTGCAAAGATTTCCGTGAATCAATGAAACTTTTTCTCTCGGTGTACATGACAAGAATAATTACTGCAGCAAAAATCATTAGCAAATATAGTGACATTAGAATTTTTTGCTTCTCAAGAAGAGATTTTTTTTTGTTTTTTTTTGTGCTGTATGTGATTTGCTACTGCAACAAAATCAACCTTCTATGGCAGCAATAGTTTTTCGCTGGCGGAGCAAACAATTTGCCACGGGTACAAATGTAATTGGAAAACTATTTGGCCGATTGCAGATCTTTTGACTGCGTGGTATAATATTCGATGCTATATTATTCGACGATACAGCAAATGATTATGATTTGTTCTCTCTGAAAATGATTTTGCACTGGAGATGAACGTTTATCGGTGTCCAAAGGGCAACCACATAAACGTATTAATTTGAACTTAAAGAGTACTGGACAATTTTTAGTATATCTAAACTGGAAAAAGATCCTCCAATAGATCGGAAATATACCGCTGTTCAACATCCCATGCAGAAATTTTGGCAGGGATCCAACTGGATCCTGCCTGGTATTCCCATCTTCCGGTCGGATTCCAGTCGGTCATCGGATCGGATTCCAGACATGGCATGTAACGCGCGGAAACTGGATTCCGATCGGGATCTCGAACTGGGATCCGATCCGATGGCTGACTGGATTCCAGCCGTTAGTCGGGCATACTAGGCTGGATCCACCTGGATCCTTGTAGAAAGATGGGAATACCAAGCTGATTCCAGTTGGATCCCTGTCGAAATTTCTGCATGGGCAGCGACGAGAACGCGTCTGGGGACACATGAACCGCACACGTTGTTACAATCACGCGAGTTAAGGAAAAGTTTTTCGTACGTGTATTCTACAACATTTTACTGCGTAAAGAGTGAAGTGAAATTAGTTCTGGACAAATCGTTAACGGGAAGACGATCCGGATTCTATTCAGAATCTAAGTAGAACCCCTCTTACGGTAACCCTAATAAATCCCGATGCACGGTAATACAACTCGTCATTCAGAATTGGGTCCCGATCCGGAATCCATACCGATTCTAAATCGGACGGCTCTCTTAGGGTAACCCTAGCAAATCCTAATCGATGATAAACTGTCATCGAGTGCGTAACCAGAAATCTATTTGGGATCTATTCGGATTCCAAGTTGGATAACCAATTTATGGAAACCCAAGCCAATCCCGACCAGGATCGAATTTCAAACTGGAATGCCCAGACTGTTTTCTACATGGGATGTTTTCAAAAGTCGTTACTAATTGTGCGACAACAAAAAAATTCATTCACAATTGCTTTATAAAACTGATGTCAAAATTTAGTTTAATAAAACCAAATTTTTCATTACGAACCAAAAAATTCCCCAGTAAATCGCTAAAATCGCTAAAATCGGAAGAAATCAATTTTGATCACTAATCAAGCAATTACTATTCTGGAACATGGAGATAAGCGATCCTTTTGTCCATTCTACCAAATTCCATAAATAATAAAAACCCTTTTTTCCACCTCCCCGTGCAATTATTCACGACTCAGAAAATTGATTCTTCAAGATATAATAACGCGCGTATTAATTTATAAACACGCTGTAAACCCTCTTAATGTCCCGTCCCGTGACACCTAATTACATCTGCTATTGCGTTTTCATTCATAATAAGTAGTTCGAGTTCCACTTTGCTGAGACTTGGTCAAGTTGTGGATGAGACCTCGGTGAAACTTCTCGACACTTTCTTGCCCGTCGCTAGTTTCGCCGGCGCCCTGCGCTGTAATATAAAATATCAACGAAAGAATTAGTCATCGGAAGGCAAATGGCCAAAGTTTTAAACTCGACAAATTTTCCATCAGGCCGTGAAAAATCTCTCTCTCTCTCTCTCTCTCTCTCATCCCACGTTCTGCAGTCTCTTGATATTCCACAAAGTAGCTATTTCGCCACCAGCATGTACGATACTTAATACAAGTTCCAAGTGACTGCTTAATACATGACTTCATGCGACGGAAACCTCATTCTCACGTTCGCATACCTATATACATACCATAAATACATACGTTTATATACCTATACCCATTTCGCTAAATACGCGAAGATCACTATCCCAAGCTCTGAAGAGCCATCAGGCTCACCGAGGTTTCAAGTTGGCTACCTACCGTTCAGTGAAGTTTCCAAGTTCACAGTTGACAAAGTCTACTCAGGAATCGGAGCGAGGTAGAAGAATCTCGGTTGGCAGGTGTCGATATGCCAATCACGTTTCGAGATTACAGCGTTGTGGCTGCCACTGCTCGGGCTCTCAGCTGTCTATGTGTATACACACATACAGACACATCTAACGTTGCTTTATCGGTGAGAAGAGTCCGGTTCGGTTGGTTGAACTACCGGAGTGGGCGACCTGGACATAGATAGTGGGAACGTCGGCGTGATGGGCCAAGGGCTGTATCTATCTACGGGCCTAGGATACTGCCATAATATATATATATATCTATATGTACATATCCATATATTATATATAGTGTATGCACGTTTAATGCGGTGTGTTTGTAGCGGAGACACAGGAACTACGAAGCGCGCAAACCTAGCTAACGTTATAGTCCCTCAGCTAGTCCATAATTAGGTCATACCAGCCGGTGGTATCGGTGTGACGCGCCGATGCGCATCATTCTCGCTCTGTTTCACTCAGTCTCGACTTTTTTTTCCTTTTCTTTATGTATACAAGGGTAGCCGGGGCTACTTAAAACACTTTCGTTTTGCCATTTTTTTCTTTTTTAATTCTTTCAGTCGATAATTGGCAATACTAATAGTGGAATGGTATTCTTCAATCGATTGGTTATACAATTTTGGGTGGGGATCAAAATAACGAATTTCAAAATAAGGTACGTCTAAATATAGAATCGTCATCATTATGAAATTCGCTATTTTAGCCATTTGTTATTTTGACCTTTTCATTGCATTTTAATACACCGAGAAAAAAATTGGTAAAACCAACCGAATGTGCAGTTGCGGATGGCGAAATAAACATTTGGTTAATTGGACATGTATTTTTGGTTGAACGAACCAACGCATAGTTGAATCAACTTTCTTTAATTCACAATAACTATTATTTCGTTTACGGAACAAAATATTTCTTTCGCCACCCGCAATCGCACATTTGATTAGTTTTTTTCTCAGTGTAAGATTGGGGGTCAAGATAAACGAATGATCGAAATAGCGAATGGCTGTAATAGCGAATTTCATAATGATGGCCATTCTAGATTCAGACGTTCCTTATTTCGAAATTCACTATTTTGGCCATTCGTCATTTTGACCCTTACCCCAATTTTCAACACTTTATACGACCTATTTGCGGCTACGAATAGTTAAAAATTCGGCATTGTTTCAATTTTTTTAAATGCATATTTGCGTAAAGATAATAATATTTATTTAATGAGAAGCATTAATTTTGGTTTTTATTTAAATACAATGAATTTTTTTCTGATGCTCAGACAAATCGCAATGACCATAACGGAAAAATCGAATATGGAATTTTTTTGTTCTTCACTTAACAACAATTGCAGTTACTATCCGTCGCAATAAATATAAGAAATATTGGAATTGATGTCGTTCATTCAATAGAAAATAAATTCCGGACAATAGGAAAAGTTAAGACGTCCCGCGTAGAAAAAAAGAATCTGGCCGAGATTCTTAAGAAGATTCTCGCCGAGATTCTTTTAAAATCTATCTGAAAATCTTGCCGAGATTCGAGAGAATCTCGGTCAGCTTCGTAGCGAGATTCGATAGTAGGTAGCTGAAAATAAAAAGAATCTCCATCAGAATCTCGCCAAAAATAAAAAGAATCTCTATCAAAATCCCACCAAGATTCTAGAGAATCTCGGCCAGCTTCTTACTGAGATTCTTTCGTGGGTAGCTGGAAATAAAAAGAATCTCTATCAGAATCTCGCTGAGATTCTAGACAATCTCGCCCAGCGAGATTCTTTTCATTTTCATTGAAAATGAAATGAATCTATATCAAAAAAGATCTTTACGAATATTGAAGGACTGCTAAAACTAATTAGTTAGTACATCGACGAAGGTTCAACCCGTCGTGTGTAGTCGAACTCAGAAAAGCTTTCCAATCTTATATATACGCTGAGGCTTCAAACCACTTGCGAGAAACGCTCCGTCCGTTCGCCACCTAGTGACATCATACGAAACACTGGTGGACAATACTCCACTAGATGGCGAAGGAACGAAGCGTTTCTCGCAAGTGACCGGAAGCCACAGCGTATATATAAGACTTGAAAGCTTTTCTGAGTTCGACTACACACGAGGGGTCTAACCTTCGTTGATGTACTAACAAATTAGTGTTAGCAATATTAAAATATTCGTAAAGATCTTTTTTGTATAGATTATTTTCATTTTCAATGAAAATTAAAATGAGAAGAATCTTGCTAAGAAGCTGGCCGAGATTCTCTAGAATCTCGGCGAGATTCTGATAGAGATTCTGTTTATTTCCAGCTACCCATTAAAGAATCTCTATCAGTATCTCGCTGAGATTCTAGAGATTCTCGGCGAAATTCTGATAGATTCTTTTTATTTTCGGCGAACCCCTAAAGAATCTCGGTAAAAAGCTGGGCGAGATTCTGATAGATATTCTTTTTATTTTCAGCTACCCACTAAAGAATCTCGATAAGAAGCTGGCTGAGTTTCTCTAGAATCTCAGCGAGATTCTCAGATAGATTCAAAAAGAATCTCGGTTCGGCGCGCAATCGTGATTCTCTCTGGGAATCTCGCTGCGATTCTTAAGAATCTCGCTGAGAATCTCAGCGAGAATCTCGGCGAGAATCTTCTTAAGAATCTCGGCCACATTCTTTTTTTCTACGCGGGGTATAACAAGCCTTTGATCTATCCAGCTGAAATTTAACAGCCTTCTCGATAGGACCACCCTCGATATTTATTCTGTATTTTGACCAATTACATTGTGTTATGAGGTTGAAAAGGCCAATCCAAGAACAGAATGTCATTATGAGGCTAGTTATGCCTAAACAATAACACGTAATAAAGTTGTTGATGACAAAAAGCCATCTTAAAATGTTCCAACATGTCCCAGCACATAGTGTCCGATTCCATGCATAATCTCTCGACATGCGAACGACGAAATGATATCTATCGAGGCTTAAATTAAAGGTCAATACAAGCTTTAAAGATGACAGAAAAAATTCAAAGGTCTCCTACCAATGAAATTCCATGAAATTTAAAGACGAAAATAAAAGTTTGCTTTGCAATACTTAATTCATTATTAAGTTGTAAATATTAGAGATTTTATCGTATTCTTCTGAAAGTTCACTATACGTTGTGGATCCGTATGACTAATAAAACCTACACTATAAAAAATATTTTAAAAATTCACACACTGTATAGTAATTTAATTTATTGCATTTTTACTGAACCCGTATAGGAAATTCAATTTACTGTGGTAAAATTGAATTTAACTTATATAAAAAAGACCAAATTTGTAATGAATTTACCAGAAATGTACATCAATTTTACTGCACATGTGTAGTAATTTTTAATATTTTTAACAGCTGACGAGGGTGTCATCAAAATCAATATTAACTCATATAAAAAAACACCACTCGTATGGCGTATTTAGTATAACGTACATTAATTAACCTTCACTTACGCCTTCTATAGCAATACACCAATTTTACGTTATACTCCTGCAGTCAATTTTCTATACCCATTTATGTAAAAGAATTTCCTATAATACGTAGTAATTTTACCTCAAATAATTTAACCTAAGGGTTACATGGAACGTCCGAATTTAAATGTGCACGCAAAAAATGCTTAGTTAGAACAACCAAGACCTTGGTTATATATACGCTAGCCAATTAATTGGTTAGACCAACCAAGTTATTGGTCAGCGCCACCAAGCGCATTGTAATATAACCAATAACTTGGTTGGCATAATCAACAATCTGATTGGTCTAACCAACAAATTGGCTGGCGCGTATTTAACCAAGCCTTTTCTCCCGTGTGTGTGTGTGTTTCAACTTACCCCGTGTACCAACTAGCCCCGGTCTCCTCTATATATATGACCACCCCCGCGTAATTTTCACAGTGTAAAACTTGGATCTCTCGACTAACGGCCTCTCGTTTTCTAGCCCCGCGTGCAGATTCCCCGGAGAAGCCAGAGGCTTGATGCTGCTGCAGCATTCCCCTTTCCTTCACGGCTCTCGGTGTGTCACCCTATCGCAACTCTCGTGGCCTCTATAATACTTTGTGTCATGACCTTCCTTTGGCTCAACTCGATGGAGTTACGTGGAACGCTCGCTCGCCTGAGAGCGCCCTCTCTCTACTCACTGGGTCACTGTCAACTCCGATGTAACTATCGCGCTTTCCTCACTCACACTTTTAACGACGAGCGACATTAAGCCCCACGCGAGAAGCTCCCTTCTCTCAATCACTCCGCCGAGTCTGTCGCATTCCCGATGCATTAATAATGACCTCAACCTCATTATTAGCAAAGAAGTGATTAATGTGAGTGGTTTTTTAGGCCCAATTCACGAAGTCACTATGGTATTGGTAATTTATGTGTCCCGGGAGCTTAATTACTATATTTGTGACTGCGTCGTGACGAGAGGGAGAGTTTGGGTTTAATTTTCTTCCGCTTCATTTTGTTTCCGCATAGAGGAAGCTTTGTTTTCGCGAAATATTTTTTTTTTTCGAGATTTTCATGTCAGGACACTCAGAATGATCTAAAACATCGAGAAAAGTAGTTTAGAAAAAATGTCTGTATGTGTGTGTGTGTGTGTGTGTGCGGAGTGCACAATTTTTTGTTAGCACGATAGCCGTCGCAATTTTTAAGATATCGGGCTCAAATTTGAACCACGACTAAACTGACGTTAAACAAAGTATGGGATTGAATTTGGAGTTAATCTATCAAGGTGTTCAAAATTTATGGCATTTTACATTTTTTGGAAAATGTCAGTTCGGGCTCTAACTCCCGCAATTTTTATGATATCCGGTTCAAACTTGGACCAGACGTGGACCGTTATCAAATAGTGTTTGGGATTAAATTTGGTGACAAACCGTTAAGGGGCTCATAATTTATGGCATTTTTAAATTTTTTGAAATTTTTTGTTCGTGCTTTAACTTTTGCAATTTTTAATATATCGGGCTCAAATTTGGTCCACAAGTGGACTCCTATTAAATAAAGTTTGAGAGTGAATTTGACGCCAATCCGTTAAGGGGTTTAAAATTTATGGCATTTTGAATTTTTTGGAGAATGTCAGTTCGGGCTCTAACTCCCGCAATTTTTATGATATCCGGCTCAAACTTGGACCAGAAGTGGACTGTTATCAAATAGTGTTTGGGATTAAATTTGGTGACAATCCGTTAAGGGGTTCACAATTTATGGCATTTTTACATTTTTTGAAATTTTTTGTTCGTACTTTAATTTTCGCAATTTTTAAGATATCGGGCTCAAATTTGGTCTACAAATGGACTGTTATTAAATAAAGTTTGAGAGTGAATTTGACGCCAATCCGTTAAGGGGTTTTTAATTTATGGCATTTTGAATTTTTTGTTCGTGCTTTAACTTCCACAATTTTTAAGATATCGGGCTCAAATTTGATCCACAAGCAGACTGTACTTAAACATGGTATGGGATTGAATTTGGAGTGAATCCGTCAGGGGGTTTAAAATTTATGGCATTTTGAATTTTTTGTTCGTGCTCTAACTTCCGCAATTTTAAAGATATCGGCCTCAAATTTGGTCCACAAAGTAGACTGTACTTAAACACGGTATGGAATTGAATTTGGAGTGAATCCGTCAAGAGTTTCTAAATTTATGGCAATTTGAAAAAAAAAAAATTGAAATTTTTCGTTCGTGCTTTAACTTCCACAATTTTTAAGATATCAGGCTCAAATTTGGTCCACAAGTAGTGTGTAGGCAAACTAAGCATCAGTTCGAATCTCGCGAGAATCTGTCGAGGGGTTCAAAATTAATGCCATTTAAAATTTTTTAAAACAAGGCTGCAAAGTAGAACTTTGCAAATTGCTTCCTCATGATTGTTGGATTTTTACAAAGCTTCCTCTATGAGGAAGCCAAAAAAGATTAACATGCTTCCTCATAGAGGTAGGTTTGTAAAAATCCAACAATAATGAGGGAAGCAATTTGCAAAGTTCTACTTTGCAGCCTTTTTTAACTTCGAGCTAAGCCCAATTCATTAATTCGGTTCAACTTTAACGATGATTGAGTAATTAAGGGAAGGGAGTCAGGTGAAAAAAAAATAAACTTGAAATTCAAAATCATCCAAATTTTCTTGCATATAAAAATGAACAACTATATTGTTGGTACTCGATGAAAAGATTTTTTACTGTCGTCTGACTTGTGTATGCCTTTCAATATTATCTGAAGTAGAGTTCTTAGGTTTTCCACTCTACGCATGATTCAGACCAAACTGCTAGGCAGATTGGGCTAGTTGACGTCTCATTTTCTTCTTCATGACAAGATACACCAGCTAAGTGGAGCAAATGTTAATGAAAGGTAATATTTTTTAAGTGACATAATTATTACTAAATGAATATTATGCTATTGTATAAATCAGTGATTAACTTTGCATTCAGAATGAATAAAAAAAATAGTTTGCTCCACTTAGCCGGTGTATCGTTTTATGAAGAAGAATATGAAACGTCAACTAGCCCAATCTGCCTAGCAGTTTGGTCTGAATCATGCGCTTAAGGGATCTTCACGATTTTTTTCGGACGGTTACTATATGCCGATCAATCTGAAATTTTTATGACATATTAAGGTAATCATGAATGACAGAAAATGATTTTTTATAAGATGATTTACATTGTTTAAATATATTTTTTTAATTGTTGAAAATAATGTTGATAAAAAAGATAGCTTCATGGTGGACATCCTAGGGGTCGCAAATTTGATCTAAAAAAAACCCAAAGGATTATTAATTAGTATGCGATTGGCTATCGCGATATGGAGGCTTTTTTAATCAAAATTGACAAAATGGCGGCGGTTTGAACAAAAAGTACCGATTTTAGCCGTTTTTTTCGACAGTTTTTCTTTTAAAAAAATGGGACGTTTAAAAAAAAAGCTTCCATAGCACGATAGAGAGTAGCGTGAAGAATGTTCTCCTAAAATTTGAAAACTATCGCTTGAAAACTGTTCCCTGGAGAATGTCCACCGTTTTGAAAAATGTCGTTTCGAGAATAACGCATTTCAAATTTCGAGAAAAAAAATCGATTTTTTTTTCACACTGGAAAGATCCCTTACGATAATATAGAAAGACATACGCAAGTCAGACACCAGTAAAAAAAATCCTTTCATCGAGTACCAAAAATATAGTTCATTGTTCATTTATATATGCCAGAGAATTTGGATGATATTGAATTTTCAAATTTAATTTTTTAGGCCTGACTCCCTCCCCTTAAGTGAACACTGCAGTGGCCATATATTTTTTTTGTAGCGTCAGATTACTCTGAAAACGTGGCTGAGAACCTCAAAAATTGATTCTAATTATTTTGAAAGGTTAAACAAATATCTGGACAGAAATGGTACCGTGTACACGCGGAGAGTTAGTAAATGTGAACTACCAAAGTAAAAAATGGTGTTTCGTTCTGGTTTGATGCTGAATCAAGGGAGTTGGGAAATAGTATTTATGTAGTTTAGTTTAGGTAGATCCAATTCCGAGGTACACCCGTGAGGGTTTTTGCCTTGCTCAACCCCATATCCTATCCATTTTCCCTAACTAACTCTTTCCCACCCGCACTTCACTAACCCACTCTAATACCACTGTATCGCATTTGCCGAGGGCACGAGGAAACTACGAAAAATCCGTGTCGACACAGGCAGCCATATTTATTCTCCCGATTCACCGGAATTTTTAACCTGCCGCGTAAAAATAATTTTGTCAAATTGCGATCAATTTGACAAATTTAAATTTGTCTTTGTGACAAATGGACACATTATGTCACAAAGTGCCATTTTTTAAATGCGTTAAGACGGAATATCTTAGAAAATTTCAAAGCAATTTTGAGATCGATTTGATATCACATTTGCTGATATCAAATTGGAATTTGATATCAGTAAATTGATGGACAATTGATTTTGATCTTTTAAATCTACAATTGAATTACCGCGCAATAATTGCGCTCAAATGAGTTTAAAAACCTGGTATGAAATCGATCTCAAAATTGATTGGAACTTTTCGAAGATTTTTCGACTTAATGTGTTTCAAAAATGGCACTTTTTGAGATAGGTCAACTTGTGATGACAATTTGGCATGATTATTTTCACTCGCGCTTGAGTAAAGTGCAGAAATACTAAAGTCTCGCGGCTAAACGGTCATCCACCCAACAGGGAAAAAATGGGTTAGTTAGGATAACCAAGTTATTGGTTAATTACGTGCCAGTCGATCAATTGGTTATATCAAGCATAAATTTGGTAGCCCTAATCAATATCTTGGTTGATCGAACTAATTAATCATCTAGCACATATTTAACCAGCAACTTGGTTATCCCAACTAACCTATTTTTTCCGTGAAGTGCTTCCTGCTTAATATGGGTGATGATCACCGTCGTTGGTGAGTTGGAAAGTATCTGAGTATTCTTGAGCAGCATTTTACTATAGAACTTTTCGCCGCTATGTATTAGTTATATTAACTGCACAAAGAAAAAAGTTACTTGGTAGAACAATTTTTTAATGAGTTTACTATAAATGAGTTGTGACAATGTTTTATCCATTTGCCGTAAATGAATAAATATTTATCAGTATACTTTGAGTACACGAAGAGAAATTTCTGTGTCGTGACAGCATAAAACGGTGACAACAAAAATTGTTTTGTTAGGCTAACAAAAAGATTGGTCAGACCAGCAAAAAAATTTGTCAGCCATACAAACGATTTGTCAGCCATACAAACGATTTGTCAGCATCACAAAACCGATTTGTCAGCCGCACGGAAAAAAAGGCTTGGTTGGAACAACCAAGTGCCTTGGTTATATATGCGCCAGACAATTAATTGGTTAGACCAACCAAGTTATTTCTTAGGCTACCAGTTTCTTGGTTGGACTAACCTAGTCATTTGGTAAGCTAACCAAGTTTCTTGGTTGGACTAACCTAGTAATTTGGTAAGCTAACCAAGTGACTTGGTTAGACCAACCAAGAAATTGGTAGCCTAACAAATAACTTGGTTGGTCTAACCAATTAATTGTCTGGCGCATATATAACCAAGGCACTTGGTTGTTCCACTAACCAAGTGACTTGGTAAGTTAACCAAGTGACTTGGTAAGCTAACCAAGTGACTTGGTAAGCTAACCAAGTGACTTGGTAAGCTAACCAAGTGACTTGGTTAGACCAACCAAGAAATTGGTAGTCTAACAAATAACTTGGTTAGTCTAACCAATTAATTGTCTGGCGCATATATAACCAAGGCACTTGGTTGTTCCAACCAAGCCTTTTTTTCCGTGCGACCAAAATAATTGTCAGCCTAACGTAACGAGTTTTGTTGTCCTCGTTTTATGTTGTCACAACACAGAAATTTCTCTCCATGTAGTTGCGCAGTTCAAAGAATTCACATTGAGTTTTGAAGAAAAAATAAGTCGTTAGCTAAGATCCTAATAAGATTACCTAATATCGGGTGGAGAAAAATTCAAACGAGCTTTTAAAGCAAATAGTGCAGATACTAAACGTTAGTAAAGTTAGTATTTTTTAAATAACACTAATTGCAATATTAAAAACTTAACACCAATACGGGAAATAGATAAATGGTTGTCGCAACTCATTTATAGTAAACTCATGAAAAGGTGATTATACCGACTATTTTTTTTCTCCGTGTGTTATATTAGTGTCATTATAAGTTAGCAGCATTAGCTTTACACCGCCTATTATAACTACAGTTGATGTGGTTTTATATAGAAACCACCGTGATGTAGATTTTGGGACCACATTTTTTTTAACGGTAGCACAACGTTTTGTCCCGCCAAATTATCCCGTTACAAAATGATCCATAAAAAATTGATCCCCACACAAACTGATCCCCAAAATAATCAACAGAAATTAATAAAACACGTCCCACGACAACTGATCCCTACACAAAGTGATCCCAGCCAAAATAATCCCTAAAATAACAATTTCTCATTTGCAGAACAATGACGTTTTTACAATCTTTAGGGTCTTTAGGGGTTTCGTTAGGTTTCGTTCTTTAGGTCTCAGTTAGGTTTAGCTTTCTCTTTATTTCTTTCTTTAGGTTTTTTGGTTCTTTTGGTTCTTTGGTTTTTTTGGTTCTTTTGGTTCTTTTAGTTCTTTTGGTTTTTTTGGTTCTTTTGGTTCTTTTGGTTTTTTTGGTTCTTTCGGTTCTTTTGGTTCTTTTGGTTCTTTTGGTTTTTTGGTTCTTTTGGTTGTTTTGGTTGTTTTGGTTTTTTGGTTCTTTTGGTTCTTTTGGTTCTTTTGGTTCTTTTGGTTTTTTTGGTTCTCTTGGTTCTTTGTTTTTTTTTGGTTCTTTCGGTTCTTTTGGTTTTTTGGTTCTTTTGGTTCTTTTGGTTTTTTTGGTTCTTTTGGTTTTTTTGGTTTCTTTGGTTCTTTTGGTTCTTTTGGTTCTTTTGGTTCTTTTGGTTCTTTTGGTTCTTTTGGTTCTTTTGGTTCTTTTGGTTCTTTTGGTTCTTTTGGTTCTTTTGGTTCTTTTGGTTCTTTTGGTTCTTTTGGTTCTTTTGGTTCTTTTGGTTCTTTTGGTTCTTTTGGTTCTTTTGGTTCTTTTGGTTCTTTTGGTTCTTTTGGTTCTTTTGGTTCTTTTGGTTCTTTTGGTTCTATTGGCTCTGTTGGTTCTTTTGGTTCTTTTGGTTCTTTTGATTCTTTTGATTCTTTTGGTTCTTTTGGTTCTTTGGTTCTTTTGGTTCTTTTGGTTCTTTTGGTTTTTTTGGGTTTTTTTTGGTTTTTTTTTGTTCTTTTGGTTCTTTTGGTTCTTTTGGTTCTTTTGGTTCTTTTGGTTCTTTTGGTTCTATTGGCTCTGTTGGTTCTTTTGGTTCTTTTGGTTCTTTTGATTCTTTTGATTCTTTTGATTCTTTTGATTCTTTTGGTTCTTTTGGTTCTTTGGTTCTTTTGGTTCTTTTGGTTCTTTTGGTTTTTTTGGGTTTTTTTTGGTTTTTTTTTGTTCTTTTGGTTCTTTTTACGTGATTGTAAATTTTACAAAAATTTACAATCACGTAAAATCCGAACCACTTTACCGATCATCACCAAATTTGGTACCTAGTAGGGCTGAAATTTTTTTTTTTGAAAAATTCAAAATCTCATAAAAACCGAACCGCTTTACCGATTTGGCCTAAATTCAATACCAAAGGTCATGTCACTTTGTTCAATTCTAATACAAAGTTTCAGCCCGATAGCTAAAAATTCCTTCGAGCTAGAGTATTTACGTACTTTTTTCAAAATAACAAAATTCTTATAAAAATGAAATGCGTTAAGCGATTTTTGTAAAATTTCTACCAATTGAAGATTAGCCAGTACTGTGTATGTTGTTTAAATTTTAACCGATTCGATCGAATACTTTATAAGTTACAGTTATATGAACTTTTCTAAACTACTTTTCTCGATGTTTCAGACCATTTTAAACATTTTGACATGAAAAACGCGAAATTTTTTTTTTAAATGAAAACAAAGCTTTCTCTGTGAGAAAGCAAAAGGTTGCAGTCGCTATGATAATTACTTCAATGTTATACACGTCACGTTTCTTCGCCGTAAAAAACATTTTCCAAATGTTGCCCAACGGAATAACGATCAGCTTCGAGTTATAAACTGTGAAAATGTGGTGCCCTTTTATCATCAGCGTAACGTATAGTTGGATCTCAACTTATCGCGCACAGAGTTTAAACCAGATTTCGCAACATTTCACTCTAGAAAGTACAAATGTGTTTTTCAAGTTTCATTCATAGGATTGCTGGTGCATTTCGTGATGCTGTAATACGGCTGCTAATCCTTTTGCAATGTAAAACAGTTTCCATGTTTGTGCCAACAAAACAAATATCGGCAGGCCAACTCGTACAATGGGTTAATCAAGAATAATCAAACATATGCGTATGCTGATAATAAATATTACAGTGAATAATGGAGATAAAATTTCAACAATAAAATATTATCTCCCACAAATTCTCGATATTATTGAAAAAGTGAAAACAATACTGGCGAAAAATATCAATTTCCATTTATATTGCCACGAAACTTGAAGTTAATTTTGATCCTGTTTGCTGCGTTGTTTCCAGTTCCACTGAAATCCCTTCATGCATACCAGCAATTTTGCTCTGTTTGGCTTTTACAAAGCAAGTAGCAATCAAGGTACAGTGACTAAACAAACAGGTAGCTATATTAAAACAATGGCGTAACAGAAACGGCATTACGAGGATTTTGTGCACTGGCTCTGATATAGCAATTTTAATAATATCCCAGCGAGAGCGCAGTGGTCCTTGAGAGGTGAAGAGGTTTAAGGGCTTCCAAGTGTTGAGAGGTCGTCGTTACGGCCGGTCGAAATCTTCATCTTCAATGTTTGTTCCTACCTGTTTTTTTTATATTTGCTTTTAGCTCCACTTGCGAATATTCTCAGGATGCGCAAACAACTCTCGGAGAGCATGAACTTTATCAGTGACACCGAGCCCAATGTAGTCTCCCTCTATTTTTCTCTTTCCCATCTCTTGCCAACGGCATTTGAGCGCGGCGGCCCTTTTAGGGTGGCAAGGGGTTAGAGGGGGACAGGGGGTCGTTTAAAAACTCCAAGTCGGGAAGGCGAACTGGGCACCGGAGACAACGGGGACATTGCAAATGCCCGGCCGCATTGGTTCTAGGTCGCAGAATTCGTTGGCTCGTTCGACCGGGAAAATCTGCTGGGCGACGCGGAAATTGATACCGTATGCAAGCACCCCCCCCCCCCCCCCCGCCCCTGAGGCTCAAATACATCTGCAAAAAAAACGTTTTTATTGAAACAAATGGCTTCGTTAAATATCCGTAACACTGCTGGCAGTCTCACGGTGACGGGTATGAGTTCGATTGCTCGTTCGTGTCTGCAAGGACAGACACGAATGCCCCCCCCCCCCACCCACCCCCTCTCCCCCCGGCCTCACTATGCATCCAATCGAACAATGGAAAGGGTGAGCGGAAAAACAAAACTAATCCTGGTAAACCCGTAACTGTAGCAATTCATAACTGATCTGGCAAGGGTTTAGTTGATACCAATGGCGGCGGGGGGGAGGGGGGGGCGAAACTATCCTGTGTAGCATTATCGCTTTGATATGACAAAGTAGGTCAATTGAAAATTTCGACTTCCTTTCACATGGCCATTATCCCCTCGTCCGACTGACTTGCCATTCGGCTGGTTCAACCATGTTTTAAATTTGGTTATCTTTTTTTTCTTCATTCTCCTAGGAAAGTATGAAAAAAATGGTTATTGGGATAGAAATATTTGCTATTTGACAAGTGCGCTGCGGAATATAAAATCATAATTCAATTTGTTGTATCGATTTCTTCCGCTCCATTTGCTGGATTAAATAAAGGCTTAAT
Source organism: Ephialtes manifestator (assembly GCA_963970395.1). Classification (NCBI taxonomy): domain Eukaryota; kingdom Metazoa; phylum Arthropoda; class Insecta; order Hymenoptera; family Ichneumonidae; genus Ephialtes; species Ephialtes manifestator. Next base: position 21,455,758 of record OZ019980.1, read on the forward strand.
TTGTACGGTATATACTCGAAATCGCATTTACTAGTCGAATGAATTCTTGTTTGAGATTGATTTTCTAAACTATGGGGTTGTCAAAGGAGGTTAAGGGGCGGAGTCACGTGAAAATTAGTGATCTTCATTTATACATTTTTTCACTTGTTTAGTCACAGGTTTTATTCAACAAATGTAGGCTGTTGACCTCTTAAACACAGTTTTTTTTTCTTTGACATATGCAGGTAATTTTTCCAGGGTAGCTACACCGAGAGAAAAGATTTCATTGACGCCAAAGAAATGGGTGGATTGATTTTTTTTTTCATTGATTTCAACGAAATATTTCTTTGATTTCAATGAAATAGTGCATTTGAATTTCAAAGAGAACATTCCATTGCCTGTAAATAAAGATTTACTTAGTGAGCATATAATAAATAACAGTTTCATTGTTTTAAAGAGACGTTTTCATTGGTTCAAAGAAACGTTTTCATTGGTCTCTCTCTCGCACCTAACCTCACTTTTTTGTTTTCCGGTTCTCTCGAACGAACGGCTTCGAATTTCGAGAAGCCAGAAGCTTAGCCTATTTCTGCCGTACTTCCTTACATACTCACAAAATTTGAGTTTTATCTGCCGCGTACTTCAGGAAAAAATAGGTTTCGAAATTTTGAGCTGGTAAGAAGAAGGTTTCATTGAATCAGAGACGACATCTTTGAAATCAATGAAAAAGGTTAATTGGTTTAAAGAAATATTTCTTCTAATCAATGTCACTACTTTTCATTGAGTTTGAGATCATTCAAAGAAAAGATAGTATTGAAATTCAAGTATTTCATTTCATTGGCAAAGATTTTCGTGAATCAATGAAACTTTCTCTCTCGGTGTACAAGCACATTTAGTGCTTTTTTTGTTTTTATAAGGCGAACGGCCCTGTTTGTGACCCTGCCTCGGATTATGACCCCCGATAGCTATTTTACACTATCATAAATGTAATTTACGTGCGAAAAAAATGGACGAGTACAACCCTCCATTACTTTCGCAATGCATTATTAGTTTTTCTCCATTTTTTCAAGAAGATTACCATGAAACTGAACTGAAAATTAATATCTTTTGCAGCTATTCAAAAATGAAAACATCATATTATTATTGCCACATGTTAATTTTATGGAACTATACTTCGAGTATAGACTATAGACTTGACTATATTTTGAGAAGAATTAGAGATTTACATCTCTGCATCCGACATGAGGGTAGCGATTTAAGATTGCGTTGAAATTAATGAAATGCCATGGATTCGGATAGTGATTTAAAAACAATCAGAATAGGAAAAAAAAATTATTAGAAAAGTGCACTTTTCCCAAGATGTCGCTGACGAAAACCGCAGTTTTCTGAAGTCGTACTGAAAAGTTTCGTTCAATATTTGAAAAAAAAATAAAAAGCGAAAAATAATGAGGAAGCAATGTGCAAGGTTCTACTTTGCATTATTATTTAAATAAGATAAATAAACATGTTGTGAATTCGCTTTTTTTATTTTGTTATTCTGTTATTTCGTTATTATTAGAGCGTTTCCGAAAGTAAATGAGATAACGTATATTTTTAAAAATAATTCAACATTCTATAAAATGACAAATTTCATACCGTTTGTCACTAAATTATACATCTATAATGGCTGAATATTGTTTCATTTATATACAAAATTTGAGCTCGCTATCTCAAGTTTTGCAAAAGTTACAATAGAGCGATAACGTCGATTTTTTGAAAAATTCAAAATTTCATAAAATCTGAACCACTTTACCGATTCGAGCCAAATTCAATACCAAATAGCATTGAGTGCACCTGCTCTTATAACCAACTGTTTAGCAAAATAGACTAAATTTTACGAAAGTTAGAGCTACCACCTCCTTTTTTCAAAAAATTCAAAACGGCATAAAATCAAAATTTTCGTACAGATTTTGTCGAAAATTGCTACAGTTGAAGACGATCTGCTGCTACACTTGTGTGCGAAATTTGAGCGCGATGTATACATACACACACACACACACATACATACATACATACATACATACATACGGACATTTTTTCTAGATCACTTTTCTGGACGTTTTGGACAATTCTAAGTGTCCTGACATAAAAATCTCGAACAATTTTTTTTTCATGAAAACAAAGCTTCCTCTATGAGGAAGCAAAAAATAACATTTTTTTTTCCTAATGTTGGAATGTGCTATTTGTTTATTTTAATTTCCTGATTACACCCGGTTGGAATATTCATACCTTGAAAAAATGATTATATATAATTACAAACGTTGTATTAAATTTCTTAATTTTATATATTTTTTTATCTATTTTATAATATCAAATTTAACATACCAATTTCTGTAAAATCCTTCCTGTACTCGTATCGGAAAATTAAACTAAATATTTTTAACAGTGTAGATCTTCCTATAAGACCTACCCCTGCCTCCAGGGATGAAATCTCTATCAACCTCTTATTTCTCAATCTATAAATCATCCTATAAATCTGAAAGTAGTAAAAATAAAAAATACTACATTTATTTTCGCAGCCTCCTCACACACAATATATGACCATAAAAAATAACAAAATTTGCCATGCTTCATGAGACTTCGATCCAACTTCATTTTACAGCAAGCTTATTACCAATAAAATATTTCATATCCTTTTTCACGTAGCGACGATTAATTTTTTTTTAGTGTGAAAAAAATAATGTTATCATCAATTTTACTATCAACGTTTCGTAAATAAAGCGAAAAAATGAAAACAATCTTACAACGTCTCACCAATCTTGGATTAACAATCCATAGCCATGGAATTTATTTACTTTCCTTACCCTCTTCCTCCATCTGCATATCGAAAGAAGTTCCGCATTATGCCGAGGGGATAGGATTACACCGTCCGAGTTTTTTCTTTTTAAGATCTCATCCGGTAATCCTCCTCCCCCCCCCCCTCCTCTCACCCTCACCCCTCTTGCTTTTTCTCACTTGCACTTCCGCTCGTTTTTCCGTTTCCTTCATTTTTCCCTCCTCGAATACCTACTCGCAGTGCAGCCTCCCTAGGTCTTTGAACTCTCGCTCGAATGCAGTATAATCCTCGTTCAGCAAAGTCGTATATACTTCACGGAGTGGGTGCTAAACTTCAGGCTGACCTGAAAGATGAACAGCGGCTTTGGTGATATAAACGAGCTGGGTGAGCGCACAAGGTGCAATGCCCGTTCACCGAGCTATCGTTTTCTCACTCTATTCTTTCCAATGTTTCTTCCCTGTTGGCCGTCTCGGTTCGGTCCCTTGAGTAGGAGAAAACGCTGAACGCATAGTGCGCCCCCTTCCGTTGATACAGTGCATCTACCAGCCTGAAGGTAAATCCGCATTGGAAAAGTTCAGTACGCTCACGGCGCTTATGCATATATAAAAGGTTGCTGAGTAAAAGTGGGTTCGGAAACGCGAATGATGTTGGCTGAGTCGGGTGTATGTAGAGAGGGAGAAGAGAGAGGTTTTCGACGGTGGAAAGAGGCTAAATCGGAAGAGTGGAAATCTCACCGAGTTAACCGATCCACCAACACACTTTCTCAGACCAAACTTGGAAGAATGAAACTTAAGGATAGGGGATGCTACTTCGATTGATAGATAGATACGAAAGAGTTTTCATGTGGGCTGCAGAGGAGTTTAAACTACTGAGCACGCAGAATCTTTGTGAAGGGACCTTTTAGTTGGTTGCGCTGAGAATTTGGGGAAAGTTACAGCCTCAGACTCTAAAAGACAGAGGTTGGAGCGCTCCACACTAGTCAAATCAGTGCTAAATTTTTAAAAGCGTTTCTACAATTTCAGATGGTTTAATAATCTGTTCCAAGGTGTTAATCACATAGCAGTATTGGTTCGTGATATTCAAATACATTCGCAGCTGTCATATGAACAGTAAATCGATCAATATCTCCAAATTGCCGATGTCATGTTTTTTCATCCAGTTTTGTAAGAGGGTTAACCGTAATATCAGTCCGATTATGACGAAATATAGCTCATTTTTATCAGTGGAAGATCCTTAATCGATTGACCGTCCGGATTTTCTATAGTATCAGGCGTTCAAAAGTTACAGCCATTTGTATACTTAATGTTAGGTTATGATAGGATAAACAAACGGTTGTATCTTTTGAACTACTAAGGTAAATGTCCCAGTAATCGACCATGTACCAGTAATCAACCAGTCTGTGGTAAAAGAACGATAAATAAGACTGTGAGTGCTTTTCGACGCTTAAATAAATTAACAACAATTCCTCCGATTTATGTACAATATTATATGAAAATTTGAGGCTTGTGAAATCACAACAGTGATAATAAGAAAATCGTAAACTTGCAGTGACCGAGCCGAGCGTGATTTCGTCGAAATCCTTGATATGGAGGTTAAGGTGCGTCTCGTGACATTTAGTTAAATTCTGCGATGTACGAAGACTTTGGCTGAGTAAGTTTAATTTGATATTACATATGAAGAATCTGGTATTACTAAATGAATATGATTTTATCGTAAAATTGTTGTTTGTGCAAAAAATCGCGGAGGTCGATAACTGGTTCAGAAAAACACATAAATGTCCGGGTAATCGACCTACTGTCGATCACTAGGACAAAATTGTGAATAGAAAATTAGTGTAAATCGCATATTGTTTTTTGAATTAGATGATAAAAAATAATGTAACAATTCATTCAATCGATCAAACTGTACGAGGAGTAGTTATGGACAGGGGTATTGGGCTCTATATAAATAATTAAGCAGCAAAATAAATCATGTCGATAGCTGAGCCATGCATATGTCCATGACTGGGTCATGTCATTTCATGGGTCGATTACTGGGCAAACCGTGACTTTAGTATGTCCATGACTGGGACATTTGCACACCTCAAGGTTTATGTTAATTTTTTATTACAAGAAGATAAGGTAGACCAAAAGTTAAGCGTTCTATTTGTTGACAAGATTATACTGATTCTTTATAACCTGCAATGACAGTTATTGACGTCTTAATTTGTGACTTTTCTTGACGTGTCGATTACTAGGACATATAACGGTCGATTACTGGACCAACTATAACTTTAGTATGTCGATGACTGGTACATTTGCACTTCTGAAGCTTTAGAATAAGTTTTCTCTACAATAAGATAAGTTACGAAAATTTTTGAGGTTGTTATTTTTTCATACGACTATTCTGATTCATTATTACCTAGAATGACCATTTTTTGTATCTTAATGTGAAAGTTACGTTTTTATAAAGTCGGGCAATTTGGTTAACGTGTCGATCACTGGGACGTTTACCTTAATACGATTTAAATAAAGTAGACGGCCAATCGATAGAATATCTTTTAGTAAACAAAATGAGCTATTGTTCGTCATAATCGGACTAATATTACGGTTTACCCTTTTAAAAAACTACATGAAAAAACATAACATTGGAAATTTGCAGATATTTATTTGGGGAAAATTACAGCCTCAGACTCTAAAAGACAGAGGTTGGAGCGCTCCACACTAGTCAAATCAGTGCTAAATTTTTAAAAGCGTTTCTACAATTTCAGACGGTTTAAGGTTGTTGATCAACGGCATTAGGAAGGAAATAGGTGAGGTGATGTGCGGGGTGTGGGGCAGGCACGGCAGGCGGAGCGACGTCAGCTCACTTCGCATAGTTTCACGATGTATTGTCTAACATTTTTTGTAATTTTTCTTCAAAAACACTCATAACCCCACAAAAAAGTTACACCGTCATAATCCTCAGACTCTGCACTGTATAATATGCGTTTTTCATAAAGCTGGCAATTCCCACACGGAAGATATAAATAAATAAATGTGGTCGGTGATGCCTCACGCTATATAACCAATGTATATCTACGTGCTATTTGGTATCAATTTTAACGTTCAATATCTCGAAAAAGAATGTTATAATCGGTTTAAACTTTTTTAGCAGTCGATGAAGAAAACCTTCACCTATGCACTGTATAAATTTCGAAAAGCTGACACCATTTTTACGTTTTTGATCAACAACCTTAATAATCTGTTCAAAGGTGTTAATCACATAGCAGTATTGGTTCGTGATATTCAAATACATACACAACTGTCATATGAACAGTAAATCGATCAATATCTCCAAATTTCCGATGTCATGTTTTTTCATCCAGTTTTGTAAGAGGGTTAACCGTAATATCAGTCCGATTATGACGAAATATAGCTCATTTTGATCAGTGGAAGATCCTTAATCGATTGACCGTCCGGATTTTCTATAGTATCAGGCGTTCAAAAGTTACAGCCATTTGTATACTTGATGTTAGGTTATGATAGGATAAACAAACGGTTGTATCTTTTGAACTACTAATACGATTAAAAAAAAATAGACGGCCAATCGATAGAATATCTTTTAGTAAACAAAATGAGGTATTGGTCGTCATAATCGGACTGATATTACGGTTTACCCTTTTAAAAAACTGGATGAAAAAACGTAACATTGGAAATTTGCAGATATTGATCGATTTACAGTTGATATCACAGCTGTGAATGTATTTGAATATCAAGAACTAATGCTGCTATATGATTAATACCTTGTAACAGATTATTAAACCATCTGAAATTGCAGAAATGCTTTAAAAATTTCGCTATTCATATATGGGGTATTCCAGCTGAATTTTTCGTGCTCTGATCCTGACCTCCATTAATAATTTCGACAAATTTTTAACGAAAAGTCCTTCTCTAAAAAGTATGTTGCGAGATTTTATCGAATTGCGAGTTGGTCCATTGATGTCACGTTATTCGCGCTGTGATTGGTCCAAATTGGCGCGAGATCAGATCGAGACCGAGACCGAGTTCGTGTTTAACACGTTTGACAGTTGCAATTCTGACAGTTTTGTCAAGCATATCGAGCGCGCGAGGTTTGAATTCCCAAGTTGGTTGACTTTACAATATTTCGGGGTTTCCGGATTATGTGTTAATTGCGAATATTAAACTAGGCTTAAGATGTCGAACGACAAAGTGCGACGTAGTCTCTATGGCAGCAACAAAACCAGGCGTACGCGGAGTCACTATATGCGGATCAACAGAACAATCGTGAATAAGATGATAAGCGAAGAGATCGGGGAGAATTGAAATTCTGCAGTCAAGTAATTCAGACCTCTTTGTTCACTGTTACTTTTAGCAAAATCCATGCCAGGTTTCCAGAATTGGAAATCCTGTATTTATTTCATTGAGCAAAGAGGTCGTACTGCTTTACTAAAAATGTAAAGCCCCATATAATGATGGGACTTTACATTTTTTTCCAAAGTCTGGAAATGCTCCAGACCTCGCAAATTTGAAGTTATCAAGGTAAATACTAATTTATAATTGAAAGAATGTTAAAGGACAATTGGCAATCAATTTGAGTCAAATCTATAAAGAGTTTCCGATTCGATAAGATTTGGAATTATTGGAAAAATTTGTTAGATCTCTTAATTTTTGGGAATTCTGATTATATATATTATATGTATTAAATAAGATCGCTGCACCGACACACGACTCTACTCGCGCGCGCAGCGCGCGGAAGTTTTCTAGTATTTTTAAAAAGAAGAGACACGTATTTTTTTGTTTAGCGCTACAACCAATATTTCCGACAAACGAATTTTTGTAAAAGTTTTAATTTTTCGTTATTGATATTAATGTCTTGCAAATCAACAGTCCTATCGGAAAATGTCTACGATTAAATTCATTCAGTTTGCAAACGACTACATAACAAATGTAAAAAAAATGTTATTGTAGTTTTTATAAAATTTTGTTATATGACGCTAAAAACGACAAAATATCGCTTTGCAAAAAAGCGCCACTTTTTATAATTTTTATATACTTACATAAAAATTCTGTGTAAAATAACAAAATTTCTAAGACTCTATGCAGGTTGAGAAGATTTTTTTTTCGAAAAGTACTACGTGATTCGAGCTTTGCGTAATAATTCAGAATGTTAAAGAAACTTCAATTACGTAGAACTTTTCATTTAAAAAATTTGCCATTCTGCACAGGGTCTCAATAATATCGTAATTTCAAACCGAATTTTTCCGTGAGTATATAAAAATTATAAAAAGTGGCGGTTTTTTGAAAAACCATATTTCGTTTTTTAACCTTATAAAACAAAACGTTGGGAAAACGAAAATAACATTTTTTTATATACACTATGTAGCTCTTCATAAACTGAACAAATTTGATCTTGGTCATTTTTTTATAGGACTATTAATTTTCAAGATATTAACCAATAAAAAAATATACGAATATACCTACCGAAAAATTCATCTGTCGAAAATATCGCTCGTAGCGCCAAACAAAAAAATACGAGTCTTTTCTTTTTCAAAATACTTTCTGATAAAAAATTGTTAAAATTATTGAAAGGCGTCACGGTCGAAGTATGAAAAATTTAGATGGAATGCTTCACATAATAACTAATGTAAATGTTAATCTCAATGTCTTTCCGGACAAAAGGTTATTTACACTATAAAAATGTCCCGGAAATTATTATACATTTATAGGAAGTTTGTATGCATAAACCGGCCGCTTAACATGGCGCTGTTAAGCCGCCATATTTGAATAAAAATTTCCAAGTTATTATATTCTCGCATTATTAATATTCCAATACGTTACACTTCGTTGCAGCCCAAATAACACGGAAACGTCTATAAAACGTCGTAGTCGTCAAAATATATTTCAACGACATACTCTCACATATTATAAGACGTTTGTGTTATCTGAGACGTCATAAAATGCCTGAACGTATCAAATAGCCAATAACGTGTATATAAAAGCCCAGCTATCTTAATTATCCTCACTATAATATAATGAGGACACAAAGTTGACTCGTTACTTTTTCTCGTAATCATATAACTACACTGTACGAATTAGTGATATTTGGTAATAAATGTGTCTCATATTTTCAAAATAGTAGTAACTCGACTCCATTAAATGTTGGGGAATAAAAATACTGTTATAACCATGAGAGGACGAACCCTCCTTAACAATCCACTAATCTCATAAATACCTATACGAATGAGGGAAAATATATTGCAAGGGCAAATGGGGACAGAAGAAGCTTAACGTTCAATGGGGCAATTACATGGAGAATGGATGGTCAGTGAAATCTTACAAAAGGCTCAAGAACATTCCGATAGAGCATAGGTGTTCAATGGTAACGACTTTGTACGCTATAGTAAAGGTACGAAAACCACGATCGTTGAAGTACATTAAACGAAAGAGAAAAAAGTAACAAAAGAAAGTAATACCACTGTGTTTCACCAATAGGATCAAATTCACGTTCCATTTTACGTTCTTATACAGTTCGAAATAACGTAAAAACAAGGATGCAAAGCAGAACCTTGCACATTGCTTCCTCATTATATTTCGCTTTTTACACGGAAAGAAAGGCTTGGTTGAAACAACCAAGGGATATGGTTATATATGCGCCAGACGATTAATTGGTTAGACCAACCAAGTAATTTGTTAGGTTACTAATTTCTTGTTTAGACCAACCAAGTAATTTGTTAGGCTACCAATTTCTTGGTTAGACCAACCAAGTAATTTGTTAGGCTACCAATTTCTTGGTTAGACCAACCAAGTAATTTGTTAGGCTACCAATTTCTTGGTTAGACCAACCAAGTAATTTGTTAGGCTACCAATTTCTTGGTTAGACCAACTAAGTAATTTGTTAGGCTACCAATTCCTTGGTTGGTCTAACCAAGTCACTTGGTTAGCTTACCAAGTTCTTGGTTAGCTTACCAAGTTCTTGATTAGACCAACCAAGTTCTTGGTTAGACCAACCAAGTTCTTGGTTAGGCTACCAATTTCTTGGTTGGTCTAACCAAGTGTCTTGGTTAGCTTACCAAGTGACTTGGTTAGCTTACCAAGTTCTTGGTTAGCTTACCAAGTTCTTGGTTAGACCAACCAAGTTCTTGATTAGACCAACCAAGTTCTTGGTTAGACCAACCAAGTTCTTGGTTAGACCAACCAAGTTCTTGGTTAGACCAACCAAGTTCTTGGTTAGACCAACCAAGTTCTTGGTTAGGCTACCAATTTCTTGGTTGGTCCAACCAAGTGACTTGGTTAGATTACCAAGTTCTTGGTTAGACAAACCAAGTTCTTGGTTGGTCTAACCAAGTGACTTGGTTAGCTTACCAAGTTCTTGGTTAGACAAACCAAGTTCTTGGTTGGTCTAACCAAGTGACTTGGTTAGCTTACCAAGTTCTTGGTTAGACAAACCAAGTTCTTGGTTGGTCTAACCAATTAATCGTCTGGCGTATATATAACCATAGCACTTGGTTGTTCCAACCAAGCCTTTTTTTCCGTATACAAAGCAACCTCTAAGAGGAAGTATGGTCATTGATTTTGGCTTCCTCATAGAGGAAGCTTTGTACACGGAAAAAAGGCTTGGTTGGAACAACCAAGTGCCTTGGTTATATATGCGCCAGAAAATTAATTGGTTAGACCAACCAAGTAATTTGTTAGGCCACCAATTTCTTGGTTAGTCTAACCAAGTCACTTGGTTAGCTTACTAAGTGACTTGATTAGTCCATAATTAATATTTGTATATAAAATTTAATATACGCGTATCCGCAAAAAAACTTCCAATACTTTTAATTAATTTTCATACAAAAATTTCCAACATTATACGTGTGATTTCCACGTCAGAATAACAAACTTCATGACTCCATATTCACATGGTGTTAACAATTTAAGACACAATTAAAAATGAGCAGCAGCGAGTTGATCACCATAATCGCAACAAGCAATGGATAAATAGTACAAATCTCACGATGTACTATGAAGGATAGATAAATCCTACAAATCGCTGCAGAAGAAATTGGAGCTTCCTGGATTTGCCAGCTTTTTTCCTGCCATCTCTTGAGAAAAAAAAAACGTCTCCATCGGTGGTAAATCCTGAGAAAAAGAATAGTAGACACTGAGAAAGTGAACGAGAATGCGAGATAGAACGAGGCAAGGGAAGGAGGGGGGTTGGGTTATGGGTTTACGAACGTGTTTGGTTGCGCACGTGACCATCCAAGTGTCTGACACACATTATCCATTTTCCTTCTGGAATGACGTCCATATCCAGACTGCTCTTCGCAGGACCGTTCCACCCCTCACTTCCGGCTGGATGGCTTTATCTCTTGCTCGCTTATTAACCGACAAGCCCCGGAGCAACCCTCTGGTTTTCACGGCTCTACACGCGCCCCTCACTTCATCCCTTCATGCCAACCACCCACTTTCTACCTCCGTCTACATTCCAAATATACGAGCGAGTTCTACGTTTCAAAGTCTGTCGAGACAGTCGTATTCACTGTATCTCCAGGCACTATTAGCAGCTATTACACTCGTCAAAGTAATCTAATGCTCGTAATCGCAGATTGACAATCGCAAAAACAGATTGTCCACATCTTTTTGCAGGTATCGCAAATCTGTGGCGGAAAAATTGTGGAAATAAATGATAAACAAACGAAAATTTGCCAGTTATGCTTCGCGAAATTGGGGGAGTTGAGTGAAGTAAAAAAATCATGGGAAATTTGACGACTGCGGTTGTTATTTTAACGTTTTTAAGGGTGGTAATTACTTTTTATTTTCCTGAATATTTGTAACGTCATTTTTTTATTTTTGTTGTGGCTATGTTTTATTACATAGTTAGTTTAGAGATTTCTCCAATGAATTATGAGCCAAATAGCCAATTTTATGGTATTAGACATTATATAATTAACACTTTTTATGGTGTTAAAATGGTGTTAAATAATATGGTGTTAAATTACTATATTAAAAAATAGTCTGGTCATACGATAGAAACTATTATAAATAATGATTTGTCTGAATTTGAAGTGAATCGGACGAATAGATTATTCGGCGGCACTTTGTTTAAGCAATAATAACTGAATTTTTTATCAATATTCCTCAATTTATAAAAAATATCAACCTTAGAAAGACGGCACATTCAATTATTACTACAACTCCATCATATTACATGTATTCGTTTTCAAATCCCAATAAAGAAAAAGATCAAATTGGTACATCAAAAAGTTCATTGATTCGCCATTTTTCTTGAAAAATCAAATTTGATGCAATCAATATGATGCTATGACCATACAAGTTTATCTCGGCAATTTTGATTCCTCAATAAGCATCAGCTTTTCTTCTTTTTTTTCTGTCCACCCTTTCAAAACAGTTCATCGACAAGCTTTAACATTTTGCTGTTGCAATTTGTTGCTCAACAAAATTTTTAATCAATATTCCTCAATTTATAAAAAAATTCAACCTTAGAAAGACGGCACATTCAATTATTATTACAACCCCATCATATTACATGTATTAGTTTTCAAATCCCAATAAAGAAAAAGATCAAATTGGTACATCAAAAAGTTCATTGATTCGCCATTTTTCTTGCAAAATCAAATTTGATGCAATCAATATGATGCTATAACCATACAAGTTTATCTCGGCAATTTTGATTCCTCAATGAGCATCAGCTTTTCTTCTTTTTTTCTGTCCACCCTTTCAAAACAGTCCATCGACAAGCTTTAACATTTTGCTGCTGCAATTTGTTGCTTTAACATTGTTAATCAATATTCCTCAATTTGTAAAAAATGTCAACCTTAGAAAGACGGCACATTCAATTATTATTACAACCCCATCATATTACATGTATTCGTTTTCAAATCTCAATAAAGAAAAAGATCAAATTGGTACATCAAAACGTTCATTGATTCGCCATGTTTCTTGCAAAATCAAATTTGATGCAATCAATATGATGCTATGACCATACAATCTCGGCAATTTTGATTCTTCAATGAGCAGCAGCTTTTCTTCTTTTTTCTGTCCACTCTTTCAAAACAGTTCATCGACAAGCTTCAACATTTTGCTACTGCAATTTGTTGCTTTAACATTGTTAATCAATATTCCTCAATTTATAAAAAATGTCATCCTTAAAAGACGGCACATTCAATTATTATTATAACCCCATCATATTACATGTACACGGAAAAAAAGGCTTGGTTGGAACAACCAAGTGCCTTGGTTATATATGCGCCAGACAATTAATTGGTTGGTCTAACTAAGTTACTTGGTTAGCTTACCAAGTGACTTGGTTAGTCCAACCAAGAAATTGGTAGCCTAACAAATAACTTGGTTGGTCTAACCAATTAATTGTCTGGCGCATATATAATCAAGGCACTTGGTTGTTCCAAACAAGCCTTTTTTTTCCGTGTATTCGTTTCCAAAACCCAATAAAGAAAAATATCAAATTGGTACATCAAAAAGTTCATTGATTCGCCATGTTTCTTGCAAAATCAAATTTGATGCAATCAATATGATGCTATGACCATACAAGTTTATCTCGGCAATTTTGATTCCTCAATGAGCAACAACGTTTCTTCTTTTTTTCTGTCCACCCTTTCAAAACAGTTCATCGACAAGCTTTAACATTTTGCTGCTGCCGACGTGTACGTGGCAGAGCATGGCAGAGCGTGGATCTCCGTGACCACGTAGCCACGTATAGCTTGTAATAGTGCAGTGCTGGTAGCAGCCAAACGTGCCTGAGGCAACCAGGCCTCGGCTGGTTTTCCCCTCAATTCAATGGTGCTCAATTGTACAATTGTTCGATACGGTACACCGTTCGATTGAACAATCAACGTGATCCGGATTTTCGTGCCTGCATATGTCCACGACAGGACGCGCCGCCTGGCCAGAGGGCAACATCGGGAAAGTAACACTGTGTTTCATCCCCGGTGACAGACGTCGCGTCACGAGGAAGGATTAAAAATAATTAGTTCTAGTCTATCTCTCTCGTATATTCCATTTTTTCATTGTTCTCACGTTCGTATCCTAATTACCCGATTTGCTTGCAGTTCTGGTCGGCGTACGTACCGTGTGGGGCGGCCCAGCTAAATGCGGTTCAATTGTCACTCGAGCAAATCGACGTGATCCGGAGGCTCGCCGAAATGAATGCTCAACACTTGACACTTGTCACTTCGGTCAGAGGTAAGTAATCTAATCGCTTACCATCTACCATAGACCGGTTGCGGTTCTGAGGGTTAACTTTCTTATCTTGAAATTGTACTTAAGGCGAAACGCAGGTTTCAACTCAAGATGGAATGTAGATTTTAATCCGAGATGAAACGTAGGTTCCAACTCAAAATGAAACTTAGATTTCAACTCAAGATGGAACGTACGTTTCAACTTAAAATGAAACAAAAGAGATCTTGAGATTGGAAACATTATGTCCTAGCCCACTCGGATATTCTTGTTATAGACTGAATCGTTTCAAATTCTTACTGAAAGTATGAATCGAATATGTAGCGAGGTTACGAAAACTGTGATGCATTTCAACGTAATTGAAAGCCAGGTGTCATTTCTATTGGTGATTAAAATACCAAGATTCTTTTTTAAATTTCAACGAGAGCCAGCTGAAATTTGATAAGCCTGATCAAACAAGTGGTTTAAATATCCTACCAGATCAAAAACTGCCTGGATTCCAAAACCAGCTGAAACCTGGACAGTCCGATCGGACCTTGCTGATTTAACTCAGAATCAGCTAAGATGCAGTGAGCTCAACCTGATATACCTGAGCGATTTCTAAAATTGTCCTGATCTCACATCAAACATCAACAGTAAAACATTTTTATTGGAGCGTTTCATTGTTATTTAGTTCTTCAATGTTATATAGTTCTTCAGTTCCATCTTTAGTTCGACCTTCCACTCTATTTTGAGTTTCGTCTCAAGACGGGACCTTTGATAATCCGCTCTCAAATGTGACGATACTTCAACAGATCCGATCCAACCAGTATTGGTAAAGAACTTTTTAAATCTTATCAAAAGTCGTGATTTTCGGTCATGTTTGAAATCCTGTGATAGGATTTTAGAACATCCCAACCAAGTCAGTTGAGACTATTTACTTTGTCTGATTTTTGTGCATTTAGCTCTGTATTAACGACAAAACGAGTAGAATGGAATTGGATTACATTTTGCTTTTACTATTTCCTCTTTCCTCTTTGGCGGTCTCCAACGTTCGAGCTTAATCGTTGATACATCGAGCACCACACTTCTAATACGAAGATCTTAAAGTTATCCAACCTGAAAACCTGACATCTGTAGTACCTCTGTAGAGTTTAAAAATAAAAAATAAATGAATGGCAAAAAAAGAAACCGAAACGGTGAAGGAAGAGGAAGTGAAGGACTGAGATGAAGGAGACGACCTGACGACTATCATACCTCTGGCAAGGCGCTACTACTACTTTCCAGCTTTGCATATCCCTGCCAAAGGCTCGAGGTCGCCGAGAGGGTTACGAAGTTTTTTTAAAAAAACTTTTATAAATGTAACCAAAAGTCGTGATTTTCGGTCATGTTTGAATATCCTGTGATAGAATTTCAGAATATCCCAACCAACTCGGTTGAGACTATTTACTTTGCCTGATTTTTTTAGCATTTAGCTCTGTATTAACGACAAAACAAGTAGAACGGAATTGGATTACATTTTGCTTTTACTATTTCTTCTTTCCTCTTCGATGGTCTCCAACGTTCGAGCTTAATCGTTGATACATCGAGCACCAACCTTCTAATACGAAGATCTTAAAGTTATCCAACCTGAAAACCTGCCATCTGAAGTACCTCTGTAGAGTTTAAAAATAAATAAAAAAATGAATAGCAAAAAAAGAAACCGAAACGGCGAAGGAAGAGGAAGTGAAGGAATGAGATGAAGGAGACGACCTGACGACTATCATATCTCTGGCAAGGCGCTACTACTACTTTCCAGCTTTGCATATCCCTGCCAAAGGCTCGAGGTCGCCGAGAGGGTGACGAAGCTTTTTAAAAAAACTTTTTAAATCTATCCAAAAGTCATGATTTTCGGTCATGTTTGAATATCCTGTGATAGGATTTCAGAACATCCCAACCAACTCAATTGAGACTATTTACTTTGTCCGATTTTTTTGCATTTAGCTCTGTATTAACGACAAAACGAGTAGAATGCAATTGGATTACATTTTGCTTTTACTATTTCCTCTTTCCTCTTCGACGGTCTCCAACGTTCGAGCTTAATCGTTGATACATCGAGCACCAACCTTCTAATACGAAGATCTTAGAGTTATCCAACCTGAAAACCTGCCATCTGAAGTACCTCTGTAGAGTTTAAAAATAAATAAATAAATGAATGGCAAAAAAAGAAACCGAAACTGTGAAGGAAGAGGAAGTGAAGGAATGAGATGAAGGAGATGACCTGACGACTATCATACCTTTGGCAAGGCACTACTACTACTTTGCAGCTTCAGCCGAGAGGGTTACGAAGCTTTTTAAAAAAACTTTTAAAATCTAACCAAAAGTCGTGATTTTCGGTCAATTTTGAATATCCTGTGATAGAATTTCAGAACATCCCAACCAACTCGGTTGAGACTATTTTCTTTGCCTGATTTTTTTTGCATTTAGCTCTGTATTAACGCCAAAACGAGTAGAATGCAATTGGATTACATTTTGCTTTTTCTATTGCCTCTTTCCTCTTCGACGATCTCCAACGTCCGAGCTTAATCGTTGATACATCCAGCACCAACCTTCTAATACGAAGATCTTAAATTATCCAACCTGAAAACCTGCCATCTGAAGTATCTCTGTAGAGTTTAAAAATAAATTAAAAAATGAATGTCAAAAAAAGAAACCGAAACGGTGAAGGAAGAGGCAGTGAAGGAATGAGATGAAGGAGACGACCTGACGACTATCATATCTCTGGCAAGGCGCTACTACTACTTTCCAGCTTTGCACAGCCCTGCCAAGGGCTCCAGGTCGCCGAAAGGGTGATGAAGCTTTTTAAAAAAACTTTTTAAATCTATCCAAAAGTCGTGATTTTCGGTCATGTTTGAATATCCTGTGATAGGATTTCAGCACATCCCAACCAACCCAGTTGAGACTATTTACTTTGTCTGATTTTTTTTGCATTTAGCTCTGTATTAACGACAAAACGAGTAGAATGGAATTGGATTACATTTTGCTTTTACTATTTCCTTTTTCCTTTTCGACCATCTCCAACGTTCGAGCTTAATCGTTGATACATCGAGCACCAACCTTCTAATACGAAGATCTTAAAGTTATCCAACCTGAAAACCTGGCATCTGGAGTACCTCTGTAGAGTTTAAAAATAAATAAATAAATGAATGGCAAAAAAAGAAACCGAAACGGCGAAGGAAGAGGAAGTGAAGGAATGAGATGAAGGAGACGACCTGTCGACTATCATGCCTCTGGCAGGGCGCTACTGCTACTACTTTGCAGCTTTCCACAGCCCTGCTAAGGGCTCGAGGCCGCAAAGAGGGTGACGAAGCCGCCACGACGAAATGCGAACTACGCTAGAGCAAAGAGTCGGAAAATACGCCGGGGAAGATTAATACGGCTTACAGCAAGCCGGAAAAAGGGAGATATATGGATAAACGTGCGATAGGAGATGACGGAGGTACCGAGATATAGGGAAAAAGCAGGAAAACCGCTTCCGCGGTCGCGTTTCAACTCCAAAGTTTCAACTTTATAAAATTCGCGAGAGAACCAAAACTGGTACACAAGTATATTTATATATATACCGTGCGTATGTAGTGCATTGGATGGTATGGGAAGGACAAAACTCGAGATAGAGAAACCGATAGGGAAGACCAACTTTCGAATCCCGCGATACTCTTCCCGCTGTTTACGCCAAGGTGTTGCGTGTTTGCTTTTATCTTATTTCTCTCCTACTTATTCTACGTCTTGTCATCCATGCTGGATCTTTTAGTTATACCGACCTCTTTTGTCTTCACCCGTAGACGACGTCTTTCACTCTGATTCACGCGCTCTTGACATTTTCATACCGGCTCGTCCTTTTCCTTCTTTCTCGTCGCTTCTTTGTGGAATTTCCGTGACGGTTTCCGGATCGCTGGCTTCAGCGACCCGGGAAACCGTGGGGATGAAGCCTATGAAAATTTAATTTTTCTAAAGTCAAGGAGATGCTTTGATGTGGGTGAATTGTTTGTTTGTTTTTTTTTTTTTCTTTTTCTTTCTTACTCGTAGAGGATGCTGTGTTTTCGTGAAAAAAAATCCAAGACGTTGGTGTCAGGATACTTAAGCTTGGCTGAAACGGCCACAAAAGTGGTCTAATAAAAATGGCTGGTTGTGGGGGAGTCAAGGTTTTAACCCTGAATTTGCTCATAACTTGGGAACCATTAAAAATACCCGGAAGAAATTGGATACTCTTTCTTAGGAAAACTTTCTTCCGCGTTCGTGATTTTTATTGAATTCATATGAAACAAACTTTTCTTTTTTAATTTCAGAATAACGTATCACGCTATTTTGTGAAAATTTTAAGTCAAACTGCAAATTTCTCCATAAATGTACTTATGATCAAAGTTTACTGTCATTTTGTTTGGCGAGAATCAATAAAAGGTTCAATAGTTGTAACTTTTTGTTTTTCTCGAAATTTTGGAATTTTTTGGCGTTTTCTGTTGTTCTCAAGTAGCTACTTAAGAAAAATAGTAAAGGTCACAATTCAATATCTTCCAGAAAAAAATGTAGGTTCTTTAGGTTGGATTTTCCAACCGGAAGTCGGATCTGTGAATTCTGGAATCGAAATTGAAAAAAGTCACTTTTTTTTAATCATGATAAAAAGGCCTTTTTTATGATTAAATATTTTATAATATTAAAATTAATATAATTTATAATAATTATATATTTTATAAAAATTTATAATATTAAAATTAATATAAAATTTATAATATTCTACCACAGAAAATACCAATTACATATGTAATTGGTATTTTCTGTGGTAGAATATGGGACTTGAGAACGATAGTGAAAGCCAAAATTTGATATATTGAAGAAAATAAAGTAGGTTCTTTAGGTTGGATTTTCCAACCGGAAGTCGGATCTGTGAATTCTGGAATCAAAATCGGAAAAAAGTCACTTTTGCTTCATCATAGAGGAAGCTTTGTTTTCACGAAAAAAAAAAATTTCTAGACTTTCATGCCAGTATGCTTAGAATTGTCCAAAACGTCGAGAAAAGTGGTTTAGAAAAAATGTCCGTATGTATGTGTGTGTGTTCTGGGCTCCAAAAATTCGATGAACTATTACTTAGTAACCGTTCGAGCGATATGGCTTAAATTTGGCACGCAAGTGAAGTAGTTGCTCCGCTTTGAATATTGAGATTTTTGAAAGAAAAAAAATCAGCCATTTTGATTTTATGGTGTTTTTAATTTTTTGAAAAAAGGGCATGGTCGCTCTAACTTTCGTAAAAATCAGACGATTTTGCTAAATAGTTGTTTATAAATAAATATACCTTCAATGTTGTTTGGTATTGCATTTGGGCGAAATCGGTAAAGCGGTTCAGATTTTATAGATGTTTGAATTTTTCGAAAAAAAACATTTTTGTTTATAAATCACGTCGAATTTCACCAATTTAACTGAAATGTTTTACAGACGAAAAGGAACATGCACCTATGCCACGTACCAAATTTGACGATGATCGGTAAAGTGGTTCAGATTTTACGACATTTTGAAATTTACAAAAAAAAAAACGATTTTCGCTCTAGCATCAGCAAAAGTTGATAATGCGAGACAAAAGTTTGTACTCAATGGAAATAAGAATGCAAAGTAGAACTTTACACATTGCTTCATATATAATTTTTATTTCTTAAATTTTGGGACCGCTTGTCCCAAAATAGAATTGCTCATAACTCTCGAACGGCGTGACGAATCGAGATGAAAATTTACACAAAAGAGGAGGAAAAACTCCGTTTTCGTTATTTCGATTAAGATAGTCCTTGCGCATTAAGCTGAGGTCAAATAAGTTTTCGAAAAATGGGAGGGAATTGCAAACACTTTTCGCCAATATAAACAAGGCTGCAAAGTAGAACTTTGCAGATTGCTTCCTCATTATTGTTGGATTTTTACAAAGCTTCCTCTATGAGGAAGCCAAAATAGATTAACATGCTTCCTCATAGAGGTAGGTTTGTAAAAATCCAACAATAATGAGGAAGCAATTTGCAAAGTTCTACTTTGCAGCCTTGTTCTTTAATTATGATAAAAAGGCATGTAACCGATATTTTCTCTCGTAGAATATGCGACTTGAGAACGATAGTGAAAGCCAAAATTCGATATCTACCAGAAACAACAGATCTGTAGATAGAAAATTTCTCTTATATAAGAAATGCAATTTCAATGAAGTTTTGACAGAGTGCACTAAGTTTTCACAATTAAATTCGACCCAACAAAGAAAACAGCAATTTTTATCAAAACTAGACATTTCATGTAAAAACACAAATATCTTGATAACAATAGAGTCCTGTCCAAGGAGATCAGCGAATTGAAAGGAAAGACGACACTGCACAAGAAGCGAGGTTTAGTTTCGCGTAGATACGAAGAACATGAGGCAATATCTATCTTTCTATTGATTCACGAACCAAGTGGACATCTGAGTCCGGAAATTTAATCCACCAGAGAGCAAAGTTTTTAAATACGACCTGGATTGCGTGGTACGTGAAAACTTTTTGGAAAAATCGTAGCGCAAAGCTCATCGTACTGTACTGTTATATGCGAGGGGGGAGGGTGCTTGAAAAAGGCGAGAGAAAGAGCATGAGTGAGTGGTATCCGGTACATTGCGACGATGTACTCCCTCAGCGTTCGTGATCTTCACATATGTAGTGTATATATGTACTACGTATGTGAAGATCACGTACGCAGAGAGAGAGAGAGTACATATGCACTGGAGATATAAGCACGCATCTATATCGCGATATTTCACGTTCGGGTGTACATCGAGGTCACGGAGCCCATGCAATGTAACCCAGATAACGGGACCGCAGACCTTCGTTCTCTTTTTATATCCCTAACCTGGTCAGCCACCCTTAAATTTACAAATTTTTCAATCTCCAATTTCATTAATTAAAATTTCATTCATTAAGGGATTCCAGTGTGACGGCCCGAAAAATACCCTAATTTCACCATTTTTTTTCAGACGTTTACTATACGCCGATCAGTCTGAAATTTTTATGACATATTAAGGTAATCATGAATGACAGAAGATGATTTTTTATAAGACGATTTTTATTGTTAAATTTTTTTTTTAATTGTTGAAAATAATGATGAGAAAAAAGATAGCCTCATGGTGGACATCCTAGGGGTCGCAAATTTGATCTAAAAAAAACCCAAAGGATTATTAATTAGTATGCGATTGGCTATCGCGCTATGGAGGCTTTTTTTAAATCAAAATTGACAAAATGGCGGCGGTTTGAACAAAATTACCGATTTTAGCCATTTTTTTCGACAGTTTTACTTTTAAAAAAATGGGAAGATTTTAAAAAAAAAAGGTTCCATAGCATGATTGATAGTAGCGTGAAGAATGTTCTCCTAAAATTTGAAAACGATCGCTTGAAAACT
Source organism: Ephialtes manifestator (assembly GCA_963970395.1). NCBI lineage: Eukaryota > Metazoa > Arthropoda > Insecta > Hymenoptera > Ichneumonidae > Ephialtes > Ephialtes manifestator. The sequence goes on from OZ019980.1 coordinate 21,477,133, forward strand.
GTTCCCTGGAGACTGTCCACCGTTTTGAAAAATGTCGTTTCGAGAAAAACGCGTTTAAAGTTTCGAGTGTAGAAATTTCATATACCTAAATTGTGTACTTACGACTAATCGGCGATGCCAGGTCCACAAAGTATGCCAGCGAAGTATTTCGAATTTCGCTTTAAAAATTTGAGATGATGTTTTTGACCGTATATACTAATGGATAAGACGAAAAAAAAATCGATTTTTTTTTACACTGGAAAGATCCCTTAATGAAAATATAATATAATGACCCATAAATTCTCCCCAGCCGGCAGAAAATTACCGCACTTTTTTACCTGTCAATTTCGTTAATTAAAATGAATACACATATTTTAATTCATATCTTCAATTGCTAAATGTAGAATTTTTCCGAACTACTTTTTTTACGAGTTTTTTACTTGGTATGTTTTGCATATTCGCCTCACAAAAAAACCAACTGTAATTCACATCGTCCATAAGATAAATATTTTTTTGCGTTTTAGGCACTGAAAAATCTATATGAAAAAACTTTTTCTCATATGTAAGCATATGAGAAGAAAACAAGGCTGCAAAGTAGAACTTTGCAAATTGCTTCCTCATTATTGTTGGATTTTTACAAATCTACCTCTATGAGGAAGCATGTTAATCTATTTTGGCTTCCTCATAGAGGAAGCTTTGTAAAAATCCAACAATAATAAGGAAGCAATGTGCAAAGTTCTACTTTGCAGCCTTGTTTTAAAATTTTTAAAATGGCATTAGTTTTGAACCCCTTGACAGATTCTCGCCAGATTCGAACTGATGCTTAGTTTACCCACATTCTACTTATGGACCAAATTTGAGCCCGATATCTTAAAAATTGCGGAAGTTAGAGCACAAACAAAAAATTCAAAATGCCATAAATTTCAAACCCCTTAACGGATTGACGTCAAATTCACTCCCAAACTTTATTTAATAACAGTCCACTTGTGGACCAAATTTGAGCCCGATATCTTAAAAATTGCGAAAGTTAGAGCACGAACAAAAAATGTCAAAAAATTTTAAAATGCCATAAATTGTGAACCCCTTAACGGATTGGCACCAAATTGAATCCCAAACATTATTTGATAACAGTCCACTTTTGGTCCAAGTTTGAGCCGGATATCATAAAAATTGCGGGAGTTAGAGCCCGAACTGACATTCTCCAAAAAATTCAAAATGCCATAAATTTTAAACACCTTGATGGATTAACTCCAAATTCACTCCCATACCTTGTTTAACGACAGTTTACTCGTGGTTCAAATTTGAGCCCGATATCTTAAAAATTGCTACGGCTATCGTGCTAACAAAAAATTGTGCACATACGCACACACACACACACACATAGGGTAGAAGTACAGGTTGTGGCCATTGTACCGGTTGTGGCCACCCCCACACTTAAATACGTTTTTCGTGGCTATTTTAATTCTGTACCTGTATTTAATCATAATTTTTCATAACGTTGTGTATTTTGGAAACATTTATCGTCATTTTGACGTCCGTTCGTCTCCATTACAAAAAGTACTGTATCAGTAATTAAGGTATCATCAGCTGATTCATCAAATTCTCAACTCCTTACGGAATTCGACAAGATTTTGACGAAAGCTCTAGATACATATTCGGATTATATAGTTGGCGAATTGCATGCAGCTTTGCACATATCAATTTTAAGAGTCATCACTGCAAATGTTGATGTACTAAAAGTTTGAAATAAAGCTATACATTTATAAAAAATACGAAGGCCACAACTGGTACATGGAATAAGCATGTTGCCCCGGATATGGCCATGATAATATAATCATTAATTTTTCGTTAATTATTACACAATCAATTCATAAATTCGTAAAGAAGAAACAAAAAAACCAAAAAACGCTAAGAAAAATATATCCTTAGAAATGTATAGTAAAAAAGAAGGTAAAGTGGTGGAACACCTTTTATGTTGAAGATTCCCATCATTATGCAATGCGAAAATCTACTTTCGGAAAGAACTCTGGTAAAAATAAAAATAAAAGTGTAAAGAGTAAAACATTAATATAATGTATGACTATTTGTGACAAAGAAAGCTGCTACGAAAAAGTGCAAAACGAAGGAGACGAATGTCAAAAAAGGTTAGTTAGGTTCACGGATGGCATCTGTGCTTTAAAGACATTTTCGTGTAGAGGAATTGGATGCTTTCATAAGAATACGATTTTGATTTATTAAACACACCTTAAAAAATGTTTCAAGTGCAATGAATATTGAGTTATTCTAATTTTAAGCATGGCCAAAACCGGTACATTCCTGTGGCCAAAACCCGTGCATAGGTGGCCAGAACTGGTCAAATGGCTATGCTCCTATTTTTTTCTATTTTCCAGTGTTTTCTCGACACATAAGAAATCTGAAATTATATTCTTCTCAGATATGAAAAGTATAGGTCCAAAACAGTTTTATGATATTTGGTCCCAATCACAAGTACTTGAAAATGGGAAAATTCTTAAAGTGGCCACAACCGGTACTTCTACCCTACAGACATTTTTTCTAAACCACTTTTCTCGACGGTTTAAACCATTCTGAGTATCCTGACATGAAAATGTCGAAAAAAAATTTTCACGAAAACAAAGCTTCCTCTATGAGGAAGCAAAATGGTAATTTTTTTTACGCACTGGGAAGGTATATCATAAATGTGTTGTTTTTATGTTTCCAGGTTTGATTGAGGCCCATAGAGAGGGCAAAATCGCAAGTCTGATCGGAGTAGAGGGCGGCCACTCTCTAGGGAACAGCTTGGGGGTGCTGAGAACGTTTTATGGCCTCGGCGCTCGATATCTCACACTGACTCACGCCTGCGACACTTCCTGGTGAGTCGTAGTGACACGTCGAAACTAACTGCCGTCGTCTGCCGGTTCAACGGGCTTCAGGGTGGATAATCTCATAGCCACTAAAGCCACCACCATGTTCCTTGCCGCTTCCAACTCCTTACTTCATGCCCTACCAGTATAGAAGCAACAGCAGCAAAAGCAACTTGCACCATCGTTCACCACATTTGATATCTATTACGCGCTGCTGTCCTCTTCAAGCGACAGACCATCCTCAGCGACAATAAATATTGATTGAGGCAACCTTCAAGGATTCAAGTCAATTTGTCGCACACTTTACGGCCGTTGAATTTAACAGCCACCGACATCCCGGCTGTTAAATTATTTCAACCACCAGGGAAATTAACATGACGCCCTATTCGTTTTACTGTAACCCTAACCTCATTTACGCAACTTGGCATATTACGTCTCATCGGACATATCAATGGTACATACACTGGGAAAAAGGCCTCCTAAGATCTTGGTTTAAAAAATTTGGTAGACTCCAAATTCTTGATGTGCGTACATTGCACTGAGAAAAATAGTATATTGTGCAACAAGGGCCGAAAGTTGGCAATTGCGACGAGTGCGAGGTTTGCCGCCCGAACGAAGCGAGGGCTGCAATCACACGAGTCGCGAATGCCAATTTAGGCCCATGTTGCACACCATATTTTTTGTAACAAGTGCATGAATAGTGGTGCTTTGAATGGTAGTTTTGCGGGACGAACAGTGAAAAGTGAGGTTATCAACTTTCCACCCTAGGGTCGAAAGTGAAAACAGCAGGGTCGAAAGTGAAGGAATCGCGAACTGCGCATGCGTCAACCTATCGTTTCAACACTGCTATGAAACTAGCGACTTTCGGCCCGCAAAACTGCCATAAAAAGCACCGCTGTTCATGCACGTGTTACAAAAAAATGTTAGAATGAACTAAATCGGCGTTCACCCTTCTTCAAATGAATTTTTAGTTTGTATAACAAATAGTTTGGTTACCGCAAATATATTTTAGTCAACTGAATCAAATAATTATTGAAGAAACTAAACGTTTGGTTGTCCTAAACCAGAAATTCGTTTGAAATTAACGTGACGCCCTATTTGTTTTTGTTTTCCTGTAACCTGTAAAAATTTATTCGAGCTAGAACATTTACGTACTTTTTTCAAAATTTCAAAATTCTTATAAAAATGAAATGCGTTAAGCGATTTTTGTAAAATTTATACCAATTGACGATTACCCAATACTGTACATATTGTTCAAATTTTAGCTGATTCGATCGAATACTTTATAAGTTACAGTTCAATGAATTTTTGGCCTGTCATCATACACACACACACATACATACATCCGGACAATTTTTCCAAACCACTTTTCTCGACGTTTCAGACCATTTTAAACGTTTTGACATGAAAATCTCGAAAAAAAAAAATTTCATGAAAGCAAAGCTTCCTCTATGATGAAGGAAAAATGAATAATTTTCACTCAGTAGTTGTCAAGATTACTACAATTTTCCTAAGTGCAACTGCACAAGCATCAAGGCAACAGGCAACTTACAGGCTCTTTGAATAATGGATACGATACTGGAATTCTTGACAAATATATTGCCCGAGTACAACCTGCATGAATGGGACGAGTCTACGAGCTGTAATATTGTAGTGTAATACCCATGGGCCATTGCGATGTTTATACACACGGCAGAATTTTTACTTCACATAAAATGCTTATATACGTGTACTCTGGTACGTGACCAAAGGTGCGGCTATGGATCTTCTTCAATTTTCTATCTTTCTCAGTCACTTTCTTTCTTGCTTCGGAAACCTTTCACTACTAACTAAACCTCTACTACTAAAGCTGTGTATAGAATTCTTCATGCGCTATATTCTCGTGTCTCCGGAGGCACGAGGTCTCATTGTCAGTCGAGCTTCCAATTCCTTCACTCCCTTTTTCCTTCGATCCTCATCTCGACCTCCGTTGCTCACCAGCTAGTATTTACATTCCATCTTGCTCATCCCGATCCTAGATATTTCCATAGCAGCACGACCAACTATATCACTCTGAAGCGTTGAAACTATATAAATATGTACGGGTCATTCCATGTCGATTCGACCTGAGTCTGACCCTCGACTTCCCCGATTTGGCTCGTAATTTTTTTAAGGTTTGGTTAGACCCTCAAATGCACCAGATTTTATTTTTGTATTTTTTCTATGCAAATTTGTTTTTTTTTTTAATATTTTTTTAAAGTGACATATCGAATGACATAATTTAAAAATCTGAAAAAATTATGAAAAATACATTGTTAAATGGCAAAATTTTCTAGCTTATAGCCAAAGTGGGCAAGATTTTTCTTCTTATAGTTTTTAGGCTTTTTCTATTTCAAAAAATTATTTAAAAATAGAAAAAAAATTAATCTACTGCAGGCGACTGGTGAAATGTTTATTTATATAAACTTGGATTTTTTTAGAATTTTTTCGGATTTTTAGGAATTCTTCAAAATTTTTCTGAACTAAAATGATTCTAGCACCATATAAGCCACATTCTGGCACCAGCACGCCATAATTCAAAAATCTGAAAAAATTCCGAAAAATACAGTTTCATATACAGAAATTTTTGACAGATCGTCCATAATAAATTGATTTTTTTACTATTTTTTAATAATTTTTCAAATCAAAAAAGCTTTAAAACTATAAGAAGAAAAATCTTGCCCACTTTGGCTATAAGCTGGAAAATTTTGATATTCAACAATGTATTTTTCAGAATTTTTAAAGATTTTTTAATTATGGCATTCGATGTGTCGCTTTAAAAAAAAATAAAAAGAAATTGGCATAGAAAAAAATATATATAAAAATCTGGGGCATTTGTGGATCTAACCAAACCTACAAAAAATTACGAGCCAAATCGGAAAGGTCGAGGGTCGAATCGGGATGGAATGCCCCATACATATAGTGTATTTCTTGTTTTCTCTCTATATTATAAGAAAATCTCGACGAAGTATCAAGAAACTGAACAGGCGGTGACTCATCCAAGTATTGAACCGGGCCAATACTTGGATGGGTGACCGCCTCAGGACCTGATTTTTTCAAGCCCTAAAAAAGGTTTTTTTTTCATTTGTTTAATAATATAATATCATTAATAATTAAATTACTCAATTGACAGAATAAATTTAAATACAAACGTAGTTTCAGAATGCAATAAAATATGGAATAAAAAATTATTCTACATTTTACCGAGAATAAAACCTGCTGCAAAACGATATGTTAACCCTTTTTTCATTGAAATCATCATAACAACCTGGAAAGTCAAAGTAAATTTTGAATTTTTGTTTTAGGAATTTAAAAAAAATCGTTTAAATTTTTCCAATTTTTATTTGATCGCTTTTGGGGTGGTAGAAGTCAGTGAAATAGGAATTAGTCCAATTAAAAATATAAACGGTCAAACGTTCATCGCGTTAGCTTGAAATGCCCCACATACACTTTTTTCACCCACACGGAAAAAAAATATTAGTTGCCATAACCAAGAAATTAGTTGACACAACCAATCGATTATTCTATTTCCCTAGCAACTCAAATGGTAATACCAACGATTCGAATGGTAATACCGACGATTCGGATGATAATACCGACGATTCGAATGGTAGTCCCAGCTATTCGAGTGGTAGTCCCAACGATTGGATTAGTTAACCTAACTAATCCAATCGAGAACTAATCGTGAATAGTTGAGGTTACTATTCGATATGGTTGAGGCAACCAATTTTTTAGACATTGTGTACAGCAAATCGAAAACGTAGTTGCCACAACCAAACATTTTTTTCCGTGCATTTTTCTCGGTGATTTTTAGATCACTTTGAGCAAATTGACATGCAAAAGGCGAAAAAAAATTTCATGAAAACAAATCATTCTCTATGATGAAGCAAAAAGTACAATTTTCTTACTTTTCGAAAATAGAAATGTCAATGAAAAATATTGTGCACCTGTTTTTTTTGGTGGTCAAAATAGCCAATGGTTAAAATAGCGAATTTCAAAATAAGGAATGTCTGAATCTAGAATGGCGACTATTATGAAATTCGCTACACCGAGAGAAAAAGTTTCATTGATTGACGGAAATCTTTGCCAATGAAATGAAATCCTTGAATTTCAATACTATCTTTTCTTTGAATAATCTCAAACTCAATGAAAAGTAGTGACATTGATTCGCAGAAACATTTCTTTAAACTAATGAACCTTTTTCATTGATTTCAAAGATATCGTCTCTGATTCAATGAAACCTTCTTCTTACCAGCTCAAAATTTCGAAACCTATTTTTTCCTGAAGTACGCGGCAGATAAAGCTCAAATTTTGTGAGTATGTCAGAAAGTATGGCAGAAATAGGCTAAGCTTCTGGCTCCTCGAAACTCGAAGCCGTTCGTTCGAGAGAACCGGAAAACAAAAAAGTGAGGTTAGGTGCGAGAGAGAGACCAATGAAAACGTTTCTTCGAACCAATGAAAACGTCTCTTTAGAACAATGAAACTCTTTCTTTATTATATGCTCACTAGGGAGCACCAAATTTCAGCTCTATTTTTTAATATTTAGTCTCACCCAATAAAATAGTCGTTTTTCGTGAAAAAAACAGTTGTCGCAAAAAATGGAGCTTGTGAAAAATTATTTAGACGTCGCTCAAAAATTTTGGAAATTTACAAAACGTTTTTTTTTCTTCAAATTTTGTAATCTTTCTCTCGCTCATATTACCTCATGACAATTGTAGTATGTCATCATACGTTCAAACCCAACAAATAATAATATAAAATATAAAATTTTAAAGAAAAATAAATTATTACCAAAATGTTTTTTGTCGTTCAGCGACCATTTAATGTTAATTTTCTTTTTTTTTCGAAATTTCAACCATAATCTTGAAAAGAGATAAGAAGATGATATGAGGGGTGAGAGATTACAAAAATGAAAGAAAATAAATCGTTCCGAAAATTTTCGAAATCGTTGAGCGACCTCCAAATAATTTTTCACAAGCTCCATTTTTCATGAGAATTGTTTTTCCACCGGAAACAACTATTTTATTGAGTGAGACTAAAAATTAAAAAAATACAGCTGAAATTTGGGCCGCCCTAATGCTCACTAAGTAAATTTTTATTTACAGCCAATGAAATGTTCTCTTTGAAATTCAAATGCACTATTTCATTGAAATCAAAGAAATATTTTTTTGGCGTCAATGAAATCTTTTCTCTCGGTGTATTTCAGCCATTCGCTATATTGATTATTCGCTATTTTTACCCCCATCTTATTAAAATGCAATAAAAATAGCGAATGGCCAAAATAGCGAAAGTCAAAAATAGCAAATTTCATCATGATGGCCATTCTGTATTTCGACGTTCCTTATTTTGAAATTCGCTATTTTAGCCATTCGCTATTTTGGTCATTCGACATTTTGGCCCCCACTTGTGTTTTTTTTTTTTTTTTCATTACTTTATTTATTTAAATGCTTGCAGGGCCGAGAGATGGCAACAACATTTTAGCATGATATCCAAAATAATGTGATAAACCGAGGCTGCAAACACGGAGGGAATAGTCTGGGAGGGGAAAGCAGCAAGTAGATGGGAATTAGATCAGGGTGTTGGGAAATTGCGTGGTCGAGCCACGAGGGAGTCGCAGAGCTTTTGCGACGGGAAAGCACGAGGCTGCACGGTCGAATCTGGTTAACAGTTTGAGTCGGTGCGGAGCCATGCCCTCGGAGCTTTTCCCTGGGCATCACTGTGAAAAGTTGTCCGGATTCGTACGTGCAGACTGCGGAAAATATTAGCTCCGTCGGTGGCCGTTTTCTGTCCGCTTCTATACAGCGTTAGCTACCTTCGTTGAATCCTGACCAGCCTACCACCGTTGTGTCCTATTTCTTTTTATATACGGCTGTATATACATCAAGCAGAGCCGCGGTAATAAATACGGGGTTTTCCACGTCAAATCGTGACTCTTTATTCGTCATTCGTATCCCACAATAATTATGAACTAATATAGCACTCAAATATTTCGAAAATATTATAGCAATATCAACAGAATATTTTGAAACCTGTTAACAATTTTTATGAAAAATTGCAGCCAATTTGCAATGTCCGGTCAAAGTCTTTTAATTCTAGTGAATATAATATTCTTATGATCAAACTTTACAATTAATTAAAGGTATGTTTATTAACTCGCGTAATAATAATAATATTTTTTTTTAACTTCATATTTTTCTTAATTTTGATTAGAAGGGCATTTATTCTACAATCCTCATTTTTTTTTTGTATTGGTTTAACATACGTTTTCCCTTCAAATTAACACTATTTCGCAACAATATTTAAATTGTTATGAAATATTAATAACGTTTTTTCAATATACCTCTAATATTTTATGTTATGTACGATGAACTTTTTCACAATTTATGAAGCAGACGAAGCAGAATTTTAATTCGAAGCAAAAAATTTATGAGACAGAATTTTTTCAGATTTTTTAATTATGGCATGCCGGTGCTAGAATATGGCTTGTATGGTGCTGGAATAATCTTAGTTCAAAAAAATGTGAAGAATTCAAAAGAGTCTGAAAAAATTCTAAAAAATCCGAGTTTGCGTTTGACCAATCGCTTGTAGTAGATTAATTTTTTTTTTCTATTTTTTAATAATTTTTTTTTTTAAACAAGAAAGGTTAAAAACTATAAGACGAAAAATCTTGCCCACTTTGGCTGTCAGATAGAACATTCTGATATTCAACAATGTATTTTTCAGATTTTTAAATTATACCATTCGATATGTCACTTTAAAAAAATATTTGACAAAAAAATTTGCATAGAAAATTTTTTTAAAAGTAGAACCTTGCACAATACTTCCTCATTATTTTTCGCTTTTTACAAAGCTGCCTCTATGAGGAAGTACGTTATTCAATTTTGGCTTCCTCATAGAGGAAGCTTTGAAAAAGCGAAAAATAATGAGGAAGTAATGTTCAAGGCTGTACTTTCCATCCTTATTTTAATTCGAATAAATAAACATGTTGTGAATTCGCTTTTTCTATTTCGTTATTCTGTTATTTCGTTATTATTAGAGCGATTCCGAAAGTAAATATGATAACGTATATTTTTAAAAATAATTCAGCATTTCATAAAATAAAAAATTTCATACCGTTCGTCACTAAATTATACATATATAATGGCTGAATATTGTTTCATTTATATACAAAATCTGAGCTCGCTATCTCAAGTTTTGCAAAAGTTACAATAGAGCGATAATGTCAATTTTTTGAAAAATTCAATATTCCATAAAATCTGAACCACTTTACCGATTCGAGCCAAATTCAATACCAAACGACATTGAGTGCACCTGCTCTTATAATCAACTATTTAGCAAAATAGACTAAATTTTACGAAAGTTAGAGCGCCCACCTCCTTTTTTAAAAACATTCAAAATAGTATAAAATCGAAATTTTCGCACACATTTTGTCGAAAATTGCTACAGTTTACGAGGGTCTGCTGTTACACTTGTGTGCCAAATTTGAGCTCGATATATAAAACGGTTCTTGAGTTGTCGGCGTTCGAATTTTCGGAGTTGTACACCGAGAGAAAAAGTTTCAATGATTCACGGAAATCTTTGCCAATGAAATGAAATACTTGAATTTCAATACTATCTTTTCTTTGAATGATCTCAAACTCAATGAAAAGTAGTGACATTGATTCGAAGAAACATTTTTTTAAACCAATAAACATTCTTCATTGATTTCAAAGATATCGTCTCTGATTCAATGAAACCTTCTTCTTACCAGCTCAAAATTTCGAAACCTATTTTTTCCTGAAGTACGCGGCAGATAAAGCTCAAATTTTGTGAGTATGTAAGGAAGTACGGCAGAAATACGCTAAGCTTCTGGCTCCTTGAAACTCGAAGCCGTTCGTTCGAGAGAACCGGAAAACAAAAAAAGTGAGGTTAGGTGCGAGAGAGAGATCAATGAAAACCTTTCTTTGAACCAATGAAAACGTCTCTTTAAAACAATGAAACTGTTTCTTTATTATATGCTCACTAAGTAAATCTTTATTTACAGGCAATGAAATGTTCTCTTTGAAATTCAAATGCACTATTTCATTGAAATCAAAGAAATATTTCATTGAAATCAATGAAAAAAAAAATCAATCCACCCATTTCTTTGGCGTCAATGAAATCTTTTCTCTCGGTGTATACATTCATACACACACACACACACGTACATACGGACATTTTTTCTAGACCAAGCATTTAAAGGTTAGTTGAGAAAACTAACCTTTAAATGCTTGGAGCATTAGATGTAGTTTGGTTGGCATTACCAATCGGTTGGTTGGCACTACCAATCGGTTGGTTGGCGCCACCAATCGGTTGGTTGGCGCCACCAATCGGTTGGTTGGCGCCACCAATCGGTTGGTTGGCCTCATCAATCGGTTGGTTGGCGCCACCAATCGGTTGGTTGGCGCCACCAATCGGTTGGTTGGCGCCACCAATCGGTTGGTTGGCGCCACCAATCGGTTGGTTGGCGCAACCAATCGGCTGGTTGGCGCACCAATCGGTTGGTTGGCGCCACCAATCGGTTGATTGGCGCCACCAATCGGTTGGTTGGCGCCACCAATCGGTTGGTTGGCGCACCAATCGGTTGGTTGGCGCCACCAATCGGTTGGTTGACATCAATCGGTTAGTTGGCATTACCAATCGGTTGGTTCTGACACGCAATAACTTGCTAATGCCATATTTTACCATGCCTGTTGGTTGGCACGTATCAATTCCGTAGATCCTACAACGACACCCTTTTCTCCGTGAGGCCGTTTCGGACAATTCTACGTGACCTGACATAAAAATCTCGAAAATTGTTTTTTTCATTAAAACAAAGCTTCCTCTACGAGGAAGCAAAAAATCTGGTGCAGTTGAGGGTCTAACCAATCCTTCAAAAAATTACGAGCCGAATCGGGGAGGTCGAGGATCAGACTCAGGTCCAATCGGGATGGAATGCCCCATATACACATATATATATATGGATGAACGTAGGGGGATGAGAGTTTCTTTGGATTTTCAATCCTTGCTCGGCCTCGCTTTTACGCGTCCCTCGACGCCCAACGTTCCGCGAGAGCGTGAGCACGACGTTGCAGGGGCTGTAAATAAGCAGTTGGTCCGTTGTTCGTTCTTGGGTGACGCGAAATCACCGGCCCACTCCACGTACATGTATATCGCGTAAATTCGTGTGGCGGTGAGGGCGCGAAAGCTGCTGCTGCTGCTGCTACTGCTGCTGCTGCTGCAGCTGCAGCAGCACAGAGTCTCACGCTCCGCCCCGGCGTTGATCTACGCCATTTATCGAGTCCACCAGGAAACTTTGCGAGGTCGCGAAGCCGAGCGGTCTCCGCTCTTGCGACGGCACAAATTCTCATCAGCTTTCTCCCTCAGCTTTACCTCTTACCCCTGGTGGTGCTGCTGCTGCAGAAGTGGTTCTGGGAATATGCTTCTACCGTTCGTGATTCTGGTTCTTGGATAAACCGCAGTGGCGTTCTAAATAATATGGTTCAGCGCTTGGAAGACATTAAACACTCATTGTGCCGTTTTTTTAATGCAATGTTCAACGAAAGATTGCATAAATCCCCACCCCAATGAAACTTATGCAAGTGATATTGATATATATATATATATATATATATATATATATATATATATATATATATATATATATGTATATATGTATATATGTATTAAAAATATGTTTTACTATATATCTTAAGAGGCAGTGATACACCACAGTGCAACAAAGATATTTTTTGAAAATTAAAATACCGTATATAAATCTCGGATGCATATACTATATATTAATTTTCAGATGCGTATTCTCTTAAATGCAAAACCAACCTGTGAACTTATTTGAGAGAAAATACCTTGTAACATTTTTAAACGGGAGGGGGAAAGTAACACTGCCTAAATCAACTAAATGGTACCATTTGTCGAACGGCCATTGATGGGCAAGATATAACACTATAATGGGGCACTGCCCCATTATAGTGTGGGCTGAAAGTCTCCATCCCATTTGCTATTTTTCAATTACGTACCAGTCCACCCATTATACTAAATCACTGATCACCCAAAAATAGAATTTCCTCCAACTGCATCAGCGAAATGGTAGCATATGTGGTACGGCCATTGATGAGCAAGATTACTGCTCCATTAATATACGGGCCAAAGGTCTCCATTCCATTTGCTGGTTTTCAATTACGTATCAGTCCATCCATAATCGTAAAGCACTGGTCACTCAAAAATAGAATTTCCTATAGTAAAATTTCACCTCCAACAACCTGCACCTGCATCAACGAAATGGAACCATAGGTGGAACGGCCATTGTTGGGCAAGATCACTGCCCCATTATAGTATGGGCTAAAAGTCTCCATTCCATTTGCTATTTTTCAATTACGTATCAGTCCGTCTATCATAGTAAAGCACCCATATAACATTTTCACATACACTTCATATACATCGTATAAACATTTGCGGATATAGAATGTCCTATGTATATACGTATGCACGTCGTATCACATCATATGTATATGAAATGTATCTGTAAAGGAGACACCTATTCATGTACATCGAACATACACTGGATATCCATGAGGATATATACATTATGTGCACCGTATGTACATATATATCCTGTCTAAAAAAAACGGAAAAATTAATTAGGGTAGAAGTACCGGTTGTGGCCATCCCCACACTTAAATACGTTTTTCGTGGCTATTTTAATTCTGTACCTGTATTTAATCATAATTTTTCATAACGTTGTGTATTTTGGAAACATTTATCGTCATTTTGACGTTCGTTCGTCTCCATTACAAAAAGTACTGTATCAGTAATTAAAGTATCATCAGCCGATTCATCAAATTCTCAACACCTTACGGAATTCGACAAGATTTTGACGAAAGTTCTAGACACATATTCGGATTATATCGTTGGCGAATTGCATGCAGCTTTGCACATATCAATCTTAAGAGTCATCACTGCAAATGTTGATGTCTATAAGTTTGAAATAAAGCTTTGCATTTATAAAAAATACGATGGCCACAACTGGTACATGGAATAAGCATGTTGCCCCGGATATGGCCATGATAATATAATCATTAATTTTTCGTTAATTATTACACAATCAATTCATAAATTCGTAAAGAAAAAACAAAAAAACCAAAAAACGCTAAGAAAAATATGTCCTTAGAAATGTATAGTAAAAAAGAAGGTAAAGCGGTGGAACACCTTTCATGTTGAAGATTCCCATCATTATGCAATGCGAAAATCTACTTTTGGAAAGATCTCTGGTAAAAATAAAAATAAAAGTGTAAAGAGTAAAACATTAATATAATGTATGACTATTTGTGACAAAGAAAGCTGCTACGAAAAAGTGCAAAACGAAGGAGACGAATGTCAAAAAAGGTTAGTTAGGTTCACGGATGGCATCTGTGCTTTAAAGACATTTTCGTGTAGAGGAAATGGATGCTTTCATAAGAATACGATTTTGATTTATTAAACACACCTTAAAAAATGTTTCAAGTGCAATGAATATTGAGTTATCTAATTTTAAGCATGGCCAAAACCGGTACATTACTGTGGCCAAAACCGGTGCATAGGTGGCCAGAACTGGTGAAATGGCTATGTTCCTACTTTTTTCTATTTTCCAGTGTTTTCTCGACACATAAGGTAAACATCCCAGTGATCGACACGTTAACCAAATTTCCCGACTTTATAAAAACGTAACTTTCACATTAAGATACAAAAAATGGTCATTCTAGGTAATAATGAATCAGAATAGTCGTATGAAAAAATAACAACCTCAAAAATTTTCGTAACTTATCTTATTGTAGAGAAAACTTATTCTAAAGCTTCAGAAGTGCAAATGTACCAGTCATCGACATACTAAAGTTATAGTTGGTCCAGTAATCGACCGTTATATGTCCTAGTAATCGACACGTTAAGAGAAGTCACAAATTAAGACGTCAATAACTGTCATTGTAGGTTATAAAGAATCAGTATAATCTTGTCAACAAATAGAACGCTTAACTTTTGGTCTACCTTATCTTCTTGTAATAAAAAATTAACATAAAACTTGAGGTGTGCAAATGTCCCAGTCATGGACATACTAAAGTCACGGTTTGCCCAGTAATCGACCCATGACATGACATGACCCAGTCATGGACATATGCATGGCCCAGTTATCGACATGATTTATTTTGCTGCTTAATTATTTATAGAGAGCCCAATACCCCTGTCCATAACTACTCCTCGTACAGTTCGATCGATGAATGAATTGTTACATTATTTTTTATCATCTAATTCATAAAAACAATACGCGATTTACACTAATTTTCTATCCACAATTTTGTCCTAGTGATCGACAGTACGTCGATTACCCGGACATTTATATGTTTTTCTGAACCAGTTATCGACCTCCGCGATTTTTTGCACAAACAACAATTTTACGATAAAATCATATTCATTTAGTAATACCAGATTCTTCATATGTAATATCAAATTAAACTTACTCAGCCAAAGTCTTCGTGCATCGCTGAATTTAACTATATGTCACGAGACGCACCTTAACCTCCATATCAAGGATTTCGACGAAATCACGCTCGGCTCGGACACTGCAAATTTACGATTTTCTTATTATCACTGCTGTGATTTTACAAGCCTCAAATTTTCATATAATATTGTACATAAATCGGAGGAAGTGTTGTTAATTTATTTAAGCGTCGAAAAGCACTCTCAGTCTTATTTATCGCTCTTTTACCACAGACTGGTCGATTACTGGTACATGGTCGATTACTGGGACATTTACCTTATGAAGATTTTAATGCTAGAAATCTGAAATTATATTCTTCTCAGATATGAAAAGTATAAGTCCAAAACAGTTTTATGATATTTGGTCCCAATCACAAGTACTTGAAAATGGGAAAATTCTTAAAGTGGCCACAACCGGTACTTCTACCCTACAGAATAATTATCTGCATTCATTGAATTCGGTTTATCTTGCACTTTTAGTTGGATATTCGGAGTTATTGCATTGATCGGTACATATTTATTGCTGAAAAAACATATTTAAATTTATTTGCTTTTGGTGGGAATCGAACCTGGATCCTCTGGGCGACTGCCGGGTGCCTTAGCCCACTCGGCCATTGACATCTTAGAAGATTTTTATTTTTATTGTCTATTTGAAGTATACTGAAAATAAAAACGCGTCAAGACTACATTCATTTAGAGGGTTGCGACCGAAATATATAAAATATTAACACAGTGGGTCACCTATCAATGTACTGACCCTTAAGGGACATTGAAAAATTCGGCCGTCAGGCGGTCACCCATCCAAGCACTGAACTTGGAGAACTTGGAAAAACTCGGATGCGGAGCGATCACGAATGCAAGTACTGATCCTTGCGGGAGTCCAAAAATTTCAACTGTGGCGCGGTCACCCATCCAAGTACTGACCTACGAGGCACTTAGAAAAATTTCTTGTCATTTTTTTGGACTTTTTTTTTCAAATAAAAAACAATTCTTCAGTAGTTGCGAAGAACTCAATTTTTTTTTAAATCTTTGTGAGGCACAAAGATTGTGAGACTGCTCAATTAATATATGGGCTAAAAGTCTCCATTCCATTTGCTATTTTTCATTTACATATCAGTCCGTCCATCGTAGTAAAGCACTGGTCACTAAAAATGGAATTTGCTATCGTAAAGTTTAGCCTGCAAGTACTGTGCCGTACATCAAGGAGAGATAAAGCATCTGTGTAGTCCCATACTTTGACGTTTTTATGCTCAACATATCTCTATTAATGAAAAAGCCTTTTAAACCCTTGAAGAGATAGTGTTTAAGTGACATATGCAGACCATCAATGCCCTCAGGAAAGAAGGACATCACTGGCAAAGTCAGGACGAGATATTCTCGCGCACTTGTGTTCCCGCACACTTTACGCCTCCCTCAGTAGTCGTTGAGACACTGCACAGCGTCATAAAGAAGAAAATGTACAGCGATATTCCATATGGAGTATAGATATATACACTATAGCCGTATAACCAAAGCCTTTGGGATTCTCTGCAGGTTCATACTGCGAAGAAGTGCTTCTGTACTGCCTTAACCCACTACCCGCGAGACTTAAATCTTGGTGGCGTCTTAAAAGTTGCCTTTTCACGCCCCCTGTTCTCTATCTCACAACTATCAGCCAGCCAACCTTTATGTTGTTTTTATGGAGAGAACTACTTGGAAGAGTCAGTCTCTACCAAGTTCCAGACGATCTTGTATTACTACTGCACGTTTGTTCATCCCATTGTTCGGATTCTTCGTATTTCGTAGTAGATACTACTTCTATCCATACTTTCAACATTGACAGAACTTTGTCATTGTTTGTACTTCATCTCACCCGAAACTCGTACATTTATAGAGATAATATATATATTCCGAATCTCAGGTCAAGAGTTTATAGTTTCACCATTTAAGTGTATTAAAATATCTAATACATTTCAGAGTAGTCAAATCTGTTCTGCATTTAGGGTATTCCAACTGAATTTTTCAGGCTCTGACCCTACACCGAGAGAAAAAGTTTCATTGATTCACGGAAATCTTTGCCAATGAAATGAAATACTTGAATTTTAATACTATCTTTTCTTTGAATGATCTCAAACTCAATGAATATTAGTGACATTGATTCGAAGAAATATTTCTTTAAACCAATGAACCTTTTTCATTGATTTCAAAGATATCGTCTCTGATTCAATGAAACCTTCTTCTTACCACCTCAAAATTTCGAAACCTATTTTTTCCTGAAGTACGCGGCAGATAAAGCTCAAATTTTGTGAGCATGTAAGGAAGTACGGCAGAAATAGGCTAAGCTTCTGGCTCCTCGAAACTCGAAGCCGTTCGTTCGAGAGAACCGGAAAACAAAAAAGTGAGGTTAGGTGCGAGAGAGAGATCAATGAAAATGTTTCTTTGAACCAATGAAAACGTCTCTTTAAAACAATGAAACTGTTTATTTATTATATGCTCACTAAGTAAATCTTTATTTACAGGCAATGGTTCTCTTTGAAATTCAAATGAACTATTTCATTGAAATCAATGAAAAAAAAATCAATCCACCCATTTCTTCGACGTCAATGAAATCTTTTCTCTCGGTGTAACCTCCATCAATAATTTTGACAAATTTTTATCAAAAAATATTTTGAAAAAGAAGAGACACGTATTTTTTTTCTTTAGCGCCACGACCAATATTTCTGACAGACCAATTTTTGTGAAAGTTTCAATTTTTCATTATTGCTATTATTTTAATCGTTAATATCTTGGAAATGAACTTCCTATCGAAAAATGTCTACGATGAAATTCGTTAAGTTTGCAACGAGCTACATAGCGATTGTCAAAAATGGTTGTTATAGTTTTTCTAAAATTTTGTTATATGGCGTTAAACAACAAAGTATTGTTTTGCAAAAAAGCGCCACTTTTTATCATTTTTCTTCCTCACAGAGGAAGCTTTGTTTTCATGAAAAATTTTTTTTTCGAGATTTTCATATCAGTACACTCAGAATGGGCCAAAACGTCGAGAAAGTGGTTTAGAAAAAGTGTCTGTATGTGTGTGTGTGTGTGTGTGTGTGTGTGTGTGTGTGTGTATGTTACACGGTCGAAAAATGTAAACCTTTATAACTCGGGAATGCCTTGAGATATCAAACTGAAATTTGGACCATAGATAGAGGGATCAAGCCTCATCGTTCATACAGATTTTTGTTAAAATCCACTTTATCGTTAAATTATTACGCGCTTTTTAATTTTTTGAAAAATGTCTGTTTACGCGACAACTCTTTCAATTTTCGAGATATTGATCTTAAAATTGGTATGAATGTGAGCTTTCATACGCCGGTGATCGCTATTGAATTTGGTTAAGATCGGTTGAACCGTTAAAATTTTATGATGTTTTGAATTTTTCAAAAAATTGGCATTATCGCTCTATTGTAACTTTTGCAAAACTTAAGATAGCGAGCTCAAATTTTGTATATAAATGAAACAATATTCAGCCATTATGTATGTATAATTTAGAGACGAACGGTATGAAATTTTTGATTTTATGGAATGTTGAATTATTTTTAAAAATATACATTATCACATTCACTTTCGGAAACGCTCTAATAATCACGAAATAACGTAATAACGAAATAGAAAAAGCGAATCCACAACATGTATATTTATCTAATTAAAACAAGGATGCAAAGTAGAACCTTGCACGTTGCTTCCTCATTATTTTTCGCGTTTTACAAAGCTTCCTCTATGAGGAAGCCAAAAATTGAATAACATACTTCCTCATAGAGGTAGCTTTGTAAGAAGCGAAAAATAATGAGGAAGGAATGTGCAAGGTTCTACTTTGCATCTTTGTTTATATACTTACATAAAAATTCTGTGTAAAATAACGAAATTTTTAAGAGCATATGCAGGTTGGCAAGTATTTTTTTTCAAAAAGTGCTACGTAATTCAAGCTTTATGTAATAATTCATGATGTTAAAAAAATTTCAATTACGTAGAAATTCTCATTAAAAAATCTTGCCATTCTGCATAGGGTCTAAAAAATTTCGTAATTTCAAACAGAATTTTTCCGTGAGTATATAAAAATGTTAAAAAGTGGCGGTTTTTTTAAAAACGATATTTTGTTGTTTAACGTCATAAAACAAAACGTTAGGAAAACGAAAATAACATTTTTTATATATATTATGTAGCTCTTCATAAACTGAACAAATTTCATCCGGGACATTTTTTGATAGGACTGTTAATTTTCAAGATATTAACGAATAAAAAAATATACATACCGAAATATTGAAATTTTTATAAAAATTCGTCTGTCGAAAATATCGCTCGTAGCGGCAAACAAAAAAATACGTGTATTTTGTTTTTCAAAATATTTTCTGATAAAAAATTGTTAAAATTATTGAAGGTGGTCAGGGTCGAAGTATGAAAAATTCTGATGGAATGCCCCATTTACATAATATATCGTATAAAGTTTAACGGAAGAAAGTTAGAAGATAGTTTCTGACACTCGGTGAGGATCATCTTATTTTAGTAGCTGCTGTTATTATAAGAAAATATATACCGTTCATCCATAAAACAAAGAACACTTTTTAAATGCCCTGCGGTTAGAGTATCTAGCTTTTTTAGATAGCCTAAGGTAAAATTATTTCTGACGAAGTTCAGCACACGTTCACAAGAGAACCGGTAGGTAAAAAAATCTGAAAAAATTCTTAATTGTGCATGAGATGTATTCTTCTGACTTGGATGTAGCAGTTTATTATAAAAGAAAAGTTGGTAAAAATACCGTGGAGATGAAGAGAAATTTAAAAAATTATTTTCGTTAATCTATTACGCCACATTCTAGCATCAGCATGCCATAATTTAAAAATATGAAAAAATTCTGAAAAATACTGTTTTATATACAGAAATGTGTAACAAGACGTTCATAGTAGTTTGATTTTTTTTCTATTTTTTTATAATTTTTTTAATCATAAAAGTTTAAAAACTATGTGAAAAAAAATCTTCCACACTTTGGCTCTAAGCTAGAAAATTT
This sequence comes from Ephialtes manifestator, assembly GCA_963970395.1. NCBI lineage: Eukaryota > Metazoa > Arthropoda > Insecta > Hymenoptera > Ichneumonidae > Ephialtes > Ephialtes manifestator. The sequence continues at coordinate 21,497,542 of OZ019980.1, forward strand.
TGAGATTCAATAAAGTATTTTTCAGAATTTTTTCAGATTTTTTAATTATGGCATGCTGGTGCTAGAATGTGGCATGTATGGTGCTAGAATAGTCTTAGTGCAAAAAAATTTGAAAAATTCCTAAAAATCTGACAAAATCCTAAAAAATCCGATTTCACATAAATAAACATTTGACCAATCGCTTGTAGTAAATTAATTTTTTTTTCTATTTTTTCATAATTTTTTTAAATCAAAAAAGCTTAAAAACTCTAAGAAGAAAAATTTCGCCCACTTAGGCTGTAAGCTAGAAAATTTTTATATTCAACAAAGTATTTTTCAGAATTTTTTCAGATTTTTAAATTGGGTCATTCGAAATATCAGTTTAAAAAAATAAAAATAAACAATTCGCATAGAAAAAATAAAATAAAAAATCTGACGTATTTGAGGGTCTAACCAATCCTATAAAAAATTACGAGCCAAATTGGGGAGGTCGAGGGTCAGACCCAGCTCGAATCGGGATGGAATGGCCCATATATATCATGCGATTTTTGCATGTATCAAAAATATATGTGAAACTTATTTGAAATACATCACATACATTTGAAATACTTGAAATATATATATTAAATATATATTTTTACGACAAAATCTTTCGTATTCATATTTTTTCCCATATATTTTTATCTAGATAAATTTCCATGGGGTTAGCCACGTCCGCCTACGAATATAATAAAATACCAGGGATCTTTATGTTCTCAAAGTTTCTCTTAATACCATCTCATAGTAGCAATGAATTATTTAAAAATATATACAATCCTCAAGTAAAAAAATTATATATAGATTGACATATGGAATTGGGCATATATAGTCTGTATAAACTCTATATACAATCTATATGGAATTTATATATAGCATCACCTGTGAAGTTGAGTTTATGTATAATTTGTATATAGATTATATATAGAGTTTATGCAAACTATATATGCCCAATTCTATGTTTAAAACTATACATATTTTTTATATACTCTATATATAATTTTTTTACGTGGGTCAGCGTTGCCAGTTTAGTACAATTGTACTAAATCTAGTGCATTCCCCTGCGATTTAGTACGTTAGTACGTTTTTCGTAAATCTAGTACGTATTCGTATTTTTCAGTGCGTTGGTACGCGCGACATGAAAGTAATTTTTTATTGTCATGTAATTCCGCTTTCCAAATATCGCATCATCTTAAAATGGTCTTAAAAGTTCTCGTTTGTTCTCAAATGTCAATTGTACATTTCACTCACTCACTTAGTAACGTTGTCAGCTTCAACACAGTTGTAACGTGTAACTGTAATAGTAAATCTAGAACGGCTATTTTTTGGGAGCGTATAAATTTTAAAGACGATAGATTTTTGGAGATGTAGAAAATGAAGAAATGGCAGTGAACCGAAGAAATAAATCAGGTGCAAACGAGGGAAACACAAAAAAAAGCTAAGAAAAAGCGAAAAAAGAATCAAAAGAAATTATGACTATGATTTTCGGTATTTTCTTCGCGTCATCCTGGCTATTCCTTGTGCTCTTTCTCTCGCTCGTCCCTGGACATTTTCCATTTCGCCCTGAAGATTCGGTTTTATTTTTCTCTCGACTATCCTTGCATTTTCCCTTCGGCATGTCTAATACCTGTTTCTGGTTATTTTCGCTGATTTTCTCCCTCCTTTGTTCCTGGTTATTTTGTTTTAAATTTGTCTTTCACTTAACCCCGGCTATTTCTTGTGGTCTTTCTCTTGCTCGCCTCTGGCTATTCATTTCGGTTCTGCTATCGCTTGTCCCTGGCGATTTCTTATAGTTTAACTCTCGCGATTATCTTGTCCCTGTCTTTTTATATTTTCTCTAAGATGTAAACCTACGACTTTCGTCAAGTTGACAGAAAACTAATGAAATGGCAAACTAAAACTACATGTTAATGTTTTTCTGCTAATTTGAACTCGCTACAGAATTGAGTACGCAAAAATCACAGTCAGAACGTTTTGGCTCTGGTGTCTAGTAAGGTAAACGCCCCGGTACCCAGCCATGTACCAGTCTCCAACCACTGACACAAATATTGACTAAAATTAAGAAATTATGAATATGAAATAAATAAATAACTAGAGCTACCATTTTTGCAATTCTTTATGTCTGCATAGGCCAATAATGAAAATAGTCATTAATTTTTTTGTTGACGTTTTTTAAAGATATTGTGCACTGCAGACGTCGCTCAGAGGATCGGCGCATATCTTTTAACCAGTTCGTTAAGAATTGGCGTAACGTTGTTAAGCTTATGACGCTGTTATTTTCACGATTTCCATAATAATTCGTGGCTTGTGGTATTCGCGAATAAATAGACTTTATAAATCTTTCATTAAAATTTGCGAAAAACCACTGCTAAGTCGTCAATTTCCATGGTTGGCTATTGGGGCGCATCCGCAGTATGCAGTACCGACATCCAACCGCGGCCTATTCCCGGCCAACACAAACTCAGCGAACATAACCTCTATGGCAAGTTGATGCCGGTTGCACGTCACGGTGAACCTTTTTATTAGTTATTATTTATCATAAATTATCCCAAACGTTGCGTGTAATTTAAGAAAAATAAAATGAAGTTTCAACGAATCGCATAGCCTCGTATCGGCGGGTGGTTGCGTATAGGGGCATGCTTGGTCGGGTATTTAGACATTACCTGAAATCGGTGGTCGGGTACTAGTCTATCGACTTTCTCAATTGTTTCCTAACTTTAACAAAAAACTATACCCCTGACATGAATTAATGGATGCTTTTCGAAAAGTAGAAAAGCTAAGCTTTGCATTAGTTATGGTTACAATTATAGAAAGGTCATTTGAGTATAAGAAATATAACTTTACAGTTTCCTGTTCTCTAAGATGGCCGGCTATTGGGGCGTTTACCTTACGCAACACGATTTCTCTCTGGCAACGCTGTATACAATATCATAGAGTTTGCACTGAAAAAAAATTCTATTGCGGGCTGCCAAAAAGTAGTATTTTTGAATTAACTCTAGTTCTTATTCGTTCAAACCCATTTAACACACCGAGAGAAAAGATTTCATTGACGCCAAAGAAATGGGTGGATTGATTTTTTTTTTCATTGATTTCAACGAAATATTTCTTTGATTTCAATGATACAGTGCATTTGAATTTCAAAGAGAACATTTCATTGCCTGTAAATAAAGATTTACTTAGTGAGCATATAATAAAGAAACAGTTTCATTGTTTTAAAGAGACGTTTTCATTGGTTCAAAGAAACGTTTTCATTGATCTCTCTCTCGCACCTAACCTCACTTTTTTGTTTCCGGTTCTCTCGAACGAACGGCTTCGAGTTTCGAGGAGCCAGAAGCTTAGCCTATTTCTGCCGTACTTTCTTACATACTCACAAAATTTGAGCTTTATCTGCCGCGTACTTCAGGAAAAAATAGGTTTCGAAATTTTGAGCTGGTAAGAAGAAGGTTTCATTGAATCAGAGACGATACCTTTGAAATCAATGAAGAAGGTTCATTGGTTTAAAAAAATGTTTCTTCGAATCATTGCCACTACTTTTCATTGAGTTTGAGATCATTCAAAGAAAAGATAGTATTGAAATTCAAGTATTTCATTTCATTGGCAAATATTTCCGTGAATCAATGAAACTTTTTCTCTCGGTGTATCGAAATGATAAAATATTATTTTGCTTATTTTAGAATTATTGTTTCGATCTTGTATGGAATTGGAGGATTTAGAATTCAAATTAAGTTGATAACGCTTTTTTTTTGGCAGCCCGCAAACGAAAGATTTATTGAATCAACGACATTTTTTTTCCAGTGTGGAAATCGAGGTTCAAGATCAGATATTTTAGTTTTTCACGCTCCAATCACTGCGATGGTACATTGACATTACTAATGCACCCCTTAGCTCGGAAATGTTTCTCACCACCTCACCAATCCCTGTTAGCGCGAATTCACGAGAGCTCTGCGTCTCTCACAATTTTCGCCAAGCGAGCCGCGGTCCTTACAGACCCATAAACCAACCAGCTAACCCATTGCCTGTGTCCTGTGTATACTTACCTTACTACCTACATGCGCTCTACCTTACTACCTCGGAAAATCAGAAACTCCCTTCACGTACAACGTAAATTCGTGTACTACCGACTGCAGGAGTGAGTTTTGCTAACTTTTCACCGCTCTCATGAGACTCTCAATTTTTCTCTCATTTTGCCTCTTCTCTTTCTCACCATATCTCATGGCTTTCCTCATTAACACTAAATTTAAGACTTAACGTATAAGCTATCGAATGTCCTGATACTTACACTCTTAAAAATATTTTGAAAGATAATATATATGTATATTGGAAGTTCTTTTGCAGATACGATATATTAAATTTTCGACATATTGTAAAAATCCAATAATTATATTATAAACACAACTTTTATGGAGTACTAAATACGGTATATTAATTTTTTTGCATATTTATTAATATTCGTATATTAAATTCAATATACGCTTATTCGAAAAAAAAACTTCCGATACTTAATATTAATTTTCATACAAAAATTTCTAACAGTGTATTGAATTTTTATTTTTATATTTATCCCCCACTAAATAAAAGAATAGTCGAAAAATATTGAATTTTGTTTTCACAAAAGTATAATATTTATTATATGTATTATATATTTTAAATACATTATTAAATTGAAGAATATATATACTATTTTGTCCGAATATATACACTGTTAAAAATATTTTGAAAATTAATATATGTATTGAAAATTCTTTTGCAGATACGGTATATTAAATTTCATTCAATGAATGAAATTAAATTTTTTAAATTTAATTAAATTTTATTTAATATACAGATATTTTGTAATATTCCAATAACTCCATTATAAACACAACTTTTATAAAGTGTTTAGTATGCTGTATTATTAATTTTACAACAATTTTTTTATGTCTTAATTAATATTTGTATATTAAATTTATCATACGCGTATCTTAAAAAAAAACTTCTAATACTTTATATTAATTTTCATACAGAAATTTCTAACAGTGTAAGATGTATTAAAATATATAAAATTTTTCGTGGAAAGTATATATTTAACGTAAAAATATATTTTTCCATGGATAAGCAATAATGAAAAATGTAATGAATAAACAAAATTTTAACAATTTTTATAAATTTTTTTCTCGGCAGGGCAGTCTGTTCTGTTGGAGAGACGAACAGTACGCAGGACAACGTGCCGGGACTCAGTGAATTTGGAAAGGTAACATCAACAATTGTTTATAATTAAATCTGCAAACGAAATTCATCACACATAATTGTAAAGAAAAAAGGCTGCAAAGTAGAACTTTGCAAATTGCTTCATCATTATTATTGGATTTTTACAAATCTATCTCTATGAGGAAGCATTTTAATCTATTTTGGCTTTCTCATAGAGGAAGCTTTGTAAAAATCGAACAATAATGAGAAAGCAATTTGCAAAGTTCTACTTTGCAGCCTTGTTTTAAAAAATTTTTAAATTGCATTAGTTTTGAACCCCTTGACAGATTCTCGCCAGATTCGAACTGATGCTTAGTTTACCCACTCTCTACTTCTGGACCAAATTTGAGCCCGAAATCTTAAAAATTGCGGAAGTTAGAGCATGAACAAAAAATTAAAAATGCCATAAATTTAAAACCCCTTAACGGATTGACGTCAAATTCACTCCCAAACTTTATTTAATAACAGTCCACTTATGCACCAAATTTGAGCCCGATATCTTAAAAATTGCGAAAGTTAGAGCTCGAACAAAAAATGTCAAAAAATTTAAAAATGCCATAAATTGTGAACCCCTTAACGGATTGACACCAAATTTAATCCCAAACACTATTTGATAACAGTCCACTTCTGGTCCAAGTTTGAGCCGGATATCATAAAAATTGCGGAAGTTAGAGCCCGAGCTGACATTCTCAAAAAAATTCAAAATACCATAAATTTTGAACACCTTGATGGATTAACTCCAAATTCAATCCCATACCTTGTTTAAAGACAGTTTACTCTTGGTTCAAATTTGAGCCCGAAATCTTCAAAATTGCGGAAGTTATAGCATGAACAAAAAATTTAAAATGCCATAAATTTTAAACCCCTTAACGGATTGACGTCAAATTCACTCCCAAACTTTATTTAATAACAGTCCACTTATGCACCAAATTTGAGCCCGATATCTTAAAAATTGCGAAAGTTAGAGCACGAACAAAAAATTTCAAAAAATTTAAAAATGCCATAAATTGTGAACCCCTTCACGGATTGACACCAAATTTAATCCCAAACACTATTTGATAACAGTTCACTTCTGGTCCAAGTTTGAGCCGGATATCATAAAAATTGCGGGAGTTAGAGCCCGAGCTGACATTCTCTAAAAAATTCAAAATGCCATAAATTTTGAACACCTTGATGGATTAACTCCAAATTCAATCCCATACCTTGTTTAACGACAGTTTACTCTTGGTTCAAATTTGAGCCAGATATCTTAAAAATTGCGACGGCTATCGTGCTAACAAAAAATTGTGCACATACGCGCACACACACACACACACACACACACACACACACACACACACATACATACATTTTTTCTAAACCACTTTTCTCGACGTTTTAGACCATTCTGAGTGTCCTGACATGAAAATCTCGAAAAAAAAATGTTTCACGAGAACAAAGCTTCCTCTATGAGGAAGCAAAAGTAAAGTAGAAATATAGTTTAATTTCTCGGCAGTAACCATATGCAGAGACCTGCATAACTTTTACACATTTTGTGATTACTCGTGTACCCGTCAGTTACATTCACGAAAAAACTTCTGCAGAGTTGTAAAAAAGATGTAAACTAGGTAAACTGATGAAATTCTGCTGTAACCACATGTGGATACAGGTATATGTTTTTTAGTACTCATATTATGTTCAGCCGAGCATTTTATCGGTTACTTTAGTTGGCACTGGTTAAATTGGTTAAAGAAAATAAAAATGAAATTTGGAATAAAAATATTAAAAGAATTTTTTAGTGCAGTATAAACATTTGATTAATCCTAACAACTATTTACCGTTACTTAATAGTTGCTAGGCTTTACTTCTTTGACTGTTGATATTAAATGAAGAAATATGTACCCTGAAGCACAACAATTTTTTTGTTCGTTGACAAAAATCTTCCATTTTCCTGACTGATTATTATGTTTCAACAATTACACATGCATCACTTATGAAACGATGAGACATTTTTTTATAACTGCAAAAAAAAAAATTCGTAGCATTCCACCAAAAATGTTTATAAAAAAAGGCGCATATTGAACACATTGAATTTTTTAAACTATTTTCCCAAAAGTTCATAGAAAATTGATTTACCATGCAATTTATTTAAAAAATTTAACACCTTTTTATAAGCACTTTATATTAATACAATATATTTATAATAAGCTAGAATTTTTTAAATTTGTGGTATCTGAAAATGTCACTCGCAGAAAATGTATTTTTATTGCAAAACCTACAAAAGTATCCGAACGGTGAATAATAATTGAATATTACAATAATAAGAATATATAAAGCGATTTAGTCTGTCCTATTCGTTTCCGCTTCCGGCGTCTTATTTATCTGTGTCATTTTTTTCAACATTTTCTTCTTTTTTTTTTCTCTTCCTTCCGTTTTTCGCATTTCGCGTTCGTATCACGTGTGTGAGTTGCGAGCGGTCGGACCGCGTGTATCTGGAAAACAAATGGCAATGCCAGGCAGCAGCGACGACGGCGGTGGTTACGACGCGTCCCTCTAGCTTTAGCGAGCCGCCAGCAGGACGACGGGGACTTACTGTCCGGAAACTCGGTCGTTATTATGCTTCCCCGTTTGCAGAAAGATCGACGTGCCCCCGGCGCGTCTTGTATCGCCGCCATTACTGATTACACAACGGCTGTACAAAGTAGGCCAAAGTACTGTGTACATATATATATGTGCATGTATACATGGCCAAAACGTCACTAAAGTTCGATGTCTTCGACGATCCATATTTCAAATTTTTTATCGTACACTAAGAGATACACTAGGGTGGTTCATTTTGGCACAATATTTTTTTTTTTTGCGGGGCACCCTTGAAAACTGTTCTCTATTATGAAAAAAAAAATCCTTATAAATCATAGATGCGATAAGAAAATATGTAGAGGTCGCGACAAAATTTTTAAATTTTCTTGTTTTAATAATTTTTTTCAGTGAAAATTCTCATGTATATTAAGGTGGCCAAAATTTCATCTGTATTTTTTAATTTTTGGTCTCACCCCATAACATAGTTGTTTTCGGTGAAAAAACAATTCTCATTAAAAATGAAGATTGTGAAAAATTATTTAGAGGTCGCTCAACAATTTTGAAAATTTTCGAAAAGATTTTTTTTCTTCATTTTTTGTGATCTCTCACCGCTCATATCATCTTGTTAATGCCTAGTTAATTCCTAATTTATGTTCGAAATTTTAGAAAAAAATGTTAACTTCAAAACGTCTCAGAACGACAAAAAACATTTTGGAATTTATTTTCAATTTTTATTTTTTCTCAACTTTTACCCCTGATTTTCTCTCATTATCAGACGTCTAGTTCATAGTTTAAAAAATGTTATGAAAATATTAACGTTAGGCGATCGCTGAACGAAATAAGTCATTTTTCGCATTTCTCGATTAGCAAAAAAAAACGACTTACTTCTTTCAGCGACAGCCTAACGTTAATATTTTCATAACATTTTTTAAACTATGAACTAGACGTCTGATAATGAGTGAAAATCAGGGGTGAAAGTTGAGAAAAAAATAAAAATTGAAAATATATTCCAAAATGTTTTTTGTCATTGAGCGACGTTTTGAAGTTAATATTTTTTTTCCAAAATTTCGACCATAAATTAGGAATGAGATAACAAGATGATCAGAGGGGTGAGAGATTACAAAAAATGAAGAAAAAGAAAACGTTTCGGAAATTTTCAAAATTGTTGAGCGATCTCTAAATATTTTTTCGTAATCTTCATTTTTCATGAAAATTGTTTTTTCACCGAAAACAACTATTTTATGGGTTGAGACCAAAAATTAAAAAATACAGCTGAAATTTGGGCCACCCTAATGTATACATTAGGGTGGTCCATTTTTGCACGATATATATATTTTTTTTTACGAGGCACTTCTCAAAACTCTTCTCTATTACGAAAAATAATTCCTCGTAAATCATCGATGTGATAAAAAAATATGTAGAGGTCGCGACGGAATTTTCAAATTTTCTTGTTTTAAACTTTTTTTTTCAGTGAAACTTCTCATGTATATTAGGGTGGCCAAAATTTCTTCTGTATTTTTTAATTTTTGGTCTCACCCCATAACATAGTTGTTTTCGGTGAAAAAACAATTCTCATGAAAAATGGAGATTGTGAAAAATTATTCAGAGGTCGCTCAACAATTTTGAAAATTTTCGAAAAGATTTTTTTTTCTTCATTTTTTGTGATCTCTCACCCCTCATATCATCTTGTTAACGCCTAGTTAATTCCTAATTTATGTTCGAAATTTTAGAAAAAAATGTTAACTTCAAAACGTCTCAGAACGACAAAAAACATTTTGGAATTTATTTTCAATTTTTATTTTTTCTCAACTTTTACCCCTGATTTACTCTTATTATCAGACGTCTAGTTCATAGTTTAAAAAATGTTATGAAAATATTAACGTTAGGCGATCGCTGAACGAAATAAGTCGTTTTTCGCATTTCTCGATTAGCAAAAAAAAACGACTTACTTCTTTCAGCGACAGCCTAACGTTAATGTTTTCATAACATTTTTTAAACTATGAACTAGACGTCTGATAATGAGTGAAAATCAGGGGTGAAAGTTGAGAAAAAAATAAAAATTGAAAATATATTCCAAAATGTTTTTTGTCATTGAGCAACGTTTTGAAGTTAATATTTTTTTCCAAAATTTCGACCATAAACTAGGAATGAGATAACAAGATGATAAGAGGGGTGAGAGATTACAAAAAATGTCGAAAAAGAAAACGTTTCGGAAATTTTCAAAATTGTTGAGCGATTTCTAAATAATTTTTCGTAATCTTTATTTTTCATGAAAATTGTTTTCTCACCGAAAACAACTATTTTATGGGTTGAGACCAAAAATTAAAAAATACAGCTGAAATTTGGGCCACCCTAATGTATATGTTCACATTTTTTGCATTACCTGAGTGTAGAGATTCTGGATATCACTGCGACAGTCCGTTATTGTTTTATCGTAGTTTTGGAGTACGAAATAATTGCAACTGCGAAAAATATGTGCTGTGGAAGTGAAAAATAGAGGGTGAGCAAATATTTTTTAAAAATTCAAAATGCCATTAAATTTCAATCCCTAAGAGAATCAATGCCAAATTAAATCCCCAGCCTTTGTCTGATAATATTCTACCTGTAAACCAAATTGAAGTTAGATATCTAAATAATTATGGACCATTGAACAAAAAAAAACTTAAAAAAAAGATATAAAATTATAATTGTAAAATTATAAAATTATCTCAGTCAATCTCTATCTGTATAATATGATGTATTTATCCCAAAAAACCTATTATATAAAAACTACAAAATTCTCGTAAAAAGAGCGAATGATAATCGTAAACATTTGAAGGTTTCGGACAATTATTGTTGTTATAGAGTGTCTCATAATATACTTAATTGTTACCGGCATCTCCAGAATGTAATTTGTTCATCCTGAGGCCAAATGTTTATCATTATCATTCACTGTTTTTACGAGAATTTTTTAGTATCGATATAGCACAGTTATTCTGTGATAAATATGTCCCATCACGCCGGTAGCGAAGTTTGTAATTTTTTTTTAAGTTTGTTTTCGTTCCGACTTCCACAATTTTGCAGATATCTAGCTGAAATTTGGTACACAAGTATACTATTATCAGACAGGATTTGGGATTTAATTCGGCGTTAATCGGCTTAGCGATACAAATTTTATCACATTTTGAATTTTTTAAAAATATCTGCTCATCCTCTAAATTTGTCTTTCACAGTACACATTTTTCGCAGTTGCTATTATTTCGTACTCTAAAGCTACCATAAAATAATAACGGACTGTCGGAGTCATATCCAGTGTCTCTACACTCATGTAATGCAAAAAATGTAAAGATAGACATGAGAATTTTCACTAAAAAAAATGTTTAAAACAAGAAAATTTGAAAATTCCGTCGCGACCTCTACATATTTTTCTATCACATCGATGATTTACGAGGAATTATTTTTTGTAATAGAGAACAGTTTTGAGAGGTGCCTCGTACAAAAAAAAATATATCGTGCAAAAATGGACCACCCTAATGTATACATTAGGGTGGCCCAAATTTCAGCTGTATTTTTTAATTTTTGGTCTCACCCCATAAAATAGTTGTTTTCGGTGAAAAAACAATTTTCATGAAAAATGGAGATTGCAAAAAATTATTTAGAGATCGCTCAACAATTTTGAAAATTTCCGAAACGTTTTCTTTTTTTTCATTTTTTGTAATCTCTCACCCCTCATATCATCTTGTTATCTCATTCCTAGTTTATGGTCGAAATTTTGGGAAAAATATTAACTTCGAAACGTCGCTCAATGACAAAAAACATTTTGGAATTTATTTTCAATTTTTATTTTTTTCTCAACTTTCACCCCTGATTTTCACTCATTATCAGACGTCTAGTTCATAGTTTAAAAAATGTTATGAAAATATTAACGTTAGGCTGTCGCTGAAAGAAGTAAGTCGTTTTTTTTTGCTAATCAAGAATCGCGAAAACCGACTTATTTCGTTCAGCGATCGCCTAACGTTAATATTTTCATAACATTTTTTAAACTATGAACTAGACGTCTGACAATGAGAGAAAATCAGGGGTAAAAGTTGAGAAAAAATAAAAATTGAAAATAAATTCCAAAATGTTTTTTGTCGTTGTGAGACGTTTTGAAGTTGATATTTTTTTCTAAAATTTCGAACATAAACTAGGAATTAACTAGGAGTTCACAAGATGATATGAGGGGCGAGAGATCACAAAAAATGAAGAAAAAAAAATCTTTTCGAAAATTTTCAAAACTGTTGAGCAACCTCTAAATAATTTTTCACAATCTCCATTTTTCATGAGAATTGTTTGTTCACCGAAAACAACTATGTTATGAGGTGATACTAAAAATTAAAAAATACAGATGAAATTTGGGCCACCCTAGTATACATGGCCAAAACGTCACTAAAGTTCGATGTCTTCGACGAACCCTATTTCGAATTTTTTATCGTACACTAAGAGATACACCCATAAAAAAGATATGGTAATATTAACTAAAATGATCTATTCGACATTTATAATTATTTCAATAAACGAAAATTTACTTTCCCTCCAACAAATCTATATTTTACTCAATTTTTCAGTTTTTTAAATTTCCAACATATTTATTTATTTTAATCAACTTTCACTGTGCAGGGGACACTAAAAAAATATTTTATTTGTTGCTACTAAATACTTTCTTAATCCGGAAAAAAGATCTAGTTAAAACGACCAAACACATCTATTAGATATTTTTAAATAAAATCAATTAGAACTATCTTAAAATTCAATATATGTAGCATTCATTGTCAATTCAGCCACTTTTTTTCGACCCTCTCCGATTTGCCCTGTAATTGGTTATATAAATGTACCACTAAAAGACACTCTATGTGAATTTTTTCAGATTTTTAAAAATAATTTTTCAGAAAATGGCTTTTTTTATTCAAGTGCAAATATCTCAGAATTTTGAAGTTACTGAAAAAAAATGTCAGCACATAAAAGTTGTCGTTTACTGTTAGCTTTCGAGCGGAATATTCCAAATAATTGTCACGTTCCTGTGAGTATGATTTTTTTCCGAAAAATGGAGGAATTATTTTTTAATTCAAAAAAGGATATTTTTTTTTTACTGAAAAAATTACAGAGTATTGCTACATGACTGTTGATATCACAAAAAAATCGCCAGAGTGGCACCGATCGATCTTCTGGTATTAAAAAATGCATTTGTGTGAAAGTTCCGAAAAACGGGGACATTATTATTTTTTTGATAAAAAAAAAGGTTACTTTTTTTGGCTAATAAAATTACAGAGTATTCTTGCACGACTGTAGATATTACAAAAAAATCATCAGAGTGGTACGGATCGAGCTTCCGGTATAAAAAAAAATAACTCCCCCGTTTTTCGAAACTTCCACACGAATAATTTTTTTTAATACCGTAAGTTCGATCCGTACCACTCTGATGATTTTTTTGCAATATCTACAGACATACAAGCATACTCTGTAATTTTATTAGCCAAAAAAAAAGTAACCTTTTTTTATCAAAAAAATAATAATGCCCCCGTGTTTCGGAACTTTCACACAAATGCATTTTTTAATACCAGAAGATCGATCGGTGCCACTCTGGCGATTTTTTTATGATATCAACAGTCATGTAGCAATACTCTGTAATTTTTTCAATAAAAAAAAAATATCCTTTTTTTAATTAAAAAATAATTCCTCCATTTTTCGGAAAAAAATCATACTCACAGGAACGTGACAATTATTTGGAATATTCCGCTCGAAAACTAACAATAAACGACAACTTTTATGTGCTGACATTTTTTTTCAGTAACTTCAAAATTCTGAGATATTTGCACTTGAATAAAAAAAGCCATTTTCTAAAAAATTATTTTTAAAAATCTGAAAAAATTCACATAGAGTGTCTTTTAGTGGTACATTCATATAATCAATTACAGGGCAAATCGGAGAGGGTCGAAAAAAAAGTGGCTGAATTGACAGAGAATGCTTTATATATACTAATGAATAAGACGGGAAAAAAAACGATTTTCTTTTTTTCACACTGGGAAGATCCCATAATGACTGGGTCATTTACTGAATTAGTTGTAGAGCGAGGGAAAAAAGGAGGTCGTAAAGAGGTCGTTCCTTCGATGATTGAGAGATCTTATCGGATGTTTAACGATTCTTTCGACAGGCGGTCGTAAGGGAACTGAACAGACTGGGAATGCTCGTGGACCTCTCTCACGTTTCAACGAGGACTATGAGAGCGGCACTGCAGACGACGAGGGCACCGGTGATTTTCTCTCACAGCGCGGCTCGGGCTCTCTGCAATTCGAGCAGGAACGTGCCGGACGACGTGCTCAGAAATCTGGTGAGTTTCGCGAGACACTATGAAGGAGAAAAAGAGAGGAGGAGAAACGATAAAGCGATTCAAAGAGACGGCTAAAAGAAATAAATAAAATAAAGTGAAGTATGTAATATAGAGTAATAGCACATAATTGAGTATACAGCATATATCTCATTTAAAATACGTTCAAGAATCACAGAAGAAACAACAACAAAGATTTCAGTCACTGTTAAAAACTGCAGTTAATTTTTCAGATATTTTTTAATTCAATTTTGGCGTACTCAGACATTTTAGAAAAAAGGATGTAAGAATCCACTTTACATGCTTGTTTTAAATAAATATGATTTACAAAATTAAGTTTAACAAAAGTTTAGAAATAATGAAGAAAAATGTTAATTCTTCTAAGTTCCAAATTTCAATTTTGCAAAAATTTATACAATAAAGGAATTTTTAAAAATTCAGAAATCAAAAACGCTTTGCCAATCTCTGTCAAATTCAGTACCTAATAACTTTGAGTGCACTTGCACTTATGAAAAATTACTTAACAAAGAAAACATAATTTTATAAAACTTAGAACGATTTCATATTTTTTTAATAAATTCAAATATACATCAAATCTAAATTACTGCACGAATCGTGTAAAAGTTACAGAAATCAAAGAGAACCTGCTGCATCTTGCGTGCCAATATCTTCAATTTGAAAAAGAAAATTATTTTTTCCATTTTTTTTAACAATTGAGCGATTTAATTATCAATAATGATATTTAAAAATCGAAATAAATACTATTTTTATTTCCAAATAGAATATATAGTTTCATTATGCATTTTAAATGTGGATTTAAACATTATTCTACAATTTATGGAGTATATATATTTTTTTACTCTAAATATTGACAGACCCAAACGGAAAGATATTGAAAATGTTTAGATTCATTCTTGGCCGTTTTTGGGGTAATACAAGTCAGTGAAATAGGAATAAGTAACAATTAAAAATATGTTCGTCGAGTTGGCTTGAAAACCCTTATATGAGGCATTCTCTGTCAGTTCAGCCACTTTTTTTTCGACGGTCTCAGATCGATCCCATAATTGGCCACATTTTAGTACCACTTAAAAGCACTCTTTGTGATTTTTTTCAGATTTTTTAATCCATCCATTTAGGAAATGTATATTTTTTTTTGTTATTCATATAACTTCGATGGAGTAAATCTGACAAAAAAAATCACACATACAAAAAAATGTTGTTTTTCAATTAACTTTGCATTGCAATATGTCTTATATTTTTATTCGTGTTGCAAAAGCTATTTACAGCAAAAAAAATGTTACACAATTTTTTTACTCATTCGGACACCTTCGATATCACTGCCAATTTTATACAAGTTACAGGGATATGTCAAAAGCATACCAAAAAATTGGCATAGTGGGCATCGACTATTTCAAGGAGGAAAAAAATATTTTCCAAAATTTTCGATCCAATAAATGGCTATAGGCACGAATAACTGTATGTAAATCCTGAAGGCCGTGTCGTCGTTACACGTCAAGTAGCTCAGTCGATTGATTATTTGAAGGAATAACAAAAAATAAGTGAAATAAAAAAATATATAAAAATAAAAAAACAGTTAAATAAATTTAATTAATTTTCTTTCTTTTTTGAATCCTTCAAGTAGTCGATGCCCACTACACCAATTTTTTTGTAGGTTCTATACATGTCCCTACAGCTTATAAAAAATTGAGAGTAATATCGAAGGTGTCCGAATGAATGAAAAAAATTGTTTAACATTTTTTTTTGCTGAATATCGCTTTTGCAACACGAATAAAAATATGAGACCTATTGTATTACAAAGTTGAGTGAAAAACAACATTTTTTTATACATGTATTTTTTTGTCAGACTTACTCCATCAAAGTTATATGAATAATAAAAAAAAATACATTTCCCAAATGGATTGTTTCAAAAATCTGAAAAAATTCACAAAAAGTGCTTTCAAGTGGTACTAAAATGTGTCCAATTATGGGATAGATTTGAGGGGGTTGAAAAAAAAGTAGCTGAACTGACAGAGAATGCCTCATATATAAATGCTGCAGATTGATATGATAAAATAATATTATCATGCTTTAAAGACTATTAATTCTCTACTAATATTGAACCCAAAGTTACACTAAATTTTCGAAGCCACTGCTTGTTGTAACTGTAGATTAGACTAAGTTTACGATGAGCTTGACAGGAAATAGCTTTGAGTTAGGACGCAACATGTACTGTAAATCTGGACCTTCGGTCCTCGCACTAGTTGAGTTTCCCTTGAGTTCGATAACCCAAGACATAGCAAACGGAGCAGCGGTCGATTGGAGAGCCAATCATTGGCAGGCTTTCACAGTTTGAGCGTTTGATATGCTACACAGCCACGGTCAAAGTTTCGGAAGTTCCGATCATAAAGAAACCACTAGAGCCTGCAGCGATATACGGAAACCATATATACAGACAGTAAGATGTTAAAGGAAGTGGGGAGATGATTTTGCCGGAATACCTCCGAAACAGTCTGGAGTTCAACCCACCAACGATGTTCCATCGAAAGTCCATCATGAATTTTGAAATAGTTCAATGCAATCATAATAGTACTAATGTTTCTATCGCTTCACGGTAGTTTTGTTTTGGTTTTGATTTGTTTGATTTGCTGGTTGTGTGAGCGATGGATCATCGACCTTCGAGTCCTTCAGCCCTTTGTTTTCCTTGTTTGTTTGATGTTGCGTTTATATTATGTTGATTAAGTGGAATTGTTCGTGCTTAAAACTAAAATTGGATACAATACAAAATTAATCTCTTTGGGTGGAGATTAAAACATTTTGCAGATTTCTTGTTATTTCCTCATTTAATTATTGGTTCTTGTTCTCATCTGCATTCGTCTTTAATGCAAGAAGCGCTTCTAGTATTGTCTCGTGTGGATCCCGCGTAAAAAAGATGAGGTGTCCAGGATGGAATCCAGGACAGAATCCAGGATGGAGTCTGGGCTGTGTAGGATGGATTCTGGACAATCCAGGATGGAGTCCAATATGGACAATGGGATCGGATTAAATCCCATTCTTCATCCTGGACTACCAAGACTCCATCCTGGACACATCATTTTTACGCGGGATGTTTATGGGTTGTTCTTCTTCCGGCTCTCCTGGTTATGCTGAATTAGTTGATGATGTTTGTGCTTTTTTGTGCAAAGTTCGTTGAGAGTTTTTTGAGTCTTCATTTTAGTGGCGTGATTTTTGTGGTTTTGTACGCCGAGAGAAAAAGTTTCATTGATTCACGGAAAGCTTTGCAAATGAAATGAAATACTTGAATTTCAATACTATCTTTTCTTTGAATGATCTCAAACTCAATGAAAAGTAGTGACATTGATTCGAAGAAACATTTCCTTAAACCAATGAACCTTGTTCATTGATTTCAAAGATATCGTCTCTGATTCAATGAAACCTTCTTTTTACCAGCTCAAAATTTCGAAACCTATTTTTTCCTGAAGTACGCGGCAGATAAAGCTCAAATTTTGTGAGTATGTAAGAAAGTACGGCAGAAATAGGCTAAGCTTCTGGCTCCTCGAAACTCGAAGCCGTTCGTTCGAGAGAACCGGAAAACAAAAAAGTGAGGTTAGGTGCGAGAGAGAGATCAATGAAAACGTTTCTTCGAACCAATGAAAACGTCTTTTTAAAACAATGAAACTGTTTCTTTATTATATGCTCACTAAGTAAATCTTTATTTACAGGCAATGAAATGTTCTCTTTGAAATTCAAATGCACTATTTCATTGAAATCAAAGAAATATTTCGTTGAAATCAATGAAAAAAAATCAATCCACCCATTTCTTTGGCGTCAATGAAATCTGTTCTCTCGGTGTAGGAGGGACATCAATAGCAGGAAAAAATACAGTCAAATACCTAGGAATTACCATCGATACTAACCTCAACTTCAAACTAACTTTGTTGTCCGCAAGCGGTCAAACTGTTTGCCTCCTGGCTTACAGTTTTTTTTCTTCCTGTAAAATAAAACCTCGTCCAAAACTGAAATAAAATTTCCCTAACGGCCCGGGCCCCTCGAGTTGGCGGTCCGCGCCTGAGCTCGCGAAAGCTCCCGTAGTTCCCGCTCGGCCGACAGATGGCCACGACGATGCGGTTTCTCCCGCAAGAGAAAGGAGTCCCGGCCGTGCATATAAGCAGTAAAGATTCAGAGCTTTTTATCCGAAACTTCCTGCCCGTTTCTCCCAGTAGAGACGACCGCAGGAGGTAAGGATCCGGGAATAGTGCTGCCTACGTACAATTCCTAATTTTTGTCCTATTTACTGCTCATAAGTAAATATATTAACCCGAGGTTGCTGTTTAAGCAATTTCTTTTCTTACAGAATTCACCTGACTGTCCATAAGTCGGGACTTCCCTTTAAATTGTGTTTTTTCCAAAGAGTATAAATATAGATATACAAAAATAACTTAAATATTCTTTTAACGTAAATTGCCCTCCCTAACAAATTTACTGCCGATAAGTGAATTTTTCGTCTAATAAGTGAAAGACTGCTGACTTCAAGTAGTCACCCTTTCCTTTTCCTTAGGAACTCGCCGTCTCTAAAACTCAGCTTATGTTTCCCTTTTTATTTATTAACTTTTATTAATATGTTTTAATTGTTTGTTTCTCCATTACGGAAACACTTGTAAAAATAAACGAAAGCGAGAGAGAACATTCTCCTCGTTAAAACCTACAACGCCTTGTCATCATTTAAGGTAACCATGAATGACAGAAAATGATTTTTTATAAGACGATTTTTATTGTGTAAATTTTTTTTTTAATTGTTGAAAATAATGTTGTAAAAAAAGATAGCCTCATGGTGGACATCCTAGGGGTCGCAAATTTGATCTAAAAAAAACCCAAAGGATTATTAATTAGTATGTGATTGGCTATCGCGCTATGGAGGCTTTTTTAAAATCAAAATTGATAAAATGGCGGCGGTTTGAACAAAAAGTACCGATTTTAGCCGTTTTTTGCGAGTTTTTCTTTAAAAAAAATGGGAAGATTAAAAAAAATAGCTTCCATAGCACGATAGAGAGTAGCGTGAAAAATGTTCTCCTAAAATTTGAGAACGACCGCTTGAAAACTGTTCGCTGGAGAATATCCGAAAAATAACCTATTTTCACGATTTTTTTTCGGACGGTTACTATACGCCGATCAATCTGAAATTTTTATGACATATTACGGTAATCATGAATGACAGAAAATGATTTTTTATAAGACGATTTTTATTGTTTAAATTTTTTTTTTTAATTGTTGAAAATAATGTTGTAAAAATAGATAGCCTCGTGGTGGACACCGTAGGGGTCGCAAATTTGATCTAAATAAAACCCCAAAGGATTATTAATTAGTATGCGATTGGCTATCGCGCTATGGAGGCTTTTTTTAAATCAAAATTGATAAAATGGCGGCGGTTTGAACAAAAAGTACCGATTTTAGCCGTTTTTTTCGACAGTTTTTCTTTTAAAAAAATGGGAAGATTAAAAAAAATAACTTCCATAGCACGATAGAGAGTAGCGTGAAGAATGTTCTCCTAAAATTTGAAAACGATCGCTTGAAAACTGTTCGCTGGAGAATGTCCACCGTTTTGAAAAATGTCGTTTCGAGAAAAACGCGTTTAAAGTTTCGAGTGTAGAAATTTCATATACCTAAATCGTGTACTTACGACTAATCGGCGAAGCCAGGTCCATAAAGTATGCCAGCGAAGTATTTAGAATTTCACTTTACAAATTTGAGAGGATGCATTTGAATTTCAAAGAGAACATTTCATCAAAATGTAAAATAAAAAATTTTGTAGACACGGTATGATTTTTATTCCAATTTGATTGACATTCAATGTTGATCTTAACAATTATGTCGAAGCAATCTAGGAAATAGTAGAGAACGAGAAACGTCACCAAAGTGAGGATTGACCTGGAGCAAATTATATCAGGTCTCGAACTTCCGCTCAACCACCCTATGGTTTCTACTAGATTCCGACAGTTGCACATAGCGTTGAATTAGTAGTAATAGTAGTAGTGCCATCAAAAGCATTACTAAGACTACCACTATCACATAGCGAATGTCTTCTCCCATTTCCGACAGATGCAAATTCGCTTCGCGCGGTTACCACTCGTCGGGTAAACTTTGAGTTTCCGTATCTCGGAGACTTGAGAATTATTTGATTTTCAGGATGCAAAATTGACACTTTGCATTTGCGATTCGCATTAAATTTCGACACGTCCGATTGACCTTCAATAAAATTGTTTTTTCACCAAAGATATTTGAATAAATCACTTGTTGACATCACAATTTTGTTCATATTATTACAGGCAAAAAATGGCGGCGTAGCGATGATCCCTTTTTATACGTACTTCATAACGTGTAACAACACAGCAACAATCAGGGACGTGATTGGTGAGTGAACAAAGAAATATCATTTTATTACCAAAGATTTTACACTGCCGTACGACGTACAAAAAAATCATGATCTTGTGTTTGTTTTTTAGCGCATATAAATCACATTAGAAAAATTGCGGGCATTGATCACGTTGGTATCGGCGCGGGATTTGACGGAATAAATTTGTAAGTAATTCATCAATGTCATAATCTGCATTCTTAATTATTTTATATTATATTTGCAATTTCTTGAAATTTTGAAATTTTGAAATTTTTTGAAATTTTGAAATTTTGAAATTTCTTGCAATTTTGAAATTTTGAAATTTCTTGAAATTTTGGAATTTCTTGAAATTTTGAAATTTCTTGAAATTTTGAAATTTCTTGAAATTTCTTGCAATTTTGAAATTTCTTAAAATTTTGAAATTTCTTGCAATTTTGAAATTTCTTGCAATTTTGAAATTTCTTGAAATTTCTTGAAATTTCTTGAAATTTTGAAATTTCTTGAAATTTTTATTTCAGAAAAATTTAGATTCTTATATAGGAAAAAAAATCGAAACGCGACAGAAGTCGTAAACTTACTTTTTTTTAAATTACTGTAAAAAGGGTTGAAATTCGTATTTTCCGTGTATCTCTTCATCATATCTTTAAGTCAAAATCCAATAGGAGACCGTAAGATCCACGAGTGTGTCGGTTCTTAAAATAAATCTGCCCCGTAGAATCTTGCAAATTGCATCCTCATTGTTTTTTTTACTTTTTACAAATTTACCTCTATGAGGAAGTATGTTAATCTATTTTGGCTTCCTCATACAGGAAGCTTTGCAAAAAGAAAAAAATAATCAAGAAGCAATTTGCAAGGCTCTACTTTGCAGGCTTGTTTTAGCTCAAAAGATATTTTACTAAAAATTCAAAGTGTCAAAAAATTCAAATGAATTTTTTAAATAATAAGCTCAAAAAATAAAAAATGTCCAAGTTACTGAAAATTGGATTTTTATGCTTATTAATGAAAAATCAATTCTTCGGAGGAGTTAAAGAATTTTAAAAATTAATTGACATAAAAGTATACTTCAAAATGAAAAACTTTTATGCAGATTTTTTTACGATACGACTAATATCCAAGAAGATACGTACATTCGAAAGTTTTTAAACGAAATTTTTAGAGCAATTTCTAGAAATTCACAAGTGGTCGAAATATGCAATGAATATTTTCAATAAAATGGTTCAAGCTCCATTCATTGGGGTGAATTATTAAAGAAGTAATCAACTATATCATTATACATGATATAATCGGCTTTATGATTACATTTCCATAAAATTAACAAGTGGCAATTATAACATGATGTTTAAACTTTTGAATAGTTCCAAAAAATATTAATTATCAGTTCAGTTTCATGGTAATCTTCTTGAAAAAATGGAGAAAAACAGTTAATGCATTGCGAAAATAATGGAGGGTTGTACTCTTCCATTTTTTCGTCATTTTTTCCCAAGGCTTGATTGAAAATGACATTTCATTTCAGGTATATAAAAGTTCACATATCATTTCATAAAAAGCTGCAGGTTATTATTGCACCGAGAGAAAATATTTCATTGACGCCAACGAAATGGGTGGATTGATTTTTTGTTTCATTGATTTCAACGAAATATTTCTTTGATTTCAATGAAATAGTGCATTTGAATTTCAAAGAGAACATTTCATTGCCTGTAAATAAAGATTTACTTAGTGAGCATATAATAAAGAAACAGTTTCATTGTTTTAAAGAGACGTTTTCATTGATTCAAAGAAACGTTTTCATTGATCTCTCTCTCGCACCTAACCTCACTTTTTTGTTTTCCGGTTCTCCCGAACGAACGGCTTCGAGTTTCAAGGAGCCAGAAGCTTAGCCTATTTCTGCCATACTTCCTTACATACTCACAAAATTTGAGCTTTATCTGCCGCGTACTTCAGGAAAAAATAGGTTTCGAAATTTTGAGGTGGTAAGAAGAAGGTTTCATTGAATCAGAGACGATATTTTTGAATCCAATGAAAAAGGTTCATTGGTTTAAAGAAATGTTTCTTCGAATCAATGTCACTACTTTTCATTGAGTTTGAGATCATTCAAAGAAAATATAGTATTGAAATTCAAGTATTTCATTTCATTGTCAAAGATTTCCGTGAATCAATGAAACTTTTTCTCTCGGTGTGCGAAATCATTGTAGTAAAACGATTTGTACTTTAAACTTTATTTCTTAAAGTAATGGGGCTTTACAACACTGGTTCAAGCAGAAAAGTAATGAGATGATTGCAACAGTATTTGGATGGGCATTTTCGTTCTCAATTTTTGACATCAGATGCGATCTCAATCGTGAACTGATTTCAGCACGCCCACCGGACTGGAGGACGTTTCAAGGTACCCGCAACTATTGGCGACTCTTCTCGAGGATCCAACGTGGACCGAGGAAGATATAAAGAAGCTCGCCGGCCTCAATCTACTGAGAGTATTTGCCAAAGTCGAGCAGGTACGTACGTTCGCTGGGCCGCAATCAATTTCCTTATCTTGCACGCTCAGAATCGATCTTATCACGCTTCAACGATCACCCGCTTCTTTTCTTTCTTCGTGTTCCCCAGCCCTCAACTCTCATCGCCGTTTTTCCGTTTCCTCGAAAGAATTTCCAACGGATTCTCTTATTAGACTGGAGTTCTTTCCTCTCACACCAGTAGAAAATACAAAGCACGATTATCGCTCGCGAAAGCACTCAGAATTTTATTTTCCATGTCAGCGTACACACAATGGTTCTTTTATAATAAAATAATAATAATAGTCATAATGGTAATAATAATTGTTACGGGAATGCCGCGCAAAGAAAGTAAAGACTGCAGTTGAAGACATCCGGAAATGGAATTAACAATTACACGTTTATTGGTGCCTGTCGTGCATAAAAAAGGAAATAATTCATTTTATTTTTTGCAACTTAAAAAATCACTAATGTAAAGACAAGTATTTGTTTCTTTCCGTCCTGTGTCATTGAATAAAGATAATGAAGAATTAATCTATGAGATTAATAATCTATATATTATTAATCTAATTAATAATGGCCTTAGATACTATCAAATCGTTGTAAAATCTGGCTAATTACGAAAAATATCTTTGAACGTTTTAAAAAAGGAGCAGCATTCACAAAGAATGTTTCATATGCAAAAAATAGTCTTAATAAAAATAAAAAAGAATGCACAAAACTGCATTTTACCGTTAATCAATTTTAATAATAAACTTTTTTTAAGTTTCCCTGCTGTAATATATTATTACGATCATAAAAAAATTAATGAATTAGTAAAGCATAGCAACTTTAGAAGCTTATATCTCAGTAAGGAGTTAGACAATAATTCTGAAATCCTGGTAAAAAATATGAAATTTTCCGCACAACAACCAAATTTCAATCTTTAATTTTATCTAATGGACAAAATACGTTTATACAAGAATTTTTCATGATTTTCAATAAAGTGCATCATTAAGATTTTATACGGTTGGTACTTGACAAGAAAAATCGTTAAATAATGCACCTTGTACATAATAATTTGGATAAAATTTTATGAATACGAGCAATTTTCATGATATTCGAAAAGTATGTAATTTAGTATTTTTATCTGGGAAGTTTGGTAACCGATGAAAATTCGTCAAATTAACCACATCTAATTTTTCTCCATTAACAATTTCCGTCTTCATGTCATCATTCCTGTAAAATAACAAATGAAAAGTGCAACTTAAATTAATTTTTTATACGTTTCCTAATTTTATATTTCATTTTATTTACCAAATTTGAATAGACCCAAAATCCATTTTATGATCTTTTTACTTCGGCCAATTACTGCTTAACTCCCTTAAGGGGAGGGAGTCAGGTAAAAAAAATTAAATTTGAAAATTGAATATCATCCAAATTCTCTTGCATATATAAATGACCAATGAACTATATTGTTGGTACTCGTTGAAAGGATTTTTTACTGGCATCTGACTTGCGTATGTCTTTCAATATTATCTTAAGCAAAATTCTTAGGTTTACCACTCTGCGCATAATTCACACCAAACTGCTAAGCACATTGGGCTAGTTGATGTCTCATTTTTTTCTTCATAAAAAGATACACCGGCTAAGTGGAGTAAACTTTTTTTTTCATTCTGAAAGCAAAGTTAATCACTGAATTACAAAATAACTGAATTAAAATTTACTTAGTAATAATTATGTCACTTAAGGGATTTTTCCAGTGTGACGGCCCGAAAAATAGCCTATTTTCACGATTTTTTTTCGGACGGTTACTATACGCCGATCAATCTGAAATTTTTATGACATATTAATGTAATCATGAATGACAGAAAATGATTTTTTATAAGACGATTTTTATTGTTTAAATATTTTTTTTTTAATTGTTGAAAGTAATGTTGTAAAAAAAGATCGCCTGATGGTGGACATCCTAGGGGTCGCAAATTTGATCTAAAAAACACCGAAATGATTATTAATTAGTATGCGATTGGCTATCGCGCTAAGGAGGCTTTTTTAAAATCAAAATTGATAAAATGGCAGCGCTTTGAACAAAAAGTACCGATTTTAGTCGTTTTTTTCAACAGTTTTGACAGTTGAAATGGTAGCAAAAAAATCCTTTCATCGAGTACCAACAATATAGTTCATTGGTCATTTTTATATGCAAGAGAATTTGGATGATATTGAATTTTCCAATTAAATTTTTTTTACCTGACTTTTGTAAACAATATTTTATTTCATGTTTTTAATCAAAAGATCGATCTTTCCTGTATCGATTGATAGCCGAAATGTTGAATTTGACCGTCCGATTGTCAAAATATTAATTCTTGAAATCACCTATTTTAACGTGAGAGTGTAGAAAAAGAAATTTTATTTTGTAAATAACACGTAATTGCAAAAAAGCTGTAGCAAAAAGTTTATTTAAAAAATCGAAGGAGAAGATTCTCTAATGAAGTATAGAGTGAAACACAAACTCGATTGACCGTACAGTTTTTGAGATATCGCAAATGAAACAAAGATTTGCTATTCGTGTCTCTTTTCCTCTTGTATACACCGAAAGAAAAGATTTCATTGACGCCAAAGAAATGGGTGGATTGATTTTTTTTTCATTAATTTCAACGGAATATTTCTTTGATTTCAATGAAATAGTGCATTTGAATTTCAAAGAGAACATTTCATTGCCCGTAAATAAAGATTTACTTAGTGAGCATATAATAAAGAAACAGTTTCATTGTTTTAAAGAGATGTTTTCATTGGTTCGAAGAAACGTTTTCATTGATCTCTCTCTCACACCTAACCTCACTTTTTTGTTTTCCGGTTCTCTCGAACGAACGGCTTCGAGTTTCGAGGAGCCAGAAGCTTAGCCTATTTCTGCCGTACTTTCTTACATACTCACAAAATTTGAGCTTTATCTGCCGCGTACTTCAGGAAAAAATAGATTTCGAAATTTTGAGGTGGTAAGAAGAAGGTTTCATTGAATCAGAGACGATATCTTTGAAATCAATGAAAAAGGTTCATTGGTTTAAAGAAATGTTCCTTCGAATCAATGTCACTACTTTTTATTGAGGTTGAGATCATTCAAAGAAAAGATAGTATTGAAATTCAAGTACTTCATTTCATTGGCAAAAATTTCCGTTAATCAATGAAACTTTTTCTCTTGGTGTACGGCGCACACGGAAAAAAAAGATTAGTTGCCATAACCAAGAAATGAGTTGACACAACCAATCGATTATTCTATTTATCTTACAACTCAAATGGTAATAACAATGATTCGAATGGTCCCAAGTAGCACAAAGACAAAGGATGTCTATTTGGTATACGAAAAGGTATGTTAATTTCCGTCCAAATGATATCTCTTGGATTTGGATATCTTTTAGACGTTCTTAAGATATCCAAATCCAAAAAGATATCATTTGGACGGAAATTAATATACCTTTTCGTATACCAAATAGATATCCTTTGTCTTTGTGCTACTTGGGGTAATACCGACGATTCGAATGATAATACCGACGATTCGAATGATAATACCGACGATTCGAATGATATTACCGACGATTCGAATGGTAGTCCCAACGATTGGATTAGTTAACCTAACTAATCTCGCGAGAACTAATCGTGAATAGTTGAGGTTACTATTCGATATGGTTGAGGCAACTAATTTTTTAGACATTGTGTACAGCAAATCAAAAACGTAGTTGCCACAACCAAACATTTCTTTCCGTGCATCTTTTTGCACGCTACCCGCCCATCACGTCGCCGCACCGCCGCATCTATCCCGCCTCCGAACTACCTTAAACCAAAATGGAAATAGAACAACTGACTCAGTTTTATGCAATTGGTTTACAGGTGCGCGACGAGTGGCAAAGAGCTGCTGTACTTCCTGTTGAGAAGATAAGTCCACCGGACAACTCGGCCTGCGCTTATGGTACGTCCTGATCCGCCTTGCGAACACTCGTACCGGGTTTTCTCGATTGGTCTCACACGCCGAAGATACGTCACGGACTGAATGAGCTCAGGAGCCTTTTTACCTGGAACAAGATGGACAGCAACATCAGGCAACTTCGGGGTCGAATCCTGTGAAATAATCTTCACGATGATTCTTCTCTATTTTTCTATCGTTTCATTATACCGTAAGAAAAAAGAAAAAAAAAAAGAAAAAAACACTCATACCATACCCAAATACATAAACATTTTTTATCCTACTTTTCCGCGTCTCACTCGCGTCCACCTTAATACACTTGATTTATAAAGTTTTGCAATCGAGTTGTGCGTTCAATCAGGATCGCAGCTCAGCAGCTATTAATTAATCATTAAATTACCAAATAATCAAGCCAAAATAATTCATAGATTTCGTAGACTGATCAACGAACCACTGAGAATTCTGTGAAAAGGAGTTATACTATATCAATCCTCATGAATATTAATGATAATTTTGCCGTTCGACTGCCATGTTTGTATGCGTACCTGTGCGAGTCTATAAGTAAACGTGTGTTAAGATTTGTGTGCGTCATGAAAATTCATTTGAGAAAGTTCGCAAGTCGATGCTGCTTTACCTGGCCAACGATGCTTTCTGCCAAGAAAATTAAGAAAAAAAAAACGTTGAGTAAAGAAAAGCAGAGCTGTTCTAAAATATTCGCCCGTCGTGAAGCGAGAGAGCAAATAAACGAATGCTAGATGCGCGGCGAATGAGGAAGAGGAAATGGGCCAATGGTACGGAGGGTAGAAAAGCAGACCGGGCGGATTGACTTCCAGAGCCCCAATTCTATTGACCGATGACTAACGATGCGAACTCGATTAGCAGCATGGACGCTCGATGAACTTTAGTCAACCCCTTTTTCGACAACCATCGCACGGTTCTGACGATGGTTCTTATTCGATTAACAGGCTCACTGCTGCATGAGCCACCGGTGACTCACAAACATTTTTATCAAAATTATTATTGTGATTATCGTGTTTTTTTCGTAAATTACTGCGTTTACTCCTGCATGAACCACCGGTGACTCATAAACATTTTTATCAAAATTATTATTATGATTATTGTGTTTTTTTTCCGTAAATTACTGCATTTACTGCTGCATGAGCCACCGGTGACTCATAAACATTTTCATCAAAATTATTATTGTGATTATTGTGTTTTTTCATAAATTACTGTATTTACTGGTGCATGAGCCACCGGTGACTCATAAACATTTTAATCAAAATTATTATTGTGATTATTGTGCATTTTTTTGTAAATTACTGCATTTACTGCTGCATGAGCCACCGGTGACTCACAAACATTTTTATCAAAATTATTATTGTGATTATTGTGTTTTTTCGTAAATTACTGCATTTACTGCTGAATGAGCCACCGGCGACTCATAACATTTTTATCAATATTATTATTGTGATTATTATGCTTTTTTTGTGTAAATGACTGCATTTACTGCTGCATGAGCCACCGGTGACTCATTAACATTTTTATCAAAATTATTATTGTGATTATTGTGTTTTTTCGTAAATTACAGCATTTACTGCTGCAGGAGCCACCGGTGACTCATAAACATTTTTATCAAAATTATTATTGTGATTATTGTGATTATTGTGTTTTTTCGTAAATTACTGCATTTACTGCTGCATGAGCCACCGGTGACTCATAAATATTTTTATCAAAATTATTATTGTGATTATTGTGTTTTTTCGTAAATTACTGCATTTACTGCTGCATGAGCCACCGGTGACTCATAAACATTTTTATCAAAATTATTATTGTGATGATTATTGTGTTTTTCGTAAATTACTGCATTTACTTCATCGTATTATTTTTTTTATTTCTCGGGTAGGCGAGACAGGGGCAAGTTGAAACACTCTAAGGTTTTACTCACTTTAAAAACTCACAAATTATAGGAAAATTGCAGGGGATACGATCAAATCTCAAATAATTACAGTCGAAAAAATGAATTAAACTTTTATGTATGAATTAATGTTTTATTATTGTATTCAAAATACAATGTTTTGGATTTTTTTCGTCCCTTTCAACAACAAAAAAAATATATCGAGGGATGTCCCATTTTTCCAATTGCGCAGACATGTTTCTATTAAATTGACGACGATAATGCCAATGTCCCTCATACTTATGGCGACAAATCATAGCTTCAATTGTTTGCAAATAAAAAATTATTCCAATGTTTACAATCAGAGTTGTGAATGCCTAATACTTATAGAAATAATGATGATGATACGATCAGCTCTATAATTATGATTTTATAATAATAACATGTAGCGATTGTAATACGATGATTAAACTTTGTAATGGCTGCAAAAATTATTATTTTTCAATAAAAATTCACGCTAATCCTTTTGAAGAAATGGAAAAAAATAAGTAATGCATTACTTATTTTTTTTCCATTTTTTCCACTATTTCTTGCAATATTAAAGCGAAAATTAGTATTTTTTACAGCTACTCAAATGTTTACACTCTATTTTACAATCACTACATATTATTACTATGAAATCATAATTATAAAACAAATTGTACTGTAAACTATATCTCATGAATTAATGGGGATTTACAACTCTGTTTACAATACAAAATTGCGATTTCTTTGAACATTAGGAGAATTTCATTATATTACGAATAAAACAATAATTTATACTTGTCGACAAATAAATTCTATCCTTACTTTTGTATGCATTTTTTTGTAGCGGGGCAAAAATTGGAATATTTCGCTGCCTCTCGAATCATACTTTGCCACAAATAGCCAGGGCCATATAAAATGATGAATATTGTATACAATATAACCAATCAATTAGGAATTATTAACACAAAAAAATTGCAAACCAAAAGTGATCCAACTAGCCCCGGTCTTCCCTACAACTATGTTTGTAAAATTGTACATACATTTTATGAAATAAAAAACAAAGTAAATGGAACAAACTCGAATTAATAAACAGCATAAAAAATAATTTAATTTCATAATATTCTGTTATAAAATTTCATAGAATTGTTTTTTTTTCTTTTTTGATTAAAAACTTTATTCATTTTGTTTCTAGCACGGCACAATTTTTTGGAAAAGTAATTGATACAAAATGATTTACGAAATAAATAAATGAATAAAGTGAGTTTGAGTCGTTAAAACATGTTTTTACAAAATTTATAATTATAAATTTTACTTTAAGATTTAAGATAATAATATTGAAGAATATATCATGTGTATATTTCCAACCAAAAGTTCGATTTGATTATTATTTGAATACTTAGCGAGAAGAAAAATATCTAAAAAAAAGGTCAGTTTATTTGAGGTACAGAAAATTGACTGAGAATAATACTAATGCAAAAAGTAAATTAAATATTATTTACAAAAAAAAAATTACTCGATACATTTATAGCAAACATTGTATTAACTTCCAGTGAAATTAATTAAATGATTATTTAAACGGTTTCCTTTTATTTCATTGTGTATTTTTATTTCAAGATAAGATTCGAAAGTCGTAAATTAGAAATAAAATTTCGTAAAAATTGGATATTGAACATTAAAATTTTTCCTATCATTGAACAAACAGTTTCATAAAAACAGCCTTAATAAATTCTCGATGACATATATTTAAAAAATATAAGAAAACTCCAATAATCTAATTTCTACAGAATCAAATGTATTTAAAAAAAAACCAGAAAGAACGAAAAAAAAGTCTTCGAAAAATTACTTATACAGTTTGTTTATCAAAAACTTTTCGCATTATTGTTATTCAAAATCAATTTTCACGATTTTTTAAAACGATTCATGATTTTCTCGAAGTACTGAAATTGTAATCGTGTCGAAATTATTTTGCAAAAATAATTGAACTAAGATTCAATTTTATAATCAAAATTACACGCATGATGTTTGAATTGAAAATCGCCATGAGTTGATTAATAGTATTCAACATAGTTAATTAAAATCAGCCTTTAGAGTATTTTCAGTAAATAAAATTTTTTATAATTTCACTTTTTTTGGTTTTTATACAGCAGTGAAAATCGCCATTAGTTGATTAATAGCATTCGACATACTTAATTAAAATCAGCCTTTAGAATATTTTTAGTAAATAAATTTTTTTTATAATTTTACTTTTTTTTGGTTTTTATGCAGCAGTGAATTCGTTAATCTAAAGACCAACGTGAAGTGTATGCGAGTTAAACAACCCGAGAGCACAAAAGGCCTCGTGTAATTACTATAAGAACGTGTGATTTTTTTCAACGTGTTTTACAATTTTTGTGATCTCTCGGAACTTTTTCCGAGGCGGCTGAACTTTGTAAATAGTTGCGATGATCGCAGCACGTTAATGATTACCAATTGATATCGATTGATTATTGCGATAACTCCTCGCTGCCATCGTGTAAAAAAAAGCGATAATGAGAATACCGAGAGATTTCTATTAATGCACTGTAAATCTTCGACAAAAGAGCTACCGACTCGTGCGACTCTTTTTAGAAGCACGAATTTATTCCTAATACCTCAAAGTTATACACACGTTTGAAAACTTGGAAATTGTTGTTTTCTACAACTTATTGCAAGAAAAAAAAATAGATAAATGGAGCAAAATAGCGTCTCAATTTACACTGTTAGAAATTTTTTTTGAAAATTAAAATAAAGTATTGAAAGTTTTTTTGCGGATACTCGTATATTAAATTTAATATACAAATTGGATGGTCCATTTTGGCACAATATTTTTTTTTCTTCTGGGGCACCCCTCAAAACTATTTTCTATTATGAAAAAAAAATCCTTATAAATCATAGATGCGATAAAAAAATATGTAGAGGTCGTGACGGAATTTTTAAATTTTCTTGTTTTAATAATTTTTTTCAGCGAAAATTCTCATGTATATGTTCATATTTTTTGCATTACACGAGTGTACAGATTCTGGATATCACTGCGACAGTCCGTTATTGTTTTATGGTAGTTTTGGAGTCCGAAATAATTGCAACTGCGAAAAATATGTGCTGTGAAAGTGAAAAATAGAGGGTGAGAAAATATTTTTAAAAAATTCACAATGCCATAAAATTTCAATCCCTAAGAGAATTAATGCCAAATTAAATCCCAACCTTTGTCTTATAATATTCTACCTGTAAACCAAATTGCAGTTAGATATCTAAATAATTATGGACCTTTGAACAAAAACAAACTTAAAAAAAATTATAAAATTATAATTGTAAAATTATAAAATTATCTCAGTCAATCTCTATCTGTATAATATGATGTATTTATCCCAAAAAACCTATTATATAAAAACTACAAAATTCTCGTAAAAAGAGCGAATGATAATCGTAAACATTTGAAGGTTTCGGACAATTATTGTTGTTATAGAGTGTCTCATAATATACTTAATTGTTTCCGGCATCTCCAGAATGTAATTTGTTAATCCTGTGGCCAAATGTTTATCATTATCATTCACTGTTTTTACGAGAATTTTTTAGTATTGATATAGCACAGTTATTCTGTGATAAATATGTTACATCACGCCGGTAGCGAAGTTTGTAATTTTTTTTTAAGTTTGTTTTCGTTCCGACTTCCACAATTTTGCAGATATCTAGCTGAAATTTGGTACACAAGTATACTATTATCAGACAGGATTTGGGATTTAATTCGGCGTTAATCGGCTTAGCGATAAAAATTTTATCACATTTTGAATTTTTTGAAAATATCTGCTCATCCTCTAATCTTCTCTTTCACAGCACACATTTTTCGCAGTTGCAATTATTTCGTACTCTAAAGCTACCATAAAACAATAACGAACTGTCGGAGTGATATCCAGTATCTCTACACTCATGTAATGCAAAAAATGTAAAAATATACATGAGAATTTCCACTGAAAAAAATGTTTAAAACAAGAAAATTTTAAAATTCCGTCGCGACCTCTACATATTTTTTAATCACATCGATGATTTACGAGGAATTATTTTTCGTAATAGAGAACAGTTTTGAGAGGTGCCGCGGAAAAGAAAAAAATATCGTGCAAAAATGGACCACCCTAATACAAATATTAATTAATATACAAATAAATTGTTGTAAAATTAATGAAAAGTATACTAAACACTTCATAAACGTTGTGTTTATAATATAATTATTGGAATTTTACAACATATCTGTATATTAAATGAAATTTAATATATAATTATATTATTATATTAAATTTCATATTATATAAATATTATACATATATAGTATATAAATATATATAGTATATATATATATAATTATTAATAATAATTTATATAATATTATTATATATATATAATATTTCATTTAATATACCGTATCTGCAAAAAAACTTCCAATACACATATTAATTTTCAAAATATTTTTAACAGTGTACCACTTATCATATTTTTAACCAAAGTTGACTCCATTGTGAATTTATTCAGTGCCAAACTTCGATATAAGCTAAATTTATTTAAATCACGTTGGCATTATTCATAATTTATTGACAAAATCATATATTTCTAAAGATTACGATATTGTTTGTAAGAACGACTTTGACATTTTCGTAAAATAATTGAGTGCCAAGAGTCGTTATAAATTGTCGTAGTTTTAAACAAATTTGAATTTTTTATTATTTTATTATTTACAGGCATCTTAAAAAATTTCAAAATTCAGAAATGTTTAATGAAAAAAAAATTGGTTTTGTGTAATTTAATATTGTCAGTCAAGTCGTCATCAATTATTTAAAGAAATAAATCAAATTTTCTACTTTTTAAACAAAATATAAGTTTTTGTCAATAAAATAAGAATTTATCGTTTAAACAAGTAAATTGACTTCAGTGACGATATTGAGTGCCAAATAGCAACATAATTTTGCGTACTTTTGAAACAAAAAGCAGCAAATATTTTTTTATGTTTGCGTAAAAACTATCCTAATATCAAACCTATTCCTTTTTTTTAACGATTAATCTCTAATTGTCATACTGAAAAAATAATACTTTTCTAAGGTTTCGAGCATGTGTAATACCTTAAGGTGGATGCTCGAATTATTATTCCCCGGAGACTCAAATGCCGTGAATATCACGAGCACGATTCGTCGTTACCAAACAATCAACGCGGAATCGACGCAAATTAACAAAAAAAAAACAATACATTTATCTCAGTATTAGCGTCGTAGTCCGCAGTCTTTGTTCGCAATTTCCTAGAGCATTTTCCTACAAGCAAAGAATCGTGACGATCGTGTTCGAGATTACGCGGTAAGATCATTAAAAAAAAAAAAAAAAAAAAAAAAAAAACACCCAAAAGATTGATCAGAATTTTAACTCCGATAATCACTAAAGTTGAAGGGAGCGAGTGAAGATTGCGAGACTAAAAAGAAATAAAAATAAAAAATGAAAATGAAAGAAGTGGATTGAAAGTACGAAGGGTTGTTAGAGGCAACACAAATAGACAACCGACTAGAGAATCTTGTAGATAATTAAAAAAAAAAAAACGAAAACCTAGAAATGTGAAAAAAAAATGTACTTCACAGATCTGAGGCTAGGGAAATAAAAACCTAGGAGATATAATGACAAAAAAAAACCAACAAAGAGTCCAGGTGTCAAGGACCAGTGCGAATGCCGGACTTTTGTATAGTAGTCCAATTAAAAAAAAAAGAAAAAATGATAATTACGTCGCGACGGTAATTTGTTCGTTACGGAAATGTGTAGAAAAATAATGTGTAAAATTAAAAAAAGTGTTTGCCAACTTGGTTTCCTTGTCTCGCAACTAAGAAAGCAAAATGTATAAGCACACATGCACCGAGAAGGAGTCAAGGAGGATGTATGATGAGAGATTGATCGATCATAACTATAACCAATTAATGAAGAATTCGTAATCGTAATAATAAACAACACACAACTGCCTAGATCTCAGATTAACATTGTACTAATTAAATGATAAGTCCAAACGCACAAAGGACAAGTTTGGAGACGTATATAGACATAAATAGATATGAACATATATTATATATATATATATATGAATAATATATATATATATAAATACCTTATCGTGGCAACGTATGTAAATAAAAATACAGAAGCTTTCTTGAATGTCGAAAGATTCACCGGTGGTGCGAGAGAATTTTTATTGAGAGCTATTCGAGTGTCTGGCCTTGATAAAAAAACGTTTCCACGACTAGATGACTATATATATAAATATATATACAATATATATCAATTCGTATTCGGATCGACGATTATTTGAAAAAAAAAAAACCAATTGCGAATACGTTAATGTTTGAATGCTCGAGGATGCGTTTGACCGAGTGTGAAAGTTTATTGAGAGATAATAATTAATTAACTGAATTAATATAAATATAATAATAATTATTAATATATAACAATATTGTGCGAAGTAGAATTTTTTGCATCGAATGGGCCGTCGAAGACGTCACTGTAATGCATATTACTACTATAATTATTTGAGTCTGTATGCGTGCGACGTGCGATTTTTTGGGCCCGTCTGTTTTGAGCCAAAACAAAAAAAAACCAACAACAACTATGAGAGCTAAGACCCGTTATTTAATTAAAAAATCATTAAACAAGAA
This sequence comes from Ephialtes manifestator, assembly GCA_963970395.1. NCBI lineage: Eukaryota > Metazoa > Arthropoda > Insecta > Hymenoptera > Ichneumonidae > Ephialtes > Ephialtes manifestator. Next base: position 21,533,103 of record OZ019980.1, read on the forward strand.
AACAAAAAAAAAGATGCAAACCTAGGGACACGAGAGACATCGTTATTGAAAACTCTCCACGTACTGGAACGTATTTAATGCATTATGAAGTATGGCATGCACGCACAATCCCTGTCAGCAATCATTTTTTTTTTACACCTTCATTTATTTGTTCATTTGAATTTCTTTCGCAAATTACAATGACTAGAAGTTGTAGGACACACCGAGAAAAAAGATTTCATTGACGACGAAAAAATGGGAGGATTGATTTTTTTTTCATTGATTTCAATGAAATAGTGCATTTGAATTTCAAAGAGAAAATTTCGTTACCTGTAAATAAAGATTTATTTAGTGAGCATATAATTCAAAAAACAGTTCCAGTGTTTTAAAGAAACGTTTTCATTGATTTCTCTGTCGCACCTAACCTCATTTTTTTTGTTTTCCGGTTCTCCCGGACGAACGGCTTCGAGTTTCAAGGAGCCAGAAGCTTAGCATATTTCTGCCGCACTTCCTTACATACTCACAAAATTTGAGCTTTATCTGCCGCGTACTTCAGGAAAAAATAGGTTTCGAAATTTTGAGGTGGTAAGAAGAAGGTTTCATTGAATCAGAGACGACATCTTTGAAATCAATGAAAAAGGTTCATTGGTTTAAAGAAATGTTTCTTCGAATAATGTTACTACTTTTCATTGAGTTTGAGATCATTCAAAGAAAAGATACACGGAAAAAAAAAATTAGTTGCCATAACCAAAAAATGAGTTGACACAACCAATCGATTATTCTATTTCCCTTAAAACTCAAATGGTAATACCAACGATTCGAATGGTAATACCGACGATTCGAATGATAGTCCCAACGATTGGATTAGTTAACCTAACTAATCCAATCGAGAACTAATCGTGAATCGTTGAGGTTCACTATTCGATATGGTTGAGGCAACTAATTTTTTAGACATTGCGTACAGCAAATCGAAAACGTAGTTGCCAAAACCAAACATTTCTTTCCGTGTAGTGTTGAAATTCAAGTATTTCATTTAATTGGCACACCGAGAGAAAAAGTTTCATTGATTCACGAAAATCTTTGCCAATCAAATGAAATATTTGAATTTCAATACTATCTTTTCTTTGAATGATCTCAAACTCAATGAAAAGTAGTGACATTGATTCGAAGAAACATTTCGTTAAACCAATGAACCTTTTTCATTGATTTCAAAGATATCGTCTCTGATTCAATGAAATCTTCTTTTTACCAGCTCAAAATTTCGAAACCTATTTTTTCCTGAAGTACGCGGCAGATAAAGCTCAAATTTTGTGAGTATGTAAGAAAGTCCGGCACAAATAGGCTAACCGTCTGGCTCCTCGAAACTCGAAGCCGTTCGTTCGAGAGAACCGAAAAACGAAAAAAGTGAGGTTAGGTGCGAGAGAGAGATCAATGAAAACGTTACTTCGAACCAATGAAAACGTCTCTTTAAAACAATGAAACTTTTTCTTTATTATATGCTCACTAAGTAAATCTTTATTTACAGGCAATGAAATGTTCTCTTTAAAATTCAAATGCACTATTTCATTGAAATCAAAGAAATATTTCGTTGAAAACAATGAAAAAAAATCAATCCCCCCATTTCTTTGGAGTCAATGAAATCTTTTCTCTCGGTGCAAAATTTTCCGTGAATCAATGAAACTTTTTCTCTCGGTGCATTTTTAGATATTGTAGAAAAATTGATTGCTATGCCATTTTGAAAAATATTTGCACGATGTTGTGAGAAGGTAAACAATTGTAAAAGCGTGAATGCTGGCAAGGACATTATGTGTGTGTGACTGAAGACAAAATGTGAAAATAGCTCGCGAATCTTTTTCATACTTTATACGCTCAATTCTCATCGTTGCATACTCAAAAATAAAATCGAGCTCCTGTCAATGAATTTAATCAATCGTGTGTCAAAAAATCGCGAGCTGACTTTCACGTTCACGTCGAAACTTAGGCGAATCCTTAGGAACGAGAAGCATGGTTCAGAGACCGTTTTAGGTAGCGCAAGATTAACTTAGGCCGTGGAGATGAGGACAAAAAAAATACACCCACTGACACACGTAAGCTAAAAGTACTAAATAGACGTTTCAGTTCTCGTTTGATGTTAGACGTTCGAGAATGTAACGCCAAACGTCGTGTAAACATGCTGCTGGAATTCGAGTAGCTACTTTATTGTCTGTCTTCAGATAACGACCGCTCGGAAAATGCTTTACGGTTCAGAAAATGAGGCAACATGAAACAGCGTAAACATAAACTGTTTAAAGATAAATTTCAAAATTGCATTAAGTATTCACGCCAATTTTCTTCACTTTATACCGCGTGAAATTGTTTGTAGAATTTATTTACACAAAAAACATGTTCTCTGCAATTGAAAATTGTTTTGCTAATCATTTAAACTTCAGTTGGAAAATTTTTTAAGGATATGTCACAAATACATTTCCAAAAGTTCTTAAAAATTGGACTCTTTTTTTAAATCATATAATTAATTAAACAATCGCACTTTTTAAATTTCTATGTGTGAATAATTTTTTTTCCATGCAATTAAAATGTAGGATTCATTTCTAATGAAATTCCACTGTCAATCAATATTTTTGCGAATTTTTTTGGTGAAAACAGTTAGAAAATTAAATTAATAAACAAAAATTATTTGCTACATTTGTATCTTCAGTCCCATAAGTCTTTTTTACTTACTTACTTAATAAATCTTTTATAAATTGACTGCAAGAAAAATAGTTTCTTGAGATTCGTACGGAAAGTAAAGGGCATGATCTTAAAGAAACAGTCTGATGGGACCAAAAACAAGTGTGCTGCAAGATTGGTCGTTTTATTTTCTTCTAATTTAGGGTCCCTTTGATTTGACACCAGCATTTAAATTATCTACGAATTCTGAATGAGTAGTGACAAAAAAAAATCACTCTGTGGATTAGCCTGTTTTCTTTCATTGTAATCAATTTATATTTTGCAATGACGAATAATTAAGCGGCTCGATTTGAACAGCGTTATTACTTGTGCGTTTGGTTGTCACATCTCGTTATCGTGGTAATGCAGACCGAGCGTTTTTTTTTTGACGTGCTCGATAGTCGCTTTTCCAACGAGTACCGACGATGGCAACAGCCCTAACAGTGAGAGAAAAAAAGAGAGAGCGAGAGAGAAAGAGAGGGCTGTAACTGATATACACATATATATATATATATAGATATGTGAGGGTTGTCGACGACGAAATATGCATGCACACACCGACTTCTTCTTTTTTTCCTTTTTATATCGTCGCCGCGGCGGAAAAGCGAGAGTTGGAGCGACAAGGATTTTATCTGTGTTACCTAGACGACATTGCTGGAACAATGATTTGTACGCCTTCTATGAAGGACCCTAGAGTACATTATGTTACCTAATACCACGTAAGCACTTATTATCTAATAAATATTATTTACAAAAGGAGAATTCTTAAATCTATTTGCGTAATAGCCAAAATGAAAATCCATCCCTCCTTAAGACTTCCCAGACAGTCATTATTTTACATGGTATACGATTGTATTTGGAACCAAATTTAAATTCTCGTTTCTTGCTTGATGAAATTATATAAAACAAGGCTGCAAAGTAGAACTTTGCAAATTGCTTCCTCATTATTGTTGGATTTTTACAAATTTACCTCTGTGAGGAAGCATGTTAATCTATTTTGGCTTCCTCATAGAGGAAGCTTTGTAAAAATCCAACAATAATGAGGAAGCAATTCGCAAAGTTCTAGTTTGTAGCCTTGTTTTAAAAAAATTTAAATGTCATTAGTTTTGAACCCCTTGACAGATTCTCGCCAGATTCGAACTGATGCTTAGTTTACCCACACTCTACTTGTGGACCAAATTTGAGCCTGATATCTTAAAAATTGCGGAAGTTAGAGCACGAACAAAAAATTTAAAATGCCATAAATTTTAAACCCCTTAACGGATTGACGTCAAATTCACTCCCAAACTTTATTTAATAACAGTCCACTTATGCACCAAATTTGAGCCCGATATCTTAAAAATTGTGAAAGTTAGAGCACGAACAAAAAATGTCAAAAAATTTTTAAATGCCGTAAATTGTGAACCCCTTAACGGATTGACACCAAATTTAATCCCAAACACCATTTGATAACAGTCCACTTCTGGTCCAAGTTTGAGCCGAATATCATAAAAATTGCGGGAGTTAGAGCCCGAACTGACATTCTCAAAAAAATTCAAAATGCCATAAATTTTGAACACCCTGAAGGATTAACTCCAAATTTAATCCCATACCTTGTTTAAAGACAGTTTACTCTTGGTTCAAATTTGAGCCCAATATCTTAAAAATTACGGAAGTTAGTGCACGAACAAAAAATTTAAAATGCCATAAATTTTTAACCCCTTAACGGATTGACGTCAAATTCACTCCCAAACTTTATTTAATAACAGTCCACTTATGCACCAAATTTGAGCCCGATATCTTAACAATTGTGAAAGTTAGAGCACGAACAAAAAATGTCAAAAAATTTTAAAATGCCGTAAATTGTGAACCCCTTAACGAATTGACACCAAATTCAATCCCAAATACTATTTGATAACAGTCCACTTCTGGTCCAAGTTTGAGCCGAATATCATAAAAATTGCGGGAGTTAGAGCCCGAGCTGACATTCTCTAAAAAATTCAAAATGCCATAAATTTTGAACACCTTGATGGATTAACTACAAATTCAATCCCATACCTTGGTTAACGACAGTTTACTCTTGGTTCAAATTTTAGCCCGATATCTTAAAAATTGCGGAAGTTAGAGCACGAACAAAAAATTCAAAATGCCATAAATTTTAAACCCCTTAACGGATTGACGTCAAATTCACTCCCAAACTTTATTTAATAACAGTCCACTTATGCACCAAATTTGAGCCCGATATCTTAACAATTGTGAAAGTTAGAGCACGAACAAAAAATGTCAAAAAATTTTAAAATGCCGTAAATTGTGAACCCCTTAACGGATTGACACCAAATTTAATCCCAAACACTATTTGATAACAGTCCACTTCTGGTCCAAGTTTGAGCCGAATATCATAAAAATTGCGGGAGTTAGAGCCCGAGCTGACATTCTCAAAAAAATTCAAAATGCCATAAATTTTGAACACCTTGATGGATTAACTCCAAATTTAATCCCATACCTTGTTTAAAGACAGTTTACTCTTGGTTCAAATTTTAGCCCGATATCTTAAAAATTGCGGAAGTTAGAGCACGAACAAAAAATTCAAAATGCCATAAATTTTAAAGCCCTTAACGGATTGACGTCGAATTCACTCCCAAACTTTATTTAATAACAGTCCACTTATGCACCAAATTTGAGCCCGATATCTTAAAAATTGCAAAAGTTACAGCACGAACAAAAAATGTCAAAAAATTAAAAAATGCCATAAATTGTGAACCCCTTAACGGATTGATACCAAATTCAATCCCAAATACTATTTGATAACAGTCCACTTCTGGTCCAAGTTTGAGCCGGATATCATAAAAATTGTGGGAGTTAGAGCCCGAGCTGACATTCTCAAAAAAATTCAAAATGCCATAAATTTTGAACACCTTGATGGATTAACTCCATATTCAATCCCATACCTTGTTTAACGACATTTTACTCGTGGTTCAAATTTGAGCCCGATATCTTAAAAGTTGCGACGGCTATCGTGCTAACAAAAAATGGCCGCCGGTAATAAATTGCCGCCGGTAACGCCGATAAATTATCTTTAGTAGTCGCAGCTATTTAATGGGTAATTTACCGGCTACAAAACCACTTGCATTATTTGCTGATTGGCTGCTCCATCAAACCGCTGGCACTGGGTGGTCAACCAAATGAGAGCCACTGTGTCTGGCTTAGGCCATTGCCTTTTTCAAAAATGCAATGGCCTAATTGCATTTTTCAAAAATGCAATGGCTATCGACATTTCAGTTGCTTCTGCTCACTAAATGTAATGTACGTAACGCCTTACATCAATCATCAGAGCAAATAGGATACGAGCCCTCTTGCAGCCTGAAAAATCGAATAGGTCTCTGATTGGTTGTATTTTTTTTTTTAAATGAGTTAATTTAAAGTTAACTCGAGTCCCTGACGGATCAAAAATGACTTTTGCTCAGTCATTTTGAAGTTATTCGCGACTCACTGACCGGTCCCGGTCATTTAGGAGTCAAGATTTCGTTATTGTCCAGTCAATTGACTGAATAGTGACGCCAGGGTCAATTGAATATGACAAGTCATAATGTACATTTTTGTAACCAGTTAATGACCAAATTTGAAGTTGTTTTTTGGTAGCTTATAAGTAGTTTTTCAGTCTTGTAACTATGGGATCGGACCCGGGAATAACTGTTGGTATACCTATTTACAGGGTTAGTTTCAAGTCAATTTTAGGTATCATTCCAGTAATTTTTCGGTAAAATGGCTAAAAAAGTACTTAAAAATCACTGGTAGTTTACCACCCCGAAAATCGGTACATTTATCGACCAAAACGACTTTATTTATTAGTCAATTATCGGTGATCTCGGATTCGTCAGGAGTTAATTCGAACAGCGCGGAAGAGAGAACGAAAATGAATATTCAAGAGATCGAAGTGAATAACCCTGTCGGTTTCAGCAACCGTGATCTAATACCGGTCGCCTTCCGCCATACAATTTACCACTTGAACGACCACGAAACAACCGATATAAATGGTAGAATCGCGGTTGCTAAGCTGTTGTTTTCACGGCGTTTTGTGACGAGGTCGTTTTACAGTTCTTTTGGGGTTGCGGTGATCCGATAGGAAAGACAACTCCGCAGAAATCTCATCGAACGAACCCGCAGGATCGATAAGCGATGAGAGAAATCGACAAGAAGTGGAAAGGATATGGAATTGTCACGGAGACTCGTTTGCTTCATATGCAAATCCTACGCTGATAGTATAGAACAACAATTGACAACCGAGGATTATGGTGGACTTTCGACGACTGAATCGCCAAACGGTCAAATAATACTATCCTCATATTTCGGTTTTCCAGGGATCCGAATGGATATGGGCCGTCATATCGAAATTGGAGTACTTGGAGTGTCTCATGTACAAAAAAAAGCAAGGAAGAAGCAAGGACTTCTCAAACCTATACTACCAGGTGTCCTTACCCTTTGTGGTGATTAACATGGATCATACCGGTTCGTTTCTCACAATTTTCGACGGAAAATATTCGTTCTCATTAACAACTTAAGGGGAGGCGAAACCCCCATGAGTGCGAGAAAGATAGCGAACATCTTTCGGAACAAGAATTCTCAGAAACTTGATCTTTTTTGGGAAAAATGAAAGTTTTACATCATGCAGAATTAAGGGGCCAATGATGTAAAACTTTTCTTTTATCAAAATCGTTCGGTGTCCTCTGAAAGATTGATTACAGTTTTTGTTACCGACTGAGTAGGTTTCACCTCCTCTTAAGGGGATGCTGGAGTAGATTTTATTACCGACTTGGGTCGGTAAAAACAGGCTTTTTCGTAGTTTTGTTTATTCTTCGTTAATACGCTACACATATGCTTTAAATTGTACACGATTGTAAAATCAACATAAACGAGTAGACGTACATTCGAATATTTGGTGAAAACGTACAATAAATAAAAAAAATCGTATATTACTAAACCTCCCGAAATCCAAATGGTTGCCAGGGTTTGACAGCATTCCCTGTTTGATAAGATATAAAAGATTCTGGAACTCACATCCGTTAAATCTAAATGTACGTCCATTCTTTAGCGTTCTCTGAATATTCTACGAGCGTCGAAAAGTCAATTACACAAAAGGAATCCACGCAAAGCACAGACTACATTCACGTAGTCTGTTCGCGATCAGAGTGGGTCAAGAAGAGCGCGAATGAAGTTTCCCGATTAGAACACAAGTGGCGCCGATGTAGTCTGTTTTCTTTTGGCAAAAGCTCCGAGCCTTTGCAACGTGACTGTAGTATACACTATACATGGATTTGGCTTGCGTATTTGACATTCTGATGGTTTTCGAATATTCAGAAATCATCACAGAATTGACGTCCGGTCTGATCTTACACATCTAATTTCCAGAAACTATTAAATCTTACGGCACAAGTCAGCTGACATATCGTGTGCGGCCATATTGCTTTTCAGGAGATTCAGTATCTTTTGCCAAAAGTAAACAGACTACGTCGGCGCCATCTGTGTCCTGATCGAAAAACTTATCAACCAAAGTCGGCAATAAAATCTACTCCGGCATCCCCTTAACCAGGTTCGTAACGTTTCCAATGAAAGACACGAAAACAAGAAACGTGATGAAGACTCTGGAAGATCTAGGTACCAAAAGAGGATTGCCACAATCATCACTGATCGAAGCACTTGCTGCACAGCGAAAACCTTTGAGAACTTTTGCTCGAAGAATGGAATACGACATACGTTAAACTCGAGTACGCAACCACAATCCAATACGGGCTTTTTGAAAAAATGTTATACACTGTAAAATCTAAATTTCTGCTTACATTTTATCGGAAATTGCGATGTTCAATGACGGGCTGCTGCTTCACTTATGTATGAAATTCCAGGTCAATCCGTTGAACGGTTCTGGAGTTATAGGCGATTAAATTTTCAGAACAGTATACATAAACGCATGCAATTTCCGTGCTCTCCAGTGAGTTGCGTTAAATGTGTCTTGATTGCCGATCGAGGCCATTTATTGTTGAAATAATTTATGAGATTATTTGCGGAAAATTAGAGACATTCGACGTTGAATAATTTTGAATAAATCATGTATTTGTAATTCCTGGAATCTACAGTTTGACATGTATTTCATTATTTAACCTGCTGAGTTCAAGACACCGAAACTGCAATTCCAAAATTGTTTACGGCTATAACTAGCTCTGCAAAAGCAACTGATCAACGGATATCGCGAGTTCATCCCGGCGAATAATCGCCTGGGGCCCAGAATTAAAAAAAAGGAAAGAACTCGGGACTTTAGCTTTATGGGGTTTTGGGAGTTTTTGGGAAATTTACACTACAGTGCGTAGGATAAAAGCATATGCACTCAAAATTACGTGTATCCAGTTAGGTCTGTGTTCCGTTATGCTAAAACCCAGTGAATATGCAGGCACATAAAATTTTTTTAGCTATAGACGAATCACTGACCGAAAATAGACTCATAAAAACGGCATTCGACGCTCAAATGGTCAGCGCAGTGTGTTTGTTGCCGCACCGTTTCGTTTAAAAAAAAACAAAAAATGGTAAAATTAGAAAAAATAGGAACTAGAACAAATTTTCTAGCTGGTGCTCATCATGAAGTTACTATTTTTTCTAATTTTTCAATTTTTTTTTTTGTGAAGAAAAGGCCGAAAAAAATCGAGGTATCGTCGGCCCACTTCAGCTTGATAACCAAAAAAAAAATTATTTTCGATAAAAGGTATTTTAGAATTTTGTCAGATTTTTAATAATTTGTTTAAACAAATCGTAAATAATTGAAAATGAAAAAAAAAACAGTAAATTGTGCTTTTTGGAATTATGTCAAACGTATAAAAAATTGCGGACCCAATCGGAAGCGTCAAGGGTCAGATCCAGGTCGAAAACAGGTGGAATGCATCATGTGCACCTAAACACAAGTCTAGATATAGAATCGTTATTTTATATGCGCGCAAATGTACTTACTTGAAAAATCCTACAAATACTCGTTGAAACTGATTCGATTTGCATCAGTATACACAAATACAATCGGCGAGCAATTTACCTTCGGATTGAAAATAAATAGGAATATATCGTTGTTGACCGACATAACATCATTTGCAACAGGAAATCTTCTCAATCCACTTCTTATTGGTTTAAATGAGTTTTTTGTCGCGGTAATTCCCCATATAATCCCTACTTTTTTTTTGATACATTAAATTAGATCCTATGGTAAATTTTCAATGTTTTTTTTATAAACATTACAAATCACAAAAATGGTTATCATTATTTCATAATAATTCTGAGAAGTAATTAACTCATAGTAGTAGTAGTACAAGACATTTATTGGTCGAAATATATACATGTATGTTGGTTCACAATTATCAATCCTTAATTAATTAATTAATTTTGGCAAATATTTGTTTATTCAACGAATAGGCCATCGACCGGAGTCCTTCAGCCCGTGTTTTATGTGGTGTTTGCCTATTTGCTTTCTTTCAGTGAGAAAAGAACTAATAAAATTAAAAAATTAAAAAAATCAAAAAAATAAATATAAATTATACAGCAAAATTTCTATGATTGTGTGTGTTGGAAACTTGTGTCTGGGTCTTACATTGAGAGGTCGATTATTGCATAGTGTTGTGATGAAATCAAGATGACAGTGTGCAAATTCTGTGCTAAGGTGTTTGTTGCGCTCTTGTATTGGTGTTATCTTAGAGCATTCGTATAAAAGGAGATTTGGAGAATTATGTAGAGGGTTGTTCGGGTGTCGTATCTTCGTGAGTTTGCTTAGAGCTATTGTTTCAGCGGTTGCAATGCTTTTTTTGCTGGATTGTTACAGTTGAGAAAAAGAGTGTGTCCATATTCTAGCAGCGGGCAACAGATGCATTTATAAATTGTTGTTGCTTGTTCTACAGTGATTTGTTTATTTTTGATAACTCATAATAATATTATTATTACAAAATAATATAACCGTGAATTTTTATTTAAAAAATAATGGACACTTCCAACTCTAGTTTTCCATCAATACCCTGCACCCGGTCAACAACTGGGACATCATCCTTCCCCGCGTAAATCCTGCCTTCCCCAACATTGTACTGTAGCAGGAGCTCCACGTGGACGCATATGTACAGCCAGTACATGCAACAAATTCCATCTATCATACATATGCACGTAAACGCAAGGCGAGATGTAGAATCGTCATTTTATATGCGAGCAAACTTCCCTGTTTGGAAATCCTGCAAATACTCGTTGAAACTGATTCGATTTGCATCAGTATACACAGATACAAACGGCGAGCAATTTACCTGCTGATTAAAAATATATAGGAATAATAGGAATGCCGATAGAACATCTTTTGGATGATGAAATCACATTCAACTTCTTATAGGTTTAATTGAGTTTTTTGTCCCGGTAATTCCCCATACAATCACAAATTTAAAAAAAATTTTCTCTTAAAAAGTTGGTGGCGAGATATATCGACTTTCGAGTTTTAGTATCGAAAGTGCGAAATTTAAGGAGGTTGAAGCGCTCCACACTAGTCAAATCAGTGCTAAATTTTTAAAAGCGATTCTACAATGTCAGATGGTTTAATAATCTGTTCCAAGGTTTTAATCACATAGCAGCATTAGTTCTTGATATTCAAATACATTCACAGCTGTGATATCAACAGTAAATCGATCAATATCTGCAAATTTCCGATGTTATGTTTTTTCATCCAGTTTTTTAAAAGGGTAAACCGTAATATTAGTCCGATTATGACGACCAATAGCTCATTTTGTTTAATAAAAGATATTCTATCGATTGATCGTCTATTTTTAAAAATCGTATTAATAGTTCAAAAGATAGGACCGTTTGTTTATTCTATCATAACCTAACATCAAGTATACAAATGGCTGTAACTTTTGAACGCCTGATACTATAGAAAATCCGGACGGTCAATCGATTAAGAATCTTCCACTGATCAAAATGAGCTATATTCCGCTATATTTCGCTATAATCCGACTGATATTACGGTTTACTCTTTTACAAAACTCGATGAAAAAACATGACAACGGAAATTTGGAGATATTGATCGATTTACTGTTCATATGACAGCTGTGAATGTATTTGAATATCAAGAACTAATGCTGCTATGTGATTAACACCTTGGAACCGATTATTAAACCATCTGAAATTGTAGGAACGTCTTTAAAAATTTAGCACTGATTTGACTAGTGTGGAGCGATCCAACCTCCTTAATTGTTGTCGGTTTATTCGTGCTGTGATTGGTCGGTGGTGTCGTCAGTCAGTCACACTACAATCGGGACCAAGATCATGCATTCATTTTTTCCTATTCTAAAAAGTTGGTGGTTGAAAATATCTCGAAAATATCGCAGTCATTGTCATCGTTTTATTCGTGCTGTGGTTGGTCGGCGATGTCGTCAGTCAGTCACACTACGATCAGGACCAAGATCATGCATTCATTTTTTTTTTTTTGTTTATCTCAAATGTCAAAATTTATACAAAGACTACACTAACCCTAGTACATTAAATTAGACCTTATGGTAAATTATCTTCAAAATAAATGTCTTGTTTTTATAAACATTACAGATCTTATGCATGGTTATCATTATTTCATAATAATTCTGAGAAATTATTGGGTGTGAGGGTCAAAATAGCAAATGGTTAAAATAGTGAATTTCAAAATAAGGATCGCCTGAATCTAGAATGGCCATTATTATCAAATTCGCTATTACAGCCATTCGCTATTTTCACCCCCAATCTTATTAAAATGCAATCAAAATGTCGAATGGCTAAAATAGCGAATTTCATAATGATGACGATTCTATATTTAGCCGTTCCTTATTTTGAAAAGCGCTATTTTTGCCCCCAATCTTATTAAAATGCAATGAAAATGTCGAATGGTCAAAATAGCGAATGGCTAAAATGGCGAATTTCATAATGGTGACGATTCTATATTTAGACGTTCCTTATTTTGAAATTCGCTATTCTGACCCCCACCCTTATTTTTTTTTATTACTTATTATCTCGTAATAATATAACATAACCATGAATTTTTATTTAAAAAATAATGAAGACACCCAACTCTAGTTTTCCATCAATACGCTGTACCCGGTCAACAACTGGGACATCATCCTTCCCCGCGTAAATCCTGCCATCCCCAACATAGTACAGTAGCAGGAGCTCCACGTGGAGGCACATATATACAGCCAATAATAGTACATACAACAAATCCCTTCTACCACACATATATATGTAAAAACAAGACGAGATGTAGAGTCGGACACGAGAGTCTCGCCGGAAATCTGCATTGACGGTGAGAGATCATCATCAGACGTGCACAGGTGATGCCTACGTCTCCCCACATCGACACACATACATATATACCCACAAAACAACACTGTAGAATATATCTATACGTTGCTCTTGGTCAAGTATTTCGAGGTCGCTATACTCTACCCTTCCCCTTCCCTTTCCATCACGCTCATATCTCGCCACTCAACAAACAGCGCAGCAGCGACCGAGAGCCTAGCGATATAACACATTGATCTGGTCTTGCGTATGCGCAATGGGTAAAAAGCTCTGTCTTGGCGGTAGTCGGTGACTGTGTGCGCATTCTTGTGTGTGCGTTCGGAACTAGAATGGTTGGGGAGAAGGGCTAGCGGTTGTGGCGGCGACCGGGCAACAGGAACCAACAGGTGATGCTGGAAAGTATAGAGAGGCACTCCCTAGACTCCCAGAGCGATCCCAACCATCCACATTTATATATATATATGTATTTGTATATAAATATATATATTTATATATATAAACACGTTCAAACAGCATTTGCATTTCCACTTGCTCCTTGATTCGATTCTCGATCAGTTAGTCAATCAAGCTCATAGATCCGCGAATTTCCCTCCAACAAAACCTCCCACCCCCTTCCCTCCCACCACCAGACTTCCTCCGACCGTGTGAATATCCACGACCCCCAGAGGCCACAGCATCACATCTTCTTCGCTCACTCAACCCTCGAGCGTAACTTCGATCGCGCGTGACATACTCGACGAATATCTCCGTTAGTGATTCCACAACTATACACATTTGGAATCCGACAAACGCGTTCTTCAACCTTCATGGGACTTTGAAGTGGAGTGCTACAGTTATATAAGCTTTTCGTCATAACAACGGCTGTTTTAAAAAAAATTTGAAAAACGTGGTGATTTTTTTTATTTATTTTTTATAAATATGCAACGACCTTCGATACAGCATCGATTGATTTATTCATTTGCGATATTTGAACATAGACAATGTTTTTTTTAATCAACATTTTTAACGGAGTTTGGATTTATTTTATTTTTTTGTGACTGAAAATGGAGCATTATGTATTTGTAATTATTCTTGTGGACTCGACGATAAGAGAAAATAAAGCGATATGATTTTGTAATTCTTTATTTTTTCTCCGATCAACGAGCGATTAATTAATTTGCGTTTTATTCAGGGGCAAATTTTTGTTTGGTTTTGACGAAGGTGATTATATTACGATTTATCGATTGATCAATTGTTTTAATGACTTGAAATAATATAGACTCGTCCGTGAGAATTTTTCATGTGGCGCGGTGATTGTTTTATTATCGATGTCGACGATTTTTGTTTTGCCTTTTAACGAGACCAATTATTATTAATTGTTGCTCAAATTTATACGTGGAGATGTATTTGGTGGAACGATTTATCAAAACATTTGAAAATATTTGAAGGTGAATTCCAGTGAAAAAAGGGAATTTCAGTGCCGTGTTTATCAATGCAATGAAAAGAAACGTGGACGCCACCCACTTGTAAACTACGCTCAAATTAAATACTGAAAAGTTCATTAGAGAAATCCATGATTATTAGGGTTGAGGTAAATTCGATCTATGAATTTCGAGTCATGATTCAAACTGAAGAGGCAATTGGGTCGACGGTTCGAAGAGGCAAGGCTCAAATATCGAAGCGGCGTAGTTCACTATTATCCTTGATTAAAGCACGCAACTAGAGCGGACATCGTTCAAGATATAATTGAGAGAAGATTGAGTGCTATATAGAAATATGGTCTGACGAGAGGAAGATCGTCGGCTGCGCCGATAGCAGACAGGTAAGTTCACCGAACTGAGCTTCTGCATTAATGTAAACAAACCGGAAACTTTTCACATGAAAATTTATACGATGTTTTTCATACATAAATCATATTTTAAGGATCCAGCTCGGTTTAATGGGTAGATCATTGAAATACACTGAGATCAAACTTCTGGGATGGATTCAATCAAATTTACTTTCAGACAACCGAATTCGATTAACTTTAAGATTTTATTCAGACAACTTAGATTCGACGAAACTCACGGTGAATTTGAGTCAACCTCATCCGGTAATATCAGCGGCAATAACGTCGTTTCTACAGAACCCGATTCTACACAACGGCAATTCGACACATGCCTCGATTCAACACAACAGCAAGTGTACACATAACCAACTCGTCACATGCCTCTATTCGACACAACCCCAATTCTACACAGCCCCGATTCTACACAGTCACAACTGTCACGAGCCAAATGCACAATGGCAATGCTCTACACAGCCCCGATTCTACACAGGCACAAATGTCACGAGCTAAATTCACATCGGCAATACTCTACACAGCCCCGATTCTACACAAGCACAACTGTCACGAGCTAAATTCACAACGGCAATACTCTACACAGCCCCGATTCTACACAAGCACAACTGTCACGAGCTAAATTCACCAAAGTCCCGCTTCAACACATCACCGATTCTACACCATCACGAACTCACATCCAATCATAGTGCGCCGAGGAGTTGGAATGCTTGAACAACATACGGGCAAGGGACCGACTCTACACCTCCCAACTCTGCACAAAGACAAGTCGACTTGTCTTTGTGTAGAGTTGGGAGGTGCAGAGTCGGTCCCTTGCCCGACAAAGACAAGTCGACTTGTCTTTGTGCAGAGTTGGGAGGTGTAGAGTCGGTCCCTTGCCCGACATACGTTGATTGGATGTGAGTTCGTGACGCTTTAGAATCGGTGATGTGTTGAATCGGAACTTTGGTGAATTTAGCTCGTGACAGTTGTGCCTTGTAGAATCGGGGCTGTGTAGAGTATTGCCGTTGTGAATTTAGCTCGTGACATTTGTGCCTGTGTAGAATCGGGGCTGTGTAGAGTATTGCCGTTGTGCATTTGGCTTGTGACAGTTGTGACTGTGTAGAACTGGTGTTGCGTCGAATTGAGGCATGTGTCAAGTTGATGATGTGTACAGTTGCTGTTGTGTTGAATCGAGGCATGTGTCGAATTGACGTTGTGTAGAGTCGGTGATGTGTAGAATCGGGTTCTGTAGAAACGACGTATTGCCAAATCAGCAAAATATCACTTGATTTTACTGCATGATGATATCCCAAGTTAGCTCAATTAGATTTTCTTCGGGTCAACCAAATTCGGTTGCATAAAAGTAAATTAATTAATCACAAAAAAATTTGATTGATAAAAAGGCAAATTTACATCTCTACCAAATGTGATTGTGGTGAAATTCCAACCGTGCCATAAAATAATCCTTTTCCCGAAACTTAATCATAATTCATCTCTACCATATTACAACTCTCCTGGATTAAAAAATAGTTCACATCTCTACCAAGTCGAACTATGGCTTATAACGGCAATACTTCCATTCTACAGAACCCAATTTTACACATCACGGACTCTACACCACCAACTCTACACAACGGAAATTCTACACATGGCTCGATTCAACACAACAGCTACTGGCGCAATGCTCAACTCTACACACCTCTAAACTCTCCACAGAAAAATTGTCGCGAACTAAATTCACAACGACAATACTCTACACAGGCAAAACTGTCACAAGCCTAATTGACAACAGTAGTACTCAACACAACCAAAGTTCTACACGGGCACAACTGTAACGAGCCCAATTCATAACGGCAACACTCTACACAAACAAAAATTCTACACGGGCACAAGTGTAACGAGCCTAATTCACAACGGCAACACTCTACACAAGCAAAATTCTACACGTACACAACTGGTGACAAATTCGCAGCAGTAATATTCTACACGAACGCAACTGTCATGAGCCAAATCCGCAGCAGTAATATTCTACACATGCACAACGGTCACGAGCCAAAATATTATGCTCATGAACAATTATATATTATCGGGTTGAGTTTATTTTTATATTTCTTTTTGTTTATCTGGATATGTTATTGTACGTTTCTTAATGTTTATCCGAATCTTACAAGGCGGAGATAGAATTTGAAAGACTCCACATTCACTTGTAATACTTTAGCAATTGTGTTCATGTATTATCAGTTGCTTTATCCGTTTTTTTTTTTTCAATGATATGTTTCCCAAGGATTTTAATTCCTTTGGATTGTTTGACTGGCACGTCGCATTCTGTGGCGTCGTAATTTCGGGAATTAATGTGAAAGTTGTAATTAAGTTGTTATTATGGTTTCTCTATTATGTATACAGTATCGCATGCAAGCGCAGTATCGTTTGATATTATTTTTTATTATATTCGTTCGTTAAATAAAATTGTTGCATATGCCTACCATGATAAGGTATTCAAGTTTCTGTTTTTTCTGTAGGCACATTAGTTCAGCTTAGCTTTGCATATCATTATTTGCCTCGTCCGCTAAATTTTCCTGGTAGATATTGTTCCTGGGATTTTTTTGTTCGGGGATATTTTTATTCAGGAGTATTATAGTTTGAATATATTTTCCTGGGGATATTTGGACATCTAACCATGTTAGTGTTAAAACAGCCGAGACAGAAGGTCCTTCCATAAAATTTATCAATAAACAAAATTTGGCAGCACATCGTTTTTGCAGGTACCAACACTACGCAGGGAAATTCTATAAAAGTAATTCTACAGAGTAAGATTCGACACAGCAAAACTCTCCGCAGCATCGCCTCAGCACCGTATAACTCTCCACAGCATCGACTTGGCACACTATAACTCTCTACGGCGTGAACCTGATACAGTGAAACTGTACACCGCTCAAACTCTACACAACAAAAACCTACACGCCACGAACTCGACACAATAGAATTATACACCACTCAAACTCTACACGACGAAAACCTACACGCCACGAACTCGATACAATAGAATTATACACCGCTCAAACTCGACACGATGAAAACCTACACGCCACAAAAATCGACACAATAGAACTATACACCACTCAAATTCGACACGATGAAAATTTACACGCCACAAGTTCGAAACAATAGAACTATACACCGTTCAAACTCTACACGACGAAAACCTACACGCCACGAACTTGACACAATAGAATTATACACCACTCAAACTCTACACGACGAAAACCTACACGCCACGAACTCGATACAATAGAATTATACACCGCTCAAACTCGACACGATGAAAACCTACACGCCACAAAAATCGACACAATAGAACTATACACCACTCAAATTCGACACGATGAAAATTTACACGCCACAAGTTCGAAACAGTAGAACTATACACCGTTCAAACTCTACACGACGAAAACCTACACGCCACAAACTCGAAACAATAGAACTATACATCGCTCAAACTCTACACGACGAAAACCTACACACCACAAACTCGACACAATAGAACTATACACCACTTAAACTCGACACGATGAAAACCTACACGCCACGAACTCGAAACAATAGAATTATATACCTCTCAAACTCGACACGATGAAAACCTACACCCCACGAACTCGACACAATAGAACTATACATCGCTCAAACTCTACACGACGAAAATCTACACGCCACGAACTCGACACAATAGAACTATACACCGCTCAAACTCTACACGACGAAAATTTACACGCCACGAACTCGACGCAATAGAATTATAACACCACTCAAACTCGACAGGATGAAAACATACAGGCCACAAACTCAACACAATAGAACTATACACCGCACAAGCTCTACTTAACGAAAACCTACACGCTACGAACTCGACACAATAGAACTATACACTACTTAAACTCTACACGACGAAAACCTACACGCCACGAACTCGACATAATAGAACTATACACCGCTCTAACTCAATACGGTAAAGTTCTACACATCACAAACTCGACAGTAGAAGAGTTATACCGGTTCTGGACCAACCGGGGCACTTTGGCACAACCGGGGTACTTTGGCACAGGTGTCAATTGGTACAGGGGTCAATTGGCACAAGTGTGTTTGATAGATATGGAGGTTGTGTTGAGAGAACTGGGGTACTTTGACACAGGGGTCAATTGATACAGTTGTGATTGATTGAAATGGGTATTGTTTTTGTTTTAATCGTTATAATCGACGCAGTTTGTTGTAGGATGGGTGTGATTGATTGAAATGGAGATTGTTTTGTACGTTTTAATGATATAATTGTTTTTTATTAGAGATACAGAGGTAATTAGAGTACATTTTTCTTATGAATCCATGAATTGTGTGTGCTATCCATACCGAGCCATTTCACGTAGACTTGTTGGCCTTTTTTGCGCAATGTTTTATCAACGAGATAGACGTCAGGTTGTTTTGTAGGAAGGAGTTCTTGTTCGTAGAAACATCATTTGATGTCCACACCTTTCGAGTCTTTGATGTGATATGTCACAGGATTAGTTTTACGAATCTGTGAGATTTGAAAGATTTCCGTGGTCCAATTTGGAGTATATCCTTTAACAAAAAGGTTTTTATATTTGCTGATGCATACATAATCGTTGACTTTATATTTAGCAGGAGCTGCAATTTTTATATTGCTGTAGACTGTAGATAGTAGCTTTTTCTCATGTTTTAAAGTAACTTCGATTGGTCTCATGTGAATTGTTCGATGTACGGTGTTATTGTAGTCAGACACCAGTTCAGGTCGTAGTTTAAGCCATTTATAGTTACCGTTTAATGTGAAAGCTTTCCACATGTTGTTCTTTAGTGTTCCATTCCAGCGTTCAACAGTAGAGGCTTTCATTACGCTATATGTTGAATAATGATTAATATTATTTTTTTCACCAATTCTTGAAATTCTTTATTGAAGAATTCCTTTCCGTCGTCAGTTTGAAGATTTTGCGGTTTTCTCGCTACTTTACTATCTGAACCGAGTAGGATTTGTTTGAAGCTGTTAACCACATCCTTCCCACTTTTACTCTTAAGCGGTTTAGCCCAAGCGTATTTTGAAAAACAGTCGATGACGGTGAGGATGTATCGATTTCCGGCATTTGTTCTAGCTCTTCTACTCTCGACACGGCGAGACTCTACCCACCATAAACTCGACACAGAACAACCGTTTACGCACCAAACTCGACACAGTTACTGTGTGTATGTATATTGCGAATACCTATATAGTATATAGTATATATAGTATATATAGTATATATAGTATATATATATAGTATATAGTTCCGCTTCTATATAGATTAGCGCGTGTAGAGTTTCGTCGTGTCGAGTTTTTGGTGTAGCGTCTCACCGAGTCGAATTGACGGTGTCGAGAGTTTTGCTGTGTCGAATTACTTGTATAAAATATAGTCTGTGTACAGTTACATTCTATAGAAACAACGCCCTCTCCAAAATTAGTACATTTATTAACTTTACGAGATGGTTTTTTTAAATAGGTAGAGCGTGTAGAAAAGGGCCAGGGCACTCATGTGCTCATGAGTTTGGAACGAATTCGCTTGGTTGAGGTTGAGCAGCAGGCAGAGAATTATATATAGATAGTAACAAAGTTTCTCGTCTCATCTCAGCAACATGATATCTCGAGGATAAAAGGTAACTTCGTTATACGAAGTTACTCGCCCCAAGGCGCTCGGACCTTTTGCCTCATCCTCCATCTACCACTCTAGCGCCGTCCAGTTATGTCAACAGGTGGCAAGGCACACTTCACTATCTCGCGGCAAAATATAAAAAATTTTACGACCTCGTCCCTCATAACGTGTACATTCTTCATACAAGAAATCCCTTTATTAAAAAAAAAAATCACGTACCCTAAAATGAACAAATTTGGTAAAGAAAAAAGTGACCCTGGTAGTATTAAATGAAACAATTTATCTACTTTTAACTTGTTGAACAAAAATTTTGTTTAAGGTGGCAAAAAAATCTGTCTATAGGATTGACAGATCAATTTTTTTTAATCGATCCGCTGGATCAAATCGAATCGTGATCTAGCTAATTTACCATAAATTAAAAACGAATTAATCGATATACCTGTAATCGCTTTTTAAGGTACTTTTCTTTATCTATTTTTTCTGTTCTGTAAAATCGAGTGGATTCAGTATATAATCTTGTAGCATTGCCAATTTATTAAGTTACCAAATAATAGTGTATAAATAATCTAACAAAGCTTTTTTATAAACAATTTTGCTTAATAAGTCGAGATTCACGCATTGTTCATTAACGTGATGTGGCACAACTTCGGAAAGCGCAATTCGTATCGAAGATTGTAATCCAATCGATTCAGGGCCCCTTAATATTCGACGTTGAAGCAAATTCGATTTCACTTCACGTATCTGCGCTGCGGTTAAACCTTATTTGCTTCTGTCTAAAATATTAAACACGCCTAGATTAAATTACAATCGTTGGATCGATCACTGGATGTTCCCCATCACTTTAAGAATGCTATATTTAATTTACAAATTTATTTCTGAAGAAATAATCTTCAATGAAATTAGAGAAATATATTTTTAGGCGTTGTGATTGACATTTTTGCACTTTGTGTATCTACTTATGTTTATCTATCCATCCATAAATAAAACTCGTTAACAAAAGGCAAAAAAAATGTAGCCACGCTTTTTATATGCTTGCGGATTAAACTTTCTTCCGTAATTATTTTCATTTCGATAAACCAGAGCTTTTATATGCTCGTAAAAAGCCATGGGAATTAAATTAATGAAAAAATAAATATTTGTACTTGTTCCATTACTGTTATTTCACGTTATATTTTCATGGACTGTCTCAAAAAACCTTATGTACAGTTTATAATAAAATATTTAATTATATCACAACTAATGGCATGAGGGATGAAAAAAAAATAGAACAAATAAACAGGGTGAGTAGAAATAAATAATAGGAATAAAATCAGGATTGTAAACCGCGATTTTAATTGATGAATATTTATCGCACAACTAGGTACATATTTATTAATTACTCAATCGATTACAACAATATTTTATAATTTATCCTCTTTTTTTAATTCCACAAAACGTTACGAATATTTTCTTGAATAAATGGGAATATATTTTTAATGCATTAAAAAATAAATGCCGACTGATACAATCACATACATTTTTTTAATCCTTTTCAAAGCTTAAACATGTTTTTATAAGCATCACAGAAAATTATGAAAATGATTCTTTTTTCTCCAAGTAGGGAAGAACGGTGTAATGGCGAACACCTAAACAGAAGTTGAGATTAAACACACAAAAAAACAAGCAATTGAAAAACCTAGGGCTTAAAATCACAGATTGACATGTCTTCTTTGACACAGTAACAACGTTTTTTAAATACACTAAAGAAAAAATAAAGCTTTTCTTGTCTGAAAAAAATGTGCTAATGTACGCCATTACAATGCTTTCGGAGATTGACAAAATAAGTTTTTACGCACTGCAATAAACAAAAACTATTATAATAGTCATATAATTTTATTCTTATCGAATATTTAACACAGAAATATTTTATACATGAGTAATTGACTAAAATAGAATGATCACTTTGATAAAATATAAGTAGATAGAAGAACTCTTCATAGTAGCTCTTTTAGAGACATTCATCATATGAATTGATATCACAGTTTCCGCATCACAGTTTTCTGCTCGACCTGTTTTTTACCCACAGATGCTGTTCGCCATTACACCTAAACACTTTCACGGCGTGATTTTTATCTACAGCCGGAAATATCTGAGCGAAAACAATTTACAAAAACACGATATTAAAGTTTGAATAATAATGAACACATCAGAAAATTTTAATTTGAACATTGGCGAAAATACATAGGAAGAAATCCTTATTTCATATGTGGAGAATTTTAGATCATGAATCGACAAAAAAACATCAGTGCACTTTTCAAATGTTTTAATAATTATTTAATCATAAAATAAAATAAAAAATTTATGAATTCCGAAAAATTAAAAAATTTCAACAAAACTTAAAATTTCAAAGAATTTCAAAAGAATTTCAGAAAATTGCAAAATAAAAAAAAAATCATAGTTTTGGAAACTGCAATTTGTTTTAAAATCAAATTGGCCATAGAATTTCACCATACATAGAACATAGATATTCAACCGAGGTTTTGCAATCGCGCCAGTAACAATATTCTCTAGTAAGTCTATAATAGTCCATTCGTAGACCAAACTTGAGCCAAGTATCTTTAAAAATGTGAAAGTAAGAGCGTGATAAGTGATTTTCTAAAAAATTCAAATTGTCATAATTTTGGAACCACTCAACGAATTCGTGTCAAATTTGAATTTAGCCTTTGTCCACCCACACTATATACGTGTACCAAATTCCAGAGCGATATTTTGAAAATTAACATACACACACACATACAGACATTTCGTACAAATCATTTTTCTCGACGTTTTAGAGCCTTTTGAGCATCCTGAGATGAACATTTTTTTCTGGTTTTCATCTCAGGATGCTCAAAATGCTTTAAAACGTCGAGAAAAATGATTTGTACGAAATGTCTGTATGTGTGTATGTGTGTGTGTGTGTTCAAATTCTTGTTACCACGATAGCGTACGCAATTTTCAAGATATCGCTCTGGAATTTGGTACACATATATAGTGTGGGTAGACAAAGACTAAGTTCAAATTTGGCACGAATCCGTTCAGTGGTTCCAAAATTATGAAAATTTCAATTTTTTATAAAATCACATCACGCTCTTACTTTCACATTTTTAAAGATATTTGTGAACTTAATACCACTCGCTCGAAATTCTATGGCCAATTTCATTTTAAAACAAATTGTAGTTTCCAAAATTATGAATCTTTTTGAAATTGTAATTTTTTTTTTAAATTTTGTAATTTTTTTGAAATTTTTCGAAATTTTGAAATTTTTTGAAATTTTAAAGTCTTGTAATGTTTTGAAATTTTGTAATTTTTGGAAATTTTGAAGTCTTGTAATGTTTTGAAATTTGTATTTTTTTATGTTTTTGCTTTTTTTTTACTTTCCACACCAAAAATCTTCAATCTGTGCCCAAAAGTAAAAAAATTCACACACTGATTTTTTTTAGTTATGCTTTGTGTACTTTAATCGACGAAGCAATTTGTAATCCGATATTATTAACACATTGTCAGTTATCGTGGTGTTCGGCATTACCGGCTGTGCGCCATTACCCCGTTCTCCCCTATGTCTTACAAATGCGGTCGAAACTTCACCAGTGATAAAAGCTGCATGCACCGAATCGCATAAAACCGAGAAGCCGTACAATAGTCGAAGCCACGTGACATGAATATTTCATCGAATCGAATCGAATTCTGATAGGCTGAGAGTTCAAACTCGAGGCGCAGAAGCGCACGTTATTCTCGTGTTTGACTTTACGCGTCTGGTTTCCACTGCTCTATCACTCTCTCTCTCTCTCTCTCTCACACTCACTATGTTATTATGCTTTGCTGAGACGGAACACCTATTTTTAAACTCTAAGGCCAACGATCGTGAATAGTTTAATCGCTCATTGAGTACTAACTGTACAACACTGAAGGCGCAGACCTATATGCACTCAACGATTACAAAGAACTCGTTGGCGTTGTTGCGATCGATGCCACACTCGAAGCCACTGAGTGTTTCGTGTCGAAGCATGTCAAACATTCCGGATCCAGACAATACCTCAGTGGAAGTAACCGGCAGATCCCCACTCCTATATTCCCATTCTAGCGAGCCCTTTGATTCTACTACACCAATAAGCTGAGCGTGTGCAAGTTCCACTGAAAAGTGTGAGTCTTTCGCACACGAGCGCCCACTGGCGTAGAACTATTGTGATGAAAACGCCGACTCAAAACGAAGAGAAGGGAACAGGAGAGCATAGTAGTATGCTTGTTGGGAGGGGAAGGGGAAAGCCAGAAGGCAGAAATGCACGCGAGGTAGCGAAGAAAACCAGACGGATATTATACGGATAGATAACGGCAGCCTTTCAGCCACACATAGCGAAGAAAGGGAAGGTTGAGGGAATGCAGAAGCGGCAGAAATATATTATCCAACTTCTATGGCACCCCCGACTACATTAGAATTCCGAAAGGAAATTACAGACGTTTTTCAATGTTTTTGCAGAAAAATGCATGTTGAATTTAAGGGGAAGATTGTGGCTTAATATATCGAAAATATTATTGAAATATGGCTACGGTATATGACAATATTGATAGAATTTTGTTAAATCTGTTCACAATATTGATGAAATATTGCAGCAAACATGGTGAGACTGCTGCAATATTTCATGTGATATTCTAAGCAAATAATTTTGCTTAGAGTGATCAGAGTTGTAAATCGCCATTAATTCATGAGATATAGTTTACAGTACAATTTGTTTTGTAATTATGATTTCATAATAATAATATGTAGTGATTATAAAATAGAGTGTAAACATTTGAATAGATAAAAAAAATACTAATTTTCTCTTTAATATTACAAGAAATAGTGGAAAAATGGAAGAAATAAGTAATTCATTACTTTTTTTTCATTTTTTCAAAAGGATTACCGTGAATTTTTATTGAAAAATAATAATTTTTGCAGCCATTCCAAAATTTAATCATCGTATTACAATCGCTACATGTTATTATTATAAAATCATAATTATAGAGCTGATCGTATCATCATCATTATTTCTATAAGGTAAACGGCCCTGTTTGTGACCATGCCTCGGTTTGTGACCCCCGATAGCTATTTTACACTGTCATAAATGTAATTTACGTCGAATTTTAACCTTATTATCGCCAAATTAAAGAGCTTTTTTAATAGTTGTTTTCTGGAATAAACAAATTTCGTAACAAATTATTTAGAAATACATTTCACCGGTAGAAGCCGTGGTATTGCGTCTCAGTGAGTTCGATCCGCCATTCCTAGACGGAGCTCAGTAGCTGCATCGGTCGCGTATTTGATCGTTTCCATTCTTAAGTAAGTATGATACAACATAACAATTATATGAAAATGATCACAATAATTAGCTTTATCGACAAAAAATAGAATACTTAAGCTATTGATTAGTTTTTCCCGTAAACTCAAAGGGTCAATAACTCCCAAAGTAATTGTGGTTATTGACGCGGTTGCTGACCCTTTCAATATTTACGATTTTTACTTGTTACTGAAAATTAGGTTAGGATTGAATACTGTATAAATTTCAACATTTAACGTTGTTATGGTTTCGTTTTGATTTAATTATCGATATTTTTTCCAAATAGGAGTTCGAAAAACCCGGATAGGTGTCAGAAACCCGGTACACGCGGGGGTCAGGACCTACGGCGTGAGTGTCACAATCCCGGTATACGCGGGGGTCAGGACCTACGGCGTTAGTGTCACAAACCCGGTACACGCGGGGGTCACAAGCTACGACATGAGCGGTTCTGCAGGGTCAGGAACCCCGGCAGTAGACAAGCAATATTTAAATAATGTTTTAATTAATATTCTCAACATTTTGGGCAGTACTACGATATCCGAGGCCCCAATATTTGACACTGGTTTCCGGTAGTACTTTTCATAAGAAACAAAAAAGTTCATATGAACTATAGTCCTATCTCTTTTAGTTTCCGAGATATGGAATTTTTAAGATTTTAATATAGATTTTAATATATCGGGGGGCTTCGCCCCCCGAACCCCCCGAGAAGGGGCTTCGCCCCTGCGCCCCACCAGGGGCTTCGCCCCTGGACCCCGCCGAGATTTTCGTCCGCGAACCCCGCTGCTACAACTTTCCTCGCAGGTATTACAAAAAATTGTATGTGCAACTCGTGCGAGTATGTTATTTTCCACTCGTGCGAAAATAACATACTTTACGCACTTGTTGCACAATATACTATTTTTATCTTTTAAAGCGTCGTAACTCCGAAAATGAGGCACGAAAAGCTTTGCTGATTACGAATCTGAACTCAAAATTCGGAAACCCAAAATGCTGGATCCCATATGGTTGACGAAAATGCAAAAGTGACTTGATTTCGATGAAAATCTGTATTCGTGGGCTTTTTGGATCACTGACTATGAATCTAAACTCCAAACTCAAAAATAAAAATAGCGGTGACAATATGTCAGTTGTTTTTTTTTAATAATTGTTTCTACATAGTTATATAGATCTTTGTGTTTAACTATAATTTTTTTCAGCATTTTTAAACGACAATACAATGTCGATCCCAGACTAGAAAAAATGGACACTTGGGCGCTAATGGGTTAAGGTTCTCCAGGGTGCCGGTTCTCGTTAGGTTCTCGTTAGTTCTATAGATTCTTTTGGGTTCTTTTAGGTTTTTTAGATTCTTTTAGGTTCTTTTAGGTTCTTTAGATTCATTTAGGTTGATTTAAGTATTTTAGATTAGGTTCTTTTAGGTTTGATTTTCATCCTTTTTCTATATTTACAATCAATAACCTCATAGACTTGTAAATATTAAGTTTCATTGAAATAAAGTTATTTTTTAAATATTTTTTCCGCCATATTGGATCCGCCATTTTGAATTTTTGAAAGTCATTGAAAGGCATCCTCAATAATCACAATCTACCAAATTTAAATCAAATCGTACAGAAAAGTTACACACGAAGATGTCATATATTTTTACCAAATAAAATTTAAAAAAATTCATATCTCGGAAACTAAGGCAGTTAGGACCATAGTCCATATGAACTTTTTTACTCCCCACGAAAAGTACTACCGGAAACCACCGTCAAATCTTGGAGCCTCGGATATCGTAGTATCCCCACATTTTGCCTTTGACGAATAGTCTAACCTGTTTCACAAGGTTTTAATGCACGTATTGAAAACGTTCATTTTCAGTTTAACAATATCACGCATCTGTAAATAACAGAAAATCGACCCCGCTGCTCTAAAGGTGTCGCAAACTGGGCCGTTTACCTTAAGTATTAGGCATTTACAACTCTGAGAGTGATATATCATATATCGAATAAAAATACTCTTGCATTGTATTTCCAAGAGTTTTAAAACTGTTAATATTATTAACGTTTACGATTTAACGAATCGAATGGTTTCAGTAATGAATTTAAAAATCTGAAGGAATTCTCAGAAAATACTGCCAAGTAGTTGTAATATCTGGTAGATTTAAAAAAAAAATCTGGGAGGGTTAAAAAAGAAAGGTTGGCTAATCGGGGCTTACATATTGCATCCTAACAGGGGAAGTTTTGAAAAAAGTGGAAAATGAATAAGCAATGTGCAAGGTCCGACTTTTCAACCTTATTTAAAAAATTATAGGTTCTCATATTCAAAAATTCTAAGTTCCATAAAATTGTAATATCTCATTCATTATTCATCAAATTCAGTACCGAATATTCTCGCACGTTACATGTCTGAAGTTTTAGCCCGTTGTATTAGTTTCGTCAAAAGCAAAAGCAATTTAAACTTGCAATATTCAAATTGCTGTAAAGTCTGAGCCCCAGTATCGACCTTCACCAAATTTGATATCTAGCAATTCTGAATATTAAT
Source organism: Ephialtes manifestator (assembly GCA_963970395.1). Taxonomy (NCBI): domain Eukaryota; kingdom Metazoa; phylum Arthropoda; class Insecta; order Hymenoptera; family Ichneumonidae; genus Ephialtes; species Ephialtes manifestator. The sequence continues at coordinate 21,561,428 of OZ019980.1, forward strand.
TTAACCCTGAAGAGAATTGGAGCCGATTTGCTCGAAAATGGCATTAATTTAAGATAAATTAAAAGCGACAAGGAAAACAGAGTTAAAGCCCTGCAATAAATGTATTAACATTTTTTCATCGATAATAAATAAATAATAAAAATGTTAACTTTCAAACTATTAAAATGACAAAAACCGCGTAGTCCAAACTACGCGCCCAGTAAAGTGAAGCAATTGTATTCGAATATCCAGACATGAAGAAAAAGCTTGAGATATAGTAATTTTTTGGGTGACCGAAATATGACGAAATCGGTTATACAAGACTTAAAGTTGAAGCCAGTAGAATGTAACCTGCAAAATATCCGGGGGCAAAACTGAAACATTTCTCATTAACAACTCAAGCACTCTCGTGATGAAGGAGAGGTTTTTCTCGCTGCTTCCACCTTAATTTCGACTCACTCCAATCATCTTTTTTTCTCTCTTGCTCTCTCTGTCAAAGTTGCACGTGAGGGTTGAAAAATCTTCGTTAGTTAAGGACTGTTGGATTTTTATTTTACCAGGAGTGCAAGGATGCCCCAGGGTAGCGTGCAATGGCAAGGGACACAGAGACGAGCTTGTGGCCCTGGTGCAAATTGGAATGTTCAGGTAAATCGATATAGACGAATGATAACGATGCCTAAAATCACGATACGAGTCCTCGGAACTTTTAACTACTACTGCTGCTCCACGCGACGATGAGAAGTATACTAATGATCTACTCTTGCACACTCGTTAAACTAATACCCTCGTGTTCCTGTCCTTCAGGTCGTTAGAGGAAAAGTTACGACAAGGTGTATCTGGCACGCCTGCAGAGCTCTTGGAGTTGGACTTTTACTGATGCTTCTTGGTGCTTGCATGGCTACCATAGGTAAGAGACTCCTCATAAATTAATGCTTAATCTTACACTCACACGGAGAGAAATGGATCCGCGAATATAGCTGCCACTCGCAGAAAATATTGTACGGCGGTGACACATAGACTCTATTGTAAAAGCTCATATAAACAACTTACAGCTTACGATACGTATAGTAATCGTCCCAAATTTGCTTGATTACAACAATGACTTATTCCTTAACAGTATAGTAATCCGTTGTATCTGTATCTTTTTGAAAGCTGAAAACATTGGAGTAATCTTCATTTACATGGGACTTATTACCGTCGATTAGTATTAATTTCCTAATCTGCTTTGGGATTATCAACATGTGGGGATTTTAAGATTCGCTAATAAGAACATGGTTAATGATGACGGCGCGAATTTATTCATCCACTACGTATGTAAAATTTTCCTAACAGCATACGTTTGTTGTTTGAGGTTTTTTTTAAGTCTTTCTTTTCTTCAAAAGTGCTGGGTCCTTACTATTTTATAACGACCCAAAGAGAGCGACAAAAATCGATATATTGCGCTGCGGTATAATGCTACAGGACGAATCGGCATGAAACCTCCCCGCTTATATGCGCTTCTGTAGTCACTTCCATTTACGAGAATCGGTACACGAATTCGCCATCTAGCGGCAGCACAAATAAGTAGAACTGTGAATCTAGAGTGTATAAGAAATGTTGTAATTACTATACATCATAAGAAACATTGACATGTCATATTTATATGGTAAATAAACCCCGAGAACATTTAGTGAGTTTTCAGCCGCTAGATGGCGAATAACCACGAATTTTCTCGTAAACGAACAGATCTACGGCGGTGCATATAAAGAGCAGTCTTTTCGCCCAAAAGTATCTTTTGTGGGATTCTGCGAGCTGCCACTCGCAGAAAATATTGTGCGGTGGTGAAACATGGGCTCTATTGTAAAAGCTCGTATAAACAACTTACAGCTTACGATACGTATAGTAATCGTCCCAAATTTGCTTGATTACAACAATGACTTATTCCTTAACAGTATAGTAATCCGTTGTATCTGTATCTTTTTGAAAGCTGAAAACATTGGAGTAATCTTCATTTACATGGGACTTATTACCGTCGATTAGTATTAATTTCCTAATCTGCTTTGGGATTATCAACATGTGGGGATTTTAAGATTCGCTAATAAGAACATGGTTAATGATGACGTCGCGAATTTATTCATCCACTATGTATGTAAAATTTTCCTAACAGCATACGTTTGTTGTTTGAGGTTTTTTTTAAGTCTTTCTTTTCTTCAAAAGTGCTGGGTCGTTACTATTTTATAACGACCCGAAGAGAGCGACAAAAAAACGATATATTGCCCTGCGGTATAATGCTACAGGACGAATCGGCATGAAACCTCCCCGCTTATATGCGCCTCCGTAGTCACTTCCATTTACGAGAATCGGTACACGAATTCGCCATCTAGCGACAGCACAAATAAGTAGAACTGTGAATCTAGAGTGTATAAGAAATGTTGTAATTACTATACACCATAAGAAACATTGACATGTCATATTTATATGGTAAACAAACCCAGAGAACATTTAGTGAGTTTTCAGCCGCTAGATGGCGAATAACCACGACTTTTCTCGTAAACGAACAGATCTACGGTGGTGCATATAAAGAGCAGTCTTTTCGCCCAAAAGTGTCTTTCGTGGGACATCGAAGACATGGCAGTGAAGATGCCCAATATTTGTATTTTTGGTCGAGTTGTCATATGATAAGTTACAACTCTGACTTATCGACCTATTTTGGCTAGCGTGTTGCAGTTTCAACACAACAGTCAGAGAAACAAAATTAAATTACAAAATATGATGGCGTCTTTAAAAATGTTCACATTTTTTATACACTAACTTGCAAAGCATATTCAATACATTTCCCCTTACTTCCCTAAAATACATTTAAGGGAACGCATAGAAAATCCTTCCATAATCAATTCCAGTATCATATTACGAAAATAGTACGAAAAATTTACTAATTGTTCCTATATAAAAAGGGAATACTGTCATACGTATACGTATAAGTAAAAGTTCGGTTGGAAATATTAATATAGGAATAATGAGCATGGTACTAAAGCAAAATCGGAAAGATTACAATACACATTGTGAAAGCTTCTACGTGTATAGGAACAACTGTGATAAAGCCCTTGTATCACCGCGGTACGCAAGTTATAGTAATTAACAACGGAAACCCGCGTAGCTACACACAGACTTTTCTCTCCGTGCAAAAAAATCGGGAAGGGCAGATAATTATTAAGGCGTATGTATTCACCAACTATAATATAAACGCTGAATTTTTATTCTATATGCAACATTAAGAGTCTGCGATATACCTGTGAGAATTTTTTCGCTTAATGTTAAACATCTCTCGCACGTTTCTGGTTTTTTTGATACTCCAGAATAAACGGCTTTGAGTTTCGAGAAGCCAAAAGCTTAACCCATTTGTACGATCCTTTCGCGTATTCTCTCAAAGTTCAAGCCTAATCTGTGGAGTTACTTGAGAGAAAACAGCTTTTAAAATTTTGAAAGTGAAATTTTGAAATTCTGAAAGAGTATTAGTTATGAAAGAAGGTTCGAAAATTTTGGCCCCGAAATTTAGTATTGGGTTAGATCCATCCTTATTCAGACTTTTGTGTTCCCCCCTTTTCCCGTTCCCCGTTTCTTCTAGTAGAAAACCCCCTTGAGTGTTGCCCGCAGCCAACTCCACCTAATGCAATACTGTATGCACGAAGGCACAGGGAAACTTCGGAAAACCTGGCCGATACAGGCGGCCTTATTTTTACTGAGTTTCTACTGTATACATTAGAGCGGGAGGGATTTGCTTCCCGCTCAGCAGTTGATGCGCAAACCGGTGTGCGGCTAAACGGTCACCCATCCAAATTTCGGCCGAGAACGAATCTGCCTTGAACATATATTTATTGAACGAACTGGTGAAAAGGTACAGCTGACAATAAACAAAAAATTACAAAAATAAGTGTAACTTTCGCAGAATCATCGAAAAAAAACTAGAAAAATGACCTGGAGATAATGAATAAATGAACAATCTGCCTTGAATATAAATTTATTAAACGAACTGGTGAAAAGGTACAGCTGATAATAAGCAAAAAGTGACTAAAATGAGTGCTAGTTTCGCTGAATCATCGAAAAAAAAATGTTCTCGGGACAATGAAGAAATTAACAAAGCTGCCTTTGAAATTAATGAATTGACCGCAGTTATGGCTGACACAAGGATTAAATTTGCAGATGCAGATATCTTCAGCTTAAATTCCCTTCGATGGTATTGACACAATATTGCGCACATTGTTATTTTCCTATTTAACTTGCTCCGATTTAGCATGAAAATGTTTCACGGTGGGTTTTTGGGGCAACTGAATCCGAATCTGAAGTAAAAATGTAGAAAAATAAAAATGGCGACGCCAATATGGCCGAACAAAATCGAAAATTTCAGTCGATTTGGATAAATTTTGGTACGCTGGAGTTTTTGAGATCTCTAATTACGAATATGAAATCAAAATTTGAAAATTCAAAATGGCGGAATCAATATGGCGAACTAAATTTACAAGGTGGTTTGTTTTGGATTAAATTTGTTACACAGTGACTTCTGAGGTCGTTGAATACGAATCTTAACTGAAAACTAAGAAATTCAAAATGGCGCGTCCAATATGGCGGGTCAAAATGAAAAAGTTACTCAATTTTATTTATTATATTATTCCCAAGTGTAATGAGTAGTATCATAATTATAATGCTAAAAGAAACAACAATGTATTCGCGATAATTCTCCTCATTACATCATTGAATGATTGGAAATCCCAAAATTAATATATTTATTAGAGCTGTCTTGGTTATCATTGTGTTGTATTCTTCAGGATATTACGCGGATCAATTATCCGTCGCTCAAGAAATTCGTGGCAATATGACGATTCAGGTGAAGAACGAATCTCGAGTGTTTCATCTCAACAATCTGAGCTACGCTGGACCTATAGTTATGGGAGTTGGAGGTAAATATACTATTTACATGATAAAATATCAATGTTAATTGTTTAATAAACAATCGAATTATTTTTTTAGATTTAAAAAATATATGAACAATATAGAAAAATGTACTTAAAAATTACAATACATAAAATAAAGTAACATTTCTAGCTTTTAAACTATCTTAAAATGCTTGGAAAATATTATTTAAAAAATTTTAACGCATTTAAGATTTTGCGAGTAATTGAAATATCTTTTCAGCAGTAACGTAAGGGAGAACGGGGGAATCGCAGTCACTAAGGAATATTTGCTTTTTTCTGTAAATAAAACGTCGTTTGTGCCAAAAAGTAATGATTGTTGGATACTTCATCAACTATTATTGAAAATGAACAGCATGAAAATCACGAAAGCAATCGTATAAATGGATTTTTCATTCTTTTTCAAAACATGTGCAGCGACTGCCATTATCCGACGATTTGGGTAATCACGGTCGCCTTTTGGGGAACTGCGGTCAATTACGGGGTATCTACAGTCACCTTTGGGGCAATACCATTCGGTCGTTAGCTTTTGTTGCTTAGCTGACAACAATTTTTTATAGAAGTCGATTTTATAGAAACCAATACCATATTACGGAAAATATAATTGTTTTTAATTTTTTTTAATTTCCTCGTGAAAATATAGCGATTATCAATATAGCTATTATAAATCACAGTCTTTTGGTACAGTTATCTATCCTCTCTTAAAATGTATTAATATAACTCATTTTATACTGTCTTACGTAAACATTTAATAATATAACAGTCTCTTTTAAAGTATAACAAAACCTGAGATTAATTTTCTCAGCGCAACTTTACTATACTATCAGTTTCTTTTAATAAAAAATCTAACCTCAAAAATTCTAGCCTCATGTCAACACCGAAATCTCCATCAAATTGAACACATTTCTACGTATATTTTTCAATTCGTCAATTCTTATTCGTTTCTAAGTTATTACTAAGTCATTAGTTGAACTGAATTTCTATTATTAATGCATACATACCGTGATGTTTACGGCAAAAAATTCATTTGACGTGCGCCGGCGAATTGTGCCGGTAACTCAGTGGCGTCCCTCGACTACCATTGCCCCGCGCACGTGATCGTCGTTACCCCGACAACCGCGAAGACTTTTTATATCAAATTTCAATATATTTATTTACGGAATCAACATTTTAACATGGGGAAATTGAAGCTACAAGTCCGAAAAATACATGAAAAACGGTTAGATGTGATTTTAACGTCAATAAGTTACGCAAAATCCTTATTTAAAATACTGCTTTTCTTATAAAAAAGACTGCATAATCTAAAAATTATTTAATTTGTTTATTTTTTCGTAGTATAATTGGCACGGAGAATTAAATTAGTTAATTAGTATATACGTAAGCTGATTGAACAAAAAAAAGTTTGATATATTCACTAGTTAATGCAAAAATAAGGTGACCCGCATTGCCCGGTGACTGCGATTCCCAGGTTCTCCCCTAATTGAAATATACGTTACTGCTGAAAAGCAGTAACGTATATTTACTCTGCTTACGGTATTTGACGGTCTGGGAAGTCAATCTGGAGTTCGTTACGCGCCAAAAATAATATACATTGAGTATGTAGCTGGTAATATAGTCGTCAGATCGAGGAGAGCCACGCGTAGTATAAGATAACGTGGAGAAGTGGGCCGCTAAAATTCGCCGTTCCGTTTCGAGCTCGAATAACTTGTCACGTGCGAAAATTTCAAAGTCTACTCGCCTTCGGCAAAACTTCAGGGTAGGCTTCAAACTTTTATTCTTCAGCCCTCTTCGTCCGAAATACGAGTAAAAAAAAAAAGTTTGCCCCCAGAGAGATTTGAACTCTCGACCCCTGGTTTACAAGACCAGTGCTCTAACCCCTGAGCTATGGAGGCTCACGGATGCCTTGTGATATAAAATTCGCCAAGTGTCTAGCGCTACAAATATTCACTCTTTACACCAATTGATCATTAGTTTCACTTAACAATAATTCAGTATTATTATTATTTTATCGTTCCGATAGTCTGAGCAATAATACTAATTCGTTTAAACGACTTTTTTTTTAACAAACGTAAAAATACCATTAATTAGTTAACATTTCTAAGTTGGTCTTAATGTTAAAAGATTTCTGAAATACGATTTAGCTAATTACAATGCAAAAATTTTATAGATTTTCAACTTATTGGTAAGTTGATAGATCAAAGAAATCTAGCGACTGCCAGTCGGTATAAACGGTTCCTACTTTATCGACCGAGCGATCTCAGCTACACATACACTGCAATCTACTTGAGCGATGTAGTTTTACGATTTGCAAAAATTTCGATTTCGAAAAAAAATTTTAGTCATCTGTAAAATATATATATGGGGCATTCCATCCCGATTCGACCTGAGTCTGATCCTCGACCTCCCCGATTTGGCTCGTAATTTTTTGAAGAATTGATTAGACTCTGAAATGCACCATATTTCATTTTTTTATTTTTTCTATGCAAATTTTTTTTTTTAATATTTTTTTAAAGTGACATATCGAAGGCCCTAATTTAAAAATCTGAAAAAATTCTGAAAAATACTTTGTTGAATATAAAAATTTTCTAGCTTATAGCCAAAGTGGGCAAAATTTTTCTTCTTATAGTTTTTAAGCTTTTTTGATTTAAAAAAATTATGAAAAAAAGAAATTAATCTACTACAAGCGATTATTTATGTGAACTTGGAATTTTTAGAATTTTTTCAGATTTTTAGGATTTTGTCAAATTTTTCTGAACTAAGACTATTCTAGCACCATACATGCCACATTCTAGCACCAGCATGCCATAATTAAAAAATCTGAGAAAATTCTGAAAAATACTTTATTGAATCTCAAATTTTTCTAGCTTAGAGCCAAAGTGTGGAAGATTTTTTTTCAAATAGTTTTTAAACTTTTTTGATTAAAAAAATTATTAAAAAATAGAAAAAAATTGAAACTACTATGGCCGACTTATCAAACATTTGCACCAGCATGCCATAATTAAAAAATCTGAAAAAAATTCTGAAAAATACTTTATTGAATCTCAAAATTTTCTAGCTTAGAGCCAAAGTGTGGAAGATTTTTTTTCAAATAGTTTTTAAACTTTTTGGATTAAAAAAATTATTAAAAAATAGAAAAAAAATGAAACTACTATGGCCGGCTTGTCAAACATTTCTGTATATGAAAATGTATTTTTCAGCATTTTTTTCGGATTTTTTAATTATGGCATGCTGGTGCTAGAATAGTCTTAGTTCAGAAGAATTTGACAAATTCCTAAAAATCTGAAAAAATTCTAAAAAATCCGAGTTTACATAAATAAACATTTGACCAATCAATAAAAATAGAAAAAAATTATAATCTACTACAGGTAATCACCTGTAGTAGATTATAATTTTTTCCTATTTTTTCATTATTTTTTAAATAAAAAAAGCTTAAAAACTATAAGAAGAAAAATTTTGCCCACTTTGGCTATAAGCTACAAAATTTTGATATTCAACAAAGTATTTTTCAGAATTTTTTCAGATTTTTAAATTCGGGCCTTCGATATGTCACTTTAAAAAAATATTTAAAAAAATATTTGCATAGAAAAAATAAAAAAATAATATCTTGTGCATTTGAGGGTTTAACAAATCCTACAAAAAATTACGATCCAAATCGGGGAGGTCGAGGGTGAGACCCAGGTCAAATCGGTATGGAATGCCCCATATATAGCACAATTGTCAACAACAAAAAAATTTGAACCAGGGAATTTGTTCTAAAGCATAAAATAAACGTCACTATATCTATCCATCTAAATAATAGTATGATTATTTGAAAATACTATAAAAATTCTCTCCACGTAAAAATATATTCAAAACCTTTTTTTTTTCAGGATTTATAGTAGTAGCTGCGTGTGTGATGACGTTCGAGGCTCGCGACAGTGCAGCAAAAGTGGTACCAGCCCGTTTTCGGTTTAGCCAGGGCTCAACCCTAAAAAATCGTAATCAACGAAGTCGCAGATCGACTTCGAGTCAAACAACCAAATGGGATCAGCAGTTTGGTCTTTTCCGGGTTAACCGAACGCCAAGTCCAAGCGCTCAGGAACTATACCGGAAGCAGTTGACTGCAGAGTTCCTCAGATTTTCGAAGACCCTTCAGGAAAAGGGAGTGCCAACGAATCCGATTAAAAAAAGTCCAAGTGCACCGTCGTTGGTCAGCAAAAAATCGACTTCGGGCCGGAAGACCTCCAAGTACGCGGGGTGCGCTTTGCTTAATCCAGAGTTGCTGCAGAGACAAGCCTTGTCGGTCGACAATCCGGGTTACAGTCCTCAACACAGGTCAGGCGACGATAGTCTGGAAAATAGCAAACTGAGTGGAAGTCAAGTCTCCATGGCTATGGATCTTCACATACCAAACAAAGGTCCAGTTACACTAAAAGTGAAAGATCGTTCCGACACCGCGAGACGTCATCAACTTTTGAGACAAACGAGGGTCGACGATATCGAAGATGCGAATGCAGCGGCGGCTGCGGAAGAGACGAGAAAAAATGCAGGCCACTCCAAGAAGCAGCCGCAGTCAGGTACCTTAAGCTTGCTTCATTTTATTTATTTTATTTATTTATTTTACATTGGACGGGACAAGCCCTTGAAATCAAATGAAATACTGGCAAAAAGAAAGTCAGTTATTAATTTTAAATAATATATATGGGGCATTCCGTTGCAACTCGGTCAACGGGTGAACCTCAATTTTTTTTAAATAACGTAAAATAGATAACGCTTCGATTTAAAAATCTCAAAAAAGATCTTTAAAATACTGTGTCCAAAAATGAAATTTTTGAGACTAGAAAGAAAATGGAGGTCAGTCTAGAATAGCAACTAAAAATAAAATTCTCCCGTATATAAAAATTTTTAATTAGTACAATCACTAAAAATTTGAATTTGTCAAAAATTACGTCGACTAAGTATTTGCATTTTTTACAGTAAATTCTGTGTACAAAAACAAAATTTTTGAGACTTGTGCGAAAATGGGGGGCAGCTTCGAAAAAAAAAAAATTGAAAAGTAACAAACATGTTTTAATATTATTTGGGAATTAAATTACAAGAATTTCAACCCCCATTTTCGGTCGTCTTAAAAATTTTGTTTTGGGACCCAGAATTTACTGTAATAAATTCAAATACATAGTCGACGTAGTTTTTGAGAAATTAAAATTTTTAGTGATTGTACTAATTTAAAAAATTTATTTACGGGAGAATTTTATTTTTAGTTGCTATTCTAGACTGCCCCCCATTTTCGTTCAAATTTCAAAAATTTCGTTTTTGGACACAGAATTTGCTATAAAATTTTTAAAAAGATCATCGACGTACTTTTAGAGAGGTTCAAGTTTGGGGTATTATTTAAAATTTTTTTTAAATTTTGTTTTATTTTTAGCTGCTAATCTAAGCCTCGCCCCATACTGGGCCTAGGCTCAAAAATTTTGTTTTTGGACACAGAATTTACTGTAAAAACAGAAAAAAAATCGTCGACGTACTTTTTGAGAAAACAAATTTTAGGTAATTAAAGAAAAACAAATTTTTTTAAAAATCTAAAAAAAATTCTAAAGCGATTTTTTATATTGCTCTACAACATCTCTAAAGGGGAAAAAAATTGGGTCACGTCCCTGTCGATAACCGGTGGAATGCCCCATATATATATATTATTTTACTTGTAGATTCATGTAAAAGAAAATAAGTTAACAAATATGTGTTAGAAATTCGCTGAAGAACTACTTTCCCCAGTGCGCTAAATTTTACGTTAGAACAAGTAAAATTGTACAACGTATCAGCGACAAAAAAAAATTATTAGAGTTCGCTACTGATTTTAAAAGAACTAGAAAACTTCCGCGCGCTGCACGCGCAAGTAGAGTGCGTGTGTCGGTGCAGCGATCTAATTTAATACATATAATATATATAATCAGGATTCCCAAAAATTAAGAAATCTAACAAATTTTTCCGATAATTCCAAATCTTATCGAATCGGAAACTCTTTATAGATTTTACTCAAATTGATTACCAATTGTCCTTTAACATTCTTTCAACTATAAATTAGTATTTAGCTTGACAACTTCAAATTTGCGAGGTCTGGAGCATTTCCAGACTTTAGAAAAAAAATGAAAAGTCCCATCATTATATGGGGCTTTACATTTTTAGTAAAGCAGTACGACCTCTTTGCTCAAAGAAATAAATACAGGATTTCCAATTCTGGAAACCTGGCATGGATTTTGCTAAAAGTAACAGTGAACAAAGAGGTCTGATTTACTTGACTGCAGAATTTCAATTCTCCCCGATCTCTTCGCTTATCATCTTATTCACGATTGTTCTGTTGATCAGCATGTAGTGACTCCGCGTACGCCTGGTTTTGTGGCTGCCATAGAGATTACGTCGCACTTTGTTGTTCAACATCCTAAGCCTAGTTTAATATTCGCAATTAACACATAATCCGAAAACCCCGAAATATTGTAAAGTCAACCAACTTGGGAATTCAAACCTCGCGCGCCCGATATGCTTGACAAAACTGTCAGAATTGCAACTGTCAAACGTGTTAAACACGAACTCGGTCTCGGTCTCGATCTGATCTCGCGCCAATTTGGACCAATCACAGCGCGAATAACGTGACAACAATGGACCAACTCGCAATTCGATAAAATCTCGCAACATACTTTTTAGAGAAGGAAAAGACGAAATAGTAAGGTAAACGTACCAATGGTGGGACAGGTCCCAATTGAGGGACACTTAAGGGATATTTGTAGATACTAAGAGTTTAATGGATAAAATATTAAAAAATAACTCTTCCAATTGTATCTGTTATATATAATTAACATACGTGAAAAAATTTCATGTTTTTCATCGTAAATTGAAAATGTAAATAATAAGTATATTAGCGGATCTATGGTGTTCGAGCTTTTTCAGCAAATCCCTAAACCAATTAGCTAAGGAGAGCCGAATTATCATTAATATGATACCCCGGAGATTATAGTTCGTTCGAGACTTTCCATAGGTATTTCAAATTCAGAAATTCTTAAAGTTTAAGATTACACTGTCAAATGTTACGTACAATATCTTAAAACTCGTAATTTTTGTGTCCCGTTATTCGAGCTGACCGAATATACGTTGGCACCACTGTCCAACGTATGTTCCGCGACTGGGGCAAGTAGTAAGCAATCTCGCTGCGACCCAGAGCCGGGACACAATCGCACGATTGACATTTTGACGCGGATATTGGGTTATGCGGTAGCAAAAACTTCATTGATAATTTACTAAAATATATATATGTATTTTATAAACATATATGTTTTATTTATTGCATCATAGGTGTATATATGTGTACCGCATATTTTTTGGCATTTCTTTTCAAGCAGATGCATTAAAATTTGTAGATGTCCACCGATACGCACATTTGGTGTCCCGGCAGCGGGACATGCACAAAAATACCCGTCCCGGCACTGGTACATCTGCACTTTTCAGCGTTTTAATCAATAACTATTTATCAAACAATCAGAAATATTTTTATTGTATAGTTTTTGGAAACTAGAAACTCTAATCTTGCAATTCGTTACCACCATTTGCAAAATAATTAATATATGCATGCGGAAATTGGCATACAAAACAGACACCGCCTTAAACGTCCCGCCATTGGCACGTTTACCTTAACTTAATACAAAAACGTGGATGGTGTGTAATGAGTAATGAGATGTGTAATGAGATTTCGATACTGTTTTCAGAATTATCAAATTATACATTGAGCGCATACAGCAAATTTCCCGATGACTTTTTGCCTCGCAAAAGAAACTCAATCGACTTGAGAACACCGGAGGAATTCGGTATACCAACAATCGGGAGCTGTTCTCCCCGAGACTTCCGAAAGATCTCGTCACCAAACTTTCGCAACATGTCCTTCGACAGAATAGGCGGGGAACGAAGGATGGACAGAACTCTGGGAAACCGCAAGGCTAGCCTCGAGTTCAAGAGGAGTCCGGACTTTCGAAGAGCTGACTACAGGCAAGTTTTCATCGTATGTCGTCATGATTAGCAACTTTTTCTGCCAAACGCTCTTAAAGTTTACCTACTGGCTCATTTGAATAATTCACTTCTGTTGATACATCAAAAGAGTCTTCAATCGAGATAGAAAATACTTAATCTTGCAATAAAAAATATACAAAACTGTTTTTATATGCCAAATAAATATAATTAAATAAAAAGGCGACCATGCGAAATATTCATTTTTTATAAAAAAATTTTGTGAGTTTGATTTTATAATTTAATCATTTTTGAAAAATTACAGCGTCCGTAAAAGAACAACTTGTATTTTGAGAACTTGAATTTTGTATATAATTATGTTTTTTTTCTCAATAAAAAAAACTTACTTTTTTGTTATTAACAAATGTATAAACCTACAGCAAAATTCATGCGGTCATAAGATATAAAATTAGATTATTTGGTGTCACTTTTTAAAAATAATAATAACTTTATTGTTTATTAATACTTTTCAATTTAAAAAAAATGTCAATCTTGATAAGACTATGTATTAATTGTGTGTTAAATGAGGACATTGTCATCGCAATATCCTCTTCAGAAAAAAATATTGAAAATTTAACTATAAGCTTATGCTTAAGGATTTTCAGAGAAAATTTCGAACACTTCTCGATGAGGTAAAAATCAGAAAAATCAAGCATGTAAAAAATACTGAAAAGATTGATTGTGCACAATAATAATTCCAAAATTTCGTTAACAGATCCATGAAAAAAAAATTGTTGAACAAATGGCCCGTCAAGATAACTTTTTTTTCATCTGAAAATGATTTGTTAATTTTTCCGAATGCGTATGAATTATTTCAGAATTTTTACAAATGCGTATGAATTATTTCAAAATTCTGTGTATAAAAAAGCACTTTTCCAAAATTGCTTTTATAAAAAAGCAATTTTCCAAAATTGCTTTTTTTAAATTATTTTAAGCTGTATTTACAAATCTACTTAATCAATCATCCGGAATCTTCTTGGGTGTAATCGATGACGTTATGACAAAAACCTATCCAAAATTCGTTTTTTTCATCGGTTTTTCAGGATTAAGGAGGGTGGATACCCAACTCAAAATGATAAACATGCTCTCAAATTTTTGGAGGATATTCGTAGATAAAAATTACATCTCCATGCCAAATTTCATGTTAATCGTCTAGATGGTTATCGAGAAATTAATTACTGAAATTACACTCTTATGCATGGGCAACATAGCGAAAACTATGCGCACCTTCAACGTTATGCTCGAAAGTATAATAAAAATGATAAACAATTGTTGATAATAGAACCAAATCATTCCTTGTATTTTCGAAAAGAAATTTTACGAAGACCGAAATGATTCGTCTGCTTGGTTGCCGAGAAAACGTAAAAACAAAACTGCTGGAATAGTACAACAATGTACTCCAGTGAACGCGTGTCACGGACTTCTCTCTCGCACACTACCTCCCCGGCAAACCGCTCACCTCCCCGCCAGAAAGACGGTATCCACCCTCCTTAAGAAAAAAATTCTGAGAATTTCGTATGAATTCGGAAAAATTAACAAATCATTTTCATTCGGAAAAAAAGTTAGGTAGACGGTTGATTTGTTGGACAATTTTTTTTTCACGAATTTGATATTAATATTTTGAATCTATTATCATGCAAATCTATTTTTTCAGCACCTTTTGCATGTTTATTTTTTTTCAGATTTTTATTCTAGCGAAAAGTGTTCGAAATTTTTGTCTCAAAGCCACGTTTAACCCTCCCGCATCGTTAATAAGCGAAAACGCTACACTGTGAACATTTTAAAATTTTTTATTAATATACACGAATTAATATGTACGAAGCTCGGATATATATATCATATATTAATTTTCAGCCGCATTCGTCATTGACAAATACAATATTCGTATATTAAAATAAAGATTACAATACTCAAGTACTGTAATTTTCAAATACCAGTATTGGAGAATTCTTATACTATTCTTAAATTTACAATAAAAGTATATTAATATGGAATTTATATACCCGTTTCGTAAATCTCATATCGTTTTGCTTCTCCGTAAGGGAAGCTTTGTTTTCGTAAAAAACAATTTTTTTTCCAGATTTTCATCTCAGGATGTTCAAAATGCTTTAAAACGTCGAGAAAAATGATTTGTACGAAATGTCTGTATGTGTGTATGTGTGTGTGTATGTTCGGATTCTTGTTACCACGATAGCGTACGCAATTTTCAAGATATCGCTCTGGAATTTGGTACACATATATAATGTGGGTAGACAATAGCTAAGTTCAAATTTGGCACGAATCCGTTGAGTGGTTCCAAAATTATGACAATTTGAATTTTTTTAGAAAATCACATCACGCTCTTACTTTCATATTTTTAAAGATATTTTAACTTGATAGCACTCGCTCGAAATTCTATGGCCATGTTGATTTTAAAACAAATTGCAGTTCCCAAAATTATGAACTTTTTTTTAATTTTTTAAAATTTTATTTTTTTTTAATTTTAATTCTTTTTAATTTTGTAATTTTTTGAAATTTTGTAATTTCTTGAATTTTTGTAATTTTTTTGAAATTTTGTATTTTTTTTGAAATTTTGTAATTTTTTGAAATTTTGTAATTTCTTGAAATTTTGTAATTTCTTGAAATTTTGTAATTTCTTGAAATTTTGTAATTTCTTGAAATTTTGTAATTTCTTGAAATTTTGTAATTTCTTGAAATTTTGTAATTTCTTGAAATTTTGTAATTTCTTGAAATTTTGTAATTTCTTGAAATTTTGTAATTTCTTGAAATTTTGTAATTTCTTGAAATTTTGTAATTTCTTGAAATTTTGTAATTTCTTGAAATTTTGTAATTTTTTTGAAATTTTGTAATTTCTTGAAATTTTGTAATTTCTTGAAATTTTGTAATTGCTTGAAATTTTGTAATTTCTTGAAATTTTGTAATTTCTTGAAATTTTGTAATTTCTTGAAATTTTGTAATTTCTTGAAATTTTGTAATTTCTTGAAATTTTGTAATTTCTTGAAATTTTGTAATTTCTTGAAATTTTGTAATTTCTTGAAATTTTGTAATTTCTTGAAATTTTGTAATTTCTTGAAATTTTGTAATTTCTTGAAATTTTGTAATTTCTTGAAATTTTGTAATTTTTTTGAAATTTTGTAATTTCTTGAAATTTTGTAATTTCTTGAAATTTTGTAATTTCTTGAAATTTTGTAATTTCTTGAAATTTTGTAATTTCTTGAAATTTTGTAATTTCCTGAAATTTTGTAATTTCTTGAAATTTTGTAATTTCTTGAAATTTTGTAATTTCCTGAAATTTTGTAATTTCTTGAAATTTTGTAATTTCTTGAAATTTTGTAATTTCTTGAAATTTTGTAATTTCTTGAAAGTTTGTAATTTCTTGAAATTTTGTAATTTTTTGAAATTTTGAAGTTTTGTAATGTTTTGAAATTTTGTAATTTTTTTAAATATTGAAATTAATTTTTTTTTTTTTTTAATTGTGTAATTTTAAAAAAATTTGAAATCTTGAACAAATGTTAATTTTTTTTAACTTAGTATACCTTCAATCTGTGCCCAAAAATAAAAAATCCACACACTGATTTCCTGTTTCTTTTTTTAGATTTTCAGAAAATTAAAACAAAATTCATAATTTTGGAAACTACAATTTGTTTTAAAATCAACTTGGCCATAACGGTGAAGCAACTAAGCTAAATTTTTTAAAAATTTCAAAATTTTGAACAAAAGTTAATTTTTTTTAACTTGCTACACCTTTAATCTATGCCCAAAAATAAAAAATCCACACACTGACTTCCTATTTTTTTTTTTTTAGATTTTCAGAAAATTAAAAAAAAATTAATAATTTTGGAAACTACAATTTGTTTTAAAATCAAATTGGCCATAACGCGGAAGCGACGTGACAATTTCAATAGTCAGCTTTTGTATATTAAATTCACCTGTATTTTTAATAGTGTAATAATATTTGACAGGTGCATCTTGGACGATGGAGACATGAGATCGAGAGCCAATACAGGTGAGAGTCTTCGTCGTCAGAGACGCCCGAAGCTCTATCACTCGAGGTCCGACGACAACAGACGCAGATCATTCGATAAGCACAGGAGGGATTCGGAGCAATCGAGCAGATACTCACTGAACACCCAAGTGGTGCTGGAGGGTTGCGGACCGGAGTACGAGCTCAAGTACTTCACAACTGAATCTGTCCCGTCCGACGATCAAGAGAGCCGAGCCAACTCTGAAGAGTGTCACGTCGTTGAAATCGACGAAGCGGCATTGAACGCGACATCGTCCGAGGGTCCTGTGGAGAGTGACGCCTTGCTCGAGGAACCCGAACTCGAGAATCTCTCAGACGGAGAACTGGAAAGCTCTACTAGCGAAGAGGAAGACGAAAAGGAAATCGAAAACTCGAAACTTCGTGCTCAGGGTTCAAGGAGCTCTGGCAAAAAACGTCTCGTTGCGCAGGAAACTGTTTTGCACGTTGACGCACAGTAGTATTGTACCGAAGTATACATTTAAACGGTATATAATTGAGTTTGCTATTTTTTATTCTCAATTTTATTTCAATTATAATCAAATTATAATTTTATGAAATAAAATTTGTAGAAATTAAAAAATGTCCAAGATAAATTTAAACAAACTATCAAATTCCATTAATAATTTCAATTATAATTTTATTTCAATAAAATATATAATTTATTGCAATTATAATTTTATGAAATAAAATTATAATATAAATTATAATAATTTTATGAAATAAAATTATAATTATAATTATAATTATAACTATAATTCCATTAATAATCCAACTGAAATTATAATTTTATTTCATAAAATTAAATGTTATTTTATTAAATAAAATTATAATTTATATTTTATTAATAAATAAAAATAATAAATAATATTTTATTAATTTTATGAAATACAATTATAATTTTATTATAATTGAAATAAAATTATAATTTCAGTTGGATTATTAATGAAATTTGACAGTTTGTCTAAATTTATCTTGGACATTTTTAAATTTCTACAAATTGCTGATAATCATTAATATTGCACTTGCTTATCACTTGATGACATTT
Organism: Ephialtes manifestator; assembly: GCA_963970395.1. NCBI lineage: Eukaryota > Metazoa > Arthropoda > Insecta > Hymenoptera > Ichneumonidae > Ephialtes > Ephialtes manifestator. The sequence continues at coordinate 21,579,450 of OZ019980.1, forward strand.
AATGATATATATTCTTTTAAACTCTGACAAAAAGTTTTTCTTTGTTCTATGACAAAAGCATCGATCTATTTCAAATGAGCTACAAGAGCCTTATGGGTATTTAAATTTGTTCACAGTTTTCTGGAAATATCCGGAATATAGAGAAATAACCATACATTTCTAAAAATTGCTCAACTGTATATAAGAAGAATTCTTCTGGCATAAATAGAATTTTTTTTAAATTGGAAAAGTTATAATTGTTTCTGAAAAAAATATTTATATACACTCGGATTTATGCCATTTGCCAATTTAAATAATTCTTTTTATGTAAAACTGAGAAATCTTGAGAAGTTTGCTGTTTATATCAGAAAAGTGTGACTTTTCCAGTAAAATTAAAGCTAATTATTAAAATTCCAGTACTTTTACTGTAAAATTAAAGTAAATTATTGAATGTACTGTACCATACATTAATTTTACATTACACTTGTATATTAAATTTAATATACTATTTTATGCATAAAAACTTCCAGTAAAAATACATTAAATTTCAGGTTGATTTTTTTTACAGTGTATCTAATTTACAATAGTTAGATGATTTAGCCATAGAGCAAAAAAATCTTTCTGAATCTTTCAAAAGAATATATATATATATATTTATTTAATGACATCAGCAGATAAACAAGAGAAATATCCGTCAGCAATAATTATCAATAATTATCAGCAATTTGAGTCCGATTCCCTCCCCTTAAATAAAATGTTTTGAAAAATCGTTATGTTATGAAAAAATCCTCTAGTATAGCAAATATGGTACGTTGGTAGTTAATGGGTTAAGGGGAAATAAAATTGAATGTCTCTTTTGACAAAAAAGAAATTGTTTAAGCGATCAAATTTAACGAGGTGGTACACCGAGAGAAAAAGTTTCATTGTTTCACGGAAATCTTTGCCAATGAAATGAAATACTTGAATTTCAATACTATCTTTTCTTTGAATGATCTCAAACTCAATGAAAAGTAGAGACATTGATTCGAAGAAACATTTCTTTAAACCAAAGAACCTTTTTCATTGATTTCAAAGATATCGTCTTTGATTCAATGAAACCTTCTTCTTACCAGCTCAAAATTTCGAATCCTATTTTTTCCTGAAGTACGCGACAGATAAAGCTCAAATTTTGTGAGTATGTAAGGAAGTATGGCAGAAATAAGCTAAGCTTCTGGCTCCTCGAAACTCGAAGCCGATCGTTCGGGAGAACTGGAAAACAAAAAAGTGAGGTTAGGTGCGAGAGAGAGATCAATGAAAACGTTTCTTTGAACCAATGAAAACGTCTCTTTAAAACAATGGAACTGTTTCTTTATTATATGCTCACTAAGTAAATCTTTATTTACAGGCAATGAAATGTTCTCTTTGAAATTCAAATGCACTATTTCATTGAAATTAAAGAAATATTTCGTTGAAATCAATGAAAAAAAAAAATCAATCCACCCATTTCTTTGGCATCAATGAAATCTTTTCTCTCGGTGTAATGAAATAAAGATAACTTCGTGTTTAGTTTATTGGCCATTTCTTAAATTTGACCACCAATACGACTATTTGTGTGTAGAGGCGACAAAATACTTTAAATTATACTAGAGAATGCAATACAAACTTTTGTTGTTATATTTTTCTGTAACGATATTTTTTATTGAATTGAAAAAAAAATAGCAACTAACACGACAATTTAAAAAATGGGTTCACGGAGGTTGAAAATCAAGGTGGATGTTTCGGTCATTGACCATTCAGTTAAACATCATTTTTGAAACATCTTTTCACACCCAAAATATAGAAAACATCAGTGTTATAAATTTAAAAAAATATTCTATTAAAACAATTTTTTTAAGGTTATAAGCATCGCAGTGAAAAAAATCTGCTTAAAATTTAATGTACCAGTAACGTAATATTTAATGCATAAACTAGTGCATTAAATTTAATACACAAAGAACGTGTCGAATTGAGATACGATATTAAGAAATCGTTAAAAACGTCATGTTTAACACAAACGTTTATTAATTTTACATTATACTTGTAAATTCAATTTAATCTACAAGTTTATGCATAAAAATGTCCACTACAGGTTTTTTAAATTTCCAAATATTTTTGAGCAGATACGAAATGCAATAGGCCAATAATTTGTGGTACAAAATGACTGAAAACCACCTCAAGTTCTGATTATTCTAACAAAAATTACGATTGTTTGCAACGCTGTTATTATCGACGATATTTGGTGTAATATAGTACGTAAGACAACCGTTCGAGGCGCCTCGTGATATGAGCGCATTGTAACGTAAAATGGTTGTAAAAAAAAACAAAGATGTCGTAGTTGTTTTTCGAATTGCGTTTTGTAACGAGACAATCATTTCAACGAGCTGGTCTCTGTTGCTAATCTCGACTGCCGTGCTCGATGCGGTGGACAATATACGATATTATTATATACATATATTGCAAATTGATTATTATCAACGGAAGACAGGGAGAACATGAGACCTATATAGCTTTGGACGAGGATTTACATGAAATGTTATAAAATAGGAAAACCGAGTAATCGTTGCAATTACGAAGTTGATATTCATATCAGATCTGCTGTTGCTGTAAAGTTCGAGGAACCTATCGCAGCAAATTTCATTTTCGTTGACATATCTTTGCATATTTAATGCATCTGATAGGATTTGTTAGGCCTACGTTTAAGTGAATCGATTAACCTAAAAAAAAGGGCGTGAAAAAATATTTTTTATTTTTCACCAACAAAATAAGACCTCGAAAGATGAGATGAAAGTTGCTGCGAGTGAAATATATATTTGTTTTAGCAGGAAACGCTAAACACTAGTCAAATTAGTGTTACTATTTTGTAAATGTGTTAACAATTTATGGTGATTTAATTAAGAGTTCCGAAGGATTAATCACTTAGCAGATTTAGTTCTTAATATATATTATGTACATACAATACCGCGATTCATATAGAAAATCGACTAATGTATGGGGCATTCCATCAGAGTTCAGCCACTCAAAAAATTCTTTATACGCTTTGATAAAACATTGGTTGAGTATAATTATAATTTAACTCTTCGTACTATCAATTCTATACAATTCTAATAGACAAAACAACATATTGTGTGTAACACAGAGTAAACAAATGTTTTTGCTACCTTGCAAAAAATTCTTTGTTTACACGGAGAGAAATGGAAATATGGTACAGCGGTGACACATGGGCTTTATTGTTTTTACATATGAACAACTTACAGCTTACGATACGTATAGTAAATCGTACCAAATTTGCTTGATTACAGCAATGATTTATTCCTTAAGGGATCTTTTCAGTGTGACAGCCCGAAAAATAGCCTATTTTCACGATTTTTTTTCGGACGGTTACTATACGCCGATCAATCTGAAATTTTTATGACATATTAAGGTAATCATGAATGACAGAAAATGATTTTTTATAAGATGATTTTTATTGTTTAAATATTTTTTTTTAATTGTTGAAAATAATGTTGATAAAAAAGATAGCCTCATGGTGGACATCCTAGGGGGCGCAAATTTGATCTAAAAAAAACCCAAAGGATTATTAATTAGTATGCGATTGGCTATCGCGCTATGGAGGCTTTTTTAAAATCAAAATTGACAAAATGACGGCGGTTTGAGCAAAAAGTACCGAATTTAGCCGTTTTTCTCGACAGCTTTTCTTTTAAAAAAATGGGAAGATTAAAAAAAAAAGCTTCCACAGCACGATAGAGAGTAGCGTGAAGAATGTTCTCCTAAAATTTGAAAACGATCGGTTGAAAATTGTTCCATGGAGAATGTCCACCATTTTGAAAAATGTCGTTTCGAGAAAAACGCGTTTAAGGTAATTCTGTCGGTACGCCGGAGTCATAAATCTCAGAGTCTATATGACATTAAAAAATAATCATACGCATCACTTTGACTGCCTCAATAATAATATAATAAATAATCGAGAATCCTTCGAAATTGTCGTAATCAAATTAAAACGATTATTTGTAAATAGTTGATATGTTTAGTGCGGATTTGACTTCATTTTTACGATAATTAGGTTAGGAAACGTCATTTGGCCCGGTATCGTGCACTTTGACCTTGGTTTAATTAAACATTATTCCGGAGACTTCACCTTTTTTCATGATGCATCAAGTCCTGAAGGATTTGCGAATCCGTAGTACTTTTTATTTTTTCTCTATCTTTGATGTAAGTATGTTAATTTTCGATTTAAAGATCAATTTTTCCAGCCCTCCGGTAAGCACCGTGTAAAAAGATCGATTTTCAAGTTTTAATTGTTCATTCAAATACTCGGTAAAAGCATTCAAGATTTTGTACAAGTAAAATTGAATTGCTAAATTACAACATGTCAAAAATTCATGCATATGAGTTTGGATTGCTTTCGCGACAGAACTACCTTAAAGTTTCGAGTGTAGAAATTTCATATACCTAAATTGTGTACTTACTACTAATCGGCGATGCCAGATCCATTAAGTATGCCAGCGAAGTATTTCGAATTTCGCTCTAAAAATTTGAAAAGATTTTTTTGACCGTATATACTAATGGAAAAGACGGAAAAAAGTCGATTTTTTTTTTCACACTGGAAAGATCCCTTAACAGTATAGTAATCCGTTGTATCTGTTTAAAAAGTTAAAACATTGGAGTAATCTTCATTTACATGAGGCTTATTACCATCGGTCAGTATTCGTTTCCTATACTGCTTTGGGATTATCAATATGTACACTGAGAGAAAATTAAGATATGAGCAACTATAAAGTGACAACTGTTTATTTTTAGTTCGCCCGAGCAAATTTTTTATAGTTGCCACAACTATCAAATAGTTACTATAACTACCAAATAGTTACCATAACTATTTTCATAGTTACTGTAACTATGAAAATAGTTGCATGGACTAAAAATTAATAGTTGTCATTTTATAGTTGACTGTACTACTACGATTTCTCTGAGTGTAGGGTTTTTTTTAAAGTTTTTCTTTTATTCTAAAGCGCTGGGGTCGTTACTATTTCATAACGACCCGAAAAGAGCGCCAAAAAATCAATATATTGCCTTGTGGTATAATACCACAGGACGAATCGGCATGAAACCTCCCCGCTTATATGCGCCTCTGCAGTCACTTCCATTTACGAGAATCGGTACACGAATTTGCCATCTAGCGACAGCACAAATAAGTAGAACTGTGAATCTAGAGTGTATAAGAAATGTTGTAATTACTATACACCATAAGAAACATTGACATGTCATATTTATATGGTAAACAAACCCAGAGAACATTTAGTGAGTTTTCAGCCGCTAGATGGCGAATAACCACGACTTTTCTCGTAAACGAAAAGATCTACGGCGGCCGCGCATATAAAGAGCAGACTTTTCACCAAAAGTGTCTTTCGTGGGACATCGACGACATTGCATTTGTATTTTTGGTCGAGTTGTCATGTGATAAATTTCAACTCTATGACTTATCGACCTACCTTGGCTAGCGTGTTGCAGTTTCAACACAACAGTCAGAGAAACAAAATTAAATTAAAAAATATGATGGTGTCTTTAAATACATTTAACGGAACGCATATAAAATCCTTCCATAATTAATTCCAGTATCATATTGAAAAAAGTACGAAAAATTCAACCAATTATTCCTATATAAAAAGGGAATACTTTCATACATATACGTATAAGTAAAATTTCGCTTGGAAAAATTAATACAGGAATAATCAGCATGGTACTAAAGCAAAATCGGAAAGATTACAATACACATTTTGAAAGCTTCTACGTGTATAAGAGCAACTACGATAAATCTCATGTGTCACCGCGGTACGCGAGTTACAGTAATTAAGGAGGTTGGAGCGTTCCACACTAGTCAAATCAGTGCTAAATTTTTAAAAGCGTTTCTACAATTTCAGATGGTTAATAATCTGTTCCAAGATGTTAATCACATAGCAGCATTAGTTCTTGATATGCAAATACATTCACAGCTGTGATATCAACAGTGAATCGATCAATATCTGCAAATTTCCGATGTTATGTTTTTTCATCTAGTTTTTTAAAAGGGTAAACCGTAATATTAGTCCGATTATGACGACCAATAGCTCATTTTGTTTACTAAAAGATATTCTATCGATTGGCGTCTATTTTTAAAAATCGTATCAGTAGTTCAAAAGATACAACCGTTTGTTTATCCTATCATAACCTAACATCAAGTATACAAATGGCTGTAACTTTTGAACGCCTGATACTATAGAAAATCCGGACGGTCCATCGATTAAGGATCTACCACTGATCAGAATGAGCTATGTTTCGTCATAATCGGACTGATATTACGGTTTACCCTTTTACAAAACTGGATGAAAAAACATGACGTCGAAAATTTGGAGATATTGATCGATTTACTGTTCATATGACAGCTGTGAATGTATTTGAATATCAAGAACTAATGCTGCTATGTGATTAACACCTTGGAACAGATTATTCAACCATCTGAAATTGTAGAAATGCTTTTAAAAATTTAGCACTGATTTGACTAGTGTGGAGCGCTCCAACCTCCTTAACAACGGAAACTCGCGAAGCTACCCACAGACTTTTCTCTCCGTGTAAGGAGTCAATACCACATATTTTTTTACCTGCATTGAAACAGGGAAATATTCAACAATAAATATCACTAACGTTGAGCCTCCCACTTTTAAGGGGATGCTGGAGTAGATTTTTTTACCAAATTTCGTCGGTAAAAATAGACGATTTCGTAGTATACACTATTCATCGAAAATATGCTAAAAATATACGTCAAATTTTGCAGGGATGTAATAAAAACATTTATGCTTGGGTGTCCGGTCGAATTATTGTTCAAAACATACAAGAAATGTAAAAAATGGTATATTACTGAACCTCTCAAAAACTAATATGGCCGCTCGAAATGTCAACAGGTCCTTTGAGGTAAGATATAAATTCTGGAACTCAGATGTGTTAAATCAGACCGGACACCCATTCTTTGATTATTTCTGAACCTTTCAAAACCGTCGGAATGTCGATTACACAAAACAAATCCACGAATAGTGTATACTACGATTGTAAAGACTGTTTGCTTTTCGCACAGGCTCAGAGCTGGTAAAGAGCATGAATATAGTTCCGTCATTAGGAGACAGGTGGCGCTGACGTAGTCTGTTTACTTTTGACAAAAGCTCCGAGCCTCTGCAATGCGACCGTCGTATACATTATATATGGATTTGGCTTGTGTAGTTAACATTCTGACGGTTTCGGGATATTTAGAAATCATCACAGAATTGACGTTCGGTCTGATTTTACATATCTAATTTCCAGAAACAATTATATCTTACAGCAAAGGTCTGTTGACATATGGTGTGCGGCCATTTTGCTTTTCGGGAGTTTCGGTATCTTTTGCCAAAAGTAAACAGACTACGTCGGCGCCACCTGTGTCCTAATCGGGAAACATACCGACCAAAGTCGGGATCAAAATCTACTCCAGCATCCCCTTAAGAGGATGCTGGAGTAGATTTTTTTACCGACTTTGGTCGGTAAAAATAGGCGGTTTCGTAGTATACACTATTTATCGAAAATATGCTAAAAATATACGTCAAATTTTGCAGGGATGTAATAAAAACATTCATGCTTGAGTGTCCGGTCGAATTACTGTTTAAAACATACAAGAAATGTAAAAAATTGTATATTACTGAACCTCTCAAAAACCAATATGGCCGCTCGAAATGTCAATAGGTTCTTTGAGGTAAGATATAAACGTTTCTGGAACTCAGATGTGTTAAATCAGATCGCAGAACCATTCTTTGATTATTTCTGAACCTTTCAAAACCGTCGGAATGTCGATTACACAAACCAAATCCACGAATAGTGTATACTACGATTGCAAAGACTGTTTGCTTTTCGCACAGGCTCAGAGCTGGTAAAGAGCATGAATATAGTTCCGTCATTAGGAGACAGGTGGCGCTGACGTAGTCTGTTTACTTTTAACAAAAGCTCCGAGTCTCTGCACTGCGACCGTAGTATACACTATATATGGATTTGGCTTGTGTAGTTAACATTCTGATGGTTTTGGAATATTTAGAAATCATCACAGAATTGACGTCCGGTCTGATTTTACATATCGAATTTCCAGAAACAATTATATCTTACAGCAAAGGTCTGTTGACATATGGTGTGCGGCCATTGTGCTTTTCGGGAGTTTCGGTATCTTTTGCCAAAAGTAAACACACTACGTCAGCGCCACCTGTGTCCTAATCGGGAAACATCGGGACACACAATCGGGACCAAAGTCGGTATCAAAATCTACTCCAGCATCCCCATTAAATACCCTATTGTGAAATTGGTAGAGTCATGAATAAAAATTATTTTTTCATGGCCTTTTCTAGCTGAATCGCCCACTCAATGAAACAAGAAAATTTTAATGAAAATTACAAGTACGAAGCTGAAAAGATTGTTACTTCGACGTTCACCAATGAAATCATATGACAAACTATTGGTTCTTCAACATTTTCCTATCGTATAAGTATATTTTTGTACCCTGTGCAGCCGTGACGAAAATCTTGTCTCAAATTTAGAGCTAGCAACACTCCTAATGCTCTTGATAGTTGAAAATAGCGGAACAGAGGCTTATCAATTATTCTGTAACTAAACTGCTCACTCTATAATACCTTTTCGACTGAATCAACGCTGGCTCTACACTGACTCAACTAATCTGTGCTATATACTTGATACAACATCTCTATAACTATACACAAGCTATGCGAGTTTGTCGAAGGATGTAAGCTCGAATTTCCTACGACTTCATTATAAGCTAGTGCCTCGATTCCATAGAAAAGAAAGAATTATAAGATTTTTTAAAACTTTACCGCCATTTTTATTCTTTTAAGTTCGAATTTATGATGTTAAGTAAATAATGGAAAAGAATTCGCAAATTAAATTGTAATTAATTGCAATTGTTTGACATATTTTAAAAAATTTGATATGTGAAAATCAGCAATTAAAAATGTGACAGAATCGGGGTTCTACTGTAATACTATTCGACATTCGAAAAGAATGAAAGATCTCAATTAGTGGTAGACAAATATACCTTAGGATTTCAAAATGTCTTCCGAGTTTCACTCAGAGTGCAACTCTTTAAAATACGCAGGTATCTACATCTCGTATCTACTCTATGTACTCAGTACTATATCTTTACCATGTTATACTGTGAAGAAGATTGGGGTAATGCAGCTCACTTTTATTGCAACAAAAAAACATGAAGAAATAACTACGAAATATAAGACTCATTGTATAGTATTTACGTCGTAACCGTAGACGTATTTTCGTAGAAAAAGAAATAACTTTAAACAATTCCTTTTTGATTACAGAAAAAAATATAGTAAATAAACTAGTAATGAGCTCAAAAGGATCATAGCCAAACTTCAGTATTAAATTCAGCGTTGAAATGACAAATATTTTTTTTATCAGCCTGCAAATTCTTTTTGCATCAATAATATATTTTTCAGTAATGATTTTCAGACGATTGTGCATCTTTAGTAGCATTGAATATAATTTAAGAATTAAAGTTTATACAACCGTTTATTTTCCAGTTACGATTTTATAATGAAAACCTGTAGCGATTATTAAATTATATGTGAACTTTCGAATAGCTGCAAGAAAAAACCTAATTTTTAATTAAATTTTGGAAGAAATTTTGAGAAAAATGGACAAGTCCACCATTATTTTCGCAATGCATTAACAATATTTCTCCATTTTGTCAATAAAATTACCATACAAGTTTTATGGGAAATTAATATTTCTTGCCTCTATTTAAAAGTTTACACATCATATTATAATCATTACAAGTTATCATTATAATAACACAATTACAAAGCCAATTGTACCATCAATTTTCTTTCTATATAAATTAAGGATCTACAACTCTGTATCAAACGCTTTGTTAAAGCAATTTTTATAGTAGTCAATGATTTTTTTCAAAATTTATAGTATCTTTTTAAAAAAAGTGGGTGGGGGCCAAAATAGCAAATGGCTAAAATAGCGAATTTCAAAATAAGGAACGTCTAAATATAGAATGGCCATCATGATGAAATTAGCTATTTTGGCCATTCGCTATTTTTATTGCATTTTAATAAGATGGGAGTCAAAATAACGAATGGCTAAAATAGCGAATTTCAAAATAAGGAACGTCTAAATTTAGAATGGCCATCATGATGAAATTAGCTATTTTAGATATTCGCTATTTTGACCATTCGCTATTTTTATTCAAAATAGCGAATGGCTAAAATAGCGAATTTCATAATGGTGGCCATTTTAGATTCAGACATTCCTTATTTTGAAATTCGCTATTTTAACCATTCGCTATTTTGGTCATTTGCTATTTTGACCCCCACCCAAAAAACGTTACTTTTTTATAATTTAGGGAGGTTGGAACGCTCCACATTAGTCAAATCAGTGCTAAATTTTTAAAAGCGTTTCTACAATTTCAGATGGTTTAATAATCTGTTCCAAGGTGTTAATCACATAGCAGCATTAGTTCTTGATATTCAAATACATTCACAGCTGTCATATGAACAGTAAATCGATGGAAATCTCCAAATATCCGATGTCATGTTTTTTCATCCAGTTTTGTAAAAGGGTAAACCGTAATATCAGTCCGATTATGACGAAACATAGCTCATTTTGATCAGTGGAAGATCCTTAATCGATTGACCGTCCGGATTTTCTATATTATGAGGCGTTCAAAAGTTACAGCCATTTGTATACTTGATGTTAGGTTATGATAGGATAAACAAACGGATGTATCTTTTGAACTACTAATACGATTTTAAAAAATCGACGGCCAATCGATAGAATATCTTTTAGTAAACAAAATGAGCTATTGGTCGTCATAATCGGACTGATATTACGGTTTACCCTTTTAAAAAACTGGATGAAAAAACATAACATTGGAAATTTGCAGATATCGATCGATTTATTGTTGATATCACAGCTGTGAATGTATTTGAATATTAAGAACTAATGCTGTTATGTGATTAACACCTTGGAACAGATTATTAAACCATCTGAAATTGTAGAAACGCTTTTAAAAATTAAGCACTGATTTGACTAGTGCGGAGCGCTCTAACCTCCTTAATTTAACAGAAGTTAATGCTTGAGTTTTCTTATTACAGAAACCTACGTATCCGGCCTTATAATATACCTACGCATTACCCCTTTCTTCGATGGGCATAAATTCTTTGTACAATCTTTTTTAACGCGATATCGCGACGCCCGTTACGAACAGCGAAAGCCCCATTGAAGTGTTATATCATCACGCGAGTGTCTTCGTTTTAGGACCACGGTGTGTGAGGTGCATTATCATAATCGTTATACATGCATAATATATACTATATACATCATTTTACTGATAAATTATAAAAAAAAAAAGAAAAAAACAAACATAATCGAGCTGTGATGTAATCGTTCGTTGTTAAGAGTGGTAATACAACCACAGTAAATACGTATTAAATATAGTCAAATGAATTCCGACGGAAGGTCATGTGGATGACTCTTACTGATCTCAATGTAACCATCGATCGAGCTGTGTCGTTCTCGTTCGATGATCAACCGCGTGGAGCGCCACCATCAACGTAATGGCCGCGCACTACTTTTCCGATAAAATATTATCGCGAAAAAAAAAAATAAACAAAAAAGAAATAAAACATACACACACAAGTGAGACTCGCTGATTAAGCGATATGATGTAATCTAAATCGTTGTGAAATATTCCCCTGAAAAATTGTAACACCCCGCATGCTCATTGTTGTGACACGTCAATAAAAGAAGGAGACCAGTTGAGCCTCGTTCTCGATGCTTTGGTTGTTTTCATTTTAATACTTTACGACCGTAAACTTGGCATTACCATTTATCATTTATGTCGTTAACTACACTGAGAAAAAAATATAGTCGAATGAACTATATATGAATGAACGAACGTTCAAATGTATTTTTGGTTAGGACAACCAAATATTTAGTTTCTTCAATAATCGTTAGATTCAGTTGAAAAATTTGTTATACCAAAACAAAAAATTCATTAAAAATTCGCTAAATTAGTCCATTCAACTATATTTTTTTTTTCAGTGTACTAATTATTAAGATCGGGTTGAGGTATCCTGTATATTATTTAGCATACTAAAATATTTATTTAGACTATTTTATAGTGTTAAAAAAATGATAATCGACTATTTAATAAGCTTTTGCAGTTTTTTAAAATCCATCACTTTTTTATGGCAATGAAAGTTTTTTATTGTAATTTTTTTTTCTCATTTCTTAATTTAAAAAAAATATATTTTATTCGATATTTCGATTTTTTATTTTACCAAATATTGTCATTTTTATTTTTTATATTTTTATCAATTTAAAAAAAATGTTTTTACCTCTGTTACAAAATTAAAAAAAAAATGATTATAGCAAAAGGCGGTACATCGATCAAGATCTGCGATCCAATCTATTCAAGGACGAATCAAGATTGAGAAAATACAAATTCAGTTATGCGCTGTAAAAATGAAAATTAAGTAAATTTGATAAATGATGTCGATAAAAAGGTTTTATCGATTTCGATAAACAGAGTAAAAGATTAACTTTGTACAAAGGTTGTGTATTCATTTCGCGATATTATCTTTTTTTTCAAATTTGTTCCTTTCAGTTTGCGATATATTTAGAATCATTTTCTTTTTGTAATTTGTAATTTCTATTTACAATATATTTGTTCAGGTTTAAAAAATGGTAAAAAGGGTTATGTGATGTCGGCAATAGAGAACAATCGACTACTTACGTACTGACGGTCACGACTCAAAACCTACGATCCAATTTATCAAAATCTATTCAAAGACAAATCGAGATTGAGAAACGCTAAATTCGACTTTGCCAAGTAAAAACAGAATTAAAATTTGTACTTTTAACAACAATTTTCTATCCACGAAAATATACATCATTTAAAAATATTTACAACTTTTCTTTGTCATTTTCTAGTTTGAAAAGAAAGTAAAAAATTAATTTGTTACAAATTTTGTGTGTTTCACTACCCATATTTTTTTTTCAAGTTCGTTGCTTACCTTTTACTGTATATTTGGAATCATGAAAAAAAAAAATTTATTGATAAGAAATTGGTGAAGGGCTGCGAAACGTCGGTAAAAAAGAACAATAGGTTGGGTAGATATCGGTAGTTTATGTATTTTGCGATATTTTCTTTTGATTATACAATATATTTGGAGCCATTTTTTTCTTTTTGTAATTATCTTTGACAACATATTTTTCGTGATAAGAAAAATTATTATATTCTTATTTATTAAATTATAAATATTTATAAATAAAAATTACAAATTATTCTTAAAAAGTTACTTTAACTTATTGTATTTTTTTACCAACGTTTCGCAACCCTTTTTTAATAGATAAGAAATATTTATAAATTTATTTATATAATATAATAATAATATTTATATAAATTTATAAATATTTCTTATTTACTAAAAAAGGGTTGCGAAACGTCGGTAAAAAAGGACAATAGGTTGAGTAGGATATCGGTAGTTTATTTTACGATATTTTCTTCTGATTTTACAATATATATGACCGAATCTTTTAAAAATAATTTGTAATTTTTATTTACAACATATTTTTCGTGATAAGAAAAAATTAAAAAAAGGTTGCGAAACGTCGGTAAAAAAGGACAATAGGTTGAGTAGGATATCGGTAGTTTATTTTACGATATTTTCTTCTGATTTGACAATATATATGAACTAATCTTTTGAAAATAATTTCTAATTTTTATTTGCAACATATTTTTCGTGATAAAAAAATAATAATTAAAAAAAGGTTGCAACACATCGGTAAAAGAGAACAATAGGTTGAGTAGGATATCGGTAGATTATTTTACGATATTTTCTTCTAATTTTACAATAGATAGGAACGAATCTTTTAAAAATAATTTCTAATTTTTATTAACAACATATTTTTCGTGATAAATTAAAAAATTAAAAAAAGGTTGCGAAACGTCGGTAAAAGAGAATAATAGGTTGAGTAGATATCGGTAGTTTAATTTACGATATTTTCTTCTGATTATACAATATATATAAACGAATCTTTTAAAAATAATTTGTCATTTTTATTTACAACATATTTTTCGTGATAAAAAAAAAATTAAAAAAAGGTTGCGAAACGTCGGTAAAAAAGGACAATAGGTTGAGTAGGATATCGTTAGTTTATTTTACGATATTTTCTTCTGATTTTACAATATATATGAACTAATCTTTTGAAAATAATTTCTAATTTTTATTTGCAACATATTTTTCGTGATAAAAAAATAATAATTAAAAAAAGGTTGCAAAACATCGGTAAAAGAGAACAATAGGTTGAGTAGGATATCGGTAGTTTATTTTACGATATTTTCTTCTGATTTTACAACATATATAAACGAATCTATTAAAAATAATTTGTAATTTTTATTTACAACATATTTTTCGTAATAAAAAAAATTTAAAAAAGGTTGCGAAACGTCGGTAAAAGAGAACAATAGGTTGAGTAGGATATCGGTAGTTTATTTTACGATATTTTCTTCTGATTTTACAATATATATGAACGAATCTTTTAAAAATAATTTGTAATTTTTATTTACAACATATTTTTCGTGGTAAAAAAAAAAATTAAAAAAAGGTTGCGAAACGTCGGTAAAAAAGGACAATAGGTTGAGTAGATATCGGTAGTTTATTTTACGATAATTTTCTTTTGATTTTACAATATATATGAACGAATCTTTTAAAAATAATTTGTAACTTTTATTTACAACATATTTTTCGTGATAAAAAAAATAATTAAAAAAAGGTTGCGAAACCTCGGTAAAAGAGAATAATAGGTTGAGTAGATATCGGTAGTTTATTTTACGATATTTTCTTCTGATTTTACAATATATAAGAACTAATTTTTTAAAAATAATTTGTAATTTTTATTTACAACATATGTTTCGTGATAAAAAAAAATTAAAAAAGGGTTGCGAAACTACGGAAAAAAAGGACAATAGGTTGAGTAGGATATCGGTAGTTTATTTTACGATATTTTCTTCTGATTTTACAATATATATGAACGAATCTTTTAAAAATAATTTGTAATTTTTATTTACAACATATTTTTCGTGGTAAAAAAAAAAATTAAAAAAAGGTTGCGAAACGTCGGTAAAAAAGGACAATAGGTTGAGTAGATATCGGTAGTTTATTTTACGATAATTTTCTTTTGATTTTACAATATATATGAACGAATCTTTTAAAAATAATTTGTAACTTTTATTTACAACATATTTTTCGTGATAAAAAAAATAATTAAAAAAAGGTTGCGAAACCTCGGTAAAAGAGAATAATAGGTTGAGTAGATATCGGTAGTTTATTTTACGATATTTTCTTCTGATTTTACAATATATAAGAACTAATTTTTTAAAAATAATTTGTAATTTTTATTTACAACATATGTTTCGTGATAAAAAAAAATTAAAAAAGGGTTGCGAAACTACGGACAATAGGTTGAGTAGATATCGGTAGTTTATTTTATGATAATTTTCTTCTGATTTTACAATATATATGAACGAATCTTTTAAAAATAATTTCTAATTTTTATTTACAACATATTTTTCGTGATAAATTAAAAAATTAAAAAAAGGTTGCGAAACGTCGGTAAAAAAGGACAATAGGTTCAGTAGATATCGGTAATCTATTTTCAATATATATGAACGAATCTTTTAAAAATAATTTGTATTTTTTATTTACAACATATTTTTTGTGATAAATTAAAAAATTAAAAAAAGGTTGCGAAACGTCGGTAAAAAAGGACAATAGGTTCAGTAGATATCGGTAATCTATTTTACAATATATATGAACGAATCTTTTAAAAATAATTTCTAATTTTTATTTGCAACATATTTTTCGTGATAAATTAAAAAATTAAAAAAAGGTTGCGAAACGTCGGTAAAAGAGAACAGTAGGTCGAGTGCATATCGGTAGCTGCGTACCGAGGCGCACAGTGCGTCGACCGGTCGACGGCAGGTGTGCGAGACGCACAGGTGAGCCTCAAGCGTGTAGCGGGGGAGGAAAACACTCGAACCACATACATACACTATAGAACTCACCTGCGGAGTGAAAGAGCAAGGCGACTTATCCAATCCAGCAAGAAGAGAGACAGCCGATTCGAGCTGAAGAGGCAAGGAACTACCGGGCCCCGCTAGTACGTACGTTTCAGTCAGCGTTCACTGTTCTTCAGCCGCTGCTACGTGGTCGCCATAATCAGTTCTCTCGTTTATCCTCTCGTTACCTGCGCGAGTTTCATACCACATAGCCGCCAATAAACCTCATTTGTTCATCGAAATCGTCGTTTTTTATTAACAATAAAAAAAAGAAATTAAACCAGTGTTCGATCGTTCGAACAAATCGATAAATTAAACCAGTGTTCGATTAATCATCGACCACAAGATCGAATGACATTCAGTTTAAGACGAAGAAGACCTCGTGAAGAAATTCAACCCACAATAGTGTAGAGTTTTTAAAAAAATACCGACTATGACATCCGAACGATTTCACAAGTAAGAAAATTATTTATATTTTTTTTGTTTATTATTATGAGCTGTCAAATGGATCTTAATTTTAAGAGGAAATTTTTCGAAAATATATATAATTTTTAAATGAATTTTGTGAATTAATTGATGATCGAATGTCCTATCGATACGTTTGAGTATAGATTCGATATTGTTATTAACAAATGTAACAAATTATTCGTTTTATTCGAACTAAATTTTGACATACATCACCCTTAATTAATGCAGATGAAATTTAATTAATGCGTTGTATTTTTTCATTTAAATAAATCATAAAATGAAACTACAATAATTTATTAAATTTTGCATTATTTACTTACTATTAATTTTTTGCATATGTTTAAAAAAAGACTTTCGTTCGAATGGCGTTTTTTTTCAGTTGTCTTTTAGTAACAATATTACGAAAATTTCGCCAAGATTTAAGCGACGATCCAAAATTATTTATATATTTTTTTATTTATTATTATGAGCTGTCAAATGGATCTTAATTTTAAGAGGAAATTTTTCGAAAATACATATAATTTTGAACTGAATTTTGTGAATTAATTGATAATCGAATGTCCAATCGATACGTTTGAGTATAGATTCGATATTGTTATTAACAAATGTATCAAATTGTTCGTGTTATTCGAACTACATTTTGATATACATCACCCTTAATTAATGCAGATGAAATTTAATTAATGCGTTGTATTTTTTCATTTAAATAAATCATAAAATGAAACTACAATAATTTATTAAATTTTGCATTATTTACTTACTATTAGTTTTTTGCGTATGTTAAAAAAAGACTTTCGTTCGAATGGCATTATTCCGCCTAAAATCATCAATATAAATTGTTTATAATTACTGCAAATAAAATTCCAATAAAAAAAACCAAATTTATTTAATTATTTTTATTTTTTATTTTTTATTTTTTATTTTTTATTTTTTATTTTTTATTTTTTATTTTTTATTTTTTATTTTTTATTTTTTATTTTTTATTTTTTATTTTTTATTTTTATTTTTATTTTTATTTATATTTTTTGCATATGTTTAAAAAGTCATTTTATTCGAATGGCGTTTTTTTTTCAGTAATCTTTTAGTAACAATATTACGGTAATTTCTGCAAGAATTAAACGACGATCGAACGTCTAATCGATATGTGTTAGATATGATTGATACAAAAAATGTTTTTATCGTAGAATGCATCGAATTATTCGTTTTATTTAAATGAAACATATCGTCATATATGATTTCTGCAGAAAACTTTATATAACCCCATATTTAATATTTTTTCCTTAGATTTT
The DNA here is from genome assembly GCA_963970395.1 of Ephialtes manifestator. NCBI lineage: Eukaryota > Metazoa > Arthropoda > Insecta > Hymenoptera > Ichneumonidae > Ephialtes > Ephialtes manifestator. The sequence goes on from OZ019980.1 coordinate 21,597,348, forward strand.
ATTAATATTATTAATTATAATAATTGGTGATAATAATATTGAATTTAAATGCATTGTAAATATGAATAATACACCAAATATTATTATTGAATACATCAAATATATCTGTATTTTTTCACCTAAAATCATCAACATAAATTGTTTATAACTACTGCAAATAAAATTCCAATAAAAAACCAAATTTATTAAATAAATTCTATCACGATTATTGTTAAATTATTAATTATTAATAATAATACTCAATATTTTTATTAACCAAATAAAATATATGCTGCTATATCTGAGCCAGATTTACTGCAATATGTGGAAAGACAAATGCAATTACTCTATGTCCGAGATAACGCAATGCACTTGTAATTAATTATGTCGGTCTCTTAATTAAAACACCAGCTCGGTTTGTCCTCTCGATGACAATGGGACGACAGTAATTTCAGTGTTCGTGAGTCCAACTTGACGTCTGCAAATTAATCGTTCTGCAGAGTTTAAAATATTATTTATCTTATTTCCGATACGTTGCTTGTTATTTCAAATCGATGAGAATAAAACATTCGCGACGTGATATTTGTCAGATAAACAATTTTTTTTTTAAATCTACATTCCTATTGGCTGAAACAAGATCGACTAGATTCGATTAAAATTTTTAGTATCAAAGTATCGAAACGACACAACGAGATTCGCAGATTATTACACGTGTGTCATCGATAATAGCGATAAAGTGTTTATCGGAAATTTTCTGTATCGGCGTGTAAAGGAGATGGAATATCGATCAGATAGGAGATAAACAAGACGACTTCGCGATTTCTGAAAGCTATTAAATACTTCCTTATCGGGAAGTGGATTAACACTGATCAAGAGGGTGAGTTTCCTTTCGTTTCACGCATGCGACATCTGATCGAGTGACGCATTTGATCTATATATACAGGTCATTCTCAATCAAGTCGATCGTGATACTCGTATCATTATAGAAACGGAACTATTGAACCTAGCAGACCTTTATTTTTAGGTATAGTACCTATAGTGACAATTTTTTCTAATGGGAGTAAAGAATACAGAGATTATTTGGATTATAGCACACCGAGAGAAAAGATTTCATTGACGCCCAAGAAATGGGTGGATTGATTTTTTTTTCATTGATTTCAACGAAATATTTATTTGATTTCAATTAAATAGTGCATTTGAATTTCAAAGAGAACATTTCATTGCCTGTAAATAAAGATTTACTTAGTGAGCATATAATAAAAAAACAGTTTCATTGTTTTAAAGAGACGTTTCCATTGGTTCAAAGAAGCGTTTTCATTGATCTCTCTCTCGCACCTAACCTCACTTTTTTGTTTTCCGGTTCTCTCGAACGAACGGCTTCGAGTTTCGAGGAGCCAGAAGCTTAGCCTATTTCTGCCGTACTTCCTTACATACTCACAAAATTTGAGCTTTATCTGCCGCGTACTTCAGGAAAAAATAGGTTTCGAAATTTTGAGGTGGTAAGAAGAAGGTTTCATTGAATCAGAGACGATATATTTGAAATCAATGAAAAAGGTTCATTGGTTTACAGAAATGTTTCTTCGAATCAATGTCACCACTTTTCATTGTGTTTGAGATCATTCAAAGAGAAGATAGTATTAAAATTCAAGTATTTCATTTCATTAGCAAAGATTTCCGTCAATCAATGAAACTTTTTCTCTCGGTGCAGAGTTGTAAATGCACATTAATTCAAGAAATATAGTTTACAGTACAGTTTATTTTATAATTATTATTTAGTAATAATAACTATTTATATATATATATAAAATATAATATAATATAAATAATTATATATATAATCATATATATATAAAAATAATATATAATATTTACACCGTACATAATAATCACTACATTATTACTAAATAATAATAATAATTTTATATATATATATATATATATATATATATATATATATATATAAAATATAAATAGTTATTGTTACTAAATAATAATTATAAAATAAACTGTACTGTAAACTATATTTCTTGAATTATATATGATTATATATATAATTATTATTATTACTATTTAGTAATAATGTAGTGATTATTATGTACAGTATAAACATTTGAATAGCTTGAATAATTTTCGCTCAAATATTGGAAGAAATAATGCAAAAAATGAAACAGCACGGCCCGTCATTACTTTCTTAATGCATTAATTATGTTTTTCCATTCATGGAAAAATATTATGGTGATATTTTCTTGAAAAGGAATAGTTTTTCAGCTATTTAATAGTTTACACATTGTATTGTAATCGCTACATGTTATTATTATGAAGTCATAATTATAGAGCGATACGTAGCATAATCTTTATTGCTATGAATGTTAGGCATATATAACTCTGGATTATAGGGAGTATGAGAACTATAAGGACCTCAAGGACTATATATGGGGCATTCCAGCTGAATTTTTCATGCTCTCACCCTGACGTCCATCAATAATTTTGACAATTTTTTATCAAAAAGTATTTTGAAAAATAAAAGACACGTATTTTCTTGTTTGGCGCTACGAAAAATATTTTTGACAGACGAATTTTTTCAAAAGTTTGAATTTTTTGGGTATTAATATTTTTTTTATCGTTAATATCTTGGAAATGAACAGTTCTATCGAAAAATGTCTATGATGAAATTCGTTCAGTTTTCAGAGGGCTACATAATGTATATAAACAAATTTTATTGTAGTTTTTCCAACAATTTTTTGTATGACGTTAAATAACAAAGTATCGTTTTGCAAAAAAGCGCCACTTTTTATAATTTTTCTATACTTAAGTAAAAAATCTGGCTAAAATAACAAAAATTTTGAATCCTATGCAGGTTGGCAGGATTTTTTTTCGAAAAGTTCTACGTAGTTCAAGCTTTACGTAATAATTCAGGATGTTAAAAAATCTTCAATTACGTAGAACTTCGAATCAAAAAATCGTATCATTCTGCATAGGGTCTCAAAAATTTCGTAATTTCAAACAGAATTTTTCCGTAAGTATATAAAAATGATAAAAAGTGGCGCTTTTTTGAAAAACAATATTTTGTTGTTCAACGCCATAAAACAAAACGTTAGAAAAACGAAAATAACATTTCTTTTATACATTATGTAGCTTTTCATAATCTGAACAAATTTCATCCTGGACATTTTTTTATAGGGCTATTAATTTTTAAGATATTAACGAATAAAAAAATATAAAAACCGAAAAATTAAGGATTTTTATAAAAATTCGACTGTCGAAAATATCGGTTGTAGCGCCAAACAAAAAATACGTGTCTTCTCTTTTTGAAAATACTATCTGAAAAAAAAATTATCAAAATTATTGAAGGGGATCAGAGTCGAGGCATAAAAAATTCAGCTGGAATGCCCCATATACGAAAAATGATGTTATTTACATTATTATTCTCTGTCAGCAATATATTAAAAATAATTATATTCCAGGATTACGATATACGTACTATATTACCGTTACACATACAAATAATAACATTTAAGAAAAAAGTGAAAATAAAAACCGGTTTCGGAAAAAAGAAATTTCTAATGCAAATAAAAAATCTGTAATCTTCTGCACTTTGAAAATTAGTACAGCGTAAGAATTGTTTACTAAAAAAAACTATTTTTTACTCAATTGTCACTAAATTTAATTTTTTACTAAATTGTCACTAAATTAAATTGTTTACTAAATTATCAATAAATTAAATTTTTTACTAAATTATCACTAAATTGAATTTTTTACTAAATTATTTAAATAAATTAAATTTTTTACTAAATTATTTAAATAAATTAATTTTTTTACTAAATTATTTAAATAAATTAATTTTTTTACTAAATTATTTAAATAAATATTAATTTATTTAAATAATTAATTATCTAAATATTATTTTATAATGCAATTGACAACAAAATTTATACGCCGTTCCATCACACGCCTACTTGGACTAGAACGCCCCATATGCAATCCTGTGCGATCGTATACAGACACTCCACTACTTAGTATACGCACGCGGGATCGCTGACCGTGGTGAAAATCAATTAAAAATAGAAAACGAACGGGTGCTGGAGGAGAAATTGTCGTAGTACATCTCGTGTGCTCAGTATTCGGGCACGTGGTTATGTTAATTGTACTGGTTAATGAGAAAATTATTCGACGTTATTAGTAAACGTATAACAAGAGAGAAGCAATGACATCTCGGTTTTTACACGGAAGAACTTTCGGTTGTGTGTTTTTCAAATTGTTAAAAATATTTACAAAATTAATAAACAAATATATTTTTAAATAAAAATGCTCATATATTAAACATGCACTTAAAAAAATGTTTAGCATATTTTATTAATTTTACACTTAACTTGATTTATTAAATTTAACAAACGTGGTGTGAGAAAAATTAATTCTATGAATAATATTAATTTTAATTTAATCAATTTTATTACTGAACAATTTTTCAAGATAATATTTGAATGTTATTTATTTTTGAGTTTTTTTTTTTAGAGAAGCGATGATATCTCGGTTTTTACACGGAAGGACTTTCGGTCCTCTTGAGCGATATTTATTTGTTTTTTAAATTGTTACAAATATTTACAAAATTAATAAACAAATATATTTTTAAATAGAAATGCTCATATATTAAACATGCATTTTAAAAAGTGTTTAGCATACTTTATTAATTTTACACTTAACTTGATTTATTAAATTTAACAAACGTGGTGTGAGAAAAATTAATTCTATGAATAATATTAATTTTAATTTAATAAATTTTATTACTGAACTATTTTTCAGGATAATATTTGAATGTTATTTATTTTTGAGTTATTTTTTTTTAGAGAAGCGATTACATCTCGGCTTTTACACAGAAGGACTTTCGGTCCTCTTAAGCGCTATTTATTTGTTTTTCAAATTATTAAAAATATTTACAAAATTAATAAACAAATATATTTTTAAATAAAAATCCTCATATATATTAAACACGCATGTTAAAACGTGTTTAGCATACTTTATTAATTTTACACTTAACTTAATTTATTAAATTTAATAAACGTAGTGTCGAAAAAATTAATTCTATGAATAATATTAATTTTTATTTAATCAATTTTATTACTGTGTAGATGAACAATTTTTGAGGATAATATTTAAATATTAATTAAATATTTATTTTTGAATGATTTTTAAGGCATTAATTAGTAGGTTGATATCTTAAATAAATTATATTGTGATAAAGTATGAATTTAATGATTTATTAAAAAATTAATTAAATATTTATATTTGAGTGATTTTTAAGGCATTAATTAGTAGGTTGATATCTTATATAAATTATATGGTGATTTATTTAAATATTAATTAAATATTTATATTTGAGTGATTTTTAAGGCATTAATTAGTAGGTTGATATCTTAAATAAATTATATGGTGATAAAGTATGAATTTAATGATTTTTCGACTGAGTTATGAAGGAATTTAACGTTCTGTTCAAGGGCTGCACGAGACGGAGCCTTGGAAATTCTTAAGGAAGCAACGAAAAAGGATTGTAACTCCCGAGATGAAGGAGGAATGACCCCGACACTATGGGCAGCCTTCGAAGGTCACATAGATGCGCTGAGACTGCTCGTCGCCAGGGGGTACGTAGTTACATGCTCAGACGCTTCAATACTCTTCTCACAAGATCGTCTTAACTCTTCAGTAAATTTAATATTATTTCACAAGCAAATATTTTGCTCAGAATTGCTTATCTACAATAATAAAAATAAACAGCTAATTCTCACAATTTCATTAATTATATCATTTAGTGAATACCCAAAAATTAAAAAATGCAAGTTTTTTTTTTTGCGAACTCATTTGCTCTACAAATTATTTTATATCAATAATTGTATTAACTCTTCAGTGAATTTAATATTATTTCACAAGCAAATATTTTGCTCAGAATTGCTTATCTACAATAATAAAAATGAACAGCCATTTCTCACAATTTCGTTAATTATATCATTTAGTGAATACCCAAAAATTTGAAAAAGCGAATTTTTTTTTTCGAACTCATTTGCTCCACAAATTATCTTATATCAATAATCGTCTTAAGGGGATGCTGGAGTAGATTTTGATACCGACTTTGGTCGGTATGTTTCCCGATTAGGACGCAGGTGGCGCTGACGTAGTCTGTTTACTTTTAGCAAAAGATACCGAAACTCCCGAAAAGCAAAATGGCCGCACACCATATGTCAACAGGCCTTTGCTGTAAGATATAATCGTTTCTGGAAATTAGATATGTAAAATCGGACCGGACGTCAATTCTGTGATGATTTCTAAATATTCCAAAACCATCAGAATGTTAACTACACAAGCCAAATCCATATATAGTGTCTACTACGGTCACATTGCAGAGGCTTGGAGCTTTTATCAAAAGTAAACAGACTACGTCAGCGCCACCTGTCTCCTAATGACGGAACTATATTCATGCTCTTTACCAGCTCTGAGCCTGTGCGAAAAGCAAACAGTCTTTGCAATCGTAGTATACACTATTCGTGGATTTGGTTTGTGTAATCGACATTCCGACGGTTTTGAAAGGTTCAGGAATAATCAAAGAATGGGTGTCCGGTCTGATTTAACACATCTGAGTTCCAGAAACGATTATATCTTACCTCAAAGGACCTATTGACATTTCGAGCGGCCATATTGGTTTTTGAGAGATTCAGTAATATACAATTTTTTACATTTCTTGTATGTTTTAAACAGTAATTCGACCGGACACCCAAGCATGAATGTTTTTATTACATCCCTGCAAAATTTGACGTATATTTTTAGCATATTTTCGATGAATAGTGTATACTACGAAACCGCCTATTTTTACCGACCAAAGACGGTAAAAAAATCTACTCTAGTATCCTCTTAAGGGGATGCTGGAGTAGATTTTGATACCGACTTTGGTCGGTATGTTTCCCGATTAGGACACAGGTGGCGCTGACGTAGTCTATTTACTTTTGGGAAAAGATACCGAAACTCCCGAAAAGCAAAATGGCCGCACACCATATGTCAACAGACCTTTGCTGTAAGATATAATCGTTTCTGGAAATTAGATATGTAAAATCGGACCGGACGTCAATTCTGTGATGATTTCTAAATATTGCAAAACCATCAGAATGTTAACTACACAAGCCAAATCCATATATAGTGTATACTACGGTCGCATTGCAGAGGCTTGTAGCTTTTGTGAAAAGTAAACAGACTACGTCAGCGCCACCTGTCTCCTAATGACGGAACTATATTCATGCTCTTTACCAGCTCTGAGCCTGTGCGAAAAGCAAACAGTCTTTGCAATCGTAGTATACACTATTCGTGGATTTGGTTTGTGTAATCGACATTCCGACGGTTTTGAAAGGTTCAGGAATAATCAAAGAATGGGTGTCCGGTCTGATTTAACACATCTGAGTTCCAGAAACGTTTATATCTTACCTCAAAGGACCTATTGACATTTCGAGCGGCCATATTGGTTTTTGAGAGATTCAGTAATATACAATTTTTTACATTTCTTGTATGTTTTAAACAGTAATTCGACCGGACATCCAAGCATGAATGTTTTTATTACATCCCTGCAAAATTTGACGTATATTTTTAGCATATTTTCGATGAATAGTGTATACTACGAAACGGCCTATTTTTACCGACCAAAGTCGGTAAAAAAATCTACTCCAGCATCCTCTTAAGGGGATGCTGGAGTAGATTTTGATACCGACTTTGGTCGGTGTGTTTCCCGATTAGGACACAGGTGGCGCTGACGTAGTCTGTTTACTTTTGGCAAAAGATACCGAAACTCCCGAAAAGCAAAATGGCCGCACACCATATGTCAACAGACCTTTGCTGTAAGATATAATCGTTTCTGGAAATTAGATATGTAAAATCAGACCGGACGTCAATTCTGTGATGATTTCTAAATATTCCAAAACCATCAGAATGTTAACTACACAAGCCAAATCCATATATAGTGTATACTACGGTCACATTGCAGAGGCTTGGAGCTTTTGTCAAAAGTAAACAGACTACGTCAGCGCCACCTGTCTCCTAATGACGGAACTATATTCATGCTCTTTACCAGCTCTGAGCCTGTGCGAAAAGCAAACAGTCTTTGCAATCGTAGTATACACTATTCGTGGATTTGGTTTGTGTAATCGACATTCCGACGGTTTTGAAAGTTTCAGGAATAATCAAAGAATGGGTGTCCGGTCTGATTTAACACATTTGAGTTCCAGAAACGTTTATATCTTACCTCAAAGGATCTGTTGACATTTCGAACGGCCATATTGGTTTTTGAGAGATTCAGTAATATACAATTTTTTACATTTCTTGTATGTTTTAAACAGTAATTCGACCGGACACACAAGCATGAATGTTTTTATTACATCCCTGCAAAATTTGACGAATATTTTTAGCATATTTTCGATGAATAGTGTATACTACGAAACCGCCTATTTTTACCGACCAAAGTCGGTAGAAAAATCTGCTCCAGCATCCTCTTAAGGGGATGCTGGAGTAGATTTTGATACCGACTTTGGTCGGTATGTTTCCCGATTAGGACACAGGTGGCGCCGACGTAGTCTGTTTACTCTTGGCAAAAGATAGCGAAACTCTCGAAAAGCAAAATGGCCGCACACCATATGTCAACAGACCTTTGCTGTAAGATATAATCGTTTCTGGAAATTAGATGTGTAAAATCGGACCGGACGTCAATTCTGTGATGATTTCTAAATATTCCAAAACCATCAGAATGTTAACTACACAAGACAAATCCATATATAGTGTATACTACGGTCACATTGCAGAGGCTTGGAGCTTTTGTCAAAAGTAAACAGACTACGTCAGCGCCACCTGTCTCCTAATGACGGAACTATATTCATGCTCTTTACCAGCTCTGAGCCTGTGCGAAAAGCAAACAGTCTTTGCAATCGTAGTATACACTATTCGTGGATTTGGTTTGTGTAATCGACATTCCGACGGTTTTGAAAGGTTCAGGAATAATCAAAGAATGGGTGTCCGGTCTGATTTAACACATCTGAGTTCCAGAAACGTTTATATCTTACGTCAAAGGACCTATTGACATTTCGAGCGGCCATATTGGTTTTTGAGAGATTCAGTAATATACAATTTTTTACATTTCTTGTATGTTTTAAACAGTAATTCGACCGGACACCCAAGCATGAATGTTTTTATTACATCCCTGCAAAATTTGACGTATATTTTTAGCATATTTTCGATGAATAGTGTATACTACGAAACCGCCTATTTTTACCGACCAAAGTCGGTAACAAAATGTACTCCAGCATCCCCTTAACTCTTCAGTGAATTTAATATTATTTCACAAGCAAACATTTTGCTCAGTATTGCTTATCTACAATAATAAAAATGAACAGCCATTTCTCACAATTTCATAAATTATATTATTTAGTGAATACCCAAAAATTAAAAAATGCAATTTTTTTTTTGCGAACTCATTTGCTCCACAAATTATTTTATATCAATAATGTTTTTTTAGAATATTCTGCCACATTGGTTAGAAAATGTATAATTTTTTTTTTAATATCTAGATTCATTAAAAAAACGTCATAAAAAGTTAAGTAATGGCCCATTTTGTTCTCTATTATTTTGATTTTCGTGTAAAATTTTTTAATGAATTTTTGTGGAAAGTATTATGATTCTAATAAAATGTTTGAATATTTTTTTCAAATATAGTAGGATATTCTAAAAAATATATTAATACCGAATTATTCATGAAACATCAAAGTGATTCGTAGGTTTTCACAAATTTTTAAATGTCCAACGATAATTTTAATTACAGCACAATAAAAAAAATAATACATCGTATTCGCACACAAGAATTTGACTCTGACGATCAGATTTGAGGACGAAGACAATAAAATAAAGACCATTTTGTGTTTGGTGCATCGTGGCACACTTAACTTTAATCGCTCGAGAAATCTTTTCGTGCAAAGCAGTCGTAAATAATTTTTTATACTCTTGAGACCAGGAAATAAGATTTTGTTTCAACAACAATTTTTATTAAATATATAAAGTGCATAACACATCCCAAAATAGTTTGATTCATATGTAAATCTGTCAGATAAAAAAATAATTTATTAAACTTTGTTTCCTCATAGTGAAAACTTAACGAAACACATTTCTTTTTTTTTATTGAACTTTCGTATTAAATTGTCGAAATTTTCGGTCACACCCCAATTTTTTAATTGAGGTGCTAATATAAATAAATAATAAACAAATAAAAATAAATAAATAAAGGCGCGCACAACATTCATATTACATCGTCAACATTCGATATTCAAATTGTTATTAGCGTACTGTGACGTTTACAGATTATCGTGGCTAAAATAACTTGCATTTTCGATATAAGAACTCGTGCCATTTTATTAGTTTCGTGAATTCTGAAATCAGAACCGACCAAAAGTGAGTTTTTAAAAAATCATCGTAAAAAGGCATGTAACCGGTCCTTTCTGAGGTACACACCGAGAAAAAAAGTTTCATTGATTCACGGAAATCTTTGCCAATGAAATGAAATACTTGAATTTCAATACTATCTTTTCTTTAAATGATCTCAAACTCAATGAAAAGTAGTGACATTGATTCGAAGAAACATTTCCCTAAACCAATGAACCTTTTTCATTGATTTCAAAGATATCGTCTCTGATTCGATGAAACCTTCTTCTTACCAGCTCAAAATTTCGAAACCTATTTTTTCCTGAAGTACGCGGCAGATAAAGCTCAAATTTAGTGAGTATGTAAGAAAGTACGGCAGAAATAGGCTACGCTTCTGGCTCCTCGAAACTCGAAGCCGTTCGTTCGGGAGAACCGGAAAACAAAAAAAGTGAGGTTAGGTGCGAGAGAGAGATCAATGAAAACGTTTCTTCGAACCAATGAAAACGTCTCTTTAAAACAATGAAACGGTTTCTTTATTATATGCTCACTAAGTTAATCTTTATCTACAGGCAATGAAATGTTCTTTTTGAAATTCAAATGCACTATTTCATTGAAATCAAAGAAATATTTCGTTGAAATCAATGAAAAAAAAAATCAATCCACCCATTTCTTTGACGTCAATGAAATCTTTTCTCTCGGTGTATGACTGTAATTAAAATGAAACCAAGTATGAAAATAAATGAAAGTGCGAAAATAAATTAGGGTTAGTGCTAATTTGTGTTAAAAATGAATTCAATATTTCGAATTCAAAGAACTATTGTAATAGTTCAGTGGTGCCACTATGAATACAATTAAAATGGAATTTTGAAAATACATGAAAGTTTGAAAATACATGAAAGTGCGAAAATAAATTAGGATTGGTGATAATGTGTTAAAATTAGATTCAACATTGTCAACAAAGGCTTCCTGGAAGCTACGTGAATGACTTCACCGGTGAGAGTACTTTTCGTCTCTCCCTCACTTCCGGTCTACTATGAAATTATCCCACAAGGCCTTCGAACAATTGTCCGTTCGTTGAATCAGCAAACTTCTCCCGCGTATACTGAATTTCATTCATGTTACTATTATTCAATTGAAATCGTAATCCATTACTTTCACTTATCAGGAGAGTTCATAGTATTCTATATTCCCTCTTAAAAAAAAATCAGTGGTTGATATATCCCGCATTTTCGATATAAGTATTGTTGTCATTTTATTCGTTCCGTAAATGGCTGGCGTGCCAGCGTGAAGTGGATACTCGTCAGCGAACAATTTCAGGCGTGTTGTTCATTTTGACAGTTGTAAGTAATTTTAAAAATCGTGACTTTTTTCCGACTCTAATTTTATAGAATTAACAGGTCTGACTTCCGGTCGGAAAATCCAACCTAAAGAACCTACTTTTTTTTTTCAAGATATCAAATTTTGGCCTTTACTATCATTCGCAAGTTCTATGTTGCACCGAGAGAAAAGATTTCATTGACGCCTAAAAACTGGGTGGATTGATTTTTTTCTCATTGATTTCAACGAAATATTTCTTTGATTCCAATGAAATAGTGCATTTGAATTTCAAAGAGAACATTTCATTGCCTGTAAATAAAGATTAACTTAGTGAGCATATAATAAAGAAACAGTTTCATTGTTTTAAAGAGACGTTTTCATTGGTTCAAAGAAACGTTTTCATTGATCTCTCTCTCGTATCTAACCTCACTTTTTTTGTTTTTCGGTTCTCTCGAACGAACGGGTTTGAGTTTCGAGGAGCCAGAAGCTTAGCCTATTTCTGCCGTACTTTCTTACATACTCACAAAATTTGAGCTTTATCTGCCGCGTACTTCAGGAAAAAATAGGTGTCGAAATTTTGAGCTGGTAAGAAGAAGGTTTCATTGAAGCAGGGACGATATCTTTGAAATCAATGAAAAAGGTTAATTGGTTTAAAGAAATGTTTCTTCGAATCAATTTCACTACTTTTCATTGAGTTTGAGATCATTTAAAGAAAAGATAGTATTGAAATTCAAGTATTTCATTTCATTGGCAAAGATTTCCGTGAATCAATGAAACTTTTTCTCTCGGTGTAGTGATACCACTGGACTATTGTAATAGTTGTTTGAATTAAAAATGTTGAATTGAATTTTAACACAAATTAAAGATTTCATTGACGCCAAAGAAATGGGTGGATTGATTTTTTTTATCATTGATTTCAACGAAACATTTCTTTGATTTTAATGAAACAGTGCATTTGAATTTCAAAGAGAACATTTCATTGCCTGTAAATAAAGATTAACTTAGTGAGCATATAATAAAGAAACAGTTTCATTGTTTTAAGGAGACGTTTTCATTGGTTCGAAGAAACGTTTTCATTGGTCTCTCTCTCGTACCTAACCTCACTTTTTTGTTTTCCGGTTCTCTCGAACGAACGGCTTCGAGTTTCGAGGAGCCAGAAGCTTAGCATATTTCTGCCGTACTTTCTTACATACTCACAAAATTTGAGCTTTATCTGCCGCGTACTTCAGGAAAAAATAGGTTTCAAAATTTTGAGCTGGTACGAAGAAGGTTTCATTGAATCATGGACGATATCTTTGAAATCAATGAAAAAGGTTAATTGGTTTAAAGAAATGTTTCTTCGAATCAATGTCACTACTTTTCATTGAGTTTGAGATCATTTAAAGAAAAGATAGTATTGAAATGCAAGTATTTCATTTCATTGGCAAAGATTTCCGTGAATCAATTAAACTTTTTCTCTCGGTATAGTGATACCACTGGACTATTGTAATCGTTGTTTGAATCAAAAATGTTGAATTGAATTTTAACACAAATTATCACTAACCCTAATCCCTTTTTCCACCTTTATTTATTCTATTGGTTAAATTTTAATTCTAGTCATAATAGCGTCACTGAACTATCGTAATAGTTTTTTTTAATTCGACGACTAATGTCTATATTTGTTTCTGTTTCTCCTTCGCGCTTGACTAATCGCGTGACGAATCAGGTCGTTGGAGTCTCGAGTCACCTTTTATCAATAATCATCGATGGTACTTGAATTTGTTTTTCTAGCTGTCACGCGAACAACGAAATCCCGTTCTTTGTCTTCTTAATCAACAAAAACTGATTTCTCGTCGTGAACTTTGTTTTAATTGGCGATTTTTCTAGCAGACTGCTCACTGCGTAAATACTGACTGGAAACAGAAGCGACTCAAAGGTTTTCGGTAAAATAGATATAAAAATACGTCTTAAAATGTATCAATCATTTTTAAAGAATTAATTTCTGTATTATCGAGGAAAATTATTAGCATATACTAATTTATAAAAAAAAAATGCAAAGAAGAAATGATCAGTTGCAAAAATTTCCTGCTTCTGTTTTACAAAAAAAAATATATTTGTAATTTTTTCCAAATTCACGCAACTTTTTTGTTATTTTTTAATTTTAACAAAAAGATCCGTAAGATACAAAACATTTGTTGTCAAATCAACAAAACAGGTCTGTTATTTATCAAAACTAGCTAAGTTGATCAGAGTTGTTGAGTACAGCTTATAAATTGACTCAGTAATCCCAGTACATTTTTCATCATAACGAACTAGGAAATTCATGGCCGTAATGATCACTATTAAAATTTTAAAATTTTTGCTAAAATGATAAAAAATAATTATACCTAATGATTGCAAAGAAATTAACGTTTTTAATTAACAAAATTCTCAAATTTATGGAATTATCATGTTATCATCACTTCCTGAAAATTGCTCGAGATCGAACGTTTAAAAAATCTTTAAACATTTTGAAATCTTCTAAAAACGAAAAAAAAAATATTTTCCACAACGTAATATTTTTCTCAGATTTTGAAAATAGGTCTATAATTTGAATTTCCAATATTTCAAATTAATTAGCTGATTTTAAAACAACAACAACAACAAAAATCACCAAGTTAGGGTAACTTGAAACGGGAAGCCCTACATAAAATGATTCACCTAATGCAAAGCGAGATCGAACGTTTAAAAAATCTTGAAACATTTTGAAATATTCTGAAAACGAAAAAAAAAAATTTTTTCCACAACCTAATATTTTTCTCAGATTTTGAAAATAAGTCTATAATTTAAATATCCAATATTTAAAAATTAATTAGCTGATTTAAAAACAACAACAACAACAAAAATCACCAAGTTACGGTAACTTGAAATGGGAAGCACTATATAAAATGATTCACCTAATGCAAAGCGAGATCGAATGTTTAAAAAATCTTTAAACATTTCGAAATCTTCTAAAAACGAAAAAAAAAAATTTTCCACAACCTAATATTTTTCTCAAATTTTGAAAATAAGTCTATAATTTAAATATCCAATATTTAAAAATTAATTAGCTGATTTAAAAACAACAACAACAACAAAAATCACCAAGTTACGGTAACTTGAAACGGGAAGCACTATATAAAATGATTCACCTAATGCAAAGCGAGATCGAATGTTTAAAAAATCTTTAAACATTTTGAAATCTTCTAAAAACGAAAAAAAAAAAATTTCCACAACCTAATATTTTTCTCAGATTTTGAAAATAAGTCTATAATTTAAATATCCAATATTTAAAAATAAATTAACTGATTTTAAAACAACAACAACAACAAAAATCACCAATTTAGGGTAACTTGAAACGAGAACCTATATAAAATGATTCACCTAATGCAAAGCTTCCACTGTGACAAAACTCTACGCATATGTTCAGCGGAAATTACCTGCAGACTTTATTGTCAGCATTTTTTTTCGTACATATGTATAATATCGCTGTTCTGTGGTTACCCGCATTAAGGTAGTCCTTTCGAATAGTATCGAGTTCGCATAAGTTTTCGAAAAATGCGAGGAAATTGCAAACACTTTTCGATAATACAAAAATCTGAAAAAAAATCATGCATATTAAAGGTGTGGAAAAGATTAATTTTACATAATAATAATTCAAAAATGTTATTAACAAATTGATGAAAAATAAAATTGTTCAACAAATCTTTCGAAAAGCTAATTGTTTTTTTTCGGTAAAAATAATTTCTTTATTTTTCTGAATACGCATGAATTTTTTCAAATTTTTTAATTCACTTCGAATTTTGGGATTTTCCCCATGTAAAAAAACGAAAAATTCAAAGTGAATTAAAAAATTTAAAAAGATTCATGCGTATTAAAAAAAACGAAGGAATTATTTTAGCCGAAAAAAAAATTAGGTAGTCGAAAGATTTGTTGACCAATTTTATTTTTCATCAATTTGTTAACAACATTTTGGAATTATTATTTTGCAAAATTAATCTTTTCCACACCCTTAAGATGCATGATTGTTTTCAGATTTTTGTATTATCGAGAAGTGTTTGCAATTCCCTCTCATTTTTCGATAACTTATGCGAACTCGATAGTATTCGAAAGAACTACCTTAAAGTTCCCATCGGAGCATTGATATTTTTCGACAACGACAGATGGCCCGGGGCAGGAAGTGCACCATGCAATCTGCCAGTAAATGAAATGAAAATATACACTGTAGTACTGACAGGAAATATATGTATTTATATAGGGCATTCCACGTCAACTCAATAAATGTTTCAATCTTCGTATTTTAAATTAGACTTATTCCTATTTCACCCGAAAAACGGCACAAAATAAATTAAAAAATAAATTAATAAATTAATAATATAATGAATAAATTGATAAAATTAATAAAAAAATAATTAATAAATTAAATAAAATAAAAATAAAGAAAAGCGAACAAAATAAATTCACTATTTAATACATAATTTTTTTCATATCAATAAAAAAGCTTCATCACAATTCTAAAATAATCTTGCGTTATGTATAAAATGTTTGCGCAACAACCGACTATGAACTTCATTTTTAATGGCTTTTCTTTGTCGAAAAAAAATGGCTTAAAAAATCGACGTAAACGTTTCCCCACTCTTGGCCATAAGTGAAAAATGTTGATATCTAATCAGAGTTGTAAATGCGTAATACTTATAGAAATAATGATGATGATACGATCAGCTCTATAATTATGATTTTATAATAATAACATGTAGCGATTGTAATACGATGGTTAAACTTTGGAATGGCTGCAAAAATGATTATTTTTCAATAAAAATTGACGGTAATCCTTTAAAAAAATGGAAAAATATGAGTAATGCATTACTTATTTCTTCCATTTTTTCCACTATTTCTTGCAATATTAAAGCGAAAATTAGTATTTTTTTCAGCTATTCAAATGTTTACACTCTATTTTATAATCACTACATATTATTATTATGAAATCATAATCAAAAAACAAATTGTACTGTAAACTATATCTCATGAATTAATAGGGATTTACAACTGTATCTAATACAGGATTTTGGAGAATAATTTCAAATTTCGCCATCTTGTTTCATTTCTTTTCATTTTTAACGACTTTATTTTTTTTAAAAAAAATGGCTTAATAATTGACGTAAACATTTGACCACTCTTGGCCATAACTAAAAAATTTTGATATCTAATACAGGATTTTTGAGAATTTTGAAATTAAGGCGCAAAGTATGTATTTAAAAAATTCGTAAAAAAAAACAGTAAAAAAAAATTATAAAGTTTAAGTATTTTTTCGTGGATATAGAATAGTATAAAAAATTTGAACGCTTTCTGAGTTGGCCAGGAATACCCCATATACTTTTGTCTATATATGGGGCATTCCATGCCAACTCGGTTAGCGACTGAACATCAGTTTTTTTTACCGGCAATTTTTTATGTTATTATTCCAACTGAAAAATGCATGCTGAAATTTTTTCAGATTTTTTTTTATCGACATTTCTGAGTTATAAATAATTAAAGCTATCTCAAAAACACCCTAATTAAAAAAAACTCAAAAAATTCTCAAAAATAGTATGATGTGCAACAAAACGTTTGAACCATAGACCAGAGTAGGCCGAGACCTCCTGCTATTTTTTTAATTTTTTTATTTTATAGCAACATTGTTATAACAAAAAAAAAGTTCAGATTCTTTTATTAAAATTGCAAAAATATAGATTTTTATTTATTGCATTGTGTCTGGACCACCATATGTACCTTTTCACATAGAACCCGCCGGTAGATTTTTTTCAGAATAATAATAATAAAACATATTTATTGATCTCAGACTAACCTGTATATTCGTCATAGTATTTTTGAGTTTTTTTAAATCGGCGCTTTTTTCTTAACATTTTAAATACCTTTAATTAATATTATAAAATGGAGAAAAAAAATTGAAGACGGTCTTCTTCCTCTTTTTGCTTCTCAAAAATGTTGTTATTCATCATAGTAT
Organism: Ephialtes manifestator; assembly: GCA_963970395.1. Taxonomy (NCBI): domain Eukaryota; kingdom Metazoa; phylum Arthropoda; class Insecta; order Hymenoptera; family Ichneumonidae; genus Ephialtes; species Ephialtes manifestator. The sequence continues at coordinate 21,615,076 of OZ019980.1, forward strand.
TTTTGAGATTTTTAAATCGAAGCGTTGTTTATTTAACGTTTAAAAAAACTTTGAATAATGATAAAAAATGGAAAAAAATTTAGCAAACGTTTTGTTGCACATCATAGTATTTTTGAGAATTTTTTGAGATTTTTAAATTAGAGCGTTTTTGCGATAGCTTTAATTATTTATAACTCAGAAATTTCGATTTAAAAAAATTTGAAAAAATTTCTGCATGCATTTTTCAGTTGGAAGAATAACATAAAAAATTGTCGCTGGAAAAATAATTGAGGTTCAGCCGTTGACCGAGTTGGCATGGAATACGCCTTATATATGTTTATAAGCGCAACAGTCATGTTGGTGGACATACGCATACATGCTCGAAAACAACCCCACGGAAATTGCCGGTATCTATATACTTTACCTACTGTATACACCATGCAACAGCCCAACGAAAAACAATCGAGCGTGCACGAAACAAAACCGGGGCAAACGAAACGAAACGGAACGGAGCGGAATCGAGTGAGAGATGGTCTGTTATAGCTACGCCTATAGCACCTTCTACTGTATATAGTATAGCTATAGCAAATATACTGCAATGTTATGCTCGTTATGCCATGCCCAGCTAGTCACGTTAGAACTTATGGCTTAACGATCGCGGCCGCGAATAATGTCTTATCCAACGCTTTCTACATCGATGTTATTGTTGCATAAATGTTTTAGTGAATTATGCACAAATTAATTTATCGAATATATTGGCCTTGTTAAGGGGATGCTGGAGTAGATTTTTTTACCGACTTTGGTCGGTAAAAATAGGCGGTTTCGTAGTATACACTATTCATCGAAAATATGCTAAAAATATACGTCAAATTTTGCAGGGATGTAATAAAAACATTCATGCTTGGGTGTCCGGTTGAATTACTGTTCAAAACATACAAGAAATGTAAAAAATTGTATATTACTGAATTTCTCAAAAACCAATATGGCCGCTCGAAATGTCAACAGGTCCTTTGAGGTAAGATATAAACGTTTCTGGAACTCAGATGTGTTAAATCAGACGGGACATCCATTCTTTGATTATTCCTGAACCTTTCAAAACCGTCGGAATGTCAATTACACAAACCAAATCCACGAATAGTGTATACTACGATTGCAAAGACTGTTTGCTTTTCGCACAGGCTCAGAGCTGGTAAAGAGCATGAATACAGTTCCGTCATTAGGAGACAGGTGGCACTGACGTAGACTGTTTACTTTTGACAAAAGCTCCGAGCCTCTGCAATGCGACCGTAGTACACTATATATGGATTTGGCTTGTGTAGTTAACATTCTGATGGTTTTGGAATATTTAGAAATCATCACAGAATTTACGTCCGGTCCGATTTTACATATCTGATTTCCAGAAACATTATATCTTACAGCAAAGGTCTGTTGATATATGGTGTGCGGCCATTTTGCTTTTCGGGAGTTTCGGTATCTTTTGCCAAAAGTAAACAGACCATGATGGCGCCACCTGTGTCCTAATCGGGAAACATACCGACCAAAGTCGGTATCAAAATCTACTCCAGCATCCCCTTAATATGTTTGAGAATTTTAAGAAAAAGAAAAAAAAAGGGCAGCTGATTGAATTTGGAAAAAGGGAAGAAGAGGGAAAGGAAAATAAAAGCAGCCCGCGTAGAAAAAAAAATCTTTTAAAGAATCTTAAAAAAAGTCTTGAAAGAATCTTTAAAGGAATCTTGAAAAGAATCACGTATAGGATCCGGAGCAAGATTCTTTCCAGGATTCTTTTCAAGATTCTTTCTATCCGAAAGCGTTCTGAGAATCTTTCAAAGAATCTTCGAAAGAATCTTAAAAAGCGTCTTTAAGAGAATCGTGAAAAGATTCCGTTCATTAAACAGAAAAATCGTTGAAAAAATCTTAATGAAATTCTTCACGGGAATCGACCGAAACCTGTTGTTGCTTTCCCCTGGTGTCGAGATAGTACATTTCGGTACGTCAACGAAGGGTAAACCCCTCGTGTATAGTCGAACTCAGGACAACTTTGCAGTCTTATATACGGTCAGGCTTCAAGTCACGTGCGAGAAACGCTTCGACCGCTCGCCATCTAGCGGAGTATTGAATATCAGTGTTTCGTACGATGCCACTAGATGGCGAGCGGTCGAAGCGCTTTTCGCAAGTGACTTGAAGCCTGAACGTATATAAAACTGCAAAGCTGTTCTGAGTTCGACTATAATGTCTCTTATGTAAAAAAAGCACGTTAAGGTAGTTCTGTCGCTTCACGCTCACTTCGCATAAGTTTCCGAAAAATGAGAGCGAATTGCAAACACTTCTCGATGATATAAAAATCTGTAAAAAATCATGCATATTAAAGAAGCTGAAGACATTAATTCGGCATAATAATAATTCCAAAATGTTATTAACAAATTGATGAAAAATAAAATTCTTTAACAAATTTTCCGACAACTTAATTTTTTTGATTCGGTGAAAATGATTTGTTCATTTTGCTTCCGCATAGAGGAAGCTTTGTTTTCATGAAATTTATTTTTTTCCGAGATTTTCATGTCAGTATGCTTAGAATCACCTAAAACGTCGAGAAAAGTGGTTTAGAAAAAATGTCCGTATGTATGTATGTGTGTGTGTGTGTGTGTGTGTGCTGGGCTTCGAAAATTCAATCTCCTCTCACTCGGTAACCGTTCGAGCGATCCGGCTCAAATTTGGCACGCAAGTAGAGTAGCTGCCCCTCTTTGAATGTTGTGATTTTTGCCAAAATATGTGAAGTCATTAAGATTTTATGTTGATTTTAATTTGTTGAAAAAAGGGCGTGGTCGCTCTAACTTTCGTAAAAGTTCGCCGATTTGGCTAAATAGTTCTTCATAACTGAAGATACATTCAATGTTGTATGGTATTGAATTTCGACGAAATCGGTAAAGCGGTTCGGATTTTATAGAATTTTGAATTTTTCGAAAAAAATAGATTTTGATCTAAATTACGTCGAATTTCAACAAATGAACAGAAATTTTGTACAGACGAAAAATAACATTCAGAAATGCCATGTACCAAATTTGGTGATGATCGGTAAAGTCGTTCGGATTTTACACCATTTTTCATTTTAAAAAAATGTAGATTTTCGCTATAACTTCCGGAAAAGTTGAGAAAGTACGACAAAAATTTGTATCTAATCAAAATTAGATGTAACGGTGTTTGCAGAGGTGATTTATAGCTGTATAAAACACCTCTGCAAAAGAGACACAAGGTATAAAAAAAAAAGATGCAAAGTAGAACCTTGCACATTGCTTCCTCATTATTTTTCGCTTTTTACAAAGCTTCCTCTATGAGGAAGCCAAAATTGAATAACATACTGCTTCCTCACAGAGGGAGCTTTGTAAAAAGCGAAAAATAATGAGGAAGCAATGTGCAAGGTTCTACTTTGCATCTTTTTTCTGAGTACGTATGAATTTTTTCCAATTTTTTTCTTTGCTTTGAATTTTTCGATTTTTTATATGGAAAAAATCACAAAATTCAAAGCAAAGAAAAAAATTTGAAAAAATTCATACGTATTCAGAAAAATGAACGAATCATTTTCATCGAAACAAAAAAATTAGGTTGTCGGAAGATTTGTTGAACATTTTTATTTTTCATCAATTTGTTAATAACATTTTGGAATTATTATTATGTCGAAATAATGTCTTAAGTATCTTAAATATGCATGATTTTTTTCAGATTTTTATATCATCTAGAAGTGTTTGCAATTCGCTCTCATTTTTCGGAAACTTATGTGAAGTGAGCGTGAAGCGACAGAACTACCTTAAGTACTAAAAAAAAACTATTAATATATAATGCAATCATTAAACCTGTGATACTCTATGCAGCACCAATATGGAGCAATACGTTTAAAACAAACATCAAAAAAATACAAACTATACAAAATAAAATACTGAGATCGATTGCAAAAGCTGATCCCCGTACAAGCAACAGCGAGATCAGAAAACAAACAGAAATGAAAGATATTTTTGAAGAAATTTACGAACGAACAAATACATTCTATAATGAACAAATCAAACATCTATCTATACTAAGTAACGTAGGAGTGGTAAACAGTCAAACTGCGCCATTCAAAATAAAGTACAAACTACCGCATCACATTGTTATGCTCTAAGAAAATGTACATAATGTATAAAATTAGATTTAAGCTAACAATAGATTTAAGGAACACATAAATAACTAATGGGATCTTTTTTCAACTTTTTGCCCCAATAAACACACAATATTTAAAACAACATGACACATAAAATAAAAATTTAACAGATAAATTTGTTAGTTAAGTTCGACTGAACAGGTAAAACATAAGAAAAAACAAAAATTAAATACAAATTGTTAACAAATGTAAAATATTTACTACAAATAAAACGAGATTTTGAAAGTGCAAAAAAACTGAGTTCGACTATACACGAGGGGTTTACCCTTCGTTGGCGTACCGAAATGTACTGTTTCGACACCAAGGGAAAGCAACAACAGGTTTTGCTCGATGCCTCTGAAGAATTTCATTAAGATTCTTTCAACGAATTTTCTGTTTAATGGACGGAATCTTTTCACGATTCTCTTAAAGACGCTTTTCAAGATTCTTTCGAAGATTCTTTGAAAGATTCTCAGAACGCTTTCGGATAGAAAGAATTTTGAAAAGAATCCTGGAAAGAATCTTGCTCCGGATCCTATACGTGATTCTTTTCAAGATTCCTTTAAAGATTCTTTGAAGACTTTTTTTAAGATTCTTCACAAGATTCTTTTTTTTTCTACGCGGGAGAGTTTCAAATATAAAATAACAATAGGAAAAGAAATGACAATTTCCTTTTTAATAACTGCAAACGAAATTAATTTTAAATGAAATTCTGGGAAAAATTGTCAATATAAATGGAGGATTATAGCATTTTATATAATGCATTATGTATCCATATTATACATTACAAAATCATAAACTTTAATTAAAAATGGTTTGTTTTTTTTTTCTAATAATTATTGGAATATGTTAGCAACTATTTATGAGACCGAAAATTTATAATCTTGATTAAATAATGAAACGGCAATTTTTATTACCTGTAGATAGACGACGATTTTGAGTGACTTAAAAAAAAAGAACGAAAATGCCGATTTGAAAAAATCTTTAGTCTTTTTCGAAGACAACTAAGGATACGATTCAACGAACCAATTTAGTAAATTTGATATCAATTAGTTGAAAGTACATATGTTTTTTTTCGTATACGAAAAGAAATCGACAAAAACGCCTCTTAAGTTCATTTCAGCATACTAAAAAAATGTTCCCAGCCAAACAGTTGATCGCAAATAAGAAATAAAAAAAGTATAAACAATTTTTGGAATGTAGGACTTTTTGCACGATCAAAAAATTTTAACTCTGAAAATTTTCAAACATAAACAACTTTTTAAACAAAGATTTTTTTCACCTTTTTCAGCCTTTACCTCGTTCTGTACATATCCATTTTTTTTTAATCGCGTGTAAACACAGATATTTCTTCCACAAATATTTTATGATTTTTCGGCCTCCATTCGATCAGGGATTTTCAGATAATCTCGGTAAATACACTTTTCAGATAAACTCTATCAAAATAACAATACCAATTATTTTTCATAAAAATAAATAAAACAAATAAAACAACTAAAATAAATAAAATAAACAAAATAAACAAAATAAATAAAATAAATAAAATAAATAAAATAAATAAAATAAATAAAATAAATAAAATAAACAAAATAAATAAAATAAATAAAATAAATAAAATAAATAAAATAAATAAAATAAATAAAATAAAATAAATAAAATAAATTAAATATTCTACATTTATTAGATGTTCTTGAAAATCTACTTTTGTTTGTATTGACTTTTACTTGAAATGATTAAAAATATATTTTCTTTTAATTTGCAGTGGCGATCCCGATAAAACCGATCACTTTGGAAATACAGCACTTCATCTAGCAGCAGCTCGAGGCCACGAATTCTGCGTGAAATTTTTGGTCAAATTTGGGTGCAACATTTGGTCCATCGACATCGACAGACACTCCGCACGTGAATTAGCAGCGATCAATGGACGAGAGAAGATCCTTCAGTTTCTCGATCTTGCCCAAGCCGAGCAGGAAGCGACTAATCGAAAAAAGTGCAAGATGCTTCGAGAAAAAGCGGACAAAGATGCTGAGAAAAGGTCAGTGCTCAATATATATTCTTATATTAACTTCATTAATATAATAATATAAAATTTATTATTAGTATAAATTAGTATAATTATTAATTATTAATATAGAATTTAAATAGTAATAAATATAAATAGAATTATATAGAATACAAATCTTGTCGTTTACAAGATAATATTTTTATCATTACTATATTCGAAATTATAGCATTTTGAAAAACTATGTTTTCATGAAGTTACTTTTTTATTAAAACTTTCTAACTCTTATTTAACGAGAGAAAGTATGCCAAAAAATTTGAAAGATACACCGAAATTACTGTAAGGTTGCCTGAATGTTGCAAAGAAAATATACAAATATCGTGTAGTTTAAAAAATGATAAACGACAAAGTATAAAATTTATGATCGCCACAGTAAAAAGAAATAAAAAAAGGGAAGGAAAGCTTAAAACTTTGAGTAACAGAAACAACAAATACGTAACTCGAAAAAGAACTATTCATCATTTATTTGTTATTAAAATTCGTTACCATAGCTCGCACATGATTTGAAAAAATATATATATGGGGCATTCTCTGTCAGTTCAGCGACATTTTAGTACCACTTAAAAGCACTCTTTGTGAATTTTTTCAGATTTTTTAATCCATCCATTTAGGAAATGTATGTTTTTTTTGTTATTCATATAACTTCGATGGAGTAAATCTGACAAAAAAATCACACATACAAAAAAATGTTGTTTTTCAATTAACTTTGCATTGCAATATGTCTCATATTTTTATTCGTGTTTCAAAAGCTATTAAAAGCAAAAAAAAATGTTACGCAATTTTTTTTACTCATTCGGACACCTTCGATATCACTGCCAATTTTATACAAGTTACAGGGATATGTCAAAAGCATACCAAAAAATTGGCATAGTGGGCATCGGCTATTTCAAGGAGAAAAAAAATATTTTCCAAAATTTTCGATCCAATAAATGGCTATAGGCACGAAAAACTGTATGTAAACCCTGAAGGCCGTGTCGTCGTTACACATCAAGTAGCTCAGTGGATCGATTATTTGAAGGAATAACAAAAAATAAGTGAAATAAAAAAATATATAAAAATAAAAAAAACAATTAAATAAATTTAATTAATTTTCTTTCTTTTTTGAACCCTTCAAGTAGTCGATGCCCACTACACCAATTTTTTTGTAGGTTCTATACATGTCCCTACAGCTTATAAAAAATTGAGAGTAATATCAAAGGTGCCCGAATGAATGAAAAAAATTGTTTAACATTTTTTTTTTGCTGAATATCGCTTTTGCAATACGAATAAAAATATGAGACCTATTGTATTACAAAGTTGAGTGAAAAACAACTTTTTTTTATACATGTATTTTTTTTGTCAGACTTACTCCATCAAAGTTATATGAATAATAAAAAAAAATACATTTCCCAAATGGATTGTTTCAAAAATCTGAAAAAATTCACAAAGAGTGCTTTCAAGTGGTACTAAAATGTGTCCAATTATGGGATAGATCTGAGAGGGTAAAAAAAACGTGGCTGAACTGACAGAGAATACCTCATATATCGTCTCATTTATCAAATAAAATTTTACCAAGAAATGTAATGAAACCTCCGCATTATATCATATCCTGAATAGCGTAAATAAAGTGGAAAAATATTTTGTTGTTTTTTTGTTATAATCAAAGTTTAAAAATTATTAATCTTCACAGTTAAAAAATATTGAAAAAGAAGAAAAATCTTTAATGAGCTCAAAATCGGAAGCTTTCGTAATATTTTTGTTTTCTAGTAGTCGATGCCCACTACACCAATTTTTTTGTAGGTTCTATACATGTCCCTACAGCTTATAAAAAATTGAGAGTAATATCAAAGGTGCCCGAATGAATGAAAAAAATTGTTTAACATTTTTTTTTGCTGAATATCGCTTTTGCAACACGAATAAAAATATAAGACCTATTGTATTACAAAGTTGAGTGAAAAACAACATTTTTTTATACATGTATTTTTTTTGTCAGACTTACTCCATCAAAGTTATATGAATAATAAAAAAAAAAATACATTTCCCAAATGGATTGTTTCAAAAATCTGAAAAAATTCACAAAGAGTGCTTTCAAGTGGTAATAAAATGTGTCCAATTATGGGATAGATCTGAGGGTCGAAAAAAAAGTGGCTGAACTGACAGAGAATGCCTCATATATCGTCTCATTTATCAAATAAAATGTTACTAATCATGTCCTGAATAGCGTAAATAAAGTGGCAAAATATTTTGTTGTTTTTTTGTTATAATCAAAGTTTAAAAATTATAATTTTCACAGTTGAAAAAATATTGAAAAAGAAGAAGAATCTTCAATGAGCTTAAAGAACGAATTTAACGTAGTATGAGCACAAACCTCACGATCAGAGAGAAAAGAGATTTTTTAATATGCTATAGAATAGGTTCAGAGGATGCTGTCTGTAAAATTTCAAAACATTTTACCGACCATTTACAATAATAGTTAATGTGCAAAATTGGGAAATTTAGTACATGTTATATACGGAAATTGCCCTGATAACACTTTGAGACCGAAATAACCATTCTTCAAATTCAGACATCTCCGTAAATAAAAGCTCGAAATATCGAGAAAACTGCTACGAACACGTATGTCCCTTGAAAAATATATGTTACCGAATATTTCGAATAGATATCATCGATTAAATTGACGAGTTTTCGCGAACCGGCATCAAACTGCCGGAAAACAGTTGACTATAGCGTAGCTACGCGTTCCTTGATTGGCCAAATGGCGGCCGGCTGGACAATCTGAGTCAAATGACACTCTTATTTAAACTACTACCGTTTTATAAATATGCACACCTTATCATCACACACACTTCATAATTTTTCTTTCTTTATATTGTGATTTTAAAAATAGCGAAATGTGTGATACTTCGCTTTTTCCCCATAATAAAAAATATGGACTTTCTATTGACTAGGTACTCCGCTCATACTACCTTAAAATCGGAAGTTGAATTATTCGTAATATTTTGGTTTTCAATTGGTTTGTTTATACATATTCTTTACTGTAATTTGCAGATTGAAAGAATACGTAAAGAGACAAAAGATGGCAGATGTCCGAGCAGAAAAGGAGCAGAAGAAGTTGCTGAAGGATCGAGCGAAAATGGACATTGAGTCAATGAACGAGAACAATGTGTTACCTCACAGACCAAGTATTCTCACATTCAAGGGCAGAGTAAAACCCTCGCAGACATTCAGTGATATCGTGGGCACAATATCGACAGCCAAAGCAGGAACCGCAAAACGTGGCAGTGCTGTGGGTCGCAAAGCTTTGGCGAGAAAAGCAATTACCGATGACTTCAAAGTCGTCGAGGTAAAAGAAAAAACCACGTGCCATTTATCTCTTCCGATAAGACTATTGATTTCCGATATGAATTCCATTTTTCTAAATACCATTCAGTTTTGTCATATGGGAACGTTCAGTTCTGAAGTCATTTTCTAATATAGTTTGTAGCAGAATTATAATTTGTTTATATGAGGCATTCCACCGGTTATCGACAGGATCGCGATCCTCATATATTTTTTTTCTTTTGAGATGTTGTAGAGCAATATAAAAAAACACTAGAATTTTTTTTAGATTAAAAAAAAAAATTTGTATTTTTTTTTTATTACCTAAAATTTGATTTTCTCAAAAAGTATGTCGACGATTTTTTTTCTTTTTTTACAGTAAATTCTCAGCCCAAAAACGAAATTTTTGAAACTAGAACGAAAATTGGGGGCAGTCTAGAATAGCAACTAAAAATCAAATTCTCCCGGAAAAGAATTTTATTTTTAGTTGCTAATCTAGGACTCGCTCACTCTGGATCTAGGCGCAAAAATGTTTTTGGACACAAGAATTTACTGTAAAAAAATAAAAAAAATTGGAAATCAAATTTTAGGTAATTTAAAAAACACAATTTTTTTTTAGTCTAAAAAAATTTCTGTAGTGTTTTTTTTATATTGCTCTATAACATCTCAAAAGAAAAAATATATATATGAGGGTCGCGACCCGGTCGACAACCGGTGGAATGCCCCATATACAGACGATGATAATAATGATTATTTATAATAAACCACATCTTAAAATATTTATCGATATGCAAATTAGTAAAATATTATCCTCTTGGTGAATTGAAGGATTTTTAAAATATTTTTTTGAAGCAATAAATATGTTATCATTATTATCCATATTTAAAATATTATAATGATACATAAGATCAAAATAAATAAGTGTCAGGTTCAACAACTATTAACCCTCAGTACAAAAAAAAAGTATAAAGAGTATGTCGTATTCGACTAAATTATACTCAAATTTTACGATCATTATACTTAAATTATATTACTTTTTATAGTGCTTTCATACTTTATACCATTAATTGATGAAAATTACTAATTAATGAATAATAATAAATAACTAATTATCCCACAATCTTGCATATGGTCTCAAAAATGTAGTAATTTTAAACAAAATTTTTTTGTAAGTATATAAAAATAATTAAAAGTGGTGTTTTTTAAAAAACAATATTTTATTGTTTAACGTCATATAAGAAAATTTTAGGAAAACTAAAATGACTTTTTATGTATGCATTATGTAGCTCATTGCAAACTCAATAAATTTCATCATCTTTCGGCCATTTTTCGATAGGACTATTCATTATACCAAAATATTAACGTTTAAAAAATATAGATACCGAAAATTTCAAATATTTACAAAAATTAGTCTGACGGAAAAAACGACGTATCTTTTCTTTTTCAAAACATTTTTTGATAACAAATTACATATATATATGTTCTTGCAGATTTGAAAAAATAAATGGAATTAATTTTTGTATTTTTAATTACAGATCGAAGAAGATGGCCACCGATCAGTTCGGAGTTTGACAGGCCTAAGAAGAGATTCCGAAGTGATGTATGTAGGCACTTATGAGACTCAAGCGCAGCAGCAGCAAATTGGCAAAAGGGGTAGAATATCCGACGTATGGGGAACATTGAGCAAAGCCCAGAGCACTCCCGATCTTCTAGGCGACAGGGATTACGACGAAGAAGAAGAGGAGGAGCATTTACACCGAACAGGAACGATGAAGAACGTCGTCGAGGAAGCTGTTCTTCTGCAAGAACCTGCGAGTATATTTAATAGGCCTGGATTTGGTTCAGTGGCATTCAGGAGATCGGTAAGAATAAATAAAATTGAATATATGTCGACAATTTTGCTTCCTCACAGAGGAAGCTTTGTTTTCGTAAAAAAAATGTTTTTCGAGATTTTCATGTCAGGACACTCAGAATGGTCCAAAACGTCGAGAAAAATGGTTTAAAAAAAATGTCCAGATGTATGTATGTATGTATGTATGTATGTGCGTGCGTGCGTGCGTGCGTGCGTGCGTGCGTGCGTGCGTGCGTGCGTGCGTGCGTGCGTGTGTGCGTGCGTGCGTGCGTGCGTGCGTGCGTGCGTGCGTGCGTGCGTGCGTGCGTGCGTGCGTGCGTTCGTGCGTGCGTGCGTGCGTGCGTGCGTGCGTGCGTGCGTGCGTGCGTGCGTGCGTGCGTGCGTGCGTGCGTGCGTGCGTGCGTGCGTGCGTGCGTGCGTGCGTGTGTGCGTGTGTGTGTGTGTGTGTGTGTGTGTGTGTGTGTGTGTGTGTGTGTGTGTGTGTGTGTGTGTGTGTGTGTGTGTGTGTGTGTGTGTGTGTGTGTGTGTGTGTGTGTGTGTGTGTGTGTGTGTGTGTGTGTGTGTGTGTGTGTGTGTGTGTGTGTGTGTGTGTGTGTGTGTGTGTGTGTGCAGTGCCGGAACTAGGCATGTGCAGAGTGTGTAGTTGTACAGGGCGCAGATGCCGAGAGGGCGCTATTTTCTTTTCTGCGATTTTTAAGAACTGCAGTTAGTTTATATGTGAATTGAGGTCAGCATAATCGGATCCCTAAACACAAAACACGGTGAATGACATATGGGTTCGAGATGTAGCAACTAAAAATAGAAATCTTAGCTCGTGTCAGAGTTACCAGCCGGTAGTGTGTTTCCTGAATGTATAAGTGCCACCTATCAGTAACCGCGGCTAACTATACTTTGAGAAAGCTGCAAAATTTTAGTTTACACTATTGGCAGTTTTGTCGCATTCGTGCTATTGGGACGCGGAACGTGCGAACTCTGCGAACATACGTACATGCGCTTCTAGTCAGCTCGGAACTTGTCGTTGTTACATATTTCCTTGGACAGCAGATATATGTCAACTTTTCAGCAAACTTAAAATGATAAAGTCGTACCTGAGAACAACCATGGGGCAAGAACGATTGACAATCTTGGCTAAATTATCAATTAAAAATGAAATAGCAAAAAATATTGATTACAACAGCATAATAGACGATTTTGCGAGTGCGAAGGCAAGACATGTAAGATTTTAAGGTATTTTCTGTCATATTTATATTGCTTTGTTTTTAATTATTTAAAAAAGATTTTTTGTGTTTTAAAGAACTTTATGCCATTTTTTTGTCTAATTATTACAAAATTGCAAAAAAAGTTTCAATGAAACAATTTTTTTTTTAATTTCCCTCTTCATTGGAGACATAGCGTTTATGCACTTTATTTGCCTCGCGTAATTTGTGGCAAAGAGGGGCGCCAAATAGGTGGTCTGCACAGGGCGTTCATATGCCTAATTACGGCACTGTGTGTGTGATGCGCTTGCAAAATTCAAACCGCAGTATCTCGAAAACGGCTTTAACAAACAAGCTGAAATTTGGCACGCTAGTAGAGGAGCAATGCCCCTTCCCATGTATACATTTTCGAAAAAATTGAAATAAAAACTCAGATTTTATAAACCTTTCAATTTTTCGAAAAATGTCTGTATGTTCTCTAGTTTCCGCAATTTTTCAGCTAATGAGCTAAATAATTCTGGACAAATAGAGAAATGAAAAATGAAGGTCGGTATTGAATTTGAGCGAAATACATAAAGCGGTTTAGATTTTATAGAATTTTGAATTTATGAAAATTTTTTGTTTTAGTACTTATTTCAATTTGTATTTAAAATAAGGATGCAAAGTTGAACTTTGCACATTGCTTCGTCAATAATTTCCATCTTTCCCAAAGCTTCCTCTATGAGGAAGCCAAAAATAAAATAAAGAAACTTCTTCATAGATGCGGAGTTGCAAAAAATGAAAAATAATGAGGAAGCAATGTGCAAAGATTTTACATACAATTAATCGGTTTTTTTTGTAAATTTGAAAATTAGGAAAATGGCAAGCGGCAGAAAAAAATTCTAGAACGATTTTCATTAATGTGATGTTCAATGCTAAAAAATATACAACTAAATAATTCAGTGTAAAAATAAGTAAGGGAAAAATTTGTTTGAAATAAAATATCAACACAGCTTAGTTAAAATTTTGATGCTTCTGTTAGCTCCTAAAAAATGGATAACATTACTGATAATCCGTAATCTAAGTGATTCAAGTAGCAGCACTGTATTCATATATCTTTTAATTTGTTAATGGATACAGATAACGGCAACTCTGGACAACCTGCCGATTACGCAGATGGACGTTCATCAACGTCACGGCAATGCATACACGAACGGTTCCCTCGACGGATCGATAAATGGCCACAGAAATAGCGTAAATGGTCACAATAACGAAGAGATTAGTATAGGAAGCGCCGGAAGTCTTGCCCGAAGACAAAGCATGTGGGACGACGACAGACTTTCCGGTAAGAAAATGAACGTGTTCAAAAACCTGTTTAGTCAATGGCAAAATTTTAAACATCTATTTACAAAATTAAAATATATGGTACTTTTAATTTTCCAATTACTATTTTCCAATAATAATTTGCACTGTTCAATAGAGGATTTTTAACTTTTGGTAAAAATTTCAATACAATTCCAATGTAATTTAAAATAATTGTGCAAAAAAAAGAGGTTTCTTGTCATCTATTTATTCTTTAATGCTCTAAATATGATTCTGCATTTTCTAATAATTCATGTGAAAATCCATTAAATTAATTTTATCCGGTCTATCGTTAAAAGATTTTACCATCTTTTACTAGAATTTACTGTTAATAATTGCAAAATAATAAATATCAAATCAATTGCACAATAAATGTTTGTATGCTAAAATAATGAATACTTGCAACGCTGATCAACATCAACTTTTTACAAAATCTGAAATTATTTAGAACTCATAATGTTTGTTTCTAATATTCTGAGACTCGGGAGCGTCGCCACTAAAATAAAAAATGTAAAATCCTTTTTTTTTCAAGGAGGCTTTCAAATTGCTGCTCGAATTTTATTATGAAAGTTTGTTGCGGATAGAAAATTTATATGTACCAGATTTTTTTCATTATCCAACATTATTTTTCTTACATTTTTTTAAATTTTCTAGCATCATGTTACGAATAAATTCCAATCATAATTGTTTTCTCTAAACCTTTGGGTAATTGGGTATACGAAGAAGCTGCAATGAATAGTTAAGAAAGGTTGATATAGTTTACAGTACAATTTGTTTTGTAGTTATGATTTCATAATAATAATATGTAGTGATTATAAAATAGAGTGTAAACATTTGAATAGCTGAAAAAAATACTAATTTTCGCTTTAATATTGCAAGAAATAGTGGAAAAAATGGAAGAAATAAGTAAGGTAAATGTCCCCATTCCCGTACCCTATAAGGCCAACCAGACAACTGTATGGCTTTTTTCGTTGCGACGAATGTAAATTTGGAGATTTTTTTTTGCACCACTGTAAAATTCAGTTAATTCTCTTTCTAAAAATGGTTTATTCAATCGATTCCGCCAATTATTTCGCCAGATAGAGGCTGATTAATTCATGCTTATTAGTGTCCCCTCTGCCGACACAGCTGTGCCCAATCCCGACCAGCGATGACCCCATTTTCGACCACTAGGGAAACGGAGATTCCGAAGAGTAATAAAATAAATAAAAAATAAATAAACATGATCCGGGATTGTACTATTAATATTTTTATTGCATGATTATAAAAAACTTCGTTTTTCGGAACTTATGTTACATTTCCGTCTCCACATACACTTTTTTTTTGCGATGCTGTAAAAATTGAGATGTTTCAAAATTTTGATCAGTGAGGGAAAAAAGTCCAAGTCCTTCGCAGCGATCCTGTAAGAATTGAATTATATCAATCTTTTTTATCACTGGGAAAGTAAACCTTGTAATAAAGAAATTTTTTTGACTGCCTAAATAACGTTTACGATAATGGGGACAGCCAGGCATTTCGTTGTGCCTAACTTCGACCACCGTAAAAAAAATGAAAAATAAATTATTTGTAACTTTTTTTTTTGCTGGATCAGTAATTGAACTCATAATCTATCGTTTGCACTAAAAATTATTCGATTTTTACAAATTCCGGATGCAGTACGGACTATTGAAGCGGTCGACGCAACTTAACCTCACTGTTAAGAATACGATGGGTTCGCGACAAGCGTTTGGAAATACGAACAAAACTTGGATTGTGTTATTGTATTTACTCTTTCCGTTGCAATACTCTCACACATAGGGTCCTCGGAATATTGTACTATGCTCAATTGTTGTTATTTTTGCGCAGCATTCGTGTAAATAATTATTTCCGTCGAAGTGGTCGGTAGAGGGAGCATGGACGGGAATGGGGACATTTACCTTAATGCATTGCTTTCTTAATGCATCATTTATTTTTTTTCCATTTTTTCAAAAGGATTACCGTGAATTTTTATTGAAAAATAATCATTTTTGCAGCCATTCCAAAGTTAAATCATCGTATTACAATCGCTACATGTTATTATTATAAAATCATAATTATAGAGCTGATCGTATCATCATCATTATTTCGATAAGTATTAGGCATTTACAACTCTGGTCTCTTTCATCTTTCTCCCTTGAACTTTCAAAGTTGTTCTATGTCCATTTCGGACCAGTTTCGGCTTCTGATATTGTTGTCCTAACAACAACTCCAACAGATGTAACATTGAGACACACAATTCAATGTCATATTGTACCCCACTATCAAAAAATCTGATTTATTGTGATTATTAATATTTTTTCAAGTAAAAATAACAGAAATATGGGCACTGAGTAAAGCACGAATAATTACTCTAACAATTAATACCTAAATCCTAGGCTTTCAAGGAATGTGAGATAAAATATTTCATTTTTCCGACAAGCGAAATTTTTGTTCAGAGGTGTTCAAATCTATTATTATTGTTTGTGTTTTATACACTATTTGAAATCACATTTTCTTTTCACTGACCAATTGCAATTTAAGTTATTGTCTGGTAATAAAAATTTAATAATTTACACACTACAAACCCCCGTGATATTGGCAGTGTCAGATTGTCCCCCTTCACATTGTACTCCACTATAAAAAAAGTCTGATTTATTGTAATTATTAATATTTTGCTTCCTCATAGAGGAACCTTTGTTTTCGTTTAAAAAAAATTTTTTAGGCCATTTTGAAACTTTTGAAAATATCGTTTTCACGCTATAACTTTCCCAATTTAAGAGATATCGGGCTGAAAATTTGTACACAAAAGGACTACCATCAAAACATGATATGTACTAAATTTGGCGAGAATCAATAGCGTGGTTATAATTTTATTTCAATATCAATTTTTAAAAAAATGTCTTCAAAGACTTCATCTCTGTAAATTCTGAGATATCCGACTGCAATTTTCGACATGATTTCACGATTATTGATTGTTAATAATGAATTAAGTCAAAGGAACTATCGATATGTCAGTAAATTTCGATTTTGGTGAATATGAAAAAAAAATGTCAGCACCAATAAAAATTTTTTAAAAATTTTACACAGATTTATCTTAAATTTTATTTACATATGGACTTCACGGAAAGAAATGTTTGGTTGTGACAACTACGTTTCCAAATTGCTATACACAATGTCTCAAAAATTAGTTTCCTCAACCATATCGCATAGTAACCTCAACGATTCAGGATTAGTTCTCGCGAGATTAGTGAGGTTAACCAATCCAATCGTTGGGACTACCACTCGAATAGTTGGGCCTACCATTGGAATCGTCGGTATTACCATTCCAATCGTTGGCAATACCATTTGAGTTCTAAGGGAAATTGAATAATCGATTGGTTGTGTCAACTCATTTTTTGGTTATGGCAACTAATCTTTTCTTTCCGTGTTTCAACGAAAAACATTTGAGTACAAATTTGACGCAGATCTGTCCAGCCGTTCAAATTTTATGGCATTTTGAATTTTTCGAAAAATCTCATTCTCGCGCTGGCTCGTGCAAATTACGAGATACCGGGTTCTAATTTGGTCCACATATGGACTACTATGGTACAAGGTTTTAGTACAAATTTAAAAAAAATCGGTTACACAGTTAAAATTCTTCGACACTTTGAATTTTTAGAAAAATGTCCAGAGCAGAAAAAAGCCTGTAAAGTAGAACTTTGCAAATTGCTTCCTCATTATTTTTCACTTTTTACAAAGCTTCCTCTATGAGAAAGCCAAAATCAATGAACATAATTCCCCATAGAAGTAGCTTTGTAAAAAGCGAAAAATAATGAGGAAGCAATTTGCAAAGTTCTACTTTTTTTCAAGTAAAAATAACAGAAATATGAACACTGAGTAAAGCACGAATAATTACTCTAACAATTAATACCTAAAATCTATGCAATCAAGGAATGTGAGATAAAATATTTCATTTTTCCGACAAGCGAAATTTTTGTTCAGAGGTGTTCAAATCTATTATTATTGTTTATGTTTTATACACTATTTGAAATCACTTTTTTTTTCACTGACTAATTGCAATTTAAGTTATTGTCTGGTAATAAAAATTTAATAATTTACACACTACAAACCCCCGTGATATTGGCAGTGTCAGATTGTCCCCCTTCACATTGTACCCCACTATAAAAAAAATCTGATTTATTGTAATTATCAATATTTTACTTCCTCATAGAGGAACCTTTGTTTTCGTGAAAAAAAAATTTTTTAGGCCATTTTGAAACTTTTGAAAATATCATTTTCACGCTATAACTTTCGCAATTTAAGAGATATCGGGCTGAAAATTTGTACACAAAAGGACTACCATCAAAACATGATATGTACTAAATTTGGCGAGAATCGATAGCGTGGTTATAATTTTATTGCAATATCAATTTTTTAAAAAATGTCTTCAAAGACTTCATCTCTGTAAATTCTGAGATATCCGACTGCAATTTTCGACATGATTTCACGATTATTGATTGTTAATAATGAATTAAGTCAAAGGAACTATCGATATGTCAGTAAATTTCGATTTTGGTGAATATGAAAAAAAAATGTCAGCACCAATAAAAATTTTTTTTAAATTTTACACAGATTTATCTTAAATTTTGTTTATATATGGACTATCAACGAAAAATATTTGAGTACAAATTTGACGCAGATCTGTCCAGCCGTTCAAATTTTATGGCATTTTGAATTTTTCGAAAAATCTCATTCTCGCGCTGGCTCGTGCAAATTACGAGTTACCGAATTCTAATTTGGTCTACATATGAACTACTATGGTACAAGGTTTTAGTACAAATTTCAAAAAAATCGGTTACACGGTTAAAATTCTTCGACACTTTGAATTTTTAGAAAAATGTCTAGAGCATAAAAAAGCCTGTAAAGTAGAACTTTGCAAATTGCTTCCTCATTATTTTTCACTTTTTACAAAGCTTCCTGTATGAGGAAGCCAAAATCAATTAACATAATTCCCCATAGAAGTGGCTTTGTAAAAAGCGAAAAATAATGAGGAAGCAATTTGCAAAGTTCTCCTTTTTTTTAAGTAAAAATAACAGAAATATGAACACTGAGTAAAGCACGAATAATTACTCTAACAATTAATACCTAAAATCTATGCAATCAAGGAATGTGAGATAAAATATTTCATTTTTCCAAAAAAACACAATTTTAGTTCAGAGGTGTCTAAATCTATTATTATTGTTTATTTTTTATGCACTATTTGAAATCACAATTTTTTTTTTGCACTGACCAATTGCAATTTAAGTTATTGTCCAGTACTAAAAATTTAATTATGTATGTGTGTGTATGTATACAACTCCGAAAATTCGAACGCCGATAACTCAAGAACGATTTTGTATATCGCGCTCAAATTTGGCACACTAGTGTAGCAGCAGACCCTCTTCAACTGTAGCAATTTTCGACAAAATCTGTGCGAAAATTTCGATTTTATGCCGTTTTGAATTTTTTGAAAAAAGGACGTGGTCGCTCTAACTTTCGTAAAGTTTAGTGTATTTTGCTAAATAGTTGTTTATAAGAGTAGATGCATTCAATGCTGTTTGGTATTGAATTTGGCTCGAATCGGTAAAGTGGTTCAGATTTGATGGAATTTTGAATTTTTCAAAAAATTGATATTATCGCTCTATTGTAACTTTTGCAATACTTTAATTAATGCAAAATTGCAAAATTTAATTTAAAACTAAAATTTAATTATTTACACACTCCCCTACATATTTATTATTTATCACCACTGCAATAGAATGGAATAATAATAAACGATTATTTAAAGGCTTTTCAGGTGAGGAGGAAACGGACGAGACCGACGAGGAGTGGAGTCCACTCCAGAGATTTCTCGTTGCAAACAATCTGACCTCAATACAGAATATCCTCGAGGCGGAACAAATAGATCTACAGGCCCTGATGCTACTGACGGATGCGGATATTGCCGCACTCAAACTTCCGATGGGGCCGAGGAGAAAGCTCACAACTGCTATAGCCGAACGGAAGGAAGCCCTTTCAGCTCCGGAAAAAATAATCAAGGACACGCGATTGTGAGCCTCAAGTTGCCGTCGTCGTCGTCGTCGTTGAATCATTACGAAGGCCGTCTTAAGGGGATGCCGGAGATTTTTTTACCGACTTTGGTCGATAAAAATAGGCGATTTAGTAGTATACACTATTCATCGAAAATATGCTACAAATATACGTCAAATTTTGCAGGAATGTAATAAAAACATTCATGCTTGGATGTCCGGTCGAATTACTGTTCAAAACATACAAGAAATGTAAAAAATTGTATATTACTGAACCTCTCAAAAACCAATATGGCTGCTCGAAATGTCAACAGATCCTTTGAGGTAAGATATAAACGTTTCTGGAACTCAGATGTGTTAAATCAGACCGGACACCCATTCTTTGATTATTCCTGAACCTTTCAAAACCGTCGGAATGTCGATTACACAAACCAAATCCACGAATAGTGTATACTACGATTGCAAAGACTGTTTGCTTTTCGCACAGGCTCAGAGCTGGTAAAGAGCTTGGATATAGTTCCGTCATTAGGAGACAGGTGGCGCTGACGTAGTCTGTTTACTTTTGACAAAAGCTCCGAGCCTCTGCAATGCGACCGTAGTATACACTATATATGGATTTGGCTTGTGTAGTTAACATTCTGATGGTTTTGGAATATTCAGAAATCATCACAGAATTGACGTCCGGTCCGATTTTACATATCTAATTTCCAGAAACAATTATATCTTACAGCAAAGGTCTGTTGACATATGGTGTGCGGCCATTTTGCTTTTCGGTAGTTTCGGTATCTTTTGCTAAAAGTGAACAGACTACGTTGGCGCCACCTGTGTCCGAATCGGGAAACATACCGACCAAAGTCGGTATCAAAATCTACTCCAGCATCCCCTTAAGAGGATGCTGGAGTAGATTTTTTTACCGACTTTGGTCGGTAAAAATAGGCGATTTCGTAGTATACACTATTCATCGAAAATATGCTAAAAATATACGTCAAATTTTGCAGGGATGTAATAAAAACATTCATGCTTCGGTGTCCGGTCGAATTACTGTTCAAAACATACAAGAAATGTAAAAAATTGTATATTACTGAATCTCTCAAAAACCAATATGGCCGCTCGAAATGTCAACAGGTTCTTTGAGGTAAGATATAAACGTTTCTGGAACTCAGATGTGTTAAATCAGACCGGACACCCATTCTTTGATTATTCCTGAACCTTTCAAAACCGTCGGAATGTCGATTACACAAACCAAATCCACGAATAGTGTATACTACGATTGCAAAGACTGTTTGCTTTTCGCACAGGCTCAGAGCTGGTAAAGAGCATGAATATAGTTCCGTCATTAGGAGACAGGTGGCGCTGACGTAGTCTGTTTACTTTTGACAAAAGCTCCGAGCCTCTGCAATGCGACCGTAGTATACACTATATATGGATTTGGCTTGTGTAGTTAACATTCTGATGGTTTTGGAATATTCAGAAATCATCACAGAATTGACGTCCGGTCCGATTTTACATATCTAATTTCCAGAAACAATTATATCTTACAGCAAAGGTCTGTTGACATATAGTGTGCGGCCATTTTGCTTTTCGGTAGTTTCGGGATCTTTTGCTAAAAGTGAACAGACTACGTTGGCGCCACCTGTGTCCTAATCGGGAAACATACCGACCAAAGTCGGTATCAAAATCTACTCCAGCATCCCCTTAAGAGGATGCTGGAGTAGATTTTTTTACCGACTTTGGTCGGTAAAAATAGGCGGTTTCGTAGTATACACTATTCATCGAAAATATGCTACAAATATACGTCAAATTTTGCAGGGATGTAATAAAAACATTCATGCTTGAGTGTCCGGTCGAATTACTGTTTAAAACATACAAGAAATGTAAAAAATTGTATATTACTGAATCTCCCAAAAACCAATATGGCTGCTCGAAATGTCAACAGATCCTTTGAGGTAAGATATAAACGTTTCTGGAACTCAGATGTGTTAAATCAGACCGGACACCCATTCTTTGATTATTCCTGAACCTTTCAAAACCGTCGGAATGTCGATTACACAAACCAAATCCACGAATAGTGTATACTACGATTGCAAAGACTGTTTGCTTTTCGCACAGGCTCAGAGCTGGTAAAGAGCATGAATATAGTTCCGTCATTAGGAGACAGGTGGCGCTGACGTAGTTTGTTTACTTTTGACAAAAGCTCCAAGCCTCTGCAATGCGACCGTAGTATACACTATATATGGATTTGGCTTGTGTAGTTAACATTCTGATGGTTTTGGAATATTCAGAAATCATCACAGAATTGACGTCCGGTCCGATTTTACATATCTAATTTCCAGAACCAATTATATCTTAGAGCAAAGGTCTGTTGACATATGGTGTGCGGCCATTTTGCTTTTCGGTAGTTTCGGTATCTTTTGCTAAAAGTGAACAGACTACGTTGGCGCCACCTGTGTCCTAATCGGGAAACATACCGACCAAAGTCGGTATCAAAATCTACGCCAGCATCCTCTTAAGGAGGATCGGTGGCCACTCCCAAAGTCAAATCAGAGATAAATTTTCGCGATCGATTCTTTAAAGTTTAATGCATTAAATAATATCAGTGGAGGGTGATATGTATTGAAGCATGTAGACTTAATTCAGAGAAAGATTAATAGTCACGGATTAGCATAAAGATTAACTGATTAACGTTTCTTTTCAGTGTGATATATTTTCGTTCATTTTTTTCCAAGTATTATCTTTAATTCTTTGCCGATTTTTATGAACGATAGCTCATTGTTTTTCTTAAAAGATACTCTACGAATTGACCTCCTAGATATTTCATAGTGTTCATCGTTTTGTAATTATAGCCTGTTGTTTATGAAAGTATTTTAATTTCTGTTAAACAACAGTCTAGAATTATTAAACAATTAACACTATGAAATATCTAGGCGGTCAATTCGTAGAGTATCTTTTAAGGTAGAGAATGAGCTGTCACTCATTCAAATCGGCCAAGAATTACAGATTGTACTTGAAAAAAACTGAACGAAAATGTATGCCATTGAAAAGAAACGTTAATCAGTTAATATTTATGCTAATCCGTCACTATTAATCTTTCTCTGGATTAAGTCTACATGCTTCAATACAAATCACCCTCCACAGCTATTATTTAATGCATTAAACTTTAAAGAATCAATTACAAAAATTTATCTCTGATTTGACTTTGACAGTCGTCACCGATCGTCCTTAAGCCACTGTAACCACAACGCTTATCGCGTTATTTTAACGAAGGTGTTTTGAATGCCGCACATTTGTTTGTATGTATCATACACTTGAGCTCCTTGAGCATACCTAAAACAAGTATTGAAAATTATTATTATTATTATTCTCTGCTAAAGTGTGTGAATAAAAGTGTCTTTTTAAATTGTCGAATATTATTAACAAATCTACCTTAATCCTACTCGATGCTGTAAAAAAAATACATGAATTACTTATAGACGTATCTAACAAACCTTTAACTTAAAACAGCCTCAAAGAATCGTTAGAAAAAATAAACGTTGTTATATACATCCTTATTTTAACTAGTCATAGGGTTTTATAATACTGCATGGTAGTCGTTTTTTTTTCGGAAAAAATTCCCTGATTTTTCCCTGACTAATTTATCAATTTTCCCTGACCGAAATTTTAAGGACATCTACTAAAAAATTTATAACGCGAATAAAAAAAATGTATTAGAAACAGATACGTGTTATTGATAAGTTATTTATTTCTCGATCAACAACGAATAGTACTTTTGAAGATATATTTTCTCTTTCAAAACATAAACGTTCTTTGGAATTATAATGCTTTAAATCCGATTAAATGCTGATGTGAAGTGTAATACTTATTTTAGTAATATATAACACTTTTTAAACTTTTTTGTTGAGTGCTTCGATTTGTTCGAATAGATTTATGTTGTTATGTTTATATCAATATTTATTTGTTTTTTTTTCTTTTCAAATATTTTTCGGTTGTTTTTTTTTCCAAGTCTTTCTTTTATGGATTTTTATTCAGTTGTTGAAACTTTGGCAACAATCTACTTTTTCCCTGACTAATTTCGATATCCCCGCACTTTTCCCTGATTCCCTGATCAATTTTTTATTTCCCTGACTTTTCCCGGTTTTCCCTGCACCATGTACTGATTCATACTAATTACGCCAGTGACAAAATTAGTACGTTTTTCGACGACGCTTTTTTAATGAAAATGAAATTTAAGGTTTTTTTTTGTATTTTCTATAGTTCAAATATTATGGTGATATTAAAGATTATTATATCATGTAATGTCTTCACAAAAGAAAATTCTAAAGATTAATTTTCAAAATAATAGAATCCCCAGAGCATTATTCACGCTATAAAAAAAAACGTTGCTATATACATCTTTATTTGAACTAGTTATTAGGGTTTATAATACTGATTCGTACTAATTACGTTAGTGACAAAATTAGTACTTTTTTCGACGACGCTTTCTTAATGAAAATTAAATTTAAGTTTTTTTTTTTTGTGTTTTCTATATGTAGTTCAAATATTACGGAGATATTAAAGATTATTATATCATGTATTGTCTTCACAAAAGAAAATTCTAAAGATTAATTTTCAAAATAATAGAATTCCCAGAGCATTTTCCCAAATTAATCTTGTACGCAAAATCGTATCCAAATATGCATATAAGTATTACATAAATATTCCGTACATCGTAATCGCGTAATTGAAAAAAAGAAAAGATAACTGACATTATTATATTAAAAATTATTATATCATGTATTGTCTTCACAAAAGATAATTCTTAAGATTAATTTTCAAAATAATAAAATCCCCAGAGCATTATTCACGCTATAAAAAAAACGTTGCTATATACATCTTTATTTCAACTAGTCATTGGGGTTTTTAATATTGATTCGTACTAATTACGCCAGTGACAAAATTAGTACGTTTTTCGACGACGCTTTCTTAATGAAAATTAAATTTAAGGTTTTTTTTTGTGTTTTCTATATGGGGCATTCCACCCCGTTTCGACCTGGATTTGACCTCGACCTCTCCGATTTGGCTCATTATTTTTTACAGGCTTAGTTGGACCCTCAACTGCACAAATTTTTTTTTTTTTAAGTTCATTTTTTTTAAATATATTTTTAAAGTGACATAGAAAACCCCACAATTTGAAAATCTGATAAAATTCTGAAAAATACTTTGTTCAATAACAAAATTATCTAGCTTATTGTCAAAGTGGGGAAGATTTTCCTTCTTACAGTATTTAAGCTTTTTTATTTGAAAAAAATTATTAAAAAATAGAAAAAAAAATTAATCTACTACAGGCGATTGGTCAAATGTTTATTTATGTAAAACCGAATTTTTCAGAATTTTTTCAGATTTTTAGGAAATTGTTCAGATTTTTCCGAAACATGCAAATTTTTTTAAAATATTTTTTTAAAGTGACAAAAAAATCCCATAATTTAAAAATCTGATAAAATTCTGAAAAATACTTTATTCAATAACAAAATTATCTAGCTTATAGTCAAAGTGGAAAAGATTTTCCTTCTTACAATTTTTAAGCTTTTTTATTAAAAAAAAATATTAAAAAATAGAAAAAATAATTAATCTACTACAGGCGATTGGTCAAATGTTTATTTATGTAAAACCGAATTTTTCAGAATTTTTTCAGATTTCTAGGAAATTGTTCAGATTTTTCCGAAACATGCAAATTTTTTTTAAATATTTTTTTAAAGTGATAAAAAAACCCCATAATTTAAAAATCTGATAAAATTCTGAAAAATACTTTATGAAATAACAAAATTATCTAGCTTATAGTCAAAGTGGGGAAGATTTTTCTTCTTATAGATTTTCCTTCTTATATAAGAATATATATTCCCCACTCTGACTATAAGCTAGATAATTTTGTTATTGAACAAAGTATTTTTCAGAATTTTATCAGATTTTTAAATTAGGGGGTTTATAAGGTATGTCACTTAAAAAATATATTTAAAAAAATGGATTTAAAAAAAAATAATAATAATAATTGTGCAGTTGAGGATCCAACTAAGCCTATAAAAAATAATGAGCCAAATCGAAAAGGTCGAGGTCAAATCCAGGTCGAAACGGCGTGGAATGCCCCATATGTAGTTCAAATATTACGGTGATATTAAAGATTATTATATCATATCATATATTATATCATGTATTGTATTCACAAAAGAAAATTCTAAAGATTAATTTTCAAAATAATAGAATTCCCAGATCATTTTCCCAAATTAATCTTGTATGCAAAATCCAAATATGCATATAAATATTCCATACATCCAGAGTTGTAAATCCCCATTAATTCATGAGATACAGTTTACAGTACAATTTGATTTGTAATTATGATTTCATAATAATAATATGTAGTGATTATAAAATAGAGTGTAAACCAGGGATGAGCAAAATTTATTTAAAGAAAAAAAAATGAATGTTTATCCACTCATTATTTATTTTCACTCAAAATAATGAGTGGATTTCCACCCATTATTTTTCCGAGTTCAAATTATGAGTGGTTTTTCATTCATTATCTTTACAGATACAAATAATGAGTGGTTTTCCACTCATAATTAATTTCAAGTTTAAATAATGAATGTATTTTCACTCATTATCTTTTCCAACGAAAATAATCAATGGGTTTTCACTCATTATTCAAACTCGAAATGAATTATGGGTGGTTTTTCACTCACAATTTATTTTGATTTAAATAATGATTTTTTATCCACTCATCATTCATTTCAAGTTTAAATGATGAGTGGAAAACCACTCATTATTTATTTCGAATTAAAATAACGAGTGGATTACCAGAACCAGCAAAAACGCTAGGAATAATTAGAAATTTATTAAAAATAATTAATAATATTGAATAATAATCAATAATGTTTAATATAATTACTTAATAATTAATTATTAATAGCGTTTTTCTTGCTCGAGAAAACCCCTCGTTATTTAAACTCGAAATAAATAATGAGTGGTTTTCCGCTCATCATTTAATCTCAAAATGAATGATGAGTGGATAAAAAATCATTATCTAAAATCAAAATAAATTGTGAGTGGAAAACCACTCATTATTTATTTCGAGTTTAAATGATGAGTGGAAATCCATTCATTATTTCCCCTCGAAAAGATAATGTGTGGAAATCCATTAATTATTTAAACTTGAAATAAATTATGAGTGGAATACCACTCATTATTTATACCTGAAAAAATAATAAATGAAAAACCACTCATTATTTGACCTCGGAAAGATAATGAGTGAAAAACCATTAATTATTTCAAGCGAAAATAAATAATGAGTGGAAAATCATTCAGTATTTAAATCGTGTATTTAAATACTTTTTCACTCGAATGTGCCCATCCGAGGTGTAAACATTTGAATAGCTAAAAAAAATCCTAACTTTCGCTTTAATATTGCAATAGTGGAAATAATGTCAGAAATAAGTAATGGATTACTTATTTTATTCCATTTTTACAGAAGGATTACCATGAATTTTTATTGAAAAGTAATAGTTTTTGCAGCCATTCCAAAGTTTAATCATCGTATTACAATCGCTACATATTATTATAATAAAATCATAATTATAGAGATGATCGTATCATCATCATTATTTCTATAAGTATTAGGCATTTAAAACTCTGCGTACATCGTAATCGCGTAATTGAAAAAAAAAGAAAAGACAACAGACAATTTCCTCCTTGTTCGGTTTCATCTTTCGTTTATTTTAATTAATTCATACAAACAAGAGACGCAAAAATATACAAGCTCCTGGTGTCCAAGAATAGAACAAATTAACAGCACCAATCCTTCGCCTCGCAGTTAATTCTCCTTCCGCCAAATCCCAAAATTTTTGAAATCCAATTCAAGTTCTCAAGAGCCTTGCTGCTTTGTCCAATAGAGAGAGAGAGAGAAAATAAAAACGCTCTAACTATTGACGATCTATGTTCTATCGTTAAGGAATCGTCGAGGAACCACGAAGAGAATAACAGCTGAATTTTAGTCGCTCGTTAAAATCGGTGCCGTTTTGTACGACGACAGAGTTTTTCGTAATGCTCTTGTTTCTCATTTTTTTTTCTTCTTCTTTTTTTGTGCCAGAAAACATTGAATAAACGCACACGCCAATTCCTCGTTTATCACAGAGGCTCTCGGGCTCGTTTTGCCCGATATCAAAGGCTACAAATACAGCCGATCGTCGCCCGCTACGTGTTACTACGTACGATTTAACGTGTGAAATACAAATGGTCGGTATTTAATGTCTCTGTGTAATTATTTTCTTGTTCTTTTAACTTTTGAAACGGAGGCGTGAATTTTCATTGGACATTTATTGGATATTGCGGTATTTCGCTCGATAAATATTACGATTAAAGCTATCGAATAGTAATCAATATTAATATTAGCTTTATCACTAATTGTATTACAGCTTATTAATTACCTATTATTTAATAGTAAAGCGCTCTATTTACAACCGAATAACAAAAACGCTCGCTCGTTTTCGGAACGGCGTTCCGAGGGTCCCCGGCCACAGTCTTTTTTGCCCACACGATCAACTAAATTCGGAACAAAGTTATTATCTCCACGAGGCAAAATCGAATTTTCTGACTCCAAGTTTCAAAAAAAAAAAAAAAAACAAAAAATTATTTTATCGTGATTCACCCACTAATTGATTTATTAAAAAAATAATATAATCAATGAGCGAGTTTTTTTTTGGGAGTCGGAAATTAGATTCTGTCCATCTATGGTTTTCCTTTAGCCATAAATATTAGCGTTGAAAAAAAATATATATATAACAGCTATTAAAAAAAAAAAAGTTTGATCCCTTTTCACACTTTTGGAAAGAATTCCATCGCGTCCGGAAAAGTTAATCGTGCCTGTTGGTGACGCGCTCGTGTTGATTAATAATATAATGTGCACGCGCGGATGATACGAAGCGACGAGTTCGGGGACCGACGACTTTTTGACGTTACGCGGATTATCTCGTTTCCTTCTTTCACTCCGACGAAATATTTGCTCGTTACATTCAAACTCTTTTTCTTTTCTTTCTTTTAATCACCAGCATCGAGTTCCAAAAGCGAAACGAGGCACATTGCGCTCGTGTTATGAATAATTTATATTTTACAATAAACCTGAAAACTTGTGTCTCGCATTAATGTTATTTCTTTTTTTTTCTTTCTTTTCTTTCATATATTTACACATGTACAAAAACATACCCTCGGATCGGTAATAGCTGCGCAGTTACGTCAATTTTTCTCTACTTCGGTTTGCTCAAAAAAAAAAAACGAATTCTTGGTAAAATATTTCGATAAATTCTACCCAAAAAGTTCATCGAAAATTCGAGTCTCAACCGAAAAAGATAACGTGCAAGAATTTATTATGAAAAATTATGCTAATTTCAATTGTTTTGCTAACAAAAAAAAATTTGTCACATAAACTGAACGCAGCCATTTCCCAAATACCGCCAATATGCATCTGTAGATTTGTATAAATATATAAGATACAATAATATATATCATTAATATACATATATGTACGTATGTGGTTGTAAAGTAGAATTCGCCAAGTCCGAGCTTAAGCGACGCATCATTCACTCGGAGATTTTTGTCACGCTGACGTAATTCGAAAAAAAAAATAAAAATAAAAATAAATAAAAACACAAAAATACTTTGCGTTCAATCGTATAGGCACGTAAACGCGGATAAACTGGAGCATCGGACGCTGGACGTGTGGCTGAGTTGCAAGTTTCTCATTACTGTCGAAATCACTCTGTTTCTTTATTCCATAAATAATCTGACGTTACATTTATTTCACAATTGATACGAATATTTATATCCGATTGATTAAGAAAAAAAGAAGCAAAAATTCATAAGAAAGTGTGATTTGTATTTTTTTAAATTATATACCATTTTCAAATGAAACCTTATGAATTTTTAAATATTTTATCATTTTTCGTAAAATTATTTAATACACATTTTTGCAAATATAACACGAATTTGTCAAAATTATTAACACCCAATTATTGATAAAAGAAAATTAAAAAAAAATATAGTGTGAGAATATTGATACAAATATTTATAATCATTTGATCAAAAACAAAATAAAAATTTGTCTCCATGAGAAATTATTTAAAAAACGTCACAAAAATATAATAATGGATTATGCGAAAGTTCTATTGCACAGAATTCATTATTTTTCTTTTCACGACATTATTTAATGGAACTCCTTTGGAATTTTTTATTTTTTATTTTTAATTAAATGTCTAATAACATAAGTATTGAGGAAACAAATAGAGTTGGAAAGTAATGCGATAATTACAACTCTGCATATTGTGTTTGTGTGTTTATGGATGAGCACGTGAATGTTGAGCTGGTCAAACTAAAGTATTCGATATATTATACAGAATAGCTTAAACGCGATATTTCGGTCGACTTGTCGTCGTCGTCGTCTTCGTCCCCTTCCCTCGATCTTTTCTACCAATTCCTCCCCCCCTTTCCACCAATCGCAGCATTGTTTCGTACCTCATTAACAGAACTCTAAAAAAGATTATATTTTTTTCTTTACTTTAACTTATTTTTTTTTTTCGTGTTGTTTTATTGATAAAAGCGTCGAAATATCAATTTACTTATGATCACATAATAAACATAACAATATTACATTTTAAAGGGAAAAAAAAGAGGCGGTTGAATTACGAAAGATAATTTTTACAATCGTACGTTTTTTCTCCCGAAGAATTTTGTTCTTTGCCTCTTCCTTCCTTTAACTTCGACTCCCCTCTTTCCGTTCGACTTGGCCTGTATTTCAACCTCTTTTTATTACTTTCCGATTCCACTCGGGACGAATTTAAAAAAAAAAAACTATAAAAAAGATTTCCTCGTCGCAGCTCGTGTTTTTAAGGCCCTTGGATAACGAATTATCGTATTTAATAAAGACAATTTGGTTTTTTTTTCAACAGATCTCAAGGCTAAATTAGCACATTTTTTGCACAAAAAGAAGTGACTGATTTGCTTGTATTCTATTGGCTTTATCGCACAGAGTAATTATGCAAAAAAAAGCGTCCGCAGTTTCAAAGATTAATATTTGAAGATTATCCCGCAATTTTTTTTCTTACGTTTTCTTGTTTTTTCACAATTTCTTCAAATTTTGGGAAAATTAGTTTTTCAGACGAACGCTTAAAAAATCGAATTCGTTTTGGAGCAGAGTTGTAAATTCCCATTAATTCATGAAATATAGTTTACAATACAGTTTGCTTCGTAATTATGATTTCATAATAATAATATGTAGTGATTATGAAATAAAGTGTAAATATTTGAATAGCTGCAAAAAATACTAATTTTCGCTTAAATATTGGAAGAAATAGTGGAAAAAATGAATGAGATAATTAATGCATTATGTTTCTTCATTTTTTCAAAAGGATTATCATGAAATTTTATTGAAAAATAATAATTCTTGCAGCTATTCAAAAGTTTAGACGTCGTATTATAATCACTACGTGTTATTATTAGGAAATCATAATTATAGAGCTCATTTTATCATCATCTTTATTTCTTAAAGTATTAGGCATTTACGACTCTGTTTTAGAGACAAATATCATTAGGTACTGAGAGAAATTAGGGAACAAATCTACGTTACCAACTGCGATGTGTTATATGATCTTAAAGAGTATCACAATAATTGTAAACTCTAAAGATGACGTTAAAAGTTATAAACCTCCATTATTTTATGCAATAAACATTAATAATAAGATCCACTTTATTACTGCTATTCCATATTAATGAATTGCAGTGCACTTACAAAAAGGCGTTCGAATTTTTATAACTAAATAAAAGAAACATGAATAGAAAATTAATTTTCTTCGTTGGTAAAAAATTGTGAGAAAAAGATGTACGTTTATCCATTTATTTTTAATTGCATGTATATGACTCAATTTTTTTTTATCAAATTTCTTTCACTCATTCTACGCAATTTTTTAGACCATTTTATTACAAATGTTCATCAAACGAAATTATAGAGGTTTATAACAATGTTTGAAAATCTTATCAGAAGATATAATAGAAATAATTTTGCGAATTTGTTTAATTGAACAAAAGTGTATTTAAATGGCTTTAACCATTTTTGTCCCGATACAAATTGATATTTGTCTCTCATTTGAATTAATTACAAACAATTTTAATTGTCCATATTTTGAACGAAATAAATTTTTCCCAACAGAACGAAGCAGCCAACTTTTCGAAAACTCAGCTAATTTAGCGCTAAGATAATACGAATCACTTTGGTTTCTTGTAAATCTTATAATTTCCGGTATTTTAATATATTTTCAACGATTACCCATGAGTCTTAAAGATGTTGTTAATCGGAAACGAGTAGGTGCGTTGATCGTCCATAAGTGCGAAACTTAGTAGTGTAAATGTTATTTTGATCGTTGAGCAGGAAAATGCTATTTGGCGGCCAAACTCTACGACATTAGTTCGTAGTTTTCGCGAGCGGATGACGGTGTTCGTACGCGTGTTGGAACCTCGAGGTTCTTCTCGCGGTTTTCTTGATTATTTACTTTTCCTTGTCACGATACTCTTGCCCACGTGAAAATAATTATACATCAGATCCATAGATACTGGGTATTAAACCCAGGAGCTAGGGAGTGATTATTATCAATAAATTCATCAATTAATTAATTAATTACGGGGTACGAGGGAAGTGAGGCTACTTTACATGTCGCGCGTCGTTACATGAAGCGCGAACGTTTGTGCGTCGGTGAGCCCATGTCGACGTCGTGCGATGCGGGCCGTTTATGGTGACGAGCAAATTCGCTGCTTATAAAGGCTGAGAGTTCGGTTTGCCTTCCGGTACGTCGCGACATCGGCGAGCCTGTAACACGCAATCATTGGATAATCAGCGAAGTAATACGAAGTAATTTCGAACGATCTAGCAGCTGGACCGACATAGAATTATTATGGCGTTTTTCATTGGTGAGTTTTAGAACAATTCGCAACAATTGATGACTAAACTTTTCGCTTCCTCATCCGGTGCTTTAAAATAGAATGGCATTATACCGATAAGTTAAAGCGCTTCGTAATAATAGAATGGCTACTAAATCTCCAACAAGAGTATTTCACGTTTTTTTTAAAAGGGATATAGAACATAGCATTTCATTATCAATGCAGATAAATTTGTTTATATAAATCGAATGAATGTTTGCGATAAACTTGAATTTAAGCAATAAACGTTTGAGATATGAAATAAATTTATATTAATAAGTTGAAAAAAAATGAGCGGTTTGAAATTTTGTTTGACTTTAGGAAGGAAAAAAATTATGACTTAATTTCCTTCACCTGTCCTGATGTATAGAAATTCCTACATCCTTCTTCTTATAATTAATGTAAAATATATAAGATACTTTGCTTTAAATGTAATACGTTTTATACATTGTTAAGTTTGAGTCAATGAGTTTCTTTTTTCTCGTTAAGATGTACTACTTTTAACTGATAACAAAATTTCAATATTTTTCGGTATCTACGCCTTTATATTACGATCTATTAATACCATCGGTGGGATGTTAATGCCGTGATAAACATATGTATACACAAAATTGCCCGTACTATCAATTAGTCTGAATACTCAAGAGGCTATGAAAAAAAAACTGAATTTATCGAATGATTTATAAGCCGGAAGAACCTGCTGTGAGATCTATTAAGAACGCACAATTAAGTGGCTCATTGTACTCCATGATGCACTGACAAAATTTATCTAATCTGCATCAATTATTATTTTTTTTCTTTCTTTTTCTTTCTAGACTGCGCCGCATTCGCAATGAACATGGAAAAAAACTGAGGAAAATCTGGGTTGGTACAGACGGCCGTATATGCTTCTGATTTCTCGGTGTATTAAGTGTGCTTAAGGGGATGGTGGAGTAGATTTTTTTACCGCCTTTGGCCGGTAAAAATAGGCGATTTCGTAGTATACACTATTCATCGAAAATATTCTACAAATATACGTCAAATTTTGCAGGGATGTAATAAAAACATTCATGCTTCGGTGTCCGGTCGAATTACTGTTCAAAACATACAAGAAATGTCAAAAATTGTATATTACTGAACCTCTCAAAAACCAATATGGCCGCTCGAAATGTCAACAGGTCCTTTGCGGTAAGATATAAACGTTTCTGGAACTCAGATGTGTTAAATCAGACCGCACACCCATTCTTTGATTATTCCTGAACCTTTCAAAACCGTCGGAATGTCGATTACACAAACCAAATCCACGAATAGTGTATACTACGATTGCAAAGACTGTTTGCTTTTCGCACAGGCTCAGAGCTGGTAAAGAGCATGAATATAGTTCCGTCATTAGGAGATAGGTGGCGCTGACGTAGTCTGTTTACTTTGTACAAAAGCTCCGAGCCTCTGCAATGCGACCGTAGTATACACTATATATGGATTTGGCTTGTGTAGTTAACATTCTGATGGTTTTGGAATATTTAGAAATCATCACAGAATTGACGTCCGGTCTGATTTTACATATCTAATTTCCAGAAACGATTATATCTTACAGCAAAGGTCTGTTGACATATGGTGGGCGGCCATTTTGCTTTTCGGGAGTTTCGGTATCTTTTCCCAAAAGTAAACCGACTACATCGGCGCCACCTGTGTCCTAATCGGGAAACATACCGACCAAAGTCGGTATCAAAATCTACGCCAGCGTCCACTTAAGGGGATGCTGGAGTAGATTTTATTACCGACTTTGGTCGGTAAAAACAGGCTTTTTCGTAGTTTTGATTATTTTTCGTTAATACGCTACAAACATGCTTCAAATTGTACACGATTGTAATATCAAAATAAACGAGTGGACGTACATTCGAATATTTGGTGAAAACGTACAATAAATGAAAAAAATCGTATAATACTAAACCTCCCGAAATCAAAATGGCCGCCAGGGTTTGACAGCATCGCCTGTTTGGTACGATATAAAAGATTCTGGAACTCACATACGTTAAATCGAAATGTACGTCCATTCTTTAGCGTTCTCTGAATATTCTGCGAGCGTCGAAAAGTCAATTACACAAAAGGAATCCACGCAAAACCGAAACTACGATCACGTAGTCTGTTTGCGATCCCCGCGAGGATCCAGGCTTAGTAATATACGAATATCTTCATTCATTGTACGTATTCACCCAATATTCGAATGTACGTCCACTTGTTTATGTTGATACTACAATCGTGTATAATTTGAAGCATATCTGTAGCGTATTAACGAAGAATAATCAAAAGTACGAAAAAGCTTTAACCGACTTCGGTCGGTAAAAACCTGCTTCTGCACTCGACTCCAGCTTCCCCTTAAGAGGATGCTGGAGTAGATTTTTTTACCGACTTTGGTCGGTAAAAATAGGCGGTTTCGTAGTATACACTATTCATCGAAAATATGCTAAAAATATACGTCAAATTTTGCAGGGATGTAATAAAAACATTCATGCTTGGGTGTCCGGTCGAATTACTGTTTAAAACATACAAGAAATGTAAAAAATTGTATATTACTGAATCTCTCAAAAACCAATATGACCGCTCGAAATGTCAACAGGTCCTTTGAGGTAAGATATAAACGTTTCTGGAACTCAGATGTGTTAAATCAGACCGCACACCCATTCTTTGATTATTCCTGAACCTTTCAAAACCGTCGGAATGTCGATTACACAAACCAAATCCACGAATAGTGTATACTACGATTGCAAAGACTGTTTGCTTTTCGCACAGGCTCAGAGCTGGTAAAGAGCATGAATATAGTTCCGTCATTAGGAGATAGGTGGCGCTGACGTAGTCTGTTTACTTTTGACAAAAGCTCCGAGCCTCTGCAATGCGACCGTAGTATACACTATATATGGATTTGGCTTGTGTAGTTAACATTCTGATGGTTTTGGAATATTTAGAAATCATCACAGAATTGACGTCCGGTCTGATTTTACATATCTAATTTCCAGAAACAATTATATCTTACAGCAAAGGTCTGTTGACATATAGTGTGCGGCCATTTTGCTTTTCGGGAGTTTCGGTATCTTTTGCCAAAAGTAAACAGACTTCGTCGGCGCCACCTGTGTCCTAATCGGGAAACATACCGACCAAAGTCGGTATCAAAATCTACTCCAGCGTTCACTTAAGGACGCACAATTAAGTAGCTCATTGTACTCCATGATGCACTGACAAAATTTATCTAATTTGCATCAGTTATTTTTTTTTCTTTCTTCTTCTTTCTAGACTGTACCGCATTCGCAATGAGCACGGGAAAAAACTAAGGAAAACCTGGGTTGGTACAGACGGCCGTAATTCTTCTGATTTCTCGGTGTATTAAGTGTGTTTAAGAGGACCAAATCATCTAAAAAAAAGTCATAAGAAAGAAAATTCTGTAAATGATACCCGTTTTTTTTAAAATCTTACATTTAAACATCATTAGTTACATAACAAGCATTATAATTCTGCAATTTTATAAGGACATTCAGTGCACAAGAATGGTGTGAGGTAAAAAGTAACATTTTTCACTTGTCATAGCTTTCAGACCAAACTGGTGAACCAATGTTAGTATTCGATGTCTTGTTTTATCTGTCGAAGAGTGCATTTTGGATTGAATATAGGGATTTTGAATGCAGTGAAAATTAGATTTACTGCAACCAATTGTTTAGTGTGTTTATAATATAGAGAGATTTATTTACACATTTAAAATCATAACTTTGTCATAAAAACCTGAAATAAAAATTCCTATATACAATCCAGAATGCACTCTTTGACAGATAAAATTAGACATTGAACACTAAAATTTATTCACCGGTTTGGTCTGAAACCTACGGCAAGTTAAACATTTTACTTTTTACCTCACACCATTTTGGTGCATTGAATGTCTTTATAAAATTGCAGAATTATAATGCTCATTATGTATTTAATGAGGTTTTAATGTAAGATTTATTAAAAGAAATGTATTATTTACACAATTATTTTTCTTATGACTTTTTGTAGTTGACTGGGTCCCCTTAAGGAGGTTGGAATTTAGCACTGTTTTGACTAGTGTGGAGCGCTCCTTAAGTGTAGACATCGAGGTCTCAGAAAAACTGACCTCCCGCTCATTAACCACACAACCACCAGTGTCGGTCTAATCTTTATTTATCCAAAACTTAAATAATGCCATCAGCTTCAATTTCAAGTTGCATGACTATAAATATTTTCTCAAAGAATGTAAATAAGAATTAAAGACAAGAATATCATAAAGTTGAAAAAAGGATCGTCCCACTTCCCGTTTAGGCTTAAAATGTTCGTCTTCACGAGTAATATTTTAGACATTTTTTGGGAAAAAATAAAAAATGTCCAAGTTTTTGAAGAATCGATTTTTATGTTTATTAATTAAAAATCAATGCTTCGGAGGGGTTCAAGAATTTTAAAAATAAATTTGCATAAAAGTATACTTCAAAGTGAAAAACTTTTATATACGTTTTTTTACGATACGACTTTTATCCAAGAAGATACGTGCATTCGAAAGTTTTTAAACGCAATTATTCGAGCATTTTTTATAAAATCACAAGTGCGCGAATTATGCGACGAAAAATTTGAAAAAAATTGAGCATGCTCCATCCATTCGGGTGAATGACTATAAAAATAATCAACTATATCAACGTCCGTCGTGGTAAAAGGTGGTCCGATCGGTGTATAATGCCCAGAGTTGTAAATCCTCATTAATTCATGAGATATAGTTTGCAGTACAATTTGTTTTGTAATTATGATTTCATAATAATAATACGTAGTGATTATAAAATTGAGTGTAAACATTTGAATAGCTGAAAAGAATACTAATTTTCGCTTTAATATTGCAAGAAATAGTGGAAAAAATGGAAGAAATAAGTAATGCATTACTTATTTTTTTCCATTTTTTCAAAAGGATTACTGTGAATATTTATTGAAAAATAATTTTTGCAGCCATTCCAAAGTTTAATCATCGTATTACAATCGCTAATTATTATTATTATAAAATGATAATTATAGAGCTGATCGTATCATCATAATTATTTCTATAAGTATTACGCATTTACAACTCATTATTAAGGACGATCGGTGACGACTGTCAAAGTCAAATCAGAGATAAATTTTTGTAATCGATTCTTTAAAGTTTAATGCATTAAATAATAGCTGTGGAGAGTGATTTGTATTGAAGCATGTAGACTTAATCCAGAGAAAGATTAATAGTGACGGATTTGCATAAATATTAACTGATTAACGTTTCTTTTCAATGGAATACATTTTCGTTCAGTTTTTTTTCAAGTATAATCTGTAATTCTTGGCCGATTTGAATGAGTGATAGCTCATTCTCTACCTTAAAAGATATTCTACGAATTCACCGCCTAGATACTTCATAGTGTTAATTGTTTAATAATTCTAGACTGTTGTTTAACAGAAATTAAAATACTTTCATAAACAACAGGCTATAATTACAAAACGATGAACACTATGAAATATCTAGGAGGTCAATTCGTAGAGTATCTTTTAAGAAAAACAATGAGCTATCGTTCATAAAAATCGACAAAGAATTAAAGATAATACTTGGAAAAAACTGAACGAAAATACATCACACTGAAAAGAAACGTTAATCAGTTAATGTTTATGCAAATCCGTGACTATTAATCTTTCTCTGGATTAAGTCTACATGCTTCAATACAAATCACCCTCCACTGTTATTATTTAATGCATTAAACTTTAAAGAATCGATCGCAAAAATTTATCTCTGATTTGACTTTGGGAGTGGCCAGCGATCCTCCTTAATGCCCCATTTATATGTAGCTATATAATTTAAAAAAATAAAATAGGTTATTGAAACTAATTTCCGGTTATTTCTTAAACATAATTAGGATACAAAAAAATTTATCGAAGAATTGAGCACGAAAGTGAGTTGAATGTCAAAGGCGTTTAACGTACCCGACAGGGCGATGGCTTCCCTGAAAGTGTGGAGTTCGGGATCTGGGTCACCACCGGCTGTTGGCGACGGCGTCACTACCATGCTCGGGGCAGGACTCTGCGACGGAGGTGAACCACAGACCATCATACGAGGTTTCGGTGAACTCCTGGAGGAAAAAAAAGAAACATTTTAATTAAAACTTGCAGATCGGCTTCACAAGCTGAATTGATTCAGAGTCTTGACATAATTGGGACGAGGCAATTGTTATAATTTGCTTCTATTAGATAGTTTATCTCTAATCTATAAGTAATTTTCATAGCCTGTAACAAGTTTGGCTGATATTTTTTCGTCTTTATATTTTCGTCAACTTGAGTGATTTCCAGATCTCCGTCTAAATCAATGACTATTGGTGTTGATTTTTAAAAAAATACAAATTCAGTGATGAATTTGATTATTAGATACATTTTTGTAAAATTAAAGGTGCTGTAAAATTCGACGTTTTTTTAATCGAATTTTACTAAATTTCATATCTAGCATTCCTGAGTAAATATTCAGCACTAATGTTCATACTACGGTTCATCCCTGTTGAAAATTTGAAGTGATTTTATCGAAGTTGACTTGAGTTAGAACAAAACCGTTAACGTTTTTTTCGATAAATTCAAAATTCTATAAAATCCGAAGCGCTCTATGGATTTAGCGCAAATTCAATACTGATTGACCTATAACATTAGTTTATTTTTAAAGAGCCTTTTAGCTCATTAGCTACAAAATTTTCGGTGACTAGAACGCGCACGGAATTTGAAAAATTCAAATTTTTATGAATTCTGATCAGATGATTCAATGATTGCATAAATTTTTACAAAGAAAGAAGTACAACTGCTCTACCAGCGTGCCAAATTTCAACTTGATTGATAAAGCCATTCTTGAGATGCAGAAATCTTCTTCGAAAACACTTTTCTCAATGTTTGTTGGACCTTTTTGAGTATCGTACCATGAAAATCTCGAATTTTTTTTTTTTTTTACGAAAACAACGCTTCTTCTATGAGGAATCAAAATAGAGATCACCATTATCTTTGCCTTGAAAGAATAATTTATCTTATTAATCAAAATTATTGCAGAAATATGAAAATTTTAAGTTTTGCATACACTGTAAAAAAAATCTGTGTTAAAATTAATACAAAAGTGTTGGAAGTTTTTTTGCAGATACCGTATATGAAATTTTAAATACGTCATTTAATTTTGAGGTATGGTATTTCAAAATCGGAAATATTAAACTGTAATATTTCTATACATGTGTATATGAAAAGTCATGACATTTAGAGGAATATTAAAATTCAACGTTATTAAGATTTAATGTAAATTTGACAATATCCATAAATGGTATCCGAGTACTGTAAAAAAAAATCTTTCTTGTGCATTAAATTTCATAAACCTTAATGTAGAATTTTCATATGAGCGGTATCGGAAAATTCAAGCACACATGTGTTGGAAATTTACAATGGACATAAAAACAATTTTAAAAAATATAAATATTAGTCGGACATTATTTTTTCACACAAATGATGTC
This sequence comes from Ephialtes manifestator, assembly GCA_963970395.1. NCBI lineage: Eukaryota > Metazoa > Arthropoda > Insecta > Hymenoptera > Ichneumonidae > Ephialtes > Ephialtes manifestator. Next base: position 21,655,513 of record OZ019980.1, read on the forward strand.
ATCAGAAATTGTTGAATATTGGGTTTCGCCACAGAACATTTTTCGCTTACACTGGGGTTTGAACCTACGACCTACCTACCTAAGTATCTAACCACGCACGCACGCTACCGACTACGCTATCAACGAATTACTAATTTTGGATATCTAAATGACATAAGAGTTGTACAACTATTATTCTCTCAAGCATACTCATAATTGACATAACACAATATTCAATTGATTGCAATCAGAGCGCAAAGTGGGTTGGAAATATTTTCAAGTGAACATAATTTTTGGATGAACGAAATCTTTTTGAAAATATCGAGTAACTTATCAGAAGTCGATGCTAAGTGGTAAGTGTTAGCGATTTAGTGCGGATTTTTTTTGTTATTGGAAAATGTGTATTAAATTTCAAATCAGTCACTAAAATTCCAAAAATTCATGTTGATTTTTATGTACTAATTTAGTAATGATTGATTTAGTAAACATGTGTTGTAATTTTATATCACCGGTTTGGTAAAATCCATACACGCATACTAAATTTACTATGCAACTATATTAATGTTTATTTCGTATAGCGAGTTTTGTAAATTTCTCACACTTTTGTGTAGCAAAATCGCAAACATTTTTCATAAAGTAATATACCCATATAGACAAAATTGCAAATACTTTACTTGGTATTTTTCAATACCAGTAACTGTAGTTTGAGTAACTTTGATCTTACATTTAACGAAACAATGTATATTAAGTTTCAAATCGGATACGAAAATTCAGAAAATGCATATTGATTTTCATATACTAATTTAGTAAATGATGATTTAATAATCATGTGTTGTAATTTCCAATCACCGGATTATCAAAATTCATATATCTGTATTAAATTTACTATGCAAACATATTAATTCCGATTTCCGATACCAAGTTTTACAAAGTTCATACACGTTTGTATTGGATAAACGCGAACATTTTTTACAGTGTATAATTAATAGGAGTGTGCGGGTACCCGATGCATTCGGGTACTCGTTGTTCGAGTCGGGTCGGGTACTCGTCGGGTCGGGTTTCTTTTATTGACCGGCACAATCGGGTACCCGACACAGTTCCGGGTACTCGAAAAAATTGGGTACCCGTTACAGTCCCGGGTACTCGTAATAATCGAGTACCCGACATAGTCCCGGGTACTCGATATAATCGGTCGGGTGTGTATATGTTTGTTCCAAGCACAGAAAATTCATTCGTCCATAACTTGCGAACGACACGAGGGGCCGAGGTTAAATTTGTCACGCGAATAGAACAGTAATTCCTCTTTAATTGGTGTTTTTTTTTTAAATAAGATGTATCCACAACTACAGATTTTATAGAATTTTTAATTTTCCGAAAAAATTGCGTGATCGCTCTAACTTTCGTAAAAGTTTGATGATTTAGCTAAATAGTTCTTCATAACTGAAGACACGTTCAATATTATTTTATATTGAATGTCGACGAAATCGGTAAAGCGTATTGGATTTATGAGATTTTGAAAATTTAAAAAAATTAATGTTTTTCCGATAAGTTTCGTAAAACTCGAGCTGGCGGTATCTAATTTGATATCCAGAAGCATTGCTATTTGCTGGTGTTTAATATCAAATTTCGTTAGAATCTGTGCTGTACCTTCCACATACCAATACCAGAACTTTGCACATTGCTTTCTCGTTAGATGTAAACTTTTGCAAAGCTTCCTCTATGAGGAAGCCATTATTGAATAATAATCTTGCTCATAGTAGGTTTCCAAAAGTTTAAATCTCATGAGGAAGCTATGTGCAAGGTTCTACTTTATACCCTTCTTTATTTTTCCCTCAAGCAGAGATATTTCAGAAATAAGTCATATGTTGAGAAGCTCTGTTTCCTCCACGCTAATCTTAAAATAGTGTAAACTTAAATTTGTCGCCTTTACTTACGTTGGATTATCATATAAATTTATAAACAGACAAATATATTCTTAAAGTATATCATATTCTTTTTCTTTTCTAGTAGCCAAAAAAATCGATTACCGGGAAGTACTCGGATACCCGAACATATTCAAGTACCCGAAAAATTCGAATACCCGAAAGCAATCGAGTACCCGAAACGTTCGAGTACTCGACCCGCAAAAATTTCAATTACCCGACTCGACCCGATTTCTAAAAAAGGTCTAACCGCACACCCCTAATAATTAATGATAGTTCTCTTTTTTATAATTAATAATTAATGATAGTTCTCAGCAAATATTTTAAATACATTTTCATTGAATACCCAACTTTGCTAAATCGTTTGTAAATTGGTGAATTTTCAATATTTTCACTTGATAATTTTATCATATTTTTTAATATGAATACTTTGTGAAAATCGAACAAACAAATCGAATTTATTGATTATTGAGTAACTTCATGTACTCATTATGTTATGTGAAAACATGTCGTTCAAAGTAGTTTTGGCATAAAAAAAATGTCCGGATGTATGTATGTATTTATGGATGGATGTATGTATCATGGTAGCCGTTTTTTTTTTTTTTTCGGAAAAAATTCCCTGACTTTCCCCTGATTTTTCCCTGACTAATTTATCAATTTTCCCCGACCAAAATTTTAAGGACATCTACTAAAAAATTTATAACGCGAATAAAAAAAATTGTATTAGAAACAGATACGTGTTTTTGATAAGTTATTTATTTCTCGATCAACAACGAATAGTACTTTTGAAGATATATTTTCTCTTTCAAAACATAAACGTTCTTTGGAATTATAATGCTTTAAATCCGATTAAATACTGATGTGAAGTGTAATACTTCTTTTAGTAATATATAACACTTTCTAAACTTTTTTGTTGAGTGCTTCGATTTGTTAGAATAGATTTATGTTGTAATGTTTATATCGATTTTTATTTGTTTCTTTTTTCTTTTTTCGGTTTTTTTTTTTCCAAGTCTTTCTTTTATGGATTTTTATTCAGTTATTGAAACTTTCGTAACAATCTACTTTTTCCCTGACTAATTTCGATATTCCCTGACTTTTCCCTGATTCCCTGATCAATTTTTTATTTCCCTGACTTTTCCCGGTTTTCCCTGACCGCGGCCACCATGATGTATGTATGTATGTATGTATGTATGTATGTATGTATGTATGTATGTATGTATGTATGTATGTATGTATGTATGTATGTATGTATGTATGTATGTATGTATGTATGTATGTGTGTGGCACGCTTGCAAAATTCAAACCGCTGTACCTCGAAAACGGCTTTAACAATCAAGGTGAAATTTGGCACGCTGGTAGAGGCGCAACGCCCCTTCCTATGTATACATTTTCGAAAAAATTGAAAAAGAAATTCAAATTTTATAAGCCTTTCAATTTTTCGAAAAATGTCTGTATGTTCTCTAGCTTCCGCAATTTTTCAGCTACCGAGCTAAACAGTTCTGGACAAATAGAGAAATGAAAAATGAAGGTCGGTATTGAATTTGTGTGAAATCCACAAAGCGGTTTAGATTTTACAAAATTTTGAATTTTCGAAAAAAATTTGTTTTTGTTCTTATTCAAGTTAAGTTCGACTAAACCTGCTCAAATATTTTGCAAGGTAAAATTAACATCCAGTTGTAGTAAATATCGAATCTGGTGAAGATTGGTAAAGTGGTTCCGATTTTATAAGACATTGAATTTTTCAAAAATTCTCGGTATGTTCTCTAGCTGCCACAATTTTTTAGATAATGAGCTTAAACAGTATTTCACGAATAAAGCAATGAAAAATAAAGATCGGTATTGAATTTAAGCGAAATACATAAAGCGGTTTAGATTTTATAGAATTTTGAATTTATAAAAATTTTTATTTTCGCACTTCTTTAATTTGTAGTAGTAGTAGTAAATGAATATTTATTGACAATGTACAACAGATTGGGGTTTACATAGATCTTGGTTTTTTTTTCCCGTGAGGTTGGATTGCCAACAGGCCATCGTAGTCCTTCAGCTTAAGCGTTCTTCAATATTAGGCTGCGATTTTTCACATTTTTTAAAAGAAATATACTTATAAGCTAAGTTTAACAATATAATATTTATCTAATTTTAACAATATAATATTTATCTAATTTTAACAATATAATATTTATCTAATTTTAACAATATAATATTTATCTAATTTTAACAATATAATATTTATCTAATTTTAACAATATAATATTTTTAAATATTTTACTTTTACTCGTTTTTATTATTCTTTCAACATTTCTAAGAGTTGCTATGTAGTGTGTTTTGGGAATTTATGTTTGCGAGTTATGTTTTGTTGAGGTTGGGCGCACAAAGGCTGAATGTTTGTAATTAGGTTCGAGGCAAATTTTTTAGTCAGTAGTTTAGTTCGGTTTATTATTGGAGTGATGTCTGTTGTTTCATATAGAAGGGTATTGCTTGGATTATATATCGGGTTCGCAAGATTGCGGATGCGCATCAGGCGTCGAATCGCGCAAGTTTCGGCGGTTCTTATTTTTTTCAGCGCATTCTCTTTGCAGTTTGCAGTCGAATATGGGGTGCCCATATTCGATTATGTGTCTGCATATGCTTTTGTATATTCTGCTAAAGTGTTTTATATGGATATCGTGGTTACTGAATGTGATACTCCTAAAGTGTGAGGCTCTTGTAGACATTTTAGATTTACATTGTTAGAGATGATAATTAAAGTTCAGCTTTTGATCAATATGTATTCCGAGGTATTTAGCGTGTTGGTCTGGCGAGATTTCTTGATCATGTGAATTTTCGGCGAGTTTTGTTTTATTTTATGGTTAAAGATAAACAGTTGAGATTTTTGTGGATTTGGTTTTAATTTGTATTTAAAATAAGGATGCAAAGTTGAACTTTGCACATTGCTTCGTCAATAATTTTCATCTTTCGCAAAGCTTTCTCTATGAGGAAGCCAAAAATATAATAAAGAAACTTGAAGCAATGTGCAAAGTTATACTTTGCATCCGTTTTAAAATCTGTATTTAAAAATATTTAATATTTTATTGAGCTGATATTGTACCTGTGTGAATGGGGTCTTGGCGGAGCTGGTTTCCCCGCTAGATACGCAAGAAGATCTTCCCTGCGAATCATACGCCTCTTCTTTCGTGCCCAATTCATTATCTCTTTACTGCACTTTTGTCTTCCCATCTGAAGTCCAAGTTCGCTACATCGTCGTAGCCCATCAACAGAATCTGCGGATCGACAAATCGGTAACAATTAACAAGAATTCAGTAAAATATTCTATGGCATGCCATGCGAAAAAATAACTAAAAATCTGGTACAATATTATTTATCGTTCCTCAAACAAATATCTTTGAGAGATTGAAAGTTATTACGAATTTCAGGCCTAAACAGCGAATCATTTTTAAGATTGGACACAAACTGACTTAAACTATTTCCAGAAATCTGTTAATTATTTATTGTTCACGAATAAAAAAACAGCGCAGGAAATAACTACTTTCTATTGGCGTTTCCATGTAAAACTCTTGATCTTTGAACACACATTACACATCAAAATTAGAACTTCAGGAAATAGTTTTGAAAAAAATCTAAAAACTAAATCAGTTACAAAGTAAAAGAATAGGAGCTAGATTTAGCACAAAAATCGTTAAGGACAAATGCAGAAAAAATGTAATTGCGGGAAAAAAACAGCGCAGGAAATAACTACATTCTATTGGCGTTTCCATGTAAAACTCTTGATCTTTGAACACACATTGCACATCAAAATTAGAACTTCAGGAAATAGTGTTTAAAAAATCTAAATCATTTTCAAAGTAAAAGAATAGAAGCTAGATTTAGCACAAAAATCCTTAAGAACAAATGCAGAAAAAATGTAATTGAAAGAAATATTGCAGGGATATTTTACTCTTTCAATTTTAGACACAATAAACAACTACAATATCAAATATGTATATCGAATGATGAGTGACAAAAGTATTTATATCGTGCCACTATGTGAGCTATTTCTGTAGCTAAAAGTATGATGCAAAATGTTGTATCCGCGCGTGCTCGCCACGTCTCAAACGTCCTTGTCCGTCGCATCAATGATTGGTTTGTTATAAATCGGAAATCCAGCGTTATTCGAGTAAAAATATGCGAGCAAACAGGAAAACATACTATAAAAAATATGTAGTATAAACTTCCATTACGGATAATGAAAACTCTTTCAAATAAACTGGTATATTAAATTCGGAATGCGAGTGTAAAATTACAGTACTTTCTACTAAATCCTATGAGTCAGAAAATATTATATAAAAATTTGTATGTGTATTACACACGTATATTAAATTTAATTAAAAGAATCGTGTATTTGTATTATGCTCGTTTATTAAATTTAATATATCAGATGACGACTTAAATTTCCGGTAATGAAAATGGGCAAACGTTTTTTAACAGTGCAGTAATTTCAAATGAACGTCGCGTTAGATACGATTATTTATATATTGTGTTGATTCATTTTTGCACTTGTAAATTATGGAGGAATTCGGAGTTTTTCGCCATTTTCATTTCAAAATTACTTTAAATGCAGCAATAATAAGAAATCGTAGATTTTTCTTTTTTTTTACCGGATGAATTAAATTCTTCAATTTTTACGGTTTTTATTTTATATGATTATTTTCCTCAACAAAGTTCAATATTCTAAATAAATATTTCACAAAAATGGACGTTATAAGTCTAATAATTGAAATTTCGTTCTACAATTTGATGGAATCGATGTCCTCATTGTCATAAAAATCATTTATATTTTTATATCTCTTTTTTATTGCAGTCTACTAAAAATTCTCATCTAGATCTCGCTTTTGATTTAGGGATAAGCGATATTCTTCAATTTATCGAAAACCGATATTTTTAAACTTTGTAATCGATATTCATTATAAACCGATTAGGAGGATTTTAGATTTGATTTTTCAATAATCGAAAATTCTAAAATTGTTCAAAAGCCAACACCCAAGTTGTAAAACTTTCTGTAACAATTATTTGTAGCTTTTAAAAAGATTCTAATTTATTTATATTTATATTTTATATGTATTTATGTTTGAAAAAAATAGGTGCATTGAAAAATGAATGGAGGACTGTACGTATTAATTTATTTTCCTAATTTGTGAACATGTCATTTAAAAAAGCATTTCCTTAGCAATCATTTTTCTAATAAGCAACTGTAAATAGTGATTACGAAATAATTGTTTAGAAATAAACGTCATTATAAATATTCGTTGTAAAAAATAATGAGTCATCAACCCCTCTAAATGGAGCTATTATTCGCCCTTAAAAATATAGCGCGTTTTAAATAATCGATTTTTCGATGTTTCACTTAAGCAATCGAATCGATCGTGCAAAAATCTGTTTTTTTTTTTCCAAATAAAAGTCGCACACAACGCCCCTGATTTTTGATAGTATATAAATAAACCATCTTAAAACATCAGATCAAATAACCTCCACGAGTGTGAGTAACTTAAAACAAGGCTGCTAAGTGGAACTTTGCAAATTGCTTCCTCATTATTGTTGGATTTTTACAAATCTACTTCTACGAGGAAGCATGTTAATCTATTTTGGCTTCCTCATAGAGGAAGCTTTGTAAAAATCCAACAATAATGAGGAAGCAATTTGCAAAGTTCTACTTTGCAGCCTTGTTTAAAAAAAATTTTAATGGCATTAGTTTTGAACCCCTTGACAGATTCTCGCCAGATTCGAACTGATGATTAGTTTACCCACACTCTACTTGTGGACCAAATTTGAGCCCGATATCTTAAAAATTGCGGAAGTTAGAGCACGATAAAAAAATATCAATTTTTTTTTTCAAAATGCCATAAATTTAGAACCTCTTGACGGATTCACTCAAAATTCAATCTCATACCATGTTTAACTACAGTTTATTTGTGGACCAAATTTGAGCACGATATCTTAAAAATTGCGGAAGTTAGAGCACGAACAAAAAATTCAAAATGCCATAGATTTTAAACCCCTTAACGGATTGACGTCAAATTCATTCCCAAACTTTATTTTATAACAGTCCACTTGTGGACCAAATTTGAGCCCGATATCTTAAAAATTGCGAAAGTTAGAGCACGAACAAAAAATTTCAAAAAATTAAAAAACGCGATAAATTGTGAACCCTTTAACGGATTGACACCAAATTTAATCCCAAACACTACTTGATAACAGTCCACTTCTGGTCCAAGTTTGAGCCGGATATCATAAAAATTCCGGAAGTTAGAGCACGAACGAAAAATTTCAAATGTTTTTTTCAAAATGCCATAAATTTAGAACCTCTCGACGGATTCACTCCAAATTCAATCCCATACCGTGTTTAACTACAGTCTACTTGTGGACCAAATTTGAGCCCGATATCTTAAAAATTGCGAAAGTTAGAGCACGAACAAAAAATGTCAAAAAATTAAAAAATGCCATAAATTGTGAACCCCTTAAGGGATTGACACCAAAATTAATCCCAAACACTATTTGATAACAGTCCACTCCTGGTCCAAGTTTGAGCCGGATATCATAAAAATTGCGGAAGTTAGAGCACGAACGAAAAATTTCAATTTTTTTTTTTTCAAAATGCCATAAATTTAGAACCTTTCGACGGATTAACTCCAAATTCAATCCCATACAGTGTTTAACTACAGTCTACTTGTGAACCAAATTTGAGCCCGATATCTTTAAAATTGCGGAAGTTAGAGCACGAACAAAAAATTCAAAATGTCATAAATTTTAAACCTCTTAACGGATTGACGTCAAATTCATTCCCAAACTTTATTTTATAACAGTCTACTTGTGGACCAAATTTGAGCCCGATATCTTAAAAATTGCGAAAGTTAGAGCACGAACAAAAAATTTCAAAAAATTATAAAATTCCATAAATTGTGAACCCCTTAACGGATTGACACCAAAATTAATCCCAAACACTATTTGATAACAGTCCACTCCTGGTCCAAGTTTGAGCCGGATATCATAAAAATTGCGGAAGTTAGAGCACGAACGAAAAATTTCAATTTTTTTTTTCAAAATGCCATAAATTTAGAACCTCTCGACGGATTCACTCCAAATTCAATCCCATACCGTGTTTAACTGCAGTCTACTTATGGACCAAATCTGAGCTCGATATCTTAAAAATTGCAAAAGTTAGAGCACGAACAAAAAATTCAAAATGTCACATTTTAAACCCCTTAACGGATTGACGTCAAATTCATTCCCAAACTTTATTTTATAACAGTCCACTTGTGGACCAAATTTGAGCCCCATATCTTAAAAATTGCGAAAGTTAGAGCACGAACAAAAAATTTCAAAAAATTATAAAATTCCATAAATTGTGAACCCCTTAACGGATTGACACCAAATTTAATCTCAAACACTATTTGATAACAGGCCACTTCTGGTCCAAGTTTGAGCCCGATATCTTAAAAATTGCGAAAGTTAGAGCACGAACGAAAAATTTCAATTTTTTTTTTCAAAATGCCATAAATTTAGAACCTCTCGATGGATTCACTCCAAATTCAATCCCATACCGTGTTTAACTACAGTCTACTTGTGGACCAAATTTGAGCCCGATACCGTTAAAATTGCGGAAGTTAGAGCACGAACAAAAAATTCAAAATATCAAATTTTAAACCCCTTAACGGATTGACGTTAAATTCATTCCCAAACTTTATTTTATAACAGTCCACTTGTGGACCAAATTTGAGCCCGATATCTTAAAAATTGCGAAAGTTAGAGCACAAACAAAAAATGTCAAAAAATTAAAAAATGCCATAAATTGTGAACCCCTTAACGGATTGACACCAAATTTAATCCCAAACACTATTTGATAACAGTCCACTTCTGGTCCAAGTTTGAGCCGGATATCATAAAAATTGCGGAAGTTAGAGCCCGAACTAACATTCTCCAAAAAATTCAAAGTGCCATAAATTTTGAACACCGTGATGGATTAACTCCAAATTCAATCCCATACCTTATTTAACGACAATTTACTCGTGGTTCAAATTTGAGCCCGATATCTTAAAAATTGCGACGGCTATCGTGCTAACAAAAACTTGTGCACATACGCACACATACATACATACATTTTTTCTAAACCACTTTTCTCAACGTTTTAGACCATTCTGAGTGTCCTGACATGAAAACCTCGAAAAAAAAAAAACAATGTTTTTGCTTCCTCATAGAGGAAGCAAAAATGTATGAATATAAAAAAGAACGTTGAAATGAGGAAGAATAAATAAACGTAAAGCAGCATAAAAACAGTTCGCAGAACACGCCTAAAAGCAATGTGCCGCGCAGTGTTTTTATATCCCGAGGTAAACGCATCGACAAAGCATGTAGAATTCGACGCGAGTAGCAACAGTCGAATGGCATGCAGGCTGTGCAGGCGTAGAGCAGAAAGGAAGCGTGCGAGCGCATACGAAGCAGGGATAAAAAACCAGCACCAGCACCAGCAGCAGCAGCAGCAGCAACGAGTGGGAGTCTGCGAAGTGGTTAAAGTAGAAAGAAGAGGGGGAGGAAAAAGAAAGGAGGGAAGGGGATTGCAGCAGCATTGGAGATTCAGCATTGTTGACGATAAACATTAGTTCGTATGGTGGCACGCACCTTTGTACAGCGATGTGACGGTGCCAGCGGCAGTCTGAAAGGGCAACCAGAGCGACGCACCCTGCGATCGGTCTGCAAAGAGAAAGAAAAAAAAATATATGCGCCAAGAAGACGCAAAGAAATCGAGTTAATAACAACAAAAAAAATTCTTCGGGAGTACACAGGTCACACATACATAAAAACTATATATATATATATATATATATATATATATATATATATATATATATATATATATATATATATATATATATATATAAATGTGTGTGCACTGCGTCTATGAAAGCGGACGTCCTTCCCCACGGGATCTTTCGTCCCTGTGGTGGACTCCCGTGACCCCAGCGCTGCGCCACGAGAATCTCGTGGTGTACACATACATATATACACACATACACATATACACACCGAAAACTTCGTCAAAATCGAAAGCTACGTTATCCACGGTATAAGCGAGACTCGTGTTATCATGACGAAGAAAAAGAAAAAAAAAGAAAAAAAGTTTCGCTACACAAAATGGTTGATCGAGCAAAATGGCAACGCGCAGTTATACATAGTTAACAATGCAAAGGAGATGTACAGAGGAGAGAGAGAGAGAGAGATACGAGCAAGCAGCTCTCGTTTCTACGTTGCTTCAATTCTCGAGACACTAGAACTCTGCTATCCTCGAGTCGATGAGTCAGGAAACGAGACTAGGCTAATATGCACTTATGGATATTGTCATCTTTTTTTTTTTTTTCTTTTTTTTTCTTTGCTGTAAATATCGCGCCTTTCATTTTCTTTGTAGCCAATGACGTTGACGGAGTTATCGGGGGGGATTTTTTTCTTCTAAATACGCAGTTAATAATTGATAGGAATGAGAGTATGTAGAGAAGAAAGAAATATGAGCCTCGCCTTTGTAGAGTTGGGCTATGGCCGAGGCAGTTGTCTGAAAACCAGTCCATATCTGTTGCGAATATATTTCCTTCTCGTTGTGAAGCTGATTCTCGTAATCAGGCTGTGCCTCGATCGCCTCGACGCACTGTTGCTCCCAGTTACTGTACCAAAGATCCATTATGGGATCATCGTCGCTTCTGTCGTCGCTCATCGCTCGGCCGTGTCCGGATTTATATATATGTATATATGTATATATATATATATATTATTTTTCTCCACGCACCTTGTGCCCACCCACACACACACACGCACGCACACACCACCCACACAGTTTTGTACGAAATGAGATTTGTTACGAAGGTTTTTCGTTTAATCGCGTTGAGGTGTTTAGAGATTAATAAATAAAAGCAAGAGACGACGGCCCGGGGTCCAACGACTCGTAGGAATCCACGACTCGAAGCACCGTGATCGCCTTTATGGAGGTCAGGTTGCGGCCATTACGGACTGAGCTCTCTGCGCTGCTCGCTCGCTGACTTCGCGACTACTGGTGCTGCTCGTGTTGCCACTGAAGGAACTACGATGCAACGACAGTGCTGCCACGACTGCCACTTGCGGTTAACTAACGCAATTAATAATGAAAAACTTCGAGCGCGAAAATTTTTTGATGTCTTTACAGTTAGGAAATAAGATATCTTTTGGACAACATTTGTGTGAATAAATTAGATAACATTAATCTTAGGAAATAAGATATCTTTTGGACATCATTTGTGTGAATGCACTAGACAACATTACAGCTATGAAATAAGATATCTTTTAGAACACATTCATGTGAATGAACTAGACAACTTTAAAGCTATCTTTTGGACAACATTTGTGTGAATAAACTGGATAACATTAAACTTAGGAAACAAGATATTTTTTGGACAACATTTGTGTGAATAAACTAGATAACATTAAACTTAGGAGATAAGATATCTCTTGGACAACATTTGTGTGAATCAACTAGATAACATTAAACTTAGGAAATAAGATATCTTTTGGACAACGTTTGTGTGAATACACTAGATAACATTAAAGCTATGAAATAAGATGTCTTTTGGACAACATTTGTGTGAATAAACTGGATAACATTAAACTTAGGAAATAAGATATCTTTTGGACAACATTTGTGTGAATAAACTAGATAACATTAAACTTAGGAAATAAGATATCTTTTGGACAACATTTGTGTGAATAAACTGGATAACATTAAACTTAGGAAATAAGATATCTTTCGGACAACATTTGTGTGAATAAACTGGATAACATTAAACTTAGGAAACAAGATATCTTTTGAACAACATTTGTGTGAATAAACTGGATAACATTAAACTTAGGAAGTAAGATATCTTTTGGACAACATTTGTGTGAATACACTAGATAACATTAAATTAAGGAAATAAGATATCTTTTGGACAACATTTGTGTGATTAAAGTAGATAACATTAAAGTTAGGAAATAAGATATCTTTTGGACAACATTTGTGTGATTAAAGTAGATAACATTAAAGTTAGGAAATAAGATATCTTTTGGACAACATTTGTGTGAATAAACTAGATAACATTAAACTTAGGAAATAAGATATCTTTTGGCCAAAATTTGTGTGAATAAACTGGATAACATTAAACTTAGGAAATAAGATATCTTTTGAACAACATATGTGTGAATAAACTGGATAACATTAAACTTAGGAAAGAAGATATCTTTTGGACAACATTTGTGTGATTAAAGTAGATAACATTAAAGTTAGGAAATAAGATATCTTTTGGACAACATTTGTGTGATTAAAGTAGATAACATTAAAGTTAGGAAATAAGATATCTTTTGGACAACATTTGTGTGAATAAACTAGATCCTGCAATAACATTAAACTTAGGAAATAAGATATCTTTTGGACAACATTTGTGTGAATAAACTAGACAATATTAAAGCTATGAAATAAGATATCTTTTGGGTAACATTTGTGTGAATAAACTAGATAACATTAAACTTAGGAAATAAGATATCTTTTGGACAACATTTGTATGAATAAACTGGATAACATTAAACTTAGGAAATAAGATATAGTTTGGACAACATTCGTGTGAATGAACTAGGCAACATTAAAGCTATGAAATAAGATATCTTTTGGGCAACATTTGTGTGAATAAACTAGATAACATTAAACTTAGGAAATAAGATATCTCTTGGACAACATTTGTGTGAATGAACTAGATAACATTAAACTTAGGAAATAAGATATCTTTTGGACAACATTTGTGTGAATATACTAGATAACATTAAAGCTATGAAATAAGATATCTTTTGGACAACATTTGTGTGAATAAACTGGATACCATTAAACTTAGGAAACAAGATATCTTTTGGATAACATTTGTGTGAATGAACTAGACAACATTAAAGCTATGAAATAAGATACCTTTTGGACAAAATTTGTGTGAATGTACTAGATAACATTAAAGCTACAAAATGAGATATCTTTTAGACGACTTGTATAGAAATACATTAGATAACTATAAATTGATAACTTTTCGAACTCCACAAAAAAAAACATCAATCGGTCAAAGCAAAATGACAACTTTAGGACAACTATTTTACAATTTCTTTTAGAAATCTTAATACCGTCATCTTTGAGATGACACTGAAAAGATCCAAACGGCAACCTAAAAACGATAACTTATCGGTAACAATTACACATGTGTGCTACCTAGGTTTTTGCTTCCTCCCAGGTAGCAAAATGATATCTAAAAGGCATCCAAGGGATGTCCTAAGATATTTACGGATAACTTATTTCTTGGCCAAAAAGTTACCTTTTTGTATCACTTATTGTATCACTAATGTCGCTTTTATTCGTAACTTATTCCTGTCCGAACGGAGAACTATAAGGCAGCTTATAAAGGTTATCAAAATGTTAACAATCATCAGTTATCGGTTGTTGGTATGTAGACATAAAGTTATCAAATTGCTACATCCAAAAGATATCGTTTTAAAGGCAAAAATTCGACGAATATGTATGTCCAATTGTCCGTATCGAAAAGACGTCTTAAGTGTATCTTATAGACATCGAAAAAAAGTTTACATAGGGACACCTTAATGGCAGCGTACGTTGATATCCAAAAGATGTCTCATTTTTGGATTCATGGATATCCGAAAGATATCTTATTTTTAGATTATCTAGATATCCAAAAGATACCTTATTTCTAGGATTTATAGATATCGAAAAAATATCTTACCTGTGGGATTCATGGGAATCATAGAGAAGCTTATTGTTTGCATGACATTTTTTTTTCCTAGATTTTTAAGTTAGAACACTTAGAATGATCTGAAACGTCGGAAAAGTGGTTTAGGAAAATTGTCCGGATGTATGTGTGTTAAAAGTCCAAAAATGTATATAACTGTAACTTGTAAACTATTCGACCGAATCAGCTCAAATTTGAACAACATGTACACCACTGGCTAATCTTCAATTGGTATATATTTTATAAAAATCGCTTAACGCATTTAATTTTTATAAGAATTTCGAAATTTTGAAAAAAGTATGTAAACGCTGTAGCTCGAACGAATTTTTAGCTATCGGGCTGAAACTTCGTATTAAAATTGAACAAAGCGATACGGCCTTTGGTATTAAATTTGGGCCAAATCGGTAAACCGGTTCGGTTTTTATGATATTGAATTTTTCGAAAAATGTTCGTTTTGCTCTAATTCATGTAAAATTCTGACAAATCAACAAAAATTTTCTACACAGGAAAAATAACATTCAGCCCTGGTGCGTACCAAGTTTGGTGATGATCGGTAAAACGATTCGGACTTTACGTGATTTCGAATTTTTTCTTATTCAAACTGATGCATTTTTTCAATTTTGTAACTGCTATTTACCCTAGCGGATCCGAGCAACCGTCATTTTGTGGTTGCTTTACGGTCACATACAAGTAACCGTCATTATGAGGTTCATTTCCAGTTGTTTTACCGTAAAACAACTGTAATGTAACCGACAAAGCGACCGTTATTTTGGAACAAAAAAGAACCCGATTGCAACTGCAAAGCGACCAATGTTTTAACCAAAAACAAACTTTAAAGTAACGCAGAAGTAACCGACAGTTTGTTAAAAGTTGTTTTTCGGTTATTTGAAAGATCTTCATATAACCGAATAGTAACCCGAAACGGAACATTGAGTTCATTACGGGTCACTTTACGGTTCACTTTACGGTTACCCGCCGGTCACTAGGTTCCTTCTCGGTTATTCTGGAGTGATTTTTTGTTCCATAACGACCGGTCACTCTTCGGTTATTTTGCGGTTCTTCAGATCCGCTAGGGTATTTTTGGCATCGTACATGGTTACAACTATGTATTGACTTTTCGTTTTTCCTTTCTCTTTTCGACAATTTCTTACTAAATTTTATTTCTTCATGATTCAAATTTCGATAAACTTGAGATTTTTAAATTTTTATTTAAAATAAGGATGCAAAGTAGAGTTTTCTCTGGAAAGTGAAGTGTGATTATAGTTACACCCGAAATACGCGTTCATACCATTTTTAGATCTCTAATTCCAAAGTCCATTAAAATGGGCTGAAATCTATATTTCTCCTCTAAGTCATCGATACGCCAGCTTTTTTTTTTTTTTTGCTAGATTCGCTCTTTCGATCGGTGCGATAAGACCTTCAAAAAATCTCTGTAAACTCGAACAGGGACATTGTAATTTTATCCAATATTGATTTTCCAAATTCATGATCATCGCGATTTGCAAAAGTTATTTGGAAATTTAAAAAATTTAGGATTTTGAATTTTTTTTATGCGGTTGATCATAGAAATTTAGACATTGAGAAAAATTGGTTACAATAAAAGTGCGTTAACAATGTTCTGATCTCTCTTATATACTTCTAAATTTCTGCACCACAAAATAAACGGACCTTTCTGAAGCAAATTTTTGCATTACGGTTGACGTTTCGGATAAAATACGAGGACGTCTAACTACTGTAATCCGTAATCTTACAGGAATTCAGAAAGAACCATACAAATTTTATTTTTATTTTTATTTTTATAAGCATTTCCCCCCGCCTGGAAGCATTACGCCTATTACTGGGTCGGCCCGGACCAGTAGCCAGTCCCCCCTGGGGGTCTGGTCCGGATCAGTAACCCGGCTCCCATGCGGCCGCATCCGACTTCCCCCTCTATATCGCATTCGCCATAGCATTTCTGCTATGAGCATAGGAAAACTGCGGAAAACCTATGCCGATATAGCCGGTCTCGAGTTCGCCTCATGGCACCGGAGTTACGTCACGTTTCGTCGAGAACGTAAACACGGACTACAGCTGTATACATGTGACCTCCACAGGTAGAAATAGCTATGTGGGTCTCATGTATACATCTGGAGCTTCATCGCGCCCGTATTTATATTTTCGACGAAAATCGACGGCACCGGGAATCGAACCCGCGACTTACCGATGCTCTGGACTAGAGGCAAGTACACTGACCACTAGACCACCGCACCGCACTCAGGGAGCATTCGGGCGCTATGTGATCCTTGCAAAAGACACCCATGGCCGTGGCTCACGCATTACTGATACACTTGAAACTGACAACCATACAAATATAGGGGATTTCATTTATATATACAAAGATTAAATACTCACTTACACGGTATATGTGCATGTTTTAACGGTCTATAAAATTCAAAAGAATATATGGGTCATTCCACGGGATTTCGCACAAAAAAAACCCGACAGACTCCAATTTTCGCCTAATTTTTTTATATTGTTGACTATGTCAAACGGAGCATCTGTGAATTTTTTGAGAATTTTATTCTTATATTTCGACGAGCCATAAAATAAAAGGTGAAAAAAATGAAAAAAAAATCTGACGTCAAGTGGAATAATGATATCGACAAAAATAACTAGGTCAACATTTTCGTAATTCAACACAGTTTACGGTAAGAATAATCAAAATAAAAAATAAACATAACTTCTATTTTATTTATGTCTTTTACCAAGAAAAGGTACCATTTCGCTAATTTGGCCCCCTCCGATTTCAATACAAAAAATCACGAATATACTACATGGAGTCCCAAACATTTTAAGCACAAGCCCAAGATGGAGAACGCATTTTACCCATTTTTAAAAAAATATTTTGGGTAATTGATTTTTTAAATTTTCTCCCAATCTTCTGCGTATTTTTTATGTAATTGGTAATATTAAAAGGAGCTTATGTGATTTTTTTCATAATTTTATATGTGGATGTATGATTCATTAAATGTAATCGAATTACAAATTTTAAAAATTGTATTTTCGTTGCGTCTTTTACAAAAAAAGGTACCATTTTACTTATATGGACCTCTCCGATTAAGTTAAAAAAATAACAAAATTACTATACGCCTCAGGCGTATCTCGCGACGCTAGCGCTCGAGCGGCCACTGCGTGCGTAACGAGACGATCAGCTGATCGCACGCCCCAGGCGTACCCCAGGCGAATCTCGCGACGCCAGCGCTCGAGCGGCCACTGAGTGAGTAAGAAAGCGATCAGCTGATCTTTTTTTAAAATTTTAAAAATTTGTAATTCGATTACATTTAATGAATCGAATACATCTACATATAAAATTATGAAAAAAATCACATAAGCTCCTTTTAATATTACCAATTACATAAAAAAATACGCAGAAGATTGGAAGAAAATTTAAAAAATCAATTATCCGAAATATTTTTTTAAAAATGGGTAAAATGCGTTCTCCATCTTGGGCTTGTGCTTAAAATGTTTGGGACTCCATGTAGTATATTCGTGATTTTTTGTATTGAAATCGGAGGGGGCCAAATTAGCGAAATGGTACCTTTTCTTGGTAGAAGACATAAATAAAATAGAAGTTATGTTTATTTTTTATTTTGATTATTTTTACCCTAAACTGTGTTGAATTACGAGAATTTTGACCTAGTTATTTTTGTCGATATCATTATTCCACTTGACGTCAGATTTTTTTTAAATTTTTTTCACCTTTTATTTTATGGCTCGTCGAAACATAAGAATAAAATTCTCAAAAAATTCACAGATGCTCCATTTGACATAGTCAACAATATAAAAAAATTAGGCGAAAATGGGAGTCGGTCGGGTTTTTTTTGTACGAAATCCCGTGGAATGACCCATATATTTTTCACAATGGTTTTTGAGCAAAAAAATTCAATAGATTTAATTATTTTATTAAGCGTCTTTTCTATATCACAAATTAAAGTTAACAATTTTTTTGTTTTTCATCCGCTTGATTTATTCTCTAATTATTTTCTTATTACAACAAATCTATGAACAAGAAAAGTCAATAATCTCAACAATGTTCACGTAGCTTACTAAATACGACAACGGAATAATCAGTCGAGATTATAAGAAAAACATTGATTTATGTAGGTATAAAATTATAGCATACGCCGTCAGAAGCGAATGATGAGAGTTGGGGAAAAAAATTTACTCAATTGATCGAAAAATGATCATTTATTGCCTCACTTAGCGATGGCGAATCCAACGCGATCGTTCTTCATATCGAATTCGGTGTAGAAACGTCCGATGAAGACGTCGCCAAGGATCCAGAGCGGTCCGTTCGGTGGCGGAATATCAATGCCCATGAAACCACTCAGGCAAATAGTTTTGCCGAATTGGCTTACCTGTATCGAGGTAAAAAAACAACATTAAATGTAATACAAATTATAATAGGATGTTCGTATAATTTAGCAAAATTACGATCGTCTGACATACCTTCAGGATGTAATCCTCGCCTTTAAGCGCATATTTGCTTCCGCCGAGCACAAATTCAATTGTGGGCAATTTGGGAATGAGGCTGCAATCAACCTGTAATAAAAAGAAATTTAGCAATATCTCCTGATTACATCAATTAGTAATTTAACAATATCTCCTGTTTCCTCCAATTGGGTTCACTACACAAATTTTAAATCGGCATATTCTATTATTTTATTAAATAAACCGTTTTATGAAAAAGATTCATAAAGATATGATTGGTTAAATCGTTCATTTTTATTTAATATCAACGTCTAAATATTTATGGAAATTTTTTCGAGCGTGTGATGTCACGGTGTTGTTCTGTTACCGCATTATTCGAACGGTTATTTCACAGACGTTTTCTAACGACGTTAAAATAGTGTCTGGCAAAAAAATCATGTCAAATAAGGCAAATCAGCTAGAAGCAGGCTGCGTGAAAGCAGATTCGCGAAACCTGCCAAAAATTGATATGTTTATGGTGTTTGAGTTCGTAAAACAAAGTGACAACTTCAATGCTGCCGAGGTTAGAAACGCAAAAACCGCAATAGAAGTAAATTTGTTAGTGAAAAATTACTTGGGGTGGGCGTCAAAATAGAAAATGACCAAAATAGCAAATGGTTAAAATAGCGAATTTCATAATAAGGAACGTCTGAATCTAGAATGGCCATCGTTATGAAATTCGCTATTTCAGCCATTCGCTATTTTGACCCCCATCTTATTAAAATGCAATGAAAATAGCGAATTTCATAATAATGGCCATTCTATATTTAGACGTTCCTTATTTTGAAATTCGCTATTTTGACCTCCACCCACCGAAAACTTGTCGTCGTGTTCATTTTTATAAAACTATTATTAAAACACCGTTAAATTAAATAAAAATTAAGCTGCTGTAGGTATTATGCCTATTATACGGGTTCGTCGGGCATTTCCGGCGCGTTCAAATAATTAATCAACGAACTGCGTTTTAAAGTTGCTATAAATTTGCAAATATGGAGTATTTTACAAAAAAAAAAGTGTATTTATAAATTCATATGCGCTCTAATCATTAACAATGTTATCTAAACCGAGTAGAGAACCCAAATCAACTGTCACTGTGGATAGTCAAATATGAAAATAGCTTCGAAATATTTCTTCAAATTAATGATATTAACGTTAAAAATGTTTTGTTCTATGTTAATTAGCCAAAGAAATATTCAAAACCAACAAATCCTATAAAAATGTTAATGTATTGTAATTTTGTATCGAGCGTAGTTTTCAAAATACCAAATAACTTATTCCCAATATCACAATTTCTAAAATCGCTGCTTGTGATATTCTGAGAATATATGATATTTTCAAAATGATTATCAAGAGACGCGGTAGTGTCTCGACGTCAAGTATTAAAAGAAAATTTGTATGCCTTACGAGCAGAGTTGTAAATGCCTAATACTTATAGAAATAATGATGATGATACGATTAGCTCTATAAATATGATTTTATAATAATAACATGTAGCGATTGTAATACGATGATTAAACTTTGGAATGGCTGCAAAAAACCTTTTGAAAAAATGGAAAAAAATAAGTAATGCATTACTTATTTCTTCCATTTTTTCCACTACTTCTTGCAATATTAAAGCAAAAATTTGTATTTTTGTCATCTATTCAAGTGTTTACACTCTATTTAATAATCACTACGTATTATTATTATAAAATAATAATTACAAAACAAATTGTACTGTAAACTATATCTCATGAATTAATGGGGATTTACAACACTGCTTACGGGACTCCTCACGACCGAGACGCTAGCGCTACTCTTATTATTTGGACGTTCGCCCTTTTTCGTCTGCTGCAAAATTCTAACTGGATTCTTCTTTGTGCTCTCAGGATTATTCTAAAATTATACCCATTCCTAGATATACTCTGCAAAGAATTATTTAACGTACCATTGCTTCGCCAGCCATAATAGGTGTAGCGCCGATAACCTCGTTAATAGCCTTAATTTCGTCGACCGGACCGGCTATCAGAGAAGTACCAGTGTCGGCAATTGCCTCGCAGCCATCTTTACAGAAAACTTTGTCACCGATGTTGACCCTGTGGAAAATTGCTTGTGACTTATTTTTGAAAAATCCGGACGTGAAAAAATTCCACTACGACAAACAAGAATGCGAAGTAGAACCTTGCACTAAATTTCTGCACTATTTTTCGCTGTTCACAAAGTTATCTCTACGAAAAAGTATGTAAATCAATTCAGGTTTCCACATAGAGGAAGCTTTGTAAAAAGCAAAAAAACAAATAATGAAGAAGCAATGTGGAAGTTTCTATTTTGCATATTTTAAGTAAATAAAAAAATTGCAATTCCGCGCAATTTCGCGAAATATAAAAGCATTAAAATTTCTATAAAACTCGAACACGTCTACCGATCTTCAATAAATTAGATATCTAGCATAACGAGCCATTGTTTCGTTTATGTACAAAATTTGTACTCTCTAGATCAATTTTAGCAAAAGTTAATCCACTTTTTCGAAATTAATTTTTTTTTTTCGTAAATTCGTGAGCTTTATAAAATATGAACAACTTTACCGATTTTGCTCAAATTCAATACCAATAGGCCGCATCACTCCGTTCAAGTTTCATGATAAGTTTCAGTTCGATAGCGGGAAAATTGTTCGAGTTATAACAACGATTTTACAAAATTTTAAAAATAACTAAAAACCAAAATGCTTGAATCGATTATCGTAAAATGGGATATCGTGTAGTAATTTTATACAGATACTTTTTTTCGACGTTCTAGACCGTATTAAAGATTAAGATATGAAAATCTCGAGAAAAAGAACGGAGCTTTCCATTAAAACAGCTTTCGCCATGGGGAAGAAAAATGCTTACTTGTCCATTTTAAATTGCCAGTAGGCTTTGCGATCTACGGGAACATAAGTGAATTCGCCTTCGTAATGATCGGGATCGGAACCTCCAAGAATCATCTCGCCTCCCATTTTAGCCGAAGGATCTCTGCTCAAGTAAAAACTGAAGATCGGATCTTTGACCAATCCCTGCTTCACCATGTTGTAGAATGGAGGCATAACGCCGTCCACGGCAATGCGAGAATACGCCATACCAAGAATACCGTCGAATTTGGCTGCTACAAATGCGAGACCTGGCTCGCTCATGGCTTCCGCAAATGTTTGATCAGCGATGTTAACTCCAGCAATCTGTAAGAAAGATACCAATAATTTCTCATAGAAATCCGATCGAACATGATGATTACAAAAACAAAAGGATGCAAAGTGGAAACTTGCACATTGCTTCCTCATTATCTTTCGCTTTTTACAAAGCTTCCTCTCTGAGGAAGAAAAAAGTATGTTATTCAATTTTGGCTTCCTCATAGAGGAAGCTTTGTAAAAAGCGAAAAATAATGAAGAAGCAATGTGCAATTTTCTACTTTGCATCCTTTTTTAAATTAGATAAATAAACATATTGTGAATTCGCTTTATCTATTTCGTTATTCCGTTATTTCGTTATTATTAGAGCGTTTCCGAAAGTAAATGTGATAACGTATATTTTTAAAAATAATTCAACATTCCATAAAACCAAAAATTTCATACCGTTTGTCACTAAATTATACATATATAATGGCTGTATATTGCTTCATTTATATACAAAATTTGAGCTCGCTATCTCAAGTTTTGCAAAAGTTACAATAGAGCGATAATGTAAATTTTTAAAAAAATTCAATATTCCATAAAATCTGAACCACTTTACTGATTCGAGCCAAATTCAATACCAAACAACATTGAGCGCACCTGCTCTTATAACCAACTATTTAGCAAAATAGACTAAATTTTACGATAGTTAGAGCGACCACCTCCTTTTTTCAAAAAATTCAAAACGACATGAAATCGAAATTTCTGCAAAATTTTTGTCTTTCTTTGTCATTCTTTTTCACTTTTTACAAAGCCGTCTCTACGAGGAAGTTTCTTTATTTTATTTTTAGCTCCCTCATAGAGGAAGCTTTGCGACAGATAAAAACTATTAACGAAATTGATAATTTCTGACGTTTTACGAAAATCCAAAGCGACACCAATAAATTTTTTAAAAATTCTCAATCACGTAAATTCCGAATTGCTTTACCGATCATCATCAAATGTGGTACGTAGCAGGGCTGAATGTTATTTTTGCTTTGTAGAAAATTTCAGTCGATTAGTTGAAATTTTACCTGAATTCGACCAAAACGAAAATTTTTCGATAAATTCAAGATCTCACAAAAACCGAACCGCTTTATCGATTTGACCCAAATTCAATACCAAAGGTCGTATCACTTTGTTTAATTTTAATACGAAGTTTTAGCCCGATAGCTAAAAATTCGTTCGAGCTAGAGTATTTACGTACTTTTTTCAAAATTTCAAAATTCTTATAAAAATGAAATGCGTTAACCGATTTTTGTAAAATTCATACCAATTGAAGATTAAACAGTACTGTACATGTTGTTTAAATTTTAGCTGATTCGGTCGAATACTTTATAAGTTACAGTTATACGAATTTTTGGCCTTCCATCACACACACACACACACACACACACACACACACATACATACATCCGGCCAATATTTCTAAACCACTTTTCTCGACGTTTCAGACCATTTTAAACGTTTTGACATGAAAATCTCGAAAAAAAAAAACAATTTTCATGAAAACAAAGCTTCCTCTATGAGAAAGCAAAAAGAAGAAAAGATAGAGTAGAAGTACCGGTTGTGGCCACTTTAAGAATTTTCCCATTTTCAAGTACTTGTGATTGGGACCAAATATCATTAAATTGTTTCGGACCTATACTTTTCATATCTGAGAAGAATATATTTTCAGGTTTCTAGCATTAAAATCTTCATATGTGTCGAGAAAACACTGGAAAATAGGAAAAAGTAGGAGCATGGTCATTTCACCACTTCTGGCCACCTATGCACCGGTTTTGGCCATGCTTAAAATTAGAATAACTCAATATTCATTGCACTTGAAACATTTTTTAAGGTGTGTTTAATAAATCAAAATCGTATTCTTATGAAAGCATCCAATTCCTCTACACGAAAATGTCTTTAAAGCACAGATGCCATCTGTGAACCTAACTAACCTTTTTTGACGTTTGTCTCCTTCGTTTTGCACTTTTTCGTAGCAGCTTTCTTTGTCAAAAATAGCCATATATTATATTAATGTGTTGTTCTTTACACTTTTATTTTTATTTTTACCAGAGTTCTTTCCGAAAGTAGATTTTCGCATTGCATAATGATGGGAATCTTCAACATGAAAGGTGTTCCACCGCTTTACCTTCTTTTTTACTATACATTTCTAAGGATATATTTTTCTTAGTGTTTTTTGGTTTTTTTGTTTCTTCTTTACGAATTTATGAATTTATTGTGTAATAATTAACGAAAAATTAATGATTATATTATTATGGCCATATCCGGGGCAACATGCTTATTCCATGTACCAGTTGTGGCCATCGTATTTTTTATAAATGTACAGCTTTATTTCAAACTGTTAATACATCAACATTTGCAGTGATGACTCTTAAGATTGATATGTGCAAAGCTGCATGCAATTCGCCAACTATATAATCCGAATATGTATCTAGAGCTTTCGTCAAAATTTTGTCGAATTCAGTAAGGAGTTGAGAATTTCATGAATCAGCTGATGATACTTTAATTACTGATACACTACTTTTTGTAATGGAGACGAACGGACGTCAAAATGACGATAAATGTTTCCAAAATACACAACGTTATGAAAAATTATGATTAAATAGAGGTACAGAATTAAAATAGCCACGAAAAACGTATTTAAGTGTGGGGGTGGTCACAACCGGTACAGTGGCCACAACCGGTACTTCTACCCTACGCAAAAATATAGTCATAATTTTTCGGTAATCAAATATTTTTTTGCACAGAAAATATTTTGAAAATTTCCGTTCCGCCAGAGCACACATTTTGCTTCCTCACATGATAAAAAATAAAGTCATTTCACAGGCCTATCGGTGTTGATTTTTAGCAGAATCTATAAAGAGGTTGGAATTTTATAGGATTTATGGAGAAATTGTTTCTGTCGCTTTAACTCACGTCAATTTCAACTAGTACAGCTTAAATTTTTCACACGAACGAACTAATATTCAACGGTTTTAGGTATTAAATTTGGTGAAGATCGTCAAAGACGTTTGAATTTAATAGCATTTTGAATATTTTATGTATAAATCGCTTCTAGTTTGGAAATATATGAGAAAATGGGCTAGGACTTGTGAAAATATGCGCAATAATGGCCAAGTTTATTCGATACCGATCTATGTGAAAATGGATCGAGGCGTTGTAATTTTGAACAACGTTGAATGTCCATATTAGTGATCGCCGAAATTTGTAAAGTTTGTTTGAGAATTTTTCGAAATTTGTCCATACGATTTGCTTGCAAATGATCGTCGGTAAAATAGGAATCTAGGCATATCTGACTCAGATCCGAGTTGTGCTTGCCAAATTTCGATCTTAAACATAATCGTTGCATGACGCAGCTAAAATAACAACTAAGAAATATGTTCAACCGAAATAGTGTATTTGTTTGGGAATAAATTTTCATTTGGCATTAGAGTTCTGTAACTTATCATTTAAACCAAAGAAACAAAGTCGAGTTTTGCACATTGCTTTTACGTTAAATTATAGATTAACAATTCCTAGTGTGTGAAAAAATGTTCAACTTTTTTGCTAAACAGTTAACAAATGTTCAAGCTTCTTTAAGATTTCTCTTGTGCTGTTTTTAATTTCCTGGTATTCTCAGGATTTCTACGTTTTCCCATATTTGTCGCCATCATGTAGAATAAATATATCCGAAGTATTTCAAATATCTTCGTTGGCTGCACGAAATAAAAACCGGTCATACAAATTTTTGTTTGCTTGGAAACTCACATTTACGACATCGGTAGACAAAAACCCGGAAAGACTTCCAGATCCGTAACGAATATCGAATTCTGTACCATTGGCCTTGTAAGTTGACGACACTTTGCTGTTGTATTTGTTATGAAGCACTGAAATAAAAATGAACATCATTTAAAGAAAAATAAAAATCCCCGTATTAAGTATCTATGCATTCTCCAAATTATACAAACAATATCGATAAAGTTTTTAAGAAATTCTTATGAAAAAGAAATGTGGATGCTACTGTAACAGTGTTCAGAGTTGTAAATGCCTAAAACTTATAGAAATAATGATGATGATACGATCAGCTCTATAATTATGATTCTATAATATTAACATGTAGCGATTGTAATACGATGATTAAACTTTGGAATGGCTGCAAAAATTATTATTTTTCAATAAAAATTCACAGTAATCCTTTTGAAAAAATGGAAAAACAATAAGTAATGCATTAAGAAAGTAATGCTTTACTTATTTCTTCCATTTTTTCCACTATTTCTTGCAATATTGAAGCGAAAATTAGTATTTTTTTCAGCTATTCAAATGTTTACACTCTATTTTATAATCACTACATATTATTATTATGAAATCATAATTACAAAACAAATTGTACTGTTAACTATATCTCATGAATTAATGGGGATTTACAACTCTGTGTAACAGTACCTATTTTAATTTCCGTACAATTATCATTTATTATTGCAAGACGAAATAACTATTTTATCTCGCTGATTTCGCGGAAGCCCAGCGACAAAAAAATCGCTCGGCGTAGCAACTGTTATCTCGACTCTCGAATAGACACTTGGCTCGTGCATTTGAGTATTCAAAATCATTTTCTTTAAACCCCAGGTACTTTTGTTAAGTTCACCCGAACTTTTTCGCTTTTTCGACTACTAAAACCAAATTATCAATATTAATTCGGAGTTGCTTCAATTCATAAATGCAAGTAGGAATCTAATTAAATTTCCTATCGTTTTTAATGTTGATAAATTTTCTTTCGGCTTACGGGGATGCTGGAGTAGATTTTATTACCGACTTTGATCGGTAAAAACAGGCTTTATCGTAGTTTTGGTTATTCTTCCTTAATATGCTGCGCACATGCTTCAAATTGTACACGATTGTAATATCAACGTAAACGAGTGAACGTACATTCGAATATTGGGTGAAAACCTACAATAAATGAAAAAAATCGTATATTACTAAACCTCCCGAAATCAAAATGGTCGCCAGGGTTTGACAGCATTACCTGTTTGGTAAGATATAAAAGATTCTGGAACTCACATACGTTACACTCGAATGTACGTCCATTCTTTAACGTTCTCTGAGTATTCCACGAGCGTCGAAAAGTCAATTACACAAAAGGAATCCACGCAAAACCCAGCCTACGTTCACGTAGTCTGTCCGCGATCAGAGTGGGTCAAGAAGAACAAGAATGAAGTTTCCCGATTAGAACACAAGTGGCGCTGATGTAGTCTGTTTTCTTTTGGCAAAAGCTCCGAGCCTTTGCAACGCGACCGTAGTATACACTATACATGAATGTGGCTTGTGTATTTGACATTTTGATGGTTCTCGAATATTCACAAATCATCACAGAATTGACGTCCGGTCTGATTTTACATATCTAATTTCCAGAAACAATTAAATCTTACGGCAAAGGTCAGGTGATATATCGTGTGCGGACACTTTGTTTTTCGGGAGCTTCAGTATCTTTTGCCAAAAGTAAACAGACTACGACGGCGCCACCTGTGTCCTGATCGGAAAACTTACCAACCAAAATAGGCAAAAAAATCTACTCCAGATTTTTAATATAAATAGGCGATTTTGCAGTATACACTATTCATCGAAAATATTCTACAAATATACGTCAAATTTTGCAGGGATGTAATAAAAGCATTCATGCTTGGGTGTCCGGTCGAATTACTGTTCAAAACATACCAGAAATGTAAAAAATTGTATATTACTGAATCTCTCAAAAACCAATATGGCCGCTCGAAATGTCAACAGGTCCTTTGAGGTAAGATATAAACGTTTCTGGAACTCAGATGTGTTAAATCAGACCGGACACCCATTCTTTGATTATTCCTGAACCTTTCAAAACCGTCGGAATGTCGATTACACAAACCAAATCCACGAATAGTGTATACTACGATTGCAAAGACTGTTTGCTTTTCGCACAGGCTCAGAGCTGGTAAAGAGCATGAATATAGTTCCGTCATTAGGAGACAGGTGGCGCTGACGTAGTCTGTTTACTTTTGACAAAAGCTCCGAGCCTCTGCAATGCGACCGTAGTATACACTATATATGGATTTGGCTTGTGTCGTTAACATTCTGACGGTTTTGGAATATTTAGAAATCATCACAGAATTGACGTCCGGTCTGATTTTACATATCTAATTTCCAGAAACAATTATATCTTACAGCAAAGGTTTGTTGACATATGGTGTGCGGCCATTTTGCTTTTCGGGAGTTTCGATATCTTTTGCCAAAAGTGAACAGACTACGTTGGCGTCACCTTTGGTCCTAATCGGGAAACATGTCGACCAAAGTTGGTATCAAAATCTACTCCAGCATCCCCTTAAGGGGTAAAACCAATGTAGCCACTACCAAAGTAGGCAAAAAAATCTACTTTTTTTTCTGAAAATCTAGATTTTTTTACCGACTTTGGTCGGTAAAAATAGGCGATTCCATAGTATACACTATTCATCGAAAATATTCTACAAATATACGTCAAATTTTGCAGGGATGTAATAAAAACATTCATGCTTGGGTATCCGGTCGAATTACTGTTCAAAACATACAAGAAATGTAAGAAATTGTATATTACTGAACCTCTCAAAAACCAATATGGCCGCTCGAAATGTCAACAGGTCCTTTGAGGTAAGATATAAACGTTTCTGGAACTCAGATGTGTTAAATCAGACCGGACACCCATTCTTTGATTATTCCTGAACCTTTCAAAACCGTCGGAATGTCGATTACACAAACCAAATTCACGAATAGTGTATACTACGATTGCAAAGACTGTTTGCTTTTCGCACAGGCTCAGAGCTGGTAAAGAGCATGAATATAGTTCCGTCATTAGGAGACAGGTGGCGCTGACGTAGTCTGTTTACTTTTGACAAAAGCTCCAAGCCTCTGCAATGCGACCGTGGTATACACTATATATGGATTTGGCTTGTGTAGTTAACATTCTGATGGTTTTGGAATATTTAGAAATCATCACAGAATTGACGTCCGGTCTGATTTTACATATCTAATTTCCAGAAACAATTATATCTTACAGCGAAGGTCTGTTGACATATGGTGTGCGGCCATTTTGCTTTTCGGGAGTTTCGATATCTTTTGCCAAAAGTGAACATACTACGTCGGCGCCACCTTGTGTCCTAATCGGGAAACATATCGACCAAAGTCGGTATCAAAATCTACTCCAGCATCCCCTTAAGACGATTATTGATATAAAATAATTTGTGTTCCCTTAAACCATTTATCGGCTTGAGTAATACTGTTATAAGAAATATTTCTTCTCATTTAAAATACTTACAACATGCCATATTGGTGTAATGGCATTTTTTGGATGGGATCCACAGATTTGAGGATCCAGTGTCAAAGACTACACTAAATTTTTGAGGAGGAGTGCCAATGGTAATATAGCCGTAATATTGAGCATCCAGATAATTAGATAGTGGTTCAGGTGCAGGTCCTCCTCCATACTTCATACGAAGTATTTGGACATCAGTTCCAACTTCCTGGAGCTTCCTTTTAGCGCTCTGTGCTTTGTATACTGGAATGCTAAAAAAATGCAATAAAGTCATCAGCTTTTTTCTGAAAACGTCACCAATGAACATCTGTATCATACACAAATAATAAAAAAACAGAAATATATTTATAAACTAAGTGTAAAATCTTTTGGCCTGAAAATGTTCTATAAAAATTTATGATTGAAGCTGTTCTATTCAAGCTTCCAATTTTATTATCTGGTTCTTCCTAAACTTTTGAATTAATCTTCTATCATTATTTTTTTTAACAAATCATTTTCTAAAAACCTCGAAAGAGATTTTTACCGCCCAAAGTCGGTAAAAATATCTACTCCAGCATCCCCTTAAGTCACCTAAAAAAAGTCATAAGAAAATAAATTCTGTAGTTGGTACCCGTCTTCTAAAAAATCTTACATTTAAACATCATTCACAATTTTGTAACAACATTCAGTACACAAGAATGGTGTGAGGTCAAAAGTAAAATTTTTCACTTGTTGTAGCTTTCAAACTAAACCAATGAACCAATTTTAGTGTTCGATGTCTTATTTTATCTGTTGAAGAGTGCATTCTGGATTAAACATAGCGATTTTGGATGCAGTGAAAATTAGATTTACTGTAACCAATTGTTCAGTGAGTTTTTAATAGAGAAAGATTTATTTACACATTTAAAATCATACCTTTGTCATAAAGATCTGAAATAAAAATACCTATATTCAATCCAAAATGCACTCTTAGATAAAATAAGACATCGGACACTAAAATTAGTTCACCGTTTTGTTTTTAAAGATATAACAAGTGAAAGATTTTACTTTTTATTTCACACCATTTTGGTGCACTGCATGTCTTTATAAAATTTGCAGAATTATAATGCTCGTTATGTATTTAATGAGGTTTTAATGTACGATTTTTTAAAGTGTATTATTTACAAAATTTTTTTTTCTTATGACTTTTTAGGTGATTTGGTCCCCGTTTTTGATGAATAAAGCAATGAAAAATGACAATCGGTATTGAATTTAAATGAACTACATAATTTACATTTTATAGAATTTTGAATTTATGAAAATGTTTGTTTTCAGACTTCTTT
Organism: Ephialtes manifestator; assembly: GCA_963970395.1. NCBI lineage: Eukaryota > Metazoa > Arthropoda > Insecta > Hymenoptera > Ichneumonidae > Ephialtes > Ephialtes manifestator. The sequence goes on from OZ019980.1 coordinate 21,686,484, forward strand.
CATTTGTATTTAAAGTAAATGCAAAGTAGAACTTTGCACGTTGCTTTGTCAATAATTTACATCTTTTGCAAAGCTTCCTCTGCGAGGAAGCCAAAAGTAGAATAAAGAAACTTTCCGATAGAGGCGACATTGCGAAAGATGAAAATTAACGAGGAAGCGATTTTACTTTGCACCCTTTTTAAGAATAATCAAAGGCTTGGAAACATGAAATATATTATAATGTCCGACCACCGCAGATCAGTGTAATCACATAATGCAGTCACATCATTGGTTTTCCTTATCGCAAGACTTTTCTTCTCTATCGTAAACACATTTGACCCTCGTAGGTCAAAGACCAACTATGTAAAAAAAATATATGATTACTTTTTTTTTATGTTCAAATTTTTCAATTGTACAAAAATAAATACAAATACATTTTTATAAATTCTGAAGCACAATCGAAACGGAAACATTGACATTTTAATTGCGCGTTACAAGAAAGTGGATTTCAAAAGAATATAAATATAGAAAAAAGTGCGGTTGACAGTAAAACGTCGGAAAAAAACTATTGCGTCGGATAAATCGTATTAATTAATAATGGAATAAAAAAATTACCGGAGCAATTCTGCAGACGTCACCGCAACGAACAGGGCAGTCCATGCTAGGATTCGCCACATTTTCACCCGAATATTGTGAAAATCGAGACCTCTTCAAATTTCAATTGTCGTCGTTGCTCTGCGTTCCTTCTTGTTCTGTATTAAATCTCAAACTTCCAAAGTCATGGCAGAACAAAGTGTATGCACGGAGGGAAGAACGGTGAGTCAACCGCGTGATGTCGCTGGCGCTGCAATCGCATCTTTCTATATAACGGGTGTTTTGATTGTTTTGCATTTTATAGTTTGTTATTTACTGAAGGATGTTCGACTGTTTCACACTAGTCAAATTAGTGCTAATTTTTTTTTAAGTTGCATAGTTTTTTTGTTATTGATAATTTTCGAACGATTTTTAAGCCAAATTTTTTAACTTTCACTTTAGATGCTCGCCATTTTGTCAAAAATGCCTGTATCGAAAAAATCCTACGTACTTCTCTAGCTACTGTTATGTATAAGTGAAAACCGTTAAAAAACTCATCATAATTCAAAAATTACTGAAGCTGTGTGTCCGGCCGTAGATTCCAAAAAAAAAGAGATGTCATCGCAACAACGCTGTACAGCCGCCATTTTTAAATTAATTACTATGAAAAAATTACTATATACAGTTAATGATATGTGCAAGAAATACCCTTTCTCAAAAAATCGATGTCTCTGATAGTTTTTCTGAAAAAAATTCCCAAAAAAAGCCTTTTTTGTGGTCCTCTAGAGTGCCCTAACCCTGTTTCACACTAGTCAAATTAGTGCTAATTTTTTGTAATTGTTTCATTAAAGTTTAAGGTAGCTATGTCAGTACGCCTGAGTCATAGATACTAGCAACTATCGTCATCGAAGAATAAAATTATTCATTCTTTCTGCATATTCCACAATTAAATTCTAAAATAAAAAAGTTTCATTCAATCATATTTCGAAACTGTTTCTACGTGCGTAATTAATTAATTTATGTTATTAAAACTAATTTGACTTGTGTCTTGACTCGTTCGCCATTGGCTCTGTAAGCACACGACACATCGTGGCAACACCGCAATATCGACCGACTGTTCGACCGGCATCGTACGATGCCGAAATGAAACGAGGTTAGGTTTGCGAAGTTTGTTTAGCAAATCTGCTCTGTCATGTCGAATTCTCAAAAAAAAAAAAAAAACACGATGTTAGAGCGTATCGCGGAAAAAGAAACGGCCAATTCATAACGCGTAAAAGAAAAGCGTGATTCGACAACATTCGAGCAACAAAAAAAGCCAGATACAGTGAAGAATCGGCGCAAGTGAAATTTGATCAACCGGCGAAAAATCACATTGTCGACCTGAACAAATTAGCTGAACGACTGTTCTCCTTTTTCTTGTAGGTAGAACCAACTCCCATAAAAATGAAAAATTCAAGAGTATCGATAGGTTAAAAAATCCGATTTCAGTTAATTACGTCGAATTTAGGATGCGAGCGATCATTTTCATTCATTTTCATAGCAGAACACTACCAGTATATACCGACCGATGGTAACTGTCGCGTATATAGCTGATGTGCAACGTTGCCAAACTTCGGCGCCATCATGAACAGCTGGTAGAGATTGTTTTTGTACGACGCAATTTCTTGCAATTAACTTACAATAACTCGCTGATATGTCCGGTGACTACTACTTTTTATGGTCGTATCGGTTGCTTTAAGATCTAACGAAAACGTAGAGCTGTTTAGATGTTTTGTATTTCATTTCTAAGATGCTTTTTTCTTTGTTCAAAAGTCAATTTTTTATATTTCTCCATATAACGCCATGTATAAAACTCTGTTTTAAAAAGATATTTACTTAATTAGATATCCGGTAACGTATCTCGTAATTCCTCACAAATAAAAGATGAATACTCCGACTACAAGATATAAAAAATTCGGACGTATCTAACGTGTTTGCCTTCGCGTTATAACTACCTTAAGGGGTTAGGCCACTCTAGAGGACCACAAAAAAGGCTTTTTTTGGGAATTTTTTTCAGAAAAACTATCAGAGACATCGATTTTTTGAGAAAGGGTATTTCTTGTACATATCATTAACTGTATATAGTAATTTTTTCATAGTAATTAATTTAAAAATGGCGGCTGTACAGCGTTGTTGCGATGACATCTCTTTTTTTTTGGAATCTATGGCCGGACACACAGCTTCAGTAATTTTTGAATTATGATGAGTTTTTTTAACGGTTTTCACTTATACATTACAGTAGCTAGAGAAGTACGTAGGATTTTTTCGATACAGGCATTTTTGATAAAATGGCGAGCATCTAAAGTGAAAGTTCAAAAATTTGGCTTAAAAATCGTTCGAAAATTATCAATAACAAAAAAACTATGCAACTTAAAAAAAAATCCTACGTACTTTTGTAGATAATGTATTTTTGAAGATATATCCAAAATTTCAAATAAATCGGTGGTAAACTTTTTGAGTTATATTTCCGGCCAACTTGAAAAGAGCAGTTTTGAGATAAACGCGTTTATCTGCCGTATACCTGCTTTGACCCTTCTCAGTACCTTTACCGAAGCGCACACAAGAGAGGTTCCCTGCTAACCGGGCGGCCTCCCATTAAAATTCGAAAATGGGGCATTTACAAATTTTTGCCAGCAATAATCTTTTGGAACAGCATTCTAGAAACCCTAATGGGTCATTTCCAAGGAGAAAAAAAATCGATTTTTCGAAATTCTAGAGTGGCCTAACCCCTTAATGCATTAAATAACAATAATAGAGAGTTGTTTGAATTGAAACATATATGAGGCATTCCAAATGAAACGGGTCACCCTGATTTTCAATGTTCGTAGAGAGGGTTCATAATTTTTCCCAGAGTATTTAGAGTTCCTCATAAAAATGTCAATGTTTCCGATTCGATAATGCTCCAGAATTTATAAAGATGAATTTGTATTTATTTTTGTACAATTGCAAAATATGAGCATAAAAAAAGTAATCATATATTTTTTTTACATTGTTGGTCTTTGATCTACGAAGGTCGAATGTGTTTACAATAGAGAAGAAAGGTCTTGTGATAAGAAAACCAATGATGTGACCGCATTTATGTGATTACAGTGACCTTAGCACTGATTGGCTGTTAGACTCCGACAGTTCGTTATTGTTTTATGGTAGCTTTAGAGTACAAAATAATTGCAACTGCGAAAAATGTGTGCTGTGAAAGAGAAAATTAGAGGATGAGCTGATATTTTGAAAAAATTCAAAATGTGATAAAAATTTTATCGCTAAACCAATTAACGCCGAATTAAATCCAAAATCCTGTCTGATAATAGTATACTTGTGTACCAAATTTCAACTAGATATCTGCAAAATTGTGGAAGTCGGAACGAAAACAAACTTTAAAAAAAATTACAAACTTCGCTACCGGCGTGATGTGACATATTTATCACAGAATAACGGTGCTATATCAATACTAAAAAATTCTCGTAAAAACAGTGAATGATAATGATAAACATTTGGCCACAGGATTAACAAATTACATTCTGGAGATGCCGGAAACAATTAAGTATATTATGAGACACTCTATAACAACAACAATTATCCGAAACCTTCAAATGTTTACGATTATCATTCGCTCTTTTTACGAGAATTTTGTAGTTTTTATATAAGGTAAACGTACCAATGGCGGGACGTTTAAGGCGGTGTCTGTTTTGTATGCCAATTTCCGCATGCATATATTAATTATTTTGCAAATGGTGGTAACGAATTGCAAGATTAGAGTTTCTAGTTTCCAAAAACTATACAATAAAAATATTTCTGATTGTTTGATAAATAGTTATTGATTAAAACGCTGAAAAGTGCAGATGTACCAGTGCCGGGACGGGTATTTTTGTGCATGTCCCGCTGCCGGGACACCAAATGTGCGTATCGGTGGACATCTACAAATTTTAATGCATCTGCTTGAAAAGAAATGCCAAAAAATGTGCGGTACACATATATACACCTATGATGCAATAAATAAAACATATATGTTTATAAAATACATATATATATTTTAGTAAATTATCAATGAAGTTTTTGCTACCGCATAACCCAACATCCGCGTCAAAATGTCAATCGTGCGATTGTGTCCCGGCTCTGGGTCGCAGCGAGATTGCTTACTACTTGCCCCAGTCGCGGAACATACGTTGGACAGTGGTGCCAACGTATATTCGGTCAGCTCCAATAACGGGACACAAAAATTACGAGTTTTAAGATATTGTACGTAACATTTGACAGTGTAATCTTAAACTTTACGAATTTCTGAATTTGAAATACCTATGGAAAGTCTCGAACGAACTATAATCTCCGGGGTATCATATTAATGATTATTCGGCTCTCCTTAGCTAATTGGTTTAGGGATTTGCTGAAAAAGCTCAAACACCATAGATCCGCTAATATACTTATTATTTACATTTTCAATTTACGATGAAAAACATGAAATTTTTTCACGTATGTTAATTATATATAACAGATACAATTGAAAGAGTTATTTTTTAATATTTTATCCATTAAACTCTTAGTATCTACAAATATCCCTTTAGTGTCCCTCAATTGGGACCTGTCCCACCATTGGTACGTTTACCTTAATAGGTTTTTTTGGGATAAATACATCATATTATACAGATAGAGATTGACTGAGATAATTTTAAAATTTTACAATTATAATTTTATAATTTTTTTTTAAGTTTGTTTTTGTTCAAAGGTCCATAATTATATAGATATCTAACTTCAATTTGGTTTACAGGTAGAATATTATCAGACAAAGGTTGCGATTTAATTTGGCATTAATTCTCTTAGGGATTGAAATTTTATGGCATTTTGAATTTTTTTTTTAAATATTTGCTCACCCTCTATTTTTCACTTTCACAGCACATATTTTTCGCAGTTGCAATTATTTCGTACTCCAAAACTACCATAAAACAATAACGGACTGTCGCAGTGATATTCATAAACTCTACACTCATGTAATGCAAAAAATGTCAATATATACATAAGAATTTTCAGTAGTAATACCACTAGTGCTTCAAAATTATCGGATATTTTCCGATAGCTTGGTTGCCTAGGAACGATTGTGTCAAATTTTGCAGGTTTAAAATCCCGAGTGCGAAGCACGAGGCAACAGTTTATAAGAGGAACTTTGGACCATTTGGGCTTCAGTGAGATCGAAGCTCCTGCAGAGTTAGAAGCTCCACCGCAACAAAAATTATTTCACGATCATGGCTGTCGCTAAAAAAAATTTCTGTTTCGCATTGGTATTATTCGTCGCTGCATCCTCAGCTTTGGAGTAAGTATATAATGTACATTAGTAAAGTGAATAATTGGTAATTGGCTAATCGTGTGTTCTGTGGATATAAACTTATCTGTCGCAATAAGATATACATAGACTCTTTGTGTAGTCTGTGGATGATCCATAGCATGGCTTCCCAGATAGAAATATGACGGCACGGTAGCGACACGGCACGGCGTGTCGGTACCGTGCAGTTATGTGCGACCGAATGTAACGTCACGGTGACGGTACAACTGGTTAAAAACCGGCACGGTGTCACCACCGTTCCAGCACATCTTGCAGACCCTCTATACTGCACGCCGTGCTACAACGATGCAGGCACAGTGCCGGCTTGAGCACGCTGTGCCGACACAGTGTCGTTACATTCGGTCGCACGTAACTTATTTGTGACGGCACGCAGTTCTAGCCGGCACTGCACGTTTTTCTTACTGGGTTGTGTTCTATATATAGAGATACTAGGATTTTATTGTGGCTCGCGCGCTGAGCGCGCTCGCAATCTCCTCCCAATCCGGGCTTGTGAAAATTTTTGAAATTTGAATGTGAAACCCCGTCAGAACCCCCCGACAGAAACCTCTCGGGAACCCCCCCCCCCCCGCCGACCCGTCAGAAACCCCGCCACTCAACCGCTCAGACCCCCCCCCCCCCGACCCGTCAGAAACCCCGCCACTCAACCCCTCAGAACCCCCCCCCCCCCTCTCCGCCAGAAACCCCTCCCCCATTCCGTCAGAAACCCCGTCACTCAACCCCTCACAACCCCCCCCCCCCCCACTCCGTCAGAAACTCCGTCACTCAACCCCTCACAACCCCCCCCCCCCCTCCCCACTCCGTTACTCAACCCCTCAGAAACCCCTCCACCCCGTCAGAAATCCCGTCACTCAACCCGTTAGAAACCCGTCCCCCCCTTCCCGTCAGAAACCCCGTCACTCAACCCCTCACAAACTCCCCCACTCCGTCAGAAACTCCATCACTCAACCCCTCAGAAACCCCTCCATCCCGTCAGAAACCCCGTCACTCAACCCCTCAGAAACACCTCCACCCCGTCAGAAATCCCGTCAGATCCCCCCTCCCCGTCAGAAACCCCGTCACTCAATCCGTCAGAAATCCTCCCACACTCCTTATGCTGGTTTGCTCGGAATTTTTCTAAGTCCCTCGATTCTTGACACGGCGGCGGCGAGATCTTTTTATAATATAGAGAGATATGGGGCATTCCATGCCAACTCGGTCAACGGCTGATCCTGAATTTTTTTTTTAGCTGCAATTTTTTATATTACTAGCAACAACGTCCGCGCTCCGCCTGTCCTATGCTTTGGTGACTTTGCGTCTTTTTTTTTAGCTAAAACGATCCTGAAGAATCAATATATATGTCTACCCAAAATAGCAGGTAGTCAGAATTACGCTACTTTCATGACATACTTTTGATATAATCATTACATGTCCTCTTTAAAAACGCTCTACCAATCACCATCAATTTCAGATGCTATAAAAAGGCAGTTTTATTATACATTCCTCAGAACTGATATATCTAATGGACAGCGTTCCTATTTCATCCCATAAAATAATTTCTTTCGATGTGCTGTGTTTTTAAGAGAGTATATTATAATCGCTGCAACATATTATTTTCAAAAACATAATCACAAAGTCAATTGTATTATAAATTCTATTTCCAAAAGAATTACGGATTTACAACTCTATTCATCACCAAGATCAGCGTCGCTTTTGTTTAGAAATAAAAAAAAGAGAACCTTTCAAACCTCTATGCAAAAATAATGATCTATTCATCGATTACTTTTTGTTTGTATGGAGATAGTTCTATTCAATATCACAACTACGAAAATGCAGCCATTAAAGTAACTGGCGATACGTGACTCTACAGCGGCCATGGCAGAACAGCGAAAGCGACAGTTCAAAATGCGCGATACGCAGCGACTTTGCAGCGGCACCCTCGACAGACTGAAGTTGGCTCTGAAACAGCCGTCGCTAACCAATCGGAAGACTCGAAAAGCGGCTTCAGTGTTTCGAGTTCGATGTGCCATGTATTTTTTAAGAGAGGAAGAGAGGAGAAAGAGAGGATTCTTCGACCTAAAAAGTGAATCCAGACATTTTTTCAGATTTCTTCTTATCGAAATTTTTGAGTTATAAATAATTAAAGCTATCTAAAAAAAACGCCCTAATTCAAAAATCCCAAAAAATTCTCAAAAATATTATGTATGCATCAAAACGTTTGAACCACAGACCAGAGAGAGCAGAGACCTCCTGCTATTTTTTTCTTCCTTTTATAACATTATTCAAAGGTTTTTTAAACGTTAAATAAACAACGCTTCGATTTTTAAATCTCAAAAATACTGTGATGAACAACATTTTTGAGAAGGAGAAAGAGGAAGAAGACCTTTTTCAATTTTTTTTTTTCATTTTATAATATTTATTAAAGGTATTTCAAACGTTAAGAAAAACGCCCTGATTTAAAAATCTCTAAAAAAAACTAAAAAATACTTTATTTATTTATTTATTATTATTATTATTATTATGAAAAAAAATCTGCCGGTGCGTTCTATGTGAAAAGGTACATATGGAGGTCCAAACACACACTTTTGCAAGTTTAGTAAAAGAATCTGAATTTTTTTTGGCAATATATATATGCAGAGTTGTAAATACCCATTAATTCATGAGATATAGTTTACAGTACAATTTGTTTTGTAATTATGATTTCATAATAATAATATGTAGTGATTATAAAATACAGTGTAAACATTTGAATAGCTGAAAAAAAATACTAATTTTCGCTTTAATATTGCAAGAAATAGTGGAGAAAATGAAAGAAATAAGTAATGCATTACTTATTTTTTTCCATTTTTCCAAAAGGATTACCGTGAATTTTTATTGAAAAATAATAATTTTTGCAGCCATTCTAAAGTTTAATCATCGTATTACAATCGCTACATGTTATTATTATAAAATCATAATTATAGAGCTGATCGTATCATCATCATTATTTCTATAAGTATTAGGCATTTACAACTCTGTATATATGTATTAGGGGGTCATCACAGCATTTTTGAGATTTTTAAATCGAAGCGTTGTCTATTTAACATTTAAAAAACCTTTGAATAATGTTATAAAATGGAAAAAAAAAAATACATAATTATTCATAATTCGCAGTTCAATTGTCTGATGCATTAATAATTTTTTTTAGCTGCCTCTCCTCCAAGTAACGAACCAGACGTTCATCCAGATTACGGAAATGTCCAGACATACCTCTGTTTTCGGCAAAGCCGATGACGGTTTGGCATTCATCAGCTTAACTTTTAACGGCACTTCGGGACTCTTCTATAATCTTGTTAAGCATCAATTGATAAAACAACAAGTCTTTACTTTCTACATGAATCGGTAGGTGTTTAACATGATGTGCTCTACGATGTTGTCGGTCTTGCTTGTTCCACTGCAGAGTTGTAAATCTCTAATTTTTCTAGAAATATATTCGATGATATAATTGGCTTTACGATTACGTTTCCATAAAATGAACATGTGGCGATTATAATATGATGTTTAAACTTTTGAATAGCTGCAAAAAATGTTAATTTTCAGTTCAATTTCATGGTAATTTTCTTGAAAAATGGAGAAAAACAGTTAATGCATTTCGAAAATAATGGAGGGTTGTACTCTTCCATTTTTTCCGCATTTTTTCCCAAGGCTTGATTGAAAATAAGATTTCTTATCAGGTGTATAAAAGTTCACACATAATTTCATAAAAAACTGCAGGTTACTATTGCGAAATCATTACTGCAAAAAAGAAGTGTACTTTAAACTTTATTTCTTAAAGTAATGGGGTTTTACAACACTTCTCCACTGCGTCCGTCAACAGCGTTTTCTCACTCGCAATCACGACGACTCAGTCGGTATAAAAGATCACATTTTAAAAAGTAGGTTTTCTGTAGCCAATAGTTATTAAAAAAAAATTTCCTGAACCTGTAATTACGTAAAGAATTCACTGCGATGAATTCGAGAATGGTTCAATCGATTCACAAGCAGTTTTTATCAATAGAATCTGGTAAACCTTTGCAAAATTGTAGTATTACAAAACGACCAAAAAATCTGAATGCTATAGATTTACATTCGATTTTCGCCATTAACATCTATTGTATGCCAAAAAGATTGGAGTATTAAAAAAAAAGTAATACCATATTTGAAAACTTGATATGAAGTATTATTCAAACATTTATGAAGGTGTAATTTGATTAGGTTTTATATTTTATTTTAGCGATCCCAGAAATGAAAAAGCAGGCAAACTACTACTTGGAGCAACGGAGCGTTCGTACGCGAAAACTAATCTAACTTTCCTCTCTGTCGTTGACAAAAATTTCTGGACCCTACGTATGGACAGGCACGTTCCTAAAATGTGGATTTAAAATATGAGACGCAGTAATAGTTCATTTTTACCCCTTTCAGAATCGTCATTCACGACAACATCAAATCTTCCGTATATTGTGTTAGAGGTTGTAACGTAATTTTGGACACGAGTACTAATGGGATATCTGGACCTAAGGACGATATCCAAAGGATCAACAATATACTTGGCGCCACAATGATGTCACCGACTTGGCCTTACAGATACGTGGTTTGTGATATAACGTGTGCTACATCATTTTTAAACATTAAAGTACAATACAAAAAGTACTGTAACACTAATTAGTGCAAGATTAAAGATTTGCTTGAAATGCAGTTTTTTTTAGTTCGATAACTGTTGCAAGTGATTGAAAACGAAGTATAATTTTAAATATTGATACAGATAATCTTTTACAATTTTTTTTCTACAAGCCATGCTACAATTTGCATACAAATCCACGTTGTTCGCCAGAATCAGTAAATACTATTTCGCCTAATACAATAAAAGTGTTCCAAAAAAATACAATAAATTAAAGACCGTAAAATTGAAGTTGAATTGTTTTCACAAAATTTTAAAGATTTATAGTATTTTAATGAAATTTAAAAAAATCGTAATTATTAATTGTTGTTATTACTATTTATTTGGCGAATGAAAATAATTCGTTAATTTTTCTGAATACGTATGAATTTTTTCATAATTTTTTCCAATCATCGAAATTTCGTTTTTTTGGAATTCATTTTTTTTAAATGTATGTTAAGTCGCGAATATTTCATATGTGCTTGTCACAAAACCACCCATTACACCCAAGAAGTTTCGAACCAATTGATCAAATAGATTCGCGAATACAGCTCATACAAGAAAAAAAACCGCCATTTTCAAACATTAGACAAAATTCTGAAAAAATTCATACGTATTCAGAAAATTTTAAGAATCATTTTCATTTTAAAAAAAGTTAGGTCGACGGATAATTTGTTGAACAATTTTATTTTTTACCTATCTGTTAATAACATTTTGCAATTATTAATATGCAAAATTAATCTTTTCCGCAACTTTTGTATGCTTGATTTTTTTCAGATTTTTATTCCATCGAGAAGTGTTTGAATTTCTCTCTGAATTCTCACTTTTCAGGAAGTTGAGCACCCCATCGCGCTCCTACATCCTTAAAGATTTCCTTCAAATGCAGTTTTTTTTAGTTCGATAAGTGTTGCAAGTGATTGAAAACGAAGTATAATTTTAAATGTTCATACAGATAATCTTTTACAATTTTTTTTCTACCAGCCATGCTGCAATTTGCATACAAATCCACGTTGTTCGCCAGAATCAGTAAATACAATTTCGCCTAATACAATAAAAGTGTTCCAAAAAAATACAATAAATTAAAGACCGTAAAATTGAAGTTGAATTGTTTTCACAAACTTTTAAAAGATAGTATTTTAAAAGATAGTATTTTAATGAAATTTAAAAAAATCGTAATTATTAATTGTTGTTATTACTATTTATTTGGCGATCTTCATTTACCAGTATTGTTGGTGTTTATTTTTATTTTTTTCGTCAGGTCGATTGTCGGGAATTTGCCAAATTGCCGCACGTACATTTTGTGCTCGGTGGAAAGGAGTTCACAATTGAATCCAAATACTACATTCAGCGTGTAAGTTTCAACCATAATTTACGATAATGATTGGCGTTTTCAAATCGACTAATTCAATTCTATTAAAATCAAATTAAATTTAACAAATTAAGAATTTTTAAATAATTTTTTCAAATTCAATTACTATTAATATTAAAATCAATTAATCGATTTGCCAATTAATTGAAGACCGGATTGATTCAGCAAATCGAATTGCAGTACGATTCTCATTACTCCCGTCGGGCGGAAATGAACTTTCTTCCTCCCTATGGATAATGAATAAAATGCGACGAATTGCACAGCCTGCGTATAATGGTTGCTTTCTCGCACTTGTATCATAAAGTATTCAGTGTTGCCAATTCAGTGACTGTCACCAGATTTAGTACCTTCAGTCCCTCCTACGGTGACAATTTTTTTCGTTTGTGATCGGTACCTAAACTTGTGACATTCAACCCGTTGCAGTGACTTCTAGTGACGCGTCGTTTTTTTGCTGTATCTAGTCAATTCGCGCCGTTCTTTGAGTACCAACAGGACATTTTCTTGAAGTCGCCATCTTGTGCTACGCAAAGTACCGGATAAGCTCGAACGATCTGTTGGTTCATTGCGATTATAAAATTTTTACCCGGGAAACAATATATACTTCGCCTCTTTGGTTTTTCGATTCTATTTGAATTGGTACGTATTGAAAAATGCGTGTTTATACATTGGTCGTATATGGAACATGAGAACACGATGTATTACGTACTGCGGTATGATTATATTTATAGGTTATGTTTCGGTGTTATTACAAATTCTAAATTGGAAGTACAAAGTTCTTCTTTCCTACGCTAGCTCGATGCGAGGTTTAAGTATTTCCGTGTATAAGAAATACCTTAACTGCCCGCGTAGAAAAAAGAATCTTTTACAGAATCTTAAAAAAAGTCTTGAAAGAATCTTTAAAGGAATCTTGATTAGAATCACGTATAGGATCCAGAGCAAGATTCTTTCCAGGATTCTTTTCAAGATTCTTTTTATCCGAAAGCGTTCTGAGAATCTTTCAAAGAATCTTCGAAAGAATCTTGAAAAGCGTCTTTAAGAGAATCGTGAAAAGATTCCGTCCATTGAACAGAGAAATCGTTGAAAAAATCTCAATGAAATTCTTCAGAGGAATCGAGCACAACCTGTTGTTGCTTTCCCTTGATGTCGAGACAGTACATTTCGGTACGTCAACGAAGGGTAAACCCCTCGTGTATAATCGAACTCAGAACAGCTTTGCAGTCTTATATACGTTCAGGCTTCAAGTCACTCGCGAGAAACGCTTCGACCGCTCGCCATCTAGTGGCATCGTACGAAACACTGATATTCAATACTCCGCTAGATGGCGAGCGGTCGAAGCGTTTTTCGCACGTGATTTGAAGCCTGAACATATATAAGACTGCAAAGCTATCCTGAGTTCGACTATACACGAGGGGTTCACCCTTCGTTGACGTACCGAAATTTACTGTCTCCACACCAAGGGAAAGCAACAACAGGTTTTGCTCGATTCCTCTGAAGAATTTCATTAAGATTTTTTCAACGATTTTTTTGTTTAATGGACGGAATCTTTTCACGATTCTTTTAAAGACGCTTTTCAAGATTCTTTCAAAGATTCTCAGAACGTTTTCGGATGGAAAGAATCTTGAAAAGAATCCTGGAAAGCATCAACAGGTTTCGCTCGATTCCTCTGAAGAATTTCATTAAGATTCTTTCAAAGATTCTCAGAACGCTTCCGGATGGAAAGAATCTTGAAAAGAATCCTGGAAAGAGTCTTGCTCCGGCCCCTATGCATGATTCTTTTCAAGATTCCTGTAAAGATTCTTTCAAGACTTTTTTTAAGATTCTTTAAAAGATTCTTCACAAGATTCTTTTTTTCTACGCGGGTTCATTAAGATTTTTTCAACGATTTTTCTGTTTAATGGACGGAATCGTTTCACGATTCTCTTAAAGACGTTTTTCAAGATTTTTTCGAAGATTCTTTGAAAGATCCTCAGAACGCTTTCGGATAGAAAGAATCTTGAAAAGAATCCTGGAAAGAATTTTGCTCCGGATCCTATACGTGATTCTTTTCAAGATTCTTTCAAGACTTTCTTTAAGATTCTTTAAAAAATTCTTCACAAGATTCTTTTTTTCTACGCGGGTGCTATGCTAAAACCGTGCTTGAGTTATTTCGTTTTTAAAAATGATCTCGAAAAAGGGTCTAGTGACTTTGGTTCTGGAACAGTGACCTTTTGAACGACGATCAGTGACGCGCCGAGTTTTTGAATTGTCAACACTGAAAGTATTATTTCATAATTCGTGATGGAGAAAACGTACGTTTTGAGATGTGCAATAAAAATCGAGTTTAAAAAAAGACTGACTTAGAGAAAAGATTACTATCACACTTACTCCAAGTGTTACAAATACCCTATTAAACCATATTTTAATTTACAGTACATTGTAAAAAAAAATGATTAGTAGTAAATCGATTATTTTGTTCTCGATTTATTGTGGAATGCCACGAACCGAATCAAGCCGACAGATCGTTGTTTCAGATTAAGTACGTTGGTTTTCCTATGTGCGTGTCTCCATTTATTGCTGGCGATGACAACCTTTGGATCCTCGGTGGCGCCTTTCTTATGCAATTCTACACAGAGTTCGATGTTGGTAACGGAACAGTTGGAATTGCTGAAAGAGTATTCTAAAAATCGTGTTAAATTAAATCAGCCACCCGAATCAAACTTTCCTAAAAAAAAAAAGAAAGTACCAATGCAACGGATCAACGACTAAAAAATATTCTATATTTTTAAGATAATATTTCTACGACATTTTTGTATACCTTATTGTTATTAATATATGATTCAACGATGAATCTCAATCTTTATCGAAGAATTAGCGGTTGGCAATATCGCATATTTTCTATTCAGAAATTCAAATAATATTTTTTATTGTAATTATACATTGTACGATTGTGATCTCCTCGGTAACAAATAAAACTGTGAATTTACTAAATATGTGATGCTCTCGTCCCGATGTCGAAGTCCTATTACGCGTGCAGCAGAGAAGTCGCCACTTATCGTCAACGTCGATGGGTCATTGGATGAAAATGTTTCACGCTAGCCGTGACACTCGTGACTTATCTTTTATTCATGAAGGTTGTCGCTTATTCTAGACTTGCCTGTGTAGATGAAGTTTTAAGTAAAATGCATGTTTCACTGATATTGTATTTCCAACAATCAGGTACACACATCACTAAATCGGCGCTCGCGGCGATCATTAAAAGGTCCATATATGTTCATATCTCTCTATGTTATACAAAGATCTCGCCGCCGCCACTGTGTCAATAATCGAGGGACTTAGAACAATTTCAGGGATCTTCCCATACTTCCCGGGAGTCTCTTTCCCATACTTCCAGGAGGTCTTTCCCATACTTCCCAAGGGTCTTTCCCATACTCCCCGGGAGCCTTTCCCATACTTCCCGGGAGTCTCTTTCCCATACTCCCCGGGAGCCTTTCCCATACTTCCCGGGAGTCTCTTTCCCATACTTCCAGGAGGCCTTTCCCATACTTCCCGGGAGTCTTTCCCATACTTCCCGGGAGTCTTTCCCATACTTCCCGGGAGTCTTTCCCATACTTCCCGGGAGTCTTCCCCATACTTCCTGGAGGTCTTTCCCATACTTCCCAGGGGTCTTCCCATACTTCCCGGGAGTCTTTCGCATACTTCCCGGGAGTCTTCCCCATACTTCCTGGAAGTCTTTCCCATACTTCCCAGGGGTCTTTCCCATACTCCCCGGGAGCCTTTTCCATACTCCCCGGAGATCTTTCCCATACTCCCCGGGAGCCTTTCCCGTACTTCCCGGGAGCCTTTCCCGCATACTTCCCGGAGGATTTTCCTATACTTTCCGTGGGGTTTTTCCATACCCCACAGGTCGTATGTATATCTCTCTTAGAAAGATTTCGCCACCGCCGCCGTCGCAATCGTGTCAAGAATCGAGGGATTTAGATAAATTCAAGAGGCTCTGTGAGACCGCAAGCCCGTTTTCCGTATTTATAATTTTAATTTTATTATTATAATTTTAATTTTACAGTAGGCTCCCACTAAGTGCTCGCCGAGGCGCCTTCCCCTTGATCGGGAGGCGTGAATGTTCCCCCACCAAGACTACGATTCTTTACCGAGCCCGGCCGATCGCGGACGAATGCGCCCGAGCCCTGCCGGTTTCGACCGAATGCGGCCCGAGCTTGCAGAATCTCTACGGAGAGATGGTAACTCGCTAAGTGCTCGTTTTTACCCCTACAGCCCCGTAGGCGAGCACTTAGCGGGAGGCTACTGTAATTTACGTATTTATAATTTTTGGCTTCCTCAATGAAGAGGCTTTGTGAAAAATGAATATTAATGAGGAAGCAATGTGCGATGTTCTACTTTGTAACTTTTTTGTTACATTTAAAGTTTTGATAGTTACGTATGAGGCATTCCACCGAAAGGAAAAAAGAAATATATATTTTTTTCTTTTGAGATGTTGTAGAGCAATAAATAAATAAAAAATTTAATTAACTAAATTAACTAAATAAAAAACACTATCGATCTCAACGACCAACTTGCGTGTCAAAAGGATAGGAAATGCACCAAGAGCCGGAGCAAATCGGAAACCACGACCATTACTAACGACGTTGAGTACCAACCCACCTAACACAGAATGTAACAGTTACATAACTTTCGAATTGTAAAAAAACATAACGTTATTGTGTAACATAGACATAAGTGTGATGTTTTGTTTTAATAACAATCGTATCTAGTTGTGCCACAAAATTCTGTTTAAATAATATGTAAACGTTATATATTATTTCTGTAACAAAAATAAGTAACATTTGTTATCGAGATTTTATTAAAATGTGACGTAATAAACGTACTTGTTACATAAATGTTATGTAATGTAATATAAATGTTACGAAAATTCTTCCATATCCTGTGACCTTCTTGAATGAGAAATAATGTATCACTGGTGCGTGACTAGTGACGTTATTTTGACAGAACACGTTATTTCGTTAACGTAAATATTATATCAAAGTTACGAATCTGTGTTAGGTGGGAATGCAGATGCGCTTCACGTTTTAAAAAAACCGAAGCAACTTAATACTAAACAATCTTCCGATCGCTGTCAAATCCGACCAGACAGAGGCTCAGAGGAAGAAACTGGAGAACGTCAGATCGGGTCTCGAAGCGCTTCAGCGCCAAGGGGACATGGACCATACAATTATAGTAGATTGTGATACTAGTGCGAGAAAGCGGCCGTTACGTACTCGCCAAATCGAGTGCTACAACGACACCAGGGGTGCGTTCCGAATGACGAGGTGTTTTGTTGTTCGATGCGCATGCGCAATGGTTTTTGCCGAGATTTACGGTGAACTTTAAAAAGTATAATAAAAGTGGAAACATAAAAAAACAATTGTTTTATTTATACTGGTACTGAAGTATGAATAATTAGATTTCTCATGGATTTGCCTATTTGTAAAGAATTCAAATATTATCCTCGTCTCGTGATCGGACGTCAACTATTCACCCTACTCGCGAGGTACGGCAAAAAGTTGTTGTCCGATCGTGAGGTGGGGATAAAAAATTGTAATACTTTATAAATGGCTAATCCGTGAGAAATCGAAATTCCGATACTTTGGAATTAATAGAAACGAACAAACTGTTTCCCCTATCTTCAACTTTTACTATAATTCTTAAACTTCACCGTAAATCTTGACGGAGATTATTGCGCATGCGCATCGATCAACGAAACACCTCGTCATTCGGAACGCACCCGAGACGAAGCCGAGTGTTGTTTGTAGGACGAGAGGAGGCGAGTGCACCGCTTCCTAACCTCCGCGGGACGGCGGCTTTGTCGCACAAGTATAACATACTACTTTTTGTAACGAATGTCAACGTGATGTCGCACATCTCCGTACCTGCAAAGCATTGCGTAAAATCATCTTGTAGATAGTTTCAGACACGCCAATATATGCGTGAAGTTATCTACAGAAATCTAGATAACTTCATGCACCAGATGGCGTACGTGAAATTATCTACGTTTACATGGGCATAATACGCGATCTCACGCACGCTTTGCAGGCACGAAATGTGCGACATTACGTGCATGAGTTACAAAAAGTTTATTAAAGGCGTTCCTACCATTACCAAAAAGAGTGGAATGAAATGAGATAATTTATGAGTGAAATGAAATAAATTTGTGGAATGAAAATGAGATAATTTACGAGCGAAATGAAATAAATTTGTGGAATGAAATGAGATATTTTATGAAAATGAAACGAGATTAATTTAGGCTCGATGGGTTATGATTGAAATGAAATAATTTATGAATTGAAATTGAGGTGTTTATGTTTGTGTATGTGTCTTGATTAAAATGATTTTTTATTGCGAATTAAAAAATGTGATGAACTGAGATGATTAATTACTCCAAATGTATTGATGAATTGTGATTTATTATGGAGAATTTATTAATGTGATGGGATTTATTACGGTAAATGTATCAATGGGATGAACTGCGATTTATTATTGCGAATTGGTTATTGAGATGAACGGATATGATCATTTATTGAAAAAAAGAACTTAGAAGAAAAGAACATTTATTACAATATCGTCTTTAGCTATACTACTGTCATCAAATGTCCATTATTATTTTATAGACACTAGGGCATGTCCTGGTTGTCTCGAAAATGGGTTTCGACCCGTGTATGAATAAATAAATAAATAAATAATTAAACTACATTTTTTTTTCTCAAAAAGTACGTCGAAGATTTTTTTTTACAGTTCATACTGTGCCAAAAAACACAATTTTTTAGCCTAGACCCACAGTGGGGCGAAGCCTAGATTAGCAGCTAAAAATAAAACAAAATGTAAAAAAATTTTAAATAATATTCCAAACTTGAATCTCTCTAAAAGTACGTCGATGATTTATTTATTTATTTTTATAGTAAATTCTGTCAAAAAACGAAATTTTTTAGACTAGAACGAAAATGGGGGGCAGTCTAGAATAGCAACTAAAAATAAATTTTAATTGGTATAATCGCTAAAAATTTGAATTTCTCAAAAACCACGTCGACAATGTATTTGAATTTTTTACAGTAAATTCTGTGTCCAAAAACAAAATTTTTGAGACTAGTGCGAAAATATATACATATATGAACATATATAGACCTTTTAATGATCGCCGCGAGCGCTGATTTAGTGATGTGTGTACCTGATTGTTGGAAATACAATATCAGTGAAACATGCCTTTTACTTAAAACTTCATCTACACAGACAAGTCTAGAATAAGCGATAACCTTCATGAATAAAAGATAAGTCACGAGTGTCACGGCTAGCGTGAAACATTTTCATCCAATGACCCATCGGCGTTGACGATAAGTGGCGACTTCTCTGCTGCACGCGTAATTGGACTTCGACATCGGGCCGAGAGCATTACATATTTAGTAAATTCACATTTTTCTTTATTACCGAGGAGATCACAATCGTACAATGTATAATTACAATAAAAAATATTATTTGAATTTCTGAATAGAAAATATGCGATATTGCCAACCGCTAATTCTTCGATAAAGATTGAGATCCATCGTTGAATCATATATAGATAACAATAAGGTATACAAAAATGTCGTAGAAATATTATCTTAAAAATATAGAATATTTTTTGGTCGTTGATCCGTTGCATTGGTACTTTCTTTTTTTTTAGGAAAGTTTGATTCGGATGGCTGATTTAATTTAACACGATTTTTAGAATACCGTTTCAGCAATTCCAACTATTCCGTTGCCAACATCGAACTCTGTGTAGAATTGCATAAGAAAGGCGCCACCGAGGATCCAAGAGTTGTCATCACCAGCAGTAAATGGAGACAGGCACATAGTAAAACCAAAGTACGTCATCTGAAACAACGATCTGTCGGCTTGATTCGGTTCGTGGCATTCCACAATAAATCGAGAACAAAATAATCGATTTACTACTAATCATATTTTTTTTTTCTCACAATGTACTGTAAATAAAAATATAGTCAAATAGGGTATTTGTAACACTTGGAGTAAGTGTGATAGTCACTTTTTTCTCTAAGTCAGTGTTTTTTTAAACTCGTTTTTTATTCCACATCTCAAAACGTATGTTTTCTCCATCACGAATTATGGAATAATAATTTATGATACAAGTGCGAGAAAGCGACCATACGCAAGCTTTGCAATTGGTCGCATTATATTTGCACCAAGTATTGTATAAAATTTGTCGAGATTCATTATTCCATAGCAGAGTTGTAAATCCCCATTAATTCATGACATATAATTTACAGTACAATTTGTTTTGTAATTATAATTTCATAATAATAATATCTAGTGATTATAACATTGAGTGTAAACATTTGAATAGCTGAAAAAAATACTAATTTTCGCTTAATATTGCAAGAAATAGTGGAAAAAATGGAACAAATAAGTAAATCATTACTTATTTTTTTCCAGTTTTTCAAAAGGATTACCGTGAATTTTTATTGAAAAATAATAATTTTTGCAGCCATTCCAAAGTTTAATCATCGTATTACAATCGCTACATGTTATTATTATAAAATCATAATTACAGAGCTGATCGTATCATCATCATTATTTCTATAAGTATTAGGCATTTACAACTCTGTTCCATAGGAAGGAAGAAAGTTCATTTCCGCCCGACGGGAGTAATGAGAATCGTACTTTAATTCGATTTGCTGAATCAATCCGGTCTTCAATTAATTGGCAAATCGATTAAATGATTTTAATATTAATAGTAACTGAATTTGAAAAAATTATTTAAAAATTCTTAATTTGTTAAATTTAATTTGATTTTAATAGAATTGAATTAGTCGATTCGAAAACGACAATCATTATCGTAAATTATGGTTGAAACTTACGTGCTGAATGTAGTACTTGGATTCAATTGTGAACTCCTTTCCACCGAGCACAAAATGTACGTGCGGCAATTTGGCAAATTCCCGACAATCGACCTGACGAAAAAAATAAAAATAAACACCAACAATACTGGTAAATGAAGATCGCCAAATAAATAGTAATAACAACAATTAATAATTACGATTTTTTAAAATTTCATTAAAATACTATAAATCTTTAAAAGGTTTGTGAAAACAATTCAACTTCAATTTTACGGTCTTTAATTTATTGTATTTTTTTGGAACACTTTTATTGTATTAGGCGAAATTGTATTTACTGATTCTGGCGAACAACGTAGATTTGTATGCAAATTGTAGCATGGCTTGTAGAAAAAAAATTGTAAAAGATTATCTGTATGAACATTTAAAATTATACTTCGTTTTCAGTCACTTGCAACAGTTATCGAACTAAAAAAAACTGCATTTGAAGGAAATCTTTAAGGATGTAGGAGCGCGATGGGGTGCTCAACTTCCTGAAAAGTGAGAATTCAGAGAGAAATTCGAACACTTCTCGATGGAATAAAAATCTGAAAAAAATCAAGCATACAAAAGGTGCGGAAAAGATTAATTTTGCATATTAATAATTGCAAAATGTTATTAACAAATAGGTAAAAAATAAAATTGTTCAACAAATTATCCGTCGACCTAACTTTTTTTTCGAATGAAAATGATTCTTAAAATTTTCTGAATACGTATGAATTTTTTCAGAATTTAGTCTAATGTTTTAAAATTGCGGTTTTTTTTCTTGCATGAGCTGTATTCGCGAATCTATTTGATCAATCGTTTCGAAACTTCTTGGGTGTAATGGGTGGTTTTGTGACAAGCACATATGAAAAATTCGCGACTTAAAATACATTAAAAAAAAAATGAATTCCAACAAAACGAAATTTCGATGATTAGAAAAAATTATGAAAAAATTCATACGTATTCAGAAAAATTAACGAATCATTTTCATTCGAAAAAAAGTTAGGTTGACGGATAATTTGTTGAACAATTTTTTTTCCACCTATTTGTTAATAACATTTTGCAATTATTAATATGCAAAATTAATCTTTTCCGCACATTTTGTATGCTTGATTTTTTTCAGATCTTTATTCCATCGAGAAGTACTTGAATTTCTCTCTGAATTCTCACTTTTCAGAAAGTTGAGCATCCCATCGCGCTCCTACATCCTTAATCTTGCACTAACTAGTGTTACGGAACTTTTTGTCTTGTACTTTAATGTTTAAAAATCACGTAGCACACGTTATATTACGAACCACGTATCTGTAAGGCCAAGTCGGTGAAATCATTCTGGCGCCAAGCATATTGTTGATCTTTTGGATTTCGTCCTTAGGTCCAGATATCTGATTACTACTCGTGTCCAAAATTGCGTTACAACCTTTAGCACAATACATGTAAGATTTGTTGTTTTTGTTAATGACGACTCTGAAAGGGATAAAAATGAACTATTACTGCGTCTCATATTTTAAATCCACATTTTAGGAACGTACCTGTCCATACGTAGGGTCCAGAAATATTTGTCAACGACAGAGAGGAAAGTTAGATTAGTTTTCGCGTACGAACGCTCCGTTGCTCCAAGTAGTAGTTTGCCTGCTTTTTCAGTTGTGGGATCGCTAAAATAAAATATAAAACCTAATCAAATTACACCTTCATAAATGTTTGAATAATTCTTCATATCAAGTTTTCAAATTTGGTATCACTTTTTTTTTAATACTCCAATCTTTTTGGCATACAATAGATGTTAATGGCGAAAATCGAATGTAAATCTATAGCATTCAGATTTTTTATTCGTTTTGTAATACTACAATTTTGCAAAGGTTTACCAGATTCTATTGATAAAAACTGCTTGTGAATCGATTGAACCATTCTCGAGTTCATCGCAGTGAATTCTTTACGTAATTATAGGTTCAGGAAATTTTTTTTTTAATAACTATTGGCTACAGAAAACCTACTTTTTAAAATGTGATCTTTTATACCGACTGAGTCGTCGTGATTGCGAGTGAGAAAACGCTGTTGACGGACGCAATGGAGAAGTGTTGTAAAGCCCCATTACTTTAGGAAATAAAGTTTAAAGTACACTTCTTTTTTGCAGTAATGATTTCGCAATAATAACCTGCAGTTTCTTATGAAATTATATGTGAACTTTTATACACCTGATAAGAAATCTTATTTCCAATCAAGCCTTGGGAAAAAATGCGGAAAAAATGGAAGAGTACAACCCTCCATTATTTTCGAAATGCATTAACTGTTTTTCTCCATTTTTTCAAGAAAATTACTATGAAATTGAACTGAAAATTAACATTTTTTGCAGCTATTCAAAAGTTTAAACATCATATTATAATCGCCACATGTTAATTTTATGGAAACGTAATCGTAAAGCCAATTATATCATCGACTATATTTCTAGAAGAATTAGAGATTTACAACTCTGCAGTGGAACAAGCGAGACCGACAACATCGTAGTGCACATCATGTTAAACACCTACCGATTCATGTAGAAAGTAAAAACTTGTTGTTTTATCAAATGTTGCTTAACAAGATTATAGAAGAATCCCGAAGTGCCATTAAAAGCTATGCTGTTGAATGCCAAACCGATAACGCCATCGGCTTTGTCGAAAACAAAGGGAAGTCTGGACATTTCCGTAATCTCGATGAAAGTCTGGTTCTTCACTTCGAGGTGAGGCAGCTAAAAAAAATGATTAATGCATCAGACAATTGAGCTGCGAATTATGAATAATTATGTATTTTTTGTTGCTAACATGAAAATTGTCAATAGACAAGAATCCGCGCAACGAAATCTCTTTGTTGGAACGTGAAAAAATTCTTCCGTCTTCCTGGTATGTCGACGATTTTGAGCTATCATATCTGGTGTGCATCACTGAAATAAAATCATTTTAAAAAATTAGATAATGGCAATATTCTGGTAATCTATTTAATTTCCTCATAAAACAACTTAGGTTTCATGCATTTTTTTCTTCTATGTTTTTATGGTAGGATTTTAAAAAATGTCCGTATGTAAATTCGTGTGGGGCTTCGAAATTTCAATTATCTATAACTCAAAAGTTGGGAGATATGGAATAAAAAACAAGACTCGTTAAAAATAATGAAGAAGTTATATGCAAGGTTCTACTTTTTATCGTTTTGCTTCCTCATAGAGGAAGCTTTGTTTTTCATCAAAATTTTTTTTTTCGATATTTTCATGTCAAAACGTTTAAAATGGTCTGAAACGGCGGGAAAAGTGGTTTAGAAAAATTGTCCGGATGTATGTATGTGTGAGTGTGATGAAAGGCCAAAAATTCATATAACTGTAACTTATAAAGTATTCAATCGAAACAGCTAAAATTTAAACAACATGTACAGTACTGGCTAATCTTCAATTGGTATAAATTTTACAACAATCGCTTAACGCATTTCATTTTTCTAAGAATTTTGAAATTTTGAAAAAAGTACGTAAATGCTCTAGCTCGAACGAATTTTTAGCTATCGGGCTGAAACTTCGTATTAGAATTGAACAAAGTAATACAACCTTTGGTATTGAATTTGGACCAAATGGGTAAAGCGGTTCGGTTTTTATCAGATTTTGAATTTTTCGAAAAATTTTCGTTTTGCTCTAATTCAGGTAAAATTTCATCTAATCGACTGAAATTTTCTACACACGAAAAATAACATTCAGCCCTGCTACCTACCAAATTTGGTGATGATCGGTAAAGCGGTTCAGATTTGACGTGTTTTTGAAGTTTTAAAAAATTTATTGGTGTCGCTCCGGATTTAGTAAAACGTCGGAAATCATCAATTTTGTCAATAATTTTCATCTTTCGCAAAGCTTCCACTATGAGGAAGCCAAAAATAAAATAAAGAAACTTCCGCATAGAGGCGGGTTTGTAAAAAGAGAAAAAGAATGAGGAAGCAATGTACAAGGTTTGACTTTGCATCCTTTTTGCTTTATCAGAGAGGAAGAGGCTTTGTTTTCGTGGGAATTTTTTTTCGTGTTTTTCATGTCAGGATACTGAATATGGTTTAAAACTTCGAGAAAAGTGGTTTAGAAAAATGTATGGATGGATATGCGTTTGTGGCCGGCATTAAAAATTCAAATTTACATATCTCAAGAACGGGTTTAACAATCGGGCGGAAATTTAGAAATTTCATGTGAAGCAGACGTTTTTGTTTGTGATAATTATTTTAAAAAAAATTTTAAATGTTCAATTTTTATTTAATTTTACAACTTTCGAAAAATGTCTGTATGCGCTCTAGTTTCCGCAAATTTTAAGCTACGGTACTAAATATTTTTTAATAAATAAAGTTATGTTACAGGAGGATCGGTATTGAATTTGGGTTGAATCTATAAATAAGTTCGGTTTTTATAGGATTTTGAATTGTTAAAAAAAATACGTTTTGCTCTAACTCACGTCAAATCGCATCAAATCAACTGATATTTTCTACGGATGAAAAGTAATATTCAGCGCTGCTACGTACCAAATTTGGTGATGATCGATAAAGCGGTTCGAATTTTACGTTATTTTGAATTTTTCAAAAACTATAAAGATAACGAACAAAGTTGCAAAGTGGACCTTTGCTCATTGCTTCCTCATTCATTTTAATTTTTAACAAAGATTTGTCTATGAGGAAGCCAAAATTAATAAATGAATACTAAAAAGTGGATTTGTGAAAATAGAAAATTAATGTGGAAGCAATGTGCAAAGTTCTACCTTGCAACTTTTTAGATATTATAATATAAAAAATAATTACAGCAAGATATCTGAGTAAAACCACAGTGCTGGGATGGTAGCCATGTATCGGCCCAAGCTGTGTCAAACGTTACTTTGAATTGTTTCGCCGGTGAACCGACACCGATCAAGCTGTAGTATTCCGCCTGTAAAAAAAAGATTACGGATTATAGCATTAAATATAATACATGATGTATATTCCCGCATTTTGAATAATAAATATTTCGTAATGTTTTGTGGAATATTCATCCACAGATTAATGTTCCGTGAATCAAATTTCATACATTTTATTTCATGATTATAACCAGCAGTGCTTATAAAATAATGTTAATTTTTTACAACAAAAAATAAAATGAATTTTCAAATAAATTTCAATTTCAATATACTGCATTTTTTTCGCTGCTTGTAAAAAAATATGAATATTAGCATTAACTATAATACATAACGTTTATTTCCACATTTTTTACGATAAATTTTCCATACTTTTAATTTCGTGATAATTCGAATTTTTTTTTTATCTTTCATAAAATCCGATAAAAAATTCTTCTTTTTTTCCACTTATTCAGAAATTTGAACGTCAGTAGTTAATGATAGCTGCAAATAATTATAGCAACATAGTAACTTCAAAATCGATTAGACCCAATATTTTACCTGAAATATAAAATGGAAACCCCTGAACGCTAATTTATAAATATTCAATTAACATAAAGCATGTTAATCATGTAGAGAACATTTTTTTTTCGAGATAAATTTTGAATTACAGCGGAGAAACGAATAAACAGAGTTGAGTATCTATTTTTTTAACACATTCAATAAATAACGTACATATATGCACATTCAAGTTTACGTACATTTAGGTATTTGTAGAGGAGAACCGAATCGTTGAAATCCTTGGTATATGCTTTGTATGGAACGTGTCGATGTCGATATATATCTATCCTAGTGATAAAAAAAATACAAACACACAGACAAGAATCAGTTACCGAGATAAGTATAACATGTATGTATATGTATATATATGGGGCATTCCATACCAACTCGGTCAACGGCTGAACCTGATATTTTCTTTTTTTCGCGGCAATTTTTTATGTTATTCTTCCAACTGAAAAATGCGTGCAGAAATTTTTACAGATTTTTTTAAATCGAAATTTCTGAGTTATAAATAATTAAAGCTATCTAAAAAAACGCCCTAATATAAAAAACTCAAAAAATTCTCAAAGATACTATGATGTGCAACAAAACGTTTGAATCATAGGCCAGAGTAGGCCGAGACCTCCTGCTATTTTTTTTCCATTTTATAACATTATTCAAAGGTTTTTTAAATGTTAAATAGACAACGCTTCGATTTAAAAATCTCAAAAATGCTGTGATGACCCACTAATACATATATACAGAGTTGAAAATGCCTAATACTTATAGAAATAATGATGATGATACGATCAGCTCTATAATTATGATTTTATAATAATAACATGTAGCGATTATAATACGATGATTAAACTTTGGAATGGCTGCAAAAATTATTATTTTTCAATAAAAATTCACGGTAATCCTTGTGAAAAAATGGAAAAAAATAAGTAATGCATTACTTATTTCTTTCATTTTCTCCACTATTTCTTGCAATATTAAAGCGAAAATTAGTATTTTTTCAGCTATTCAAATGTTTATACTGTATTTTATAATCACTACATATTATTATTATGAAATCATAATTACAAAACAAATTGTACTGTAAACTATATCTCATGAATTAATGGGTATTTACAACTCTGCATATATATATTGCCAAAAAAATTCAGATTCTTTTACGAAACTTGCAAAAGTGTGTGTTTGGACCTCCATATGTACCTTTTCACATAGAACCCACCGGCAGTTTTTTTTCATAATAATAATAATAACAAATAAACAAATAAAGTATTTTTTAGTTTTTTTAGAGATTTTAAAATCGGGGCGTTTTTCTTAACGTTTGAAATACCTTTAATAAATATTATAAAATGAAAAAAAAAAAAAAAAAATTGAAATAGGTCTTCTTCCTCTTTCTCCTTCTCAAAAATGTTGTTCATCACAGTATTTTTGAGATTTGAAAATCAAAGCGTTGTTTATTTAACGTTTAAAAAACCTTTGAATAATGTTATAAAAGGAAGAAAAAAAATAGCAGGAGGTCTCTGCTCTCTCTGGACTGTGGTTCAAACGTTTTGTTGCACATCATAATATTTTTGAGAATTTTTTGGGATTTAAAAATTAGGGCGTTTTTTTAGATAGCTTTAATTATTTATAACTCAAAAATTTCGATAAGAAGAAATCTGAAAAAATGTCTGCATTCATTTTTCAGTTCGAAGAATAATATAAAAAATTGCAGTTAAAAAAACATTCAGGGTCACAGAGTTGACAGAGTTGGCATGGAATTCCCCATATATCTCTATATATAGAACACATAAGCCATGCTATGGATCATCCACAGACTACACAAAGACTCTATGTATATCTTATTGCGACAGATAAGTTTATATCCAAAGAACACATGATCAGCCAATTACCAATTATTCACTTTACTAATGTACAGTATATACTTACTCCAAGGCTGAGGATGCAGCGATGAATAATACCAACGCGAAACAAACAATTTTTTTGGCGACAGCCATGATCGTGAAATAATTTTTGTTGCGGTGGAGCTTCTAACTCTGCAGGAGTTTCGATCTCACTGAAGCCCAAAGTTCCTCTGATAAACTGTTGCCGGTCGACATTCAGTATGGCTGACTTTGTCGTCGAGCGGTTGGGGGTTCCCCCACATATTAAAACGCCGGCCGGTATTTTGCTGACAAAACCACAAATGTGTTCGTAAAATGATAATTTAACTGTTAGTTTGGAATAACCGAGACTTTTTATATGGAAAATATACTTATATATATATATATAGATATATATAAGTAAATATACTTATATATATAGATATATATAAGTATATTTATTTATATAGTAAATGGTAAATATACTTATATAAGTAATAAAAAATATAAAATAAAAATATATAAGTAAATATACTTTTATATATATAAATATATATATTCGAGATTTCGGAGTCGAGGAAATAAAATTTACAGCACGAGGGTCAAAAGACCTACACTGTAAAAAAATTCTGTTTGAAATTTAATATACTTTTACTGGAAGTTTTTATGCATAAACGAGTATATTAAATTTAATATACAAGTGTAATGTCAAATTAATGTATGGTACATCACATTCAATAATTTACTTTAATTTTACAGCAAAAGTACTTGAATTTTATTAATTTGCTTTAATTTTATTGGAAAATTACATGAATTGTATACCATAATTGTATATTAATTTTAAATTGCGAGTTTATGTATAAAAACTTGCAGTCTTTTTTAACAGTGTATGCTTGAGATGTACAGAAACCGTGTAGATCCAGATAGGATTCTATCAGAATTGATGCGGTATTGATCTATTTCTATCGGCCCTTTTTAAAAGGATTAAGTATAGGATTTTATCAGAATTTACGACCAAAATTAAAATTTGGCAGCACAGTGGCGGAACTGGGTCCACGGTGTGCCGTCAGAAACACGTCAACTGCATCCGAATTAATTAAGGATGTTCAATTGTTTCATACTAGTAAAATAATTGCAAAATTTTTGTAATTGTATCATTAAAGTTTAATGCATTAAATAAAAATAGTAGAGAGTAGTTTGAATTGAAGCATGTATACTTAATCCAGAGGAAGATTAATAGTGCCGGATTTGCATACAGATTAACTAATTAACATCACTTTCCAATGGGATACATTTTCGTTTAGTTTTTTCCAAGAATAATCTATAATTTTTAGCCAATTTTGATGAGTGATGGCTCATTCTCTTTCTTGAAAGATGCTCTACAAATTGTCCGGCTGGATATTTGATATTATTGATCGTTTAATAATTATAGTCTATTTATTAACAAAAAATCAAAATACTTTCATAAACAAATAGCTATAATTATTAAACAATCAATAGTATCAAATATCCAGCCGGTCAATCTGTAGAGCATCTTTTAAAGAAAAGAATGAGCCATCACTCGTCAAAATTGGCAAAAAATTGTAGATTATTCTTGGAAAAAACTGAACGAAAATGTATCCCATTGGAAAGTAACGTTAATTAGTTAATATGTATGCAAATCCGGCACTATTAATCTTTCTCTGGGTTAAGTATACATGCTTCAATTCAAACTACTCTCTACTATTTTTATTTAATGCATTAAGCTTTAATGAAACAATTACAAAAATTTAGCATTGATCTTATCAGAGTTGAAAATGCGTAATACTTATAGAAATAATGATGATGATACGATCAGCTCTATAATTATGATTTTATAATAATAATATGTAGCGATTGTAATACGATGATTAAACTTTGGAATGGCTGCAAAAATTATTATTTTTCAATAAAAATTCACGGTAATCCATTTTAAAAAATGGAAAAAAATAATTAATGCATTACTTATTTCTTCCATTTTTTCCACTATTTCTTGCAATATTAAAGCGAAAATTAGTATTTTTTCAGCTATTCAAATGTTTACACTCTATTTTATAATCACTACATATTATTATTATGAAATCATAATTAAAAAACAAATTGTACTGTAAACTATATCATGGTGGCCGTTTTTTTTTTCTGGAAAAAATTCCCTGATGTTTCCCTGATTTTTCCCTGACTAATTTATCAAT
The DNA here is from genome assembly GCA_963970395.1 of Ephialtes manifestator. Taxonomy (NCBI): domain Eukaryota; kingdom Metazoa; phylum Arthropoda; class Insecta; order Hymenoptera; family Ichneumonidae; genus Ephialtes; species Ephialtes manifestator. Next base: position 21,716,783 of record OZ019980.1, read on the forward strand.
TTTCCCTGACCGAAATTTTAAGGACATCTACTAAAAAATTTATAACGCGAATAAACAAAAATGTATTAGAAACAGATACGTGTTTTTGATAAGTTATTTATTTCTCGATCAACAACGAATAGAACTTTTGAAGATATATTTTCTCTTTCAAAACATAAACGTTCTTTGGAATTATAATGCTTTAAATCCGATTAAATACTGATGTGAAGTGCAATACTTATTTTAGTAATATATAACACTTTTTAAACTTTTTTGTTGAGTGCTTCGATTTGTTCGAATAGATTTATATTGTAATGTTTATATCAATTTTTATTTGTTTTTTTTTTCTTTTCAAATATTTTTCGGTTATTTTTTTTTCCAAGTCTTTCTTTTATGGATTTTTATTCAGCTATTGAAACTTTGGCAACAATCTACTTTTTCCCTGACTAATTTCGATATTCTCTGATTCCCTGATCGATTTTTTATTTCCCTGACTTTTCTCAGTTTTCCCTGACCGCGGCCACCATGTATATCTCATGAATTAATGGGGATTTACAACTCTGGATCTTACTATTGTGAAACCGTCGATCATTCTTAAGGATGTAGGAGCGCGATGGGGTGCTCAACTTCCTGAAAAGTGAGAATTCAGAGAGAAATTCGAACACTTCTCGATGGAATAAAAATCTGAAAAAAATCAAGCATACAAAAGGTGCGGAAAAGATTAATTTTGAATATTAATAATTGCAAAATGGTATTAACAAATAGGTTAAAAAAAAATTGTTCAACAAATTATCCGTCGACCTAACTTTTTTTTCGAATGAAAATGATTCTTTAAATTTTCTGAATACGTATTAATTTTTTCAGAATTTTGTCTAATGTTTGAAAATTGCGGTTTTTTTTCTTGCATGAGCTGTATTCGCGAATCTATTTGATCAATCGTTTCGAAACTTCTTGGGTGTAATGTGTGGTTTTGTGACAAGCACATATGAAAAATTCGCGACTTAACATACATTTAAAAAAAATGAATTCCAAAAAAACGAAATTTTGATGATTAGAAAAAATTATGAAAAAATTCATACGTATTCAGAAAAATTAGCTAATCATTTTCATTCGAAAAAAAAGTTAGGTTGACGGATAATTTGTTGAACAATTTTTTTTTCACCTATTTGTTAATAACATTTTGCAATTATTAATATGCAAAATTAATCTTTTCCGCACCTTTTGTATGCTTGATTTTTTTCAGATTTTTATTGCATCGAAAAGTGTTCGAATTTCTCTCTGAATTCTCACTTTTCAGGAAATTGAGCACCCCATCGCGCTCCTACATCCTTAAGCAGAGTCTGTAACGTTACGATAATTAGCCATATATTAAAATCGGAATAAATAATAGATTATTCTCCGAACTAATCAGAAACGTTCACCAATGATAAATATCTTTTATCAATAAATATTTTAGTAAAAAAAAATCGCTATTGTAAATATGAAATATTGTTAAAAAATATCTCTCCGCTATTTCGTAAATGCATTAAACCGCCGATAATTATGTTCTCACAATCATTAGATTACCGAAATAATTTTTTTTTAAAGGAAACTTCGAATAAAGAAATATATAAGATATTTTTGTCATTTTATTACACTCTTCATTTTTTTTTTTTTTTAAATTACGTTCCTGTAATATTTATAACATCTGCTTAATCGCTGTTACAAGGTCAGAAAATATTGAGTCTGCATTTGGATCTTAGCTGCGCATTGCACTGGTTCAACGTTCTATTTCGAACAAAATTGAGAACACAAGAGAAAAAAAAACAGTAATCAGATCGTGACATTTATCGATTAACTAAAGGCTACGATTGTGGCGAAGGGCGCGCGTATCTGTTGAATACGAAGCGCACCGCAACGAAGAAACGCGTACAAACGGTGTTCTAGGATATAAACTCGACAACGAGGTAATGAGAAATATGAGAAAAAAATTAAATTAAAAAAAAGAAAAAAAAACATCGACATAATTCGTCAGAATGATTTGTCAAAGGATTTTATGTGAAAGTCAAATCTTTACATAAACGTATACGTTTTTCATGTGTTACAAACACGACGGACGATCAGATAATACATAAGCTCTCTTGCTTCTTTTTTTTGTGTGTTTCGTCGTCGATAAATAGTGTTCATACTTTTACATATTTATTTTTTTTAACTCCTATAGCCAGTTCAGAAATCGTAAATAGCTTTTCTCTTAGATTTTCTCATCTGCGCATATTATTCATTCTCGCTCTATCTTCCCTCGGGGACACAAGAGACAGTTTCTGAACAGGCCCAAATAGTGTGTGACTCACGAAAAAGTTAAAATGCCTTTGAGGGGGGAAAAAAAAGAAAAAAAAAAAAAACGCGTTGTCATCGCAGAAGTTACACACATTTGGAGTTCACCAAATTTCGTAATACAGGAATGTATTCAGCTCACAGAGAAAAAAAAATAAGTTCTTTTGCCGCAAACACTGCGCTTTCACACTCGAGTCGCGTCTTCGAAAGAGAAAAAGAAAAAAAGAAAAAAAAAAGGAAAATCTGCTCAACCGAGAAGTTTTACTGTTTGTCACTTATTTTCTTTTCTTTTTTGTTTTTTTGTTTTTTTGTCGTCAAGAATCATTCTTTCGGTAAAACATTTAGCAAAAATGTGGATATTCCTCAGAGCACCGCATCGTGATCTCTCCAAATTACAAATATAGGTACTTATAATATCATCCGCATATTTCTTTTTTTTTTTTACTTTTTCTTATTGTAACAATATAACAGGTAAATGTGTTTATGGGTGTTTAGCACGTTAAGGAGAGCACGAATTGGGCTTGATACAAATTTTCCAATTACGTTATTTAAAATTTATCTCAACTGAGTCACAATTTTCTAAAATACATTGTTAAGTTATGTCAGTGACGTGAAATTTTCTTTTTAAATCGTGAATTATCATTTTTTTTGTTGTTAACGTAATTCGAAAAATGTATTTAACCCTCTGGCTGGGAGGAATTTTCGACGATGTAGCGACCTTAATGATATACGAGGTGTTTTCCTTCATAATATAGCACACTTTTTTTTTGTTTTTTGTTTTTTTACCATTTGCATTTTCATTCAATCGTACTTTTTCACTACTGATTACTAATCGTGAACAGAACTGTGACGTTCTTTCTTTTTTTTTTCTTTCTTTCTTTTGTCGAGTGATATAATTGTTGTGGTGAATTTAATTCCAGCCCGCCAACTCGTAATCTCCGACTCTCGTGCAAATGATTCTGTGTTGCAGTCTGAATTCACGCTCTGAACGGTGAAACTGTCCATAGAATTAGATCTCGGGCATATTATGTTTAAGGTGGGTGAGGGTTAGGAGGATGAGATATATATTAGGCCGCGGTTTCCGTGTCTCCGTTGCTCTCGGCCTCGACCGCCGGCTTCTCCTCGAGCTTTGCCTTCTTTTCCGGACTAATACCGTCCACCACAGACTCCTCAGAAGCTTCAACACCGGCGGTTGATTTCCTCTTTATGCTGCACGCATCGACAGCGGGTGCGTCTGAAAAAGCAAGTGGAAGAGATAAGTTTTAAACGTTGACCATTGTTACTTCCGTATTGCGGTAAGTGTTCCGCCTTCTCGTTAGTACCGTACGCGCAAACAGCGAAACGAAGCGTCGTTTCTCGTTCTCATATTTTAAGGTAGTATGAGCGGAGTACCTAGTCAATAGAAAGTCCATATTTTTTATTATGGGAAAAAAGCGAAGTATCACACATTTCGCTATTTTAAAAATCACAATATAAAGAGAGAAAAATTATGAAGTGTGTGTGATGATAAGGTGTGTATATTTATAAAACGGTAGTAGTTTAAATAAGAGTGTCATTTGACTCAGATTGTCCAGCCGGCCGCCATTTGGCCAATCAAGGAACGCGTGGCTACGCTATAGTCAACTGTTTTCCGGCAGTTTGATGCCGGTTCGCGAAAACTCGTAAATTTAATCGATGATATCTATTCGAAATATTCGGTAACATATATTTTTTAAGGGACGTACGTGTTCGTAGCAGTTTTCTCGGTATTTCGAGCTTTTATTTACGGAGGTGTCTGAATTTGAAGAATGGTTATTTCGGTCTCAAAGTGTTATCAGGACAATTTCCGTATATAACATGTACTAAATTTCCCAATTTTGCACATTAATTATTATTGTAAACAGTCGGTAAAATGGTTTGAAATTTTACAGACAGGATCCTCTGAACCTATTCTATAGCATATTAAAAAATCACTTTTCTCTCTGATCGTGAGGTTTGTGCTCATACTACCTTAAATAGTAGTAAAAGATATTTATTGACCGAAGTATATGAGGCATTCCACCGATTATCAACAGAGTCGTCGCGACTCTGTCGACCCTCATATTAAAAAAATGTATTTCCTTTCGAAATGTATAATATAAAATATAAATATAATATAAAAAAATATATATAATATGATATATATATAATATAATATATATATAAAAAACAGTAGAATTTTTTTTTAGATTTCAAAAATATTTGTGTTTTTTTAATTACCTAAAATTTGATTTACTCAAAAAGTACGTCGACGATTTTTTTTTCTTTTTTCACAGTAAATAAAAAATTTTATACGAGAATTTTTTTTTCGTTGCTATTCTAGGATGCCCCCCATTTTCGTTCTAGTCACGAAGATTTCGTTTTTGGACGGAGAATTTACTATAAAAATTTTGAAAAAGATCATCGACGTACTTTTAGAGAAATTTAATTTAATTTAATTTATTTTTTATTTTTTTTTTTTTTTTTTTTTTTTTTTTTTTTTTTTTTTTTTTTTTTTTTTTTTTTTTAAATTTGATAATCTAGGCCTCGCACTACTCTGGGTGTAGGCTCAAAAATTTTGTTTTTGGCCACAGAATTTACGATAAAAAAAGAAAAAAAATCGTCGACGCACTTTTTGAGAAAATCAAATTTTAGGTAATTAAAAAATCATACATTTTTTTTTAATCTAAAAGAAATTCTAGAGTTTTTTTTATATTGCTCTACAACATCACGAAAGGAAAAAAAAGAAGAAATATGAGGGTCACGACCCGGTCGATAAGCGGCGAAATGCCCCATATAAATGTATGTTGGGTTGCAGTTATCAATCCGTAATTAATTCATTTTGACAAATATTTATTCAACCAATAGGCCATCTATCGGAATCCTTCAGCCCGTCTTTTGCGTGATTTTTGCCTATTTGCTTTCATTCAGAGAGAATATTTGAAATATTAAACGAGAATACGCATAAAAAATTAACCTTTCAACACCGCAGGTCTTTTTACTTCGTTAGAAACAGAAAAAAAATGTAATGTACTTTAGAAAAATTGTATTTTTAAGTACTTTTGCGTATGCATTTTTCTTTTATGGAATAAAAATGTTTTAGACACCCTTTGACAATTTCGTTAAACCTTTTAATTCATACATTTTTCGTTTTCGAAATGAAAAAAGATCTCATTAATTATTTTCAGAAATTAGCTTAAAATATTTTAATCTGAGCAAAAAAAAATCTCTTGTCATGCTTCAATAAAATTATTTTCTGAACGCCCTTTTATTATTTTTTTCAGCGTTATTATGCGGGCTCGAAATTCTCAGTAACGTACTTAATAATTAAACATTTTTCAAAACGAAATCGTATTATTTTTTTTTTTTAATAATTCTTCAAATTATGAAGTTTTGTCAGTCAATTTTACCTTCTGACCTAATGAATATAATTTCACAAAACTTTTTTTTTTTTTTTCAAAGTAGGTCACTATTTTCGTTCAGATTTAAATATTTAAATATTTTTAACTCATTTCTGATAATAACTAATGAGTTCTTTTTTCATTTAGGAAATGAAAAATGAATGATTTCATAGATTTAACGAAATTGTCGAAGAGTGTCTAAAATATTTATATATTTTATTCCATAAAACAAATATGCAAGCGCAAAAGTACTTTTAAAAAAATATATATATATATATATACTTTTATATATATAGTACTTTCTATTTACTTTCTATTTCTATATTTCTATTATTTCTATAATAATTGTTATTATTATTGTTTATTTCTCATGTATGCCCTAACAATAATAAAAACAATTATTATAGAAATAATAGAAATATAGCAATAGAAAGTAAATAGAAAGTACTTTAAAATAGAAACAGAAAGTACTATATATATATATATATATATATATATATATAGAAGTATTTTTTTTTAAGTACTTTTGCGCTTGAAAAAAAATATATATATATATATATATATATATATTTATTACCGAAGTTATAAGTAAAATATAAATTCATACTAATATTTCAGCTCCATGTGGTAAATGATCAAATACGCGATTTTCTCTCTCATCAAAATGACATTGTATTTTTTTTTCTTTTTTAGGTATTAATTTTCGTAACTACCTGTGGAATCACCGTTCTCCGTGGATTCGGCTTCCTTTTCGTCGGACTCTTTCTCCTCAACGGAACCGTTCTCCTTGGTTTCCTTGGCATCGCCGTTTTCGGACGCCCTCGAGTCTTCGTCGACTTCCTCAGCCTCGACGACCTTCTTCTCCTCCTCCTTCTCTACCACCTTCTTCTCCGGAGAGGCAACGACTTTGGTTTCCCTACAAAAGTAAAAAAAAAAAAAAAAAAAAAAACCATCAGTTCTCATTCATCCTATATTATAAAAAAAAAAAAAAAAAAGAAAAAAAACATCCTTCAAACACTACGCAAACACGAGGCTCAAGCAAGGTACATAATTTAACGGTAAAATGTGAAGCAGCAAAGATCCTTCTGCCGAGTGGCGTCAGGTCTGTACGTCACAGTTATTAATAATAGCCACAGTGTAATCTTTATTTCGCGAATTCGTGACATCCCGCCAGTTCCACGAGCGGGAACGGTCGACGTTAAGCGGCGCAACGCGAAGCGCCATCTCTTCAAAAAGTCGCGTCCCCCCTCCAAGCCAACAATACCCGCGCGTTTGTATTTCCCCTCCGTAGTTTGACCCCTTTCTCCGCGTTCTACGACAGCCAAAGCGGCAAGCAAAAGCGCCTCACCGTTGCGCGGCAACTCGCAGATTTCCCGCTCGCGGCGTCACGCATTGTTTTCATCGTACAAAAGAGACGCCGGCGCGAAGAGGCCGCGTGCGTCTTAAAAAAAAAAAAAAAGAAAAACATAACAATAATCCTGAAAATCGCCACTTCTACCAAATACATACAGGAAACATCGATACTTTTATCATTACAGCCAATAGCTCGAAACACCGAATGAAATTTCCGCGTATAAAACGATGACACCGTTCAGAAAGAGACGCGATGGGGTCTTTATTGTTTGCCGCGCGCGTTCTATCCAACCGGCGTTGGTGAGCGGGTGCGGATCGATATTCACCGAGCGTTCTCTTTGGGACGCTCAACGCTCTTGGCGTAGTACAGCCTTTCGCAAAAACGTTGTATTTCCATACTTGAGATTTTCAACGATCTTCGTTCTTTCGAGTCTCTAACATTCACTCGTTACGAGCGCTATGATTATACACAGCAATAGTAGTAGTACTACTACTACTAATAGTATGCTTTACTATGTGATACTATGTATACACATACATATATATATAAGTATGTGTATATATATGTATGTATACAAGCGAAATCCGACCTAAATCAAAGCAGGCGACTCGATGTGGGAGAGAGCTGGATGGGGGTGGGAAGGGAAAGCGAAAATGTGTATATTTTTTGCTCTACTGTGTTTCTCTCTCAGTCGGCGACCTTATAAACAATATATAGCCGCGTCGATTGAGCGCGAAGCTAGAACGTCGCAAATGCGTTTATCCACGCGACAGGTCGCGTCGATTCTACGAGGGTTGATCGTAATAATAATAATAATAATAATATGGAATACGATATTATCTAGGGAATAGCGAGGGACGTACACATCGGGATAGTTTGTGGGACGGTAAATCGTCCACGGCAAGCGTCGAGAGGTGCGTAGGCCGATAGGCAGAAAATAACTCGAACGCGGCGTCCTCCTCCCCCCCTCCCCTCCTGCCACCTTCCCCTCTTCGTACCGTGCGGCGGTTCTCTTTTCTCCGATGAACAAGAAGCCGCTATAATCTTTAACGTTAAGAGAACGCCGCTCGATAAACACGAATCACTAATTTTTACGCAAAATCTCAATGCTGATATAACTCGAAAAAAAACCCGCGAAAATCGCGACAGCGCCGGAGGAAAAAAAAGTTACAAAAAAAAAAGTCGCCAATTAATATTCCAACGAAAATCAAGACGCGGAGCCACGTGGCGATATTTTGTTTAACAAATAGAATTGTTTTATAGATTTTTTTTTTTTTTCGAAAACAATGCCGTGTGCGTCGGCGTTACTACGACGGCGTGCCTTTTTTTTCGTATTAGTATGATCGCGCGAAACTGAAAAATTACACACACGCGTAGGAAAAAAAAGCACGATTTTGATCGAAGAAATCGATGTACTCACTTGGTATCGACGTCAGCCATTGTTGATGATTTGTTGTTTATTTTCCTTTTACAACGGTGGAAGCACGAGAATGATATATATATGTATATATATATATGTGTGTGTTTTATATGCACTTGTAAGATCCTTGGCTTCGCTTGGGTTACGTTACGCTCGGTGTGTATGTACGGAGAGATACCGGACGAGAGAGCAACACTAGGTTTGCCTACCGACGCGCAAATGGCAGAGGGACTCGTTCACGGATTCGCCTGAGTCGCTCGGCGGCTTCGCCCGGCCGGCGGCCGGCGGCCTTCAAACGCTTTTCTTTCCCGCTCGTTTGTAGATGGCGCTTCAGTCGATATCACATCAGCGAAGCCCTCTACAAGTTTCGATTCTCGACGAATTTTTTAATCGTCTTTATCGCGTCTCGTGCGAAATAAATGATATTTATACTTTGATTAATTCTTTCAGGAGTTCGTATATCGTTTACATGTTTTATAGCATCTACTAGCATATTAGCAGTACGAAGCGTACTAAAAAATGTAGGCTGCTAGGAACGGCGACTTTGAGACCTGCGCACAAGTGCTCTTCGTACTCCACAGCAGCCACTTATTGTGCTTCTCCCTCCTCTACAACAAGCGGGATTGCCAATCGGAGACGATTTCGTTGCGTGAAAATAACCGGCACTTCCGGCATTAGCCGCGAATCGTTTAAACAAAACGACGTTTTGTCGTGCAGAGCGATCTGAATGATGATTGGGAGTTTGTAGTTGAGCGAGTTTAGCGAACGTGAGGACGTTCGTGGGTTTGGCACAACGTGGCGGTAGCGGGATAAGCTAATATCGGGACATACCTATGACTCTTCTGGAATGTTCTAGAAGTTTCGGGGACGACCCCGTTTCCGGCGCATGTATTAAAAGGTGCGCAGGGCTATATGTATGTTTCTCGCTTCGCTGGCAACATCCACCTTTCTGCGTCCATGTTACAAGATGCCTCGTAAATGCTACTTCTACGTGAGAATAATAATGCGACACGAGGTAGCGCACAAAGCTCTACTCGCGTATTTGATAGCGACTTGTAAAGTGCACGAGTCGCTAAAAAGAGTTTCCGCGTATATGGGCTTATCGGCGCCGGTGCCGGCATAACTAGAAATGCGTATATTATAAGATATATTATATACTGCGAGCTCTAAGATACTATAGCGGGTGACGCTATCAATATGGGAATGTAGCGACTATAGGAAGGCTTACAAAGCGCAGCTTTGCTGGCTTCTACCTCCCTGATAGAATTTCCGATATGCTCTCCCGTATCTGAACGCATCGCGCATGCGTCTATCGAATTGGGTATAGATCGACGCCGCTCTATTTAACATGTGGTAAGCCGGTGAATAGAGCTACAACAACGAGGCTTCTGGGTACTGAAGCGTAGTACAATATTATTCAATTATAAAGAGAGTCAACGTCACTTCTGTTGGTTTACTTGAGTTATATTAAATACATATTAAATGCAAGGCGGATTTTTACCGGTTTCTTTTTTTTTTAAACGGAGCATCGACGAAACTCTAAAGAAAAAAAGCCGGTTTTTTTTCTTTAAATATAATGGCGTTCAGTCATTTTGTTTTCGCTATGTTAGGGACGATTTTGCAGGATTCTGGGCAGAACTCACGGAAAAATCGACATAATATAATTAGTATAATATAGTAGTATAATTATTATTAGACATAATTATTATAATTATACTACTATAAAATAGTAGTAAACTTTTACTATTATTTTCTACTATTGCTTGGAAATTCAATGCCGATTTTTCCATGAGTTCTGCACACAATCCTGTAAAATATTATTAAAAAATCGAATTATTTTTTGATAAATCAGTTTCAGACTATGATAGAAATAAAAATGATACAACGATGGCATTTAACAGTTTTATTGCAAATGTAATTTTTTATTATCTTTGGACAAAGTAAAATTTTATTAACTTACGATTTGAATAAATTAATGTTGAATGTTTAACTTCTACCAGGTTTTCTAGTATTGCTTAAAAGTTTGAGCCCACAGTCGACTTTTCTGTGGATTCCTCATATAATCTTGTAAAATTGAAGATAATATAGCGAAAAAAAAATCGGCCTTCAAAATTCGATGTCCACAGTCGATTTTTCTACGATTTCTGCACGAATATCTAAGACGACGTAGCGCAAGAAAAATTGTCCAATAAAAAAAAGATAATAATTCCGTTATGTTTATAACAAAATATGAAATAATACGCCTATGGCAAAAAAAAAAATCGGCCTTCAAAATTCGATTTCCACAGTCGATTTTTCTACGATTTCTGTACGAATATCGAAGACGACGTAGCGCAAGAAAAATTGTCCAATAAAAAATAATAATAATTCCGTTATGTTTATAACAAAATATGAAAAAATACGCCTATGGCAACAAAAAAAAAATCGGCCTTCAAAATTCGATTTCCACAGTCGATTTTTCTATGAGTTCTGCACGAATATCGAAGACGAAGTAGCGCAAGAAAAATTGTCCAATAGAAAAAAATAATTCCGTTATGTTTATAACAAAATATGAAATAATACGCCTATGGCAACAAAAAAAAATCGGCCTTCAAAATTCGATATCCACAGTCGATTTTTATATGAATTCTGCATGAATATCGAAGACGACGTAGCGCAAGAAAAATTGTCCAATAAAAAAAATAATAATTTCGTTATGTTTATAACAAAATATGAAATAACACGCCTATGAAAACAAAAAAAATCGGCCTTCAAAATTCGATGTCCACAGTCGATTTTTCTATGAGTTCTGCACGAATATCGAAGACGACGTAGCGCAAGAAAAATTGTCCAATAAAAAAATAATAATTCCGTTATGTTTATAACAAAATATGAAATAATACGCCTATGGCAACAAAAAAAAAATCGGCCTTCAAAATTCGATTTCCACAGTCGATTTTTCTATGAGTTCTGCACGAATATCGAAGACGACGTAGCGCAAGAAAAATTGTCCAATAAAAAAAAGATAATAATTCCGTTATGTTTATAACAAAATATGAAATAATACGGCTATGGAAACAAAAAAAAATCGGCCTTCGAAATTCGATGTCCACAGTCGATTTTTCTATGAGTTCTGCACGAATATCGAAGACGACGTAGCGCAAGAAAAATTGTCCAATATAAAAAAGAATAATAATTCCGTTATGTTTATAACAAAATATGAAATAATACGCCTATGGCAACAAAAAAAAATCGGCCTTCAAAATTCGATTTCCACAGTCGATTTTTCTATGAATTCTGTATGAATATCGAAGATGACGTAGCGCAAGAAAAATTGTCCAATAAAAAAAAGATAATAATTCCGTTATGTTTATAACAAAATATGAAATAATACGCCTATGGCAACAAAAAAATCGGCCTTCGAAATTCGATGTCCACAGTCGATTTTTCTATGAGTTTTGCACGAATATCGAAGACGACGTAGCGCAAGAAAAATTGTCCAATAAAAAAAAGATAATAATTCCGTTATGTTTATAACAAAATATGAAATAATACGCATATGGCAACAAAAAAAAATCGGCCTTCACAATTCGATGTCCACAGTCGATTTTTCTATGAGATCTGCACGAATATCGAAGACGACGTAGCGCAAGAAAAATTGTCCAATAAAAAAATTATAATAATTCCGTTATGTTTATAACAAAATATTAAATAATACGCCTATGGCAATAAAAAAAATCGGCCTTCAAAATTCGATTTTTCTATGAGTTCTGCACGAATATCGAAGACGACGTAGCGCAAGAAAAATTGTCCAATAAAAAAAAATAATAATTCCGTTATGTTTATAACAAAATATGAAATAATACGCCTATGGCAACAACAAAAAAATCGGCCTTCAAAATTCGATGTCCAGCGTCGATTTTTCTATGAGTTCTGCACGAATATCGAAGACGACGTAGCGCAAGAAAAATTGTCCAATAAAAAAAAATAATAATTCCGTTATGTTTATAACAAAATATGAAATAATACGCCTATGGCAACAAAAAAAAATCGGTCTTCAACATTCGATGTCCACAGTCGATTTTTCTATGAGTTCTGCACGAATATCGAAGACGACGTAGCGCAAGAAAAATTGTCCAATAAAAAAATAATAATAATTCCGTTATGTTTATAACAAAATATGAAAAAATACGGCTATGGCATTCAAAATTTTGATCCCCAATATAACTGACAAACAAACTTGGAATAAAAACTTTTGCCTTCCTCTATGAGTAGGTCAAAAGATCGTTGATCAAAATAAAAATAAAAAAAATCTTGATTCAAGCATTATTCTCATTATCCCAGTTATTACCCCAGGCTGACAGAGAAAGTGTCTCGACAACGAGATCTCGTAATATCTCGTCCCTCTTCGTGGTTTCTCGCCTTCGACTTGATTTCTTTTCGACAGCGCTTGAAAAAATTTTGCTTTTATTTTATCTTTCCGTCACATTTAATGTGTATCATGTGCTGCCGCACGCGCCGCCAGTCAGGGCGAGCATGAAAGCAATTATTCGAGAGGGCCACAGCTGCCATCGACGGCGCAGGTGAAGACACGACCGGCAGATGTACCGTTTTTAGGGGCGACCGCAGCAGTTCAGTGCTATGTGCGCGAGCGCGTAGGCCGCTATATCCCTATCCTTCTCTTTCTCACACATAGTATAAACTTGGGATTCCGTGTTCTTCCCCCCCGTAAAGGGCGAGGGGGTAGGGGGTTATATGTACTCTGTCCGTGCGTTTGTCGACCTGCTACTCTCTGCACTTCTCGGTTGCTCGGTACGCCGGCAAAACTTACGTCAGAGAAACCGCGACAATATATATATATATCATATTTTTCATACGTTTTTACCGTCGAGTACGATAGAGAATATTTATAGTTTTTTTTTTTTGTTGTCTGGCAACATCAGAGAATCTAGACATCAGAGCGCAGGTACGAATAACAAAAAGAGAAAAAGAAAACGGTAAAATTCAGTCAAATTGCACATACAGTTATGTACACAGTAGCAGACGAAAGAGAGTTACAGTCGAGTTTACAGAGTGACGCGTTTTTTTTTTTCTTATTTATCGACGAATGATGTAGATTAACGAGCTGATTAACATGGATGAGTTGGAACGCTTTTTTCTTTTTTTGCTTATGAGCACGCTAGTAGTTGTCACTTTTTGTGACGGTATTTAGTACTGTTGCCGAGACGAGAGGGGGTAAGCGAGGAAGTGAGGGTTATAGGAAAAGAGACTTGGGCAATAGTCTGTAACAGATGCGGATAAGTTGTGAGCAAGAGTGAGACGCTGAAAGTGACGGTGCTGCCATCGCACGACAATTTAACACATAGTCGAATTGGAGATTATTTTTTTTTTTGTAATGCCTGTTGATTATTACTTTTTATGAACACTTATGCAATTATTTGACGCTGAATTTGCGGCGCCGATAATAAATACAGTTTTTCGTTTTTTTTTTAAGCTTACGAATGGCAGCACGTGTAAAGTCGAAGTCGTGCTTGGATATCAGAGAGATATCGTATTTTCTCACTGCAGACTGAAAATCATGCGGGTTGCCAAGTGTGTTCGTTATCTATCTTTTAAATTGTCACTTTTTTACACACTTGCAAAAGTATTGCTATTATATGGTTATGATATTTGCGAACAAAAACGAATCTCGAAACCTATTTTTGTACGTGAAAGCTAGCCGCATGCGAGCTTTTGCTCTAAACGAATAATTAAAAGATGCAAAGTAGAACTTTGCACATTGCTTCCTCATTTATTATTGATTCTCACAAAGCTTCCTCTATGAGGAAGCTTGTTTATCAATTTTGGCTTCCTCATAGAGGAAGCTTTGTGAGAATCAATAATAAATGAGGAAGCAATGTGCAAAGTTCTACTTTGCATCTTTTTTTACATTCTTCCTACAAAGAACAAGTTACGTATAGATAACACAAAAATACCGTTACAAACACCGGCACATCTCCTTTTGATTGGGTACAAAGTTTTGTCTTACTTTCTTAACTTTTGCGGAAGTTAGAGCGAAAATCGTAATTTTTAAAATGATTCAAAATGGCGTAAAATTCGAACCACTTTACCGATGATCGCCAAATTTGGTACGAACCAGCGCTGTACATTATTTTTTATCTATAGAACATTTCAATTGATTTGTTAAGATGCGACGTGATTTATCGAAAAATCGTTATTTTTCGAACAATTCAAAATTCTATAAAATCCGAACCGCTTTACCGATTTCGCCGAAATGCAATACCATACAACATTGAACTTATATCTAGATATGAAGAACTATTTAGCTAAATCGGCGAACTTTTACGAAAGTTAGAGCATTCACGTCCTTTTTTCAACAAATTAAAAATTGCATAAAAACTTAATTACTATATATATTTTTTCAAAAATTGCAGTATTCAAAGGGGGGCAGCTACTCTACATGTGTGCCAAATTTGAGCCCGATCGCTCGAACGGTTACTGAGTGAGAGGCGATTGAATTTTCGAGGCCCAGCACACACACACACACACACACACACACACACACACACACACACACACACACACACACACACACACACACACACACACACATACATACATACGGACATTTTTTCTAAACCACTTTTTTCGATGTTTTAGGTGATTCTAAGCATACTGACATGAAAATCTCGAAAAAAAAAATTTTCATGAAAACAAAGCTTCCTCTATGAGGAAGCAAAAATATCTTAATTTGTACGATCTTTGTAATAGGTACTTACCTGGTGTACAAATAATTATCTATCTATGTATCTATCTATATGGTTATGATATAAAAGTGATATTCCTGGTATACGCATGAAAAAAGATGAATAGGTATTCGAAAAACATTTTGCGTACGCTTTGGGTAAGAAATAATAGCGCGCAATACGTCAGATGTGTATAATTTTCAGAAATGTTTATTTAATATTTTTAATAAAAATATTAAATAAAATATTAAATAATAATAATATTAAATAATAATAAAAATATTAAATAATTTTCTCGTAAAATTATTTATTATGTGGCACCTCGATAGCCTCGAATATTTTTTGCAACAAAGCTTTGTTTTATTTTATTTTCTCTGATTTTTTGTCCTCAGTTGTGCACCTAGTTTTTCATCATGTGCGTATTTCCGGACGCCTAATGTTCCGATCCTTCGGTCAATCATAAATATCAAGAATTCTGATATACAAATACGATGAGTTCGGAATAAAAACGATGTATCTTGGTTATTTATCGATTATATTAATTTAAAAAATGTAGATACATGAAAGAATACTTTAAATGCGTTATGTAGAAAATTGACTAACCTAACATCTATTTTTTATTTATTTATTCTACGAGCTAAAACTTTAGTACAGCCAAAAATAATTAATTTCTGAACACAATAATTTCGCGCTCGGAATATCTTAAAAATTCCATCGTTAGAATAATTCCATTGAAAAGCATAAATCAGGAATTTGAAGTGAAACTAAAAAAATTCTAGTCCACGGCTGGTCGTGCAACTTATCTTCGAAGCTATTAATTCGAGACGCACATCACGTAGAAAAACCATAACGCACGTGTCAACGAAAAGTGGTTTTTCGTTTGCTTCCCACGGGGGAAATGAAAACTATTACTTATTCCGTATGCGTGCAGGATGCATCGTTAGCGGCACCTCTTTTATGCATTTAGGAACACACCAGAACACAATTCCTGGTAGATATTGTACGAGACTACAATATGTATATTGCAACGCATACATTATGACCCACAAAGTCTTATCTCACCTATAAAGTCACAGCCCGACTTATGCAGGCATATAGTCTACTACTCGCTTGACGAGTGTTCAAATGTGTATGTGTGAGTGATACAAAACACGCACACACACACACACACACAGAGACCGGATGCTATTTCGACGAAGAGAACCTAACCTAAACCTCGCGGTAACATATTAGTAGTGGTAGTAGTAGTATAGAACTAAATATAGCACTATACACATGAAAATATCCGGTGTGTTTGGCTCCTTATCAATTACCCGCCATCTTAGTCTTTCTCCAATTTAAAAAAATCTATGTAATTATGAAAGCATGAAAGAAATATAACCCTATAAATATAGTATTCCATGTTAAATGTATAGGTACGAGTGAAATATATATAAAAAGAGGTAAACGCGAGGAGTTATAAACGCTGGTAGATTATTTTAATATGACTGAGATGATAAGAAAGTTTTGAAGTTAATGCGGCTATAAAGTTTAACCAAATGATACTAATTAATTTACGGTAGTTCAAGTAACTAAAAAACTGTTGTATCTTCGTCAGATAATACACGGGTGGAAAATTAGGAAAGACAAAGGATTTTTTAATAAAAAACACGAAGGCTAACGTTTTTTTTTTTTTTTTGTAGAATTAATGATGACTAGATTTTTGTAAAGATTGTATTCGTTGACTGTTGAAAATGAATTTGGTGACGAGAACAATTGATGTTGAGGACCTGCAGGCTATAAAATAATAGCTGCCAGAGTTCCTGATAGAAGTATTCTTTCGACTCTCCTCTGCCGTACAAAAATAGTGTGGAAGAGGTGACTACGAAAAACGATATCGACGTTCAGCTCGGTGCTCCCGAATTTTTTTTACCCAAGCTTTGTCTCGTGCTTTGTCCAATTTTATTTTATTTTTTGCATATGGTGCTCATGGCCTTTAAGCTGCTCTTGTGTTGATTCAGTAATGCACATCAATTTTTTAAAAATTATACAAATTTTGCTGCAAAAAAAAATTATACAAATTTTGCGACAAAAAAAATTATACAAATTTTGTTGCAGAAAAAAAAATTGTACAAATTTTGCTACAAAAAAAAATTACACAAATGTTGCTGCAAAAAAAAAAATTATACAAATTTTGCTGCAAAAAAAAAATACAAATTTT
The DNA here is from genome assembly GCA_963970395.1 of Ephialtes manifestator. Classification (NCBI taxonomy): domain Eukaryota; kingdom Metazoa; phylum Arthropoda; class Insecta; order Hymenoptera; family Ichneumonidae; genus Ephialtes; species Ephialtes manifestator. The sequence continues at coordinate 21,734,172 of OZ019980.1, forward strand.
GCTGCAAAAAAAAAAATTATACAAATTTTGCTGCAAAAAAAAAATATACAAATTTTGCTGCAAAAAAAAAAATTATACAAATTTTGCTGCAAAAAAAAAAAAAATATACAAATTTTGCTGCAAGGACGTAAGGTTTTTCTTTTTTGTTGTCAAAACGTGTTTCTGTTTGATTGACTTAGAATTCCACTAATTGTTAGAGAAAAAACTTTCAGATCTAGAATAGAAAATTAATTTTTTTTCGATAATTCAGTGAATCTTGTTTCGATATAGCGACTCTATGTTCCTATAACGGATTTTTTTTTCGAATTTCTTCTACGGTACGGAAATAGTGCAGGAGAAGTGTACACCTCGATGCCACAATTTTTTTTTAAACGAAGCTTCGTCCTGTTTTATTTTTGCTTCCTCATACCGCAAGTTTTGTTTTCATGAACATTTTTTTTTCGATATTTTCATGTCAGAACACTCAAAATACTACAAAAGATCGAGAAAAAAGGTTTAGAACCGTCGTTCGGTCGAACTATTCGACCGAATCAGCTCAAATTTTAATACTATTTAGACTATTGGTCAATCTTTATTTTCTATAAATTAGCATTATTGCTTTAACTTTAGCAAAACGTCATATCTCAAGTTTTTGTTTTTTCAAAATTTCGGCCGAAATTTTGTATGTAAATGAAATAATATTCAGCCATGATCAGGCCCGAATTTAGCTTGTCGGGGGCCCGGAGCTGCTCATGTATTTGGGGGCCCTTAAGAAATTAATACTACGTAATATAGTTTAACGTACTTTTAAAAAAAGGGCCCCTGTAGCCCCCCCTAAATCCATGCCTGGCCATGATATTTATTTATTTAAAACAAGGATGCATAGTAGAACGTTGCACATTCCTTCCTCATTATTTTTCGCTTTCTAGAAAGCGTTCTCTGAGGAAAATCCATCAACATACTTCACTATAGCTTTGTAAAAAGTGAAAAATACAGAGGAAGCAATGTGCAAGGTTCTACTTTGCATGCTTGTTTTTTTTTTTTTTGCATTTTTTACTTATCGCTATAACGCATTCCTTATGCTGATTCATCAGTGCACAAATTTTTAGCGCAAAAATAAGAGTACTATATTATAGTTTTACGAAAAATTGTACTAAAACGCGATATACACCGAGAGAAAAGATTTCATTGACGCCACACGGAAAAAAAAGATTAGTTGCCACACCAAGAAATGAGTTGACACAACCAATCGATTATTCTATTTATCTCACAACCCAAGTCGTAGTACCAACGATTCGAATGGTAATACCGACGATTCGAATGATAATAGCGACGATTCGAATGGTAGTCCCAACTATTCGAGTGGTAGTCCCAACGATTGGATTAACTTAATCTCGCGAGAACTAATCGTGAATAGTTGAGGTTACTATTCGATATGGTTGAGGCAACTAATTTTTTAGACATCGTGTACAGCAAATCGAAAACGTAGTTGCTACAACCAAACATTTCTTTCCGTGCAAAGAAATGGGTGGATAGATGTTTTTTTCATTGATTTCAACGAAATATTTTTTTGATTTCAATGAAATAGTGCATTCGAACTTCAAAGAGAACGTTTTATTGCCTGTAAATAAAGAATTACTTAGTGAGCATATAATACACAGTTTCATTGTTTTAAAGAGACATTTTCATTGGTCCAAAGAAACGTTTTCATTGATCTCTCTCTCGCACCTAACCTCACTTTTTTGTTTTCCGGTTCTCCCGAACGAACGGCTTCGACTTTCGAGAAGCCAGAAGCGTAGCCTATTTCTGCCGTACTTACTTACATACTCACAAAATTTGAGCTTTATCTGCCGCGTACTTTAGGAAAAAATAGGTTTCGAAATTTTGAGCTGGTAAGAAGAAGCTTTCATTGAATCAGGGACGATATCTTTGAAGACAATGAAAAAGGTTCATTGGTTTAAAGAAATGTTTCTTCGAATCAATGTCACTACTTTTCATTGAGTTTGAGATCATTTAAAGAAAAGATAGTATTGAAATTCAAGTATTTCATTTCATTGGCAAAGATTTCCGTGAATCGATGAAACTTTTTCCTTCGGTGTAGTAATGACGAAAACGTTATTTTTCTTCCTCATAGAGGAAGCTTTGTTTTCGAAAAAAAAATGGTTTCGAAATTTTCATCCCAGGACACTCAGAATGGTGCAAAACGTCGAGAAAAGTGGTTTAAAAAAAATGTCCGGATGTACGTATGTAAATTCAAGCCGCTGTATCTTGAAAACGGCTTTAACAATTAAGCTGAAATTTAGCACGCTGGTAGAGGAGCAACGCCCCTTCATATGTATACATTTTCGAAAAAATTGAAAACAAAATTCAGATTTTATAAGCCTTTTCAATTTTTCGAAATATGTCTGTATGTTCAATAGCTTCCGCAATTTTTCAGCTAATGATCTAAATAGTTCTGGACAAATAGATAAATGAAAACTGAAGGCCGGTATTGAATTTGAGCGAAATCCATCAAGCGGTTTAGATTTTATAAAATTTTGAATTTTTCAAAAAATTTTGTTTTCGTTCTTATTCAAGTTAAGTTCGACCAAACCTGCTCAAATCTTTTGCATGGTAAAATTAACATCCAGTTGTAGTAGATATCGAATTTGGTGAAGATTTTTAAAGTGGTTCAGATTTTATAAGACATTGAATTTTTCAAAAAATTTCTGTATATTCTGTAGCTGCCACAAATTTTTAGATAATGATCTTAAACAGTTTTTGACGAATAAAGCAATGAAAAATGACGATCGGTATTGAATCTAAGCGAAATACATAAATTCGTATAGAATTTTGAATTTTTGAAAATTTTTGTTTTCGTTCTTATTTTTATTTGTATTCAAAATAAGGATGCAAAGTAGAACTTTGCACATTGTTTCGTGAATAATTTTTATTTTTCGAAAAGCTTCCTCTATGAGGAAGCCGAAAATAAAATAAAAAAACTTCCTCATAGAGGCGACGTTGCGAAAGATGAAAATTAATGAGGAAGCAATGTGCAAAGTTCTACTTTTCATCATTTTTTTCTATAGCAACAGGATTTTATCGACACATGCGATCGCCGATTTTTTCTTTGCCGATACTTATTTGCATTTTTTATTCTGGTACTTTTTATCGCTTTCCTTTACCGCAAATAAAGTACTACAATGTTACACTATATAATAATGTAGAAATGCTTTATTATACACTAAGTTTTGTGAGGAACTTAAAAATACAATTCAACCCCTTAACTTACGCGGTATATTACTATATTAAAAAAAACTCTGAGCCAACAATAATAAGCACAAATAAAAATACAAAATCCTCAGACTAAACGAATAAACAAAAAAACGTATTCGCAGCTACCAGAAAATAATGTGGTCCTAATTATAATACAGTCGATGTCCTAACCGAATCAAGGCAACATGACGAAAGCGACCGTCAAAAAAAATATAAAAACACATAAAAAAATATACCTCGAAATACACAAAATGTATACAAATTTTAGAAAAAACGTTTATTTAAGATTTGTGAAAATATACATTTTAGCATAACATTTTTTTCTCATATGGGCTACTCGACAGCTCCAAACATTTTTTGTAACAAAGCTTTCTTTCATTTTATTTTCTTCCATTGACTGCCTTCACGTGTTCCTTGCGCTGATTCAGCAGTACACAAAGCTTCACGGCGAAATAAGTACCACATAGTTACACACTAAATTGTGCTATATAGCGCGATATAGTAGTCATGAAAATGATATTTCGCCGCGCGACCGGATCACTAGAACGTCCAGAAATAGCGCACACACAACTTTCCATTACATTTGCGGAAGAAGGTCGACCGGCGTGTGGCGTATACGTGTGTGTATGTCGCGTCGGCAAAAAGATTTCACCTCGTGTTACCGCTGAAACCGTTGTGCGCACGTACGATAGAAGTGTATATAATTATATAGTCCATAGAATATATACGATTATTTTCCCCTTTTTTACCGTGCAACAAGAAGATGAGCTTCGTTAGTCGACCTTTGTGTAAAAAAAAAACGAGGTTTCTCGCTGTTTTATTTCCAGGAAAAACTTTGAGAATGTGGGCGATATGCAGAATCACCGGCGCTGTAGTCGTTTATTTGTGTTGAGGCGTAGAGTAGGATACCTGTATTCAGTACTGACCTGACTTCACCTAACTTTAAACATCCGTGGTTAGCTCGAGCTATAATATCGTATAGATACATAGTCGTAGTTGTTTGTGTCTATGTATTCAGTGTATGAAACATCTGAAGCTCGTCCGCAATCATGATTGGTCGATTTCGGCAAATGCGGCCATGCTATTCGTGGGTAGATTCGCAGAGCACTTCAGTCGATGCTATTACGACTGTAAACTGCACGATTGTGATTGCCTTGTGATGACAAGATCAGATCTGTTTTCTATCTCGGGTTGCTGCCTGAAAAAGCAGTATTCATACTGTAGTTTCATTGAAATTATTTAAACACAGGCAGCATTCTGGGGTAGCTCGTTACCCCAGATTTTCTGGTCTGCTCTGCTTATTTCAAGGAAAAACAAGGATACATTATTCGCGTTGAGGCGTAGCGTTGGATACTTGTATTCAGTGTTGACCTGACCTTACGTAACTTTAAACATATATGCTATATTATCGTATATATAGATAATCGTCATTTGTGCCTATATGTATTCGGTCGGAAACATAAGAAACAGCAATATCACTCGTGAGTCGGTAGACTCACAGCTTACTTCAGTTAGTATCGCAACTGTACAGTAGAGCGTTAATTATCCGAACAGCGATTCGGTTTATCTGGATTTTGAAAATTTGTCGTTGCATACATTGTTGCGCGACGTTTCTACCGTGAAACAGCAAAAAATCCTCGACTTTTTACCAAGAAAATAGCATATTATATAGAGTCCGGCGGCTTTATCAGAATATATAATAACAATGATATATTAAAAATATTAATTTTCGATAAATACATACATTTAATATATATATATGTATTATATTATACGTATACTAATATTTTAAGCGTTCAGTTCCCCTCTCCCCCTTTACAAAATATAGATTTTCGATTATCCGAACAATAGTCGGTCCCAATTAGTTCGGATAATCGACGCTCTACTGTATACTGTACACTTTTGACGCTAAACTTCAGAACTGATTCCTGTCTCAAGGAGTTGACCGAAAAGGTTCAAATAATTCACATAATTTCTCGGGTTTTATTGAAATTATTTAACCGCAAACGGCACTGTGGGGTTGCTTTTTACCCCAGCTTTTTTTTATTGAGAATTATTATTTTGCGATTGTTCAAATGTATCAATGGCTTGCATAGTACTTTTTAACACTTTTTTTTAGCGAGTGTCATTTTTTTGTAAGCACCGAATGCAAGTTTTGCAATCGCACGAGTTAAAAAATAGTACATTACGATACTAGTGCGAAAAAACTTTTCCTGACGAGTGTGAGTTTGCAACACGAGCCGAAGGCGAGTTTTGCAATCACACGAGTTAAGAAAATGTTTTTCGCACGAGTATCGTACAAAATTTTATTTTACGAGGTGTGTAAACGGGGTTTGATGCACGGAGTGATATAAAAGTTTTTTTCTCTCGAGTGATGAACGAACCGTAAAATACAATATGTCCAAAGTCTTCCCTGATTTCGAAGAAAAAATGTTGTTCCATTATAGAAAAAAAATTCTGCACTGCTTACATAAAAAAGTCGACTTTTTGTGCCTCTACTCGGTGCGTGGAAAGCCACTTTCTACACCCGCATGCGTAAACAAGCCGACACATGCACAGATCGTTATTTTTACGACTTTTTGCGCACTAGTGCGGAAAAGTCTCTTTTTGCGCACAGGTAAGAGGCATTAAAAGTCGATCTTTGACGCACGCATAACAGAAAATTGTGTGTATATGACACGGCCTAATAGCGGCATTTTGATTTCGTCCAAAATGCCCTGTTTTTACGCCCCTGCCATATAAATAACGATATTCCTCTTGCGATTAAAAACAAATGGAAGATCTAAAAGTAGTGGGGTAATTTGTTACCCCAGCAGGTGTTTTTTCAAGATTACAATGAATTCGAAAGCTTTTAGTGCGATTTTTGTCAGTAACTGATGAGACTGATTTTTTTTCTGATCGTGTTATTACAGAATTTTTTTTATCCTCAAGATGTTGCTAACAGAGAGCGGCTCTTGACTGTGCCTATAGACTTGCGTGCACTTTCCACGGTAGTCGAGCTCTCTCGGCGTCTGGTTATGTGTCCTCAGTAACAGCATGAGAGTTTATAAGAGTGAAGAGTTCGCGTACTCGTCCCCTCTCGTTCTAAACTCATTTTCAGTGGACGCCATTGCTGCTGTCTCGCTCGCTATTCGACCCCTCTTGTTCCCACTCCGAACCATTTCCTTCATCCGTCTTTCTCTTATTCTTTTGTTCATCATGTCGTTGTCCTTGTCGGACGTTTGCGCGGGTTCGACGAGTGAGACAGTCGAACTTTCGCTGCCAGGCTTGACTTTGGGTCTTGACGTTGCGAAAACGGGAGAAAATAAAAGTAACTACTAACAATAATTGCCTAGCAATGTCAACATCGAAACGTACATACGCTTTGCGTTATTACAGTGTTTTCCATCGTTTCGTGACATGCGTCTCTGTATAAACGTACACGATTTTATTATTATTATGGCTATTGTTATTATTACTCAATCGTAGCAGTTAACAATTCAGCACTTAAAATGATCCATTAATATAATGAACAGTCGCATAGAGTCTGTTACCGAAGTCGATCAATAAAATTGAATTATTATCGTTCGAGGTCGTCGAGCTTGCTAACACTCGTAGTCAGTCGTGTTTCACATTCTCGTATAATATATAGTTCCTTTCCATTCTCAGTCCTGCTATACAAGCTGCTGGCAAGGTTTTCGGTCATGTTGACCATCTTTCATTACAGTTGCTGTTGAATATTCTACGATGAGCGTAGCATCGACTGTAGCAAAATTGTCAGTTTCAATAAGAACGCTTACTAACTGCATGAGTCGAACTCGGAATATGTGCCGATGAGTTACCGACTGTCGATCACTGATGGTAAAGTAGAGTCCTGCAAGTATGCAAACCTCTACTATGTGTAGATAAGGTTGGAAACATTTTATCATCAGACGGTGTGAGTTACTTGAATCATAATAAAGCTTAAACCGGGGCCATGTTATTGTTACCAACGATTGCAAGCAAATATGAATATGCTTATAAATACGAATTTTCATTCCAGTCAGTTTTTATAGACTTAAGATGGGGGGCATTTTTTTTCATTTATCCCAATCTTTTGTTTCCCTCCAGGTGCGCTTTTGTTCACTCGGCTCTGTGACGCTCGTTTCGAACGTTTTTTGTTTTGACCGATCGACACGTTGTTACAACTTCGTGTTGTTTGGTGTTGTAGTTCAGGCGCCACAGTGCAATTTTGATATCAGTTATCCGTTACAAAAAGTTAACTTTTTTACCACCACCAGGTTGTGTCCTGTATGTAACATTTTTAATGATGTCGGTCAGATATGCCCGTAAGATGACGTTAAGTTGTCTTTTCGGTCACCGATAACAGTTCGAAATATGATGCCATTTTGACAACAGTTTTATGTCATGAAAAAGTCATAATTCCGTTACGCAACTGTTAGCTTTCTGGCGGACATAAGTGATACTCTATTTGGTATACAAAAAGACGCCTTTTCACTGAGAAAAATAGTTGTCCATAACTTCCATGTGTCATCATTTTGATGCCTTTCGGATAACTGAATGTTGCTTGGGTTCTATATAAAATTTGGAAAATTGGAGTTGGGAATATAAACTGCGATTTAGATATATATAAACCACGTTTATTAAATTACCGAAAAAAACCGCAAAAACCACCTCGATGTTTTCTGCACTTTTCCGTAGAGCAATTCACCGCAAAACTACTGAGCATTTTTTTTTTAGCGCCGGTGGTTTTGCTATTTTGATCACCGCATAAACACCGATGTGAATTTCGAAAAAACCCGAAATTTCGTAATGTTTTGTAATTTGTATAAATAACGGTAGAAATCGTGGCTCGACGGAATTTTCAGTGCCATGGTAATCCGCAGAATCCGTCTTAGTACTGATAAAAAACAGTAAAAATGGCCCACGTCAGTACATGGGCGGACAATAACTTACGATCGTCCATACTTATACACAGAACGGCGAACACTCACTTGCGAGAAACGTTTCGGCTCGTTCGCCATCTAGCGGCTAACTTCGAGTGCACGCGCCATGACCGGTTTAGCTCCGCTAGATGGCCAATGACTTGAAACGATTCTCGCAAGCGATTGTTCATCTTTTCGTGCATATAAACACGTACTTATCACAAGTTATGTCGGTGAAGTTTGAAACGTTTCAAAGTTGAAACGGTATTCGACTGTTTCTGCCAGCGCCAGCGATGCCAAAACGGTTACAGACATGTAACCGTTTCTTCTTCCTTCTTCATTAATTTATTACTTAATGAAGAAGGAACTTGTCCATATTAAGATAAGCGTTTTCGGATGGAGAAAACTCTTGCGGTCATTTTAACCTGCAGGCGGCCGGAAAGTGCCGATCGGCATCACCCCAAGGTCAAGCCTTTATATCAGGTCCATTGGGAACTTTTTCTATGGAAAAAGTTTTCAAAGTATGACTTATGCATGCTCACCAATGCCGGCCGCCTGCAGGTTAAGACCACTACCAAATCGATAGAGCCTGCGGAAGACCCTCATTTGGGGGAAAAATCACACAATCTAAAGTGTTTATCAGATTTAACCATTTTTTTCACTATGAAGGAAAGATTTGTCCATATTTAAATAAGCGTTTTCAGATGTAAAAAACACTTCCGATCATTTTAAGACCACCCCCAAATGAATAGACCCTGCGGAAGACCTTCATATCGGGGAAAAATCACACCTTCTGAAGTGTTTGTTAGAGTAAAAATTTTTTTTCGATATGAAGAAGGGGTTTGTCCATTTTAGGACAAGCGTTTTTAGGTATAAAAATGTCCCCCGGTCATTTTAAGACCACCACCAAATCAATAGACCCTGCGGAAGACCTTCATAAGTAATAATGAAATGGCGCTGGGCGCTGGCGCTTGGCGCTTAGCGCTTGGCGCTTGGCGCTGGGCGCTTGGCGCTGGGCGCTTGGCGCTTGGCGCTTGGCGCTGGGCGCTTGGCGTTGGGCGCTTGGCGTTGGGCGCTTGGCATTGGGCGCTTGGCGCTGGGCGCTGGGCGCTTGGCGCTGGGCGCTTGGCGCTGGGCGCTTGGCGCTGGGCGCTTGGCGCTGGGCGCTTGGCGCTGGGCGCTTGGCGCTGGGCGCTTGGCGCTGGGCGCTTGGCGCTGGGCGCTTGGCGCTGGGCGCTTGGCGCTGGGCGCTTGGCGCTGGGCGCTTGGCGCTGGGCGCTTGGCGTTGGACCCTTGGCGCTGGGCGTTGGCGCTGGTAGAAACAATCGAATACCGTTTCAACTTTGAAACGTTTCAAACTTCACCGACATTGCAAGTTGCTATGCTCTCATATAACTGAACGACCATGTTTTGGTAATGTCCTAACTATTTGACATAGATGGCCTAGCCATTGAGAAATGCGGAACAAGAAAAGACGATTTTGTCTTTTGTTCAGAGTTTCAAATGTTACACAATTCATACAACTAAAAATTAAATATTGACGGTAACAGCATTTAACTGGCTTCACGGCAACGTGCAATCTGCCGTAATTTCAGCCGTGAATTCTACCATTATTTATACAATTGATGGAATATTACGAAATTTCGAAATTGACGTCGGTGTTTTTGCGGTGATCGAAACAGCAAAGCCACCAACACTAGGAAAAAAACGCTCAGTGGTTTTGCGGTGAATTGCTGTACGGAAAAGTGCAGAAAACACTGAGGTGGTTTTTGCGATTTTTCGCGGTGAAAGAACCCACTAGGGTTTAATAAATCTAGGGCTAAATACTAAATATGAAGTCAATTCCACGACAAATATTTATCAAACGAAATAATAAAGTTTTACAACGCTAATTGCTCCTAATACTCTTCATAGACGTTTCAATATCTTCAGACTCATGCGCTCCTTATCTGCGACGGCAAATCTATCTCACCAGTGTTATCTCGTGGCATCTGTATTGGATTTGTAAATGTCGTCACAGACTGTTGATTATAACGCACAGGAACGCATGAGTGTGTCCCTCATATTTTCCCTTCACCCAGCGATGAAACAATCATTTTGTCAGTACTGATATGATTTATGACCCCTTAAGATTCTCCCTCCCTCATTCATTGGTCTCTTCCGTCGAATCAGCTCTTATCGTTAGTACAGAGTAGCAAGTTGCGGTGTACACATTAAGTTATTGTGTTTCTTTGATTTTTCACTGCTTTCCCTCTGTGAAATATTTTTTCCTTCGCCCGCCTCAAAATCGGGAATGTAAAAAATCGGCGTTGTAAAGGCGTTCTTAAAATCTAGATTTTTTGTTCTATCATAGACTTTTCGTGATTGTTAAATATTGTTATAAGATTTCAAAAGAAGACAAACCTTTTGCTGTTTTTTTTTTTGGACTCAGGAAATTAAATCAGCGAGGACCGTAACTTTCGATTTTTGCCATGAGTGATTCGAACGTTTTGATACCCGGCCAACAAATTAAACCGAAGATTGACGAAAAAAATGCCATGGCCCTCGTGGAAAAGCTGTATGGACTGCGTGTTAAAAAAATTCAGGAGTTGAATGCCTATGATGACAAAAATTATCACGTTCTCTGCGAGAATGATCATGAAAATCCTCACATGCAGAACATCCATGAACATGGTTACGTTCTGAAAATTCTCAACTCGTTGGATTCTCGAAACACTGGCTTTGTTGAAGGCCAAAATGAGATGATGATTTATCTCGATCAGCGAGACATCACTTGTCCCGTTCCTGTTAAAAATCTTCGAGGCTCTTTTTACGCCGTGGAAAGGCTCGATAGTAGATCAAGCGAAGAAAATGTGGTAAGCTAAATGATCGTATAAATTTATTGCTTTGAGATTTTTGCTTCCTCGTAGATGAAGCATTGTTTTTAGTTTTTCAAGATAGTTTTTTTTTCCATTTCTGTATGTTTGAAATATGTGAAACACACGATTGAAGAACGATAATGAAGGTCAATAATCGATATCTTAAAGAAATAAATTCGAGGTGTCGTTTTTTATATCGTTTACCAGAAGTTAGATCTATGAATTAATACATGAAAATCATTTTAAAATATACTTTTTGACCGAATTCCACGAATTGTGTTTCATACCGGAGTTTTTCTATGGCGAAATATATTCGATTTGAGAAAAGCATTTTTACCATGATTTAAAAAAAAAGTGACTTTCTTTCGATTTTGATTCCAGAATTCACAGATCCGACTTTCGGTCGGAAAATCCAACCTACATTTTTCTCCTACAAGATATCAAATTTTGGCCTTCACTATCGTTCTCAAGTCGCATATTGTACCTCAAAAAGTACTGATTACATGCCTTTTTACGATGATTTTTGAAAAAGTCACTTTTGGTCGGTTCTGATTTCGGAATTCATAGATCCGACTTTTGGTCGCAAAAATCCAACCTAAAGAACCTACATTTTTTTCTCTTCAAGATATGAAATTTTGGCCTTCACTATCGTTCTCAAGTCGCATATTGAACCTCAGAAACTACCGGTTACATGCCTTTTTATGATGATTTTTGAAAAAGTCATTTTTGTTCGGTTCTGATTTCAGAATTCACAGATCCGACTTTTGGTCGGAAAATCCAATCTACATTTTTTTTCTTTAAGATATCAAATTTTGGCCTTCACTATCGTTCTCAAGTCGCATATTGTACCTCAGAAAGTACCGGTTACATGCCTTTTTACGATAATTTTTTAAAAAGTCACTTTTGCTCGGTTCTGATTTCGGAATTCATAGATCCGACTTTTGGTCGCAAAAATCCAACCTAAAGAACCTATATTTTTTTTTCTTTAAGATATGAAATTTTGGCCTTCACTATCCTTCTCAAGTCGCATATTGTACCTCAGAAAGTACAGGTTACGTGCCTTTTTACGATGATTTTTGAAAAAGTCACTTTTGGTTGGTTCTGATTTCGGAATTCACAGATCCGGCTTTTGGTCGCAAAAATCCAACCTAAAGAACCTACATTTTTTTCTCTTCAAGATATGAAATTTTGGTCTTCACTATCCTTCTCAAGTCGCATATTGTACCTCAGAAAGTACCGATTACATGCCTTTTTACGATGATTTTTTAAAAAGTCACTTTTGGTCGGTTCTGATTTCGGAATTCACAGATCCGACTTTTGGTCGCAAAAATCCAACCTAAAGAACCTACATTTTTTTTTCTTCAAGATATGAAATTTTGGTCTTCACTATCCTTCTCAAGTCGCATATTGTACCTCAGAAAGTACCGGTTACATGCTTTTTTACGATGATTTTTTAAAAAGTCACTTTTGGTCGGTTCTGATTTCAGAATTCACAGATCCGACTTTTGGTCGCAAAAATCCAACCTAAAGAACCTACATTTTTTTTTTCTTCAAGATATGAAATTTTGGCCTTCACTATCCTTCTCAAGTCGCATATTGTACCTCAGAAAGTACCGATTACATGCCTTTTTACGATGATTTTTTAAAAAGTCACTTTTGGTCGGTTCTGATTTCAGAATTCACAGATCCGACTTTTGGTCGGAAAATCCAACCTAAAGAACCTACATTTTTTTTTCTTCAAGATATCAAATTTTGGCCTTCACTATCGTTCTCAAGTCGCATATTGAACCTCAGAAACTACCGGTTACATGCCTTTTTATGATGATTTTTGAAAAAGTCACTTTTGGTCGGTTCTGATTTTAGAATTCACAGATCCGACTTTTGGTCGCAAAAATCCAACCTAAAGAACCTACATTTTTTTTTCTTCAAGATATGAAATTTTGGCCTTCACTATCCTTCTCAAGTCGCATATTGTACCTCAGAAAGTAACGATTACATGCCTTTTTACGATGATTTTTGAAAAAGTCACTTTTGGTCGGTTCTGATTTCGGAATTCACAGATCCGACTTTTGGTCGCAAAAATCCAATCTAAAGAACCTACATTTTTTTTTCTTCAAGATATGAAATTTTGGCCTTTACTATCCTTCTCAAGTCGCATATTGTACCTCAGAAAGTACCGGTTACATGCCTTTTTACGATGATTTTTTAAAAAGTCACTTTTGGTCGGTTCTGATTTCAGAATTCACAGATCCGACTTTTGGTCGCAAAAATCCAACCTAAAGAACCTACATTTCTTTTTCTTCAAGATATGAAATTTTGGCCTTCACTATCCTTCTCAAGTCGCATATTGTACCTCAAAAAGTCACTTTTGGTTGATTCTGATTTCAGAATTCACAGATCCGACTTTTGGTCGGAAAATCCAACTGAAAGAACCTACATTTTTTTTTCTTCAAGATATCAAATTTTGGCCTTCACTATCCTTCTCAAGTCGCATATTGTACCTCAGAAAGTACCGATTACATGCCTTTTTACGATGATTTTTTAAAAACTCACTTTTGGTCGGTTCTGATTTCGGAATTCACAGATCCGACTTTTGGTCGCAAAAATCTAACCTAAAGAACCTATATTTTTTTTTCTTCAAGATATGAAATTTTGGCCTTCACTATCCTTCTCAAGTCGCATATTGTACCTCAGAAAGTACCGGTTACATGCCTTTTTACGATGATTTTTGAAAAAGTCACTTTTGGTCGGTTCTGATTTCGGAATTCATAGATCCGACTTTTGGTCGCAAAAATCCCACCTAAAGAACCTACATTTTTTTTTCTTCGAGATATGAAATTTTGGTCTTCACTATCCTTCTCAAGTCGCATATTGTACCTCAGAAAGTACCGATTACATGCCTTTTTACGATGATTTTTGAAAAGTCACTTTTGGTCGGTTCTGATTTCGGAATTCATAGATCCGACTTTTGGTCGCAAAAATCCAACCTAAAGAACCTACATTTTTTTTTCTTCAAGATATGAAATTTTGGCCTTCACTATCCTTCTCAAGTCGCATATTGTACCTCAGAAAGTACCGGTTACATGCCTTTTTACGATCATTTTTTAAAAAGTCACTTTTGGTCGGTTCTGATTTCGGAATTCACAGATCCGACTTTTGGTCGCAAAAATCCAACCTAAAGAACCTACATTTTTTTTTCTTCAAGATATCAAATTTTGGCCTTCACTATCCTTCTCAAGTCGCATATTGTACCTCAGAAAGTACCGATTACATGCCTTTTTACGATGATTTTTGAAAAAGTCACTTTTGGTCGGTTCTGATTTTAGAATTCACAGATCCGACTTTTGGTCGAAAAATCCGAACTAAATTTTTTTTCTTCTCAAGTCGCATATTCTAGTACAGAAAATGCCGGTTACAAAAATTTTTACCAAGGATGTAAATAGAACCTTGTTTACTGCTTACTCATTATTTTTTACTTTTTACAAAGCTACATCTATGAAGAAATATGTTAATTAATTTTGGCTTCTTCATAGAGAAAACTTGTAAAAAGCAAAAAATAATGAGGAGACAATGTGCAAGATTCTACCTTGCATCTGTTTTTTTTTCTTCAAATTTCTAGTTCAGAGTGTATTTTTGTAAAATACTCTAAAACTTTCATTAAATTACCATTGATTAGATACCATTGATTAAATTACCAGTAATTCTTTGTATACCTTTTTCTTTTTGTCTAATAACTAAAAAATTTTCTACTTTTCCATATATCACATATGGAGATGCACATCCCTCTACATATATCTTCGTTCATAAAATGAAATTTCATTATTTTACAGGTACGTCTTTTGGTTTACCGGCCTGGATTATTGCTCCATGAAGTCCCAATATCTCGAGAATTGTTGCAAGATGTTGGTGGTTTCGTTGCTCGACTAGACGCGACTTTAGCAGGATTTTTTCATCCGGCTTACGAGAATCGTTCGACCCTTTGGATGTTGGCTGAAATACCGAGGCTCCGAGACTTTTCCTTTGCGGTGAAAGACGAAAATGACCGAAAGATGATACTCTCGATTGTCGATTTATTCGAAAAAGACGTACTCACTATTACCGACCAATTGGAGCAGGGAATCATTCACGGTGACGTGAACGAGCAGAATCTTTTGGTAAATTCGGATGGCACAAGAGTGACAGCAGTAATCGATTTTGGGGACACGCACAGAGCTTGTCTGATCTTTGAACTAGCAATAGCTGTATGTTACATGATTATTCAAGCTCGTGATTTGAATATGGCTAAGCCGGTAATTGACGGTTTCCAAAGTGTAAAAAAGCTTCAAACTCTGGAAAAGAAAATCCTTAAAACTTGCGTTTGCGCGCGTCTTAGTCAGAGTCTAGTGCTCGGTGCTTATTCCCATCTTAGCGATCCGCAAAATGAGTATCTCCTCATAACGCAAAAACCCGGCTGGAATATATTACGGAAGCTTTGGCCTCTTGAGGACGGTCAAGTTTTGCAACTTTGGGGTCTTGAGGATTCGTGAGTTTCAAGAAGCCCTCAAGAATCTTGTACGTGCTCCATGTGTTGTTAAGGGGATGCTGGAGTAGATTTTTTTACCGACTTTGGTCGATTTCGTAGTATACACTATTCATCGAAAATATGCTACAAATGTACGTCAAATTTTGCAGGGTTGTAATAAAACCATTCATGCTTGGGTGTCCGGTCGAATTACTGTTCAAAACATACCAGAAATGTAAGAAATTGTATATTACTGAACCTCTCAAAAACCAATGTGGCCACTCGAAGTGTCAACAGGTCCTTTGAGGTAAGATATAAACGTTTTTGGAACTCAGATGTGTTAAATCAGACCGGACACCTATTCTTTGATTATTCCTGAATCTTTCAAAACCGTCGGAATGTCGATTACACAAACCAAATCCACGAATAGTGTATGGGCTATGTGCACATCGACAACTAGCGCCAATGTAGACCGTTTGCGAACTATTGGGACAATATTTGATACGCGAAAACATAGGAAACGGTGAGTGAATATTTATTTTGTAAATATTTATTAAATGTCCGTCTCATCATTTGAGCTAAAAAGGAAGGGAAACCGGAAATATATTGTGCGAAATATTTTCATTTGGATCCTACGCGTATTTGATGACAAATTACAGTTATTGTATCTGACAGATTGAAAAGGTTAAGGGCATGGAAATAAGACTGCGAACGGGCTTTGCAGCCGTAAAACATTCAATTCCCTTCAATTCTCAAACAAAAGTAAAAGGCGAGGCACTCGCAGTGTCCCATGTGTTTCGGGTCGAAGAAATTAGTCCAAGTGGAACGTCTCCTGGCCGAATAAGTTCGAGCATCATTAGACAAACGTTAGTTACGCTGTGTCCCCGGTGCGTTGAGGGAATTGTTTTTGCATCCCACGACGGAGCAAACATGTCTAATTAACTTTTTTTTCTTCGAAGTCATGACTCTATCTTGTCACGTGGAGAAACAAAAAGGAAAATTACTCCGAAGGCAAATTACTTTAAAGTGGCGACCAAAAAATATGCTGGAGCCGTAAGAGATTACAGAAAAATATTGTCCCAACAGTGCCACGGTCTGCCACCCCGAGCGCTGGCGTCAATTCCCCCCCACTTTTCACCTCCGTGCACACAACGAATACTACGATTGCAAAGACTGTTTGTTTTTCGCATAGGTTCAGAGCTGGTAAAGAGCATGAATATAGTTCCGTCATTAGGAGACAGGTGGCGCTGACGTAGTCGGTTTACTTTTGACAAAAGCTCCAAGCCTCTGCAATGCGACCGTAGTATACACTATATATGGATTTGGCTTGTACAGTTAACATTCTGATGGTTTTGGAATATTTAGAAATCATCACAGAATTGACGTCCGGTCTGATTTTACATATCTAATTTCCAGAAATAATTATATCTTACAGCAAAGGTCTGTTGACATATGGTGTGCGGCCATTTTGCTTTTCGGGAGTTTCGGTATCGTTTGCCAAAAGTAAACAGACTATGACGGCGCCACCTGTGTCCTAATCGGGAAACATACCGACCAAAATCGGTATCAAAATCTACTCCAGCATCCCCTTAAAACGATACGTTTATTTTGCTCGCAATTAGATAAGAACATTTACAATGAAATTTTATCTTTTTTTGTTTTATCAAATTTTATTCATTTAATCGCTGTCTACTTCTTATCGAAATCGGTACTCGATTTCATATCGAGTACTTAAAACGAGTTTTTAAGATCTCGAGTCAAAAATATCGGCTGCCATTATACTATTTACTGTAAATTCTGGGAAACATACACGTTTTAGATGAAATAATATACTCCGTCAATTATGCAGTGATATACATTCTCTCCTTTTTATTAATATGTAGGCAGTTACATATGTACATATAGATGTGATGAACAATAATAATAATAATAATAATAATAATAAAAATAATAAAAAATAATAATAATACTCTCCACATAATATTGTGTCATCATTTTACATAGCGGCATCGTGGTATTTAATATATACAAAAATTGTCAGTTTTCTCATTAATTTTTAAATAGCAATTATAATATTACCATAGACGTGGGTTGTGACGTACAGTTGAACTGAGTATCATTAACATCCTATCAATAGGTATTTCGTCCTCCTGGTGGGGCTTTACGCAAGGAACGTCTTACACTGGGAAATAAGGTACGTGCATGATTTAGATTAATGCGCACTTTTCGAGACGCGTATTATTTTCTCTTAAATACATCATTTTTTCGTAGTTGTTTTAAACACCTGTATATCACGTTAATGTGCTGTAACAAATTCGTCATCGCGTGCTACAGAAACGAAGAGATGTACAATCGAGAGGTTCATGACTTCTGCGACGAAAAATATATCGATTGCACGCTCAGTTTAAATGGCTGAGAAGAAAAGGAAAAATACCTTTCTTTCCTTCTCATCATTCGTCTAGATAAACCTGCACACGCTTTGTGACTGTCAATTTAACGAATTCGCGTCACAGATCGTTAACAAAATATTATGTTACATTATTAACTAACGTTATCTTATTGCTTAAAATCTATCGGCTTACATTCAATCCTTGAGGGTTGTTTATAGGCATATATTAATAATAATAATAATAATCATAATAATAGTAATAATAATAATAATTTATTCACTGTCATTCCATTGGTAATTTTATGCTTTAATTCTTTATCCTACGATTAATGATAGCGTTAAAGAAAAAGTATGAAGAGCGCTTCACGCTAGTCAAATCAAATTTGAGGAAAATATTTCTACACTTTTTGCTACTCGTTACGTCGCTGCATTTTCTATTATAATCAAAGATAGTATTTTGCCGATTATGATAAATGACAACTCAGCGTAATAAGACTGTTATTATGATGTATTCTTCTAAACAAAAAAGGTTTCATCTGAAGTTAAAATATACCGGGCTTTATTTTTGTATAAAAAAAAAATGTATGTAAAAATGTACAAAAAAGAGGCATTGATTTGACTAGAATAAAGTGCTGATTTTCACCTAAAATTACGTAAAATGTAGCAATAAATAAAATGGAGCGAAAATTGAAATATACGATAGATAGATTGCTTGTCGAGGGAATGTTAATCTAAACGATACTCGATAGAAACACGATAAATTCGTCGACGCGAAAATGCTCAACGGGAATGATTTATGAAGTTTATGAAGTACCCTTTCAGTCTTGAGAAACGATTTTTTAATTATACCCTTAGGAATGAGCGGGTCGCACGTTGAAATGAAAATAGAGAAAGATCAAATGCTCGCGAGTCAGGATCGAGACGAAATCCCTTTGTAGCCGCGAGACGATCATTATCTGTCGTGCGATAACATTAATTATAATGGCAATAATAATAATAATAATAATATTAATAATCCTCTCAGGATGTACCTAGTAAATAACTATGCAACACTTTCCATTTTATCTTTAACAATAAATTATTCAGCTCTTTTTCTTTCTCCCTTTTTCGCTCCAAAAAATGTTTACGTCCGAGGTATCCGGCCATTTAACGGGAAATTCGGAGAAATGGGCGTAAAATAATTATTTATATTATATTCATATATATATTTCTTATATATATATATATGTATAATATACATATATATAAAATGTCCAACGATGGTCAATACTGTCTTTTTATTCCTCTTCTTGCGCTTTGCTACCCCTTGCCCCGTCAGTTATAGTAATTGTGTTTTCTTTATCTAAACTTCGAACGATTCAAATGTCGACGAAGTGGCAAATTCAATTTCTTCTTTTCGACGCGCCTAGCGGCAGGATTCGCAGCATTGTTTTTCATAGAGCGGCACCCGGCACATGTTCATCAGTTTCACTTTGCTGCACAGCTGTGAGTGGTCTTTGCACTCTTCTGAAAAACGTTTTTTTGAAATTGAGTTTTTATCTTGGGCAAACACATATTGATGATTCTTTTTGAAAACCGGCACATTTTTGGACCTTACGTTCTCCGATCGTAATGTAAATTATTTTGTTGCCTTTAAGGGATGCTGGAGTAGATTTTTTTACCAATTTTGGTTGGTAAAAATAGGCGATTTCGTAGTATACACTATTCATCGAAAATATGCTACAAATATACGTCAAATTTTGCAGGGATGTAATAAAAACATTCATGCTTGGGTGTCCGGTCGAATTACTGTTCAAAACATACAAGATATGTAAAAAATTGTATATTACTGAACCTCTCAAAAACCAATATGGCCGCTCGAAATGTCAACAGATCCTTTGAGGTAAGATATAAACGTTTCTGGAACTCAGATGTGTTAAATCAGACCGGACATCCATTCTTTGATTATTCCTGAACCTTTCAAAACCGTCGGAATGTCGATTACACAAACCAAATCCACGAATAGTGTATACTATGATTGCAAAGACTGTTTGCTTTTCGCACAGACTCAGAGCTGGTAAAGAGCATGAATATAGTTCCGTCATTAGGAGACAGGTGGCGCTGACGTAGTCTGTTTACTTTTGACAAAAGCTCCAAGCCTCTGCAATGCGACCGTAGTACACACTATATATGGATTTGGCTTGTGTGGTTAACATTCTGATGGTTTTGGAATATTTAGAAATCATCACAGAATTGACGTCCGGTCTGATTTTACATATCTAATTTCCAGAAACAATTATATCTTACAGAAAAGGTCTGTTGACATATGCTGTGCGGCCATTTTGCTTTTCGGGAGTTTCGGTATCTTTTGCCAAAAGTAAACAGACTACGTCGGCGCCACCTGTGTCCTAATCGGGAAACATACCGACCAAAGTTGGTATCAAAATCTACTCCAGCATCCCCTTAAGGGGATGCCGGCGTAGATTTTTTTACCGATTTCGTAGTATACACTATTCATCGAAAATATGCTACTAATGTACGTAAAATTTTGCAGGGATGTAATAAAAACATTCATGCTTGGGTGTCCGGTCGAATTACTGTTCAAAACATACAAGAAATGTAAAAAAATTGTATATTACTGAACCTCTCAAAAACCAATATGGCCGCTCGAAATGTCAACAGGTCCTTTGAGGTAAGATATAAACGTTTCTGGAACTCAGATGTGTTAAATCAGACCGAACACCCATTCTTTGATTATTCCTGAACCTTTCAAAACCGTCGGAATGTCGATTACACAAACCAAATCCACGAATAGTGTATACTACGATTGCAAAGACTGTTTGCTTTTCGCACAGGCTTAGAGCTGGTAAAGAGCATGAATATAGTTCCGTCATTAGGAGACAGGTGGCGCTGACGTAGTCTGTTTACTTTTGACAAAAGCTCCGAGCCTCTGCAATGCGACCGTAGTACACACTATATATGGATTTGGCTTGTGTGGTTAACATTCTGATGGTTTTGGAATATTTAGAAATCATCACAGAATTGACGTCCGGTCTGATTTTACATATCTAATTTCCAGAAACAATTATATCTTACAGCAAAGGTTTGTTGACATATGGTGTGCGGCCATTTTGCTTTTCGGGAGTTTCGGTATCTTTTGCCAAAAGTAAACAGACTACGTCGGCGCCACCTGTGTTCTAATCGGGAAACATACCGACCAAAGTTGGTATCAAAATCTACTCCAGCATCCCCTTAAGGGGATGCCGGCGTAGATTTTTTTACCGATTTCGTAGTATACACTATTCATCGAAAATATGCTACTAATGTACGTCAAATTTTGCAGGGATGTAATAAAAACATTCATGCTTGGGTGTCCGGTCGAATTACTGTTCAAAACATACAAGAAATGTAAAAAAATTGTATATTACTGAACCTTTCAAAAACCAATATGGCCGCTCGAAATGTCAACAGGTCCTTTCAGGTAAGGTATAAACGTTTCTGGAACTCAGATGTGTTAAATCAGACTGGTCACCCATTCTTTGATTATTCCTGAACCTTTCAAAACCGTCGGAATATCGATTACACAAACCAAATCCACGAATAGTGTATACTACGATTGCAAAGACTGTTTGCTTTTCGCACAGACTCAGAGCTGGTAAAGAGCATGAATATAGTTTCGTCATTAGGAGACAGGTGGCGCTGACGTAGTCTGTTTACTTTTGACAAAAGCTCCAAGCCTCTGCAATGCGACCGTAGTACACACTATATATGGATTTGGCTTGTGTAGTTAACATTCTGATGGTTTTGGAATATTTAGAAATCATCACAGAATTGACGTCCGGTCTGATTTTACATATCTAATTTCCAGAAACAATTATATCTTATAGCAAAGGTCTGTTGACATATGGTGTGCGGCCATTTTGCTTTTCGGGAGTTTCGGTATATTTTGCCAGAAGTAAATAGACTACGTCGGCGCCACCTGTGACCTAATCGGGAAACATACCGACTAAAGTCGGTATCAAAATCCACTCCAGCATCCCCTTAAGGATGTATGATAGGTGTAGTTCCGCCAAACGTGAGTTTCAGAGAAAATTTCAAACACTTCCCGATGGGATAAAAATCGGAAAAAAATTAAGCATGTAAGAGGTGCTGAAAAGATCGATTTTGCATGATAATAATTCGAAGATGTATTAACAAATTGATGAATAAAAAAATTGTTGAAGAGATCACCCGACAACCTAACGATTTTTTCGAATGGAAATTATTTGTAAATTTTTCCGAATAAATATGAATTTTTTCAAATTTTTTTCTTTTTTTGTATTTACATTTTTTTATTTCGAAAACGCGCAAAAAATAACGAATCTATTACACTTAAGATATTTTTTGCCAAATGCGTATCCAAAATTTGATATTTTTCGCACATTTTTCAAAATTAAAAAAACAAATTCAAAATAGAGAAAAAATTCATATCTACTCGGAAAAATTGACAAATTATTTTCATACGAAAAAAAATGTTCGGTTGTCGGGTGATTTGTTCAACAATTTTTTGATTCATCAATTTGTTAATAACATATTCGAATTATGATTAAGCAAAAACGATCTTTTTAGCATCTTGTACATGCTTGATTTTTTTCTGATTTTTATTCCATCGAGAAGTGTTCGAAATTTTCTCTGAATCTCACGTTTAGCGGAACTGTACGTATCATACATCGTTAATTTTGGACTTTGCAAGACTTGAAATTATTATTTATGTGTGATTTTGAGAAGAAAAAATCTTTTTACGTAGAAAAACATATTTTTTTTTTAAATTAAGGCGATTTACCGGACGATCGCTGACAAGGCTGTCCTCTGCAGGTCTTCATTACCGGCGGACGTGATATATCTCTGCATGCGTTGCCTGCTGGTTTTTTGGTACCGAACCAGACGCATTGCAAAATTCGATACTTAATTCCGTCCTCTTCGCACGACGCTGTACACTGAAATTATTCAAGAACAATAGAATATTAATAATGTATTTGAATGAAATTTGCTTCCCCATAGAGATAGCTTCGTTTTCATAGAATTTTTTATCGAGATTTTGATATCCCTATACACTGAAAAAAAATGTCATTGATTCAATAAATCTATCGTTTGCGGGCTGCCAAAAGAAATATTTTTGAATTAACTCCAGTTCTTATTGGTTCAATCCCATTTAACATTGAAATAATAAAATCTTATTTTGCTTATTTTAAAGTTATTGTTTCGACCTCGTATGGAATTGGAGGAATTAGAATTCAAATTAAGTTGATAACGCTTGTTTTTGGCAGCCCGCAAACGATGGATTTATTGAATCAATGACATTTTTTTTTCAGTGTAGCAATCACGATGACTTACTAAGTGACAAAAAAATAATGACGCTCAATAAAAGTTGTTTTTTGCACAAAACAAATTTTTGAAAATAATAAAAATGACGTTCGAAATAACCAAACCAAAATAATTTGATTTTCGCTTTTTGATATTAATTCTAGCGACAGAAAAACAACTTGCAGGTTCTTTTTGTTTGATTATTTGGAAAGTGATTTTGACCAATTCCGAAAAATTTTCCGGACTAAAAAATAACTTCTACCAGCGTTATTTTTTTTATTTTTAATTATTTTACAGCACAGTTGGTTTGGGAAAAAAATTCAAGTTGATAGCTAGGGATGTTGGGTGAGGTTCAAAATAGCGAATGACTAAAATAGCGAATTTCAAAATAATGAACGTCTTAATCTAGAATGGCCATTATTTTGAAATTTGCTATTTTAGTACTTCGCTATTGTAATTGCATTTTAATAGGATGGAGGACAAAAATAGCGAATGATCAAAATATCGAATGGCTGAAATAGCGAATTTAAATATAATGAACGTCTGAATCTAGAATGGCCATTATTTTTAAGTTTGGTATTTTAGTAATTCGCTATTTTGGACATTCGCTATTTTGACCCCCACCCGCTTTAGTGTCTTGATATATTTTTGAAGTAGAATCAATTGATTATGTAATGTCAAAATGGTACCTCAGACCATTCTCCAACTCGCCAGACTCCTTTGCAGGCATCATTGTAGCATTCCTGTCGCTGAGGGGGCCTAATGCCATCGTCGCACTTGTTGAAATCTATGATGGTCACATTTTGGCTTTCATTGTCTGTGTCTTCCGTTAACCGACAACTTATGTTTCGCTTTTGCATTGCTACAAAAAAAAGTTTCATATTCACGATACCACTTAAGTTTCGAATTTGATAAATGCAATTAAGGATAGGGAGTCAGATCCAAATTTTTGATATTCATTGACAGATATCTCATTTGTTTATTTGCTAATGTCGTTTAAACAAATTATGCTCTTGAAACTAAAATATAAGATTTCTTGTTCTATGGCGAAAGAATTTAACTAACTGTTGTAAATTGCACCGAGAAAAAAAGTTTCATTGATTCACGGAAATCTTTGCCAATTAAATGAAATACTTGAATTTCAATACTATCTTTTCATTGAATGATCTCAAACTCAATGGAAAGTAGTAACATTGTTCGAAGACACATTTCTTTAAGGAGGTTGGAGCGCTCCACACTAGTCAAATCAGTGCTAAATTTTTAAAAGCGTTTCTACAATTTCATATGGTTTAATAATCTGTTCCAAGGTGTTAATCACATAGCAGGATCAGTTCTTGATATTCAAATACATTCACAGCTGTGATATCAACAGTAAATCGATCAATATCTGCAAATTTCCGATGTTATGTTTTTTCATCCAGTTTTTTAAAAGGATAAACCGTAATATCCGTCCGATTATGACGACCAATAGCTCATTTTGTTTACTAAAAGATATTCTATCGATTGGCCGTCTATTTTTTAAAATCGTATTAGTAGTTCAAAAGATAGAACCGTTTGTTTATCCTATCATAACCTAACATCAAGTATACAAATGGCTGTAACTTTTGAACGCCTGATACTATAGAAAATCCGGACGGTCAATCGATTAAGGATCTTCCACTGATCAAAATGAGCTATGTCTCGTCATAATCGGACTGATATTACGGTTTACCCTTTTACAAAACTGGATGAAAAAACATGACATCGGAAATTTGGAAATATTGATCGTTTTACTGTTCATATGACAGCTGTGAATGTATTTGAATATCAAGAACTAATGCTGCTATGTGATTAACAGCTTGGAACAGATTATTAAACTATCTGAAATTGTAGAAACACTTTTAAAAATTTAGCACTGATTTGACTAGTGCAGAGCGCTCCAACCTCCTTAAACCAATGAACCTTTTTCATTGATTTCAAAGATGTCGTCCATGATTCAATGAAACCTTCTTCCTACCAGCTCAAAATTTCGAAACCTATTTTTTCCTGAGGTACGCGGCAGATAAAGCTCAAATTTTGTGAGTATGTAAGAAAGTACGGCAGAAATCGGCTACGCTTCTGGCTCCTCCAAACTCGAAGCCGTTCGTCCGGGAGAACCGGAAAACAAAAAAGTGAGGTTAGGCGCGAGAGAGAGATCAATGAAAAAATTTCATTGAACTAATGAAAACATCTCTTTGAAACAGTGAAACTGTTTCTTTATTATATGCTCACTAAGTAAATTGTCATTTACAGGCAATGAAATGTTCTCTTTGAAATTCAAATGTAGTATTTCATTGAAATCAATGAAAAAAAAACAATCCACCCATTTCTTTGGCGTCAATGAAATCTTTTTTCTCGGTGTGAGCTATAAAAAGTTTAACGATTTTTAAACTTCTTCGCATGTTCCTGCGAAGAAGTTTTGTAGTTGGTAAGCTAAAAAATTCTGTTCAGTTATACATAAGAAGAATTCACGAATGGAGCTGATTTTTCTTTCGTAAAATTAGCGAAGTTATAATTTTTCTATATGAATAATTTTTTTAATTAACACTTTGACTTAACACTTTTAATTAACAACTAGCATTTTGCCAATTTGACCTAAATTTTTGTCTCACTGAATATTTCGGAAAGGTGTGAAGAACTTAAAAAAAACCCATAAATATTCTATAGCTCATTTGCAATAGTTAGATATTTTTGCCATAGAGCAAAAAAATCCTTCTTTTAGGGTTTATTAGAATATATTTTTTTAGGGCATCAGCAAATAAATGAGATATCTGTCAATGAATATAAGCAATTGTAGGCTCAATTTTAAACCAGAGTTGTAAATGCCTAATACTTATAGAAATTATGATGATGATGCGATCAGCTCTATAATTATGATTTTGTAATAATAACATGTAGCGATTGTAATACGATGATTAAACTTTGGAATGGCTGCAAAAATTATTATTTTTCAATAAAAATTTACGGTAATGCTTTTGAAAAAATGGAAAAAAATAAGTAATGCATTACTTATTTCTTCCATTTTTTCCATTATTTCTTGCAATATTAAAGCGAAAATTGGTATTTTTTTCAGCTATTCAAATGTTTACACTCTATTTTATAATCACTACATACTATTATTATGGAATCAAAATTATAAAAACAAATTGTACTGTAAACTATATAACATGAACTAATAGGGATTTACAACTCTGCTTTAAACCCTTAAAAAAAATTGTTATTCTCATAGAATACCAACCAGTTTTCCAATTGAAACATCGTGAATTTTCACAAGGGGTCCACTCGCTGGTGTACCATTGCGGACACCTTCCTGATCCACACGACCGAACTTTTTGCGGAACCGGAAAACCTGCGTCTTCACACAGAGAAGCACCTATTACGGTTCTCGGTGTAACGCGTGATGTGTTGTTAGCTTGTTTCGTTGGTCGAACCGTACACTGAGCTCCTCTCATCTAAATGACAAATAAATTCATCAATTAATGTTACGGTAAAAATGGCCAAACGTTGTAAGTCGTTTAAATACCTGAAGAGAAATAATTGTTAATTATTGAATACGGCACACTGAGAGAAAAAAAAGATACTGGTAACTATAAATTTATAGTGAAATACAACCTCAGCTATTTAAAAATAAGTTTATTTATAGTCGATACAACAGTTAATAATAGTTATCGTAACAAAAAGGATGCAAAGCAGAACCTTGCACATTGCTTCCTCATTATATTTCGCTTTTTACAAAGCAAACTCTAAGAGGAAGTATGGGAATTGATTTTGGCTTCCTCATAGAGGAAGCTTTGTGAAAAGCGAAATATAATTAGGAAGCAATATGCAAGGTTCTGCTTTGCATCCTTCTTTTAAATAAATATAAATAAGCGCACACTCTCGCTTTGTGAAAATATAATAAGGACAAACGGTCCAGAAACTCCCTCGAATACTCTATCTTCTCTGTTTTTTTTTCTGTAGAACACGATAGAAATCGGTGATTTCCGAAATTTCGTTGGGAAGCAAGGATATGGCTAGTTTATGCGACATAAATCGCTACTTTTCGCAATATCGACGGTACAACATCGCTATGAAAATATGTTACCGTTCAACATTTTTGGGCTATATCTGACGTATTTTTCTGTTAATCATGAATTTGGCACTCATTTGACTCCCAGCTCGATATTTGATACCAAAATTCGCATCGCGGAAAAAAAAATCAAAAAATCAAAATCTCATAAAATTTTAACGTTTCAACCGATCTTAACCAAATTTAATAGGGATCACCGGTGTATGAAAGCTCACATACATACCAATTTTGAGCTTAATATCTCGAAAATTAAAAGAGTTATCGCGTTAACAGACATTTTTGAAAAAATTCAAAACCGCGTAAAAATTTAATGATCATGGGGATTTTTACAAAAATTGGTATAAACGATGAGGATTGACCCCTCTATCTATGGTGTAAATTTCAGCTCTATATCTCAAGGCGTTCCCGAGTTATAAAGGTTTACATTTTTTGAGCGTGTAACATACACACACAAACACAGACATACACACATACAGACATTTTTTCTAAATCACTTTTCTCGACGTTTTGGACTATTCTGAGTGTACTGACATGAAAATCTCGAAAAAAAAATTTTTCACGAAAACAAAGCTTCCTCTGTGAGGAAGCAAAAGTATATTATTTTGAAAATTTAGACATAGATGCGACGTACTATTCATAGAAAACATAATCACAAGCATAATATTCTTCTAACTATATGAAAATAGCTAAGGTTGTATTTTACTATATGTTTATTGTTTATTGTTGATCGTTTAATAATTATAGCCTGCTGTTTAACAAAAATCAAAATACTTTCATAAGAAAATAGCTATAATTATTAAACGATCAATAATATCAAATATCCAACCGGTCAATTTGTAGACCATCTTTTAAGAAAGTAAATGAGCCGTCACTTATCAAAATTGGTAAAAAATTATAGATTATTCTTGGAAAAAACTGAACGAAAATGTATCCTATCGGAAAGTAACGTTAATCAGTTAATCTTTATGCAAATCCGTCACTCTTAATTTTTCTCTCAGTGACTAGGACATTATGTTAAGGCAACTATAGAATTAGTTACAGTAACTATAACGTAGTAAATTTAACCAATAAATCAGTAAAAATAAATATTCAAATTGTTGCATGGACTAAAAATCTACAGTTATGGCTTAATAGTTTCCTAAACTACCGCGATTTCTCTCAGAGCATAGAAAAAATTACTTATATCTGAATAATAAATGTGTGCATTCTATCAAGTGAGCATTATTTGTGTACCATCATTTTTTACTTCCAACACCAATTAAATTGACAAAAGTATAAAAGTTATTGTATGAATTCCATGAAAAGTTATTATGCATAAAAATGACCGGAACACCAGTAGAATATACTTTTTATTCGATGATAAAAGTGTGGAATTTGCTCTTTCAACTCTAGACAATAAATTGCCGGCCATGCGTTATTTCATGTAATTGCTTATAAAAATTACGATGCCATTGCAGTCATTTTCATTTACATAGTCGAAAATAAAAACTTCTATTCTTGCTCCTCGAAGCGCAATATTAAAGGTGTATTATACATTCCCTAATTTTAATAACTTTAATAATTATAATAATTAAAGTTCCCAAAATTCTTTGAAAAATCTTGATTTCAGAAAAAGTAGCAAATTCAACTCATAAGAAAGAAAAAAAACATTGCTAAAAATTTGCTATTTTATTAAGGACGCATCCTCACATATCGATTTGGAAGATTAAATTACAAAATTAATATATATTGTAGATTGAAACATTCTGAACGACCTCAAAAAATTAGAAAGGATTTGACCGTTTATAAATAAAAATATTCCAAATTGAAATATGCTTTTTTTAACACGGTCTTAAATGGCAGTCGTAGTTAGCTCGCACTTTATCGGTGAATTTTATATGCTAATAGAGAAGATGCATTAAAAATAATGATTTCAAATGATAGACTGAATTCTTCCAAAGCATTAAAAATTTTAAAAAACGTCTATAATCGCAGTAACACAGTCAAAAACAGTGTTCAACTAATTACTTTTGTGAAATTTTCAATCTCAATCGAAGAGATTTGGCAACGCTGCATATTCTGAGGGGAAATAGCGGACTAGCAGAACGGACTCGTCTACGGCGGGAATTTCAAAAGTTAATTTTCGCATTTCGTGAGATTAAAGCTTCTTCTTAACAAATATAACGTAAAACAATTCCGGAATCCCGGAAATTTGCATTTTTTGAGACTCAACTCAAGCTGATCAACGCTCGATTGTAATTGGGGCATTCCATACCGATTCGACCTGGGTCGGACCCTCGACCTTTCGGATTTGGTCGAAAATTTTTTATATGATTGGACCAACTCCAGAAAATACTGGAAAATTTTTTCAGATTTTTTTTTTCTTTTACGATTTTTCAAAGGTAACATATCGTTAGCCCAAATTTAAAAATCTGAAAAAATTTTCAAAAATTCTGCATGAAATAACAAAATTTTTAAACCTAAAGCCAAAGTGGGCCGGGTTTCGCTCCTATTTTTTTCTATAAAAAACTATTAAAAAATTTAGAAACGAAAGAGGAAAAGTTATGAAATTTTTCTAAACTGCGAGTTGCACAAAATTACGAAAAAAAAACATTTCTCGTGAAGTACAGGGTTGAGTCAGATAACAAAATTAGATTTGTTGTGCGGTAGAATCTAATTTGATTTTATTGTTTGTTCATCTCAGCTGCACTCGGTGATCTTGAATTTTTTTTGTATTCGAAGGTGCGATCGCTTTTTAAATTATCATCATTGACATCTGATATTATCAATGGAATCCGTTGATTAGCGCGGCTTGTCAATTCTGATTCATGAGTATTTTTTTGGAAATAGGAAAAACTATTCGATAACAATGTTATATAATTCTAGAAATTGCTGTACTACAAATAATAAAAACACATGAAAATTGGAATTTTCACAGCACTTCCTCTATTTTTTCCATAAACATTCTTTCGCAAGAAATTATATCGTTATTATTTGGCTTCCTCGGAGAGAAACTCTGTTTTGCGATTCCGACCTGATTTAACAGTGAACATATTTTCTATGAATCGCATTTTTTTTTTACGAAAACAAAGCACTTGCAGAAGAAAGCAATATTTTAGAAAAATTTGATAACTTTTCCTCTTTCGTTTCTAAATTTTTTAATAGTTTTTTATAGAAAAAAAATAGAAGCAAAACCCGGCCCATTTTGGCTTTAGGCTCAAAAATTTTGTTATTTCATGCAGAATTTTTGAGAATCTTTTCAGATTTTTAAATTTGGGCTAACGATATGTTACCTTTAAAAAATCGTAAAAATAAATAAATAAATGAAAAAAATCGGAAAAAATTTTCCAGTACTTTTTGAAGTTGGTCCAATCATATAAAAAAATTTCAACCAAATCCGAGAGGTCGAGGGTCCAACCCAGGTCGAATCGGTATGGAATGCCCCAATTATATGACTGCTTTGTAGTCAATAAGTAGTTATAAATTTTTGAGATTTAAACACGCGCTGAAAGTAAACTCAGCGATACCAACCTCAACATATGTGCGACGTTGCCACGAGCTCTGCGGGACGTCCCGACACGCGACAGTCGACTTTATTTCGCTCAAAATAAGGTTGGCACAATAGTCATATGAGTGACTTTGCATTTCGTAATTCGTAAAAATAAAATAGAAAGAATTACATTTCGCCTTAACACCCTACACAGTGACTGAAGGGGAAATGTAGAGCAATATGCACTACAAATTTCAATTTTTTTCGTCATTTATATGAAAATTTCTAATAGTGCGTTGGTTGACTAGCATGACCCACAGATGCCTCCTTAATAAATTTGAGCATTATTATAATTGTAGATATTGTCAACAAAACAGATATGTTTCATGTCATAAAGTACTAAAATTTCAATTTAAACAGACGTTTTGTTAGGAATGTATATACAACCTTAATCGAATTTCCAATAGCGAAACTGGATTAATTACTATTATTTATTTTCCCCTTATAATAATTGATATTTTATGTAATTAGTCTCTACCTGAAATCCTCCGCCCCCGCAGGTCTGCGAACACTTGGACCAATCCGTGGTGACCCATTCAAAGGTCAATTCGTCTCCGCCCGCTAAAAATTTCGATATGAATAAATTAATCGAAAAAAGAAATAACGTGGAAAATAAATTGGTATTTAAATCAGAGTTGTAAATCCCCATTAATTCATGAGATATAGTTTACAGTACAATTTGTTTTGTAATTATGATTTCATAATAATAATATGTAGTGATTATAAAATAGAGTGTAAACATTTGAATAGCTGAAAAAAATACCAATTTTCGCTTTAGTATTGCAAGAAATAGTGGAGAAAATGGTAGAAATAAGTAATGCATTACTTTCTTAATGCATTACTTATTTTTTTCCATTTTTTCAAAAGGATTACCGTGAACTTTTATTGAAAAGTAACAATTTTTGCAGCCATTCCAAAGTTTAATCATCGTATTACAATCGCTACATATTATTATTATAAAATCATAATTACAGAGCTGATCGTATCATCATCATTATTTCTATAAGTATTAGGCATTTACAACTCTGATTTAAATAATAATTAAAATGAACGTACCGTGGCGGAATATATTGATAGACCCACCGATTGCAGTTTCGTTGGACAAGCCGCTGTTTTCGAAGGCTAAAGATGCAATAGTGCTCGCGGGTTCGTTGGAAACTCTTGGCTTTGACGAATTGCGAGAATGTCCAAACATTAGTCTTGTTTTCTCATTATCGTCAGCAACATCCTCTTCCTTGGTAATTTCCGCTCCACCCGAGCTGTCTTCTCTCGTAGTTTCGTTACCAAAAGCATCCGGAGCTTCGCTTTCTCCATTTTCAACAATTCTTCGTTCTTCTGTAACTTCGTCAGAATCCGTTCCATTCTTATTGTGAATCGGGGACTTTTCTCTGCTCAATTCGCCGTCGTACGATTCGTCGTCTTCGATATTCTCGAATAAAAGTTCAGATCTGAAGTATCCGGCCTTTTTACTGGCTTCCTCTGGTAAATGTGTCGTTGTACGATCGACAAGAGTGCTTGTATGATCTTGGAGACGATCGTCAAACTTTTCTACAAATTCTCGAATGGTGTCTTCACTCGTGACACTCGTAGGAAGAGGATCCTGACGGTCACTTGCAAAATCTTCCGAATGGGCCGATTTCTTTTCGATTATTTTTCCGATGGGTTGTGCTCGTGATCCTACATCGGTGATCTTTTCCAGGCTTGCACTTTTTAAATAGAGACTGTCAACGGTCGGATGCTGATATTTTGCCTCCTCTTGAGTGTCCTAAAAATAATAATGCCACATTGTTCGTTAAGACATTCAAACGTAGTCAATAAAATAAAATAAATATAGTTGAAGATGTTCAAAGTATAAAAACAGCTATTTTGTTTAGTCTGTTAATCTTGCATACAGCTAAGTGAGGAGATACATATCACTGTGGCGATTCATAAAAATGGATTCTACTTGCAGTGTCTCAAAAAAATGTTGACCGTTTTTTTGCTCATGGATATTTTTGTAATTGTTTCGTTACAGTTTAATGCATTAAATAACAATAGTAGATAGTAGTTTGAATTGAAGCATGTATACTTAACCCAGTGGAAGATTAATAGTGCTGGATTTGCATACAGATTAACTAATTAATGTTACTTTCCGATGGGATACATTTTCGTTCAGTTTTTTCCAAGAATAATCTATAATTTTTTGCCAATTTTGATCAGTGATGGCTCATTCTCTTTCTTAAAAGATGCTCTACAAATTGACCGGTTGGATATTTGATATCATTGATCGTTTAATAATTATAGCCTGCTATTTAACAAAAATCAAAATACTTTCATAAGCCAATAGCTATAATTATTAAGCGATCAATAATATCAAATATCCAACCGGTCAATTTGTAGACCATCTTTTAAGAAAGTAAATGAGCCATCACTCATCAAAACTGGCAAAAAATTATAGATTATTTTTGAAAAAAAACTGAACGAAAATGTATCCCATCGGAAAGTAACGTTATTCAGTTAATCTTTATGCAAATCCGTCACTATTAATTTTTCTCGGTTAAATGTACATGCTTCAATACAAATCAGTGCTCCACTACAGTTACTTAATGCAATAAACTTTAAGGTTATGGTGGAGTAGATTTTCTGCCGACTTTGTTAGTTAAGTTTTTCGATCAGGACACAGGTGGCGCCGACGTAGTCTGTTTACTTTTGGCAAAAGATACTGAATCTCCCGAAAAGCAATATGGCCGCACACGAAATGTCAGCTGACCTTTGCCGTAAGATTTAATTGTTTCAGGAAATTAGATGTGTAAAATCAGACCGGACGTCAATTCTGTGATGATTTCTGAATATTGGAAAACCATCAGAATGTCAAATACACAAGCCAAATCCTTGTATAGTGTATACTACGATCGCGTTGCAAAGGCTCGGAGTTTTTGCGAAAAGAAAACAGACTACATCGGCGATTTCCTAGTATACACTATTCATCGAAAATATGCTACAAATATACGTAAAATTTTGCAGGGGTGTAATAAAAACATTTATGCTTGGGTGTGCGGTCGAATTATTGTTCAAAACATAGAAGAAATGTAAAAAATTGTATATTACTGAACCTCTCAAAAATCAATATGGCCGTTCGAAATGTCGACAGGTCCTTTGAGGTAAGATATAAACGTTTCTGGAACTCAGATGTGTTAAATCAGACCGGACACCCATTCTTTGATTATTCCTGAACCTTTCAAAACCGTCGGAATGTCGAGTACGGAAACCAAATCCACGAATAGTGTATACCACGATTGCAAAGACTGTTTGCTTTTCGCACAGGCTCAGAGCTGGTAAAGAGCATGAATATAGTTCCGTTATTAGGAGACAGGTGGCGTTGACGTAGTCTGTTTACTTTCGACAAAAGCTCCGAGCCTCTGCAATCCGACCGTAGTATACACTATATATGGATTTGAAATTGGATAATATTTGGAAATCATCACAGAACCCTAGCGGATCTGAAGAACCGCAAAGTAACCGAAGAGTGACCGGTCGTTATGGAACAAAAAATCACTCCAGAATAACCCAGAAGGAACCTAGTGACCGGCGGGGAACCGTACAGTGACCCGTAAAGTGACCCGTAATGAACTCAATGTTCCGTTTCGGGTTACTATTCGGTTATATGAAGATTTTTCAAATAACCGAAAAACAACTTTTAACAAACTGTCGGTTACTTCTGCGTTACTTTAAAGTTTGTTTTTGGTTAAAACATTGGTCGCTTTGCAGTTGCAATCGGGTTCTTTTTTGTTCCAAAACAACGGTCGCTTTGTCGGTTACATTACAGTTGTTTTACGGTAAAACGACTGGAAATGAACCTCGTAATGACGGTTACTTGTATGTGACCGTAAAGCAACCACAAAATGACGGTTGCTCGGATCCGCTAGGGAATTGACGTCCGGTCTGATGTTACATATCTAATTTCCAGAAAGAATTATCTCTTACAGCAAAGGTCTGTTGACATATGGTGTGCCATTTTGCTTTTCGGGAGTTTCGGTATCTTTTTCCAAAAGTAAACAGACTACGTCGGCGCCACCTGTGTCCTAATCGGGAAACATACCGACCAAAGTCGGTATCAAAATCTACTCCAGCATCACGCTAAAAGCGGACGCAGTCGTGTTTAGGCATTTCGTGTATTTTACTTTGTACAAATACGGCGTTGATTTTCTTGATTATGCAAGTAATTGTGACCGTGTATAATTAATAATTCGAAAAAAAATTGTCGAAACTGCCGAAATTTTACTTAAGAAAAAAGTTGTACGGTATGATAATGTCGATATATAGAAAATGTTTTGTGGCGATATTTGGTAGAAGTTTGGAAAGAAATCATTTTGATGAACCACTATTATTAGCAAAAATAAAAAGTATTAAAAATTGATTCCCTAAATTGCCTGCAGAATACACGCGTTGAAATTGGCTCGAGTTCGAATGCGTTGGTGACGAACTTAATTAAGGAATCATAAGGAAAACACAGTATAAATTTCCAAAAATCGATTTTTCTTTTTGTATTGAATTGTTCAATAAAGACTTCTGTACATTGATGTACATTATTGATATGTATAATCGACCACATCGTGAACATCGTTTTCTTTCTCGAGACGAGGCAGGGCGATATTAACAATTGACGAGAACAATATACGCGATTCGAGAATAGTATATTACGATACGAGTGCGATCAAACTTTTTCTGACGAGTGTAAGTTTGCTACATGAGCCGAAGGCGAGTGTTGCAATCACATGAGTTCAGAAAAAGTTTCTCGCACGAGTTTCGTACACAACTTTATGCCACTAGTGCGAGAAGTGCGATTTCTCGCACGGAGCGGCATAAAGCATCTTGACTGAGTTCTGTCAAACGAGGAAGCGAAAATTTGAACCTCGCGCGGCACAGTTGCCAATTTAAATAGATTTCGAGGTATGGCAGATTTAAGAAGGTTGGAGCGCTCCACACTAGTCAAATCAGTGCTGAATTTTTAAAAGCGTTTCTACAATTTCAGATGGTTTAATAATCTGTTCCAAGGTGTTAATCACATAGCAGCATTATTTCTTGATATTCAAATACATTCACAGCTGTGATATTAACAGTAAATCGATCAATATCTCTAAATTTCCGATGTTATGTTTTTTCATCCAGTTTATTAAAAGGGTAAACCGTAATATCAGACCGATTATGACGACCAATAGCTCATTTTGTTTACTAAAAGATATTCTATCGATCGGCCGTCTATTATTAAAAATCGTATTAGTAGTTCAAAAGATACAACCGTTTGTTTATCTTATCATAACCTAACATCAAGTATACAAATGGCTGTAACTTTTGAACGCCTGATACTATAGAAAATCCGGACGGTCAATCGATTAAGGATCTTCCACTGATCAAAATGAGCTATGCTTCGTCATAATCGGACTGATATTACGCTTTACCCTTTTACAAAAGTGGATGAAAAAACATGACATCGATAATTTGGAAATATTGATCGTTTTTCTGTTCATATGATAGCTGTGAATGTATTTGAATATCAAGAACTAATGCTGCTATGTGATTAACACCTTGGAATAGATTATTAAACCATCTGAAATTGTAGAAACGCTTTTAAAAATTTAGCACTGATTTGACTAGTGTGTCAAAACGCGAGTAAATTGTGTTTCAATATATTTTCCGGCTGTAACAGTGATGCTGTCCGTTACATAAAAAATGTTTTACTGCTGAATTACCTCAATTTCACGTTTTTCCTCTTGGTAATCAGCGAGACCAGTGCCTCGTTGATTTCTGAGATAATTGTCGATAATTCCCTTGTCATGTCTCTTGGAGTTTTTCAAGGATTCCTCAATATAGTCTTCGCCCAGCTCGCTGTTGAACTTTCTATGATTTTCGTGATGACTTTGCCCCCTCGAGTTTTGATTCATTTTTGGAGCATCCTCGTGATGAATTGCAAAGAAAGCTGCGTCTAGGTCGTAAGGGTCATCGCCGATGAAGATCCTCTCTTCGTCCGGTCCAAAAGTATCGTCGGGGATGACGGTTTCACCTTCGATGATTTTGAACGCATTTTCTCGAGTGTCATATTTAATATCGTTCTCCGAATGATCTTCGACTCGATGGATTCTCGGTGAATGTTTTCCTGAATAGTCTAGAAGCATTGGCGGCGCCACCCTGTGGCCGTTCCCTAAATTTGAGTCACCCTGGAACGGCCAGTAAGCCTGGCAAACAATATACAAATATTAAATTAATTATTGATTCAAAATTACGAATCGCACGTATGCTTTGTCGAAAACAACAAAAAACGGAATAACTGTATTCTGACAAAAAAATAATTTCGATTTTTTATAATGAAAAGAATATTTCGTGAATGTGGGACATTCTAAAATGGCCAGTAATTCTAGCACAAAATGCACAAAAAATAAATTGATTTCCGATTTTAAAAAAGACGAATCGCCGTAATGCATTGTTGAAAACAAGAAAAAGTGGAATAACTGTATTCTGACAAAAAAATAATTTCGATTTTTTAGAATGAAAAGAATATTTCGTGAATGTGGGCCATTCTAAAATGGCCAGTAATTCTAGCCCAAAATGCACAAAAAATAAATTGATTTCCGACAAAAAAAGGCGAATCGCAGGAGTGCATTGTCGAAAACAATAACAAGTGGAATAACTGTATTCTGAAAAAAAAAAAAATTTCACATTTTTAGAATGAAAAGAATATTTCGCGAATATGGGCCATTCTAAATGGCCAGTAATCCTAGCACAAAATGCACAAAAAATAAATTGATTGTCAATAAAAAAAAGGCGATTCGCAGGAGTGCATTGTCGAAAACAACCTAATGTAGAATACTAGTATTCTGACAACAAAAAATTTCGATTTAAAAAAATGTAAAGAATATTTCGTGAATGTGGGTTATTCTAAAATGGCCAGTAATACTAACACAAAATGCACAAAAAATAAATTGATTTCCGATTTAAAAAAAGGCGAATCGCAGGAATGCATTGTTGAAAACAACAAAAACTAGAATAACTGTATGCTGAAAAAAAAAAAAATTCGAATTTTTACAATGAAAAGAATATTTCGTGAATGTGGGCCATTCTAAAATGGCCAGTAATTCTAGCACAAACTGCACGGAAATAAAAAAATTTGGAATACCAGAATTCTAACAAGAAGATTTCGTTTTTTTTTCATTTAAAAGAATATTTCATGAATTTGGATTATTCTGAAACGGGCAGTAAGCTTGACACGCAATCCGCACATGTTACATTCCCAGATAGGAATGTATATGGGGCATTCCATACCGATTCGACCTGGGTCCGACCCTCGACCTCTTGGATTTGGTCGAAAATTTTTTATATGATTGGAACAACTCCAAAAAGTACTGGAAATTTTTTTCAGATTTTTTTTCATTTATTTATTTTTTTACGATTTTTTAAAGGTAACATATCGTTGGCCCAAATTAAAAAATCTGAAAAAATTCTGAAAAATTCTGCATGAAATAACAAAAATTTTGAACCTAAAGCCAAAGTGGGCCGGGTCTTGCTTCTATTTTTTTTCTATAAAAAACTATTCAAAAATTTAGAAACGAAAGAGGAAAAGTTATCAAATTTTTCTAAAATATTGCTTTCTTCTGCAAGTGCTTTCTTTTCGTAAAAAAAAATGCGATTCATAGAAAATATGTTCACTGTTAAATCAGGCCGGAATCGCAAAACAGAGTTTCTCTCTGAGGAAGCCAAATAATAACGATATAAATTCTTGCGGAAGAATGTTTATGGAAAAAAAAGAGGAAGTGCTGTGAAAATTTCAATTTTCATGTTTTTTTATTATTTGTAATACAGCAATTTCTAGAATTATATAACATTCTTATCGAATAGTTTTTCCTATTTCCAAAAAAATACTCATGAATCAGAATTGACAAGCCGCGCTAATCAAAGGATTCCTATGATAATATCAGATGTCAATGATAATAATTTAAAAAGCGATCGCACCTTCGAATACAAAAAAAATTCAAGATCACCGAGTGCAGCTGAGATGAACAAACAATAAAATCAAATTAGATTCTACCGCACAACAAATATAATTTTGTTATCTGACTCAACCCTGTACTCCACGAGGAATGTTTTTTATCGTAATTTTGTGCAACTCGCAGTTTAGAAAAATTTGATAACTTTTCCTCTTTCGTTTCTAAATTTTTTAATAGTTTTTTATAGAAAAAAAAATAGAAGCAAAACCCGGCCCACTTTGGCTTTAGGCTCAAAAATTTTGTTATTTCATGCAGAATTTTTGAGAATATTTTCAGATTTTTAAATTTGGGCTAACGATATGTTACCTTTAAAAAATCGTAAAAAAAAAAAAAAATCTGTAAAAATTTTCCAGTACTTTTTGGAGTTGGTCCAATCATATAAAAAATTTTCGACCAAATCTGAGAGGTCGAGGGTCCGACCCAGTTCGAATCGGTATGGAATGCCCCATATTTATTATATATTCCTTATATATCGCACGCGACATGTACAAAATATGTCGCGTTTATGACGTCAAAGGCGATCACTTAGTGCCACTCGTCCATAGTTGTAAATCCCCATTAACTCATCAGATATAGTTTACAGTACAATTTGTTTTGTAATTATGATTTCATAATAATAATACGTAGTGATTATAAAATAGAGTGTAAACATTTGAATAGCTGAAAAAAATACTAATTTTCGCTTTAATATTGCAAGAAATAGTGGAAAAATGGAAGAAATAAGTAATGCATTACTTATTTTTTTTTCCATTTTTTCAAAAGGATTACCGTGAATTTTTCTTGAAAAATAATAATTTTTGTAGCCATTCCAAAGTTTAATCATCGTATTACAATCGCTACATATTATTATTATAAAATCATAATCATAGAACTGATCGTATCATCATCATTATTTCTATAAGTATTACGCATTTACAACTCTGCACTCGTCTAATAATTGGGTTAATTATTGATTAATAATCGCAAATCGCATGCAAATATTTTTAAAACACAATGCATTGTCGAAGTGTGTACATTAATTCCTCATTGTAATGAGGTCATTGTGAAATGTGTAATGTTAGTACTCAGAACTTAAATTAAACATTTTTTTTTTACAAAAATAAAATTCCTGCTACAATTATGTAGTTTAATGGCTTTTGTCAAATTTAAAGATGCTTTTTTGCTTTGCCACACTTTTTACAGAATATAATATTGTTTTTAGCGTTTTTAAATTTGAAAATAAAGTATAATTTTCTACAGGATTTATTTGATTTCCGTAAATAAAAAATTGCAAAAAGGTCAACTAAAAAGTTACCTGCAAAATTATTGTAATGATAAATCGATTGTAATCGTAAGATAGTAAACTGCATAATTACTGAAAAAAGCAATAAAACGAAAGTAGCGAATAAAATGAGTAATAGTCAAGAGATTAAAATCATGGAAGTTAAAATAGCTTCTAATCGTTAATAGAAATAAAATTAAATTGGAATCGTGTTACGAAGCTCGCATTACAAAAAAATGCGATAAAACAAAAATTGAATGAAATGTCAATCAGTTACAGACCGGAAAATAATACTTTAATAATAACACATATCGTTAGTACTAATTAAATTAAATTGATATCGTATTATGAAGTTCACGTTTTAAAATCAAATTAAACTGTGATCGTAAATTGCAATTAGGAACTATCTGAAAATTCTTGATAATAAATAACGTTCGACGAGGTGCTTTAACGTCGAATAAAACGAGTACCTGTCGTGGCAACGTTAAAATTGAAATGAAATTATAATTGTAAATTGTAGAAGAACGATATTCGTGATATTTCGAATCCACAGTGAATAAACACGGAGCTCTATAAACCAGCGCATCTTTGTCAAGTCCGTTAATTATTGAAAACCTGAATTAATTAGACTCGAGAGTAATAATCCAACGTTCGTTGGCGAAGTATGTGAGAGAATATGAGGGTTTTGAGGGCGAATTGAAGTGCGCTTTAATTATGAAATCGCGAGCCTCTCTCGACACGCGATACTGTGAGAAGTGTGTCTCGTATTTCATTCAGCATCAGGTGCAAATTAATTATGTAAAAGCACAACAGTTTGTATATTATTCGTGGTTGGCTTAAAAAAGGGGATCAAGGGCGAAAAATAAAAAATAAAAAAAATAAAAGTAGTGCTTTTTTCTCTTCTAATTTTTCTTCTTTTTTATTTTTAAGCTTCATTAACACGAAGCTTCGGTGGTATAATCGGCATACGAAGGGCAGCTCACCTTCAAACTCGAGATAAGCTGACTCAAGTGCGGCTTGAGTTGTGAGGCGCCGGACGAAGCGATCGATTCGACGGACTCTTGGTAGCCGGGCTGTGCACGAATTATCGATAATCCCAACGAAATCCATCACCAGACGAAAGTTAGAGAGTCCAAGCGGTTAATAAGAGAAAGACGAGAGAGATTTCAGTATCAGTGGTAACAACTAGTTAGGAAAGATTGCTACATGCACACACATACGCTGTAAAAAATGCAAGTGAATTTAAGGGGATGTTGGAGTAGACTTTTTTACCGACTTTGGTCGGTAAAAATAGGCGGTTTTGTAGTATACACTATTCATCGAAAATATGCTAAAAATATACGTCAAATTTTGCAGGGATGTAATAAAAACATTCATGCTTGGGTGTCCGGTCGAATTGCTGTTCAAAACATACAAGAAATGTTAAAAATTGTATATTACTGAATCTCTCAAAAACCAATATGGCCGCTCGAAATGTCAACAGGTCCTTTGAGGTAAGATATAAACGTTTCTGGAACTCAGATGTGTTAAATCAGACCGGACACCCATTCTTTGATTATTCCTGAACTTTTTCAAAACCGTCGGAATGTCGATTACACAAACCAAATCCACGAATAGTGTATACTACGATTGCAAAGACTGTTTGCTTTTCGCACAGGCTCAGAGCTGATAAAGAGCATGAATATAGTTCCGTCATTAGGAGACAGGTGGCGCTGACGTAGTCTGTTTAATTTTGACAAAAGCTCCAAGCCTCTGCAATGCGACCGTAGTATACACTATATATGGATTTGGCTTGTGTAGTTAACATTCTGATGGTTTTGGAATATTTAGAAATCATCACAGAATTGACGTCCGGTCCGATTTTACATATCTAATTTCCAGAAACAATTATATCTTACAGCAAAGGTCTGTTGACATATGGTGTGCGGCCATTTTGTTTTTCGGGAGTTTCGGTATCTTTTGCCAAAAAGTAAACAGGCTACGATGGCGCCACCTGTGTCCTAATCGGGAAACATACCGACCAAAGTCGGTATCAAAATCTACTCCAGCATCCCCTCAAGGGATCTTTCCAGTGTGAAAAAAAAAATCGATTTTTTCCGTCTTATCCATTAGTATATAGGGTCAAAAATATCCTCTCAAATTTTTAAAGCGAAATTCGAAATACTTCGCTGGCATACTTTATGGACCTGCCGTCGCCGGTTAGTTGTAAGTTCACAATTTAGGTATATGAAATTTCTACACTCGAAACTTTAAACGCGTTTTTCTCGAAACGACATTTTTCAGTTTTTCAGTATCAGTGGTAACAACTAGTTAGGAAAGATTGCTACATGCACACACATATACACTGTAAAAAATGCAAGTGAATTTAAGGGGATGCTGGAGTAGATTTTTTTACCGACTTTGGTCGGTAAAAATATGCGGTTTTGTAGTATACACTATTCATCGAAAATATGCTAAAAATATACGTCAAATTTTGCAGGGATGTAATAAAAACATTCATGCTTGGGTGTCCGGTTGAATTACTGTTCAAAACATACAAGAAATGTCAAAAATTGTATATTACTGAATCTCTCAAAAACCAATATGGCCGCTCGAAATGTCAACAGGTCCCTTGAGGTAAGATATAAACGTTTCTGGAACTCAGATGTGTTAAATCAGACCGGACACCCATTCTTTGATTATTCCTGAACCTTTCAAAACCGTCGGAATGTCGATTGCACAAACCAAATCCACGAATAGTGTATACTACGATTGCAAAGACTGTTTGCTTTTCGCACAGGCTCAGAGCTGGTAAAGAGCATGAATATAGTTCCGTCATTAGGAGACAGGTGGCGCTGACGTAGTCTGTTTAATTTTGACAAAAGCTCCAAGCCTCTGCAATGCGACCGTAGTATACACTATATATGGATTTGGCTTGTGTAGTTAACATTCTGATGGTTTTGGAATATTTAGAAATCATCACAGAATTGACGTCCGGTCCGATTTTACATATCTAATTTCCAGAAACAATTACATCTTACAGCAAAGGTCTGTTGACATATGGTGTGCGGCCATTTTGCTTTTCGGGAGTTTCGGTATCTTTTGCCAAAAGTAAACAGACTACGTCGGCGCCACCTGTGTCCTAATCGGGAAACATACCGACCAAAGTCGGTATCAAAATCTACTCCAGCATCCCCTTAAGGGATCTTTCCAGTGTGAAAAAAAATCGATTTTTTTTCCGTCTTATCCATTAGTATATAGGGTCAAAAATATCCTCTCAAATTTTTAAAGCGAAATTCGAAATACTTCGCTGGCATACTTTATGGACCTGCCGTCGCCGATTAGTCGTAAGTTCACAATTTAGGTATATGAAATTTCTACACTCGAAACTTTAAACGCGTTTTTCTCGAAACGACATTTTTCAGTTTTTCAGTATCAATGGTAACAACTAGGTCGCTTTGACTTTGGTCGGTAAAAATAGGCGGTTTTGTAGTATACACTATTCATCGAAAATATGCTAAAAATATACGTCAAATTTTGCAGGGATGTAATAAAAACATTCATGCTTGGGTGTCCGGTTGAATTACTGTTCAAAACATACAAGAAATGTCAAAAATTGTATATTACTGAATCTCTCAAAAACCAATATGGCCGCACGAGATGTCAGCAGGTCCTTTGAGGTAAGATATAAACGTTTCTGGAACTCAGATGTGTTAAATCAGACCGGACACCCATTCTTTGATTATTCCTGAACTTTTCAAAACCGTCGGAATGTCGATTACACAAACCAAATCCACGAATAGTGTATACTACGATTGCAAAGACTGTTTGCTTTTCGCACAGGCTCAGAGCTGATAAAGAGCATGAATATAGTTCCGTCATTAGGAGACAGGTGGCGCTGACGTAGTCTGTTTACTTTTGACAAAAGCTCCAAGCCTCTGCAATGCGACCGTAGTATACACTATATATGGATTTGGCTTGTGTAGTTAACATTCTGATGGTTTTGGAATATTTAGAAATCATCACAGAATTGAAGTCCGGTCCGATTTTACATATCTAATTTCCAGAAA
Organism: Ephialtes manifestator; assembly: GCA_963970395.1. Classification (NCBI taxonomy): domain Eukaryota; kingdom Metazoa; phylum Arthropoda; class Insecta; order Hymenoptera; family Ichneumonidae; genus Ephialtes; species Ephialtes manifestator. The sequence goes on from OZ019980.1 coordinate 21,778,324, forward strand.
CAATTATATCTTACAGCAAAGGTCTGTTGACATATGGTGTGCGGCCATTTTGCTTTTCGGGAGTTTCGGTATCTTTTGCCAAAAGTGAACAGACTATGATGGCGCCACCTGTGTACTAATCGGGAAACATACCGACCAAAGTCGGTATCAAAATCTACTCCAGCATCCCCTTAAGCGATCGTTTTCAAATTTTAGGAGAACATTATTCACGCTACTCTCTATCGTGCTATGGAAGCTTTTTTCTTTAATCTTCCCATTTTTTTAAAAAGAAAAACTGTCGAAAAAAGGCTAAAATCGGTACTTTTTGTTCAAACCGCCGCCATTTTGTAAATTTTGATTTTAAAAAAGCCTCCATAGCGCGATAGCCAATCGCATACTAATTAATAATCCTTTGGGTTTTTTTTTTAGATCAAATTTGCGACCCCTAGGATGTCCACCATGAGGCTATCTTTTTTATCAACATTATTTTCAACAATTAAAAAAATATATTTAAACAATAAAAATCGTCTTATAAAAAATCATCTTCTGTCATTCATGATTACCTTAATATTTCATAAAAATTTCAGATTGACCGGCGTATAGTAACCGTCCGAAAAAAAATCGTGAAAATAGGCTATTTTTCGGGCGGTCACACTGGAAAGATCCCTTAATATACAAAACGATATAAGATTTACGAAACGGGTACAATTGGTTATACCGATGTACCCCTAACAGGTACTCTATGTTCATTTTTCTAGATTTTTGAAAACAATATTTCAGAAAATGGTGTTATTTTTTCAAGTGCAAATATTTCGGAAATTTGAAGTTACTCAAAAAATAAGGTTCACATAAAAGTTGACGTTATTTCTTAGCTTTCCAGCGGAATGTTCGAAATATTTGTATTTCGAACGGAATATGTATTTCTGTTCCGGTGAATATGATTTTTTTAAATCGAAAAACGGAGTAATAATTTTTTAAATTCAAAAACGATTTTTTTTGTTGGGACGAAATTCTTTAATTAATTCTTTTGTTGAATTTACATTTCGAACAGCAGTTGGATAACAACGATTTGAATCATGTGCGACAAAAATAGTATCTGTGATGGGCTTTTCACTGCTTCTAAATAGTGCTCATCGTTTTTTAAATTCCATGAAGTTTTTGGCATTTAATATATAATAGCACACATTTCCTGCATTTTTTTCTTTTGCATTAAATAAATTGCAAATAATATATTTCCTTTTCCGCTCCATTGACCCGACGGTAATTTGATACATATATGAATGCGAGAACTATCGATAATGAACCGATGATTGTAATATCCGTTTTGTATAAATATTAAATCAGGGATACTGAAAAACTGAAAAAGATTAAATTATCAGAATTCTTTATCGATTCTCCGTCAAAATGCCAATTTAGTTTAGCCGATGCGCTCTTGCTAAGTTCTCACGCACTGAATATTTTATAATACATTAGCGCATGCCATTTACTGTTCGTATATAAGCTACGAAGTATTCATCAATATTTGATCCGTTGCCGTGAATTTTTTTAAAATCAATAGCATTTTTAATTCAGAACTCACACACTACTACCTTTGAAAGCTTCTAACTTTAAATTTGATAAACGGATTCTAAAATATACGTTTGAGGCAATGAACATTTTTTTATTTAATTTACAAGGTGCTGTCGGAAAATTAGGCTGCACCCAGAAAAAAGATATGGTAATATCAAATAAAATTATCTATTCAACATTTAATTATTTCAATCAACGAAAATTTACTTTCCCTGCAACAAATACGTATTGTATTCAATTTTTTAGTTTTTTTTTTATTTCCAACATATTTATTTATTTGAATCAACTTTCACTGTGCAGCGGACACTAAAAAAATATTTTATTTGTTGCTACTAAACACTTTCTTAATCCGGAAAAAAGATCTAGTTAAAACGATCAAATACATGTATTAGATATTTTTAAATAAAATCAATTAGAACTATCTTATAATCCAATATATATTTATTTCCTTTCATCATTGGAGTTTATTATTATCAACATGCAACATTTATGGATTCAATTTAATTCTTGTCGTATATTTATATAAAAATTATATATTATTTAAATCGGCAGCAGTGGGCGCGCGGTCGGTGCGTGGCTAGACGGTCTCCAGAGTTAAGCAGCATTATTTGCGGTCATAACTTGGATGGGTGACCGCTTAGCCACGCACTGGTTTGCGCGCCAACTGCTGAGCGGGAGGCAGTTGCAACGTCGGATAAACATTTTTTGTAATGATATCCGTTGAAATAATTAAAACTCTTACAAATGAAGAGTGCAAAGTCTTGACCGACTGGAATAACGCGGCCATTTTTGCTTTGTGTTGATTCCCAATAAGTAAACATTTTCAAACTTCCAAGATCGATCCCATTTATTGTGTTGTCTGAGTTTTTTTTAACAAACTATTTTAGATGCCTTAACTATATTTTTCTCTCGGTGTAACGAAGCTGAAAATAGACAGCATAAGTAGTGCAAGCATCGAAAAACTATCTTAAGCATCGAAAAACCGTAATTACCTGATTGAGCGACGTGACTGTGTATTCTCCGTTCGCCATCGATGAATCCGGTGGCAGTGCGCTTGGTCTCGGTTTCTTTTTTCGCGGCTTTTTCGTCGGTTTTCCGGACGGTGGGATTTCGGGTCTCGCTTCGTGGCTCAGATCGTCGTTTCCGTAGGTGAAGCTGCGATATCCAGAAGCTGTGACAGAACAGAGTCAGATATATGCTTTATTTAGATCCTAAATTAATTTAGGTTCGTCTAGTTATCTATCGCATTATTCATCCTCATGCCTTATTCAAGCTTTTACGTTCTCTTCTTCCCCTTCCCCCCCTCCCTCCTAGCAATCCCTGCGACTTCGAAAATGACCGAAGAAACGACCGAAAAACGACTGGTCATTAAATGCAAAAAAAACCATTGAAAAGAGCCAAATGACCATGGAGACTAGAGTTAAGGAGACCGAACGCTTATGACGCGAAGTCTAGAATTTTGGTCTACAAAACGGGCCTACGTTTTAGTTCCAGTTGTCACTACAAGCGTCGCTCCGATCGTTGAGTTCCATGGTGAAGTTAGCGCTTGGTCGATAAACGATATTCAATTTCTGATTAGAGATTCCAAAGTAACTCGATAGCGAAGCGCGTTAAGTAAGGGCGTTCGTGTCCGTGAAGTTCACGGATCAAATTTTTATGCAAGAATTTTTTTTTTTAATTAGAGCAAATACCGTTTTAAAGTATCGAAATATCCTTTTATTTTTCTTTCGTTTCACAGCTAGCGGCAAGTAATTTATATACTTACAATTGTTAAGCAATATTTTGGTACAGATAAACGATATTTAATTACTGATTAACGATACCAAAGTGACTCGATAGCGAAACGCGTTAAGTAAGGGTGTTCGTGACCGTAAGGTTGACGGATCAAATGTTTATGTAAGCATATTTATTTATTTTTTTAATTAGAGGAAATACCGTTTAAAAGTGACGGAATGTCCACCTTTTATTTTTCAGTTTTCAGTTCATGTTTTAAGGTAGTTATAACGCGAAGGCAAACACGTTAGATACATCCGAATTCTTTATATCTTGTAGTCTGAGTATTCATCTTTTATTTGTGAGGAATTACGAGATACGTTACCGGATATCTAATTAAGTAAATAACTTTTTAAAACATAGTTTTATACATGGCGTTATATGGAGAAATATAAAAAATTGACTTTTGAACAGAGAAAAAAGCATCTCAGAAATGAAATATAAAACATCTAAACAGCTCTACGTTTTCGTTAGATCTTAAAGTAACCGATGCGACCATAAAAAGTAGTAGTCACCGGACATTTCAGCGAGTTATTGTAAGTTAATTGCAAGAAATTGCGTTGTGCAAAAACAATCTCTACCAGCTGTTCAAGATGGCGCCGAAGTTTGGCAACGTTGCACATCAGCTATATACGCGACAGTTACCATCGATCGGTATATACTCGTAGTGTTCTGCAATGAAAATGGATGAAAATGATCGCTCGCATCCTAAATTCGACGTAATTAACTGAAATCGAACTTTTTAACCTATCGATACTCTTGAACTTTTCATTTGTTGATCAAATTTGATTTGCGTCGATTCTTCACTGTATCTGGCTTTTTTGTTGCTTGAATGTTGTCGAACCACGTTTTTCTTTTACGCCTAATGAATTGGCCGTTTTTTTTCCGCGATCCGCTCTAACGTCGTGTCTTTCTTTTGGAGAATTCGACATGACAGAGCAGATTCGCCAAACAAACTTCGCAAACCTAAACTCGTTTCATGTCGGTAACGTACGATGCCGGTCGAACAGTCGGTCGATATGGCGGTGTTGCCACGATGTGTCGTGTGCTTACAGAGCCAATGGCGGACGAGTCAAGACGTAAGTCAAATTAGTTTTAATAACATTATTAAATTAATTACGCACGTGAAAATAATTTCGTAAGATGATTGAATGAAACTTTTATATTTTAGAATTTAATTGTCGAATATGCAGAAAGAATGAATAATTTTATTCTTCGATGACGATAGTTGCTAGTATCTATGACTCCGGCGTACTGACATAGCTACCTTAATCGACCCACAATTTACTTAATTAGTTACAATAATTATACATTCTTGATTAAAAAAAAAAATGCGTGAGCAAAGAATCGATCCGCGAACCTTCCGAATACGAAGCTTGTATCTACGCGCTTCGCCGCCGCGTCGCTTTACGTTAGGTGTTCAGTTACTCGATATCGTTTATTTGATATAATTTCTGTTATGGAATTTGGACAATTAGCATCACCTACCGACTTAAAAACTGGCAATAATCGCCTTGCAATCTGAACAAACTAAAATAACTTGTTTATACTTTTCGCGTACAGATGCTATACCTCTCGCCCCCTATGATACGACGGTTTTCGACGAAACGCACAATTAAACGATCCTTAAAGCGCCTCCAGGTGATAGTAGGACAGAATCCAATAATTAGTCAATCCGTAATTAGGTGTAAACTTAATGTATTCGAGTATGATCGCGTAAGTACGAACGTAGAAGAATGCTCTGTTAAAAATTCCCGCTCTCTGGGATCTAATCGTACGCTGCGCCTCTATCGGTGAAAGCTGAAATAATTTTGGCCCATTTCATCGACCATCTGCTCAGCACTACGTTCGGTCTCCTTTACTCTATCCTCCATGCAAATGACCAAGAAAACGACCATTGAAATTATTCTTGATTAGTCGTTTCTTGGTCACGAAAAATCGGAAAATGACCGTCGAAATGACTCCTTTTTTTTCAAATTTCGAAAACAAAAAGTGTCACAGTCAGGATTCGAACCCGGGACCGGGTTTGAATAGCCGAGTGGTCTAAGGTGCAGAGTATAACAGTCAGAAGGTCCCGGGTTCGAATCCTGACTGTGACAATTTTTTTTTCTTTTTTTTCCTTCGAATTTTGGTAAAAAACGGGGTCACTTCAACGGTCATTTTCCGATTTTTCGTGACCAAGAAACGGCTAATCAAGAATAATTCCAATGGTCCTTTTCTTGGTCGTTCGGCTCATTTCAATGGTTTTTGCTTCCTCATAGAGGAAGCTTTGTTTTCATGAAATTTTCTTTTTTCGAGATTTTCATGTCAGTATGCTTAGAATCACCTAAAACGTCGAGAAAAGTGGTTTAGAAAAAATGTCCGTATGTATGAATGTGTGTGTGTGTGTGTGTGTGTGCTGGGCTTCGAAAATTCAATCTCCTCTCACTCGGTAACCGTTCGAGCGATCCGGCTCAAATTTGGCACGCAAGTAGAGTAGCTGCCCCTCTTTGAATGTTGTGATTTTTGCCAAAATATGTAAAGTCATTAAGATTTTATGTTGATTTTAATTTGTTGAAAAAAGGGCGTGGTCGCTCTAACTTTCGTAAAAGTTCGCCGATTTGGCTAAATAGTTCTTCATAACTGAAGATACGTTCAATGTTGTATGGTATTGAATTTCGACGAAATCGGTAAAGCGGTTCGGATTTTATAGAATTTTGAATTTTTCGAAAAAAATAGATTTTGATCTAAATTACGTCGAATTTCAACAAATGAACAGAAATTTTGTACAGACGAAAAATAACATTCAGAAATGCCATGTACCAAATTTGGTGATGATCGGTAAAGTCGTTCGGATTTTACACCATTTTTCATTTTTAAAAAAATGTAGATTTTCGCTATAACTTCCGGAAAAGTCGAGAAAGTACGACAAAAATTTGTATCTAATCAAAATTAGATGTAACGGTGTTTGCAGAGGTGATTTATAGCTGTATAAAACACCTCTGCAAAAGAGACACAAGGTATAAAAAAAAAAGATGCAAAGTAGAACCTTGCACATTGCTTCCTCATTATTTTTCGCTTTTTACAAAGCTTCCTCTATGAGGAAGCCAAAATTGAATAACATACTGCTTCCTCACAGAGGGAGCTTTGTAAAAAGCGAAAAATAATGAGGAAGCAATGTGCAAGGTTCTACTTTTTTTGTGCATTTAATGACCGGTCGTTTTTTCGGTCGTTCGGATGGTCACTGGATCGGCTAGGGCCATTCTTTCCACTCCTTGTAATGCAATTCTGTAGGACACAGAGAAACTGCAGAAACCCACATGAAAAAATATTTTGTATGTATGACAAATGTTGCCATATATTTGCGTGAAAATATATGGCAAATATATGGCGAATATTCGTCATAAGAAAAATCCGCTCCATAATTTTTTATACCATTCTATATGCTCGAAAAAAAACACTTCTAATCTATTTAGATTTTTTTACGGAAACTTTTTTTTTCATTAATTTTATAAATAAAAATATTACGTCCCAATTAAAAAATTTGGAGGTGTCCTAAAAAATCCTGTATTAGATATCAAAATTTTTTAGCTATGAGCAAAAATGGGCAAATTTTTGGGTCGATTCTTGACGTCAGTTTTTGACAATGCAAAACTAAGTTCTATCTGTGAGGATGAAAAATAGATCTGTAACTCCGTTAGCGACAGAAAATTCGTTACTGTTCAGTAAATGGATATAAAAGAGACGAGCTAAATTAGAGATATAAAATAGATTCCCACCGGCTCGATCGATCTGGAGATTCTCGCCGGATTTAGCTTGGGCCGAGTCGAGATTGACGTTCTGACGATGATGGACGGTATTGCCAGATCGTAGTATCTCCTCACTGCTCATCTGTTCCTTCGGTCGTCCGTTTACGATCAATCGGATGTTCGCGTGCGATTGGCCAGCTGAAAAATAGAGAAAATATTTTTATTACGTATCCAATATTTTCTATACCTGACACAATTTTCGAAATATCGATTCTTTCAATACCAGTGCAAGCGTAAACTCCATCGTCCGCATGCGTGATGTCGACTATTCTTAGAGCTCCTTTTTTGCTGATTTTGTATTTCCTCGATTTTTGTAATTCTTCACCATTCTTCTTCCACTCGATTTGGCTCCTGAAAATACGATTCATTTTTTATTTAACACAATGATTCGTTTAATTGATTATTTATTGAAGCATAAATAAACTGTTAGAAAAGATTGAAAGTTTTTATTCATAAACTCATCATCGAAATTTAATATTCAATTGTGGTATAAAATTCATGTACTTTTCCAGTAAAATTAAAGTAGATTATTAAAATTCAAGTAAATTACATTACACTTGTTATACTAAATTAAATATACTAGTTTATGAATAAAAACTTCCAACAAAAGTACACTAAATTTTAAGTAGATTTTTTTTGCAGTGTATTTCATTTACCTTTTGAATTTTTTAACCGGACATCGAATTTTAACAACCGCAGTGCCGGGAAATACAGTTGCAGTACCGCCGATTTTGAGATCAACTTTTTGACCGATATCTCGTTGAATAAAAGTCGTGTTTACGCTTTGAATCGTCGGTTGAGCTCCTGGACTAATTTCGTGGCAGGGTTTCGTGTTACAGGGTTTCTCGGTTTGTGGTTTGTTGCCCGGACAGTCTCGGTCCGAGCGAAATTGCTTGTGACCCTGAGCCATCACTTGTTCGCAAGCCACGTTTCTTCGTTTTATTCCACCCCCACAGCTCTTAGAACACTGAGAAAAAAATACATTCTTTTCTATACTAGCTCTCATAAATTCATTCAATCGCAAACAATCGCAAAAATACCACACATAAAAAAACCCAAAAACGGAATATACGTCAGTTAAAGTGCCATTAAAGTGCCATACTGATAAAATAATTTCTACCCAGTGGCTGCGTAGAAAAAAAAATGGTTCTCAAAGTTGTAAACCTTCCCTTATCTCATTCGATAAGTATTTATCGTATAATTGGCTTAATAATTATTATTTTGAAATATTTAATCGCAACTTTTACCAAAAAAAATTTCAAATTTAAAAAAATCTACGAAAAAGTAAATTCAATAACATTTTGTGGAAGTTTTATTTTCGTCAAATATTATTAAATACGAATTTTCTTCGAAGTTATTTAAAAATCTTTTTGTAACTCATGCATGAAAAGTGCCAGTTTATGTGCGGGCCGGCCGCGACATAAAGTGGCGCTTGTAGTTGTAAATGTCTAATACTTATAGAAATAATGATGATGATACGATCAGCTCTATAATTATGATTTTATAATAATAACATGTAGCGATTGTAATACGATGATTACATTTTGGAATGGCTGCAAAAATAATTATAAAAATTCACGGTAATCCTTTTGAAAAAATTGCAAAAAAATAAGTAATGCATTAAGGGGTTAGGTCACTCTAGAATTTTCGAAAAATCGATTTTTTTTCTCCTTGGAAATGACTCATTAGGGTTTCTAGAATGCTGTCCCAAAAGATTATTGCAGGCAAAAATTTGTAAATGCCCCATTTTCGAATTTTAATAGGAGGCCGCCCGGTTAGCAGGGAACCTCTCCCAGATAGACAAACGTGCCGTGGCAGTATCCTATCGTGTCACTGTGACAGCATAAACGCGTCACACAACGGCATGCTATGTCGGAATTAACGTAGCGATGTACGTCCGAATTGAGCTATTATGTGACGGCATACCGTGCCGTGCAGGCTTAGTGGCATTCCACTGTCGCCATGCTGTAAACTCAGATCATGTCTCCATGGTGCCATAATTGGTCCGTGTCGTGGTGTGAACGTCTGAGATGTGAACGTCATTCTGTTACTATGGTGTCATTTTTATACAATTTTAAAAATGATAAATGCAGCACGGTGGCAGCATAATGGTGGCACGCTATGCTGTGCTGAAAGTCGTTATAAAATTTTTTTTATTGTCAGCTAGACATTTTTAGTTTTAGTTTTTTTCTTATCTAACATTTCAAATTTCGAGTCAAAAGAATAAGACAGAACAGATTCTTTTATCTTCTTCAATATTAAAGGGTTGGTAAACCCAAGAGGTTTGACACATTCAAAGAGTAGACCCCTCGTGTGTAGTCGAACACAGGAAAACTTTGCATTCTTATATATACGCTCAGACTTCAAAACACTTGCGAGAAACGCTCCGTCCGTTCGCCATCTAGCGGAGAATTGGGCACCAGTGTTTCGTATGATACCACTAGATGGCGAACGGACGACGCGTTTCTCGCAAGTGTTTTGAAGCCTGAGCGTATATATAAGAATGCAAAGCTGCCTGAGTTCGACTACACACGAAGGGTCTACTCTTCGAATATGTCAAACCTCTCGGGCGTACCAACCCATTAATATTGGAGAAGATAAAAGATTCTGTTCTGTCTTACACTTTTGACTCACGATTTGAAATGTTAGACAAGAAAAAAAACTAAAACATAATGCAAGTAACAGATACAAAGAAATAAAACGCTTACGATTCCTAACTGACAGTCAAGATCGATAACGATTTTTAGCACAGCATGGTATGCCACCATTATGCTGTCACCGTGCTGCAATTACCATCTCAAATATTCTGCAAAAATGGCACCATAGTAACAGAATGACGTTCATACCTCAGACACTCAGTGATACGACATGGAGCAATTATTGCACCATAGAGACACGATCTGAACTTGAAGCATGGCGACATTGTAGTGCCACTAGTGCGCCACGCCATAATAATTAAGTACCACAAATATGGCTTTGCCTTGGCGTCATGAAAAGATGGCACGGTATGCCGTCACATAATAGCTCAATTCAGACGTACATCGCTACGTTAATTCCGCCATAGCATCCGTTGTGTGACGCGTTTATGCTGTTCCTGTGCCACCAAATGTCTATCTGGGCTCTTGTGTGCGCTTCGGTAAAGGTACTAAGGGGGGTCAAAGCAGGTATACGGCAGATAAACACGTTTATCTCAAAGCTGCTCTTTTCAAGTTGGCCGGAAACATAACTCAAAAAGTTTACCACCGATTTATTTGAAATTTTGGATATATCTTCAAAAATACATTATCCACAGAAGTACGTAGGATTTTTTTTTAAGTTACATAGTTTTTTTGTTATTGATAATTTTCGAATGATTTTTAGGCCAAATTTTTGAACTTTCACTTTAGATGCTTGCCATTTTGTCAAAAATGCCTGTATCGAAAAAATCCTACGTACTTCTCTAGCTACTGTTATGTATCAGTGAAAACCGTTAAAAAACTCATCATAATTAAAAAATTACAGAAGCTGTGTGTCCGGCCGTGGATTCCAAAACAAAAGAGATGTCATCGCAACAACACTGTACAGCCGCCATTTTTAAATTAATTACTATGAAAAAATTACTATATACAGTTAATGATATGTACAATAAATACCCTTTCTCAAAAAATCGATGTCTCTAATAGTTTTTCTGAAAAAAATTCCCAAAAAAAGCCTTTTTTGTGGCCCTCTAGAGTGGCCTAACCCCTTAAGGTAGTCCTTGCGACCCATACTAGTCAATTGACGCACTGTTCCGAAAATTCTGTAAATGCTAATATTTTTATATATCTACACATTCAATTAATCACAGTGAGAATAAAAACGTATTTGTAGATGCTTCGTAAACTTAAAAAACTTAAATTGTATTAACTAAAATATCTCATCAGAGTCTCGCTTGAACGCGTAGTGGTATCATATCATCACGCGGTCAGAGTTAAATTTGGTCGTTTTAAAGGTAAATTTGTGACACAAAACAAAAAAAAAGTAGATAGAAAATCTAATTTTTGCGCCACGACTACAACCGCCACGAAAAAGCGGGTCGTTGAAACCAAGGTTGAAACGGCGCCGGTTGACACTGGAGGTTATGTCGATTTCTATCATCGTCCGCTACATCCGGTTATCCGTAACTTCTGAGTGGCGATGATGTGTTTGACGTTGGAATTACACCCAAATACTTCGATAACGTCCCTTTTTTATATTTTATACGGAATCGTGACACTCTAAGGAATCCATAGCACATTTGATATTGTATAAAAGTTCATTTTATACATGTTAATTTTCGTTCCGAAGTACGAAATCGGTTAGTTTCCCATAAGAGCCCGTGCATAAGAATTCATTTTTAAATATTTATTTTCTCGGTAATTCAGTCCATAACCCAGCTTGAAACTTTGCAATCGCATTACGAAGGGATTCAACTATTATATAAAAAAATGCTAAGTCTTAAAGTTCAGAAAGGTTAATGCGCAAGGACTACCTTAAGAAAGTAATGCATTACTTATTTCTTCCATTTTTTCCACTATTTCTTGCAATATTAAAGCGAAAATTAGTATTTTTTTCAGCTATTCAAATGTTTACACTCTATTTTATAATCACTACATATTATTATTATAAAATCATAATTACAAAACAAATTGTACTGTAAGCCATATCTCATGAATTAATGGGGATTTATTTATTATATTCAATAATAAAATCCATTTGCGCTATGTTGAGAATGTGCAGTGACGTGAAGTACACTACTTTGAGGCACTTATGATTGTAACATATATGTATTGTCAATTATTATTCGAAAGAATATTTATAAATAGAAATTTTATTGGCCAAAACTAATGTTTTTCGTATTTTTTATATCTGATTTATCAATATGCCAGACTATTTCAGTATTAATGTGCCAATAATAATTATTTTATTTTTAATCTATGCCATGTTTTTCTATTTAAATGTTTCCATTTTGTGTTATTTAAATCTACAATTCAATCTAACTTATGCCCATTAATTTTTGTTCATTAATTAACAAAAAGGAAAAAAGGATTTATGGACTTATATTGAAAAATCTTTCTTTAAACATTTAACTCTAAAATTACAAAGTTGAATTATATCATATTTTTAAAATAATATCATTATATTGCAATATTAAAACTAAAATTAGTATTTTTTTCAGCTATTCAAATGTTTACACTCTATTTTATATTCACTACATATTATTATTATAAAATCATAATTACAAAACAAATTGTACTGTAAACCATATCTCATGAATTAATGGGGATTTATTTATTATATTCAATAATAAAATCCATTTGCGCTATGTTAAAGTGCAGTAACGTGAAGTACACTACTTTGAGGCACTTATGATTGTAACATATATGTATTGTGAATTATTATTCGAAAGAATATTTATAAATAGAAATTTTATTGGCCAAAACTAATGTTTTTCGTATTTTTTATATCTGATTTATCAATATGCCAGACTATTTCAGTATTAATGTGCCAATAATAATTATTTTATTTTTAATCTATGCCATGTTTTTCTATTTAAATGTTTCCATTTTGTGTTATTTAAATCTACAATTCAATCTAACTTATGCCCATTCATTTTTCTTTAAACATTTGCCCACATTTCTTTAAACATTTAACTCTAAAATCACAAAGGTGAATTATATCATATTTTAAAAACAATATCATTATATTGCAATATTGAAGCTAAAATTAGTATTTTTCTCAGCTATTCAAATATTTACACTCTATTTTATAATCACTACATATTATTATTATGAAATCATAATTACAAAACAAATTGTACTGTAAATCATATCTCATGAATTAATGGGGATTTATTTATTATATTCAATAATAAAATCCATTTGCGCTATGTTGAGAATGTGCAGTGACGTGAAGTACACTACTTTGAGGCACTTATGATTGTAACATTGGTTGAGGCTTACCCTACTCCATTCGCTGGGTTGCCACTTGACAGGGCAGTCCCAAACGTTGCAATGCCGTCTGTCAGCGGGTGGTGGTGATTTGCACATGTGGTTCGGCACGGACATGGTGCCGTCTGGCCCCCTGGCAACCTCATGTATGCAAGTGACGTCTCGCGTTTGTATACCGATACCACAGGGACTCTTGCACTCGGAGAAGTCACTGTAGTTCCACCTGAAAGCGTCCACCAGACGTGCTATCTCGTTTACACACAGTAGTGAACTCAGTCGACCTACATGCATCCATTTTCGCCGTGTATACGTGCAGAGCAAACGCATAAGCGCATTTCATCCTCTCAAACCCCTTACCATTTTTTTCCGTTACCACCCTTTGTACCAGTACGCTCCACGACGTTTCGTGTGCTCACTTTTCAAGTGCTGGAGCACTTTGCGAACTTCACTTTATAGCGGAACATTTTTACTACCGAACCAGAAATTTAACAAGAGCAAGAAATATCCTTTTTAACCTTTACTGTGATAATATCAAGGACATTTACTTTCAGCGTAATTGGCTGAAGCTTCAGAGAAATATAATTGCATGAATAATATACCATGTGAACATTTCTTTACATAATTACATGAGCCACAAATCGGACCATAGTGATTGTCGAGCAGTTACTTTCATGATAGAGATAGTTAGTCTAAATATAGAAAGAGTTGCATGGTTCGGTTAATAAAAGATACCACTCAATAGTTGCCAGGCTTACCAAAATTTCGTTATATGTATTTTTTTTCTTAAGAATACTTGTAATGGAAAACTTTTACACAATTATTTTTGCGACCGAAAAGGAATAACATTTTGTGATAGTAGATACATAATTTAGTGCAGGTCGGTAAAAGGATGTAATATCAATTTTTATATTAAATATAAACGGATGAATATAAATTTTTTCGTCATTATTTTTTGAGCACTAAAATTTGGTTATACTTCATGTTTTTGAAAATTTATTTAAAACAAGAGAGTAAAATAGAACTTTGTATATTGTTTGCTCATTATTTTTAACTTTTTCCAAAGCTTCCGCTATGCGGAAGTCAAAATCGATATGAACATATGGGCATATCTTAAACCTTTGACTTTCGTGTAACTCGACTGCGGAATGCTATAGTAATTTACACAGAATGAATTACGCGAGTATCAAACTTTTACTAAGATGTACGAAGCATAATCTATCTGAAAAAAAAATAATTTAATTTTATAATGCACCAATAGACTGTTTTATCCTGGTTCAAATGCGAAAATTAACAACGTTTTCGCTTGTAACTCTGATTTTCGCGTCACTTCATATGGGTGTAGCATTGATATGCACCTTCAGAAAAATAAGAAAAAAATCATGAAATTCTGGTAAGGTGCAATGAACATAATGTACCTAATTGTAATCGCCAAACATGTCAGAAAATTAAGCGGTTATCCTGTGAACGTCTGTCACTCGATTTCGATGGTGAACCTGACGTCCAACGTTATATGGCGCAGAAATATCAGCACAAGCTAATTGAGCCAAATGAATTGGATGCACATGAAGGTAGGATCATCACGGATTGAATGAAGTGAAATTTATGTCGGAGAATCAATTATTTTGCTCGCAACGTTCTGCGACATGGACTCATATTGCTGCGTGGAGAATAAATGTCAGGTTTTTCGCATCGTTATCCGGCCAAACTAGTCAAGTAAGATAATTAAATTCCATCTGAGTACGTTATTCTTATCACGAATTAGATGTGCGCAGATGTGCCCGACCTCAAGACGAGAGACAATTTTTTTTCTGGGTCAAAATGTATTCAATTGTCAGGTTCGAGAATGTCAGGTTTATAAATTTGCATAATAAATTCAAACTATTATCGTTCCTAAATTATCTAAATTATATTTTGAGTTAGTAGAGTCATTACCAGTCATACTTTTCATTTTCTGCATACGAATTGAGTAAAATTGAATTAGAAAAATGACCTATTGGAAGGGATAAAACTATGCCTTCAAATGGGTCATTTAAAAAAAAAAAGTTAAATTGAAAGGAAGTTAAACCCTAGCAAGTCGTGTCACCGCAATTTTACCGCAATTAACCCCTAGTTCACCAAAAAACGACTGACGTTGTTTTGTGCAAAAATGTTACGGCAAATCACTGCAAAACGACCGATATTATTTCATACTCGATCGGTCGTTTTCCGGCTAGTTGACGAAAAAACGACTGCAAAACAACCGACCTTATTTCATGCTTGATCAGTCGTTTTACGTTTAATGACCGAAAAACGACTGCAAAACGACCGATCTTTTTTCATTTTTTAATATTAATTAAATATTAATAAATTAATAAATGCGCGGACCAAGAAAATATGTGCGTGCTCCTGAAATATCGCATTTGGAGAAAAAAAAAATTAGTCACATCTATAGGTCTCGAATCTGCAACCTTCGGATTACTAGCCGAGTGCTCTGCCTGCTCGGCCACTCAGTTAGTTAATACATGTTAAACTCATGTTCCATATAAGTTATTCGCCAAAACGTATGGTAGCTTATGAGGAACGTGTGTTGATCATACTTCAACGATCTGAGTAGCCGAGTAGGCAGAGTACTCGACTGGTAAACCGAAGGTTGCAAGTTCGAGACCTACCAGCGACACAATTTTTTTTCTTTTTTTTTTTTTTGAAAATTGAAAAAAGATCGGTCGTTTTACAGTCGTTAAACGTAAAACGACTGATCGAACGTGAAATAAGGTCGGTCGTTTTGCAGTCGTTTTTTCGTTAACTAGCCGGAAAACGACCGATCGAGTATGAAATAATATCGGTCGTTTTGCAGTGATTTGCCGTAACATTTTTGCACAAAACGACGTCAGTTGTTTTTGCGGTTGTTTATCGGTGGCACGACTTGCTAGGGAACACTTGTAAAACGCAATAACACATAGTTCACTACAATGAATTAGCACCACATAAATGATTTTTAGTTAAAATGATAATATGATTTTTTATGCGAGCACCCTGTATATGATGCTTTGTCCATGAACGAATATTGCTTTCTAAAGGTCTTAAGGAGGTTGGAGCGCTCCACACTAGTCAAATCAGTGCTAAATTTTTAAAAGCGTTTCTACAATTTCAGATGGTTTAATAATCTGTTCCAAGGTGTTAATCACATAGCAGCATTAGTTCTTGATATTCAAATACATTCACACCTGTGATATCAATAGTAAATCGATCAATATCTGCAAATTTCCGATGTTATGTTTTTTCATCCAGTTTTTTAAAAGGGTAAACCGTAATATCAGTCCGATTATGGCGACCAATAGCTCATTTTGTTTACTAAAAAATATTCTATGGATTGGCCGTCTATTTTTTAAACTCGTATTAGTAGTTCAAAAGATACAACCGTTTGTTTATCTTATCATAACCTAACATCAAGTATACAAATGGCTGTAACTTTTGAACGCCTGATACTATAGAAAATCCGGACGGTCAATCGATTAAGGATCTTCCACTGATTAAAATGAGCTATGTTTCGTCATAATCGGACTGATATTACGGTTTACCCTTTTACAAAAGTGGATGAAAAAACATGACATCGAAAATTTGGAAATATTGATCGTTTTACTGTTCATATGATAGCTGTGAATGTATTTGAATATCAAGAACTAATGCTGCTATGTGATTAACACCTTGGAACAGATTATTAAACCATCTGAAATTGTAGAAACGCTTTTAAAAATTTAGCACTGATTTGACTAGTGTGGAGCGCTCCAACCTCCTTAAGATGAGTACAAAAAATTGACGATCCTGTGCTCCTATAGGCCTCAGGAGTATCTCGCTCTAGCGGCCGCTGAGTGCGTAACATAATGATCAGCTGTTCTTAGTTCGGCGCACATTGGTCTGATTTTCCAAGCTCCGCCCTGTCCGTCATATTTCCATGGAGTTTGGAAAATCGGACCAATGTGCGCACGAACTAAGAACAGCTGATGCGACTATTTGACTGTTTTGACTAGTGTGGAGCGCTCCAACCTCCTTAAGATGAGTACAAAAAATTGACGATCCTGTGCTCCTATAGGCCTCAGGAGTTTCTCGCTCTAGCGGCCGCTGACTGCTTAACATGATGATCAGCTGTTCTTAGTTCAGCGCACATTGGTCCGATTTTCTAAGCTCCGCCCTGTCCGTCATATTTCCTTGGAGTTTGGAAAATCGGACCAATGTGCGCACGAACTAAGAACAGCTGATGATCTTGTTGTACACTCAGCGGCCGCTCGAGCGCTAGCGTCGAAGATACGGCAAGGGACCAACTCTACAGCTCCCAACTCTGCACAAAGACAAGTCGACACGAATGACTGTACACGCTGGCAACTCAACGTGTGTACAGTCATTCGTGTCGACTTGTCTTTGTGCAGAGTTGGGAGGTGTAGAGTCGGTCCCTTGCCGGAGATACGCCTGAGCCCTATAACTAGATTTTTATTCTTCGAGGCCGTGAAAGTCGAAGGTTCGTGAGATACGCCCATATTTTCTCGTAGTGGTAGCTTTGTAAAAAGTTAAAAATAACGAGGAAGCAATGTGCAAGGTTTTTATTATGTGGCCTGGATATGGCCGAAACGTGCAACCCAATTCCCAGATCCCTATAAATAACTAACTGACCTGGGGGGACAGGGATGATCGTTACAAGTCCTGATTCTCAATTCCGGCTTGGTTTCCTTTGTGCAGAGCAAAGGCATCACTACTTTGCCATCGTCGTCTCGAACGCAGTTTATTATGAGGTCCTGAACACCTGGAATCATTAACATCGATGGCAATTAGCCGGCGGTATGTATAAAGGACGTTGGTGTTCGTTGATATCGGTAATTAGGAGGTTAACACGAGGTCATTGTACCGGAGATGGTCAACGTGGAATGCGAGGTTGAACTCCCTCTCTCTGTTGCATATATCTCTATGAAACTGTCACGATAAGCATGATAATTATCGATGGCATATGTACATATATGCATATATATCGTGGCTCTAATGATGATCAATTTTCCAGGCATCGGCTCCGGGCGATGCACCAAGTGGTAACTAGAAACGATTCTGTCGCTTCACCACCGATGATATTCCAAAATATTTGCTTTTTCATCTACCATTACCCATCGTGAACGGCTCGATTTAATTTCGTTTTTATAGATTTATTTATTTTGTTTTAGCGACGTGGAAATCGTTAAACTGGATTTGATTCTTCTGCAGCGTTTACGTGATGTGGGCTTCCACGATATGGCGATTTATTTCAGTCTCGTTTTTATGATTAACGCGAACATTACTTCACTGAAAATGTATTCCTCCTCGAATTTCCGCTATGTACAGCGGTATGATTCCAAATAAATTGCGGTTTCACAGAAAATGATTTTTAAAATCAAATATTTGCAATATTAATGGTTTTACGGTCATATTCGGCGTTGGACTGCATTGACTACTGCACATTTTTGATAACAATTTATTCAATTTTGTCATGCTTATTTTTTAATTGGATCGACGTTCAATCGATATCTGCATGAACTTTTAACCCAGTGAATCGTTCGCTTGTCTCGTTTTTTGTGCTCCAATTTTATTGGACATATAACTGCTCTAGTATCATAATAAATTGTTGACTTCATCTTGTAGTTAAGGTGTTCCTGAAGCATTCTCTGTCAATTCAGCCACTTTTTTTTCGACCCTCTCCGATTTGCCCTGTAATTGATTATATGAATGTACCACTAAAAGACACTCTATGTGAATTTTTTCAGACTTTTAAAAATCATTTTTCAGAAAATGACTTTTTTTATTCAAGTGCAAATATTTCAGAATTTTGAAGTTACTGAAAAAAAATGTCTGCACATAAAAGTTGTCTTTTATTGTTAGCTTTCGAGCGGAATATTCCAAATAATTGTCACGTTCCTGTGAGTATGATTTTTTTCTGAAAAATGGAGGAATTATTTTTTAATTAAAAAAAGGATATTTTTTTTTACTGAAAAAATTATAGAGTATTGCTACATGACTGTTGATATCACAAAAAAAATCGCCAGAGTGGCGCTTCTTGGCGATCTTCTGGTATTAAAAAATGCATTTGTGTAAAAGTTCCGAAAAAAATAATTCCCCCGTTTTTCGAAACTTCCATACGAATAATTTTTTTTAATACCGCAAGCTCGATTCGTACCAATCTGATGATTTTTTAGCAATATCTACAGTCATGCAAGAATACTCTGTAATTTTATTAGCCAAAAAAAAGTAACCTTTTTTTTATCAAAAAAATAATAATGCCCCCGTTTTTCGGAACTTTCACACAAATGCATTTTTTAACACCAGAAGATCGATCGGCGCCACTCTGGCGATTTTTTTGTGATATCAACAGTCGTGTAGCAATACTCTGTAATTTTTTCAGTAAAAAAAAATATCCTTTTTTTAATTAAAAAATAATTCCTCCATTTTTCGGAAAAAAATCATACTCACAGGAACGTGACAATTATTTGGAATATTCCGCTCGAAAGCTAACAATAAACGACAACTTTTATGTGCTGCCATTTTTTTTTAGTAACTTCAAAATTCTGAGATATTTGCACTTGAATAAAAAAAAGCCATTTTCTAAAAAATTATTTTAAAAAACCTGAAAAAATTCACATAGAGTGTCTTTTAGTTGTAGATTCATATAACCAATTACAGCCCGCGTAGAACAAAAGAATCTTGTGGAGAATCTTAAAAAAAGTCTTGAAAGAATCTTTGAAAGAATCTTTAAAGGAATCTTGAAGAGAATCGCGTATAGGATCCGGAGCAAGATTCTTTTCAAGATTCTTTCTATCCGAAAGCGTTCTGAGAGTCTTCGAAAGAATCTTGAAAAGCGTCTTTAAGAGAATCGTGAAAAGATTCCGTCATTAAACAGAAAAATTGTTCAAAGAATTTTAATGTAATTCTTCAGAGGAATCGAGCAAAACCTGCCCGCGTAGAAAGAAAAATCTTGTGAAGAATCTTTTAAAGAATCTTAAAAAAAGTCTTGAAAGAATCTTTGAAAGAATCTTTAAAGGAATCTTGAAAAGAATCACGTATAGGATCCGGAGCAAGATTTTTTCCAGGATTCTTTTCAAGATTCTTTCTATCCGAAAGCGTTCTGAGAATCTTACAAAGAATCTTCGAAAGAATCTTGAAAAGCGCCTTTAAAAGAATCGTGAAAAGATTCCGTCCATTAAACAGAAAAATCGTTGAAAGAATTTTAACGAAATTCTTCAGAGGAATCGAGCAAAACCTGTTGTGGCTTTCCCTTGGTGTTGAGACAGTATATTTCGGTACGTCAACGAAGGGTAAACCCCTCGTGTGTAGTCGAACTCAGAAAAGCTTTCCAGTCTTATATATACGCTGAGGTTCCAAACCACTTGCGAGAAACGCTCCGTCCGTTCGCCACCTAGTGACATTATACGAAACACTGGTGGACAATACTCCGCTAGATGGCGAGCGGTCGAAGCGTTTCTCGCAAGTGGTTTGGAACCTCAGCGTATATATAAGACTGCAAAGCTGTCCTGAGTTCGACTATACACGAGGGGTTTACCCTTCGTTGACGTATCGAAATGTACTGTCTCGACACCAAGGGAAAGCAACAACAGGTTTCGCTCGATTCCTCTGAAAATTTTCATTAAGATTCTTTCAACGATTTTTCTGTTTAATGGACGGAATCTTTTCACGATTCTCTTAAAGATGCTTTTCAAGATTCTTTCGAAGATTCTTTGAAAGATTCTCAGAACGCTTTCGGATAGAAAGAATCTTGAAAAGAATCCTGGAAAGAATCTTGCTCCGGATCCTATACATGATTCTTTTCAAGATTCCTTTAAAGATTCTTTCAAGAATTTTTTTAAAATTCTTTAAAAGATTCTTCACAAGATTCTTTTTTTCTACGCGGGAGGGCAAATCGGAGAGGGTCGAAAAAAAGTGGCTGAATTGACAGAGAATGCTACTCCTATGGACGTCCGCTACGCGGGTGTTAGAGGGGCAGATATCAATTGTTTTCCGAGCAAGATAGACAAAACCACCACGTAAACCACGAATCTCGGAGTGGTGGTTTACGTGGTGGTTTTGCCACCCAGAAAAAAGATCTTGTTAACGGGACTAGAACCTACGCATCGAAAATAAAATTTCTTATTTGGATGTCGACCTACTAGACTTCCATTCAACTCAAATAAATTTTTTTATTTGTAATTAATATACTTATTGAATAGTAAATATATTCAAATCTAAGAAATATTTATTTGGATCGGCATTCATATAAATGTTGATTAAAAAAAAAAATGTTATTGGCATATTCCTCACTATCCCTTAGAAGCTCAGAAACTGCCTCCCGCTCAGCAGTTGGCGCACAAAACCAGTGCGCGACTAAGCGGTCACCCATCCAAGTTATGACCGTAAATAATGCTGCTTAACTCTGGAGACCGTCGAGCCACGCACCGACCGCGCGCCCACTGCCGATTTAAAGAATATATAATTTTTATATAAATATACGACAAGAATTAAATTAAATCGATAAATGTTGCATGTTGATAATAATAAACTCCAATGATGAAAGGAAATAAATATATATTGGATTATAAGATAGTTCTAATTGATTTTATTTAAAAATATCTAATACATGTATTTGATCGTTTTAACTAGATCTTTTTTCCGGATTAAGAAAGTATTTAGTAGCAACAAATAAAATATTTTTTTAGTGTCCGCTGCACAGTAAAAGTTGATTCAAATAAATAAATATGTTGGAAATTAAAAAAAGTGAAAAAATTGAATGAAATACGCATTTGTTGGAGGGAAAGTAAATTTTCGTTGATTGAAATAATTAAATGTTGAATAGATAATTTTATTTGATATTACCAAATCTTGTTCCTGGGTGTGACAAAATTCTAAGTGAGCTTTTTTTTGTACAAAACCACCATGAAGATTTCGACGGTGGCTTGTCCGGTGACCGGATCTGCTAGGGTGAGCCATTATTCTTGACGAAAGTAATTATTCGAGGAGGGGCAACGACGGAACAACGATAATATCGCCACCAAAATATCCTTGTGAACGAGATTTCAAAAAATCACCCCACAATGCATCCAAGCTTTTTTATATACTGTATATTAATTTTCAAACAAAATTTTTTCACAGTGATAGTTACCTCCTAAACACGTGGCTGTGCAGGGAGTATATCCAGCTTCTTTCCAGGAATACGTGGTTTGTACTGAACTGCCTGGAGCGACTTTGACACTGCCTTCGTAACCGCTGTGTCCTGTACCTGAGGACGATCTGAACGAGTCCATAAGGTTGGAGTCCTCGTAGCCACTGTCGCCCACTGTATCTATTCTGTACGATACGCTGTTGTCTAAAGGGGCGCACGGTTCCCTTGTGCACTTTTCCGTTTCTGCAGGCTTCGGTCCAGCGCATTGTTTGTCCGGTAACTTTGCGATTGTTCTGCTAAATTCGAGGAAGATCTTGCAGTGAACCTCGCGATGCCGAAAACCCTCTCCGCATGTAACACTACACGAGGACCACTCATCGGCGATGAATCTGTTGAATGTTAAAATAAAATCAGTACAATGATCATCGATTAGCAAATTCAATGAGCCCTTGCATATGTTTTCAATTATAAAAAACGAGCATGATACAAGTTTTTTACTCTCCTTTAAGGGGATGCTGGAGTAGATTTTGATACCGACTTTGGTCGGTATGTTTCCCGATTACGACACAGGTGGCGCCAACGTAGTCTGTTCACTTTCGGCAAAAGATACCGAAACTCCCGAAAAGCAAAATGGCCGCACACCATATGTCACAGACCTTTGCTGTAAGATATAATTGTTTCTGGAAATTAGATATGTAAAATCGGACCGGACGTCAATTCTGTGATGATTTCTGAATATTCCAAAATCATCAGAATGTTAACTACACAAGCCAAATCCATATATAGTGTATACTACGGTCGCATTGCAGAGGCTCGGAGCTTTTGTCAAAAGTAAACAGACTACGTCAGCGCCACCTGTCTCCTAATGACGGAACTATATTCATGCTCTTTACCAGCTCTGAGCCTGTGCGAAAAGCAAACAGTCTTTGCAATCGTAGTATACACTATTCGTGGATTTGGTTTGTGTAATCGACATTCCGACGGTTTTGAAAGGTTCAGGAATAATCAAAGAATGGATGTCCGGTCTGATTTAACACATCTGAGTTCCAGAAACGTTTATATCTTACCTCAAAGGACCTGTTGACATTTCGAGCGGCCATATTGGTTTTTGAGAGGTTCAGTAATATACAATTTTTTACATTTCTTGTATGTTTTGAACAGTAATTCGACCGAACACCCAAGCATGAATGTTTTTATTACATCCCTGCAAAATTTGACGTACATTAGTAGCATATTTTCGATGAATAGTGTATACTACGAAATCGGTAAAAAAATCTACGCCGGCATCCCCTTAAGGGGATGCTGGAGTAGATTTTGATACCGACTTTGGTCGGTATGTTTCCCGATTAGGACACAGATGGCGCCAACGTAGTCTGTTCACTTTTGGCAAAAGATACCGAAACTCCCGAAAAGCAAAATGGCCGCACACCATATGTCAACAGACCTTTGCTGTAAGATATAATTGTTTCTGGAAATTAGATATGTAAAATCGGACCGGACGTCAATTCTGTGATGATTTCTAAATATTCCAAAACCATCAGAATGTTAACTACACAAGCCAAATCCATATATAGTGTATACTACGGTCGCATTGCAGAGGCTTGGAGCTTTTGTCAAAAGTAAACAGACTACGTCAGCGCCACCTGTCTCCTAATAACGGAACTATATTCATGCTCTTTACCAGCTCTGAGCCTGTGCGAAAAGCAAACAGTCTTTGCAATCGTAGTATACACTATTCGTGGATTTGGTTTGTGTAAACGACATTCCGACGGTTTAGAAAGGTTCAGGAATAATCAAAGAATGGGTGTCTGGTCTGATTTAACACATCTGAGTTCCAGAAACGTTTATATCTTACCTCAAAGGACCTGTTGACATTTCGGGCGGCCATATTGGTTTTTGAGAGGTTTAGTAATATACAATTTTTTACATTTTTTGCATGTTTTGAACAGTAATTCGACCGGATACCCAAGCATGAATGTTTTTATTACATCCCTGCAAAATTTGACGTACATTAGTAGCATATTTTCGATGAATAGTGTATACTACGAAATCGGTAAAAAAATCTACGCCGGCATCCCCTTAACGATGTTATTAATTAATTAAATTATTATAAAATTTAAATATTATTATAATATTATATATTTATATATATAAATATAATGTTATAAAATTATTTATTAAATAAAAATTTAATGTTATTATGTATGCCGAAATATAATTAATTAAATTATTATTAAATTTTAATATTATTATAATAATATATTTATATATATATAAATATATTATATAATATATATAATATATTATAAATATAATATTATAAAATTATTTATTAAATAAAAAATTAATGTTATTATGTATGTCGAAATATAAATTATTATATTGAATAACGATTACAATTGGAAAAAGCAATTTATGTTGTTAATTTTCGATGTCGGCGAGCATTGCACATGAAATCTCTTAAATTGGTCAATAAAACCTGAAAACAGTAGCGAAAAAACGCGACGATTTCCTAAATACATGCGGAAGTAAAATTCCTCTTGGTGCCTTTGGGAAATCAAGTAATTTTGTAAATGTGCAGAAATTTGTGTAGAAAGAAGAAATAGTCGAAAGGGTCACAATAGTGGAGTGAAAAGAGGATGATAAATAGTAGAGACACATTTATTCGTATCTCCAAGGCTCAAGTGTCTTAATCTCCGCCGTAAACTCGTAAAATCTCTTGTAATAACGTTCAAATACCTTAAATAATCTATTATTTTATCTCGCGCGTACCTTTCGCCAGAAACAAGTCATATTATTTTAGAGTTGAACTTTAATCTATGTTAATGCAATCTCACGTCATCGTATATGTGAGTTATCTTTAACTTACTGACAATTTAACTAACCGAATCAATTATTAAAGGACATGACGTTTTCAAAAATAGTATTTCTGTAAAAAGAAAATCGGTATTTTCATATTGTCAAATTAATTTTCAATTTTTTAAAACGTTTGTACAATTCTTGTGGTTTAATTAACAGTTTCGAGATACTATCCACGGAGCAGAATTAGTAATGGCGTTAAAGTTTCATAAAATTTTGAATTCTTAGTATGTCATTAAATTTTATATTCATATCGTAAATATACAAAATCTTGGAATATTAAACCACAACAAATTTCCTATACATTCATTCTCGACCAATTTTTTTCACTACACTAAATTTCTATATTAGCTAAATAATAACACATAAAGACGAAAAAGGACAAAAGTCGATAAAATGGAGTCAATTATTTTCGAGTATAAAAACGCAATATTAAAATTGCACCTGACATTGTGATATTTCAAAACAAGGCTGCAAAGTGGAACTTTGCAATTTGCTTCCTCATTATTGTTGGATTTTTACAAATCTACATCTATGAGGAAGCATGTTAATCTATTTTGGCTTCCTCATAGAGGAAGCTTTGTAAAAATCCAACAATAATGAGGAAGCAATTTGCAAAGTTCTACTTTGCAGTCTTGTTTATATTGGCGAAAAGTGTTTGCAATTCCCTCCCATGTTTCGAAAACTTATTTGACCTCAGCTTAATGCGCAAGGACTACCTTAATCGAAATAACGAAAACGGAGTTTATCCTCCTCTTTTGTGTAAATTTTCATCTCGATTCGTCACGCCGTTCGAGAGTTATGAGCAATTCTATTTTGGGACAAGCGGTCATTATAAATTTAAAAAAATAAAAATTCTATATGAGGCAATGTGTAAAGTTCTACTTTGCATTCTTATTTCCATTGAGTACAAACTTTTGTCTCGCATTATCAACTTTTGCTGATGCTAGAGCGAAAATCGTTTTTTTTTTTGTAAATTTCAAAATGTCGTAAAATCTGAACCACTTTACCGATCATCGTTAAATTTGGTACGTGGCATAGCTGCATGTTCCTTTTCGTCTGTGTAATATTTCGGTTAAATTGGTGAAATTCGACGTGATTTATAAAAAAAATGATTTTTTTCGAAAAATTCAAACATCTATAAAATCTGAACCGCTTTACCGATTTCGCCCAAATGCAATGCCAAACAACATTGAACGTATATTTATTTATAAACAACTATTTAGCAAAATCGTCTAATTTTTACGAAAGTTAGAGCGACCACGTCCTTTTTTCAAAAAATTAAAAGTACCATAAAATCAAAATGGCTGATTTTTTTTTCCCAAAAATCTCAACATTCAAAGCGGGGCAACTACTCCACTTGCGTGCGAAATTTGAGCCATATCGCTCGAACGGTTACTGAGTAATAGTTCATCGAATTTTCGGAGCCCAGGACACACACACACATACATACGGACATTTTTTCTAAACCACTTTTCTCGACGTTTTGAACAATTCTAAGCATACTGGCATGAAAATCTCGAAAAAAAAATTTCATCAAAACAAAGCTTCCTCTATGAGGAAGCAAAAAAGGAAAAAAGTTGATAAAAGAGAGTCAATTATTTTCGGTTTAAAAAAAAGTGATGCATAAAAATTTCCAGTACATTAATACTTAAGCCAAGTTTTTTACAATAATTTACATCGCAGATCAGACACTTTCCTTGTCGGTAGATACGAACAGATGAAAAATAGAAGAACTGAAAATCATATAAGAGAAAAGAAGAAATATCGAAATTGAAAGAGAGACAGTAATAGGATACCTCAGGTACAACCAGCCACAGGCAAAGTTCATCGTATATCTGTCGACACAGATCAATTGACTTTCAATAAAACACACACAGATAGCAAAGACGTTGCATCTCTGGAGGGGTGAAGGAAGTACACACATAATTCCAGCGAGAAGTGAAAAGAGTGAGTAGTGACTAGCATCGTTATTGTAGACTCTTGGTACTCAAAGAAATCTCCAGGATTAATGATACCAAGAAAAAAATAAAAAAAGTGAAAAACAAAAATGATTCATAGTTGATCTATATACTTACGTGGATTCTGAGGGCACTTTCTGATCGATTAATTTTTCCGGTGTCGGTGGAGCTGGATAGGGTTGCATCAATGGCTGAGTCATCTCTTCCGAATCTGAATAATCCATTGCGAACTTTAGTATTCAGGCTCATAATGGTTTTCCTACGAAGACGAGCACGAAGATCGTCGACGTCGCGCACGTTACTCACCAAATCTCGGATATTATATACTGTGTTGGGAACTTACAGGTGATGCACGGTACATTCGTCTTGCACTCTTGCTCGTCTTGGGGCCGATCGGATGCATCGCAATCGGATGACAATCGACCATCAGCGTCTCGACACTCTATCGATCTCGTTCTTACTCCGTTTCCACAACTCACGGAACACTGGAAAAAGAATTTACAGAAATTGTTACTTGAAATATTCATTCATTGAAGAACATTTGGAAAAAAAAGATACTAGAATATCTTTTCGTATACTCATTTCATACTTAAGGGGATGCTGGAGTAGATTTTTTTACCGACTTTGGTCGGTAAAAATAGGCGATTTCGTAGTATACACTATTAATCGAAAATATGCTACAAATATACGTCAAATTTTTCAGGGATGTAATAAAAACATTCATGCTTGGGTTTCCGGTCGAATTACTGTTCAAAGCATACAAGATGTGTAAAAAATTGTATATTACTGAACCTCTCAAAAACCAATATGGCCGCTCGAAATGTCAACAGGTCCTTTGAGGTAAGATATAAACGTTTCTGGAACTCAGATGTGTTAAATCAGACCGGACACCCATTCTTTGATTATTCCTGAATCTTTCAAAACCGTCGGAATGTCGATTACACAAACCAAATCCACGAATAGTGTATACTACGATTGCAAAGACTGTTTGCTTTTCGCACAGGCTCAGAGCTGGTAAAGAGCATGAATATAGTTCCGTCATTAGGAGACAGGTGGCGCTGACGTAGTCTGTTTAATTTTGACAAAAGCTTCAAGCCTCTGCAATGCGACCGTAGTATACACTATATATGGATTTGGCTTGTGTAGTTAACATTCTGATGGTTTTGGAATATTTAGAAATCATCACAGAATTGACGTCCGGTCTGATTTTACATATCTAATTTCCAGAAACAATTATATCTTACAGCAAAGGTCTGTTGACATATGGTGTGCGGCCATTTTGCTTTTTGGGAGTTTCGGTATCTTTTGCCAAAAGCGAACAGACTACGTTGGCGCCACCTCTGTCCTAATCGGGATACATACCGACTTTAGATTGTTTTTAGATATTTTTACCGACTTTGGGCGGTAAAAATACGCGGTTTCGTAGTATACACTATTCATCGAAAATATGCTAAAAATATACGTCAAATTTTGCAGGGATGTAATAAAAACATTCATGCTTGGGTGTCCGGTCGAATTACTGTTCAAAACATACAAGAAATGTAAAAAATTGTATATTACTGAACCTCTCAAAAACCAATATGGCCGCTCGAAATATCAACAGGTCCTTTGAGGTAAGATATAAACGGTTCTGGAACTCAGATGTGTTAAATCAGACCGGACACCCATTCTTTGATTATTCCTGAACCTTTCAAAACCGTCGGAATGTCGATTACACAAACCAAATCCACGAATAGTGTATACTACGATTGCAAAGACTGTTTGCTTTTCGCACAGGCTCAGAGCTGGTAAAGAGCATGGATATAGTTCCGTCATTAGGAGACAGGTGGCGCTGACGTAGTTTGTTCACTTTTGACAAAAGCTCCAAGCCTCTGCAATGCCACCGTAGTATACACTATATATGGATTTGGCTTGTGTAGTTAACATTCTGATGGTTTTGGAATATTTAGAAATCATCACAGAATTGACGTCCGGTCTGATTTTACATATCTAATTTCCAGAAACAATTATATCTTACAGCAAAGGTCTGTTGACATATGGTGTGCGGCCATTTTGCTTTTTGGGAGTTTCGGTATCTTTTGCCAAAAGTAAACAGAGTACGTCGGCGCCACCTGTGTCCTAATCGAGAAACATACCGACCAAAGTCAGTATCAAAATCTACTCCAGCATCCCCTTAAGGGGATATTTTTACCGACTTTGGGCGGTAAAAATACGCGGTTTCGTAGTATACACTATTCATCGAAAATATGCTATAAATATACGTCAAATTTTGCAGGGATGTAATAAAAACATTCATGCTTGGGTGTCCGGTCGAATTACTGTTCAAAACATACAAGATGTGTAAAAAATTGTATATTACTGAACCTCTCAAAAACCAATATGGCCGCTCGAAATATCAACAGGTCCTTTGAGGTAAGATATAAACGGTTCTGGAACTCAGATGTGTTAAATCAGACCGGACACCCATTCTTTGATTATTCCTGAATCTTTCAAAACCGTCGGAATGTCGATTACACAAACCAAATCCACGAATAGTGTATACTACGATCGCAAAGACTGTTTGCTTTTCGCACAGGCTCAGAGCTGGTAAAGAGCATGAATATAGTTCCGTCATTAGGAGACAGGTGGCGCTGACGTAGTCTGTTTAATTTTGACAAAAGCTCCAAGCCTCTGCAATGCCACCGTAGTATACACTATATATGGATTTGGCTTGTGTAGTTAACATTCTGATGGTTTTGGAATATTTAGAAATCATCACAGAATTGACGTCCGGTCTGATTTTACATATCTAATTTCCAGAAACAATTATATCTTACAGCAAAGGTCTGTTGACATATGGTGAGCGGCCATTTTGCTTTTCGGGAGTTTCGGTATCTTTTGCCAAAAGTAAACAGACTACGACGGCGCCACCTGTGTCCTAATCGGGAAACATACCGACCAAAGTCGGTATCAAAATCTGCTCCAGCATCCCCTTAAGGGATTTTTCCAGTGTGAAAAAAAATCGATTTTTTTAAGTATATTCGGTCAAAAACATCCTCTCAAATTTTTAAAGCGAAATTCGAAATACTTCGCTGGCATACTTTATGGATCTGGCATCGCCGATTAGTCGTAAGTACACAATTTAGGTATATAAAATTTCTACACTCGAAACTTTAAACGCGTTTCTCTCGAAACGACATTTTTCAAAACGGTGGACATTCTCCAGGGAACAGTTTTCAAGCGAACGCTTTCAAATTTTAGTAGAACATTCTTCACACTTCTCTCTATCGTGCTATGGAAGCTTTTTTTAAAAATCGTTCCATTTTGTTAAAAGAAAAACTGTCGAAAAAACGGCTAAAATCGGTACTTTTTGTTCAAACCGCCGCCATTTTGTCAATTTTGATTAAAAAAAGCCTCCATAGCGCGATAGCCAATCGTATACTAATTAATAATCCTTTGGGTTTTTTTTTAGATCAAATTTGCGACCCCTAGGATGTCCACCATGAGGCTATCTTTTTTATCAACTTTATTTTGAACAATTTAAAAAAAATATTTAAACAATAAAAATCATCTTATAAAAAATCATTTTCTGTCATTCATGATTACCTTAATATGTCATCAAAATTTCAGATTGATTGGCGTATAGTAAACGTCCGAAAAAAAAACGTGAAAATAGGCTATTTTTACTCGAATGTAATTGGAGTATGATTTCGTCCAATACGACATACTCCTCATACTTTCCATTTTAATAATATTATAATAATTGTTTTCATACTATTTTTTTTGCGCGGGTTCTCTGTACATTTTAAACAAATTTTGTATAATAATCCGTTAGTATCTGCTCCATTCCAGCAAAGTTATCTCGAATATTTTCAGAAATCAAATTGATGACCCAAACGGTTTTATGATCTATATAATAAAATAATAAAATAAAAAAAGTCATTACTTTGAAACAGCTGGAGTTCCCAACCTGTAATTTTGCACAAAATGCATATTTCGCCTGTAGAATAGAATAAAAACTTCATAGCCCAGATATCTGCGGGTTTTTCGTGGGGCAAATAGATTTTAAGCATTTTTGTAAAAGAAGTACGTTTAGACTGCTAAAAAAAATGTCGCACAATCTTTTAAATTGTTAAACATAAAAAATCATTTCTTATCATTTTCTTACAGCAGAAAGGAAAAATCCCGAAATTCGTATAATCCAGCTAATATAGGACTAGCAATTTTAATACTCCGACAAAATTATTGTATTAGTATATGGGGCTTTCCAGCTGAATTTTTCATGCCCTGACCCTGACCTCCATCAATAATTTTGACAATTTTTTATCAAAAAGTATTTTGAAAAAGAAGAGACACGTATTTTTTTGTTTAGCGCTACGACCAATATTTCCGACAGACGAATTTTTGTAATAGTTTGAATTTTTCGGTATTGATATTATTTTTATCGTTAATATCTTGGAAATTAACAGTCCTATCGAAAAATGTCTATGATGAAATTCGTTCAGTTTGCAAAGAGCTACATAACGTATATAAAAAAATGTTATTTTAGTTGTTCTAAAATTTTGTTATATGACATTAAACAACAAAGTATCGTTTTGCAAAAAAGTGCCACTTTTTATAATTTTGATATACTTACATAAAAATTCTGTGTGAAATAACAAAATTTTTGAGACCCTATGCAAGTTGGCAGGTATTTTTTTCAAAAAGTACCACGTAATTCAAGCTTTACGTAAAAATTCAGGATGTTAAAAAAACTTCAATTACGTAGAACTTCTCATTAAAAAATCTTGCCATTCTGTATAAGGTCTCAAAAATTTCGTTATTTCAAACAGAATTTTTCCGTGAGTATATAAAAATGATAAAAAGTGGCGGTTTTTTGAAAAACGATATTTTGTTGTTTAACGTCATAAAACAAAACGTTAGAAAAACGAAAATAACATTTTTATATGCATTAAGTAGCTCTCATAAGCTGAACAAATTTGATCCTGGACATTTTTTGATAGGACTATTAATTTTCAAGATATTACCGAAAAAAAAATAGAAATACCGAAAATTTTAATTACGTAGAATTTCTCATTAAAAAATCTTGCCATTCTATATAGGATCTCGAAAATTTCGTAATTTCAAACAGAATTTTTCCGTGAGTATATAAAAATAATAAAAAGTGGCGGTTTTTTGAAAAACGATATTTAATAAAATATCGTTTTTAAGATATCGTAGAATAAAAAAATATAAATACCGAAAAATTAAAAATTCGTCTGTCGGAAATATCGCTAGTAGCGCCAAAGAAAAAAATACGTGTCGTTTCTTTTTCAAAATACTTTCTAATAAAAAATTGTTAAAATTGTTGAAGGGGGTCAGGTCGAACGAAAAATTCAAATGGAATGGCCCATATATCAATTTATAAGAAAAAAAATCAAAAAATGGTGTCATTTTTAGGGTAGCTGAACTCCAGCAGAATATGCTGGATAAAATAATCCTTCACATTCATTCAGTCATCCAAGCATCCTCCTCTTCATATCTACACTCAATTTTTCCTCCTCAGAGGGCATCAGAAAAGGGCACGTCGAGTGTCTCGACGTTGGTGAGCGTAGTTCGTCGGAGTTAGAAAGGATTGCGCGTCTCTAGTGTTCTTATTCGCATAACCGTAGAAAGCCCGACGACTATGGTGAAAGGTGAAGAGGTGACGTAATGGAGAAAATGGAAAAGCTCCTTGTGAAGGCAGAGCGTCTGCTACTCACGGCCCGTGGGGGCCAGAGGCATGTGCGTGTACACTCTCGGTGGGCGCGAAGGCAGACTGAACGGTTTTCTTCAGCAGGAGCAACAGCATCGTGAACTCATGGCGGGGATAGAAAAGTGCCTTAAGGAGGTAGAGCTGGAGGGTGAGCTTTCAACCGGATATTTGCTTGGCTCGCAGTGCACGAGCCTTTTTCTCACAATAGAGTGAAATCTATCAATTTCTGTCTTCCACGTTCATTCACAGAAGGGCCTAGAACCGACAAAATCATTACCGAAGAAAAAAAGAACGAGAGAAAGGTGCCGAGGTACTTCGCCATGCTTGTCCGACTATTCGCTTGGCCATACCACTGATGTCGGAAAAAGCACTCTGTAACGTTTGTGGCGCTACCTTCACTCCGGCTACGATAGCGACGGACAAACAAACGCACCGTAAATCATAAGCTCGTGAGTCGACGTGAAAGCTTGAGAGATTCACACAAAGAGGCTTCTGCGAATATAATAAAAGCGATGTTGATGATGAAGACGTTCGAACTTGCCGGCAATATTTTCTTGTATTTTACTCCCTTTCGCTCCCCGTTCTCTTATATATTCCAGGGATCTTTATTATTCTATACACCATCCATGTGTTTTATTTGACTCCTTCTATACAAGCCTGTAGATTTACTTGGTTATTTTGTTTGAGAAAACACGACCATTAGGCTTTGACTGAAATATGATGAGAATTTCTGAGATGTAATTCTCAGAGAAACCAGTATTTAGTTTGTTAAGGGGATGCTGGAGTAGATTTTTTTGCCGACTTTGGACGGTAAGTTTTCCGATCAGGACACAGGTGGCGCCGACGTAGTCTGTTTACTTTTGGCAAAAGATACTGAATCTCCCGAAAAGCAATATGGCCGCACACGATATGTCAGCTGATCTTTGCCGTAAGATTTAATTGTTTCTGGAAATTAGATATGTAAAATCAGACCGGACGTCAATTCTGTGATGATTTCGGAATATTCGAAAACCATCAAAATGTCAAATACACAAGCCAAATCCATGTATAGTGTATACTACGGTCGCGTTGCAAAGGCTCGGAGCTTTTGCCAAAAGAAAACAGACTACACCGGCGCCACTTGTGTTCTAATCGGGAAACTTCATTCGCGCTCTTCTTTACCCACTCTGATCGTGGACAGACTACGTGAACGTAGTCTGGGTTTTGCGTGGATTCCTTTTGTGCAATTGACTTTTCGACGCTCGTGGAATATTCAGAGAACGTTAAAGAATGGACGTACATTCGAGTTTAACGTATGTAAGTTTCAGAATCTTTTATATCTTACCAAACAGGTGATGTTGTCAAACCCTGGCAGCCATTTTGATTTCAGGAGGTTTAGTAATATACGATTTTTTTCATTTATTGTAGGTTTTCACCCAATATTCGAATGTACGTCCACTCGTTTACGTTGATATTACAATCGTGCACAATTTGAAGCATGTGCGTAGCATATTAAGGGGATGCTGGAGTGGATTCTTTTACCGACTTTGGTCGGTAAAAATAGGCGATTTCGTAGTATACACTATTCATCGAAAATATGCTACAAATGTACGTCAAATTTTGCAGGGATGTAATAAAAACATTCATGTTTGGGTGTCCGTTCGAATTACTGTTCAAAACATACAAGAAAGGTAAAAAATTGTATATTACTGAACCTCTCAAAAACCAATATGGCCACTCGAAATGTCAACAGGTCCTTTGAGGTAAGATATAAGCGTTTCTGGAACTCAGATGTGTTAAATCAGACCGGACACCCATTCTTTGATTATTCCTGAACCTTTCAAAGCCGTCGGAATGTCGATTACACAAACAAAATCCACGTATAGTGTATACTACGATTGCAAAGACTGCTTTTCGCACAGGCTCAGAGCTGGTAAAGAGCATGAATATCCCGTGAAGAAATCTTATCAGGGTTCTTCCAAGGCCCCGATTGATATTCCCTAATTCTCTTAGGGGCCTTATGTGGAAGCCTCATAGGGTTTTGCAAATGATGGTCACGCTTTTTTCTTCGGGACCTTTAAAGGCTAAATGTTAGGGGCCTTTAAAGGCAAAATAATGAGGACCTTTTAAGGCTGCCCTAATAAGTCCTTACTAAAATAATAAAGAAATTTAATTAAAAAATATATATTTATTATTATTTAGTTGAGTAATGCTGCTCTTTTAATGATATATTTCGTCTTTCTCTACACGATGGTACATATTAATCGCTGAAAAAACGTATTAAATTTTTTTTTTACATTGACGGGAATCGAACCTAGAATCCTCCGGATGGTGTAGTTGCACTGCGCCTTAGATCTCTTGGCCATTCAAATCATATGAATATGCAATTTTTTTGTCTATTTGAATGACTGTAATATGAAATATGAAACAAAATTAATGTAATATAGTCAGAACTTGATAGATTTACATGACTGCGTCTGATGTGTAAAAATAAAAGCACATTCAGTTATTTTTTTACAGAAATTGGTTATATCGCATAAGGTACATTGTATCGTTGTTGTCATCTATAATTATGCTTATTTTATCGTTTGCGCAAATTAGTTCGTTTGTATCTAGGTGCGTGACTGTCTGCCTGACCTGAGGGCCTGTATTAGGATGGGTGACCGCCTGGCTGACTTTGACGGTCATTAGTTGGATAGGTGACCACCAATTTTACCATGGAAGCCTCGGATTGCCATATAAGATCCTCATCTGGCAAATTTATTATTGATTTGTTTACTTTAGGCCATGGAAACCTAACTGGGCCTAACTGGGCCTTTAATTAATTAACTTATCAAGGCCTTATTAAACTTCACCACGGCCTTATGAGATCCTTATTTGGCAAAATTATGATTAATTAGTTTACTTGGTATCATGATGAAGCCTGACTGGGCCCTTAAGTAATTACCCTATCAAGCCCTTATTGAACTTCGCCATGGAAACCAAGAATTGCCTTATGAGACCCTTAGGTGGCAAAATTATTATTGATTTATTTACTTGGTGCCAAGAATACGCCTGACTGGGCCCTTAATTAATTGCCCTAATATAGCCCCATTAAATATCGGCATGAAACCCTACAGTTTCCTTAGTAGGTCCCTAATTGGGAGTGATATGGAACTCCCTTTTATGGTGTCAACATTAAAGCCCGATAGGGCCCTGAGTTATCTTAGGACAACCCTAATATTTTTCTTCACGGGTGATTTTACATATCTAATTTCCAGAAACAATTATATCTTACAGCAAAGGTCTGTTGACATATGCTGTGCGGCCATTTTGCTTTTCAGCAGTTTCGGTATCTTTTGCCAAAAGTAAACAGACTACGGCGGCGCCACCTGTGTCTTTATCGGGAAACATACCGACCAAAGTCGGTATCAAAATCTACTTCAGCATCCCCTTAACGAAGAATAACCGAAACTACGAAAAAGCCTGTTTTTACCGATCAAAGTCGGTAAAAAAATCTACTCCAGTATACCCTTAATGAGAGTAAATTCATTAAATAAGTGCCAAATTGTATGTAATCATTTCTGG
The DNA here is from genome assembly GCA_963970395.1 of Ephialtes manifestator. Lineage (NCBI taxonomy): Eukaryota > Metazoa > Arthropoda > Insecta > Hymenoptera > Ichneumonidae > Ephialtes > Ephialtes manifestator. The sequence continues at coordinate 21,814,602 of OZ019980.1, forward strand.
AAAAATGTATAGTTTTAATGAAAGTAGTAAAGAATAGGACGAATATTTGGAAAGTGCATCTAGAATCCTTTTCTGGTAATTCTATTTTGGTGCGTTATCAATTATGTGTAATTGATAATGCTCCAGGCTAGAATTCTTTGTGTTCCTCGTTCGAACCTGCGTCGTTAGTCGAGTGGAATTTTTTCACAATTTGTTAGAGATGAAAAACGCTTTGATCATCTTATTTAAAATTAAAAAACTCGCTTCCATCATTGAAATTGTCTGAAAGTAGTCCCGTACGATAAAATGTTAACGTTAAGGGAGAAAGATCCAAATTTCTCATATTCAGTGACAGATATATGTCATTTAAATGTTATTTAAAAACCTAATTTTTTAACCCCGAAAAAAAGATTTTTTCTGCTCGATGACAAAAGCATCTAACTATTGCGAATGAACTATGGGAAACTTAAAATTCTAAAATTTGCTCAATTGTACATAAGAAGAATTCATTCTCCCAGAATGAATGAAGTTTTTTTTTCTTTATTAAAATTAGTCAAGTCTTCATTTTTGTATTAAAATAATATTCTTAATTTACTCTCAAATACAATTGAGCAATTTTTTTAAATCTTTTTAAAATCTTATCGATTATCGCAGTAAAGTGTGAAGAATTTTAAAAACCCACAAATATCCTGTAGCTCATACGCCATCGTTAGATGCCTTTGACATAGAGCAAAAAAATATTTTTTTCAGAGTCCAAAGCTACATATAAATATTTTTAATATGTATTGATTTATCAAATTGTATTCCTTAAATTTAAATTGAATTTTTCAAATATTGTCTGGATCAAAACTTTCCTGGAGCAGAATATAATGACCTGAATATTTATTGACATCATGGTGGTCAGATGATATTGTTTTCATTTTATGCAGATTCAGTAATTTTCATAAAGTAAGACGATACAAAAGAGACGATTGAACAACATTGAGAGTCGCGTTGACTGAATCAATAATAGGTAAACAAATCACGTTGACATTGTTTCACACAAACAAGTTGATTTAAATAATTTTCACAATCTTGAGAAATGCAGACATTTTTAATGGCTTATTTTCTGGCCTCGATTTTCCGCGAGAGTTTAAGAAAGTCAGAGAGTCTCGAGGCCACAGTGGATCTAGTAATAAGAAGATATTTCCGAGCGATGCGATCGCATATAATGGTGTCTCATGAATAATACATTCGTAGACGCTTCGTCTCCGTACAGTGCAACGGAGCGCCGATTTTTCTCCCTGTGGCAATAGAAAGGTAGAAGGGGAAATCAGAGAGGGAAGTAAAGCTGGAGAGAAGATCGAGAGGAAAAGTGCAACCGAGATGGAAAGATATCTCCGTCCTGAGTGGATGCAAACTCCATCCGTTTGCCTGGACGAATGCGTGTTGTATGTATATCCGTGCGTTTTACCGCGACAATAAAGTGTGTTGGGAAGCTCCACTCAACGTCGAATGCTTGGATTACCGCAAGAAGCCGGATGTCACTTCGGGCCACTGCCAAGCCCTGTGTGGCTATACGTAACTTTCAACAAGAAAAGACGCTAGACTCTATGAGCCACGTCGAGGTTTTACGATCGTGCAAACTTTTCCTTACGATCGTGCAGATCTCGGGCGCTTTTTTTTCCGCCACATTCGTATAAGACAACATTCAGCGTTGCATGAATTATTTTTGAGCTTTGTAACATACTCATTTTAGAAAAGTATTTTTGTTTTATTATTACTTTTGACTGCCCGCAGGGCAAAAAGACGCACCGAGAAAAAAGATTTTCTTGACGCCAAATAAATGGGTGGATTGATTTCAATGAAATAGTGTATTTGAATTTCAAAGAGAATATTTCATTGCCTGTAAATAAATATTTACTTAGTGAGCATATAATAAAGAAACAGTTTTATTGTTTTAAAGAGACGTTTTCATTGGTTCAAAGAAACGTTTTCATTGATCTCTCTCTCGCACCTAACCTCACTTTTTTGTTTTCCGGTTCTCACGAACGAACGGCTTCGAGTTTCGAGGAGCCAGAAGCTTAGCCTATTTCTGCCGTACTTCCTTACATACTCACAAAATTTGAGCTTTATCTGCCGCGTACTTCAGGAAAAAATAGGTTTCGAAATTTTGAGGTGGTAAGAAGAAGGTTTCATTGAATCAAAGACGACATCTTTGAAATCAATGAAAGAGGTTCATTGGTTTAAAGAAATGTTTCTTCGAATCAATGTCACTACTTTTCATTGAGTTGGAGATCATTCAAAGAAATCATAGTATTGAAATTCAAGTATTTCATTTCATTGACAAAGATTTTCGTGAATCAATGAAACTTTTTCTCTCGGTGCGAAAAAAATATCTGTTTCACAGGAATGGCGCGAATATGTCTATTTCTATTAGTGATATTTTTAATCGTTTTAGAGAACTAAAACGATCAAATTTATTACAGGTTTTGTGTACTATTTCATGTGTTTCCTTTTTTTCATAGATTGTATGTACTAGATGTCATTTCCGGAAGATATAAGCGTTTATACGAAGAGGCTGTTTGAATATATCTCAATGCCACAAGATTCTGTAACTCACGTCACAATGCTTATCACTGTTAAGGTAGTTCTGTCGTGAAGGCAATCCAAACTCATATGCATGAATTTTTGACATGTTGTAAGGTAAACGTACCAATGGCGAGACGTTTAAGGCGGTGTCTGTTTTGTATGCTAATTTCCGCATGCATATATTAATTATTTTGCAAATGGTGGTAACGAATTGCAAGATTAGAGTTTCTAGTTTCCAAAAACTATACAATAAAAATATTTCTGATTGTTTGATAAATAGTTATTGATTAAAACGCTGAAAAATGCAGATGTACCAGCGCCGGGACGGGTATTTTTGTGCATGTCCCGCTGCCGGGACACCAAATGTGCGTATCGGTGGACATCTACAAATTTTAATGCATCTGCTTGAAAAGAAATGCCAAACAATGTGCGGTTCACATATTTACACCTATGATGCAATAAATAAAACATATATGTTTATAAAATACATATATATATTTTAGTAAATTATGAATGAAGTTTTTGCTACCGCATAACCCAACATCCGCGTCAAAATGTCAATCGTGCGATTGTGTCCCGGCTCTGGGTCGCAGCGAGATTGCTTACTACTTGCCCCAGTCGCGGAACATACGTTGGACAGTGGTGCCAACGTATATTCGGTCAGCTCCAATAACGGGACACAAAAATTACGAGTTTTAAGATATTGTACGTAACATTTGACAGTGTAATCTTAAACTTTAAGAATTTCTGAATTTGAAATACCTATGGAAAGTCTCGAACGAACTATAATCTCCGGGGTATCATATTAATGATTATTCGGCTCTCCTCAGCTAATTGGTTTAGGGATTTGCTGAAAAAGCTCGAACACCATAGATCCGCTAATATACTTATTATTTACATTTTCAATTTACGATGAAAAACATGAAATTTTTTCACGTATGTTAATTATATATAACAGATACAATTGGAAGAGTTATTTTTAAATATTTTATCCATTAAACTCTTAGTGTCTACAAATATCCCTTTAGTGTCCCTCAATTGGGACCTGTCCCACCATTGGTACGTTTACCTTAATTTAGATATTCAATTTTACTTGCACAAAATCTTGAAGGCTTTTACCGAGTATTTGAATGAACAAATAAAACTTGAAAATCGATCTTTTTACACGGCGCCCACGGGAGGGCTGGAAAAATTGATCTTTAAATCGAAAATTAACATACTTAGATCAAAGATAGAGAAAAAATAAAAAGTACTACGGATTCGCAAATCATTCAGGAATTGATGCATCATGAAAAAAGGTGAAGTCTCCGGAATAATGTTTAATTGAACCAAGGTCAAAGTGCACGATACCGGGCCAAATGACGTTTCCTAACCTAATTATCGTAAAAATGAAGTCAAATCCGCATTAAACATATCAACTATTTACAAACAATCGTTTTAATTTGATTACGACAATTCCGAAGGATCCTCGATTATTTTTTATATTATTATTGAGGCAGTCAAAGTGATGCGTATGATTATTTTTTAATGTCATATAGACTCTGAGATTTATGACTCCGGCGTACCGACAGAACTACCTTAAGAAATTTTACTAGAAAATTACTATACCGGACTGTTAGTTTTTATTCACAATCTGTACCATAAATTTCTTGTCCATCGGTATTAGATATTTCAAATAACAGCACTGAAATAGATTTGAGAAATTTGTAAATTTACTGTTACAAAATACTTGGAATTTACATTCTGTATTTTTTTTCGTGTGTCATTTGTAAATTTCGTGCGCATGTTTATTATAAAATCAAAAGCAGATGACTTGTGATTTTATAATTTTTTTCCCAAGATATTTGTAAGCTCGAAAATTTTTTTTTTCCGAAAACAAAGCTTCCTCTATAAGAAAGCAAAAACAAGCGTGTCGTCGTATGCGTTGAAACAAAAACAGTATGTGTGTTACACATCTAAAGCGTATATTAAAAAACACACTTATTTATAGAGTGAGAAGAAGATTATTCAGGATTAAAGTGTTTTCGACTTCGCAACCTTCTGCGGCTTACGTTTATGGACTTTACGAAATGCCGCACGTCGTATAATTTATTTCTCATAGAATCAGTAGTTTTTCTAGGATAAGATTCGTGGCGGTGAATGGAAATTCGAATATTTGTGGATCTGAAAATTTTTCCGTGGCACGCCGGATACGGAGTCTAAAGCTATTGTCGCGACTGTGCGGCGCCATTACTACTTGCTCCGTCTGATCTCGACTTATGCTATCCACTTACACCACCGCGCATCGCATTCTAGCGGCCAGTCCACAAGGCGTTTTTCTACTACTTTGATACATCGCCGGGGTGGACATATGTTGTAAAATTATTTACGAGCACAGCGCGGACGATGTCACGTTTCCTGAATTATTCCGGGAATATGTTTGCCCAAAAGCATGATTTATATATATATGAGCATATCTCACACACCTTTGACATTCGTGTAACTCGACTGCGGAATGCTATAATAATTTACACAGAATGAATTACGCGAGTATCAAACTTTTACTAAGATGTACGAAGCATAATGTATCTGAAAAAAAATAATTTAATTTTATAATGCACCAATAGACTGTTTTATCCTGGTTCAAATGCGGAAATTAACAACGTTTTCGTTTGTAACTCTGATTTTCGCGTCACTTCGTACGGCTGTAGCATTGATATGCACCTTCAGAAAAATAAGAAAAAAATCATGAAATTCTGGTAAGGTGCAATGAACATAATGTACCTAATTGTAATCGCCAAACATGTCAGAAAATTAAGCGGTTATCCTGTGAACGTCTGTCACTCGGTTTCGATGGTGAACCTGACGTCTACCGTTATATGGTGCAGGAATATCAGCACAAGCTAATTGAGCCAAATGAATTGGATGCACATGAAGGTAGGATCATCACGGATTGAATGAAGTGAAATTTATGTCGGAAAGTCAATTATTTTGCTCGCAACGTTCTGCGACATGGACTCATATTGCTGCGTGGAGAATAAATGTCAGGTTTTTCGCATCGTTATCCGGCCAAACTAGTCAAGTAAGATAATTAAATTCCATCTGAGTACGTTATTCTTATCACGAATTAGATGTGCGCCGATGTGCCCGACCTCAAGACGAGAAACAATTTTTTTCTGGGTCAAAATGTATTCAATTGTCAGGTTCGAGAATGTCAGGTTTATAAATTCGCATAATAAATTCAAACTATTATCGTTCCTAAATTATCTAAATTATATTTTGAGTTAGTAGAGTCATTACCAGTCATACTTTTCATTTTCTGCATACGAATTGAATAAAATTGAATTAGAAAAATGAGCTATTGGAAGGGATAAAACTATGCCTTCAAATGGGTCATTTAAAAAAAAAAGTTAAATTGAAAGTAAGTTAAACACTTGTAAAACACAATAACACATAGTTCCTACAATTAATTAGCACCAAATAAATGATTTTTAGTTAAAATGATAATATGATTTTTTGTGCAAGCACCCTGTAGATGAAGCTTTGTCCATGAACGAATATTGCTTTCTAAAGTTCTTAAAATGAGTACAAAAAATTGGCGATCCTGTGCTCCTATAACTAGATTTTCATTCTTTGAGGCCGTGAAAGTCGAAGGTTTGTGAAATACGCCCATATATATTAATCAAGTTTGCTCTTGATTCTCGGTATGAATTTCTTAAAAATATCTTTATTTCGTTATTGAAAAATTCTATAAAATTCTATTGCGGCAAATGAACTAATGAAAGAATGAATTAATAAATTATATATTATATATTATATTTATTATAAATTATATGTTACACTAGGAAAACACTATTAATGTTAAATATGATGTTATACACACGAATACTGTTCCAATTTTTTATTTTATTTTTATATCTGAACTGTAAAATTGTAAAAGAGTTCGTCCCGTAAATAAATAAATAAATAATGCATAGGAGCAGGAATGGGTATATTCATTTAATAAAAAAAACTTAGTTGTGTGTCAAGGGTGTAAAAATAAAATGTTAACGAGTGTCAAGTGTGGCATTTCACATGAGTCGTGACTTATTACTTCACGCAGTGCGATAATGGACGTTTTATCCTTCACATGCGTAATACACCCATTTTCACACCTTCTGAGGTAAAATTTTATACAATATTGGAAAAAAAGTATATTTTGTAATTAGGGCCGAAAGTGGGCGATTGAGACGAGCACCCTATCGAATACCTATTGAATAATATAATATGTGAGCCGTTCGGTATGCCGTGAGAAGTTGGTTACGTATTATGTTAAGCTAAGTTAAGTGCTATCCGAGTAAGAAAGCAAATTGCAAAAAAAATGTATTTTCAAATATTCTAGCAACAACTGGCATTACGAGTTTTTCATTATTCCACAAATCTACCTTGTCGGATGGAGGTCAAAATAGCGAATGACCAAAATAGCGAATTTCAAAATAGGCCATTATTTTGAAATTCGCTATTTTAGCTATTCGCTATTTTGACCCCCCATCTTATTAAAATGCAATCAAAATAACGAATGACCAAAATAGCGAATGGCTAAAATAGAGAATTTCAAAATAATGAATGTCTTAATCTAGAATCGCCATTATTTTGGAATTTTCTATTTTAGTCATTCGCTATTTTGATTGCATTTTAATAAGATGGGGGGGTCAAAATAGCGAATAGCTGAAATAACGAATTTAAATATAATGAACGTCTGAATCTAGAATGGCCATTATTTTGAAATTCGCCATTTTAGCTATTCGCTATTTTGGTCATTCGCTATTTTGACCCCCACCCACCTTGTCACCTTAATACACACTCGGGTCGATCACTCACGGAGAAAAATCACTTGCTAGCATAATGACAGCAAACTTCATTTGTTGGCCTACCAAATCTTTTTGATGGTCTAGCAAATCTTTTTGCTGGCCTAGCAAATCTTTTTGATGGCCTAGCAAATCTTTTTGCTGGCCTAGCAAATCTTTTTGCTGGCTTAGCAAATCATTTTGCTGGTATAGCAAATTTGTTGACAAGCCTAGCAAATAATTTTGCTGGTATAGCAAATTTGTTGACAAGCCTAGCAAATAATTTTGCTGGTATAGCAAATTTGTTGACAAGCCTAGCAAATAATTTTGCTGGTATAGCAAATTTGTTGACAAGCCTAACAAATAATTTTGCTGGTATAGCAAATTTGTTGACAAGCCTAGCAAATAATTTTTGTTAGGCTAAGAAGTAAGGCTTTGCTGTCACTATATTAGAAACTGATTTGTTGATGCAACAAAACTTTTCTCTCCGTGCTTGTACAGCGTCGAAAAATTTGTGTGTGGACTGGATGACTTATTCATAAATAGATTGAAAACAACGAAATTATTGAAGTAATTTTATCTTGAATGATTCCAAAATTCCTATCACAGGCAAATGTTTGCCATCTATTCGAAGAATCCTCGACGCAAATACAATTGTCTATATTCAGAGCATCATCCTATTATTCCAAATGGTACAGAATACAATGGACAACCTCGTTACTCAGCGTCGTATCGACGAAAACCCAATCTTCGTGCAAGCTGTTCAATCACAAAAATGAGTCTGTATTCATTTCTCCCGAGCGACAAGGACGTCAGACCTCTGCAGCTAGATTCTTAAATACAAACGCAACGTCTTCACCAGCACGAAGTAAATAAACGGAATAAATTTCTTCGCTACGTTCGTCGATACTTTGAGTAAAAACCGTGAATTCACTACCACTCGCGCTCTCTTAAAAATTGTACGTTCGTAGTAACGTCAGCGTCCCTTTTTCTTTCCCGTAAGATCTTCCGGAGGACTTTTCCTCTTCCTATTTTCCACTCCTTCGACGTTTCCACTAGGAGCTCGTCTTTCTCGCCATACGCGTTTCTCCGAGAGGCTATGAAACTGCGCCAAGAAGGTGGAGCAAAGGGGCACGAAGAGAGGAGTTATTTGACGACAAAATTGTCCTGTTTGATGTCGGTGGCTGATGCAGACCCGTTCGCCCTTTCCATCGCTTACACCCTTGCATATAGCTAAGCTTTTTCCTTTACTTTTTTACTTTCTCTCTCCTTTTCTCTCGGTGTTCACTGCCCCACGCTGCTGGCGTGGTGGGATTGCATGTATGTATGTATATACAGGGCATTCCATGCCAATTCAGTCAACGGATGAACCCCATATTTATTTTTTCGCAGCAATTTTTCTATGTTATTTTTCCAACTAAAAATGCTTGCAGTAATTTATTCAGATATCTTTTTATCGAAATTTCTGAGTTATAAATAATTAAAGCGATTTAAAAAAAGCCCTAAAAAAACTCAAAAAATTCTCAAAAATACTATGATGTGCAACAAAACGATTGAATCATAGGCCAGAGTGGGACGAGATCTCCTGCTATTTTTTTTTCCATTTTATAACATTATTCAAAGATTTTTTAAACGTTAAATAGACAACGCTTCGATTTAAAAATCTCACAAATACTGTGATGACACCCTAATACATGTGTATATATTAGGGTGGCCCAAATTTCAACTGTATTTTTGATTTTTTGGTCTCACCCCATAAAATAGTTGTTTTCGGTGAAAAAACAATTTTCATGAAAAATGGAGATTGCGTAAAATTATTTAGAGATCGCTCAACAATTTTGAAAATTTCCCAAACGTTTTCTTTTTCTTCATTTGTTGTAATCTCTCACCCCTCATATCATCTTGTTATCTCATTCCTAGTTTATGGTCGAAATTTTGGAAAAAAATATTAACTTCAAAACGTCGCTCAATGACAAAAAACATTTTGGAATTTATTTTCAATTTTTATTTTTTCTCAACTTTCACCCCTGATTTTCAGTCATTATCAGACGTCTAGTTCATAGTTTAAAAAATGTTATGAAAATATTAACGTTAGGCTGTCGCTGAAAGAAGTAAGTCGTTTTTTTTTTGCTAATCGAGAATCGCGAAAACCGACTTATTTCGTTCAGCGATCGCCTAACGTTAATATTTTCATAACATTTTTTAAACTATGAACCAGACGTCTGATAATGAGAGAAAATCAGGGGTAAAAGTTGAGAAAAAATAAAAATTGAAAATAAATTCCAAAATGTTCTTGTCGTTCTGAGACGTTTTGAAGTTGATATTTTTTTCTAAAATTTCGAACATAAACTAGGAATTAACTAGGAGTTAACAAGATTATATGAGGGGTGAGAGATCACAAAAAATGAAGAAAAAAAAGTATTTTCGAAAATTTTCAAAATTGTTGAGCGACCTCTAAATAATTTTTCACAATCTCCATTTTTCATGAGAATTGTTTTTTCACCGAAAACAACTATGTTATGGGGTGAGACCAAAAATTAAAAAATACAGATGAAATTTGGGCCACCCTAATATATATGTTCCGATTAAAAAATCAGATTCTTTTATTAAACTTGCAAAAGTGTGTGTCTGGACCTCCATACGTACCTTTTCACATACAACCCGCCGGCAGTTTTTTTTTTTCAGAATAATAATAATAAATAAATGAATAAAGTATTTTTTAGTTTTTTTTTATAGAGATTTTTAAACCGGGGTGTTTTTCTTAACGTTTGAAATACCTTTAATTAATAATATACAATGAAAAAAAAAAAAATTGAAAAAGGTTTTCTTTCTCATTTTCCTTCTGATCAAAAATGTTGTTATTCGTCATAGTATTTTAGAGATTTTTAAATCGGGGCATTTTGCTTAACGTTTGAAATACCTTTAATTAATATGAAAAAAAAACAGAATTGAAAAAGGTCTTCTTCCTCTTTTATCTTCTCAAAAATGTTGTTGTTCGTCAAAGTATTTTTGCGGTTTTTAAATCGAAGCGTTGTTTATTTAACGTTTAAAAATTCTTTGAATAATATTATAAAATGGCAAAAAAAAAATATCTATGTTTCAAACGTTTTGTTGCACATCATAGTATTTTTGAGAATTTTTTGGGATTCATAAATTAGGGCGTTTTTTAGGTAGCTTTAATCTCAAAAGTTTCGATAAACAGAAATCTGAAAAAATTTCTGCATGCATTTTTCAGTTGGAAGAATAATATAAAAAATTTGCGGTAGAAATAAAAATTTAGCGTCAGCCGTTGACAAGGTTGGCATGGAATGCCCCATATACATGTATATACGTCTTGTAGTATACTACTACACTACTGGTGGGTCCACGACCCGCCTGAGCACTGCCATCAACCCCCTCGTTCGCTTCTCTTCTAAAGGGCAACCGAGCGTGCAGCATCTCGAGAGTCTTTGCGGTTTGCATGCACATACCGCGGTGCTTTCCTCGCTGTTCTCGGCGAAGTATAAATGCACTCGAGTACAGGAGTGAACGCGTGTTTTACACGGCAAATATCATGCTGAACTCAAACACATTCGTGAGGCCTCCGGATTGAAGGAACGAGTGATGCGCTGGAAAAGAAATTACTCCTTTTTGCTACTCTTTGAACGCAGCTAGCAGTCTTGCAGCATTCATGATCGTTTAGGACATTTGACTTTATTACGTACTTCAGTGAAAAATACGAAACGTTATTTTAAAGAGAGACGCCAGTGGGACGAACGTAAAAAAAAGGATCTTTTCATGAATGAATTGGGATAATTTTCTTTTCCTTTTTTTCTGTTCTGCAAAAAATATTTTTAACATGTTTTGAAGGAAATCTTTGAAAAAATGTTAATATTTATCCTATCACAAACAAGCAGTTGAAAATTGCGAAAAAAAAAACAAAAGTATTTATTTTGTTTAAAACATTCGACACGTTCTTTAGTGAGAAATACAGAACTAATTCTTCTGTAACAAAGTGCAACTAATTCTTCTTGTTCTTATAACTAAGCTCAGTTGTAGGGCAATTAGAATAATGATTGGTTGTTCGGTATCGAAGTATTTGGGTGTAATTCCAACGTCAAACACATCATCGCCACTCAGAAGTTACGGATAACCGGATGTAGCGGACGATGATAGAAATCAACATAACCTCTAGGCTGCGTTCCGAATGACGAGGTGTTTTGGTATTCGATGCGCATGCGCAATGGTTTTTGCCGAGATTTACGGTAACTTTAAGAAGTATAATAAAAGTGGAAACATAAAAAAACAATTGTTTTATTTATACTGGTACTGAAGTATCAATAATTAGATTTCTCATGGATTTTCCTATTTGTAAAAAATTCAAATATTATCCTCGTCTCCTGATCGAACGACAACTATTCACCCTACTCGCGAGGTACGGCAAAAAGTTGTTGTCCGATCGTGAGGTGGGGATAAAAAATGTTAATACTTTATAAATGACTAATCCGTGAGAAATCGAAATTCCGATACTTTGGAATTAATAGAAACGAACAAACTGTTTCCCCTATCTTCAACTTTTACTATAATTCTTAAACTTCACCGTAAATCTTGACGGAGATTATTGCGCATGCGCATCGATCAACGAAACACCTCGTCATTCGGAACGCACCCCTAGTGTCAACCGGCGCCGTTTCAACCTTGGTTTGAGCGACCCGATTTTTCGTGGCGGTTGTAAGGTAAATGTCCCCATTCCCGTCCATGCTCCCTCTGCCGACCACTTCGACGGAAATAATTATTTACACGAGTGCTGCGCAAAAATAACAACAATTGAGCATAGTACAATATTCCGAGGACCCTATGTGTGAGAGTATTGCAACGGAAAGAGTAAATACAATAACACAATCCAAGTTTTGTTCGTATTTCCAAACGCTTGTCGCGAACCCATCGTATTCTTAACAGTGAGGTTAAGTTGCGTTGACCGCTTCAATAGTCCGTACTGCATCCGGAATTTGTACAAATCGAATATTTTTTAGTGCAAACGATAGATTATGAGTTCAATTACTGATCCAGCAAAAAAAAAAGTTATAAATAATTTATTTTTCATTTTTTTTTACGGTGGTCGAAGTTAGGCACAACGAAATTCCTGGTTGCCCCCATTACCGTAAACGTTATTTAGGCAGTCAAAAAAATGTCTTTATTACAAGGTTTACTTTCTCAGTGATAAAAAAGATTGATATAATTCAATTCTTACAGGATCACTGCGAAGGACTTGGACTTTTTTCCCTCACTGATCAAAATTTTGAAATATCTCAATTTTTACAGCATCGCAAAAAAAAAGTGTATGTGGAGACGGAAATGTAACATAAGTTCCGAAAAACGAAGTTTTTTTATAATTATGCAATAAAAATATTAATAGTACAATCCCGGATCATGTTTATTTATTTTTAAAAAAAATTTATTACTCTTCGGGATCTCCGTTTCCCTAGTGGTCGAAAATGGGGTCATCGCTGGTCGGGATTGGGCACAACTGTGTCGGCAGAGGGGGCACTAATAAGCATGAATTAATCAGCCTCTATCTGGCGAAATAATTGGCGGAATCGATTGAATAAACCATTTTTAGAAAGAGAATTAACTGAATTTTACAGTGGTGCAAAAAAAATCTCCAAATTTAAATTCGTCACAACGAAAAAAGACATACATTTGTCTGGTTGGCCTTATAAGGTACGGGAATGGGGACATTTACCTTAGTCGTGGCGCAAGAATTAGATTTTCTATCTACTTTTTTTGTTTGTTTTGTGTCACAAATTTACCTTTAAAACGACCAAATTTAGCTCTGACCGCGTGATGATACAATACCACTACGCGTTCAAGCGAAACTCTGATGAGATATTTTAGTTAATACAATTTATGTTTTTTAAGGTATTCCGAGTGTGAGGGCATAGTCTTCAGAATTCTATAATTTTCGGCTATACTATAGTTTTATTATGTAGAATTGTGTAAAAAAAATTCCAGGCGTGATAGCCACCCATTCAATGATTATTTATCCCCTCAAAAAGTGCAATATTAGCACAGAAAGATATGGGAAAAGCTCCTGGCCGCGTTTCAATTGCAGATTTCATTAGTCAAACATCTCGACATCGGAAAAATAAAATATGCAATGGACACAGCGGATTTCGGAGATAAATTATCGCGCTTAAAAAACTATAGCGACCGAAGTCTTTCGCGAGAAAATATTATTTAAAGGTGTGAAAACAAATCTAATATCACATGCCAGTCATGGCGGGACCTGTGACGTGATACCTGGCAACGCTGTACATCGTCAGCTGTGCTTATGACGTTCGCCGGCGATGCGCGCGAAATTGAAAAGTATTTGACTCTAATGCCGGTCTCATTATCAGGTTACAAATTCACATTAATAATGAGTTCTATTATTTAGTAGGCATAATAATCCTTAATTATACATCGCATTTTTATATATTGAATTTCGTACACCGGTTTGTACATAAAAACTTCCAGTATTTGTGCATTGAATTTCAAGTTTCTTTTACAGTGTTGGCATGAAATTATTTCAAACACATTTTCATTGAATGATTGCCCATACCTGGTGTATAGAGATAAAAATAATATAATGAATAGAATAGAGGATCGAATTCATAGTGATAAGGGCAAAGGACATAGCAAGGCAATACGCGGACTCTACAGAACCCAACTCTACATATCACCAACTCACAACACCAACTCTACACATCACCAACTCTGCACATCACCAACTCTAAACAACACCAACTCTACACATACACCAACTCTACAGAAGTACCGATTCACAAAACTCTCACCGGCAAAACTGTCACCGGCGAAACTCTCACCGGCAAAACTGTCACTGGCGCAACTCTACACAGGCAAAACTGTCACCGGCAAAACTCTCACCGGCGAAACTCTCCACAGGCAAAACTCTCATCGGCAAAACTCTCACCGGCAAAACTCACACCGGCAAGACTCTCACCGGCAAAACTCTCAACGGTTAAATTCACTCCAGTACAATTCGACACGTTAATATTGTCCCGAGATATATTCAACGCGTGCTCAATTCGCCATGACAAAATTGTACACACGATCGTCTTTTGACGCAAAAACTGTACACAGCCTTAACGCCATCAATCGAGATTTTCACCGATTCTACACGGTACTCAATTCACCAAAGTCTCAAATCTACACAAGCTCAACTCTACACATTCACCAACCTTTGTTGGTGAGAGTTTTGGCGGTGAGAGTTTTGCCGATGTGAGTTTTGCCGGTGAGAATTGTGCCTGTGGAGAGTTTCGCCGGTGAGAGTTTTGCCGGTGACAGTTTTGCCTGTGTAGAGTTGCGCCCGTGACAGTTTTGCCCGTGTGAGTTTTGTCCGTGAGAGTTTTGCCGGTGAGAGTTTTGTGTATCGGTACTTGTGTAGAGTTGGTGTTGTGTAGAATTGGTGCATGTGTAGAGTTGGTGATGTGTAGAGTTGGTGATGTGTAGAGTTGGTGATGTGTAGAGTTGGTGATGTGTAGAGTTGGTGATGTGTAGAGTTGGTGATGTGTAGAGTTGGTGATGTGTAGAGTTGGTGATGTGTAGAGTTGGTGATGTGTAGAGTTGGTGATGTGTAGAGTTGGTGATGTGTAGAGTTGGTGATGTGTAGAGTTGGTGATGTGTAGAGTTGGTGATGTGTAGAGTTGGTGTTATGAGTTGGTGATGTGTAGAGTTGGGTTCTGTAGAGTCTGCGTATTGCCCATAGCAATAGTTGTTAGGTTGTTAGGTTGTTAGGTTAGCGGCCAGCGCGTTTTGGAGTTTGTCATATTTCGATTGAATTTTGAAATACGCAGCTATTGTTTTCATGCTCCTTCTGCAAACATGGCGCTCAATCACGTGATACGCTACAACAGCGTTGCCACATCGTTCGTGAAGGCTCAGGACCGTAAGATTTGAAAAAGTGAAAAATTATTTTCAAAAACAAAAATTCTGCATATTTTGTGTATCAGGGAGTTTAATCGGATATTTAAAAAGATTCTCAAATAATTTCACGGTGGTACAGCGTTACATGTTCGAGGATATTAGGGACCCCGCATAGGCACCCACAAAACCCGCACCTACGCGCTCGGAATACTTTAAGTTTACGAAGCATCTACAAATACGTTTTTATTCTCACTGTGATTAATTGAATGTGTAGATATATAAAAATGTTAGCATTTACAGAATTTTCGGAACAGTGCGTCGATTGACTAGTACCCGACTAGAAATTCAGTTATGGGGAATATCAGGGCCGGACCTGGTAACCGGATTCTAAATCCAAGGCCCCTGTCTGGCTACCTTACACGGCCCTGATTGGAAATGTAACGCTTTGGCACATCAGGGCCAGTTCAAGTTTACCACATAAGGACCTGATAAAAATAACCATTTAAGGGCCTGATAAATATAATCATAGATATATAAATACATATACTTATCTTTATATTAAATTAAAAAATTAATTATTAATTTCCGCGCATTATGCCGCAATATGAACAATAATATTCTATTAATATTACAAAAAAAAAAAAAAACAAGTCGTCTTCAGATACGGTTTTTCGTAACATCACGAATGCACGCGGGATTTGAACCTAAGACCTACGGGACCTACCTATTTACCTAACTACCTAACCGAGCACGCTAACCACGAGACCAAACCGACTATGTGGATATCTCGTACAGTATTTCCATAATAGTTCAATTTACTATTTATTTAAATAATAGTTCAGTTTTTAACGTAACTAATTAGGAATTTGAACTTAAAATTTGTAAATTCAAAATGACGGGTTTAAAATTTAAAACATATTGAATGCGACATTTTGATTTTATAAATGATATTCTTAATTCCGCCAATATTTCGATCAGGTCTACCTTATCTATGCCACGTCTGAACCTGAATATGGAATACCTTGTCAGGTCTACCTTAATTTTTCCCGATCTGGCCCTGAATAAGATACACCTTATTAGGTCTACCTTAATATTTCCCGATCTGGCCCTGAATAAGATGCACCTTATCAGGTCAACCTTCCCTTTGCCAGATCCGGTCCTATTAAGGTACATCTTATCAGGTCTACCTTATCTATGCCAGATCTGGACCTGAATAGGGAATACCTTATCAGGTCAACCTTCCCTATGCCAGGTCCGGTCCTAATAAGGTGCACCTTATCAGGGCAACCTTTCCAATGCCAGATCCGGTTCTAATAAGGTACACCTTATCAGGTCAAACTTATCCATGCCAGATCAGGCCCAAATGTGACGGCAGGGCTGCCCTACCAGATTTCTAGTCGGGTATGGGTCGCAAGGACTACGTTAAGGAGGTTCGGTGATGGCGGCAGGGTGGGGATAGGCACTGTTGTACTGCGCGGTAAGGGGCTGACGCCGTGTGAGCGAGACACCATGCGAGCCGCGTTAAGCGTAGAGGCAAAAAATTAACAATTTCTCTGTCAATTTCGCGGTGACCTGCAAATTTCAAGCTCGTGCCCTATTCAGAATACTTTTCCGGACGTCTGCATATTTTGTTGATTATTCTATCTTGGATTTAGCTCTTGCAAAGACGTAAAAAGTTCAATATTCGACTCACTTTTCTTTTCTTTACATGTAAATAGTCGCAACTTTGTTATTTAATATCTCGGAAACTACACGGTGAAACCCTTAAAAATTTTGCGTACGTGTCCGTTATCATTACAGCTGTTATACGATTTTTTTTACAATTTTATCTTGGATTTGATTTTTTTTACGAACCTCCTTAATAGGTTCAATGGAAGATTAAATTATCCAATCTTACCTGGCTCCATTGGCTGCTTTTCCACGTAGGACAAGCAACTGCGTTGCAGTTCTCCTGATAGCGAGGCTTGTGAATCGAGTTGCACCTGTGGTCCGGCAGCTGTTGCAACAGAAAAATCAATTTATCGTGTAGAGTAGGCTTTTCAGATAATTCTCTCGGTTTTACTACACAGTTAGTTTTAAAACTTCATTTTCATTTCAGTCATCATAAAATGTATTATTTTCACTTTATTTTCGTGAAAAAGAATTGTTTATTTCTGTCAACAGAATAAAAAGACTAATATTTGCGTAACGCACAATTTAAAAAAAATAAAATCACTATAAATCTTAGTCAAGCATATTTTCATTCTTCATAAGATAAAGGAAAAAGAATCTGCCGTCGAATCGTTCGCATTTCTCCATCCGGCGTATAATATACATTTCGCTTTGGACTTATGTATGTATAGCTCGGTTATTTCTTATATTCGTTTTTCTTACCTTGGTGGTCTCGTTTCCGTTCTCCTCAGTGCAGAAGATCGGTCGTGTTCTAGATCCGCCGCCACAGCTAGCGCTGCACCTACTCCATTCACCGGTAATCCACCTGGGAATATAGAAAATTCATAAAAACGACTTTCGCCGGGATTCCGTACAGCAACTGTAGTATATAATGTATATAATATATATATATATACATATATACATGGAAACCGTAATAGAGTATACATGGACAGAGCTTTTTGCTTTTCTATATTCGTGGTTGAGAACGCAAGCAACGTATTGGCTTCTTTCACCAAAAGAGCGGAAGAAAAACTGTCGGGATAGAATATAGGAAGAAAAAAATTGGGAAATAATCTAATGAGGGTAAACATATGAAAGTACAGATTGAATGGAAATTTTAAATATGCAGCCTGAGGTGGTTCATATATTGTTTGTAATTCGGCTGAAAATTTCGTTCAGAAAAATAACATTTTTTACCTTGTAGTTGAAATTCGACATAATTTGTCGGTGCGAGAGATTTTGTTATCGTTAATTTAAGGGATGCCTCATTAAAATAGAAACCATCTTGTATGCATAGTTCATTAAGACGCACGTTATTTGATCGCCAGTGCCTTTTTAAGTAGACGCGGCAGATAATTATTTATCAGAAAGTTTAATTACTTGTGCAAGGCATCATAATACATTGGTACGAAAATGTATAAATGTTTTTAGAAAAGTGAAAAAAAAAAAAAATTAAATGTTATTCGCATTTTTTATGCGAATAACGTTTCTTTTTTTTTGTTCACTTTTGGTACGAAAATGTATAAATGTTTTTAGAAAAGTGAAAAAAAAAAAAATTAAATGTTATTCGCATTTTTTATGCGAATAACGTTTCTTTTTTTTTGTTCACTTTTGGTACGAAAATGTATAAATGTTTTTAGAAAAGTGAACAAAAAGAAAAAAAGAAATGTTATTCGCATAATAATATATTAGAATATGTTTGAAATAGTAGTGGGATGGTCCATTATTTTTCTGTTTATAGAATTTAGAAAAATATTTTTTTTCGTCGGTCATTTTTTATCCTGAATTTTTTTCGCCTATTCTTTCCAACAAAAGTGGAGAGATTAGACAGTTCTGACCGGTACCTGGGAATTATATTGCCATCGTAGCACAAAACCTCAACAAACATTCAAATGGTCGTGTCAATTACTCAATTCGTTAAGGTTCCAATATATGAGTTAGTTATCACAACTATTAGTTGATGTACCAACGAAACTTGCTTCGTGCTAGTTGCACGATTCTTCTTGTTCTCATAACTAAGCTCAGTTGTAGGGCAACTAAAATAATGATTGGTCGCTCCAATCCATTTTTTGCTTCCGTCAACTCAAACTTTTTTTTCGTCTACGGTCAACAAAGCGAAAATAGCCAATATCCGCAATAAGTTACGCAAAATTAACTACAATCCATTTTTTTCCTTCTGTCAACTCATTCTTTTTTTTCGTCTACGGTCAACAAAGCGAAAATAGCCAATATCCACACGGACAGAAGGATCTGATAAAATTTACTGGACACTATGATAAACAAAGTAAAACCTTGCACATTGCTTCCTTATTATTTTTCGCTTTTTACAAAGGTACCTCTATGGGGAAGTATGTTATTCAATTTTAGCTTCCTCATAAAGGAAACTTTGTAAAAAGCGAAAAATAATGAGGAAGCAATGTGCAAGGTTCTACTTTGCATCCTTGTTTTAATTAGATAAATAAACATGTTGTGAATTCGCTTTTTTCTATTTCGTTATTCCGTTATTTCGTTATTATTAGAGCGTGTCTGAATATAAATGTGATAACGTATATTTTAAAAAATACTTCAACATTCCATAAAATAAAAAATTTCATACCGTTCGTCACTAAATTATACATATATAATGGCTGAATATTGTTTCATTTATATACAAAATTTGAGCTCACTATCTCAAGTTTTGCAAAATTTACAATAGAGCGATAATGTTAATTTTTTGAAAAATTCTAAATTCCATAATATCTGAATCACTTTACCGATTCGAGCTAAATTCAGTACCAAACAACATTGAGTGCACCTGTTCTTATAACCAACTATTTAGCAAAATAGACTAAATTTTACGAAAGCAAGAGTGCCCACCTCCGTTTTTGAAAAAATTCTAAACGGCATAAAATCGAAATTTTCGCACACATTTTGTCGAAAATTGCTACAGTTGAAGAGGGTCTGCTGCTACACTTGCGTGTCAAATTTGAGCTCGATATACAAAATGGTACTTGAGTTATCGGCGTTCGAATTTTTTGAGTTGTACACGCACACGTACACGCACACACACACGCACACGCACACGCACACGCACGCGCACGCGCACGCGCACGCGCACACGCACACGCACACGCACACGCACACGCACACGCACACGCACACGCACACGCACACGCACACGCACACGCACACGCACACGCACACGCACACGCACACGCACACGCACATGTACACGCACGCGCACACGCACACGCACACGCACACGCACGCGCACGCGCACGCGCACACGTACACGTACACGCACACGCACACGCACACGCACACGCACACGCACACGCACACGCACACGCACACGCACACGCACACGCACCCGCACACGCACACGCACACGCACACGCACACGCACACGCACACGCACACGCACACGCACACGCACACGCACACGCACACGCACACGCACACGCACACGCACACGCACACGCACACGCACACGCACACGCACACGCACACGCACACGCACACGCACACGCACACGCACACGCACACGCACACGCACACGCACACGCACACGCCACGCACACGCACACGCACACGCACACGCGCACCGAGAGAAAAGATTTCATTGACGCCAAAGAAATGGGTGGATCGATTTTTTTTCATTGATTTCAACGAAATATTTCTTTGATTTCAATGAAATAGTGCATTTGAATTTCAAAGAGAACATTTCATTGCTTGTAAATAAATATTTACTTAGTGAGCATATAATAAAGAAACAGTTTCATTGTTTTAAAGACACATTTTCATTGGTTCGAAGAAACGTTTTCATTGATCTCTCTCTCGCACCTAACCTCACTTTTATTGTTTTCCGGTTTCTCGAACGAACGGTTTTGAGTTTCGAGGAGCCAGAAGCTTAGCCTATTTTTGCCGTACTTTCTTACATACTCACAAAATTTGAGCTTTATCTGTCGCGTACTTCAGGAAAAAATAGGTTTCGAAATTTTGAGCTGGTAAGAAGAAGGTTTCATTGAATCAGAGACGATATCTTTGAAATCAATGAAAAAGGTTCATTGGTTTAAAGAAATGTTTCTTCGAATCAATGTCACTACTTTTCATTGAGTTTGAGAGCATTCAAACAAAAGATAGTATTGAAATTCAAGTATTTCATTTCGTTGGCAAAGATTTCCGTGAATCAATGAAACTCTTTCTCTCGGTGTACACACACACACACACGCACATACATACGAACATTTTTTCTAGATCACTTTTCTGGACGTTTTGGACAATTCTAAGTGTCTTGACATAAAAATCTCGAAAATTTTTTTTTAATGAAAACAAAGGTTCCTCAATGAGAAAGCAAAATTATCAAATACGCCTGGTATTGGGAAGCCATAGCCGCCACCTGACGAACAGTACGAGAACTATGAGAATTTCTGCCATATATACATAGAATTTTTAAACCCATTCCGTGGTAAAAATTCTCGTGGTTCTCGTACTTCTTAATAGGTGGCGTCATGGCACCTTGTACCAGGAATTTATGATACTTTTTACTAGAAATATGGTAAAAAGTATCAGATCCTTCCCTTCGTGCACAATAAGTTGTGCAAAATTGACTCGAATGGGACATCAGTTATTGTTAGCCAAAAGTTGGAAGTAAAATCACTGCAGTAGCAGCAGGAGCTGTGGCATCATGACGAAATCTCGTCCAAGGGACGTCGTTATATGTACGAGGGATCTGGGCGATTAAATTCGCGCGCCTTGTTTCCTGCTGATGGTGTTGGTCGAGCGCACAGCCGGCAGCACAGCAACAGCAGCATGCCGGACTCATGGCTCTTGCGTTCTCTATTCCTCGTTCCCTCGAGTGCGACGCCCGCAACCGAATTAAACTAAATACGTGGGGTGAAGCAATTAGCACGATTTAACGGTGCCGAGCGTCGGTCGAGGTGCCAGGTGATTTATTATTAGAGGCACCAGCACACGCTCCAGCACAAAACTACCTTTATACCGGTAGACCATATATCTCGGTACCTCGCTCAATGCTCTTACGTTCTTATGCAGCGGGATAATTTTTTAACGCAATACATTGAGGCACATATATGTATATATTCACGGTCAACACGAAAAAAAAAATGGTAATTTGAGTTGAGTGGCATTTGCGCAGTTGTAAGCTTCTATGTGGTGAGCATTTCTGTCACGCTGTCTCATAGTTTATTCAAGCTTAAAGCGCATTTTTATTTGAGTTCAATATTTGAACTGTACGAACGGCGGAATAATTGCTGCAATAGCTTGCTTTTATTTTTCAATATTTAAACTGGAAGGACGGAGGAATAATTGCTGCAATAGTTTGCTTTTCTATACGTGGCAAAATACGTCACGTCAAGGGGAAATACGTCACCATTATAATTTTTCAATTTTGTTTTAGTGGTGTAGAAAATTCGAAATTTTTTTTTTTAATTAAAAAGTTTTATCCTTTGCTGGTAAAAATACTGAAATTATCTTCTTTCGGGTCTTGAGAGGAAAACTGACATTTAATTTCTAATACATTTTTTTAGCTCAATCATTCAGGATCTACTTACGCCATTTTTGGATTGAACAAAGTTAGAATTTCTTGTTTCTGGAAGGCAGATGTCTTCGAAACTTCGAAAATATTTTTATTTTGCAAATAAATATGTTGCAGCTTTTGCGTTAATAAACAACGCAGAACTTTTGTTATAATTAATAATCTTATTAATTATATATCTATTAGAACATATGGGACATTCCACCCCGTTTCGACTTGGATTTGACCTCGACCTTTCCGATTTGGCTCATTATTTTTTAAAGGCTTAGTTGCGCCCTTAACTGCACAATTTTTTTTTTTTTTTTCAAATCCATTTTTTTAAATATATTTTTTAAGTGACATAGAAAACCCCATAATTTAAAAATCTGATAAAATTCTGAAAAATACTTTGTTCAATAACAAAATTATCTAGCTTATAGTCAGAGTGGGGAAGATTTTCCTTCTTACAGTTTTTATGCTTTTTTTATTTTAAAAAATTATTAAAAAACAGAAAAAATAATCAATCTACTACAGGCAATTGGTCAAATGTTTATTTATGTAAAACCGAATTTTTCAGAATTTTTTCAGATTTTTAGGAAATTGTTCAGATTTTTCCGAACTATGCAAATTTTTTTTAAATATTTTTTTAAAGTGACATATAAAACCCCATAATTTAAAAATCTGAAAAAATTCTGAAAAATACTTTATTCAATAACAAAATTATCTAGCTTATAGTCAAAGTGGGGTAGATTTTTCTTCTTATAGTTTTTAAACTATAAGAAAAAAAATCTTACCCACTTTTCTTCTTATAGTTTTAAAACTATAAGAAGAAAAATTTTCCCCACTTTGACTATAAGTTAGATAATTTTGTTATTGAATGAAGTATTTTTCGGAATTTTATCAGATTTTTAAATTATGAGGTTTTTTTTGTCACTTTAAAAACATATTTGAAAAAAACTTGCATGGTTCAGAAAAATCTGAACAATTTCCTAAAAATCTGAATAAATTCGGAAAAATTCGGTTTTACATAAATAAACATTTGACCAATCGCCTGTAGTAGATTAATTATTTTTTCTATTTTTTAATAATTTTTTTAAGTAAAAAAGCTTAAAAACTGTAAGAAGGAAAATCTTCCCCACTTTGACTATAAGCTAGATAATTTTGTTATGGAACAAAGTATTTTTCAGAATTTTATCAGATTTTTAAATTATGGGGTTTTCTATTTCACTTTAAAAATATATTTAAAAAAAAATGGACTTAAAAAAAAAGAAAATTTGTGCAGTTGAGGGTCCATCTAAGCCTGTAAGAAATAAAGGGGTGGAATGCCCCATATGTAATGGTAATAAAGATTTTTTGTGAGAATGACAAACAATATTATACAAGGAAGTAATAAATTTGTTTTTTTTAATAAAGGCAAAAAATATATTGAAAAGGTAAAATTACATTTATTTGTCAAAATAACACAACAAAACTGATCAAATAAAAATATAACGTCATAATGCAATTATTTTTGTATTTTTTTCTTTTAACCAGTTAAACATTTTTTTTTTTTGCAAAATTAACAAAATATTTCTGAACGTTTGAGAACATTTGTTGTAGAAAAAAACATTTTTTTTCTTCAAAGTAGACAACAAAAAGACAATTAATAAAAGACGTTTCAAATTCTCTTCGTGTATGTACTGAATTTATCGTTAGCATTATAAAAAGAACATCCAGAATTTTCAAATCAAGGACTGGAAAGTGGAACGGATGCGACGAATTATTAATTAAATATACTAATTTGATGATTTCCGGAAACGCTGAACATCGCAATTAATTGAAAATAGGCCACTGTATCTGAGTCCACTTTCCGCGAATGTAATAAAAGACCAACCGATGTGAAAAATATTTCATAATGTGCTGTTTCGCATTTGCTGAATTCACTGGCAGATAATGTGACTTTCGATTTGTAATTATCCCTTGCATCTGTGAACAAATCGCGGATTGGTTTTTGCTTCAACCGGGATGCACAATTGCGATATATTATTTTTCATATCTTTCGAGTTTTTCTGAAATTGCACAAAGAGGGAAAAAAAAGGAGATGCTGGGTAGAAAAAAAAAAGTAGCTGCAGGCCTTTATCTCGGCTAATGGGCGTTCAAGGCGGTTGAAAGCCCAGCACATTGGAACGCGAGGGTGCAACGCCAGGAAGCTCAGCGACCAACATCCCCGGGCCTTAGTCTGCATACCTCGTTCGCCCTCCACGACGAACCGTCTGCATCCTCATCTACCACTAGTTTTTCGTCTTTCTCCCTCGTTCTTGGTTACCGCGTGCAATTCCGACACGCTGAGAAACACTTTGGTGTTACAGTGACGCGGAAATATGTGAACCGGCCGCTTTACCGCTTTTGCCTGTGGCACTGGCTACCAAGCAACCGTCCGCGGTTTATATATACATGTATATATACATATATGTGTACACAGGTCGAGAGAATTCAGTGGAGAAACGCGTTGGCGACAGTGCTGGAATTTTCGCCCTCAGGGACATCTTTTCGGCTGACGACAACTGATCTCTCATCATCCGTGCTGTTTGGAAGGGCGAAAAAAAAAGAAAGCTTGGACTGATAAAAAATGTCAATGTGCGTTTACACTGTTCAAAATCCATGGTGTGAAATTTCGCTGATGTGGAAATCTACATTGAGTCTTCGTGTAGGTTTTGATATTATATTTTTAAGTGG
Organism: Ephialtes manifestator; assembly: GCA_963970395.1. Classification (NCBI taxonomy): domain Eukaryota; kingdom Metazoa; phylum Arthropoda; class Insecta; order Hymenoptera; family Ichneumonidae; genus Ephialtes; species Ephialtes manifestator. The sequence goes on from OZ019980.1 coordinate 21,839,745, forward strand.
AAGCAGACGATGTTGAAAATGCCCAGGATTTTTCATGGGACGCAATGCTCATACATGAAGTCATATGGGCGTATCTCACAAACCTTCGACTTTCACGGCCTCAAAGAATAAAAATCTAGTTATAGGAGCAGAGGATCGCCAATTTTTTGTACTCATCTTAAGACCTTTAGAAAGCAATATTTGTTCATGGACAAAGCATCATGTACAGGGTGCTAGCATAAAAAATCATATTATCATTTTAAATAAAAATCATTTATTTGGTGCTAATTCATTGTAGGAACTATGTGTTATTGTGTTTTACAAGTGTTTAACTTTCTTTCAATTTAATTTTTTTTTTAATGACCTATTGGAAGGCATAGGTTTATCCCTTCCAATAGGTCATTTTTCTAATTCAATTTTACTCAATTCGTATGCAGAAAATGAAAAGTATGACTGGTAATGACTCTACTAACTTAAAATATAATTTAGATAATTTAGGAACGATAATGGTTTGAATTTATTATGCGAATTTATAAACCTGACATTCTCGAACCTGACAATTGAATACATTTTGACCCAGAAAAAAATTGTTTCTCGTCGAGAGGTCGGGCACATCTGCGCACATCTAATTCGTGATAAGAATAACGTACTCAGATGGAATTTAATTATCTTACTTGACCAGTTTGGCCGGATAACGATGCGAAAAACCTGACATTTATTCTCCACGCAGCAATATGAGTCCATGTCGCAGAACGTTGCGAACAAAATAATTGACTCTCCGACATAAATTTCACTTCATTCAATCCGTGATGATCCTACCTTCATGTGCATCCAATTCATTTGGCTCAATTAGCTTGTGCTGATATCCCTGCACCATATAACGGTGGATGTCAGGTTCACCATCGAAACCGAGAGCCACACGTTCACAGGATAACCGCTTAATTTTCTGACATGTTTGGCGATTGCAATTACGTACATTATGTTCATTACACCTTATCAGAATTTCATGTTTTTTTTTCTTATTTTTCTGAAGGTGCATATCAATGCTACACCCGTACGAAGTGACGCGAAAATCAGAGTTACAAGCGGAAACGTTGTTAATTTCCGCATTTGAACCGAGATAAAACAGTCTATTGGTGCATTATAAAATTAAATTATTTTTTTTCAGATAGATTATGCTTCGTATATCTTAGTAAAAGTTTGATACTCGCGTAATTCATTCTGTGTAAATTACTAACGCATTCCGCAGTCGAGTTACACGAAAGTCAAAGGTTTGTGAGATATGCCCATATGAGAAATCTCGATCTATGGGCCAAATTGGTTCCCATGCAATCATTAGTGATGCCCTAAAAAAACGAGGCTTGGTGAGGGGTATGATATCAATGAATTTTGCTTTACAACACAAATGTGTTGTAAAATTACAATATAGGAACGGTAAATTTTATCTACCAATGTTGTAAAATTCAACGTCGCAGTTGAAATTTCATAAACGGTTTCTGTAAAAGAGCTTTCAGCACATGTTTAGTAATTTTACCTCGGATTTTTTAACAGTGTATACGATTCGAGAAAGTATCTTGACTGATGTGAGTTCTGTCAAACGAGGAAGCGAGAATCTGAACCTCGCGCGGCATCACTAGCAATCATGGAGAGAGACGGGATCCCATGTGAATTCCTGTATAGGAAATTCCTTTCTATGGCCTGCAAAATTAGTGCCTATTCTCAAGTAGAAATTCAGCTACGGGGAATATCAGGCCCTAGCGTGGTAGCCGGATTTAAACCAAAGGTCCCTGCCTGGCAAACTTATACGGGCGTTGCAGGAAACTAACGCCGCACATGATCAGGCCTAGATTAAGTTTTTCAGATAAGGCCCGGATAGAGGCTGCCCTACTAAGCCACTATTTATAAAAACGGCAAATAAATTACAAAATAATTATCTGCGCTCATCGGATTCGATTTATTTTGCATTTTCTATTGGATATTCGAGCTTATTTAGTTTTCAGTAGATATTAATTACTGAAAAAAACATATGTAAATTTATTTGCCGTTGGTGGGAATCGAACCTTGATCCTTTGGGTGACAGTTCTGCGCCTTAGCCCACTCAGCCATTGACATCTTAGAAAGTTCATATGTTTATTGTCTATTTGAAGTATACTTAAAATGAAAACACGTCAAGACTGTACATCCATTTATTGTGACTCCAACCGAAACATTCAAAATTCAAACATGATGGGGCGGTACCCATCCGGGTACTGGCGTTTGACGGTCAGTGCCTGGATAGATTTCAAAGTAATTCTAGCGGTACAGTCCCGTAAAACGTGAGTTTCAGCGGAAATTTCGAATACTTCTCGACAGGGGCGGTTTTAACCTTTTTGTCGCCTTAGGCCTCAGAAAGATTGGCGCGCCCTTTCGTCGGAAAAGCGAATGACAGATATTTTTTGTAACATGTAAAAAGTTTTTCAAAAGAAAAAAAGAGTAAAAACGCTGAAAAGAAAATGTTTTTACCGGCGATGCTCTGCACTTAATCTTTTTATAGAAACAAATTTTCGTAATGAAGTTTAATCTTGAAGAAAAGGGGTAAAAAATAAAGAGATAGTGGAATGTAACTGATGAACATTTACCATAATAGTAAAAGAAGTAATACTAAACTAAACTACAATTTTGTCTTTTTTAATGCTCCAAGCATCTTGGCTTCGTAACACTGCAAAGCCAACATTCACAGGGAGAAAAAAAAAATTGGTTAACCCAACTATTTGCGTGGTTAAATACGCTCCAAGCAACAAAGTTGGCTAGGTTGACCAATTTTTTTGGTTGAACCGACCAACTAGTTGGTTGTGACACCCAATTCGTTATTTACCAACCAATTAATTTGCTGACTCAACCAACTGATTTGTCGCCCCCACTAACTGATTTGTTTCTGTAACCAACTAGTTTATTGTCTCAACCAATTTTTTCGCTTGGAGCCTATTCAACCAATTGTTTCTTTACGTTCCGCTGACGTTGTTCGAGTCAAGAAACGTACAAAAATGTTGTTTGGTGGTCAAAGCTGCAGACGAGAGACGCGAATCGCGACACTTTACTTCCTCCGTGATGAGTGTTGAAAAAAACCCGAAATTTTGCCGCCCCCGAAATTTGACGCCCTAGGCCCAGGCCTACCGGACCTACTGGTAAATCCGCCCCTGCACACAAATATACACTACGTACATCCGGATATTTTTTCTAAACCACTTTTCTCGATGTTTTAGACTATTTTGAGTGTCCTGACATGAAAATCTTTTCGCACGAAAACAAAGCTTCCTCTATGAGGAATCAAAAACCCAAAAATTTGCCGCCCCCGAAATTTGCCGCCCTAGGCCCGGGCCTACAGGGCCTAGTGGTAAATCCGCCCCTGCTTCTCGATGGGATAAAGATGTGAAAAAATCCAGCACACGCAAGGTGCTGAAAAGATTGATTTTGCATAACAATAATTTTTAAAGGGTTTCAACGAATGCCGTATCTAGCCCTTACACGAACCTGATAATGTAAATTTATGGCATATTTACAAAAAACTATGCCATACGAAGACCGTATGCGGATCTAACCAGGGAAAGTAAATGTAAATTGGACAAAATCTTGGTCCAAATGCCACAGGAAGACCTTATGCGAAACGGATAAGGTCGATGAATGGCATTTCTATATGAGGTTACCGTATGTAAAGCCTAACATGGGTCTAATCCGGTGGAAAGACGGCATTTTTAAGGTAGAATGCCATATTTCGGCCTTACATGGACCTGATCAGGTGAACTTACGACGACCCCTAATTAAGGTTACCATATCTAGCCTGACATCAGCCTGATCCGGTGGAAAGACGGCATTATTAAGTACGAATGCCATATCTCCGCCTTACATGGACCTGAGCAGGTGAATTTACGGCGGCCCCAAATAAGGTTACCGTCCCTAAAACTGATCTGGACCTCGTGTGCCAGCAGGCATGCCTGATGAAATTTCTACTCGAGTTGGACCTCATGAATTTCCACGTATTCCCACGTTGTGTAATTCACACGATAATTTTTAATAGTTATTCAATGGGTCATCATTGGTTACAACTTAACAGCAATCATCATAGGATTTTAAAAAAAATTAAGGTTAAGGATGCACTTACTCAACGATTGCGTTCCCAGCCAATTCGAATTTTAATTTAAGACTTTGTTTGATTCGATTGTACTCACTTTGTTGAGCAGGGATGCGTATTACAGGGTAGTAACGTTTTGTTCGGTTTGGCATCGGCATCGCAATTCGAGTCGTCAGCGACGCTTTCGTCCAAAGATTTGCAAACGGGTTTGGCCATTTTAAATCCTGAAAAAAAATTATATTACAGAAAAAAATCCGAAATATAGCGATTTAAATTTTATAGAATTTTGAATTTCTGGAATTTCTTGTTTTCGGTCTTACTTTAATCTGTATTTAAAATAAGGATGCAAAGTGGAACTTTGCACATTGCTTCGTCAATAATTTTCATCGTTCGCAAAGCTTCCTCTATGAGGAAACCAAACATAAAATAAAGAAACTTCCACATAGAGGCGGCGTTGCGAAGGATGAAAATTAATGAGGAAGCAATGTGCAAAGTTCTACTTTGCATCCTTTGTTGGAAATTTATTCTGAAATAAATTCCAATTAATTGATTGTCATATTGTTTTTATAGGTAATACGTATTTATAGAAAACTCACCACTACCGCAGGACTTGGAGCAGGCTGATATCGATTCGAGGCTCCAAGAATATCGAGGTTGGCAACTGGAGCCATTGCCCCCGCAAACCCCACAGGCATCCTTGTTCTTATTGCTGCCTACTCTCATGTCGCATCCCACTTTCTGCAGAACACCGGAATCCAGATCCATGTAGGAATAGAAAGCGAATATAAATTATTTGAGACGTTTGAATAATTGAGTATTAGTATCTCGTCTCCCTTCGATAGTATAATCGATTACTGTCTACATATACAGAGCTTTTTGTCTATGCGTGGGAAGAAACTATCGGTCACAGACGTTATGTAATGTCAAGACGATGATGACGATAGAGAGAAGACTAAATTTTATTCAATGACGTCTATCATGACGTCGATAACCGTTACCCTTCATTCAATTCTTATTCAGTTCGTGCAGTTGAAAGGGCAACGGAAATAACGACTTGAAAAATTTACGGATTCACTTGCCGAAGATTTTTACTATCATTCGTAGGTTAAGTGAATTAGTACACGAAGAAAAAAAAATTAGTTGGTACAAGCACTTTTTTTTATGAGCTCTCTATAAATGAGTTATGATGAGTTCTGAATAAATGATTTTCATAACTCATTTATGGTGAACTTATAAAAAGATAGTTGCCAAAGTGTGTGAAATTATAATTTGAATTCGAATGATGCGCATGAATAGTCGAAATACTTTTACGAAAACGACCGATCATTACCGAAACATTCATGAAATTCGGTTATATCGAGCACGCGTGCGAAACGATCGGTCTCTTCTCTCCGGACAGTCAAGCGAAGCAGATCGTATCAACAATCGTTACGAGTGGAAGGCCTTCCCGAGAAATATTGGGAGTTTACATCTATTCGACAATTGGAATCTTCATGGATGGACATTATAATCTTCAATAATAACCAGGCCTGGTTTCTTCTACATCCAAACATCGTACATAATTTCCAAGATGAGTAAACTTCTTAATTTTACATCTGTAACGATCGATCAACTCAATCGAACTGTCCGGGAGAATCGAGCTCGTCATTTTGTTTGAAGAACAAGATATTATATAAAATTATAATCAGTTAAAATATTATTTATACTCGATGTATGGAAGAATGAAAAGTGTGTCCAATGATTTTTTTTATGACAATCTGAATGTTAGTTGATGAACGTTAATATTAAATTATTGTGAATAGGCTAAAATTATAAAATCAAATAATAGTACAAATTATATAGAGTTGGAATACTAGAAATTGAGTCAATAATATTATTATGCCTTATCAAGTCCACGTTGAAATCCCGCTCCTATTTATATTAATAATTTTTTACATTGTGCAAGTAGTATTCCAGTATAAATTCATTTATTACAGTTATTCGAAATTTCAAATTAATATTTCATCAATTAACTAAATTTTTACACAATTTTTTACTCAAATAAAAAAAAAAAATTTTACTACATTTAAAATTTTATTACAAAAATTACTTTTTGCAATAGTGTGCGTAAAATTCGATTTTACACCTCGATATTCCGGGTGTAAAGTGCTACTTTTTACAACACTGTGCGTAAAAATCGATTTTACAACTTGCGGGCCTGAAATGAAAAATTGGGTTTTTTGCGTTTAAACGGGTCCAAAAATGCGGGCGTGAAATGAAAAACTCGGATTTTTGTGTTTAAATATCCGATTCATACAAAGAAAAAGAAAATGAGAGGGTCCTTATCAAACTTCGGATGCTTCAAATTCTACCTTGCCGATTCTACCGATAATATCCGATATATAATTTTGTTAGATTTCGTTTCTTATAATTATAATTCTTATAATAATTATTATAATTATTTATATTGAACAATACTTTAGTGCCTGTATCACTTATATATTTTGATATAATCTAATATGAAATAAAAAATATATTTTTGCCGTTAAAAGCTAATATTCGTTTTTTTTTTCAAACAAGAAAGTATTTTTCTGCAGGGGGGGGGGGCTCCGGCCCCCCAACCGCCCGGGCGTAAAACCGTCCTTTACGCCCATGTTACATAATATACTATTTTTTTCTCTGTGTAGTAGAATCTGGTTAATTATGATACATGTCATAAAGGGTTGAAAAACGTGGTTGATTTACCAGAGAAATCAACTTTTTGTTTTCATTCCCATCGGTTAATATTTAGTATCTATTGAATAATATTTATGTAATAATGGTTTAGTTTAGTTAATGCGTTGAAAAAGGAATAAAGGACCGTATTTCTCCATTTGATCTCATAATTGTTGGAAAAAATTATTATTGATTTAGATTGTCTAAAAAAAATACTTCCCAATAAAAAACGTTACTTTATGTACCGTAGATTATAATGATCAAATGATTGTCCTATAAATTCCTTTTTCACAAAGAAATGACGGTTTAAAACTCTGATTTTGACCGGAGCAAAATGCTTTAATTTTGGCTATATGGTACATAAAAAAATCTTATTCTTCTTTAGTAATCAACAACAGTGATAAAATTGAAACAAGATTATTGATGAAAACTAAAGTCACCAGTAAATTAACAGTGGAGGTTTCTTTAAATAAATTAAATTAACATTCATGTTTATCATGAATTTTTAACCAACAACCTGAATCATGGTATGTAATTTTTTAAATATCGTAATTTCATTGCCAAACATATCGAAATTATTTTTGTCTATGTCAATAAATGAATGGGCTAATTTCACCTATACTTTAAATCGTATTAATTAGACTTTTGGAACCAAATGAGCATATTAAAAAATTAGAAAAATCTACGAATTTAAAACTCAATAATTAATTAAATTATCAGAATATTTCATAGCTCCTCAGAATCCTGCTTTTTATTTACTGGTGACTGTTCAATTACCAGTGCACACCCAGTAAACACATAATTGAACAGCAATGTAACCCGGAAGTTACATGTGATTGTAACAATGTAACGCTTGCGTTATGTTGCGACTATGTAACGTAGGAGTAACATGTGATGTTTCATTTGTTATATGCAGGTAATGTTACTGTAATCTGACATATTCTCGTTGCAGTTGCATAACAAAAGTTATGAAACCGCAACGCAACGTGCAAGTAACAATTGGGACGTCACTTTTGTGACAGGAAGGCAATGTTACCGTTACGTAACGTGGCAACATTGCAAAAACGTTGCAAGGGAATGTAACATTTACGTAACATGTATATTACAGTGGTTATGTAACATCGTAAACATCCACGTTATGTAACTGTTACATGTCGTAGTTACGCTGCAGTTATATATCGAAAGTCTGTAACTGTAATGCAACACGTATGAAACGATTGTAATGTAACTGTGGCGATAGTTCGGTCATGTTACAGTTATGTAACGTGGTAACGTTGTAAGAATGTCACATATTCATACAGAATGTTATGTCCGCTAGGTGGCTAAAGACTCAAAAGTTTCTCGCAAGCGATTCGTGACCCTAGCGTGTATAAGACTGAGCGACTTCGCAGTTCAAAAGAAACAGTGGGGTACCCTTCGGAGGTGCCCTAACTGGTTTTCATTATTCGCCAATAGCTTGTTCTACTTTTAATTGTAGCAGCTATTTTTTTCGACCTTCTAAGGGTAGCGATTTCGCAAACCCTGAATTTTTGTGGAATTACAGTCGACAAAAGAACCTCACGTGAAGTTACCTTTCGAAGTTGCGATTTCGTAACTTTTACGTTACTTGTTTCACATCAGTAACATTACGTAACGTACAGGCAATATAACTGAATTGTAACGGTTGTGTAACGCATGTTACATAACATGGTAACATTGTTGAGTGGGAAATAACAACTTACATGCAAGTTACATGAAAGTTACAAGTGATATTACTTGTTACATTGGGTTACATTGCTGTAACATTACCGTGTTTACTGGGTACACTCTGCACATTGAGTATTTTATAGCCGCACATCGTTTATCAGAATATATTGAACAAATCTGTTTTTGCTTAGTGAAAGAAGGATAATGAACAAAATTTATGAGAAATTCGGAATTAGCGTTAGACGACGGCGTACATGACCTATGAGCTTTTTCAGAAAAGTGATTTGCTATGCAGATTGATGGAAAGAGCGCAGATAGTAGGAAAAGGAGGAGTTTCAGTTTCCGAGGAAACGCGCGGAGCTTCTTATGCATTATATAAACTATTATTCATCATTCAGGCATGGGAACGAGCTTCTAGTGAGTTCAACTAGAATGCTATAAGAATGTAGAGATGAAGGGGTGCGAGCAGCGAAATGATAGAGCAAGACCAAAAAGAAAGATCAGTGGCAGGAGTGGGTAAAGAGGGCGCTCTCGTATTCCATCCCTGCTTAGTATAGTTACTGCTTAGTCTACTCAGAATGCTAAAAGCAAAATGATACGAAGGTAAATGTCAACAGATCGAGCATTAAATGTGCATGTGTACATATGTATAAGGAATAGCATGGCGAACCGTCTATTTTATGCCATAGCACTCCAGCCTCCAATGAAGACCCAAGAAACGGCTTAAGGGGAGAAAAGCCTTTAGACGCGCGAAAATTAGTCATTTTGTACCAATTTTTTTAAAGGGGTTAAAACAATCTTATCATTCTGAACCTTTAATCTTATTTTATTAGATCTTTTAACATTTGAAAAACATTTTTTTACAACGCAAAATGGCGGCTTTATGAATTTTTCTTTCAGGCTTCTTTTCGGTGGCATCGAAAACTACTGCATTTACAGTATTTTTTCGAGTGATCTGAATCAGAAAACTAATTTTTTTCCGTTTACTGAGAATTTTAGGGGAAGGATAAACGTATAAAATTATTTAAATAGTATAAAATTAAATATTCAATAGACTTTTGAATGAAATGTTCCAATTTTCGGCTATTTTTTCGACAATTTTCACCCCAAAAAAATTATTTATTTAAGCTATACCCTTAAAACTTTATGTATATCCTTCCGGTAATGATATAGACAGAAACTTCTCAAAATTTCAGCTAGATCGGTCGATAACTTTTTGAGCTACAGCACGAGCAGTTTTTGAATATGTAGTTTCGGGATAATCGCGGGATAACGCCGCCATTTTGTGTTGTAAAAAAGATGTTTTTCAAATGTTAAATGATCTAATTAAATAAGGTTAAAGTTTCAGAATCATAAGATTATTTTAACACATTTTTTAAAATTCGTACAAAATGACTAATTTTCTGCGCGTCTGAAGGGTTTTCTCCCCTTAAGGTAGTCGTTTTGCTACATGCTAATAAAATCAGTGGCAAATTTTTAAGTGCGTTTCTACAATTTATTTTAGTTCTGTTGACTGCACTTAAGAGTGATTTAGACATCAATATGAGTTCTTAATATATGAGGATGCACCTAGAAAAATATATGGTCGATTGTACTATACGATATATCTTCATGAGAGGACAACAATGCTTTTATCGTCATCGCAACAATAAATAATGCTACGAGTGACTATTTATTTAGTAGATCTCAAGATATTCCGCATTCTATCCCAGGAATTTATTGTAAGTTTATATTTACAGGCACGATTTGAAAGGAAAATATCCTGATCAGTGCCGTAATTAGGCATATGAACGCCCTGTGCAGACCACCCATTTGGCGCCCCTCTTTGCCAAAATTACGCGAGCCAAATAAAGTGCATAAACCCTATGTCTCCAATGAAGAGGGAAATAAAAAAAAATTGTTTCATTGAAACTTTTTTTTCAATTTTGTAATAATTAGACAAAAAAAATTGCATAAAGTTCTTTAAAATACAAAAAATCTTTTTTAAATAGTTAAAAACAAAGCAATATAAATATGACCGAAAATACCTTAAAATCTAACACGTCTTGCCTTCGCACTCGCGAAATCGTCTATTATGCTGTTGTAATCAATTTTTTTTTGCTATTACATTTTTAATTGATAATTTAGCCAGGTTTGTCAATCGTTCTTGCCCCATGGTTGTTCTCAGGTACGACTTTATCATTTTAAGTTTGCTGAAAAGTTGACATATATGTGCTGTTCAAGGAAATATGTAACAACGACAAGTCCCGAGCTGACTAGAAGCGCATGTACGTATGTTCGCAGTGTACGCACATTCCGCGTCCCAATAGCACGAATGCGACAAAACTGCCAATCGTGTAAACTAAAATTTTGCAGCTTTCTCAAAGTATAGTTAGCCGCGGTTACTGATAGGTGGCGCTTATACATTCAGGAAACATACTACCGGCTGGTAACTCTGACACGAGCGAAGATTTCTATTTTTAGTTGCTACATCTCGAACCCATATGTCATTCACCGTGCTTTGTCTTTAGGGATCCGATTATGCTGAACTCAATTCACATATAAACTAACTGCAGTTCTTAAAAATCACAGAAAAAAATAGCGCCCCCCTCGGCATCTGCGCCCTGTGCAACTGCACACTCTGCGCATGCCTAGTTACGGCACTGATCCTGATACAGTAGCCTCCCGCTAAGTGCTCGCCGAGGCGCCTTCCCCTCGATCGGGAGGCGTGAATGTTCCCCCTCCAAGACTACGATTCTCTACCGAGCCCGGCCGATCGCGGACGACTGCGCCCGAGCCCTGCCGATCTCGGCCGAATGCGGCCCGAGCTCGCAGAATCTCTACGGAGAGGTGGTAACTCGCTAAGTGCTCGTTTGTATATACAAATTTTATGTCCGACGTGTGGTTTTTGTCATCCAGCTTTATATTAGAAAAAAATAGTAATATTGGTCCGATTATGACGAGCTCATTTTGTTTTTTGGATAATTTTCTATTGATTGAGTGGATTCTTCATTCGGGTTAGTTTTTCCAAAGTTACAAGCATGTGTACATATAATGTTCGGTTAGGTTAGATGAACAAACGTTTTTGATTTTCATACAAAGAATGCTATAAAAATATATCTTCCGTTAATCAATGAAGTATCTTTGCATTTAAAAAATGTGCTATTGCTCGTCATAATTGGACTGAAATTTTGTTTTCTAATATGAAATTGGAAAAATTTCTTTACTACACAGAACTCTATTTTTCTAAAATGTTTTCTTATTTATTTTCAAGCTCTTTTCGTGTGTAGTTAATGCTATCATATACGTATTGATAATAGTGAATAACCTATCAATTTTTCGTTACACTAGTAGAATATTATTATAAAAATAAATATCTTTGTTTGTGAAAACTTAGATTTTCAAAATTAACAAAATGTGTTGAGAACTTCATAATAAATTCACACATATGAAAAATCTACGAAGATAAAAACAAAAATCAAAGTCCACATATTTTCCAAGGATGAAAAATTATATCGCCATGAATACAATTTATTTTCCACAAAAAATCCTGGTATGAGTTATTCTTTTTATAGTCGAGAATAGAAGAATATTATTATGGAAATAAATATCGTTTTCTGTGAAAGCTTAGTTTTCAATATTAACAAAATGGGTTGAGTATTTCATAATAAATTCACACATATGAAAAATTTACGAAGATAAAAACAAAAATCAAAGTCCACATATTTTCCAAGGATGAAAAATTATATCGCCATGAATATGATTTATTTTCTACGAACAATCCCGATATGAGTTATTCCTTTTATAGACGAGAACAGCGTTACGTAGGTGACCCCTGCGGACTTCTTTTTCATAAATAAATAGCAGAAGCGGACGTGCAGAGAAGCTTCACGTATGGTAACACCCGAGTAGGGATGAAAGCCCAGAGTGGTTCCAGGTGTATTGAGGCGAATTTTTATCGCACGGTAGGATCTCACGCTGCTCGCCAGTAAGAGAGAATTGTTAAAAAGGATGAGAAATATGCTTGATGCAAATTTATTCCGAGATGAATGTGAAGCTTCCAAGTATATTTTTCCGACGAATATCTGTTTTTACGTTTAAAGATTGGACTCTCATAATTTCACCGGCTATTTCATATTTTTATGATCTTCCGGACTCTATTTCGTATAAACTGAATTTTTATCTACTCTTTCACATTTAATACTAATTTTCTTATTTGTTTTTTTATTTTTTTTTTATTGAGCTACCTCTGAACTTCCGTTACATGCATGCCGGAAGGCGATTGGCGGTATAGAGCATAGAGAATACTGGCTGGTGGGCAAGAGTTGGGCTTTAGCTCGAGCTCCGACCAAGCGTTTATCTCGTAACAGCCAAAGCTGTTGCTCCTGCTCACAAAGAGAGAAGGAGAGAGCGGTAACGAGGAAAAGGGAAAGGAGAGAGCAGGCCCGGAACCTCTGGACGGTGAGCAACGTCCACCGGATGCCTAAACCGCCCCGAGAACTCCCGTTGCTGCCTTTAATAATGCAAAGCTAGTTAGCGTTTACCAACCGCGGTTAGAGCTTAATTACGTAGCACACCCGAGTCTTGATTAGTTATTGTAGCAGTGTATTTCACGCTTTCCCTTTTCCTGCTGCTTGCCTTGTCCTTACGCCTAGAACTTGCCGCGATAGGAACGTGAAATTTTCTCTAATTGTTTTTGGCAAGAATATGAAGTGGGAGGTGGATTTTGCACTTTACACGATAATGTGATTTGGTTAGTTCACAGAGTTTCAGTCGTTAGTAGAGACTTCAATTCTTACAAAAATTTTTTTTATGTGAAAACATCTTTAGCGAAAATTGTTCTGAAAAAATGTCCTCAAAAAGCGCTACGCTCCTTCTGGAAAAAAGTGAATTTGAGCATAATGTCCTCAAAAAGCGTTACGCTCCTTCTGAAAAAAAGTGAATTTGAGCAAAATGTCCTTAAAAAGCGTTATGCTCCTTCTGGAAAAAAGTGAATTTGAGCAAAATGTCCTCAAAAAGCGTTACGCTCCTTCTGGAAAAAAAGTGAATTTGAGCAAAATGTCCTCAAAAAGCGTTACGCTCCTTCTGGGAAAAAGTGAATTTGAGCAGACTGTTCTCAAAAAGCGTTATGCTCCTTCTGGAAAAAAGTGAATTGAGCAAAATGTCCCCAAAAAGCCTTACGCTCCTTCTGAAAAAAAGTGAATTTGAGCAAAATGTCCTTAAAAAGCGTTATGCTCCTTCTGGAAAAAAAGTGAATTTGAGCAAAATGTCCTCAAAAAGCGTTACGCTCCTTCTGGAAAAAAAGTGAATTTGAGCAAAGCGTCCTCAAAAAGCGTTACGCTCCTTCTGGGAAAAAGTGAATTTGAGCAGAACGTCCTCAAAAAGCGTAACGCTCTTTCTGGAAAAAAAGTGAATTTGAGCAAAATGTTCTTAAAAAGCGTTATGCTCCTTCTGGAAAAAAGTGAATTTGAGCAAAATGTCCTTAAAAGCGTAACGTTCTTTCTGGGAAAAAGTGAATTTGAGCAAAATGTCCTCAAAAAGCGTTACGCTCCTTCTGGAAAAAGTGAATTGAGCAAAATGTCCTCAAAAAGTGTTACGCTCCTTCTGAAAAAAGTGAATTTGAGCAAAGCGTCCTCAAAAAGCGTTACGCTCCTTCTGGGAAGAAGTGCATTTGAGAAGAATGTCCTCAAAAAGCGTTATGCTCCTTCTGAAAAAAAGTGAATTGAGCAAAATGTCCTCAAAAAGCGTTATGCCCCTTCTGGAAAAAGTAAATTTGAGCAAAATGTCCTCAAAAAGCGTTACGCTCCTTCTGAAAAAAGTGAATTTGAGCAAAGCGTCTTCAAAAAGCGTTACGCTCCTTCTGCAAAAAAGTGAATTTGAGCAAAATGTCCTCAAAAAGCGTTACGCTCCTTCCGGAAAAAAGTGAATTGAGCAAAATGTCCTCCAAAAGCGTTACGCTCCTTCTGGAAGAAAGTGAATTTGAGAAAAATGTCCTCAAAAAGCGTTACGCTCCTTCTGGAAAAAAGTGAATTTGAGCAAAATGTCCCCAAAAAACATTACGCTCCTTCTGGAAAAAAGTGAATTGAGCAAAATATCCTCAAAAAGCGTTACGCTCCTCTGGAAAAAAGTGAATTTGAGCAAAATGTCCTCAAAAAGCGTTATGCCCCTTCTGGAAAAAAGAGAATTTGAGCAAAATGTCCTCAAAAAGCGTTACGCTCCTTCTTGGAAAAAGTGAATTTGAACAAAATGTCCTCAAAAAGCGTAACGCTCCTTCTGGAAAAAAGTGAATTGAGCAAAATGTCCTCAAAAAGCGTTACGCTCCTTCTGAAGAAAAGTGAATTTGATCAAAATGTCCTCAAAAAGCGTTATGCTCCTTCTGGAAAAAAGTGAATTTGAGCAAAATGTCCTCAAAAAGCGTTAGGCTCCTTCTGGGAAAAAGTGAATTTGAGCAGAATGTCCTCAAAAAGCGTTATGCTCCTTCTGGAAATAAGTGAATTTGAGCAAAATGTCCTCAAAAAGCGTAACGCTCCTTCTGGAAAAAAGTGAATTTGAGCAAAATGTCCTCCAAAAGCGTTACGCTCCTTCTGGAAGAAAGTGAATTTGAGAAAAATGTCCTCAAAAAGCGTTACGCTCCTTCTGGAAAAAAGTGAATTTGAGCAAAATGTCCCCAAAAAACATTACGCTCCTTCTGGAAAAAAGTGAATTGAGCAAAATATCCTCAAAAAGCGTTACGCTCCTCTGGAAAAAAGTGAATTTGAGCAAAATGTCCTCAAAAAGCGTTATGCCCCTTCTGGAAAAAAGAGAATTTGAGCAAAATGTCCTCAAAAAGCGTTACGCTCCTTCTTGGAAAAAGTGAATTTGAACAAAATGTCCTCAAAAAGCGTAACGCTCCTTCTGGAAAAAAGTGAATTGAGCAAAATGTCCTCAAAAAGCGTTACGCTCCTTCTGAAGAAAAGTGAATTTGATCAAAATGTCCTCAAAAAGCGTTATGCTCCTTCTGGAAAAAAGTGAATTTGAGCAAAATGTCCTCAAAAAGCGTTAGGCTCCTTCTGGGAAAAAGTGAATTTGAGCAGAATGTCCTCAAAAAGCGTTATGCTCCTTCTGGAAATAAGTGAATTTGAGCAAAATGTCCTCAAAAAGCGTAACGCTCCTTCTGGAAAAAAGTGAATTTGAGCAAAATGTCCTCAAAAAGCGTTACGCTCCTTCTGAAAAAAGTGAATTTGAGCAAAATGTCCTCAAAAAGCATTACGCTCCTTCTGGAAGAAAGTGAATTTGAGAAATATGTTCTCAAAAAGCGTTACGCTCCTTCTGGAAAAAAGTGAATTTTGCAAAATGTCCTCAAAAAACATTACGCTCCTTCTGGAAAAAAGTGAATTTGAGCAGAATGTCCTCAAAAAGCGTTACGCTCCTTCTGGAAAAAAGTGAATTTGAGCAAAATGTCCTCAAAAAGCGTTACGCTCCTTCTGGAAAAAAGTGAATTTGAGCAAAACGTCCTCAAAAAGCGTTACGCTCCTTCTGAAAAAAAAGTGAATTTGAGCAAAATGTCCTCGAAAAGCGTTACGCTTTTTCTGGAAAAAAAGTGAATTGCTGAATTCCTAAAGATGTTTTCACATATTTTTTCGTGAGTACACGCAATTGTACTCACTACTTTTTTTTCGATTTCATGATTAAGTTTATAAACAAGGATGTAAAGTAGAATCTTGCATATTGCTTTCTCACTATTTTTAACTTTTCGCAAATCTACCTCTCGAGATTTTTAGAGGATGTATGTTCATCGATTTTGGCTTCTTCGTAGATGAAGCTTTCATTGGAAAAAAGGTACTTGAAATTTAATGTAAACAAAGCTTCCTCTATGAGGAAGCAAATTATAGTGGAAGTTTTTGTGCATAAACTGGTATACTAAATTTAATGTTCAAATGAGATGTATAATTAAGATATGGTACAGTAATTTCAATAACAAGGCTGCAAAGTAGAACAGTACGTATTCCTGTTTCATTATTGTAAACTATTCAATAAGTTTCCTCTATGAACAAGCTAAATTCTATTAACATACTTCTTCATAAAAAATGCTTTGCGAAAAGGGTAAAATAATGCGGAAGTTATTTGCAACAATCTACTTGTTATTGAACGCCATTTTTTCTCAAGAAAATACAACAAAATATTTTTGTCTAAATCCAAATGGCATCTCCAGTTGGACCAATGAATTTCACAGGATAATTAGTACAGACTCTAAAGAAAAAGGCCATCATCATTGCATGTGGAATATTTCCAGAGTGAAAATGTAAATACTGACAAAATCCGTTGAATATAAAATTGAAGCATCTATAAATGGAGAAAGTCTCTCAGTGGAATCAAGAGTCGCGGTAGCGACTCGACGCCAAGTTAAAAAACAAATTAATGTTGCCTTCACACGACGATTTGTCTGTCTGATCTTGTATATCATATATGCTTGAATCCACTATAACTTTTTCCTGTGCAGAATTAGTTTCTACGTAAGTACACTCCAATTACTTTTGAATTAAAAAAATACTGAAAAGTTGATTAAAAGGCACTCTTGTATATTCAGTGAAACTTTTCATTGACATATCAAGACGGAAACATAATTACTGCTTCAATTAAATATGCCAAACTCTTCATTTCAGCTGTCTCACATATTAATCAACGGTTAATTATCGTAATTGGAAGATGGGGGAAGCAAATGCCGGAATATGAAATGGAGGCAACTAACCGAACAACTTCCGGCAATGCAAACGTCAGTGGTCTCCGTGTGGCATTTCGTGCCATCCTCTACTTTGTCCGCCAATTGAACGACGATCGCGTCGTCGGTATCGAGCTCAATGGCGAGGTTGTCCTCGTCCTCCTCTTCGGTGACTCCGTCCTTTTGATCGACGATAGCTCCGTCGTTATCGAGGCTGCTGCCACTGGCCTTCTCAAGTTTCCTGTTTCGTCGAAAACTATTCGTTCCGTCTTGATCGGTGCTCGCCTGAATCCCACGACAGATCAAAGAGCACGGCCGCTTTGGATCGTGATGGGGGTACCATTTTAGTAGTTGTCCACTGTAGGGCACGCTGTTGAACGCTGCACATTGTTCCGCACGAAAATCGCTCGGTTCCTCGCAGGCCTGTAACAATTGACAAGCCAAAGGCTACAATTTAACGAATAGTGCAGAATAGTGTTTAGGGCAGTAGTTTGGTACACATGCAATGTCGGCAATATAGATCATTTATAATTTTGGGGTAGAATTTCGATTGAAATTCAACGGTCATTGCAAAATTGATGTTTTGCTTCCTCATAGAGGAAACTTTGTTTTCATGAAAAAAATTTTTTCTCGAGATTTTCATGTCAGTACACTCAGAATGGGCCAAAACGTCGAAAAAAGTAATTTAGAAAAAATGTCTGTATGTGTGTGTGTGTGTGTGTGTGTGTGTGTGTGTGTGTGTGTGTGTGTGTGTGTGTGTGTGTGTGTGTGTGTGTGTGTGTGTGTGTGTGTAATGTAAACCTTTATAACTCGGGAATGCCTTGAGATATCAAGCTGAAACTTGGACCATAGATAGAGGGATCAAGCCTCATCGTTCATACAGATTTTTGTTAAAATCCACTTCATCGTTAAATTATTACGCGTTTTTTAATTTTTTGAAAAAAGTCTGTTTACGCGATAACTCTTTCAATTTTCGAGATATTGATCTTAAAATTGGTATGAATGTGAGCTTTCATACGCCGGTGATCGCTATTGAATTTGGTTAAGATCGGTTGAACCGTTAAAATTTTATGATGTTTTGAATTTTTCAAAAAATTGACGTTATCGCTCTATTGTAACTTTTGCAAAACTTAAGATAGCGAGCTCAAACTTTGTATATAAATGAAACAATATTCAGCCATTACATATGTATAATTTAGTGACGAACGGTATGAAATTTTTGATTTTATGGAATGTTGAATTATTTTTAAAAATATACATTATCACATTCACTTTCGGAAACGCTCTAATAATCACGAAATAACGTAATGACGAAATAGAAAAAGCGAATCCACAACATGTATATTTATCTAATTAAAACAAGGATGCAAAGTAGAACCTTGCACATTGCTTCCTCATTATTTTTCGCGTTTTACAAAGCTTCCTCTATGAGGAAGCCAAAAATGGAATAACATACTTCCTCATAGAGGTAGCTTTGCAAGAAGCGAAAAATAATGAGGAGGCAATGTGCAAGGTTTTACTTTGCATCCTTTTTTTTAAGGGAAAGACAATCCCGACTAGAAATTCAGTTATGGGGAATATCAGGGCCGGACCTGGTAACCGGATTCTACATCCAAGGCCCCTGTCTGGCTACCTTATACGGCCCTGATTGGAAATGTAACGCTTTGGCACATCCGGGCCAGATCAAGTTTACCACACAAGGACCTGATAAAAATAACCATTTACGGGCCTGATAAAGATTGCAAACTAAGGGCCTGATAAATATAATCATTGATATAAATACATATACTTATCTTTATATTAAATTAAAAAATTAATTATTAATTTTAGGGCATTATGCCGCAATATCAACAATAATATTCTATTAATATTACAAAAAAAAAAAAAAAATAATTCGTCTTCAGATACGGTTTTTCGTAACTTCATTCGAGAAGTGATGGACGCGGGATTTGAACCTAAGACCTACGGGACCTACCTATTTACCTAACTACCTAACCGAGCACGCTAACCACTAGACCAAACCGACTATGAGTATATCTCGTACAGTATTTCCATAATAGTTCAATTTACTATTTATTTAAAATAATAGTTCAGTTTTTAATGTAGCTAATTACGAATTTGAACTTAAAATTTGTAAATTCAAAATGACGGGTTTAAAATGAAAAACATATTGAATGCGATATTTTGATTTTATAAATGATATTTTTAATTCCACCAATATTTCGATCGGGTCTACCTTATCTATGCCAGATCTGGGCCTGAATATGGAATGCCTTATCAGGTCTATCTTAATTTTTCCCGATCTGGCCCTGAATAAGATACACCTTATCAGGTCTACCTTAATATTTCCCGATCTGGCCCTGAATAAGATACACCTTATCAGGTCAACCTTCCCTTTGCCAGATCCGGTCCTATTAAGGTATATCTTATCAGATCTACCTTATCTATGCCAGATCTGGACCTGAATATCTAATACCTTATCAGGTCAACCTTCCCTATGCCAGATCCGGTCCTAATACGGTATACCTTATCAGGTCAAACTCTGTGTATAATAAAAATAGTAAAAATTCTGTGTATAATAACAAAATTTTTCAGACTCTAAGCAGTTTGGCAGGAATTTTTTTCGAAAAGTACTAAAATAACAAAAATTTTGTTATTTTACATAGAATTTTTATATATGTATATAAAAATTATAAAAAGTGGCGCTTTTATGCAAAACGATACTTTGTTGTTTAACGTCATATAACAAAATTTTAGAAAAACTACAATAACATTTTTTTATATACGTTATGTAGCCGTTTGCAATCTGAACGAATTTCATCGTAGACAATTTTCGATAGGACTGTTCATTTCCAAGATATTAACGATAAAAATAATATCAATACCGAAAAATTCAAACTGTTACAAAAATTCGTCTGTCGGAAATCTTGGTCTTAGCGCTAAACAAAAAAATACGTGTCTCTTATTTTTCAAAATACTTTTTGATAAAAAATTGTCAAAATTATTGACGGAGGTCAGGGTCAGAGCATGAAAAATTCAGCTGGAATGCCCCATATATAATAATATTTTTTTCAGATAATTAGTTATTATGCTATTGAAACCTTAAAGTTTCTGGCTATTGTGGTTCACCTATTCTATATTTTTATTTTGTCTTTACACTTTGTACATTTTTTTATACCGCTCGGTTTTTCGCACGGCTGTAAAAATTCACAAGTCAAAGGCTACAATTTAACGAACAGCTTAAAATTCGTATTTAGAAAGGAGAGTCTTTAGAATAAGGAGTAAGGTCAAAATCTGTGCAGATATTCAGTGATGGAGATTTTTTTTTTAAAGAGACAAACGCCATTTTAAATAACCTCCAATATTTCGTTGTTGTTATTATTACACTCTGAGCAGTAAAAAAAATTTATATAACAATATATTTTTGGCAGAAAATTAAGAGCAACACCCTTAAGATAGTGCATAAAAAAATAGTTTCTTATTTTTGGTTTTTTGTTCCAGGATCAGTTTTGAATTTTTTTGGGATGGTGTAATTTTGTGATTTTTTAAAAGTCGAAAAATATCAAGATCATAGGTTGATTATATTTGTAAAATCTGTATTCTGTGGTGTGAACAATGAGAGGCTGAAGTAGAGAGCGTTGTAACAAGGACTAGTGGCTGGTTACTGCTGTATTGCTATATATAGTGAGAATAGGATGGCGAATGAAAGCTGAAGTGAAAGCAAGACCGAGCGACGACGAATGATACCTACAGCCATTACTCTTCGCTGCTTCCGGTACAGGTCAGCGCGGTAATTGTTTCGCCCCGCCAGCCCCTCCCATGTTGGTGTGTACGCGTCGACACGTACGTAGTCTATACCACTGGTAGGTAAAGAGCACTGCAACTGTTACGTGAGGTCTACAATAATCAAGATCTTTTCGTATCCAGTACTGAGAAAATTCTATTTAGTTAGAACAAGCTGACTTAAGTTTCACCAAACTGAATTTATTTTGGGTCAACTAGATTTAATTCGATCTAACAGAATTTAATTTCGATGAACGAAATATAATTCGAGTTAACGGAATTTAATTTGTGTCAACGGAATTTAATTTGAATCAACGGAATTTAATTTGAGTCAACGGAATTTAATTTGAGTCAATGGAATTTAATTTGAGTCAACGGAATTTAATTTCAATCAACGGAATTTAATTTGCGTCAACAGAATTTATTTTGAGTCAACGGAATTTAATTTGAGTCAACGGAATTTAATTTGAGTCAATGGAACTTAATTTGAGTCAACGGGATTTAATTTCAATTAACGGAATTTAATTTGCGTCCACGGAAATTTATTTTGAGTCAACGGAATTTAATTTGAGTCAACGTAATTTAAATTGAGTCAACGGAATTTTATTTGAGTCAATGGAATTTATTCGAATCGACGCAATTTTATTTGAGTCAACGGAATTCAATTTGAGCTAACCAAATTTTATTCGAGCCAACTATATTTTATTTGAGCCAGCTAAATTTTATTTGAGCCAAATAAATGTTATATGAGCCAAACAAATTTTATTTGAGCCAAATAAATTTTATTTGAGCCAAATAAATTTTATTTGAGCCAAATAAATTTTTATTTGAGTCAAATAAATTTTTTTTTAGCCAAATAAATTTTATTCGAGCCAACTAAATTTTATCTGAGTCAGCTACATTAATTTTAAATGACAAAAAAAATATATTTAGGATTCCATACAGGTTTGTCGACTCTCGTAGATAAAAACAAAAATATACTATTGTTTCCAGTTCATATGGAGTCGTGATAATTGAAAGTGCAGCCGATAATCCAATATATGGTTGTGACAGAATTTTATAGAATCAATTACTTTTTTTCTCTCAGGCGTAATAAACGCCGCGCTTTACGTGGGGATTCGTGAAGTTACGTTGGGCTATATAATATCTTCGCGCATCACGAGACGTAACAATAGTATATCTGTAGTACGAGGCATGCCGCACATTTTCCCGCTAACCACGCGACGAACGGCGCTGGGTAACCGGGACACGTCCGCAACTATATCACCTCGGCACTCTTATAGATTAGTCCTAGAGTCATCGTCCTTCCCTGCTTCACTGTTAACTATGAGCTGTTACTGCACGAGATATGTATTGTACCTATAGTCACTATAGTTTCTATTATTACGATTGTCGTACAAATGGACCTACAGTAAAAATAGAGACGAGTTGAAAGCGATTGCTTTTTCAGATTTTTAACGATTGTACGGCTACAGTTCTCAATAATGTTTTTTTTTTCTTGAAAGACGAAATTTGTGCCACTTCTTTTCATACTCTTCTGCTATACTCATTGCATGTCTTTTTGGTCTCGTCGTGGTTTCCGGGTTATAAACCGAATTTGTTTATTTCGCGTTTAAAAGTTTTCTTGGGGTCGAATTTTTAAACCTAATTCTAAACTTAAGTTCGAATCCCACTAAAATTTGAAAAGAAAAAAAACTTATCGATTTAATGAGTGATTTATTGTATGGCTAAAAACAATTAAAAAATAATTACATGAAAGCGAAAAAAAAAATTATTACATTTTTTCGATCGTTTGGGTGTTGGAACAGGTCTGATAATAATTACGGTATGATCCGGGTCGAATCAGGCCCGGATTAGGACCGGATCAGATACTTAATTACAGCCGGATAAGGACTATATGTGCAATAGCATTAAACCTTGGATATGGGACAAATCAGTTGTCAAATAATCTATAAAATATTTAGAAAAAAAATAAAAGGTGTCGCATTGAATAAAAAAAGATTTTTTTTTCTTGCTGAAAAGGTCTTCACTAAACAAATAAAAATAAATCATCAATGGCTATGAATAGTGTTCGAAAAAATAAGCTCTCTTCGTCTTGTACATTTTTTATGTCGCATTTCCCCCTGTCTGCAGGCATTACGCCTATTACAGGGTCGGCCCGGATCAGTAGCCAGTCCCCCCTGGGGGTCTGGTCCGGATCAGTAACCAGGCCCCCATGCGGTCGCATCCGACTTCCCCCTCTATATCGCATTTGCCATAGCATTTCTGCTATGGGCATAGCAAAACTGTGGAAAATCTATGCCGATATAGCCGGTCTCGAGTTTGTCTCTCGGCACCGGAACTACGTCATGTTTCGTCCAAAACGTAAAGACAATACGTCAGTTCTACAGGAACCATCTCTACACAGACCCATTTGTCACGCCCACTTCTACACCGATTTTTACTCCACACGCTTAAGGTAGATCTGTCGGTACGCCGGAGTCATAAATCTCAGAGTCTATTTGACATTAAAAAATAATCATAGGCATCACTTTGACTGCCTCAATAATAATATCAAAAATAATCGAGAATCCTTCGAAATTGTCATAATCAAATTAAAACGATTATTTGTAAATAGTTGATATGTTTAGTACGGATTTGACTTCATTTTTACGATAATTAGGTTAGGAAACTTCATTTGGCCCGGTATCGTGCACTTTGACCTTGTTTCAATTAAACATTATTCCGGAGACTTCACCTTTTTTCATGATGCATCAAATCCTGAATGATTTGCGAATCCGTAGTACTTTTTATTTTTTCTCTATCTTTGATCTAAGTATGTTAATTTTCGATTTAAAGATCAATTTTTCCAGCCGTCCCGTGAGCATCGTGTAAAGAGATCGATTTTCAAGTTTTAATTGTTCATTCAAATACTCGGTAAAAGCCTTCAAGATTTTGTGCAAGTAAAATTGAATAGCTAAATTACAACATGTCAAAAATTCATGCATACGAGGTTGGATTGCCTTCGCGACAGAACTACCTTAATCCGCACGACAGAATTGTATACGACAAGAACAGCACACGGCAAAATTGTACACAAGTAGCGTAGTTATGACGAAATTCTGCCAACAATGAGTTCGACACACGTTAATAGTCCGCGGTAGCAATAATCACGTCGAAACATTGTTTGGTGACACTTGGGCACTACAAAACTTTGCACAGCACTATTTTGCCACGGAAAATTTGTACTCAGCCTTGTTCGACACCGCAAAGTTTGACACGGCATAAGTTTGCCACGGTAAACTTCTACACAACCCATCTGTACACCGTTCTAGATCGACACCTCCCATCTGTACACAAACCCATTTCGACACGAGCGATATTCGAGCGCTGGTAACTCAGAGAACATCTATACCGACCGCCAGCCCTTGCTAAATAGACATTTTATACACTCAAACGAATTGGCCCTAAGAGGGCAGCAGGGGCGTAATCCTATGCCGTACAGTCTCGACTGACAATTCCTTCACACAGCCACTCATGATTTTTTATTATTTCGAGTCTACCGATTGTACAGGAAAATTTATTGCACTTAAAATGTCGTAAAATTCCAATAATTATATTATAAACACAAGTTTTATGAAGTATTTAGTATACTGTATATTAATTTTACAACAATTTCTTTGTATATTAATTAACTTTTGTGTATTAAATTTAATATACGCGTATCCGCAAAAAAACTTCCAATACTTTATATAATTTTCATAGAAAAATTTCTAACAGTGAAGTTATGAGAAAAATCTGAAAAGGTTTGAAAAAGAAGGGGTTCTCTTCACGTAGAATGCCTTATATATCGTTGATCGATTTACGTAAATAAAGAAAAGTGCATTTCCTAAAATAGATCATATTTATTGAATGATGCAATTGTTGAATCCGTCCTTCCAATAATTACAGGTATTTAATGCATTACACTGTGAAAAAAATCTACTTCAAATTTAATGTACTTTTACTGGAAGTTTTTATGAATAAACTAGTATATTAAATTTAATATACAAGTGTAATGTAAAATTAATGTATGGTACAGCACATTCAATAATTTCATTTAATTTTACAGTAAAAGTACTTGAATTTTAATAATTTGCTTTAATTTAACTAGAAATGTACCTAAATTTTATACCACAATTGTATATTTAATTTCGATTACGAGTTTATGCATAAAAACTTTAAGTTTTTTCTAACAGTGTATTATGACATATAATATATATCGCGTTTCCGCCATTCGGCTGATTGTGGCTGATTTGTTCAAATAAGCGAAGAGTTCCGGCTTTCGTATTTACACATGACAGTGGATGGCGAATATTAGCTCGATTGTTTGTTGTCATTATTCAGTTGCCGGGTGAGAGAGACGTGAAATAAGCTCGACAAATTTAATTGCGAAAATTACATTATCCTGTTCACGCCGCCTTATCACATTATGGTATATTGGTACGTCTGTACATTCTGGCTGTAGTTGATTAAGGGGAAAAAAATTAATTGTGTCGACTAAATATGCGTTTACCTACATTCGACCAAATTGTCAGTGCGCCCAACTAAAAAATGAGTTTCTTCAATAATTTTTTCTGTCCGATGACCAAAATATGTTTGAGGCAAACAGCATTTTGTGCTGTCCTAACTACACATTATTTTGAATGTTGGAAAATCTAATCCATCGAACTAATTCTTTTTTGCGTCCTCATAGAGGAAGCTTTGTTTTCATGAATAAAAAAAAAATTTCGAGATTTTTATGACAGGACACTTAGAATTGTCCAAAACGTCCAGAAAAGTGATTTAGAAAAAATGTCCGTATGTATGTATGTATGTGTGTGTGTGTGTGTGTGTGTGTGTGTGTGTGTGTGTATGTATACAACTCCGAAAATTCGAACGCCGATACTTCAAGAACGGTTTTGTATATCGCGCTCAAATTTGGCAGATTAGTGTAGCAGCAGATCCTCTTCAACTGTAGCAATTTTCGACAAAATCTGGGCGAAAATTTCGATTTTATGCCGTTTTGAATTTTTTTAAAAAAGCACGTGGTCGCTCTAACTTTCGTAAAATTTAGTCTATTTTGCGAAATAGTTGGTTATAAGAGTAGGTGCACTCAATGCTGTTTGGTATTGAATTTGGCTCGAATCGGTAAAGTGGTTCAGATTTTATGGAAATTTGAATTTTTTAAAAAATTGACATCGCTCTATTGTAACTTTTGCAAAACTTGAAATAGCGAGCTCAAATTTTGTATATAAATGAAACAATATTCAGTCATTATATATGTATAATTTAGTGACAAACGGTATGAAATTTGTGATTTTATGGAATGTTGAATTATTTTTAATAATATACGTTATCACATTTACTTTCGAAAACTCTCTAATAATAACGAAATAACGGAATAACGAAATAGAAAAAGCGAATTCACAACATGTTTATTTATCTAATTTAAAAAAGGATGCAATGTGCCTTGCACATTGCTTCATTATTTTTCGCTTTTAACAAAGCTTCCTCTATTTTACTTTCTTATCACATACGAAGTATGTAAAAGAGAAAGTATTGCAATCCAAAAAAAATTCGACTCTTGGATTTTGATGGAAATACATGTTTTGAGTGTCCTAGATTCCAAAAAAATACATTCACTAATTTCTGTCTGTCTGTGTCTGGCATCTGTGTCCGAAAGTACAATAACTTCTGAAAAAATCTATGGACCGCGATGAAATTTGGTGTGTGCCTTCTGCATTCAAATCCTGGCTTTGGTATTGAAATACAATCCAAAATCTTCACTCCTTCTGATATTTTACCAAAAATAGTGAAAAAAAAAATTATTTATTTTTGGACCGCAAGCTAATATAAAAGTTATTATGCTTTGGTATGATACATACAGACAGTATTACCAGCAAATGAGCAGTGAACAGCAAGAGATTTAGTACAGATAAGATTTTGTGTTCTTTTCAATCACTCCGATAAGACTTTTGCAACTGTTTGTTGTGAAAAATTTATATTGCCTGAAATATGGATTGTGTTACACATTCACAACACAAAAGAACTACTATCAATAATCTTGAGCAGTTTTCAATGAGAAATATAATATGAATATTCACACCATATGTTAGATTGAAAGAAAAGTGAAAATTGCAAGAAAAAAAATATTTGAGGTTATTCATAGTCATGATGTTAGACTATAAACACTCATACACTCATCGTATCATAGTTTTTATCACTCGCATAGCATTTTATACGAATTCAAAATCCTGCGGAGGCCTCATACACGCCATAAGATTCGAAACTTTTGTAATATGAATAATTGAAATATAAATCCGACTTGTCAAACTATCGCAGTGCCGACAATAATACCACCAAACGAAAGAGAGATGTGAAGTTAGGCGCGAACATCGCACGCGCCACCTCGCGAGCGCGGCTCGTAGCTTGAATTCAAATTTAAAAACGCGTTCTTGACAAATTATGGCGAGAAATTTAGTAGATTACAATTAATGTGCGAAATTCACAAATTTCTATTCGTGTAGTTAGTCACTATACCCCAATAAATTCGCGATAAAAATTTCACGCCAATAACAAATGTGATGAGAAAGTCACGTGTTGCGAATACGCCAGTAGCAACTTTTTTTTTCAGTGTTTGGATTTATTATCAACAAAATTAGCTCAAAAATACATTTGGCAATTTTTTATCAAAAAGTATTTTAAAAAGAAAAGCCCGTGGTTTTTTATATGCCGCTACGACCAATATTTTCAACAGACGAATTCTCAACAAGTCGAATATTTTTATATACGTACAAAAAAAAATTTGTTTAAAATTACGAATTTTTTAAATGCAGGATGTCAGAATTTTTTAAAAAGTTCAACCTAATGGAAATTTTTTTGAATATCCTGAATTATAACGTAAAACTTCAATTACGTAGAACTTCTAAAAAAAATTCCTGTCATCGTGCATATGGGTCTCAAAAATTTCGTCAGTTCTCGGTTTTCTTCGGAAAAAAGCATTTAGTACATATTATTTATTTCTGTCTGATGTAACCAGGAATTCCGAATTTTTACCTTGAAGATGCAAGCTTAATTAAATCGAGATCGCCTTGAGAATCTTTGATGTTTTCAAAAGCGTCGGGTGTGAAACCCTTACGGAGCGCTAAGGTAACATCCTTTGAGAAGCGCTTTCGGCATCACGAACGGTAAGAATAAAGGCTAAGCTCTGCATAGAAACTCTTGGGTATAGATGGAGCCGCAGAATGAAGGGTATGCGATGAACGGCACTAATTAATCGATCATATATAGGATTGGTTCACAACGTTAGCGTGAACAAGATACCAAAGCGGTACATGGGTACAAAGCTATCTCAATAATTAGGTCTGAGAGAATGTCGGGCGTAATCCCAGATTAAAGACAAGAAGGAGATTCCAAATGGCTTTAGCGTCGGAGATTATGTCGTATTGTATTCATGTTGCTATATTTTGGTGGAATTACGAATAACTCCGCACGGAAGGGACCTGATTGGCGTAGAGAATGGACTACTAAGGTATCAAATTATCCTAGTGGGTTATGTCACCGCAAAAAAACCGCAAAAACCACCTCAGTGTTTTCTGCACTTTTCCGCACAGCAATTCACCGCAAAACGACTGAGCATTTTTTATCTAGCGTTGGTGGTTTTGCTGTTTCAATCACCGCAGGAACACCGATGTCAATTTTGAAAAATTTCGAAATTTCGTAATATTTTGTAATTTGTATAAATAATGGTAGAAATCACCGACCGTGAAGCCAGTTAAATGCTGTTACCGTCAATATTTAATTTTTAGTCGTATAAATTGTGTAACCTTTGAAACTCTGATGAGAAGATAACATTGTCTTTTCTCGTTCTACATTTCTAGTGGCTAGGCCATCTATGCAGAGTTGTAAATCCCCATCAATTCATGAGATATAGTTTACAGTACAATTTGTTTTATACTTATGATTTCATAATAATAATATGTAGTGATTATAAATTAGAGTGTAAACATTTGAATAGCTGAAAAAAATACTATTTTTCGCTTTAATATTGCAAGAAATAGTGGAAAAAATGGAAGAAATAAGTAATGCATTACTTATTTTTTTCCATTTTTTCAAAAGGATTACCGTGAATTTTTATTGAAAAATAATAATTTTTGCAGCCATTCCAAAGTTTAATCATCGTATTATAATTGCTACACGTTATTATTATAAAATCATAATTATAGAGCTAATCGTATCATCATCATTATTTCTATAAGTATTAGGCATTTACAACTCTGCATCTATGTCAAATAGTTAGGACATTTCCAAAGCGTGATCCTTCAGTTATATGAGAGCTCATCAACTTGCGATAGCTATGTGTTTATATGCACGAGAAGATGAACAATCGTTTGCGAGAAACGTTTCAAGTCGTTGGCCATCTGGCGGAGCTAAGCCAGATATTGCGCGTGCACCCGTAGTTAGCCCGCTAGATGGCGAACGCGCCGAAACGTTTCTCGCAAGTGAGTTCGCCGTTCTGTGCATAAGTACGGGTGGTCGTAAGTTATCGTCCGTCCATGTACTGACGTTATTTTTACTGTTGTTTATCAGTGGCAAGATGGATACTGTGGATTACCATGGCACTGAAAATTCCATCGAGCCGTGATTTCTACCTTTATTTATACAAATTTAAAAACATTACGAAATTTTGAGGTTTTTCGAAATTTACACCGATGTTTTTACGGTGATCGAAAAACCAAAACTACCGACGCTACAAAAAAAAAAAAAATGCTGAGTGGTTTTGCGGTGAATTGCTGTGCGGAAAAATGCAGAAAACACTGAAGTGGTTTTTGCGGTTTTTTGCGGTAATTTCAACCTGAAACCAGGTGGTCAAACCCACTAGGGTACTCCGAGTAATAAATTCTTGAAATAAGCGATTTAGGCCTCTGGGTTTGGATGAAGATGGAGCGTGAAAAATATGCGATTAACTGCACTAATTAATCGATGAAGTATTCGAATTATCAGGCAATCAATATATGGGATATTCCACAGGTAGTGAGACAGATTTTGGCCGAGGACCATAAAATCCGATGTCCGTCCAGAATCTCGTTTCTTAGGATCATCGTAAGAGTCTCCCATTGTTATAAGGTCCAGTTTATTGTATATCTCTCTTGAGCCCCATTAAAAATTCGATACGAAAATAATTTCCGGACCGTAAAACGCTCTATATCTGAGGTGTAAATACACCGAGAGAAAAGATTTCATTGACGCCAAAGAAATGGGTGGATTGATTTCTTTTTCATTGATTTCAATGAAATAGTGCATTTGAATTTCAAAGAGAACATTTCAGTGCCTGTAAATAAAGATTTACTTAGTGAGCATATAATAAAGAAACAGTTTCATTGTTTTAAAGAGACGTTTTCATTGGTTCGAAGAAAAGTTTTCATTGATCACTCTCTCGCACCTAACCTCACTTTTTTGTTTTCCGGTTCTCTCGAACGAACGGCTTCGAGTTTCGAGGAGCCAGAAGCTTAGCCTATTTCTGCCGTATTTTCTTACATACTCACGAAATTTGAGCTTTATCTGCCGCATACTTCAGGAAAAAATAGGTTTCGAAATTTTGAGCTGGTAAGAAGAAGGTTTCATTGAATCAAAGACGACATCTTTGAAATCAATGAATAAGGTTCAGTGGTTTAAGGAAGTGTTTCTTCGAATAAATGTCACTACTTTTCATTGAGTTTGAGATCATTCAAAGAAAAGATAGTATTGAAATTCAAGTATTTCATTTCATTGGCAAAGATTTCCGTGAATCAATGAAACTTTTTCTCTCGGTGTAGGGTAAAAATAAAATGTCACTATTGCTTTTTAACCGGACAAAGGTGCTTTTTCCAATTATGCAATTACAATGGAAACCTCATTGGAAATTTTTTTTGTATTTAGTTTTAATACGCGATACCCTCCTTTCAACCTGATAGACCCTTCGCCAAACACACCAGTTTGTCAGGTTCAATGGAGGATCAAAATTTCGACTCGGAATATGTCATTTTACCCCAACATCGTTGTAATACACCCGTTATCGATGTAGGATAATAATATTAATGCTATACGGCAGACGACGAGGAGTGTCGTATATCCTCAGGATGCAACGACTCGAGGAATTAGCGTATTATTATAGCAGGATGCAGTGAAGATTAGAGCGAAGAGCCGATATATCTGCTCGACTAGACGATGAGGCAAGTGATGGTTTGACTATAGCCATCATCTCGGGTCTCATCGGTCCATAGAGCTCCCCTGAAAGCTCAATACCGACTTAACATTGCCACGGCGAGCCAGCGCCGTCGTCGGTAGACGCTTGCGACTCTCGACTTACCATTCGAGTCGGTGAGGGAGTGCGTTATCTTCCTTTATTCTGATCTCTCACAGGATTGTCAAAGTCTTCGAAGTCTTTGTCACTCCCTCTCGCCCTCAACTTCCGTCTCTTCTTCGTCGCCATAGTAGTCGACCGCGCTTAACTCTAAACCCAGTTCGCGAGGCTCCCGCAAGCCTCTGCACATAAGAGCCTGACGATGAATATTAATTGCGTTAGATCAACAAACGCAAATCCGCAGGCGTTACCGACTCGCCCTCTTGGCCCCTTCGCTCTCTCAATTTTTTTTAACCTTCGCTCTTTCTGCCATTCTATTTTGTTTTCTGAATGTGTAACGCCAAAGTTGGATTACTAAATGGGTTATACCTATATGCAGAGTTATTCATCGCATTACACTTTTTGACTACGAACAATACTTCGGGAACTAATGATTTGTTAAGTAGAGCAGTTTTGGTCGAACTGCAACTTTAAAAAAATTATTGCTCCGTATGTATGGGTCGTAGAGCAAAATTGTATGGGACCTTTACGACTCAAAATTGGCCATAGAACCCGAAAAAAAATATTCTAAGAGGAAAAAACAAAAAATAATTTAGATTGTTATAAACTTTTGTTTATAACATAGTGAAGGAGCGATTTTGCAAACTGTCACCTCACATATTCGTACTTGGCAAAAGGAAAACTAGGGAATGCCATAAAGTTGTTCCGCCGACTACAATTATCCGTCGCGCAAGAAATTTTATCTTGCCGGCCGGACGAAACGACCGAGCGTATATTATGAGCGGAAAAATACCGTTGCGCGTCTCTTCATTAATCATTATTTTTGGTTCTGCTCGTATTCGCATATTCTTTTCATATTCCTCGGTACAGTTGGCAAAATAAAGTCCTTTACAATTTTTGTCTACGACCTATATTTTCGGAGCTACTAATTTGTTAAGAAGAGCAATTTTGGTCTAATTGCTACTTTCAACAATTTATTGCTCCGGATCTATGGATCGTAGAGTAAATTTGTATGGGACCTTTTCGACTCAAAATCGACAAAACTATACAAAAAAAAGGTCCGAGTTGAAAATAACAACAATTTATATCGTTAATAAACAATTGCGATTAATAATTAAACGAACGGGTTTCCCGCAAAACACCTTATATATTCGGGTTCAGGAGGTCAAAATCTATCGTATGCAACAAAAATATGTCGCGGACCTCGATTGGCACACAGAACCCCCACTGGCGTCTGGACTAACATTTTCATAGTACATGACATAATCGTGCATATTTATATTGTGCAACTTTTTTCTTTGTTCTCTATTTTTCCAGGCCATTTATTCCCTACTGTATAGTGCACATATGTTTTTGTGTACAACTGTACATATACTTTTGTGCAGAACTGCATTGTGTACATTTTTTTATGCGCAACTACATTGAGCACATATTTTTTTGTGCACAAATATATTGAGCACCTAAGTTTTGTTCATAACTATATTGTGTACATATGTTGTGCACGGATTCTGCTCAATTATTTTTGTGTACAACTATCTTGTGCATAACTACTTTTGTACACAACTGAATTGTGCAACATTTTTTCTGTGAAAAATTTTAGTCCATAATATATTGTGTAACAACTAAAATAGGTTATTTTCGCACTTGATTTGGCCAGGTTAAAGAGGTTCGTGGGGGGTCCAGGAGGTAGGAGCAGGCGCATTAAAAAGAAGTATTCGTTACAGTGCCAAAAAAGATTTTCTTGATTCGCGTAAAGTGCAGCTTTCGCCTTCCACTCGTACAGAACTTGACCCGAGTTAAACTTTAAACCCTTCCAACATTTCGTTGATATAAAATGGGTAAAATATGCCACTTTTGGAGGTTTATACAAGGGTCTAAGAACCTCATCTCACTCTGCACAACCTAATTGGAGGTCCAAACATAAGAATTTCTGTCGACATTAGACTTCGTTTACCCGAGTAGAATTTCAGCTACGGGGAATATCAGGCCCTAGCGTGGTAGCCGGATTTAAATCTAAGGCCCCTGCCTGGCAACCTTATACGGGCCTTGCAGGAAAGTAACGCTGCGCATGATCAGGGCCAGATTAAGTTTTCCAGATAAGGGCCGGATAGAGGCTGCCCTACTCAGCCCCTACTTATAAAAACGGTAAATAAATTACAAAATAATTATCTGCGCTCATCAAATTCGATTTATTTTTCACTTTCTATTGGATATTCGAGCTTATTTAGTTTTCAGTACATATTAATTGCTGAAAAAAACACATGTAAATTTATTTGCCGTTGGTGGGAATCGAACCTTGATCCTCTGGGTGACAGTTCTGCGCCTTAGCCCACTCGGCCATTGACATCTTAGAAAGTTTATATATTTGTTGTCTATTTGAAGTATACTTAAAATGAAAACACGTCAAGACTGTACATCCATTTATTGTGACTACGACCGAAATATTCAAAATTCAAACATGATGGGGCGGTCACTCATCCAGATACTGGCGTTTGACGGTCAGTACCTGGATAGATTTCAAAGTAATTCTAGCGGTACAGTCCCGTAAAACGTCAGTTTCAGCGAACATTTCGAATACTTCTCGATGGGATAAAGATGTGAAAAAATCCAGCACACGCAAGGTGCTGAAAAGATTGATTTTGCATAACAATAATTTTTAAATGTTTTTAACGAATGCTGTATCTAGCCCTTACACGAACCTGATAATGTAAATTTACGGCATATTTAAAAAAACCATGCCATACGAAGACCGTATGCGGATCTGACCAGGGAAAGTAAAGGTAAATTGGACAAAATCTTGGTCCAAATGCCACAGGAAGACCTTATGCGAAACGGATAAGGTCGATGAATGGCATATCTATATGAGGTTACCGTATGTAAAGCCTGACAAGGGCCTGATCAGGTGGAAAGACGGCATTTTTAAGGTAGAATGCCATATCTCGGCCTTACATGGACCTGATCAGGTGAACTTAGGACGACCCCTAAATAAGGTTACCATATCTAGCCTGACATCAGCCTGATCCGGTGGAAAGACGGCATTATTAAGTACGAATACCATATCTCAGCCTTACATGGACCTGAGCAGGTGAATTTACGGATGCCCCAAATAAAGTTACCTAAAACTGATCTGGACCTCGTGTGACAGCAGGCATGCCTGATGAAATTTCTACTCAGATGCCTCCATTCAGATAATATCTGCCATTTTCGGAGGTTTTGACGAGTGTCAAAGGAATGGACCAATCTCCGTTTGCCCCACGGAACTGCTACATTTAGGTTTTGAAGAGGGTCTAATTTTCAACTCTGTGACCCTCGACAAGATTTCCTCGTTACAGAAATAACTATTTTTTTTTCCACAAATATATCAGCATTTGTTAATCGATTTAATAAGTCCATGATGTTGGAAGATTAAAATTTCGTTGAGAAATTCCCCACAAGTCGAGGGTGCGTGTCCCTTTGTACTTACAATGTATCGTATATATTTTTATCGTCGTCGTGACTTTACACAAAGATAAAAGAAAAACATCAACTAGGCTGAGGAGAGTCACCTTAGTGAGGGGTTCGGATAAGGTAAAGGGCATAGGGGGATGATACGGGTGCACCACTTTACGGATATAACTGGGTTGCTCGTTGTCGGAGTCGCTCCAAGCTTTTGGAGAAGGACGATGTACGGTGGAGGAGGGAGGATCGTAAAAAAAGGAAAGTTCAATGGTTGTAAAAATAACGGTAAACGAGAGGTCGCCTCGACTGTTGCTCTATAACATATATATGGGGCATTCCATCCCTATTCGACCTAGGTTTGACCCTCGACCTCCCCGATTTGGCTCGTAATGTTTTGTAGAATTGGTTAGACTCTCAAAAGGACCAGATTTTTTTTTTTTTCTGTGCAAATTGTTTTAAATTTTTTTTAAGTGACATCGAAGGCCCTAATGTAAAAATCTGAAAAAATTCTGAAAAATACTTTTTTGTATATCAAAATTTTCTAGATTAGAGATAAAGTGTGGAAGATTTTTCTTCACATAGTTTTTAAACTTTATTGATAAAAAAATAGAAAAAAATCAAACTACAGTAAAAAAAAGTCAAACATTGCTGTATATGAAACTGTATTTTTCCAAATTTTTTCAGATTTTTAGGGCAGTCGATATGTCACTTTAAAAAAATATTTAAAAAGAAATTTGCATAGAAAAAATAAAAAAATAAAATCTGGTGCATGTGAGGGTCTAACCAATCCTGAAAAAAAATACGAGCCAAATCAAGGAGGTCGAGGGTCAGACGCAGGTAGAATCGGGATGGAATGCCTCATATATATACAGGGAGTGAGAGAGAGAGAGGGGGAGAGTGAAAAGCGCTGCTACGGAAATGTACGGAAGGGAACGCGAACAACTTCCAAGGTATAACATTCGGAAGGCGGATAGATAGATATATATGTATATATTTGCATATAAAGGGAAACATACTCATAAATATGTATTTCTCTAAATTATAAAAAGATTTCGCCGCCGCCGCCCCCGCTGTGTCAAGAATTTAGGGACTTAGAAAAATTCGCGCCGTCAAAACCCCGAATTTACGGATTTAGAAAAATTGAGACCCTCAAAAGGCTGAATTTACGAACTAGGAAAAATTCGAGCCATCAAAAGCCCGAATTTGGGGACTTAGAAAAATTCAAACCCTCAAAAGCCCGAATTTGGGGACTTGGAAAAATTGAGACCCTCAAAAGGCCGAATTTACGAACTAGGAAAAATTCGGGCCGTCAAAAGCCCGAATTTAGGGACTTGGAAAAATTCAAACCCTCAAAAGCCCGAATTTAGGGACTTGAAAAGATGGTAGATTAGTCGATCGGGTAAACTCACAGAGTGGCTAACCTCACGGAGCAGCTTACCTCACGGAGTGGCTATCCTCATCGGAATATAGTAGAGTTCCTTATATTAAGTAGGCCTATATAAATGTTCAGGTTCAAAAATTTTCAAAAAAACAATCAAAATTGCAAAAATAAAAAATAGAAATTGAATTTCTGTAAGAAACTTATTCGCTGGTGGTGGTGTATATTTATTAATGATACGAATAGTTAAGGGGAGCGAGTCAGGTAAAAAAAATTGATTTTGGAAATTCAATATCATCCAAATCCTATTGCATATAAAAATGCCCCATGCACTATATTGTTGGTGCTCGATGAAAGGATTTTTTACTGTCGTCTGACTTGCATATGCTTTTCAATATTATCTTAAGCAAAGTTCTTAGGTTTTCCATTCTGCGCATGATTCAGATCAAACTACTAGGCAGATTGGAATCATTAACGTCTCATTTTCTTCTTCATGAAAAGATACATCGGCTAAATGGAGCAAACTATTTTTTTTCATTCTGAAAGCAAAGTTAATCACTAATTTAGAAAATAGTATAAAATTTATTTATTAATAATTATGTTACTTAAAAAATATTACATTTTATTAATATTTGCTCCATTTAGCCGGTGTATCTTTTCATGAAGATGAAAATGAGACGTCAACCATTCCAATCTGCCTAGTAGTTTGATCTGAATCATTCGCAGAATGGAAAACCTAAGATCTTTGCTTAAGATAATATTGAAAAGCATATGCAAGTCAGACGGCAGTAAAAAATCCTTTAATCGAGTACCAACAATATAGTGCATAGGGCATTTTTATATGCAATGGGATTTGGATGGTATTGAATTTCCAAAATCAATTTTTTGACCTGACTCCCTCCCCTTAACCAAACGTTGAAGTTATAATACAGAATGTGTGGCTTCTAATTCAGTACGTCTTAAGGTAGTTCTGTCGTGAAGGCAATCCAAACTCATATGCATGAATTTTTGACATGTTGTAATTTAGCTATTCAATTTTACTTGCACAAAATCTTGAAGGCTTTTACCGAGTATTTGAATGAACAATTGAACCTTCAAAATCGATCTTTTTACACGGCGCCTACGGGAGGGCTGGAAAAATTGATCTTTAAATTGAAAATTAACATACTTAGATCAAAGATAGAGAAAAAATAAAAAGTACTACGGATTCGCAAATCATTCAGGAATTGATGCATCATGAAAAAAGGTGAAGTCTCCGAAATAATGTTTAATTGAACCAAGGTTAAAGTGCATGATACCGGGCCAAATGACGTTTCCTAACCTAATTATCGTAAAAATGAAGTCAAATCCGCATTAAACATATCAACTATTTACAAATAATCGTTTTTATTTGATTACGACAATTCCGAAGGATTCTCGATTATTTTTTATATTATTAGATTTTTTATATCATTATTGAGGCAGTCAAAGAGATGCGTATGATTATTTTTTAATGTCATATAGACTCTGAGATTTATGACTCCGGCGTACCGACAGAACTACCTTAACGGTTCGACGTATCGGCTAAGAATGTCTCAATAGACGACTCAGACAGCCCTGGTGCTGTGTATCCCTATCTTCTAGTGTTCTCAAGTGGTTGGTCCGATGTGCTGGGCCTGTAAGGCTCTACTTATGCCTTTAGCAATGAACGCAGGGTGGTATGTGTCGTGAGGGTTCCTATCCTTCGAACTGACTTCGAATGGAAAGGTTGCTTTCATTTCGTAATGTAAAAAAAATCGTATCTTCAAAAAATGTCAAAAAAAATTTCAAGAGGGCGTTTCCGAGGATCTTAGGAGATTTCCGAGGGATACAGGAAGGTTACCCGAGGGATAGGGACAGGTTCCCGAAGGGTATCAAGTTGGCCATGCAATTTTGAGGGAGCAGTGTGAATCACATATATTTTATTTTGTCGTGGTATCAAAATTTGCTCGTTAAAGTTTTGACAAATAGTACCTTTTACTTATCAATTAATAATTATTCCTCTGATTTAGCATGTACCACCATCACTTTCCTCTGATAGCACTAATCTCATGATGTTTGATAAATTAGTAAATCATTCAATGTATTTAAACCAGGAGTAAAAAATACTATTTAGCACTTCCATTATTATTAGATTGGTGGAATATCCGAATTTTTAGTTAATGTCATTCGACCAGATAATGTGAAACAACTACCTTTAATCCTGTATGGTCAAATCGTTCTTAGTCTTGCAGATAATTTAAGCATTATACTTGAGGTCTCGAGCAGCATCTCCTAATTAACTATTAGAGACGAAAGCCTATCCCGAATAGTCAGCCTGAGTAATTCCTCAGTGACGAAGCAAGAGCTGAAAGCTCCCAACGTTTGAGCCGCTCAGCGAACCGTCCCGTACTTACGAACCGTGGCCGAGCCCTAACGTCAGCACCCTACGTTGGGTACTACCACGATTAACCTGGATTCGGAACTATTGCCAGTGCAGAGTATGTTATACAGATATAGATACTAGGTCAGCAATGTTGAGGTACTTGAGAGGTGCTTTCCACTGCTCCAGATACGTTAGGATACGTCCGATATAATTACGATACGATTTATGGCCGTTTTTTTTTTACAACACTTGTAAGAAATACTCCAGCTGAAACTTTGGAGCATTGTTTCTCGATGGAAAATTGAGAGGGAAAGAAAAGTTGCCCTTCTCGCTTCGCTTAATTTAATGCCTCATTTATTCTCTCGTTTATCCTTTCCTGACCTTATATGTCATGTGGCTTAACGCTACGTACTTTTGTACTGCAGGTACAAAACGGTTTGTAGTTTGGGTATTAAAGGCTTTCCATTTATAGAACAAAATCAATCAGGTAGACAGTGGAACGTGCGCAGTTTCTGTGCGACTTAAGAGGCTTTTTTAAATCAATAATGATTAATAACGATTGTGCATAAATATTTTAAAGTTTTTGTAATAATTAAAGGGTTAGGCCACTCTAGAGGGCCACAAAAAAGGCTTTTTTTGGGAATTTTTTTCAGAAAAACTATTAGAGACATCGATTTTTTGAGAAAGGGTATTTATTGTACATATCATTAACTGTATATAGTAATTTTTTCATAGTAATTAATTTAAAAATGGCGGCTGTAGAGCGTTGTTGCGATGACATCTCTTTTTTTTTGGAATCCACGGCCGGACTCACAGCTTCAGTAATTTTTTAATTATGATGAGTTTTTTAACGGTTTTCACTTATACATAACAGTAGCTAGAGAAGTATGTAGGATTTTTTCGATACAGGCATTTTTGACAAAATGGCGAGCATCTAAAGTGAAAGTTCAAAAATTTGGCTTAAAAATCGTTCGAAAATTATCAATAACAAATAAACTATGCAACTTAAAAAAAAAATCCTACGTACTTTTGTAGATAATGTATTTTTGAAGATATATCCAAAATTTCAAATAAATCGGTGGTAAACTTTTTGAGTTATGTTCCCGGCTAACTTGAAAAGAGCAGTTTTGAGATAAACGCGTTTATCTGCCGTATACCTGACCCTTTGGCCCTTCTTAGTACCTTTACCGAAACGCACACAAGAGAGGTTCCCTGCTAACCGGGCGGCCTCTCACTAAAATTCGAAAATGGGGCATTTACAAATTTTTGCCTGCAATAATCTTTTGGGACAGCATTCTAGAGACCCTAATGAGTCATTTCCAAGGAGAAAAAAAAATCGATTTTTCGAAAATTCTAGAGTGGCCTAACCCCTTAAGAACAACTTAGCTGTTTTTTGACAGGGTTGGAAATGATGTGTAAGTTTCGTATTTTGTCTATCGATTGTCATTTCATATTCCTGACAGTATAATCCTTGAAATCCTTCTTAATACATCTACCAGCATTTCCGGTACACCGAGAGAAAAAGTTTCATTGATTCACGGAAATCTTTGCCAATGAAATGAAATACTTGAATTTCAATACTATCTTTTCTTTGAATGATCTCCAACTCAATGAAAAGTAGTGACATTGATTCGAAGAAAAATTTCTTTAAACCAATGAACCTTTTTCATTGATTTCAAAGATATCGTCTCTGATTCAATGAAACCTTCTGCTTACCAGCTCAAAATTTCGAAACCTATTTTTTCCTGAAGTACGCGGCAGATAAAGCTCAAATTTTGTGAGTATGTACGGAAGTACGGCAGAAATAGGCTAAGCTTCTGGCATCTCGAAACTCGAAGCCGTTCGTTCGGGAGAACCGGAAAACAAAAAAGTGAGGTTAGGAGCGAGAGAGAGATCAATGAAAACGTTTCTTTTAGCCAATGAAAACGTCTCTTTAAATTAATAAAACTGTTTCTTTATTATTTGCTCACTAAGTAAATCTTTATTTACAGGAAATTAAATGTTCTCTTTGAAATTCAAATGCACTATTTAATTGAAATCAAAGAAAACAAAATCAATCCACCCATTTGCTTGGCGTCAATAAAATCTTTTCTCTCGGTGCATTATATTTCCTCAACAAAAGGTCATCTGCAAGCCGGGGACATCGTAGTTTCCAAATTTACCGACAATCGACCTTTGACCCAATTGGACCTTTAGTCCAATCAATTGGGTCAACCGCCGACAGTCATACATTTAAAATATTTCGGTATGTTCCAGATTTTCGTATTAGCATACACTGTTTGAAATTTTTGTATGAAAATGAATCTAAAGTACAAAAATATTGTTGTAAAATTAATATACAGCAAACACTTTATAAAAGATGTGTTTATAATATAGTTTTTAAAATTTTACAAGATATCTATCTATATTGAGTGGAATTTGATAAACCGTATATGCAAAAGAACTTCCAATACGTATATTAATTTGCAAAATATTTTTAGCACTGTATGTAATCAACGTGATTCACATATATTTTCTTTTGTCGCAGTGACACCATCTGCTCGTTACAGCTATGACAAATAGTTGGAACTGATGTCAGTCTGTTTTGCATTTGTCCTCTGAGATTTTCCAAAATATGTTCATAGAATTCTGCCAGTAGCAAAATATATATGTATGTATATTTTCAAATATTTTCTCAAAAATGATCGCCTGTATAATCGTTTCTCGGTTCAATGACATTCGACGTTTTCCTTACCAATCAATTTTTCAATATTTCGATGTCGATTGTTCCAATTTCAGCCTTTGAGCTTGAAATGTTGCTTTTCTGTGGCAGTATTGCAATCTGTCCATTGAAGTTTTGATAAAAATTAGTTTGACATTTTGCCCACTTGTAAGTCAGAGACACGTCATCGATCCCCATTTGAACCATATTTGACGTTTCAGTCTCATGAAACAATTGTTTAATATTTCGATACGTGGTCCCGATTTTACACTGAGAAAAAAAAATGTTTGAATGGACTAATTTAGCGTACACCCTGATTCAAATGAATTTTTGGTTGGTAATAATAAATATTTTGGTTACCGCAAGTAAATTTTAGACAACTGAATCAAATGATTATTGAAGAAACTAAACATTTGGTTGTCCTAACGAAAAACTCGTTTAAACGAGGAGGGTGTACGCTGATTTAGTTCAAATATATTTTTTTCTCACTGCAGCCATTGAGTTGAAAATGTTGCCTTTTCGTGGCAGTACTTTAATCTGTCTATTCAAATTTTGAATAAAATTGGTTTTTGTAACTCGTGCATGAAAAGCGATGCTTTGCGTGACCATTTTGCGGAATCAAAGTGTCAGTTTGCATGACGGCATTGAAAAGATAGGTTCGCACATGCGCAGTTCACAAATTTCCATTTTCGCCTCTCGAGAGTTAATTATCTTTTTTCTTTCGGCTCTATTTTGCGGGGCGAAAATGATCGAAGCTATATTCAATGTTGTTGAAGCTGACGATTCACTGTCTGTCCCACAAAACTATCATACAACTCACCACTTAGTAGTAGTAGTAAGTTTATTGACAATATTCAACATGGAACAGTTTTTTTTTACAATAATTATACAAACAATATTTACAAGTATTGCCAATCGGCCATCGACCTAAGTCCTTCAGCCTCGATTTTGTTCATTGTATCGAAAAACATATATTATGTATATAAAGGTTACGTGTAAAGCGTGGTTAATTGTTCAATTTTTTTTTTTTTTTTTACATTTGTTTCACCACTTATTTATCTACTCATTACAAAAAATATCGTATGTAACGAGAATCGTAATTGGCGATTGCTACACAATATACTGTAGTTCGTTTGTTATTGTTAAGGAAAATCTAACGATTCCTCACGTTATAGTTTTGCCCATCAACTGTTTAATAATTTGATGGGTTGCCCTGTTTTTAGACATTAAGGGGATGCTGGAGTAGATTTTATTATCGACTTTGATCGGTAAAAACAGGCTTTTTCGTAGTTTTGGTTATTCTTCGTTAATATGCTACGCACATGCTTCAAATTGTACACGATTGTAATAGCAACGTAAACGAGTGGATGTACATTCGAATATTGGGTGAAAACCTACAATAAATGAAAAAAATCGTATATTCCTAAACCTTCCGAAATCAAAATGGCCGCCAGGGTTTGACAACATCACCTGTTTGGTAAGATATAAAAGATTCTGGAACTCACATACGTTAAACTCGAATGTACGTCCATTCTTTAACGTTCTCTGTATATTCCACGAGCGTCGAAAAGTCAATAACACAAAAGGAATCCACGCAAAACCCAGACTACGTTCACGTATTCTGTCCGCGATCAGAGTCGGTCAAGAAGAGCGCGAATGAAGTTTCCCGATTAGAACACAAGTGGCGCCGGTGTAATCTGTTTTCTTTTGGCAAAAGCTCCGAGCCTTTGCAACGCGACCATAGTATACACTATACATGGATTTGGCTTGTGTATTTGACATTCTGATGGTTTTCGAATATTCAGAAATCATCACAGAAATGACGTCCGGTCTGATTTTACATATCTAATTTCCAGAAACAATTAAATCTTACGGCAAAGGTCAGCTGACATAGAGTGTGCGGCCATATTGCTTTTCGGGAGATTCAGTATCTTTTGCCAAAAGTAAATAGACTACGTCGACGCCACCTGTGTCCTGATCGGAAAACTTACCGACTTCGGTCGGTAAAAACAAACCTTTTCGTAGTTTTGATTATTCTTCGTTAATACGCTACACACATGCTTCAAATTGTACACGATTGTAATATCAACATAAACGAGTCGACGTACATTCGAATATTTGGTGAAAACGTACAATAAATGAAAAAAAATCGTATATTACTAAACCTTCCGAAATCAAAATGGCCGCCAGGGTTTGACAACATCACCTGTTTGGTAAGATATAAAAGATTCTGGAACTCACATACGTTAAACTCGAATGTACGTCCATTCTTTAACGTTCTCTGAATATTCCACGAGTGTCGAAAAGTCAATAACACAAAAGGAATCCACGCAAAACCCAGACTACGTTCACGTAGTCTGTCCGCGATCAGAGTCGGTCAAGAAGAGCGTGAATGAAGTTTCCCGATTAGAACACAAGTGGCGTCGGTGTAGTCTGTTTTCTTTTGGCAAAAGC
Source organism: Ephialtes manifestator (assembly GCA_963970395.1). Classification (NCBI taxonomy): domain Eukaryota; kingdom Metazoa; phylum Arthropoda; class Insecta; order Hymenoptera; family Ichneumonidae; genus Ephialtes; species Ephialtes manifestator. Next base: position 21,883,368 of record OZ019980.1, read on the forward strand.
TCCGAGCCTTTGCAACGCGACCGTAGTATACACTATACATGGATTTGGCTTGTGTATTTGACATTCTGATGGTTTTCGAATATTCAGAAATCATCACAGAATTGACGTCCGGTCTGATTTTACATATCTAATTTGCAGAAACAATTAAATCTTACGGCAAAGGTCAGCTGACATACAGTGTGCGGCCATATTGGTTTTCGGGAGATTCAGTATCTTTTGCCAAAAGTAAACAGACTATGTCGGCGCCACCTGTGTCCTGATCGGAAAACTTACCGACCAAAGTCGGCAAAAAAATCTACTCCAGCATCCCCTTAAGTTAAAAGATCATGACCTTCCGTGGCAGTATTACAATCTGTCCATTGAAATTATGAAGAAATCTGGTTTGCTCTTTTGCCATTGCTAACGACTGTAGAGTCTTTTGTCATCCCGTGCAGAAATTAGTTCGGGCAGCCGCGATTAAATAAGGGGCCTTTTTAGGTATAAACGTGGCATCCACAATAGGGAATCTACTTTAGAACCCTACTAGGCTCAAAAGAGGCGGCCACGACAAACTTCGGGCCCTAATCAGGCTTAAATGTGGAACCCTCACTAGGGTCGCCCATATTGAGCCTCTAAAGGCTCCGTACTTCAAGCGTGACTAGCCTAGTAGGGCCCCTACTACAATTCGGGCAATCTAGAAAGGGCCAAGTTGGAGCCTCAACTATATTTCTGCACGGGATGGTCTAAACTTTCTACCATACTTTTGACAATACAATATGATCATAAAACCCCACCAGCATCATTATATCCGGTATTAGCTTTCCCCAACAAAATGTTGCCTGCAATCCAGTCGCATAATCGTCCCCCAGTTGAACGATATTTGATCTACCTTTTAGCTTCCGCAATCAATTGAATCAACCGGCTGCAATCATACATTGTCAATATTTCAGTGTGTTCCACTGATTTCCACATACATATACATCTACATAGATACATATATATACAGTTGGCACACACCCCCAGTGTATATATCTGTATATTCTATGGTATAGCCGTATACAAACTGCGGATGAGACGAGCCATTTATGTGAACGATCAAGCTCATGAGGATCATCAAGCTCATCTAACACAATAATGACCGGGAGAGTCCAGTGGTCTCCTCGATTTCGCATCCTCTTCAACGTACCACCCCTTCACTTCCTGGCTATCCCCAAGGGGAAATTCTCCTGCCACCGAGCTTTTGGTTCATTGCGTCTATCTAACAGCGTACGACCCGTTCTTGCGGTCTTCGACTATATACATATAGGCCCCCCAGCAAGCGAGATGAACTCTGCGGGGATGATACCAAGTTCCCGGAATTTTAATGCCCTCGTCGAGCGTTCAGTCCGCCACGAGATTTGACCTCGTTCTGCAACCGTTTTTGGCTATAGATATGCTTTTGTACACAGACCAATCCGCAACGCTTCGGCTTTAGCTTCTCCGTGGAGTCGAAATTACCCGGTCACCACCGTTTTTCCTGGTCTCACTCCCTTTGCCAACTCTCGTTTCTCCTTCATAGGTATTCTCGCGCTTTTCTCTATATCTATGGATTACACCATATAACGCATATTACGTATAGAGGATTCGCCCGGAGCTTCTGCAGAGCCGCTCTCGCGAGACACGAAGAACTCGCTGTGAAAATGCAGCCTCTTTTTTCCAACCCCTTCCATTAGTATAGATATATGTACATATATATATATATATAGCAAAAAGCCTGAACCGTGGCCCTGCGGACTCGTTATACCCGCAACATATATTCCATTTCGCTCCATATTCGGCTTTCTCCTTAAAGCTCGTTTTATTGGCTTCTGGATGGAATCCAGATGATCCGCGATGTGAAATTATCAAGGGACGTGAATTGAAATCGTCTCGTATGATAGTACGGATAGCAATGTAATAAGGTAACGGATGATAGAATATGAATAATTAGGAAGGTGAAATAGGAATGATTGGTGGTTTTGTGAATGATTACTCAAAGTGATTATGCTGAATATATTGGAACGCTTTCCCATTAAAACGTATTGAGGTAATTCTGGCCGAAAGTCGATATTCACTGTAGTGCTTGAATTCTTTATGTCATAGGATATTCAATTTTACACATGAGAAATGTAAAACAAGTGAATTAATATTAAAAGTGAAGTTTGAACTTCACCAATTCAATGTATATATTTATGATTACCTGACATTTCGTCCCGGATAGCTTATCCTACGACAACTGATCCCGAAATTGTTCGGCCCATCACAAACTGATCCCATGACAATTGATCCCCGAAATTCCCCACAAACTGATCCCAGAACAAATGAACCCGCTTAAATTCGTCCCTAAAAAATTATCCCGCAGCCACTTTACCCTTCTATATACGCCTAACACCCTAAAGACCCTAGTGAACGAAAAGAACGAAAAGAACGAAAAGAACCAAAGGAACCAAAAGAACCAAAAGAACCAAAAGAACCGAAAGAACCAAAAGAACCGAAAGAACCAAAAGAACCAAAAGAACCAAAAGAACCAAAAGAACCAAAAGAAACAAAAGAACCAAAAAAACCAAAAGAACCAAAAGAACTTAAAGGACCTAAAGAAAGAAAGTAATAAGTATCTGTTCATTTACAATAAGAAGATTTCGCCGCAGCCGCCACCGCTACCGTCACGTAGGATAGTTCCTCCAGATCGTCTTTTGTTTCCATTTCATATCGTCCTTTGTTTCCCCTCCATATCGTACTTTGTTTCCCCTCCAGACCGTGTTTTGTTTCCCCTTCTGATCGTGTTTTGTTTCACTTGTTTTCACCGTCGGGTTAGTCACTCCGTGAGGTTAGCCACTCTGTCAGGTTAGCCACTCCGTGAGGTTAGCCACTCTGTCAGGTTAGCCACTCCGTGAGGTTAGCCACTCCATGACGTTGGCTGTTCCGTGACATTAGCCACTCCGTGAATCTAGCGGATTGACTAATCAACCGTCTTGTACACGGCGGCGGCGAAATCTTTTTATAATATAGAGAGATAATATGTATGCATTTATCGAAAATTAATATTTTTAATTTATCATTGCTAGTACATATTATCAAGAGTCGCGGTAGCGACTTGACGCCAAAGAAAAAGAAATCAATGTGCCTTCACACGACGATTTGTCTATCTGATCTTGACTGGATGGGCTGTTATACCTGATATATTCTGATAAAACCGCCAGACTCTATATAATATGCTATTTTCTTGGCAAAAAGTCGAGGATTTTTTGCTGTTTCACGGCAGAAATGTCGCGCAACAATCTATGCAACGACAAAGATACAACGACATCGTCGTTCGGAAAACCGAAAATTCGGATAAACCGAATCGCTGTTCGGATGATTGACGATTCGGATAAACCAAATCATCGTTCGGATGATTGACGTTTCGGATAATTGACTTTCGGATGATTGACGTTTCGGATAATTGTCGTTCGGATGATTGACGTTTCGGATAATTGACGTTCGGATAATCGACGCTCTACTGTACATTGAATTGGAATCAAGGCAAACACTTTGTTGGACTAAAAATAAATCTTCTTAGATTTCATTTCGAAAATATCTGTAAAACTCCATCTGCTCGTTAGGGTGTCAAACATCTGTTTTAACTATATAAAAGGTGTGTTGCCGGCTATTTGGGCGTGTACTTTAATGTTAATTACATGACGTCGAGCCACTCGAAATCAATTTCTTGCGGTCATTCAAGGTGGCTTGGCAACGTCGCAAATAAACGGTGTTTAACGCAGGTCGTACTACATTTGATAGCTACCTTCAATCTGTATATATAGATAATATTGTACACCAGAGAAACCTCCGAGTCAAAATGTCTTGATTTGCGCATTACCGCAGAGTATTTTCAGAACGCTATAATAATAATAATAGCATGCTACTAAATGCGCTGGAAAGGTATAATTACCATCAGTTTTGCTTTTTTCATTATCGAATTATCTAATTGGTTTAATTTGATCTTTGACAAGATATTGTTACAATAATCTTAAAACTGTTGCTTCCTTAATCACGTTATCCGATTGGACCGGCACTTCTTTCTAACTCAAACTAGTTACTAAACCAAAATGGCCGTTTATATTAGCCCAATTTTAAGCTATAACTTATTTTAAGAAACTGATCTACAATTTCATCGAAAATGTATATTTGTATCAATTAAGCCGACAAAAAAGTTAAAACCATTTCCACTCTACGATTTCAAATCCAAAATGACGAATGACTAGTGCTATATGTTACCACTTCAAATGATTCTACACGTTCGGACATTTTTAACCGGTTTCGAAGCAGACTAAATTTCTGTCAAAGCGGCGAATGATGAAATGTGCGCTTCCCAAAGTACGTCCCTTCGTTATCGTAAATGTAATTTTTTAAATTGCCTCACGTTTGCTAACGGCACATCGTCAGAACCGATAACGATGTGTACCCGAAAGGATAGATCGAATCAATCGTGAATTACGAGCTTTCAATTCTGGCGCAGGGGTATATCAACGAACCAACACTTTGGTTGCTGTGACGCTCTGATTACTGTACCGGCAAATTCCCTGGTATACGGTAACAAGCCGTCAACTAGCCGGTCCATACGCAATTTAATCCTATTATCGTCGGAAGTGTTTCGTGGAGGTGTGCGCGTTAATGCATCAACGAATGTTTGCTATTTGACGTTTACGCTATGCAGACTATGTTGTAAACGGCGCAGAGATCAATCCTTTTAGGAGAAGGCCAATTACTAGCTATTGGCATAGCTCCATCTTTTTTTACCTAACCAGTTTTGGCGGCCAATCGCCAAATTGGAGTCCACCCTGCGCACTATTTCCGTTGATATTATACAGACGCATAGGACATTCCAGCTCAAGGCGATCTGGGGTGGGAACCCGATGCTATGTTATGCTATGCTATGCTATGCTATGGTATGGTATGGTATGGTATGGTATGGTATGGTATGCTATGCTATGCTGTTTATTTTTATTTCTATAAAAATAAATAAAACATTCATTTGATTGATAAAATTAAATAATTCGAATGAATAAATTATTAAATCGACTAAATTCATTAGTTTGACTGAATTAATAAACTGTTTTTTTAAACGCAATTTAAATTAATGTATTGCTATGAAACTCTAAAATACAGTCATAGCATAGCATAGAATAGCATAGAATAGAATAGAATAGAATAGAATAGAATAGAATAGAATAGAATAGAATAGAATAGAATAGAATAGAATAGAATAGAATAGAATAGAATAGAATAGAATAGAATAGAATAGAATAGAATAGAATAGAATAGAATAGAATAGAATAGAATAGAATAGAATAGAATAGAATAGAATAGAATAGAATATAATATAATATAATATAATAGAATAGAATAGAATAGAATAGAATACACTGTAAAAAATCTACTTGAAATTTAGTGTACTTTTACTGGAAGTTTTTATTCATAAACTAGTATATTAAATTTAGTACACAAGTGTAATGTAAAATTAATGTATGGTATGGCACATTCAATAATTTACTTTAATGTTACAGTAAAAGTACTTGAAATTTAATAATTTGCTTTAATTTTACTGAAAAAGTACATGAATTTTATATCACAATTGTATATTAAATTTCGATGAAGAGTTTATGAATAAAAACTTCCAATGGTTTCTAACAGTGTAGAATCGGGTAGAATAGAATAGAATAGAATAGAATAGAATAGAATAGAATAGAATAGCATAGAATAGCATAGCATAGCGTAGAATAGCATAGCATAGCATAGCATAGCATAGCATAGCATAGCATAGCATAGCATAGCATAGCATAGCATAGCATAGCATAGCATAGCATAGCATAGCATAGCATAGCATAGCATTGCATAGCATTGCATAGCATTGCATAGCATTGCATAGCATAGCATAGCATAGCATAGCATAGCATAGCATAGCATAGCATAGCATAGCATAGCATAGCATAGCATAGCATAGCATAGCATAGCATAGCATAGCATAGCATAGCATAGCATAGCATAGCATAGCATAGCATAGCATAGCATAGCATAGCATAGCATAGCATAGCATAGCATAGCATAGCATAGCATAGCATAGCATAGCATAGCATAGCATAGCATAGCATAGCATAGCATAGCATAGCATAGCATAGCATAGCATAGCATAGCATAGCATAGCATAGCATAGCATAGCATAGCATAGCATAGCATCGGGATCCCACCCCCGGACCCTGACTGTTATCAAATAGTGTTTGGGATTAAATTTGGTGTGAATCCGTTAAGGGGTTCACAATTTATGGCATTTTGAATTTTTTTATCGTGCTCTAACTTCCGCAATTTTTAAGATATCGGGCTCAAATTTGGTCCACAAGTAGAGTGTGGGTAAACTAAGCATCATTTCGAATCTGGCGAGAATCTGTCAAGGGATTCAAAACTAATGCCATATAAAATTTTTTAAATCAATGCTGCAAAGTAGAACTTTGCAAATTGCTTCCTCATTATTGTTGGATTTTTACAAAGTTTCTTCTATGAGGAAGCCAAAATAGAACATGCTTCCTCATAGATGTAGATTTGCAAAAATCCAACAATAATGAGGAAGCAATTTGCAAAGTTTTTTCAGAAATTTTGGTCCATTACAAAAAAATATATTTTTCAAAATAAAAATTTCTCCAATACAGTAGGTAAACTACGTTGGCAGTTAAAGGGGTAACAAATATGCTTTGATAGCCAGATCCTGTTCACCGAGAATGTCCCATACCTATATTTATGTACAGTTAACACGCGCGTGTGTACGTATAGATTTGGAGAACTCGACGACGAAAATTTCGACGCCAATTTATCGGTCACGTGCACTGGAGCGCTGGACGTCCAGTGTGAATCCTGTTGGAAAGTCCACGCTGTGGGCTATGGTTGAAATAGGATAGTCAGTGCGTCACGTGTCACAAGTCGCGTGAACCGGGTGTAGATGTGCAAGCTGCAAAACTCAATTCGCAATCCTAATAGTAGTTCGTTACGAGGAGATAAAGCAGCAATGGGTTGAGGGGGGAGTCGGGTGGCGAAGAAGGGGGGAAGGGGGGGAGGGATGATCGCATTCTTGGAGAGAGGAATGGAAGGAGGCAAAAGGATGAGGGAAAGGATTGCATTTTTATTAGAGTTGTTATCGAGGCCTATTTCTGCATGATAATACTATCAAGTACTGTTGGTCTCTTGCTGAACGAGATGGATAAAAAAAAAGTTGCAGTGAATTGCAATTTTTTCTTTGTCGAAGCGATTTCTTCAACTATAGACGAAGCGACCTGAATACCAGCCACGACCTCAATGTTCTTTGACAATGTCTATTCCTTGCCAATATAATACTTGCACAGTTATGCTCTTTATATTATGCCGTACTTTATTGCGATTATTCGTGGAGAATACGATATCTGTAGTTCGTAGCATCGTTCATTCTGAATATTGACTTTATTGGTATTCGTTTATATTCCGTTTCTCCCATTTTTATGCTGGCACTGTAAGTGAAGTATTGAGAGAGAATGAGTCGTATTTTTCAGTAGTTCGAACCAGTATATCTGAAGCAAACTTGCAAATATTTAATATTATTTTCGTGAAAGGAATATCGGTTTTAAATAAGCGTAATAGATACAAATTATGGAATAAATGCATTTATTACGCTAATTAACGATTATGAAGAAAGCACGTGAAATATAAAACGATTATTGATACAATAAAAAAAATAGACGGGCCCTTTTCTGATTGAAAAAATTTATATTTTTTGCTTTTTTTTCAAAAGCTTTATTTAATTTTATAATTATGTCTCATTCATTTACGGGCGAAGCAAGATATGAAGATTAATAAATATCAGAATATTGTATAATGAATATCAAGTTGGAAATTTATAATATCGATTTTGTTGGTGTTGATTTTCCGTTTTGGATCATAGCATTTTTCAGAGTAATTGAAATTTCATCAGCAAAAATAACATGATTTTGATGGGCGAAAGAGGAAACGATTCTGTTTATGGATTTGAGAACAAATTCGACAAAAAATTTAGGAAACAATTTTTAAAACTCGAGATTTTTTTGAATGTCTGACTAAAACGGAATTTTCTACTTAGAGGTCTTGTAATGAAACCGTTTTTTTAATCAATGCAACTGTTGCTTTGAATCAATGAAATACTTTCTTTGAAATTCAAATGCACCATTTCATTGAAAGCAAAGAAACATTTCCTTGAAATCAATGAAAAAAAATGCAATCCACCCATTTCTTTGCAATAAATGAAAACTTTTTTCTCGGTGTAGTATTTCATAATTTGGAATTTCATAGTAAGTGAATAGAGGGTGGAAGATGATATCGATGACTAATTACAACAAATAAGGAAGTCATACATGAAACCGTTTCTTTGAATCAATGAAACCATTTTTCGAATCAATGAAATACTTTCTATGAAATACAAATGCACCATTTCATTGAAAGCATTGAATCAATGAAACCATTTTTCGAATCAATGAAATACTTTCTTTGAAATACAAATGCACCATTTCATTGAAAGCAAAGAAACATTTCCTTGAAATCAATGAAAAAAAAATGCAATCCACCCATTTCTTTGCAATAAATGAAAACTTTTTTCTCGGTGTAGTATTTCATAATTTGGAATTTTATAGTAAGTGAATAGAGGGTGGAAGATGATATCGATGACTAATTACAACAAATGAGGAAGCCATCGGCCGACTGAGGTTGCAGTTGCACGCCAAGCTGCTACTGCTGCTTCACGCGATCGTGCTTGAGCTCGTTAAGAGCTTTAACGACGACGGGTATAATAATAGTATAGGGGAACACGGGAATACTAGAAGGTGGAGGGTAATAAGAGAAACGCGAATCAGCACCAGCGTAAAACCCTTACCATTCTCTAGCATTTCCTGCTCTCAATATAGCTTCTAGCATGCTGTTGTTGTTGTGTTGCGATCTTACACCTTTTATTTTTCCTAAGAGAGTAGAGTTCAACTGCTAAAAATCCGGTATTAAAAAATTAACTCTAAGCGGTTTTTGCATAAATCCCAACGGATGAGCGGACTAATTGTCAGTATTTAACTTCTCTGCTGTCAACCGAAAAAAAACATCCCTTACAAAAAATGGGTTGGAAAAAAATTTTCAAAATTTCACGAAAGTTTGAACTTTTGTAAGTTTATGAAGTTACTGAATACGAATCGGGTATCGAATTTTCGAAATTCGAAATGGTGGACAAAAAATATGATACGTCAGATTTTCAAAATGCAAAATAACGGAACTAATGTGGTGAAATAAAATGAGTTAACATATTCAGATTTGAGAATAAATGGGTTGAGCTATAAATGCTTCTTTCTCAGAGTATAGAAACCCATTGGTTAAGGTCTTGTTCTAGTTCGATAGGCTATATTTTAACCTTTTATTTAATTTATAATCCAATAGCTACGAACTTAGATTGGTATTGTTGATTTGGTGGTTAGTCAGCTATTGGCGGCCCCATTTAATAAAGAATTCTCTTTAATTATACGTTTCGTCCCTGGTCTGGGTCCTCTTCAGTAATTTATTGAATAATACTGTGTGTGTCAGATCCTTATTGTTTGTAAGGTGTTTTTTTGTGTATTGTTTATTGTTATTCCTCATTTTCCCTTTTGATTTACCCGTGAAGAAAAATATTAGGGTTGTCCTAAGATAACTCAGGGCCCTATCGGGCTTTAATGTTGACACCATAAAAGGGAGTTCCATATCACTCCCAATTAGGGACCTACTAAGGAAACTGTAGGGTTTCATGCCGATATTTAATGGGGCTATATTAGGGCAATTAATTAAGGGCCCAGTCAGGCGTATTCTTGGCATCAAGTAAATAAATCAATAACAATTTTGCCACCTAAGGGTCTCATAAGGCAATTCTTGGTTTCCATGGCGAAGTTCAATAAGGGCTTGATAGGGTAATTACTTAAGGGCCCAGTCAGGCTTCATCATGATACCGAGTAAACTAATTAATCATAATTTTGCCAAATAAGGATCTCATAAGGCCATGGTGAAGTTTAATAAGGCCTTGATAAGTTAATTAATTAAAGGCCCAGTTAGGCCCAGTTAGGTTTCCATGGCCTAAAGTAAACAAATCAATAATAAATTTGCCAGATGAGGATCTTATATGGCAATCCGAGGTTTCCATGGTAAAATTGGTGGTCACCTATCCAACTAATGACCGTCAAAGTCAGCCAGGCGGTCACCCATTCTAATACAGGCCCTCAGGTCAGGCAGACAGTCACGCACCTAGATACAAACGAACTAATTTGCGCAAACGATAAAATAAGCAATTTTGTGGAATATAATTATATAGATGACAACAACGATACAACGTACCTTATGCGATATAACCAATTTCTGTAAAAAAATAACTGAATGTGCTTTTATTTTTAGACATCAGACGCAGTCATGTAAATCTATCAAGTTCTGACTATATTACATTAATTTTGTTTCATATTTCATATTACAGTCATTCAAATAGACAAAAAAATGGCATATTCATATGATTTGAATGGCCAAGAGATCTAAGGCGCAGTGCAACTGCACCATCCGGAGGGTTCCAGGTTCGATTCCCGTCAATGTAAAAAAAAAATTTAATACGTTTTTTCAGCGATTAATATGTACCATCGTGTAGAGAAAGACGAAATATATCATTAAAAGAGCAGCATTACTCAACTAAATAATAACAAATATATATTTTTTAATTAAATTTCTTTATTATTTTAGTAAGGACTTATTAGGGCAGCCTTAAAAGGTCCTCATTATTTTGCCTTTAAAGGCCCCTAACATTTAGCCTTGAAAGGTCCCGAAGAAACAAGCGTGACCATCATTTGCAAAACCCTATGAGGCTTCCACATAAGGCCCCTAAGAGAATTAGGGAATATTAATCGGGGCCTTGGAAGAACCCTGATAAGATTTCTTCACGGGTAATTTGGTATTAGATTTAGATGGGTATTTTCTTCTTCAAAAACATCGAGTATATATGGGGCATTCCACCGGTTATTGACAGGGTGGCGACCCTCATATATATATATTTTTTTCCTTTGAGATGTTGTAGAGCAATATAAAAAAACACTCTAGAAATCTTTTTAGATTGAAAAAAAAATGTGTTTTTTTAATTACCTAAAATTTAATTTCCTCAAAAAATACGTCGACGATTTTGTTTCTTTTTTTATAGTAAATTCTGTATCCAAAAACGAAATTTTTGAGTCTAGAATAACAACTAAAAATAAAATTCCCCCGTAAAAGAATTTTATTTTCGTTTGAGGTATTTTTTTACATTTTTAAAAATTTTGTTTTTGGACACAGAATTTACTGTAAAAAAAAGAATAAAAATCGTCGTCATACTTTTTGAGAAAATGAAATTTTAGGTAATTAAAAAAACAAAAAAAAAAAATTTTAATTATATACAAAATGTAGGTTTTTGAGATTAGTAATATGAAAACGCTTCCCCAGAAAATATGGATAATATTTAAAGAAGCGTTTTCAAAATTATCTCCTTAATAATTATGCATAGTTATTTGAACGTAAAAGTATTCTGAGAACATTTTTATATTCGAATATTGTCCATGGCTCGCTCTAAGAAGTTTTATAAGCACACTTAATTATTTAAAAACTAACGTCTCTTATTAAAACAGTTAAATGCAAAAATATAAATGTAAAAAAATGATCCGAATTGCTTCAGTTTTGGTCCGAAGCTAATAAATTAAAAAAAATCTTAAAGTCAATGAAATGGATTCACTGAGGTTGAAGAAAAAATAGTTAAAATCAGAGTTGTAACTGCCTAATACTTATAGAAATAATGATGATAATACGATCCGCTCTATATTTATGATTTTATAATAATAACATGTAGCGATTGTAATACGATGATTAAACTTTGGAATGGCTGCAAAAATTATTATTTTTCAATAAAAATTCACGGTAATCCTTTTGAAAAAATGGAAAAAAATAAGTAATGCATTACTTATTTCTTCCATTATTTCCACTATTTCTTGCAATATTAAAGCGAAAATTAGTATTTTTGTCAGCTATTCAAATGTTTACACTCTATTTTATAATCATTACATATTATTATTATGAAATCATAATTACTCTGGTTAAATGACATTTTAACTCTGGTTAAATGACATTTTAATTCTGGCTAAAATTATATTTTTCTATGATAACTAGAACTGAAATAGAAAAAAAAATCAATTTTTTTAGATCTACGTTTTTTTTTTCGGTTCATTATCCTAAAATGTCAGGGCAAACGGAAAAACATGAAAGAATTATGTGAGCCGCTTAACAAGTTTAATCCGGTAGGAAAGAATAAATGCACAGCGCGAGATGAAAAGCCCTCTGACGCGTGGCATTCGTGTTAACTTTAATCGTGGCTCTGTACGAACAACAATAACAACACCATACGTGAGCTGCAACTGGCTTCACTATGCTATGCATTTTGTTACTAATATATACATATGTATACTCGAGCGGTAACTAATCTTTTTTACACCGTAAATGTACATACTCTGAGAAAGGGGAGTGAACTGTGGAGGCGTGGCGGAACGAGGCACGACCGGAAGTAAGCCAAAGAGGGTTGAGGGCGGAAGGAGGGAAAGGGGGAGGGGGGTTGCGGCATCCTCGGTGGAGTAAATCCCATCCGGTCGGATTTTAACTCGGAATTTATGGTTCGCTCGAGAAATTATTGTCTCCTTGGCTCTGGTTGGTTCTGTCTGTGATATGTCCGTTTGTGTGTGTTTGTGTGTGTTCGACTGGTCTGCGAATGCTCTCACTTTGTTTTCCTCTGCGGTCCCCGTGGACCTGTTCGGCGTAGCTTAAGCTATACGCAATCGAGTTCCGCACTGACCGACTGTACGATTAATATATAGTAGTAAATTTCTGACATGACCTCGACCCGCTTTTCCCTTCAAGAGAAGCTCATAAATCTCATTGGTTCAACAATATCACATTAATCATACAATACATTATACTGTAATGCAGCATATTGAGCGCAACCAGGGTTTATCTTGATTAGTTACTAAAAACAGTTCTGTTTAGTCCACAACATCTGTTAGGGATTTATAGATCGGGTTTTTGGAAGTAATTTTTTTCCCTTAAGGGGATGCTGGAGTAGATTTTATTATCGACTTTGATCGGTAAAAACAGGCTTTTTCGTAGTTTTGGTTATTCTTCGTTAATGTGCTACGCACATGCTTCAAATTTTACACGATTTTAATGTCAACGTAAACGAGTGGACGTACATTCGAATATTGGGTGAAAACCTACAATAAATGAAAAAAACTTGCTACTGGCGTGATCGCAAAACGTGACTTTCTCATCACGATTGTTACTGGCGTCACGTTACTGTCGTGAAGTTAGTTTGTGAAGTTAGTTTGTGAAATTAGTTTGTGAAGTTAGTTCGTAATATTCGTTTTTGTAGTTATATATGAATAAATATCTCTCTATATTATAAAAAGATCGCGCCGCCGCCTTCGCCGCCGTGTCAAGAATCGAGGGACTTATTCGGGTTAGAAGCGGTCACCCATCCAAGTACTGACCACAAAAATTCTGGGGTCTATTTTTGAAAAAATTAGCTTATTTAGGCTTATTTAAAAAAAAAATTAGGTCTTTTTTTAAATTTAGGTCTATTTTTGAAAAAAAAAAAAATTAGACCTATTTTTTAAATATTATTTTACATACTTTGCATGTGATGAAAAAGTAAAAATTTGTTACTGGTGTAAAATTTTTATCGTGAATTTACTGGGTTATAGTGATTAATAATGTGTGAATTTCGCACATTAATTGTAATCTCCATTTTTAGCTATAATTTGTCAAGAACGCGTTTGTAAATTCGAAATTCGCGCGCGCGAGAAAGCGAGCGTGACATCGCGCGCCGGCGCGCGCCTTCACGTCTCTCTTTCCCTTTGATGTTATTATCGTCGGCATTGCGATAGTTTGACAGTCGGAATTACATTTTATTTGATATTTCCAACGTTTCGCATATTATGGTGTGTATGAGCAGCATTTGGAATTGGTATAAAATGCTATACGAGTGATAAAATAAATAAAAAAACTATGATGTGATGAGTGCATGAGTGTTTATAGTCTAACATCAAGAGTGATGATAACCTCAAATGTGTTTCTCTTGTATTTTTACATTCTTTTTTTAAATTTTAATCTAACATATGGTGTAAATATTCATAGTATGTTATCATTGAAAACTGCTCAAGATCATTGCAGTTCTTTTTTTTAGTGAATGTGTAACACAATAACACAAGAAAGTAACATATTTCAAGCAATACATTTTTTACAACAGTTTAAGATGTCTTATGTGGGTGATTGAAAAAACAAAATCTTCTATATACTAAATCTCTTGTTGTTCATTTTTTATTTGCTGGTAATACTATTTGTATGTATCACATTGAAGCATAATATCTTTTATATTAACTTGCGGTACAAAAATAAATAAAATTTTTATTTTTTTTTATTTTGTATTTAAGGTAAAGTATCAGAAGCAGTGGAGATTTTGGATTGGATTTCAATACCAAAACCAGGATTTGAATGCAGAAGACACACAAAAAATTTCATTTCAGTCCATAGATGTTTTCAAAAGTTATTGTGTTTCCGGACGGCACATACAGACGCCAGACAGACAGACAGACAGACAGACGGACGGACAGAAATGAGGTAATGTGTTTTTTGGAATCTAGGACACTCAAAACATCTATTTCCATCAAAATCTGGAAGTCGAATTTTTTTTGGATTGCAATACTTTCTCTTTATCCATACTCCGTATGTGATGAGAAAGTAAAAAGGATGTAAAGCAGAACCTTACACATTGCTTCCTCATTATATTTCGCTTTTTACAAAGCAACCTCTAAGAGGAAGTATGGGAATTGATTTTGGCTTCCTCATAGAGGAAGCTTTGTAAAAAGCGAAATATAATGAGGAAGCAATGTGCGAGGTTCTGCTTTGCATCCTTGTTTTAAATAAATATAAATAAGCGTACACTCTCGCTTTGTGAAAATATAATAAGGACAGATGGTCCAGAAACTCCCTCGAATACTCTATCTTCTCTGTTTTTTTTTTTTTTGGAGAACACGATAGAAATCGGTGGTTTCCGAAATTTCATTGGGAAGCAAGGATATGGCTAGTTTATACGACATAAATTGCTACTTTTCGCAATATAGACTGTACAACATCGCTATGAAAATATGTTATCGTTCAACATTTTTGGGCTATATCTGACGTATTTTTCTGTTAATCATGAATTTGGCACTCATTTGACTCCCAGCTTGATATTTAATATCAAAATTCGCATCGCGAAAAAAAAAAAATAAAAAAATAAAAAAAATCAAAATCTCATAAAATTGTAACGTTTCTACCGATCTTAACCAAATTTAATAGGGATCACCAGTGTATGAAAGCTCACGAATATACCAATTTTGAGCTTAATATCTCGAAAATTAAAAGAGTTAGCGCGTTAACAGACATTTTTGAAAAAATTCAAAACCGCGTAAAAATTTAATGATCATGGGGATTTTTACTAAAATTGGTATGAACGGTGAGGATTGACCCCTCTATCTATGCTGTAAATTTCAGCTCTATATCTCGAGGCGTTCCCGAGTTATAAAGGTTTACATTTTTTGAGCATGTAACATATATATACATACACACACATACAGACATTTTTTCTAAATCATTTTTCTCGACGTTTTAGAGTATTTTGAGTGTACTGACATGAAAATCTCGAAAAAAAATTTTCACGAAAACAAAACTTCCTCTATGAGGAAGCTAAAAATCGTATATTACTAAACCTCCCGAAATCAAAATGGCCGCCAGGGTTTGACAACATCACCTGTGTGGTAAGATATAAAAGATTCTGGAACTCACATACGTTAAACTCGAATGTACGTCCATTCTTTAACGTACTCTGAATATTCCACGAGCGTCGAAAAGTCAATTACACTAATGGAATCCACGCAAAACCCAGACTACGTTCACGTAGTCTGTCCGCGATCAGAGTCGGTCAAGAAGAGCGCGAATGAAGTTTCCCGATTAGAACACAAGTGGCGCCGGTGTAGTCTGTTTTCTTTTGGCAAAAGCTCCGAGCCTTTGCAACGCGACCGTAGTATACAATATACATGGATTTGGCTTGTGTATTTGACATTCTGATGGTTTTCGAATATTCAGAAATCATCACAGAATTGACGTCCGGTCTGATTTTACATATCTAATTTCCAGAAACAATTAAATCTTACGGCAAAGATCAGCTGACATATCGTGTGCGGCCATATTGCTTTTTGGGAGATTCAGTATCTTTTGCCAAAAGTTATTTAATAATACTTATTTTTATTTTTATAAATAGTTTGATAATATCTTTATGGTATTCGCCAAAAATATTCTTGAAAAAAAAATCGACAGAAAAAACAGCCCAAAATAAAATCATCAGCGAATAATGAACGACAGAAATAAAAATCGTTGAATGAATATTCCGCTAGATAAATTTTATCCACGAATATTCAGCCCTACATTCACCTTCATAATTAAATTCTGTATATAATTTATTTAAAAATTGTAAGTTACATTTCTTTTTTCATTCTTCGTCTATCCTAAATTTCAGATTATGGGAAATTCTTGAACCGGTGGCTTTTTTTGTTGTAACTTTCACTGTTATTCTCCTGAAAGTAATCAGAGGGATAAAGTGTTACGATGGCCCGAGTTTCGGGCTTTTTGTCACTAATTTTATCGTGGCATACTGTGGTAGACGTAGATGCACGTCGAAAAGAAGCGAAGTGTGATGATCTCGCATCACGTGGCAACGAGATCAGGATGTAACGGTGGAAAAATCATCCGTACGATTTTTTCCCATCCTAAAGCATACATATCGCCATCACACGCTCTCCGTCAGTCACCCGCTATGTTCTTTTTCTGCTCTTTCGCCCACGTCGATTACCCTTGCGGCCAATCGGAAAAGTCGATTGAACGCGACATCGTAAAAGGGCTACTTCGAGCGTAAGAGCCGGAGAACGAGCGACCATGAGTATAGTGTACTCGCACATGGTCTTCGTGTCTGATGTGAGAAGATTCCTTTTATCGACGTTGCGTCCCACCTTCGCAAAACAAAATCCTTTACAAAAACAAGAGAAACGCACGAGGAAAAAAGCCAAAAGCATTTATTTTTGCTTCCTCATACACCGAGAGAAAAGATTTCATTGATGCCAAGGAAATGGGCATATTGATTTTTTTTTCATTGATTTCAACGAAATATTTCTTTGATTTCAATGAAATAGTGCATTTGAATTTCAAAGAGAACATTTCATTGCTTGTAAATAAAGATTTACTTAGTGAGCATATAGTAAAGAAACAGTTTTATTGTTTTAAAGAGACGTTTTCATTGGTTCAAAGAAACGTTTTCATTGATCTCCCTCTCGCACCTAACCTCACTTTTTTGTTTTCCGGTTCTCCCGAACGAACGGCTTCGAGTTTCGAGGAGCCAGAAGCTTCGCCTATTTCTGCCGTACTTCCTTACATACTCACAAAATTTGAGCTTTATCTGCCGCGTACTTCAGGAAAAAATAGGTTTCGAAATTTTGAGGTGGTAAGAAGAAGGTTTCATTGAATCAGAGACGACATCTTTGAAATCAATGAAAAAGGTTCATTGGTTTAAAGAAATGTTTCTTCGAAACAATGTCACTACTTTTCATTGAGGTGGAGATCATTCAAAGAAAAGGTAGTATTGAAATTCAAGTATTTCATTTCATTGGCAAAGATTTCCGTGAATCAATGAAACTTTTTCTCTCAGTGTTGAAAGAAATGCTATTTACTTTCGTCCCGAATAACTACCATGTAATGCGATTATTTTCCCGCACTTGTTACAAAAAGTATCGTATGTGAAACAGGCCGAAAGTTGCGGTGATTGATGACTCGTGAGATTGCAGTACTTGCTTCGCTCGGGCAACAAATTCCCACTTTCCCCAATCACCAACTTTCAGTCCTTGTCACAGAATATACTTTTTAAAAACCTTGCAACAAGTTTTGAAAGCGATATATTTTATTGTGTTGTAATATGCGACTTATCACTAATAGTGATGACAAATAGTGACAAATTCAAGATGATGCACCGAGAAAAAAAGTTTCATTGATTCACGGAAATCTTTGCCAATGAAATGAAATACTTGAATTTCAATACTATCTTTTCTTTGAATGATCTCCAACTCAATGAAAAGTAGTGACATTGATTCGAAGAAACATTTCTTTAAACCAATGAACCTTTTTCATTGATTTCAAAGATATCGTCTCTGATTCAATGAAACCTTCTTCTTACCAGCTCAAAATTTCAAAACCTATTTTTTCCTGAAGTACGCGGCAGATAAAGCTCAAATTTTGTGAGTATGTAAGGAAGTATGGCAGAAATAGGCTACGCTTCTGGCTCCTCGAAACTCGAAGCCGGTTCGTTCGGGAGAACCGGAAAATAAAAAAGTGAGGTTAGGTGCGAGAGAGAGATCAATGAAAACGTTTCTTTGAACCAATGAAAATGTCTCTTTAAAACAATAAAACTGTTTCCTTATTATATGCTCATTAAGTAAATCTTTATTGACAGGCAATGAAATATTCTCTTTGAAATTCAAATGCACTATTTCATTGAAATCAATGAAAAAAAAATAAATCCATCTATTTCTTTGGCGTCAATGAAATCTTTTCTCTCGGTGTGTCGAATGTAGTAGCTAGTCTACTAAAGTTCAACCCCAGTCCAAAACCACTTCTCTTCTCTTTTTTTTCCGGCATCTCCATCATTCAAGAACAATAGAAAATCCTAGTAAACAATAAATTCTCCCTAGTACCCACCTTCGTTTCCTAATTTCGTGGAGATAAATACGTGATCCATTACAATGAAAATATATACGACAAAATTATTGTGCTTCTACAAGATCTGATGCACGTGTTTTGATTCAACAAACTCCTTGTGATTGCAAAATATTATCGACGATCTTGCGACCCACTTTCCATTGCTTGGGTATATAGTATAATGCAGAGAGTAGTAAGTAGTAGGATAGAGTTGTTCGAAATTGAGAGAAACAGCAATATATATTCCGTCCACGTGCTACGACGCGGAGGTCCCTAGTTTACGAAGATATCCATCGACCCTCATCGAGTATAGTTTATCCTGGGTGGTTTCGGTCTGCGTGCTAGCCGGAAATCGGGAGACGTTGGAAACAGCCAATAGTTTTCCTATCCATACCGACAGGAACCCGACGACCTGGTCCAAGAAGACTTGCTCTTGCGTCGCTGTGTTCCACGAGCCCTTGTACATGTAGGTATTAGCTGGCACTGTAGCAGACAGCTTTAGGGCTTCCAAGGTGAGTGTGGATCGAGCGCCGGAGAAGTTGTTCGAAAGTGCCGAGCGGCGGCTATAACCAGATGTGGATTTAGCAAAGTGTTTTACTCGCTCTGGCACCTTCGGTTTCTCAAGCCTTCTGCCTTAGCTCGGTCGATTAAATAGAACGATAATACAAGTTGTTGGTCAGAACGTTAGAAAATTTCATTGATAAACCTCAAAACTTTTCAATATTCACGATGAAATAAATTATTATACAAGAAGGAATCATGAAACTTTGTGTCGTAATGTCAGGTTTTTAGGACTAACTTAGTCCAAAACTGGAGGTTTGGAAAAATCTTGGTCTGGTATGGTCAGAACGTTATACAATTTTATTGATAACCCTCGCAACTTTACAATATTCAAGAGGAAAAAATTATTGCACAAGAATGAATTATGAAACTTTGCGTTGCAATGTCAATTTTTTGGGACCATCTTTGTCTAAAACTGGAGATTTGGGGAAATGTTGGAATGGTATGGTCAGAATGTTATAAAATTTCATTGATAAAACTCGCAACCTTTCAATATTCACGAGGAAAAAATTATTGCACAAGAATGAATTAAGAAACTTTGCGTCGCAAGGTCCTTTTTTGGGACTAATTTGGCCCATGACTGGGGTTTTGGGTAAATGTTGGAATGGAATGATCAGAACGTTATAAAATTTCATTGACAAACCTCGAAAGCGTTCAATAT
Organism: Ephialtes manifestator; assembly: GCA_963970395.1. Classification (NCBI taxonomy): domain Eukaryota; kingdom Metazoa; phylum Arthropoda; class Insecta; order Hymenoptera; family Ichneumonidae; genus Ephialtes; species Ephialtes manifestator. The sequence continues at coordinate 21,903,451 of OZ019980.1, forward strand.
TCACGAGGAAAAAACAATTAATTTAGCCCAAAACTGGGGATTTGGAGAAATCTTGGTACCGTCGTAGAAGTATGAATTTAATTCAACAAGATTTCGCTTGGATCAAAAGGACAACTTTCTTAAATCCGCGTCAAACGACATTCCACTCGAAATAAATGAGTTGGTTGAATCAAACAAGTATTTGGTTGTCTAACAAGTTGAGTTGGGTCAACTTATCGAGATTTGGTTGTCTAACAATTGACTTGGTCCAACTCACCAAGTACTTCGTTACCTAACAAGTGACTTTTGGTTTAACTCACCAAGTACTTGGCAAGGGACCGACTCTACACCTCCCAACTCTGCACAAAGACAAGTCACAAGACAACGGCACAAAAAGTCGACACGAATGACTGTACACGCAGGCAACTCAACGTGTGTACAGTCATTCGTGTCGACTTGTCTTTGTGCAGAGTTGGGAGGTGTAGAGTCGGTCCCTTGCCGGTTTAACTAAGTATTCGGTTGCAGGTCCGAGACGTAATCGCAACTCAAGCTGCATCGGGTTCATTGCACACGCACGTAAATATTCTGCGGAAACCAAAAATTTTGTTCAAGGCCTACAGATAAATTTGACAATTTTTTAAATCGCTTGACCGACCATTTCATGTTAACATTGTCATTGAAATTTTAAACAATTGTTGTCATAGGCGACGTGCAAAAAAAAAGTGCACTGAAAAAAAGGATTTGTTGCCATAACCAAGAAATGAGTTGACACAACCAATCGATTATTCTATTTCCCTTACAACGCAAATCCTAGTGCCAACGATTCGAATGGTAGTTCCAACTATTCGAGTTCTAGTCCCAACGATTGGATTGGTTAACCTAACTTATCTCGCGAGAACTAATCGTGAATAATTGAGGTTACTATTCGATATGGTTGAGGCAACTAATTTTTGAGACATTGTGTACAGCAAATTGAAAGCGTAGTTGTCACAACCAAACATTTCTTTCTGTGTGTAACCACCATAGAATCACGGTCGTTTTCACTATGGTGGTTTTGTGCAAAAAGTTCACTTAAAATTTTGACAAAACCACCACGTAAACCACCACTCCGAGATTCGTTTAAATCACGGAGTGGTGGTTTATGTTGTGGTTTCGACACAATTCTAAGTGAACGTTTTGTACAAAACCACCGTAGTGATTTCGGCGGTGGTTTGTTAGTTGACCGGATCTGCTAGGGATGTGAGTGGCAAAGAAAAGAAGTAGAATCCGATATTCCAATTTTTCACTAGGTTGAGCGATCTCTAAAAATTTTGCCGATATTAATCGTCTACCTAAAAACATAGTCAGGCACTCCAAAAAAATGATACAAAAAAAGTTGTCTAAAAAGTGGCTAAACAACGAAATAAATTGACTGTGCGGATTATGACTTTCCGTTAATAACCGCCACAACCAAAGTCCTTCATATCTCAAAATTTGCATATATGTGAATGATCGTACAGCTGAGCCATCGGTTATTAACGGAGCCGGTATTTGGTAGTCGAAAATCCCGCCGACGCGGTGGGTTCGCTCGGGTAATACAGTGAAGTGTAGAGGGACGCGGATTTTCCCCGGTGCCCGCAGCACACACACACACATATCCACAGGAGAGAGAGAGAGAGAGAAATGGCGTTGGGCAAAGCTCTGACCGAGTACACCAAACGCTGAGAGCAATCAAGAGAAGGTATAGTGATATATTCCAACATATACACACAGAGACCAGGGATCCCGGGGCTCAGCAGTGCTACACGCCGAAATTCGTGCCAGATTCGAATGTAGGTCGGGTCACCTGCATCGCAACGGCCCCGCGGGGAACCCGGTATCTGCAGAGTGTCTACCCAGGCCAGGCGCGTGCTGAACGTGGCAGAGAAGAGTGTGGAGACCGAAAATCCCGCTAGAGGAATATGTATGTTGGCGGTAACGGCATTAAAGCTTTTGGGATGTTTATATGTATGTATATGCAGAAGCGAAGCAGAAGCGAAGCGACCGCCGCTCCAGCAGGGCATGGTTTACTCGTTTTACAACTAGTCTGCCTTCAGTCGACATCCTCAACGTACCAGAGGCAGAAAGTGCGGTGAACCTACCCGACAAGGGGGATGAGAAAATGTTTCTGGAATCGAGTGAAGAGATACTGGCAAAGGCAAGGTACGCGAATTTATACTTACAGAATTCTGCGTATGGTGGTAATTTGAAAATTGGTGTACATACCGACTGCTTGCATTGGATGGAGAAATTGTGGAAGGGGTTGGAAAGGTTGTAAGGCGTTGTATAATGGTAATCATAGCAACTCATGAGGGTGGGAAATTCTAAATGCTTTAAAGCATACGATTATCAATCTTATCGACATCGTTTCACCTGTAAGTTCTTTATCAAGGCCTTCATATTCTCTACATATTTAATTTATATTTTTTTTAGGTATTAGGGGGCGTCCATTAGTCACGTGATACGTTTTTATCAAATTTTTGAACCCCTCCCCCCAGTTCGTTATCAGTCCTGATATTTCGACAGACCTCTCCCTGCCTGGCTCATTATCACGTGCTTTTTTCGTTATCGGACAGATGTAAAAAGGATAAAATATAAAATAAATATCTCATGCAATTTATGCTGTTTCAATTATATTTTAGTTGCATACAATTCACAATCCGCTTATATAATATCTGCTTATTACTAACTTTGGTATCGTCAGGCAGATCTCATATTAAAAGTAAATAAGTGACTAGTATCCGAAGCAATCACTAGTTTGCTACTAGTCATCGGCTACCCACGGATTCTCGATACTCCTTTACACGCTTACAAAAGCTTCATCTTGCAACGTAAGGTAAACGCCCCGGTACCCAACCATGTACCAGTCTCCAACGACTGACACAAATATTGACTAAAATTAAGAAAATATGAATATGAAATAAATAAATAACTAGTGCTTCCATTTTTGCAATTCTTTATGTCTGCATAGGCCAATAATAAAAATAGTCATTAATTTTTTTGGTGACGTTTTTTAAAGATATTGTGCACTGCAGGCGCCGCTCAGAGGATCGGCGCATATCTTTTAGCCAGTTCGTTAAGAATTGGCGTAACGTTGTTAAGCTTATGACGCTGTTATTTTCACGATTTCCACAATAATTCGTTGCTTGTGGTATTCGCGAATAAATAGACTTTATAAATCTTCCATTAAAATTTGCGAAAAACCACTGCTAAGTCGTCAATTTCCATGGTTGGCTATTGGGGTGCATCCGCAGTATGCTGTACTGATATCCAACCGCGGCCTATTCCCGGCCAACACAAACTCAGCGAACATAACCTCTATGGCAAGTTGATGCCGGTTGCACGTCACGGTGAGCCTTTTTATTAGTTATTATTTATCATAAATTATCCCAAACGTTGCGTGTAATTTAAGAAATAAAATGAAGTTTCAACGAATCGCATAGCCTCGTATCGGCGGGTGGTTGCGTATAGGGACATGCTTGGTCGGGTATTTAGACATTACCTGAAATCGGTGGTCGGGTACTAGTCCATCGACTTTCTCAATTCTTTCCTAACTTTAACAAAAAACTATACCCCTGACATGAATTAATGGATGCTTTTCGCGAAGTAGAAAAGCTAAGCTCTGCATTAGTTATGGTTACAATTATAGAAAGGTCATTTTAGTATAAGAAATATAACTTTACAGTTTCCTGTTCTCTAAGATGGCCGGCTATTGGGGCGTTTACAGGTAAACGCCCCGGTACCCAACCATGTACCAGTCTCCAACCACTGACACAAATATTGACTAAAATTAAGAAAATATGAATATGAAATAAATAAATAACTAGTGCTACCATTTTTGAAATTCTTTATGTCTGCATAAGCCAATAATAAAAATAGTCATTAATTTTTTTGTTGACGTTTTTTAAAGATATTTTGCACTGCAGGCGCCGCTCAGAGGATCGGCGCATATCTTTTAGCCAGTTCGTTAAGAATTGGCGTAACGTTGTTAAGCTTATGACGCTGTTATTTTCACGATTTCCACAATAATTCGTGGCTTGTGGTATTCGCGAATAAATAGACTTTATAAATCTTCCATTAAAATTTGCGAAAAACCACTGCTAAGTCGTCAATTTCCATGGTTGGCTATTGGGGTGCATCCGCAGTATGCTGTACTGATATCCAACCGCGGCCTATTCCCGGCCAACACAAACTCAGCGAACATAACCTCTATGGCAAGTTGATGCCGGTTGCACGTCACGGTGAGCCTTTTTATTAGTTATTATTTATCATAAATTATCCCAAACGTTGCGTGTAATTTAAGAAATAAAATGAAGTTTCAACGAATCGCATAGCCTCGTATCGGCGGGTGGTTGCGTATAGGGGCATGCTTGGTCGGGTATTTAGACATTATCTGAAATCGGTGGTCGGGTACTAGTCCATCGACTTTCTCAATTGTTTCCTAACTTTAACAAAAAAACTATACCCCTGACATGAATTAATGGATGCTTTTCGCGAAGTAGAAAAACTAAGCTTTACATTAGTTATGGTTACAATTATAGAAAGGTCATTTTAGTATAAGAAATATAACTTTACAGTTTCCTGTTCTCTAAGATGGCCGGCTATTGGGGCGTTTACCTTATTACTTTCAACCTGCACGTCCTCCAACTCGTCTTCGTCGTTCTCTTCGTCACTAACCCGTTCAATGCTTTTTTATTTTTCTTGTCCAGAGTTTTGTGGGCAGCAACGACTTTTTTTGTACAAAAGTATTGACCACATTCTCGGCATTGTACTACCGGCGAGGAATTGAGGATTTGACTGTAGACTCGGGCAATATAATGCGCATTTCTTGGAACTGCGAAACTATTTCGAATCATAATAGAATCTACTCGGCAATATTAGAAAATAATGTATCGAGAAATGTACGTGACTTTGACCCAAGACCCCTCCCCTCCCACATGTGATCATTCATGATGATTTTCAGCACCCTCCTCTCCCTTCCAGATTCTGACATGATTAATGGACGCCCCCTTAGACATATGAAATGATCTACATTTTCTTTTTCAAACATTTCGGTTTTCGAAGTTTTTTGAATTCAGATTTTGATCACTCAAAATCAGCGTTGCCAGAGAGAAATCGTGTTGCGTACTAGACACCAGAGCCAAAACGTACTGAATGTGATTTTTGCGTACTAAATTCTGTAGCGAGTTCAAATTAGCACAAAAACATTAATATGTAGTTTTACTTTGCTATTTCATTAGTTTTCTGTCAACTTGACGAAAGTAGTAGGTTTACATCTTAGAGAAAACATAAAATGACAGGGACAAGATAATCGCGAGAGTTAAACTATAAGGAATCGCCAGGGACAAGCGATAGCAGAACCGAAATGAATAGCCAGAGGCGAGCAAGAGAAAGACCACAAGAAATAGCCGGGGTTAAGTGAAAGACTAATTTAAAACAAAATAACCACGAACAAAGGATGGAGAAAATCAGCCAAAATAGCCAGAAACAGGTATTAAACATGCCGAAGGGAAAAGGCAAGGATAGACGAGAGAAAAATAAAACCGAATCTTCAGGACGAAATGGAAAATGTCCAGGGACGAGCGAGAGAAAGAGCACAAGGAATAACCAGGATGACGCGAAGAAAATACCGAAAATCATAGTCATAATTTCTTTTGATTCTTTTTTCGCTTTTTCTTAGCTTTTTTTTGTGTTTCCCTCGTTTGCACCTGATTTATTCCTTCGGTTCACTGCCATTTCTTCATTTTCTACATCTCCAAAAATCTATCGTCTTTAAAATTTATACGCTCCCAAAAAATAGCCGTTCTAGATTTACTATTACAGTTACACGTTACAACTGTGTTGAAGCTGACAACGTTACTAAGTGAGTGAGTGAAATGTACAATTGACATTTGAGAACAAACGAGAACTTTTAAGACCATTTTAAGATGATCCGATGTTTGGAAAGCGGAATTACATGACAATAAAAAATTACTTTCATGTCGCGTACCAACGCACTGAAAAATACGAATACGTACTAGATTTACGAAAGACGTGCTAACGTACTAAATCGCAGGGGAATGTACTAGATTTAGTACAATTGTACTAAACTGGCAACGCTGCTCAAAATACAAATTTTCTTAATGAGAAAAGTCGAAAAAATAAATACTTTTAATTAAATGATTTCGACAAACTAGATATTTGCTTTGAAAGATGTCGGTTGTCACTCGACTTCAAGAAAATTTTCCACTACCGAACTGAAACTTCCTTTGGACCTTTGGGATTTAATTTGGACAAACTCCGTAAAATGGTTCAGATTTTATGCAGTTGAAATTTTTATTTAAAGAGAAAAATGTTCAATGTTGCTTGATATCTAATTTAGTGTAGGTCGGGAGACGGGTTCGGATTTTATTGAAATTTTCGTTTCTTTTTTTGGCGACTACAATTTCAATATTGTTCAGTTTTTAAATTTATTTATTTGAAACGAGAATGTTTTCATGAACAAATTGATATACTAAATTTAACATACAAGTGCCATGTAAAATTAATGTATCATACAGTAATTGCAATCGTTGTTTTAATTTTACTGTAAATGTATACAGTTGTTATATCAGAATTGTACATCAAAGTTAATTGGATACGCCATTTTGAATATCCTAATTTTGTACTCAGATTTGTTATCAATAGACTCTAAAAGTTCTAAGAACAGCATTTCATGCAAATTGTGTCACTTTTTGCATTTTGGTCCGCCATTCTGAATTTCTAAATTTATAGCTCAGGTGACTTTTACATATCCACCAATTTTTCCACAAAAATGTCATTAGTAACTGTAAGGCAAATATAATTTTTTTCCAGATGTCAAAAGTGATAAGCTTTAAAATTGCTACACCATTCTGGGATTTTTAGATTCGTTTTCACGAGTTAGGGGTGCAACGTTGGGTTATGCAAATTTTATTGCAGTTAGAGGAGGTTTGGACTTTCGGGATGAGCGTTAATTCACTTCGAACGAAATATTTTTGTAAAAGTTATGGAAGTTCAACGTTACTGGAGGATTCACTGGCGACGAGAGAATTAACGTGCACCAGTGGCAGATAACTTTACTACAGGGGGTGAAATAATGTTTCCAGAACTGAGTACAAGGGGTATGGCAAAGGGGTATGAGATACGTAAATTTATAGTTGCAGGATACTGATGATAGTGGTGGTAATTAAAAAATTGATGTACGTACCTGCTGCTTGCATGTAATAGTGAAGGGATGAGGGGTTGATGGTAAGTGGGTGTGAAATGGAAACGCCAGCATCTCAGAGGGTTGAGGAATTCTAAGCGCTTCTAAGCGTAAGATAGAACGAGGGTTTCAACATCCCCATTGGTATCCTTGGCAATTTTATCTATATACATAATATTTATAGGTCATTCCATACCAAATGGGCCACCCAAATTTAGCATAGCTACAAAAAGTGTTCATAATTTATTCAAAATTTGTTTAGAGTATCGCGAAGATCCATGAATTATTTCAGAATTTTTGCACCTATCGTTTGCCCAAAATTTAATACCGATTTTTTTTTACATCATTTTTTTCAATTCTCTGTATATTCAAAATTACGGATCGCACAAAAAATTTGTTCCTGTATAAAATTCAAGTTTTTGTATGTACTTTTTAATAAAATCCTGCGTAGAAAAAAGAATCTTGTGAAGAATCTTTTAAAGAATCTTTAAAGGAATTTTGAAAAGAATCACGTATAGGATCCGGAGCAAGATTCTTTTCAAGATTCTTTCTATCCGAAAGCGTTCTGAGAATCTTTCAAAGAATCTTCGAAAGAATCTTAAAAAGCGTCTTTAAGAGAATCGTGAAAAGATTCCGTCCATTAAACAGAAAAAATCGTTGAAAGAATCATAATGAAATTCTTCAGAGGAATCGAGCAAAACCTGTTGTTGCTTTCCCTTGGTGTCGAAACAGTACATTTTGGCACGTCAACGAAGGGTAAACCCCTCGTGTATAGTCGAACTCAGAACAGCTTTGCAGTCTTATATACGTTCAGGCTTCAAGTCACTTGCGAGAAACGCTTCGGCCGCTCGCCATCTAGTGGCATCGTACGAAACACTGATATTCAATACTCCGCTAGATGGCGAGCGGTCGAAGCGCTTCTCGCGAGTGACTTGAAGCCTGAACGTATATAAGACTGCAAAGCTGTCCTGAGTTCGACTATACACGAGAGGTTTACCCTTCGTTGACGTACCGAAATGTACTGTCTCGATACCAAGGGAAAGCAACAACAGGTTTCGCTCGATTCCTCTGAAGAATGTCATTATGATTCTTTCAACGATTTTTCTGTTTAATGGACGGAATCTTTTCACGATTCTCTTCAAGACGCTTTTCAAGATTCTTTCGAAGATTCTTTGAAAGATTCTTTGAAAGATTCTCAGAACACTTTCGGATGGTAAGAATCTTGAAAAGAATCCTGGAAAGCATCAACAGGTTTCATTCGATTCCTCTGAAGAATTTCATTAAGATTCTTTCAAAGATTCTCATAACGCTTTCCGATGGGAAGAATCTTGAAAATAATCCTGGAAAGAATCTTGCTACGGCTCCTATGCGTGATTCTTTTCAAGATTCCTGTAAAGATTCTTTCAAGACTTTTTTTAAGATTCTTTAAAAGATTCTTCACAAGATTCTGTTTTTCTACGCGGGCAGGTTTCGCTCGATTCCTCTACAGAATTTAATTATGATTCTTTCAACGATTTTTCTGTTTAAGGGACGGAATCTTTTACGATTCTCTTGAAGACGTTTTTCAAGATTCTTTCGAAGATTCTTTGAAAGATTCTCAGAACGCTTTCGGATGGTAAGAATCTTGAAAAGAATCCTGGAAAGCATCAACAGGTTTCATTCGATTCCTCTGAAGAATTTCATTAAGATTCTTTCAAAGATTCTCAGAACGCTTTCCGATGGGAAGAATCTTGAAAATAATCCTGGAAAGAATCTTGCTCCGGCTCCTATGCGTGATTCTTTTCAAGATTCCTGTAAAGATTCTTTCAAGACTTTTTTTAAGATTCTTTAAAAGATTCTTCACAAGATTCTGTTTTTCTACGCGGGCAGGTTTCGCTCGATTCCTCTACAGAATTTAATTATGATTCTTTCAACGATTTTTCTGTTTAATGGACGGAATCTTTTACGATTCTCTTGAAGACGTTTTTCAAGATTCTTTCGAAGATTCTTTGAAAGATTCTCAGAACGCTTTCGGATGGTAAGAATCTTGAAAAGAATCCTGGAAAGCATCAACAGGTTTCATTCGATTCCTCTAAAGAATTTCATTAAGATTCTTTCAAAGATTCTCAGAACGCTTTCCGATGGGAAGAATCTTGAAAATAATCCTGGAAAGAATCTTGCTCCGGCTCCTATGCGTGATTCTTTTCAAGATTCCTGTAAAGATTCTTTCAAGACTTTTTTTAAGATTCTTTAAAAGATTCTTCACAAGATTCTGTTTTTCTACGCGGGCAGGTTTCGCTCGATTCCTCTACAGAATTTAATTATGATTCTTTCAACGATTTTTCTGTTTAATGGACGGAATCTTTTACGATTTTCTTGAAGACGTTTTTCAAGATTCTTTCGAAGATTCTTTGAAAGATTCTCAGAACGCTTTCGGATAGAAAGAATCTTGAAAAGAATCCTGGAAAGAATCTTGCTCCGGATCCTATACGTGATTCTTTTCAAGATTCCTTTAAAGATTCTTTCAAGACTTTTTTAAGATTCTTTTTTCCTACGCGGGATATTTTCCATAGCTGCACAAAAAAAAATTCCGCCATTTATTGACAAAGTAAAGTAATAATATTTTTTTTCGTTGAGATAAACTATTACGATTTTTCTTAAAATTTCATAGAATTTCCATTATTATGCTAAGAAACTACAGAAAAATTGACGTGATGGCAAATGAATGGCCCATTTGGTATGGAATGAACCATATATAAATATATGTATATATCGAACGAGGCAAAGACGCCAAACTATACGGTAACTCAATTTCGGTCGCCCTGGCGCGTTCACCAAACCGAGTATTTCTCCCTCGCGGCTCGCCGCATATAATCACCGTCGCGATGGTAGATAGCACCGTTATATATAATATATATCTGCTAGTAAATATTATATGTATGATGCTTGAGTGCTGTTGTGTGGGAGTTCGGGATGAGTTTGAAGCATTGATGGAAATTGAGGTGAATATGGCAGAGAGACTTATTTATTTTGTCCTCCCTCTGAGGGAATTCACAAACAAAGTTGTCTATATTAGTACGTATCGAGTAAATGTCGAACGATTTTCAATTTAATGTACAAGCTATTAATTTCAGAGGCAGGGTCTGTGATTAAATGAACCACCTTAAGTATCGAAGACGTAAAGTCAACATTTCGACACTCTGGACAAAAAAGTTTTTCTCTCGATTGTTGAATGAAACTTTTCAGTTTGAGGTCAGAAAACTGTATTTTTCGTAAGTGATAGTTTGCAAAATGTACATTTTTCTGGACGGAGGATTAAAAATGATTTTTTAATGTGATTTCGACATCAATGTGTATAGGGGTGATTTTTTTCCATGATAAAAATAATTATACCATTTGGTAATACAATTAATGTTTTACAACAATAATAATTTTTAAATAATACAATAGAACAATAATAATTTTTAAATTTCTACCTTTTTTTAGAAATTTGTCGATTACTAAAAATGTATTTTTTATACTTTTATGACTGATTATGAATTATTACGCCCATTGAATATTAGAATTCATTGGATAATAATAATTCATCTAAAATATTAATAATTATACCAGAAATATTATACATGTAGAGTTGCATATATAGAATTATTTTAATAATGAATCATAGTTCTTGGTTTCAAAAAGTAGTTTTTTTAAATCTAGAAATCTAAAAAGCAGCGATGATGTATGTTTATTTTCTAAACGACTTTCAAACTAATCGTGGTAGTCCCAGAAACAATTAATTGGTGATTCGTGGAACTATTTTTACAGTACCATTATAATATATTAAAAGATTACGTTAAAAAAATAGCAAATACAACTTCTTGGAAAAAAATTATCTTTAATTATTATTTATTTTGCAGCCTTTTAACTTGCTACTTTCTTTCGATGCTGGTGACAAGCTGCAAAAGAATTAATCGAAAAATACTTTTGCATTTCGTAACGAAATGCAGTGGGGAGGAAACTTGAGCGTGAAAGATTAATTAGCCTTGTAGTTCTATTTACAATGTAATACTCTACGAGATTACAGAGGCAAGATTACAAAGTAAAAGTCAGGAATGAAATTTTGCTGTGCAGAAAAAACTCACCTGAATATTGCACACTTTGTACTTGACATTCCAGGATTTTCCTTTGCACGGTTTTCTTCTGCATCGCCTTTGTTGACGAGATATTCCACCCCCGCAATTCCTAGAAAAGAATACTTAATGAAAGCTTCGGTTTGTCTTTCAAAGGCTTATAAAGAATTAATACTTGTTTCGCATCAGCGAGAAACATAAATATAGATGGTAAAAAAGGATGCAAAGTGGAACTTTGCACATTGCTTCCGCCTCCATGAGGAAGTATCTTTATTTTATTTTTAGCTTCCTCATAGTGTAAGCTTCGCGAAAGATGAAAATTATTGACGAAGCAATGTGCAAAGTTCCACTTTGCATCCTTATTTTAAATACAAATTAAAGAAGTACGAAAACAACAATTTTCATAAATTCAAAATTCTATAAAATCTAAACCGCTTTATGTATTTCGCTTAAATTCAATGCCGATCGTCATTTTTCATTGCTTTATTCGTCAAAAATTGTTTAAGCTCGTTATCTAAAAAATTGTGGCAGTTATAGAACATACCGAGAATTAAAAAAAAATTCAATCCTTCTCTAAAAAGTATGTTGCGAGATTTTATCGAATTGCGAGTTGGTCCATTGTTGTCACGGTATTCGCGCTGTGATTGGTCCAAATTGGCGCGAGATCAGATCGAGACCGAGACCGAGTTCGTGTTTAACACGTTTGACAGTTGCAATTCTGACAGTTTTGTCAAGCAAATCGGGCGCGCGAGGTTTAAATTCCCAAGTTGGTTGACTTTACAATATTTCGGGGTTTCCGGATTATGTGTTAATTGCGAATATTAAACTAGGCTTAAGATGTTGAACGACAGAGTGCGACGTAGTCTCTATGGCAGCAACAAAACCAGGCGTACGCGGAGTCACTACATGCGGATCAACAGAACAATCGTGAAAAAGATGATAAGCGAAGAGATCGGGGAGAATTGAAATTCTGCAGTCAAGTAAATCAGACCTCTTTGTTCACTGTTACTTTTAGCAAAATCCATGCCAGGTTTCCAGAATTGGAAATCCTGTATTTATTTCATTGAGCAAAGAGGTAGTATTGCTTTACTAAAAATGTAAAGCCCCATATAATGATGGGACTTTACATTTTTTTCTAAAGTCTGGAAATGATCCAGACCTCGCAAATTTGAAGTTATCAAGGTAAATACTAATTTATAATTGAAAGAATGTTAAAGGACAATTGGTAATCAATTTGAGTCAAATCTATAAAGAGTTTCCGATTCGATAAGATTTGGAATTATTGGAAAAATTTGTTAGATCTCTTAATTTTTGGGAATTCTGATTATATATATTATATGTATTAAATAAGATCGCTGCACCGACACACGATCTCTACTCGCGCGCGCAGCGCGCGGAAGTTTTCTGGTGTCTTATAAAATCTGAGCCACTTTACCAATCTTCACCAAATTCGATATCTACTACAACTGGATGTTAATTTTACCTTGCAAAAGATTTGAGCAGGTTCGGTCGAACTTAACTTGAATAAGAACGAAAACAAAATGTTTCGAAAATTCAAAATTTTATAAAATCTGAACCGCTTTATGGATTTCACTCAAATTCAGTACAAACCTTCATTTTTTATTTCTCTATTTGTCCAGAACTATTTAGCTCATTAGCTAAAAAATTGTGGAAGCTAGAGAACATACAGACATTTTTCGAAAAATTGCCATCCGGACATTTTTTCTAAACCACTTTTCTCGACGTTTTGGACCATTCTGAGTGTCCTGACATGAAAATATCGAAAACATTTTTTTTACGAAAACAAAGCTTCATCTATGAGGAAGCAAAAAGTCAAAATGGTTTATTTATAGATGTAAAAAAAAATGTCCACTCGAATGTCGAATTGATTGACAGAAACAGCAGTAAAAGCAGTACACTGAGAGAGAAAGTTTCATTGATTCACGGAAATCTTTGCCAATGAAATGAAATACTTGAATTTCAATACTATCTTTTCTTTGAATGATCTCAAACTCAATGAAAAGTAGTGACATTGATTCGAAGAAATATTTCTTTGAACCAATGAATCTTTTTCATTGATTTCAAAGATATCGTCTCTGATTCAATGAAACCTTCTTCTTACCAGCTCAAAATTTCGAAACCTATTTTTTCCTGAAGTACGCGGCAGATAAAGCTCAAATTTTGTGAGTATGTAAGGAAGTACGGCAGAAATAGGCTAAGCTTCTGGCTTCTCGAAACTCGAAGCCGTTCGTTCGGGAGAACCGGAAAACAAAAAAGTGAGGTTAGGTGCGAGAGAGAGATCAATGAAGACGTTTCTTTGAACCAATGAAAACGTCTCTTTAAAACAATGAAACTGTTTCTTTATTATATGCTCACTAAGTAAATCTTTGTTTATAGGCAATGAAATGTTCTCTTTGAAATTCAAATGCACTATTTGATTGAAATCAAGGAAATATTTCGTTGAAATCAATGAAAAAAAAAACTTGCTACTGGCGTGATCGCAAAACGTGACTTTCTCATCACGATTGTTACTGGCGTCACGTTACTGTCGTGAAGTTAGTTTGTGAAGTTAGTTTGTGAAATTAGTTTGTGAAATTAGTTTGTGAAATTAGTTTGTGAAGTTAGTTCGTAATATTCGTTTTTGTAGTTATATATGAATAAATATCTCTCTATATTATAAAAAGATCGCGCCGCCGCCTTCGCCGCCGTGTCAAGAATCGAGGGACTTATTCGGGTTAGAAGCGGTCACCCATCCAAGTACTGACCACAAAAATTCTGGGGTCTATTTTTGAAAAAATTAGCTTATTTAGGCTTATTTAAAAAAAAATTAGGTCTTTTTTTAAATTTAGGTCTATTTTTGAAAAAAAAAAAAAATTAGACCTATTTTTTAAATATTATTTTACATACTTTGCATGTGATGAAAAAGTAAAAATTTGTTACTGGTGTAAAATTTTTATCGTGAATTTACTGGGTTATAGTGATTAATAATGTGTGAATTTCGCACATTAATTGTAATCTCCATTTTTAGCTATAATTTGTCAAGAACGCGTTTGTAAATTCGAAATTCGCGCGCGCGAGAAAGCGAGCGTGACATCGCGCGCCGGCGCGCGCCTTCACATCTCTCTTTCCCTTTGATGTTATTATCGTCGGCATTGCGATAGTTTGACAGTCGGAATTACATTTTATTTGATATTTCCAACGTTTCGCATATTATGGTGTGTATGAGCAGCATTTGGAATTGGTATAAAATGCTATACGAGTGATAAAATAAATAAAAAAACTATGATGTGATGAGTGCATGAGTGTTTATAGTCTAACATCAAGAGTGATGATAACCTCAAATGTGTTTCTCTTGTATTTTTACATTCTTTTTTTAAATTTTAATCTAACATATGGTGTAAATATTCATAGTATGTTATCATTGAAAACTGCTCAAGATCATTGCAGTTCTTTTTTTTAGTGAATGTGTAACACAATAACACAAGAAAGTAACATATTTCAAGCAATACATTTTTTACAACAGTTTAAGATGTCTTATGTGGGTGATTGAAAAAACAAAATCTTCTATATACTAAATCTCTTGTTGTTCATTTTTTATTTGCTGGTAATACTATTTGTATGTATCACATTGAAGCATAATATCTTTTATATTAACTTGCGGTACAAAAATAAATAAAATTTTTATTTTTTTTTATTTTGTATTTAAGGTAAAGTATCAGAAGCAGTGGAGATTTTGGATTGGATTTCAATACCAAAACCAGGATTTGAATGCAGAAGACACACAAAAAATTTCATTTCAGTCCATAGATGTTTTCAAAAGTTATTGTGTTTCCGGACGGCACATACAGACGCCAGACAGACAGACAGACAGACGGACGGACAGAAATGAGGTAATGTGTTTTTTGGAATCTAGGACACTCAAAACATCTATTTCCATCAAAATCTGGAAGTCGAATTTTTTTTGGATTGCAATACTTTCTCTTTATCCATACTCCGTATGTGATGAGAAAGTAAAAATCAATCCACCCATTTCTTTGGCGTCAATGAAATCTTTTCTTTCGGTGTATTGATGCCAATTTTGGGAATTTGTAGGAGTCGTAAAGAAAACACTAGCCAGATTTAGTTCAGGCTTCATGTGTTATGCATTAACGATGGAGAGTGTGAAACACGGTCCAAAATTTGTGAAACCATTCATCGAGAAACGTCTCGACTATTACGAAACCATTGTTCAATAGCTCCATAGTAACTTATGGCCCAGTCGATACATGCATAAAGTGAAGATGCGTTGTTCGTGGCTAGTTTTGTGCTAATGGCACATTATATAGCGTACAGTTATATCGAAAGATGAAATGATGGCATTGTTTAATTCGATAATAAAAAAGTTGCGACTGACGTATTTACAAACACGTGAATTTCTTATCACCTTTGTTAATGACGCGAAGTTATTGGGTTATCGTTAAGAATTACGTGACTTCTGACATTACGCAAGTTAATTGTAATCTACGATTCTCGATATAATTAATTGTTTAATTGTATAATTGTATGTTAAATGTATTAATTAATTGTATAATTCTTATTATCGCTTTCTTAAACTCGAGTCAAGTGTGTTCGTAATCAACTCAGGAGGTGATCATGCTATTGCCAAATTAAAAACGTGCCAAATAGAGGAATTTTGGAGGCATAAACGCTTATCATCAAAAACTAAGGATTTTGTTATTTCATATATAATTACATTTCGATCAATCTAAAAACGCAAAAAAATATTTTTTTTTTAAATAGAAATTGTTATTTGTAAAAAATGTTTCTGAAAAAAAGTTGCTTCTGGCGTATTTGCAACACGTGACTTTCTCATCACAATTGTTACTGGCGTGAAGTTTTTATCGTGAATTTAGTGGAGTATGGTAACTAACTACACGAAAAGAAATTTGTGAATTTCGCACATTTATTGTAATCTATTACATTTCTCGCTATAATTTGTCAAGAACGCGTTTTTAAATTTGAGTTCAAGCTACGAGCCGCACTCGCAAGGCGGCGCGTGCGATGTTCGCAGCTCACTTCACATCTCTCTTTCGTTTGATGGTATTATTGTCGGCACTTCGATAGTTTGACAAGTCGGATTTATATTTCATTTATTCATATTTCAAAAGTTTCGAATCTTATGGCGTGTATGAGGCCTCCGCAGGATTTTGAATTCGTATAAAATGCTATGCGAGTGATAAAAACTATGATACGATGAGTGTATGAGTGTTTATAGTCTAACATCATGACTGTGAATAACCTCAAATATTTTTTTTCTTGCAATTTTCACTTTCTTTTTAATTTAACATATGGTGTGAATATTCATATTATATTTCTCATTGAAAACTGCTCAAGATCATTGATAGTAGTTATTTTGTTTAGTGAATGTGTAACACAATCCATGTTTCAGGCAATATAAATTTTTCACAACATACAGTTGCAGAAGTCTTATGTGAGTGATTGAAAAGACCACAAAATCTTCTCTGTACTAAATCTCTTGTTGTTCATTGCTCATTTGCTAGTAATTATGTCTGTATGTATCATACCAAAGCATAATAACTTTTATATCAGCTTGCGGTCCAAAAATAAATAAATTAATTAATTTTTTTATTCACTATTTCAGGTAAAGTATCAGAAGCAGTGAAGATTTTGGATTGGATTTCAATACCAAAACTACATTTTATACGCAAAAGGCACACACTAAATTTCATTGTGGTCCATAGATTTTTTCAGAAGTTGTTGTACTTTCGGACACAGATGCCGGACACAGCCAGACAGACAGACAGACAGAAATTAGTGAATGTGTTTTTTGAAATCTACGACACTCAAAACATGTATTTCCATCAAAATCCAAGAGTCGATTTTTTTTGTATTGCAATACTTTCTCTTTTACATACTTCGTATGTGATGAGAAAGCAAAAAATTCTTTGTAAATATCCGTTTTGATGCATTTTAAAGAAATTTTTTTTTCAAAGAACTTCATTGCGCCAGTATTTTTGGATCAAATATGACAAGAAAAAAAAGTGGATTTTCATCCCTTTTAATAGTCAAACGAATGCACGTTATAATTAAAAAACAGGAAAACTCGTGTAACGTCGTTGGATTTTATCATGACTATGATTTAATAACCCCTAAATTACCACACTGATATCAACACAAGTGAGCGTACGAAGTTGTACATTTTTTAGTTGCCACATGTGGGTCGTTACTGGTCCATCCTAATGAACCGGACCGTATTCACCACTTTACCCTATATAAAAAATAATGAAATTCTTGGTTTTTTTTTTTTTTGGTCCTAGTAAGAAATAATGTACCAAAATTTCCGCAAATTAGCAACAAAAGCGATCAGAACTCACGTCATACTTATTTAGCCAATTCTGCGCTTTTTTCGAACAATGATTTTCGATAATTCAATAAAATATCTCGAAAGATTTGAAAAAATCGACAGAATACGTGAACTATCAAAATTCAAAACCCTTTCAGGTTGAACGATCAAAAAGAAGAAAACTCTAGATTGAATTGTCAGAAAAAGGTCTTTACGTTGAACTGTCGATAAAATTCCTATTGATTAAATCCTATTACTTTTAAGGGTCCTGAACCAGTCTATCCTTTTAAGATTTGAATCTATGTCTTTTTTAGAATTCCGATGCTTACTTCAAACTACCTTCGATTTCTCAAATTGATTATTATAATTTAGTATAAAAATGGATCCTTGATGTCAGGTAACTTTGTGAGAGGCTTAAGGTCCTAAATAGATCAAGTTATCGTGGAGTATTGAACAAAATTGCAATTTTCAGCAGGGCATGCGGTAAATTCTGTCTCACTAGATCTGTCGATTGCAGCTGAAAATTCCATTAGGTATTATTGAGACAATTGAATTACGTACCTTGTGCACGGAGACCATTTGGTCCATGGCGACCATTCTCCCCAGACTACGTTCTGCAACACATAATTCAAGCAAAATCGTTTGAACAATTGTCGTATTTCATACATAGAGATTCGCGAAACAATTCATGGCGTGTAATTATTGAAATAGGAAAAGCATTTACGTGATTGTGTCGTCGAATACGAATTCTGTAACGGTTGAGTAATAATTGCGCGGAGGACACGACTAGAGGATAACGTAATTTGTTCCATATCGCGGGCTAACTGATGCTCGTAGGGGGTGAACGAGACTTGAAGGGTGGCGAATGAACCTGGGCCGAGATCGATCGAGGGTCGAGCTCTCTAATATGTTCCACAACGGGGGTTCGACGTCTCCGACAGTCGGTTAAGTGAAAGATCCTACTTTCGCCTGGGAATTTTGTCACGCGAGCCGTTATGGTATATACTATTAGGGTCCGGACGTATCACCAGTCAACTTCATAAAAAATTAATCGATGATTTATCGATAGTCCTCAATCTATTTTCACTTGACGTTGCCACGGGCAAAAAACAAAAACTTGTATTATTTATAATTCACCAGAGGTTATTCGTATCGCGTGTGAAGATAATATGATGAATTGTCGATCAACAGCTTACAATATACGAAAAGGATCCCCAAACTTTTGACTCACTTTTCTTGGGCAGTGAAAGAAAAGAAAAAATAAAAGCGCTCATTCATTATCATTGGGCATTATATCTGAGAGATGATTTTTTGTTATTGTTTTTTTTTGTTGCGATACGCTCTGTTTTAAGGAGGGCGACCAGCTGCACCTCTTGTTAAATAAAATCTCAAATTTTTTATATGAGATAAATTGAACATAGAACTTTGCTACTGTTAAATCTCAGCACGGCTTACCGGACTTTTTTTCAAGAAATCTGAACTCAAAAATCGTGCATTTAACATGGGGTCTTATGGAAACAGTGCTTTCTCGACACTTCAATCAGATAATTAAAACCTTTGGCAGTTAGATGACGCAGATAACAAGGTCGCTATCTGTTCATCAAATTCTAACGATTCTAACGCGATCATGAAAAAAGGGGCTTGCCGGACATTGCAGAGAGATATTTTGAGTTAAAGTGCAAGCAGCAGCCGAAATCGGCCATTGTTCCAAGCGGATCTGTCACAGTCGGTTACACTTGGCAACATCGCATTTTCACGCATGTACGGAAGTCATGTGTGCAGGCGCCCATCATACGCACATCGATATAATTCAAAGTATCACATTAAAATAAACGAATAATCCCATATAAAAATTAGGAATCACTTAGTTAGCGTAATCAGTAAGCCGGTAAACCATAAAAGAGGTTAGGCGTACAAAAATATACACGTAATGTTGTCTTAGCAAGACAATGATTGATAATTAAAGGTTTTTTTTAGGTATATTACATTATCTTTTATTCTGGTACAGGGCGAAAATATGCTCGTATTTTTCACGCTCTTGCTCAGCTGGGTCGTTTGGTTGTTTCTTTTTGCGGCAAGGACATTTTCATTTTTCTCTTTCTCGAAACGAATCTTCCAGCGGTTCGACCGTGTTCCAACCGACTATTGTGCCGGTCCATCTCGGAGCCGGCTTTGAAAGAGGTTATATCTCCTCCGGTAAACGAATGTCAACAAAATTTGCGATGTTTCCAAACGTCACACTAACACACACGATAGTGCGAAAGGTCACACCGACAGGACTCGACAACAGAATCAAATCAGCAAATTGAAATCATTTATCTTTCATAAATAGTCCAAATAGGAAATATTTACATATCTGCTATCTCATTTTTATTGGTAGCAAGATTTTAGCAATGACTACAATATTTGTAGCAATCGGTTCTATCGCGTAAGTGAACGAACCGTCATTTGACTCCCATGCAGCTGGTCGCCCTCCTTAAGGATGTTGGAGCGCTCCACACTAGTCAAATCAGTGCTAAATTTTTAAAAGCGTTTCTACAGTTTCAGATGGTTTAATAATCTGTTGCAAGGTATTAATCACATAGCAGCATTAGTTCTTGATATTCAAATACATTCACAGCTGTCATATGAACAGTAAATCGATCAATATCTCCAAATTTCCGAGGTCATGTTTTTCATCCAGTTTTGTAAAAGGGTAAACCGTAATATCAGTCCGATTATGATGAAACATAGCTCATTTTGATGAGTGGAAGATCCTTAATCGATTGACCGTCCGGATTTTCTATAGTATCAGGCGTTCAAAAGTTACAGCCATTTGTATACTTGATGTTAGGTTATGATAGGAGAAACAAACGGTTGTATCTTTTGAACTACTAATACGATTTACAAAAATAGACGGTCAATCGATAGAATATCCTTTAGAGAACAAAATGAGCTATTGGTCGTCATAATCGGACTGATATTACGGTTTACCCTTTTAAAAAACTGGATGAAAAAACATAACATCGGTAATTTGCAAATATTGATCGATTTACTGTTGATATCACAGCTGTGAATGTATTTGAATATCAAGAATTAATGCTGCTATGTGATTAATACCTTGGAACAGATTATTAAATCATCTGAAATTGTAGAAACGCTTTTAAAAATTTAGCACTGATTTGACTAGTGTGGAGCGCTCCAACCTCCTTAAACCAGAAAACCATCGATGAAGGATGATATTTTAGGTTACGATATCGAAGTCTAGGGTCTTAAGATAAAATATGTAACTCCTCGACATTTGAAGTGATGTCATCGAAATTTGGGGCGTCCAGAATCATGACGACACTTTATGTCTTATAGCTTTATAAAAACACCCGCTATTAATAATTTTTCTTAAGTTTGTTAAGCACAAGATGAATTAAATTCGATTTCATGAACAAAGAATTTTCATATACCGAAAAGAAATATGATGACCTTTTATGATCCATTGTGTGATGGATGAATAAATTACTATGTAGTGAACCATAGAACCATATTACATTTTTGTGACGGTAAATGGGCTGATATTTGTCAACCTTGTATCGCAAGTTGCAGCTAACAATTGTGTTCCACGTTCACCCCGTGGTTTACGTTGTAATGGCCTGTCAGCTCCAACCTTGTATTTAAGGATATTACTTTGACCTGAGTATGTAGTCACGGGAACCAATAAAGTACCCAGAACTTTATATTAAATTCTGAAGCATCGCCAACGAGCTTCATAATAAATTAACCAAAGCTTTTTCGACAGCGCATAATCGTTTTTTAATCGACGTTGAGTTGCGAAAAATCTATCAACATTATTTATAATTCATTGGGTCACTCATACGCCTACATTTCATAGAGGATTAATCGATTTCTATGCTAAGGAACGGCTCATTAGGAAAAGTGCCGAGAAAGCCGGTATAAAGGAAGGAGAATAACGATCAACCAAGCCGCCTGGGAAACTCGGCGAAGGAAAGACGAATGAAGGGCTTCTAAGAAGTCCTTTAAAACGAGCTTTTGAGTGCAGACGATAAAGGAATCCGAGAGAGCGTGATTCTGCTCGAGAGTGGAAAGCTGCGTTTCATTTATTCCAACATCAACCCGTCTTCTTAGTTCCATCTTCGAATTGGGGTAGAAGATGTTGACACTTGACCAACCTTGCGGAATTTCGATGGACAACGAAATCGAATCCGATACTTCACTAAACTAAACAATTTTAAAGGATACACGGGATATATACTAGCAATAAATGGAATTGTAGCACTTTGTGGAACTATTTTTGTAGTTACGTCAACTAATCAATAGTTGAAACAGCAAATAATTTAGGTGTTGTAACAATGGAATCGATTACTTCACTGTAAAAAAAAATCTACTTGAAATTAAATGTACTTTTACTGGAAGTTTTTATGCATAAACTAGTATATTAAATTTAATATACAAGTGTACTGTAAAATTAATGTATGGTGCAGAACATTCAATAATTTACTTTAATTTTACAGTAAAAGTACATGAATTTTAATGATTTGATTTACTTTTACTGGAAAAATATATGAATTTTATACCACTATTGTATACTAAATCTCGATTACGCGTTTATGCATAAGAATTTCCAGTCTTTTCTAACAGTGTTTGCTATATTATAATAAGAATCATGCCAGGCGCTTAAACAAAGCCCTGAAGGCCCTTTATGAGATTCCCCACTAAGCTCTCATTTCTCTCATAGGCCCCCAAAGCTAGATTTTTATAAATACCTCAAGAGGCCCGCAAGCCCAAAGACTATACACATATTTCAGATACTTGCTCAGAAGTGCGATTGGTTTGAGTCCCGTAATGAGCCATCTTAGACCCTAAATACGGTAATTCCACCTATAAGCCTTAAAACAGGCCCTTATTATTCTAAGGCCTCTGCTGCCGAGCCCATATTATTCTAATACGTCTTGTTCTATCCCACGCTCAGGCCCTGATTATTCTGAGTCCACCTACACCGAGAGAAAAGATTTCATTGACGCCAAAGAAATGGGTGGATTGATTTTTTTTTCATTGATTTCAACGAAATATTTCTTTGATTTCAATGAAACAGTGCATTTGAATTTCAAAGAGAACATTTCATTGCCTGTAAATAAAGATTTACTTAGTGAGCATATAATAAAGAAACAGTTTCATTGTTTTAAAGAGACGTTTTCATTGGTTCGAAGAAACGTTTTCATTGATCTCTCTCTCGCACCTAACCTCACTTTTTTTGTTTTCCGTTTCTCTCGAACGAACGGCTTCGAGTTTCGAGGAGCCAGAAGCTTAGCCTATTTCTGCCATACTTTCTTACATACTCACAAAATTTGAGCTTTATCTGCCGCGTACTTCAGGAAAAAATAGGTTTCGAAATTTTGAGCTGGTAAGAAGAAGGTTTCATTGAATCAGAGACGATATCTTTGAAATCAATGAAAAAGGTTCATTGGTTTAAAGAAATGTTTCTTCGAATCAATGTCACTACTTTTCATTGAGTTTGAGATCATTCAAAGAAAAGATAGTATTGAAATTCAAGTATTTCATTTCATTGGCAAAGATTTCCGTGAATGAATGAAACTTTTTCTCTCGGTGTATAGGATTTTTGAATATTATAATATAATATTCAATAATAATAATACTGGTTACTCTAAGATTTTCCAGGGCCAACTATCAATCCAAAACATTTGTGAGTGCGCGCAAACTACAATAACCTTATAGTGATATTCGCATGAAATCAAAATAAATAGTATCTTACTTAAGGTAGTTCTGTCGGTACGCCGGAGTCATAAATCTCAGAGTCTATATGACATTAAAAAATAATCATACGCATCACTTTGACTGCCTCAATAATAATATAAAAAATAATCGAGAATCCTTCGAAATTGTCGTAATCAAATTAAAACGATTATTTGTAAATAGTTGATACGTTTAGTGCGGATTTGACTTCATTTTTACGATAATTAGGTTAGGAAACGTCATTTGGCCCGGTATCGTGCACTTTGACCTTAGTTCAATTAAACATTATACCGGAGACTTCATCTTTTTTCATGATGCATCAATTCCTGAATGATTTGCGAATCCGTAGTACTTTTTATTTTTTCTCTATCTTTGATCTAAGTATGTTAATTTTCGATTTAAAGATCAATTTTTCCAGCCCTCCCGTGAGCGCCGTGTAAAAAGATCGATTTTCAAGTTTTAATTGTTCATTCAAATACTCGGTAAAAGCCATCAAGATTTTGTGCAAGTAAAATTGAATAGCTAAATTACAACATGTCAAAAATTCATGCATATGAGTTTGGATTGCCGTCACGACAGAACTACCTTAATACTAGCCATGGCTTAAGTGTACACAAAAATATTCTGATGTTCAAACTTGACAATACAATGAACTCGATAATCTTGGTTATATTTTCTCGAGATCTGTATTTTGTGATTGATGACACATATTATTCATCACTTTATGCCTTCAGAGTCAATGATACTCTAAATGAAAAACTGTTCACATTGATTCGTCTCCCTAAAAAATGGCGAAAAGTACCAATGCACCCATCGATTTCTATGACAAGTGTGGCTGGTACATGATGCGTCTCGAGTATCCAAGAGCTTTTTACATCGCAGAGTTCCGCATACTTCTGGAGACACTCGAGCTATTCAACGCACCATCGTCTATGATAATAAAAAAATAAAAACAGAATTGAAAATCAGAACACGAAGGGGAAAAAGCACAAGTGGGTATTGAATGGATCTCGAGTCGGCCCTCAATATCTCAATTAAGTGGACAGGCTTTGAATGACCCCCGCGTCTATGTGTATTCAAAACACAATTTTATGGATGGGCGCGATTGTAATGAATGAGCAAATGGTGGAGGGGAAGTGAAGCTTCAAACGACAAAAGTAAAAATCACGGAAATATAAACGACAACGAAGAGGGCGGAGATGTAAAAAAAATATGATAGCCAGGAAATTTGTACAAAGAAAGCTCTGGACTCTGTCATCGTATGGATAAGAGGTCTCTTTCTCAGTCCATAATCCCGTAGGTTGTTCGCACGCGCTTTCATAGGATTGTTCAATCTCGAGTGGGGTCGATATATAAAGCTGTGATGGTTCTCCAAAGGTTGTTTTTACTCTCGTCTGGGGAGTGACGGGGCTTTCCGTCGATCTCTATGACAATAATACTGCTGTCCATTGGGAACATACAGTTGGCGGTACTGAAGCGCATGGTTTCTACACAAGCTTGTTTCGACAGGACCCTTCATCCTCCCTTGTCGATGTGCTTCTCTCACTTTAGGATATCTGGCCACGACATTTCCACTGAACTGCAGGTCGTCTGTGTTGAACCCGCATCACAGACTGCCCATGGGACAGGTCTTTCTGAGGATATCTGATTGCGTAACAAGGCATTCTCTGTACGTGTCGATATATACCATCCCTAGGATCCTACAGCCATTATATTTGCTTCCGTCAAACTCCGAACTTTGGTTAACCCGACGTTGAGCTTCTCAACCTGTTCCTCAGAGAAGAAGCGTCAATATCCGCTAATCACTCTTCCGCTTTTGAAATCACGCGTCAGAAAGACAATATGAGAAGCCGCAAAGGTCTGTTCAATGGGGAAAATTTTGTTGGAATTCTTTTAGCGTCGAAGCGTCATGCAAGAGTCCTTCATCGACTCTTCAGACGATGCTTCACGCTACTCTAATCGGATTCGTTATACACGCACAATGGTTCAATATCCACATTTGCGCCTCTTCTGGTTTTGATACGTGAGTACTTGTCCTGCGTGTTCCATCAATTGCAGACCACGCAATTTTTTTTACTTAGGTTTTTGATAGAGAGTCTTTATCCTCTTTTGTTGAAATACCATTCGAAGTATTGTTGGAGACGAATTCTTTGTTTTTCAAGATATTCACACTTGTTTGGAGAAAATCTTGGAAGATGTGGATTTCGGATCGTTGACTCCAACTATTTAGGCTCATGTCGTGGCTAGGTAAGATTCGTTGTTATTGGAATACGTAAGGAAAAATTCTTGAAATTTTCTAAAACAAGTTTCATATAAGACGAGAGTTTCGTTTATGGCATCAGTGTTTTTTTCCTGTCAGTGTTTGCGAACTGATATTCATATTTGCCGTATTGGATGTGTTGACCCCACTATATTTGTGTCTTTGGCTATTCTAAATAACCGCAGGTGTTGTATTTGATGTTGTATATCCATTCGTGACGACCTGAGGGTTCATTGACATAACCATAGTAAGTCTCGGAAAATAAAAGGTTTATGACAAGCGGTCAATGGCTAATTGTATCCTTACGATGCAGAGGGTAAGTGTATCCTTACGATGTGCAAAGGGCTATTAAGGTGCGCTATTACTCTTTGGGATATTTGAGAGATCCATTGAAGAAGTTTTTTTTACATTAATTTTCTACATCATGCAAGTTAAGGATGTTATGATGTCCTTGTTTGTGGAACGTATCCCAAACAATGTCTAATCCATTTCATTGCGAGCTCTCATGACACTACTGAGAATGAAGATGGCCTATTGGTCCAACTGGTCTAATGACGCCGATTCTGCCTTAATAAGGAAACTAATCTGCATTCATTCCCTTTACCACCATAATCACATTATTAATCCGTTCTCTCAATTTAAAGGATCGTTTTCTACATATTTTTCGTAAATCGCTTTTACTCCCCGACGTTTTATACCCACAGGTAACACGAACCTCGTCTTTGCTGTTGAATTCCCGAATTCTCAGGTATCAATGCTTCGTACTTGTACCTTTCGCTTTTATACGTGTGTGACAGAGAAAGACGGTGATGGTAGCCAGCAAACACGGAGACCCAGCTAGTTGCATGCTCGCGTGAAGTTGCAGCTGCGCTTGTTGGCACTTTCGCAGGAGGGGAAGGAAGGGGGTGAAACCTGTGAAGGCCCGAGGAGTACGTATTCCCAATTCCCACCCAATCTAAAATCAATCTTAGTTCGTTCTCTCGTGGTGCGAGGGGAGAGACGAATCAAGGGGGTCTATGCAGCCCGACGGGATTCGGCGAGGAGTTGCGAGAGGGTTGAGAATGAGAGGGAGGCGATGGGAGGTTTCGAGAGTGTGGAGAGTGAGAGAAGGCCGATCAGTTTTAAGCGGGCCTCACAAGTCTGCATTATTCAAACGCCGCGTCTTGGTAGCTATACGGTAGGCTATATAGGTACTACCGGCACCTACTATCGCTGTATCCAAACCCTCCTCTTTCTCTAACACTCTAATACCCCCGTCCTGCTTTTCGCCCTCACCGATTGCCACTTCTAGAAAATCGAAGCTTCCAACTCCAAGGCTTCTCTGTTCACGCCAATCGATAGATCAAATTGAGATTAAGACAAAGAGCTGCAGTGGAAGTCTGAAGTCCCGAAAAATCCGACCATTCCGACGCGGAATCGACGAGATGTATTCGCTAATATCAAGGCTGTTATAAATAATGAAGAGTGAAATGGGATGGGGGGTTTTATAGGGATAGAAAATTGAACTGCATAAACAAACAAATCATTCCTTTGGTCGTTTTTATGGTCACTGGAACTGTAACTGATTCGAATTGGCGCGCTATTTCGCTTTTCATAGGGGATTGAGGAAGCCCTGACAAATAGGATAGGAGAAGAACTTTTATCAGAGGTGGGAAAACGATCGAAAGAGGGATGCGAATAGGGGGCACCACTCGTATTCTGGCAGTAGACTAGCGCGAGAAGCGACGACACTGCATTATTCAGTGCTACCCACAACATTGGTGCCTAGCCACTTGCTACTCCTAGAAGCTTTTCTTTTGCAAGGTGCCCCTCTCACGTTACTCACCGAGATTCAACGTTTGTTCCTTTTTTGTTCTTTTATTGTTTTTCTTCACAAGGACAGTGGCGTGCAGGTGTCAATTTGTCTCCTACCCATACTCAACCAAAGAGTCTCGTTGAAAGTGTGTCGTTCTTATTCTACACGTCGTTGTTCTCTTTTTCCATCCGACTCTTCATTGTCACTTCATTCGTCTCCTTCTTGACCCCAGGTTCTTGTCATTTTCTCGAGTGATTGACGTAGCACCTCAATGTGGTTCAGTATTTTCCCTTTGTGAGTAGACCCTGAAGAGCTGCCTTTTTAGGCATTTTTTTTTATCACCAGGGGCATAGGTAAAAGTTTCTTTCATCATTCGATTCAAATATCAGAAGGAGACTCGACGTATTTTTAGGTCTGGCACTTCTTAAGACATCTGAGAACTCTCAGATTTATGATTGTGCAATACTTTATGACCTTTTGACAAAGGCCCTTCTTTAGTTTAAACTTTGATTCCTGCAGAATTTGACTTGTCCTCCTTTTTCAGTGTTACATGTCGTTCATTTTTCTCTTGTCGTTAGATTCTTATCATAGTCGCAAATAACAGACGTTGCAACTCACTATAGTATCATTTTCTGGATGAGTTTCTGAATAAACATGTTGATAAGATCCAGATACAGAGATTTTTGGCTCGAAGTGTAAGTGAAGAGTTCTTCCACCATTTCATTAGAAGTACCAACCCGGGAAAAACGATTCATATATAATCATATATAATCATATATAAACTGCTCATATATGATTGTATATGAATTTTGTCTCTATATGATCATGCATGATCATATATGACTATGCATGATCATATATAATTGTATCTGGGTATACATGATCCTATATGAGAAAATATAATTGTGTATAATTGTATCTGAGCATATACAATCATATATAGTTATATGTGATTATATAAGCCTATAACTTACCTATAACTTGAGCGCTTCAAACAAAACCGGATGATTCACGCATTTACAAAACGGATATTAAATGCTTAGTTATATAACCATATAACAAATTTTACATCCGTATATAAATAAGACGTGAACATCGAAATAATTCGTGAATATTATATAACAATAGATTATGGAATACCATATAATCATACGTGCACGATCATACATGAGCTATCAGTTCTCTGTGCGCAGTCATATGTGATTGTATATGATCATATATTGCACAGTCGACACATAGAATAGATCTCATATACAATCCTATATGATCATATCTGTTTATATATGACATGGTAAACAGGCAGTTTTGGTGTTATATATGGTCATATATAGGGTCATATATGCCAATGTATATATACATATAAAGTTATATACGCTCATATACATTTGTATATGGATCCACATACAATCATATATGCGCTAAAAATGGGCGATATATAGTTGTATATAACTATATATGATCATATCTGTTCATATATGACATCGCAAGCTGGCGGTTTTGGTATTATATATGATCATGTATACCACTGTATATGTACATATAAACTCATATATGCTCATATATGTTTCCATATACAATGATATATTACGTTATATACAATTATACATAATTATATACAATTATACATGAAATTATATACAATTATATATGATTATATATGAACCGTTTTTCCCGGGAAATGAAGCTTCAGTGATTTCAATCGCACTAGAGTAATAATAAGATCTAAGACAGTCCGGCATGTCTTGAGAAACGTGAAAACTCTTAGGTTTTCACATTTGCAGCAGTACCCTTTTCGAAGGCAGCCCTTCCTAAGATAGAACTTTGATTCCTGACGATGTAAGTGCCTTCGGGGTTGAGAGTCGTCGAAGTAAAGGTAAAGGGAATGAGAGGTAAGGATATTCAGGTCTCAGTGACATTAGACTTCCAAATTATTGAAAGCAACAGCGGGCGAGAGTTAGTGAGGACGTTTCAAGGAACAGAGTAAGATTCAGGGTGGAGGGAAGAGAGTCGAAAGACAGTAAGGTAAGAGGAGGGGTAGAATTGAAACGTATATAGAGATACTCTCGCCTATCCCTTTGCTAATGGAGACAGAGACCTGGACCACTTTGGCCAGATCTTAGATATAGAGGCATCTACCCTCAACGGGGCCGTTAAACTTCATCTCATGGTATTCCCCATGACTCGAACCCCCGTCGTCGTCTATCGAAATCATCTCTTGTTCTTAGCGCCATCTATTCATCTATCCATTTCTGCAGTATGCTAACTCTAGCTCTGCTCATGATCCTTGTATACGTGCGTTATTCCTACTTGCATGAAGACATAGCAGTATGACATCTCGGCGAGTTTCAAGTACCCGTATTCCACGCAGTGCCGTAACTAGGCATGTGCATAGTGTGCGGTTGCACAGGGCGCAGATACCGAGGGGGCGCTTTTTTTTCTGCGATTTTTAAGAACTGCAGTTAGTTTATATGTGAATTGAGTACAGCATAATCGGGTCTCTAAACACAAAGCACGGTGAATGACATATGGGTTCGAGATGTAGCAACTAAAAATAGAAATCTTCACTCGTGTCAGAGTTCCCAGCCGGTAGTACGTTTCCTGAAGGTATGCATTCATATCTCCGAAATTCGCAAACCCGAAAAAAAAGACTGTGTAAACTGATTTGACTTGAGTTGGAACTTAAGATGTAGTTTAATACAATACTAAAGATTGAACTTTGTTCCGAGTCTGATTGGGTTCTTGAGCTCAATCTTAAGTTTAAACTTAAGTCTGAACTTAAGTTCGATTTTCAGCCTGATCTTGAGTTCGGATTTAAGATCAAACTTAGGTTTGATGTCAAGTTCTAACTTAAGTCTGAACTCAAGTTCGAACTTTCGCCTAAATTGGAGTTCACACACACAATAAGGGAATCAGATTTAAAAACTCTGAAGATTTAACCGTAGTTAATGGCTTTTTGATTTTTTTTTCTAAAGTCACGATATATTTGTACAATTACCCACAGAATTCGTCTTGAGTGTAGTGTGAAATGTAGCAACGAAAACATAATCATTATTATTCGTATCTTTACATCCATTTGTATAAATACGTTAGAATGTAAGATATTGCTGCAAAAAAATTTGATATGGATTCTGTAGAATCAAGAAATTAATTTGAAATGAGGGAAAAAACACTTATAATTCTTTTGACAACAATTTTCTTTCAATCTCTTTACTAACTTCTTGGCATTATTATCATCGAAATCACCCAGGTCAATGTGATATAAAATGATGAACACGAATGAGATATACAAACTTTAGCAACAATAGCAGGGTGGCCGTTCTTTCACCCTAAAACTCGATCTCTATACATTACCAATTCGGACTTATGTCGATGATAGATTTTCAAAAGAATCATTTTCTCGCTTGCCGAAAATCTAAATATCTTTTTTGCTGACATATTTAATACCGTTAGCTTGGAAAAACAAAATCATAAGCCAATGCGCCTTCGGAGTGAAGTCCCTGTGAAACGATTTATGCATCCCTTCATTTATTTTGTAACCCTAAGACTCGAAGTTCGTTCTTAAGATTGATCTTGAGATCGATATTAAGTTCGAACTCATTTTAATCTCAAGAACTTGAGATTTAATCTCAAGAATTTGAGATTAAACTTAAGACCGAACTCAAGGTCGAACTTAAGACCGATCAACAGTCATCAAGCAAGTTCGATCTTAATATTGATGTTAAGTGCGATCTCAAGATCGATCCTAAAATCGCACAAATTGCAAACAAACTGTGCCGTGTTTTGTTTTTTCGTGATTATGATTTTCGGTCATGTGAATTTCGGCGTTAGGAATGCATACCTTCCTGAATGTATAAGCGCCACCTATCAGTAACCGCGGCTAACTATACTTTGAGAAATCTGCAAAATTTTAGTTTACACGATTGGCAGTTTTGTCACATTCGTGCTATTGGGACGCGGAACGTGCGTACACTGCGAACATACGTACATACGCTTCTAGTCAGCTCGGGACTTGTCGTTGTTACATATTTCCTTGGACAGCAGATATATGTCAACTTTTCAGCAAACTTAAAATGATAAAGTCGTACCTGAGAACAACCATGGGGCAAGAACGATTGACAAACCTGGCTAAATTATCAATTAAAAATGAAATAGCAAAAAATATTGATTACAACAGCATAATAGACGATTTTGCGAGTGCGAAGGCAAGACGGGTTAGATTTTAAGGTATTTTCCGTTATATTTATATTGCTTTGTTTTTAACTATTTAAAAAAGATTTTTTGTGTTTTAAAGAACTTTATGCAATTTTTTTTTGTATAATTATTACAAAATTGCAAAAACAGTTTCAATGAAACAATTTTTTTTAAATTTCCATCTTGATTGGAGACATAGGGTTTATGCACTTTATTTGGCTCGCGTAATTTGTGGCAAAGAGGGGCGCCAAATAGGTGGTCTGCACAGGGCGTTCATATGCCTAATTACGGCACTGGGAAATTCCACTCACTCTCATATATATCCTTGCAGCTCGTGTTTCATTACTGAAGTTAGTGTTGTCAAGAGACGAGACGACATGAGAATTAGACATCTCGCGTCTCGTATCGGCAAATAGCGATAGAAATATTGTTCCGTCTTGTTTCAAAGGTCGATAGAAAAATGTTCTCTTGTCTCGAAACATTCTCGAACGACGAGAGAAATTTTTTCTTTTGCCTCGAACTATTCTCGAATGTTAAGAAAATTTTGTTAACAAAGCCAAATGATTTTGAATTAATAAAGTTTTATAGAAAGCAAAAAGATTTTGAATGATTGATGTTTGAAGAAAGCCAAATGATTTTGCATTAATGAGATTGTGAAGAAAATCAAAATTTGTTTACTTTCTTCAAAACGTCATTCATTCAAAATGTTTTTACCTTCTTCAAAATCTCATTTATACAAAATCTTATGACTTTCTTAAAAATGTCATAGATTCAACATTTTTTCGAAATTCTTCAAGATCTCGTACATTCAAAATATTTTTTCTTTCTACATAACCTCAATCATTTGGAATTTTTTTATTTCTCTATGCTTAAGTTACGACGGGAATGACGGTGGGAAATAAAAATGATTAAATTCGTAGTTTCAAAGTTCATATACGTCTATGATAAAAGCTAAAGTACAGCAATAATCTCTACATACATACTTCATTGGTAAAAAGTAATTTACAAAAATGTCAAAATAAATTTATACAATAAAAAGAAATTATTCTGTAAATGTCTTCAACTAATGGACCATCATTTCCGATTTATGATAAACTGTAATTTGCTGTTTCGATAAATCGAGATTCTCGAAATTCTCGCTTAACCTCTCGTTTTTTTTTTCAAGAAAACGATAAATAAAATATTCGTCTCTCGTCTCGTTTTTCTTGTCTCTGGCAGCAACACTAACCGAAATATTTATTGCATCGCGCAGAATTAGAAGTGGCAAACTTGTAGAAGAAGATTAACGTAAGTGGATTACAAATCGATATGTAGATTTTTTTTTTAAATTGAATTTAGAAGCACTCGTCTTATAGACTGATTGTTGAGGACATCACGAAAGATCTTATTTTGAAATGGAAAGCTGGTTATGAATAAAGTACTATACACTTACTACTTTATAAATCTTCACGTAATTTGTGGACGATGCTCGAAATATCTTTATTGAACATCGTATAAATTCTGCCATTAAGGCAGAGCTATAATACACTTTTATTACAGAATATAAAAAAAGAAGCAGTGTAAGAGAAATTCCTTCCAAAATTGCTGTTTTTTTTAATCAACCCCTGTCTTGGATAATATAGAAAATTTATCTTCAGTGGCGTCAGTTTAGGGCCCGTTATAGAAAGTTCGAAGAACGTCGTCTTTTCCTGTCGTGGAGCAAACGTTAGCAATACTTTATGGTTCCTTCGTCCGGACTTGGTGTAATATCCGAGGACAAATTTTCATTCGACAGTTGGGTCTGGTCAAGTGTCGACATTAAATACGAAATGATCTCGCGAATAAGGATACGCTTTATGATGTCATAAAATACCAGTCATTCGCCATTCTTGTCTCACTTTTGTCCAGCGATTTCGTAATATTACAGCCCACATCTATAAAAATTATTATTTCTCATGTTTACGATGGTATACGAAGATCGTCTCTGTGTTGATTGTCGCGACGTATGTGCTTCAATCTTACAGTTTATGTATAGTGTATGTATATGGAGCAGGGCAGTATAACAAATACATACGCATAGCTATATAATACAGTAAACCTAAGCTCGTCGTTGAGCTTTACCACCGATTGAACGACGTCGAGACAGAGTGAACCAAGAGAAAGGAAGACGCGAGCGTCGATTGCCCAGGGATTT
The DNA here is from genome assembly GCA_963970395.1 of Ephialtes manifestator. Lineage (NCBI taxonomy): Eukaryota > Metazoa > Arthropoda > Insecta > Hymenoptera > Ichneumonidae > Ephialtes > Ephialtes manifestator. The sequence goes on from OZ019980.1 coordinate 21,937,250, forward strand.
TCTCCGGGTTTTCGCGGATAACCGGCAAATTGCCCGAAAAATTGTGTACATCCCTCGTTCCTGGGGAATCACGTTCTCGGGTTCTCCGCAGCTAGACAAAAAGACACACATTCGGTTCTTCGCAATCTCGACGCCGCAGGATATAGCTACTGCCAGGATCTATTTACGAAATGTTGAGCTTCGGTTGAGCAAATCCTACGAGATAAATGTCGGAAAATATCGGAAACGTCGAGAGGCATCAGGTATTTGAACTGACGAAGTTAAAGGTTGGCGATTCGAAATAGAAACGTCAAGTGAAGAGCCGCCGTTCCTCAGATTCTTTAGCTACACATATATCCTTGAATGACATTTGAATGATATTCACGTTTAGTCTAATGAAATTTTAAACTATCTTTGATCGACGTTCACATTTAGTTTCAATTAAAAAAGGTTCTTCAATTGATGTTCGTATTAGTTTCCATAGATTCAAATTATCTTCTATTACATTTCTAGATGATCTTTCATTGATGTTTACGTTTCGTTCAATAGATTTTCAAATGATCTTTAATTCATTTCTGCGTTAGATTCAATGGGTTTTCGAAAAATTTAAAAACAATTTTCACGTTAGTTTCAATAGATTTTGAAATTTTGTTAAAGTTAATTTATACCGCTGTTGAATGTTTTTTAAATTGGTCTTTTAACGACCTTGGAAAGTTTAGGGTTTAAGGGGATGCTGGAGTAGATTTTTTTATCGACTTTGGTCGATAAGTTTCTTGATTATGACACAGATGGCGCCGACGTAGCCTGTTTACTTTTGGCAAAAGATACTGAATCTCCCAAAATTCAATAAGGCCGCACACGATATGGCAACAGAACTTTGCTGTTAGATATGTTTGTTTCTGGAAATTAGATATGTAAAATCAGACCGGACGTCAATTCTGTGATGATTACTGAATATTCCAAAACCATCAGAAAGTCAATTACACAAGCCAAGTCCATATATAGTGTATACTACGTTCACGTTGCAAAGGCTCGGAGCTTTTTCAAAAGTAAACAGACCACGTCGGCGCCACCTGTGTCCTAATGGGGAAACTTCATTCACGCTCTTCTCGATCTACTCTGATCGCGAACAAACTGCGCAAACGTACTTTACAAACTACGTGCGCTTCTTTTGTAATATCGCCAAACCAAAAGTTTTAACCTCATAGAATCGGCGTCCACGCTCTTCTGTTGAATGTGATGTCTAGAAATATTTATGTAGAACGAAATAGGTGGTGTTGAGAGTTCGAACGGCCATATTGGTTATCGGTCGGTTTACAAAATTACGATTTTCTTTATTTTTCAAGTGCTTTCATCCAAAATTCGAGCGGACGCGAATGCGTCTATGTTGATATTATAATCCTGTGCAATTTGAAACATATTTGTAATATATTAACAACGTAGTTTGTAAATTACGAAACCGAAGCTTTTTACCTACCAAAGTCGGTAAAAAAATCTACTCCAGCATCCCCTTAACCCTACACCGAGAGAAAAGATTTAATTGATGCCAAAGAAATGGGTGGATTGATTTTTTTTTCATTGATTTCAACGGAATATTTCTTTGATTTCAATGAAATAGTGCATTTGAATTTCAAAGAGAACATTTCATTGCCTGTAAATAAAGATTGACTTAGTTAGCATATAATAAAGAAACAGTTTCATTGTTTTAAAGAGACGTTTTCATTGGTTAAAAGAAACGTTTTTATTGATCTCTGTCTCGCAACTAACCTCACTTTTTGGTTTTCCGGTTCTCCTGAACGAACGGCTTCGAGTTTCGAGGAACCAGAAGCTTAGCCTATTTCTGCCGTACTTCCTTACATACTCACAAAATTTGAGCTTTATCTGCCGCGTACTTCAGGAAAAAATAGGTTTCGAAATTTTGAGCTGGTAAGAAGAAGGTTTCATTGAATTAGAGACGATATCTTTGAAAACAATGAAAAAGGTTCATTGGTTTAAAGAAATGTTTCTTCGAATCAATGTCACTACTTTTCATTGAATTTGAGATCATTGAAAGAAAAGATAGTACTGAAATTCAAGTATTTCATTTCATTGGCAAAGAATTCCGTGAATCAATGAAACTTTTTCTCTCGGTGTATTCATTTTCATGTTTGTTTCAATTATACATTTCTAGATGATCATTAATTGATGTTTACGTTTCATTCAACAGATTTTCAAATGATCTTTAATTCATTGTTACGTTAGATTCAATGGGTTTTCGAATAACTTTAAAGCAATTTTCACGTTAGTTTCAATAGATTTTGAAATTGTGTTAAAGTTAATTTATACCGCTATTGAATGTTTTTTTAATTGGTCTTTTAACGACCTTGGAAATTTTAGGGTTCATCCCTACACCGAGAGAAAAGATTTCATTGATTCCAAAGAAATGGGTGGAATGATTTTTTTTTCATTGATTTCAACGGAATATTTCTTTGATTTCAATGAAATAGTGCATTTGAATTTCAAAGAGAACATTTCATTGCCTGTAAATAAAGATTGACTTAGTGAGCATATAATAAAGAAACAGTTTCATTGTTTTAAAGAGACGTTTTTATTGGTTAAAAGAAACGTTTTTATTGATCTCTCTTTCGCACCTAACCTCACTTTTTTGTTTTTCGGCTCTCCTGAACGAACGGCTTCGAGTTTCGACGATCCAGAAGCTTAGCCTATTTCTGCCGTACTTCCTTACATACTCACAAAATTTGAGCTTTACCTGCCGCGTACTTCAGGAAAAAATAGGTTTCGAAATTTTGAGGTGGTAAGAAGAAGGTTTCATTGAATCAGAAACGATATCTTTGAAATCAATGAAAAAGGTTCATTGATTTAAAGAAATGTTTCTTCGAATCAATGTCACTACTTTTCATTGAGTTTAAGATCATTCAAAGAAAAGATAGTATTGAAATTCAAGTATTTCATTTCATTGGCAAAGATTTCCGTGAATCAATGAAACTTTTTCTCTCGGTGTATTCATTTTCAAGTTTGTTTCAATTATACATTTCTAGATGATTTTTAGTTGATGTTTACGTTTCATTCAATAAATTTTCAAATGATCTTTAAATCATTTTTGCGTTAGATTCAATGGGTTTTCGAATAATTTTAAAGCAATTTTCAATAGATTTTGAAATTGTGTTAAAGTTAATTTACACCGCTATTGAATGTTTTTTAATTGGTCTTTAAACGACCTTCGAAATTTTTGGGTTTAACCCTAAATCTGTTATTTGTTGGAATTCAGTTATATTTTTCAACCAGTGTAAACTTCTGACTCCGCGATACTTAAATCCATTTTTTCGAAAGAGTTAAACCATCAATTCTGAGGTTATCCACAAGAGAGACAGAACTATTGATGTTTTAAAATTGGACGATGAAATTCTAACGGGTGTGCCTCTTAAGTACTTAAATTTTTTCATTCCAATGTTGGCTATATTTATCTGCAAGTTTTGAGGTTAAGTTTGAGGTATCTGATGACACCTTAAAGGGACGCCAGGTTGTCAGCCTGTTCGTGGCCTTAACAAAACTTCCCTTTGCCTTGTCATTTTTGTGTTCAAAGAAAAGGGCAGATTATTATTCATGGAGTAAGTTGAATTAGCTATTTATGAACGGACAGTATTCACCGTTTACTCGGCACTGGCCTCGGTTCTCGCTTACGCGTTGCTTTTCACCCTATCTCTTGGTCCTGTGTAAGCCCTCGCTTTTTTTTCTCTCAAGAGCTTCTGGAGTGGGATACCGTTGTCACAACCTTGCAAGAACAGTTTGCACAAAAGCAGAATTCCACGAGGAGAGATACCCGAGTTCATTGTAAAGGCACGTGCGAGAGTCCATCGTGCCTATACCTGCAAGGTGCAGTCTGCTCTTTTATTTTTTTTTACAATTTGTGCTCACCCCTTTTCATCATTCTAGCACCTACTTTTACATCCTCATGTACTGATAGAATTTTATCGATTTGTTTTTTCTTCCTATTTATATAGATAAAACCGTATACGTTGATTTCTATTGGTCAAAATAATAAAATACTTCATTTGGAGAAATTAATTTTTTAAATTAAAAGCGAGAAAGTTATTTGAAGATGTTTTTCTTTTTATTAAATTGTTTTTTTGTTTTGTTTCAAAATGTTCATGTCAGGATGACCAAAATGAACTGAAACGTAAAGCATAAGATAATATAAGAGTATTGATTTTTTTTTTAAACATCACAGTGGCGTTTGCTCCTAACGAAGAGGAATCTTCTTTTTAGCAAATTTATTTCGCAGTTGCTAATGGAGAAACGAGTAAATTTATCGACAGAAGTTTCAACTTTTAAACTTCTTTTATGTGCCAAAGAAGTCAGTCAGTCATACTGTTACTTGAAGGGAATAGATACCGATGGCCCGAGTTACGAGATACGAATACCGTTTTCCATTGGCTCAGTTGGTTGCGTGCAGCGGAGCGAACGTTTCGTCTTCACTCGCTAACTCAGCTGCCTCGAATAGAATGTAGATTCACCGTACACGGCAAATATACGCCCTATTCCCTTAGTTTTTCTTTTTTCGTCTCCCCTTGCTCAGGCGTCACTCTGCTTTCCCAGTCGCGCGCTTGGAAAGTTAGTTTTACCTATGCTACGTCGAGACTCGAGGATGCAATCAGCGCCGGAGCGAGAGCGAATAAGCAAGGATATAGGCCGTGGTAGGTACGTGTCTGTGCAACTCACCGAGCACCCTTTTTCTCCAGTTCTCCTTTTGCACACACACACACGCACATACACACATTCAAATGCATCTCCGACGCAAGATATCAATATATATTGGGAAAATGGCTTGGAATATTGAGGAAATAAGAGGAAGAGGCGATGAGGTCGTACGTACGGCACGAAATACGTTTAAGCCCTGACAAAGTGGACCTGCGTGTATCTGATGTAAGAAATAAAACCTGCGATAGCTACTTGGTTCAGCAGGAAATCAAAATTATTTAGATGATTACCTGAACAAAAATTTTGTTTCGCAACCACGATACACTGAAAAAACAAAAGTAGTTGGGAGAATCATCTCCAGCATATGCTGTACATGGAGAAAAAAAAGTAGTTGGGTACACCCAAGAAATAGTTGCATGGACTCACTTTTCGTAAGTCCACACAACCTCGAATTTTGTGAGTTGAGACAACTGCTTTTAGATAGTTGTATAGACTGGGTTGCAGTGACCATCTATTACGGTTGTATGCAACCCACCGGTTAGTTGGCACAACTAACTTGCCAAACAGAACACGATTTGACCCGGCTATCGGTAGAAATTGTGGGTATTTATTAAAAATGCAATGAATTGACATATAGTCGATAAAATTAATGCGATTTGACGTTATGCTTGATGAAATTGATACAGTTTGGGGTTACAGTCGATATTGTTAATTCAGTTTGAGATTACAGTTGATAAAATTAAGACAGTTTGAGGTTAAAGTGTTCGATGTCTTATTTCATCTGTCGAAGAGTGCATTCTAAGATGAGTGTGGTATGGTATCCTGTCTATCGATAGCATTTCTTTGCAAAAAATGTGCATCGATAGCAATTCTTTGCAAAAAATGTCTATCGATAGCTTTTTTTTTTTTGCAAAAAAGTCTGTCGAAAGCATTTTTTTGGAAAAAATTTCTTTTGGCAGCATTTTTTTGCAAAAAAGTCTATCGAAAGCATTTTTTTGGAAAAAATTTCTTTTGGCAGCATTTTTTTGCAAAAAAGTCTATCGATAGACAGCATTTTCTTGCAAAAAAAGTTTATTGATAGCATTTTTTTGCAAAAAATGTCTATGTCTAATAGTGATGCGAAACTTCAGGAAAATAGGCGTTCGCCACACTTCGGTTATCACGCACGGTTCGATTAAAAGAAAAATATTTGGCTGCGAGTGCTCGTTGCGTTGGTTTAAAGTGATTGCGCGGTCTCACTGATTAGTTGGGCGAACTCACTTTTCGATGTCACAACAACTATTCGAGATTGTTATAGGTACCGAGTAGATCGTTGTAGCAACTCATTTCTGGCCAACTCATTAAAGCTGTGTTGGCCCAACTACTCTTTTTTCTCCGTGTACCAGAGAATAGTTGCAGCAACTACACCGAGAGAAAAAGTTTCATTGATGCACGGAAATCTTTGCCAATTAAATGAAATACTTGAATTTCAACACTATCTTTTCTTTGAATGATCTCAAACTCAATGAAAATTAGTGACATTGATTCGAAGAAACATTTCTTTAAACCAATGAACCTTTTTCATTGATTTCAAAGATATCGTCTCTGATTCAATGGAACCTTCTTCTTACCAGCTGAAAATTTCGAAACCTATTTTTTCCTGAAGTACGCGGCAGATAAAGCTCAAATTTTGTGAGTATGTAAGGGAGTACGGCAGAAATAGACTAAGCTTCTGATTCCTCGAAACTCGAAGCAGTTCGTTCGGGAGAACCGGAAAACAAAAAAGTGAGGTTAGGTGCGAGAGAGAGATCAATGAAAACGTTTCTTCAAAACAATGAAACTGTTTCTTTATTATATGCTCACTAAGTAAATCTTTATTTACAGGCAATGAAATGTTCTCTTTGAAATTCAAATGCACTATTTCATTGAAATCAAAGAAATATTTCGTTGTCACCTCAAAATTTGCAAGAGAACAATTAGACCACCTTAAACCATTATGTGGTTTAAGGTGGTCTAATTGTTCACAACGATCACCGCTTATCATACCGAAACACAAATTTCCAACACCCGGCATATTTCAAAACTTATATTATATGTACAACGCAAACCGTTAAGATACCACCTCTTTTCACAATTATGTATCTATTATATGTTCACTGACAGTTTTAAGACCTACAGTACCAAAGATGTACACGGGCTGAAGGACCTCGGTCGATGGCCTGTTGGCATTTTATGTATATAACGATGTACTGTTATGTATTTAAATGGCAATAAACACGGTTATTATTATTATTATTATTATTATTTCGTTGAAATCAATGAAAAAAAAAATCAATCCACCCATTTCTTTGGCGTCAATGAAATCTTTTCTCTCGATGTAAGGGGGCGTCCATTAATCACGTGATGTGATTTTATTAAATTTTTACCCCCCCCCCCCCCCTTTCGTGATCAGCCGTGATATTTCGACGGATCCCTCCCTCCCTGGCTCATTATCACGTGCTTTTTTCGTTATCGGACAGATGTAAAAAGGATACAATATAAAATAAATATCTCATACAATTTATGCTGTTTTAATTATATTTTAGTTGCATACAATTCACAATCCGATTATATAATATCTGCTTATTACTAACTTTGGTATCGTCAGATCTCATATTAAAAGTAAATAAGTGACTAGTATCCGAAGCAATCACTAGTTTGCCACTAGTCATCGGCTACCCACGGATTCTCGATACTCCTTTACACGCTTACAAAAGATTCATCTTGCAACGTATTACTTTCATCCTGCACGTCCTCCAACTCGTCTTCGTCGTTCTCTTCGTCACTAACCCGTTCAATGCTTTTTTTTATTATTCTTGTGCAGAGTTTTGTGGGCAGCCACGGCTTTTTTTGTACAAAAGTATTGACCACATTCTCGGCATGTACTACCCGCGAGGAATTGAGGATTTGACTGTAGACTCGGGCAATACAATGCGCATTTCTTGGAACTGCGAAACTATCTCGAATCATAATAGAAGCTTCTCGCTAATATTAGGAAATAATGTATCGAGAAATGTACGTGATTTTGACCCAAGACCCCTCCCCACCACCATGTGATCATTCATGATGATTTTCAGCACCCTCCAGCCCTTCCAGACAGAGTTGTAAATCCCTATTAATTCATGAGACATAGTTTACAGTACAATTTGCTTTGTAATTATGATTTCATAGTAATAATATGTCCTTCTCTAAAAAGTATGTTGCGAGATTTTATCGAATTGTGAGTTGGTCCATTGTTGTCACGTTATTCGCGCTGTGATTTGTCCAAATTAGCGCGAGATCAGATCGAGTCCGAGTTCGTGTTTAACACGTTTGACAGTTGCAATTCTGACAGTTTTGTCAAGCATAACTGGCGCGCGAGGTTTGAATTCCCAAGTTGGTTGACTTTACAATATTTCGGGATTTCCGGATTATGTGTTAATTGCGAATATTAAACTAGGCTTAAGATGTTGAACGACAAGGTGCGACGTAGTCTCTATGGCGCAACAAAACCAGGCGTACGCGGAGTCACTGAATGCGGATCAACAGAACAATCGTGAATAAGATGATAAGCAAAGAGATCGGGGAGAATTGAAATTCTGCAGTCAAGTAAATCAGACCTTTTTGTTCACTGTTACATTTAGCAAAATCCATGCCAGGTTTACAGAATTGGAAATCCTGTATTTATTTCATTGAGCAAAGAGGTCGTACAGCTTTACTAAAAATGTAAAGCCCCATATAATGATGGGACTTTACATTTTTTTCTAAAGTCTGGAAATGCTCCAGACCTCGCAAATTTGAAGTTATCAAGGTAAATACTAATTTATAATTGAAAGAATGTTAAAGGACAATTGGTAATCAATTTGAGTAAAATCTATAAAGAGTTTCCGATTCGATAAGATTTGGAATTATTGGAAAAATTTGTTAGATCTCTTAATTTTTGGGAATTCTGATTATATATCTTATATGTATTAAATAAGATCGCTGCACCGACACACGATCTCTACTCGCACGCGCTGCACGCGGAAGTTTTCTAGTAGTAATTATAAAATAGAGTGTAAACATTTGAATAGCTGAAAAAAATACTAATTGTCGCTTTAATATTGCAAGAAATAGTGGAAAAAATAGAAGAAGTAAGTAATGCATTACTTATTTTTTTCCATTTTTTCAAAAGGATTACCGTGAATTTTTATTGAAAAATAATAATTTTTGCAGCCATTCCAAAGTTTAATCATCGTATTACAATCGCTACATGTTATTATTACAAAATCATAATTATAAAGCTGATCGTATCATCATCATTATTTGCATAAGTATTAGGCATTTAGAACTCTGCTTCCAGATTCTCACATGATTAATGGAAACCCCCTAACTCGCTCCTGTAACCAATCGCAGTGCTGTTTTCACCAACAACCTTTAGGTGGTGCAACCAACAGCGAGTTCCTATAACCACAACCACAGCGGTTCCTATAATCAACGAGTAGTTTCTATAACCAACGAGTAGTTGTGATAACCCACTGAGTAGTTGACGTTATATCAACTCTTTCGAGTGGTTGTCGGAATCCATTTATTGGTTTGTCCAACTACTTTTTTTTTTCTTCGTGTAAAATAGATGGACATGTTAGGTTTTGGTAAGGCTTCCACAGTATAAAAATAATTGTGTTGTTTAAAAACGCTTTAGTCGTCCACGGAGAGAAATTTCTGTGTTGTGACAACATAAAACGAGGACAACAAAAATCGTTACGTTCGGCTTACAAAAAAATTGCTCAGCCCATCAAAAAGATATGTCAGCCTAACGTAACGATTTTTGTTGTCCTCGTTTTATGTTGTCACAACACAGAAATTTCTCTCCGTGTGTAAATCTGTAGAAACTTACATACTTTGTGGGCTTTATTTAAAAACGCTTCGAACGTGTTTAATTTCTGTATATTATATGCAGAATTATATTTAATGTATATTAAATTTCATTTAATACAGATATGTTGTAAAATTCCAATAATTATATTATAAACACAACTTCTTACTCGGCTCGACTATATGTATATTAAATTTCATTTAATATACATATAGTCGATATATACATATGTATATTAAATTTCATTTAATATACAGATATGTTGTAAAATTCCAATAATTATATTATAAACACAACTTCTTACTCGGCTGTCAATTTTAGGTTTGGAAGAGGGTCTAAATTTTAACTCGGGAAGATTGTGCAGTAGATTAAATGTGTTATTTATTATTTAAAACGAATTATTCTTAACACACGTATATACGAATTTGTATAATTGTTTCAGAAATTAATTAAACGAAAGAAAATTATTACATGCATCGAAGTCAATATTTGCGCGGTCTACGAAATAAATATTCCGCATTCTTCATCAATATTTGGTACACTGCACTTTAAACGAACAATCGTATCGGTGATATCGCACGACATGTTATCGTAATTGATCATCGGATGCAGTTTCAAAATGACACATTCGACACGTACAAATAAATGGCTACCGGTTCATGATTAAATCATGTCACTCAGAGTCCGCCATATTGCGATTGAGTTGAACGGATATACAAATGTATACTATTGTGAAATGTGTCGTTAAACTATTGTGTATTTGCACAGAAGTTTATTGTTCAGCTGTAAACGCATTGTTTCAACACGGGCATCGTAAGTTTCAATAAGCGTGCTCTATAGCAAAACATTAAACAATGTATTCTAGAAAGAATGCAGCGAAATCGCAGGGCAAGTGTGTTTCTAAAACGAATTTTTTTTTCTTCAAGATATCGAATTTTGGCCTTCACTATCGTTCTCAAGTTGCATATTGTACATCAGAAAGTACCGGTTACATGACTTTTTACGATGATTTTTAAAAAAGTCACTTTTGGTCGGTTCTAATTTCAGAATTCACAGATCCGACATTTGGTCGTAAAATCCAACCTAAAGAACCTAAATTTTTCTTTCTTCTTCAAAATATCGAAATTTGGCCTTCACCATCGTTTTCAAGTCGCATATTGTACCCCATAAAGTACCGGTTACATGCCTTTTTACGATGACTTTTGAAAAAGTCACTTTCGGTCGGTTCTGATTTCAGAATTCACAGATCCGACTCCCGGGAAAAACGATTCATATATAATCATATATAATCATATATAAACTGCTCATATATGATTGTATATGAATTTTGTCTCTATATGATCATGCATGATCATATATGACTATGCATGATCATATATAATTGTATCTGGGTATATATGATCCTATATGAGAAAATATAATTGTGTATAATTGTATCTGAGCATATACAATCATATATAGTTATATGTGATTATATAAGACGATGCCTAAATAGATATAATCTTCTGAAGCATATAAGGTCAGTCATGATTATATATGATCATATACAATTGTTACAATGTAATTGTACATATATAATCGTGCCCATAATTATATAAATCGTCCGACGATTTCATTTCATATAGATTTAGTAACATGTAGACTAACACAAATTATTGAATCCTTAATACTCATATTTTTATTACCTTAATAATACATATTTTCGTAAAGTTGGATATCCATGTATTATGAATGGATATACATTTATAGAGATCAGCAACAGACTATAATCTGATAGGAACGCAAAGTATTATTATTAAGCACGGTAAGTTTATTTTTAGGAACGTTAAGGCGAATCATGAAACTGTAGTTCACACTCTACTACTTTCTCACTTCTTACTTTCAGGCAGTTTTGGTGTTATATATGGTCATATATAGGGTCATATATGCCAATGTATATATACATATAAAGTTATATACGCTCATATACATTTGTATATGGATCCACATACAATCATATATGCGCTAAAAATGGGCGATATATAGTTGTATATAACTATATATGATCATATCTGTTCATATATGACATCGCAAGCTGGCGGTTTTGGTATTATATATGATCATGTATACCACTGTATATGTACATATAAACTCATATATGCTCATATATGTTTCCATATACAATGATATATTACGTTATATACAATTATATATAATTATATACAACTATACATGAAATTATATACAATTATATATGATTATATATGAACCGTTTTTCCCGGGCTTTTCGTCGTAAAATCCAACCTAAAGAACCTAAATTTTGTCTTCTTCAAAATATCGAATTTTGGTCTTCACTATCGTTTTCAAGTCGCATATTGTACGCCAGAAAGTACCGGTTACATGCCTTTTTACGATAATTTTTGAAAAAGTCACTTTCGGTCGGTTCTGATTTCAGAATTCACAGATCCGACTTTTCGTCGTAAAATCCAACCTAAAGAACCTAAATTTTTTCTTCTTCAAAATATCGATTTTTGGCCTTCACTATCGTTTTCAAGTCGCATATTGTACGCCAGAAAGTACCGGTTACATGCCTTTTTACGATGATTTTTGAAAAAGTCACTTTCGGTCGGTTCTGATTTCAGAATTCACAGATCCGACTTTTCGTCGTAAAATCCAACCTAAAGAACCTAAATTTTTTTTTCTTCAAAATATCGAATTTTGGTCTTCACTATCGTTCTTAAGTCGTATATTGGACCCGAGAAAGTACTGGTTACATGCCTTTTTACGATGATTTTTGAGAAAGTCACTTTTGGTCGGTTCTGATTTCAGAATTCACAGATCCGACTTTTGGTCGTAAAATCCAACCTAAAGAATCTAAATTTTTTTTTTCTTCGAAATATCGAATTTTGGTCTTCACTGTCGTTTTCAAGTCGCATATTGTACATCACAAAGTACCGGTTACATGCCTTTTTACGATGACTTTTGAAAAAGTCACTTTCGGTCTGTTCTGATTTCAGAATTCACAGATCCGACTTTTGGTCGTAAAATCCAACCTAAAGAACCTAAATTTTTTTTTCTTCAAAATGTCGAATTTTGGTCTTCACTATCGTTCTTAAGTCGTATATTGTACCCCAGAAGGTACTGGTTACATGCCTTTTTACGATGATTGTTGAAAAAGTCACTTTCGGTCTGTTCTGATTTCAGAATTCACAGATCCGACTTTTGGTCGGAAAATCCAACCTAAAGAACCTAATTTTTTTTGTCTTCAAAATATCGAATTTTGGTCTTCACTATCGTTCTCAAGTTGCATATTGTACTCCAGAAAGTACTGGTTACATGCCTTTTTACGATGATTTTTGAAAAAGTCACTTTTGGTCGTTTCTGATTTCAGAATTCACAGATCCAACTTTTGGTCGTAAAATCCAACCTAAAGAACCTACATTTTTTTTTTAAATATCGAATTTTGATCTTCACTATCTTTCTCAAGTCGTATATTGTACCCCAGAAAGTACCAGTTACATGCCTTTTTACGATAATTTTTGAAAAAGTCACTTTTGGTCGGTTCTGATTTCAGAATTCACAGATCCGACTTTTGGTCGTAGAATCGAACCTAAAGAACCTAATTTCTTTTTGTCGTCAAAATATCGAATTTTGGTCTTCACTATCGTTTTCAAGTCGCATATTGTACCCCAGAAAGTACCGGTTACATGCCTTTTTACGATGATTTTTGAAAAAGTCACTTTTGGTCGGTTCTGATTTCAGAATTCACAGATCCGACTTTTCGTCGTAAAATCCAACCTAAAGAACCTAAATTTTTTTTTCTTCAAAATATCGAATTTTGGTCTTCACTATCGTTCTCAAGTCGTATATTGTACCCCAGAAAGTACCGGTTACATGTCTTTTTACGATGATTTTTGAAAAAGTCACTTTTGGTCGGTTCTGATTTCAGAATTCACAGATCCGACTTTTGGTCGTAAAATTCAACCTATAAAAAACCTAATTTTTTTTTTCTTTAAAATATCGAATTTTGGTCTTCACTACCCTTTTCAAGTCGTATATTGTACCCCAGAAAGTACGGGTTACATGGCTTTTCCCATTAAAATTAGATTGGAAATCCAACCTAATTTTATTTAAAATGATATTGTAATAGTAGTCTAATTTCTATTCATGCACCACTTCTAATATCAATAAAATGACACGAGTTCTTATATCGAAAATGGAAGTTATGAAATAACTTGCATTTTCGATTGCACGTTAATCTGTAAAAGTTAATGGATGGTTAGCGCATCGGCTGCTAGTGCATTTAAAATATGTATGCAAAAATATATTGAGAATATTTCAATAATATGTATTTACGATATATTTTCAAAAACCGAGAAAAATTGCTTGATGTCGAATATAATTTTCCCCGAGAAAAAGAAATTGTAAAGAAAGTTTCTGCCTTGCCGGTCATGATAATAGTTCTTTTCCCTAACTTCCTTCTTCATTTTTCATCCCACTGCTTTTTTGGGTCAGAGATCAAAGTTGAACCGTCGAGAGATCTTTGTTGTTCCAGCATAGAATGCAACGGAAAACGAGGTGAGAAGTAAAACAAGAGCCGCTTGCTCGTAGCTTCTTGTAATCAGCGACTGCTAGCCAGGTAAGAGCTACACCCACGGTGTGGCTGATTGTGAGAAAGTATATAGCCTGTAAAAAATAATCGTTTCAATTGTAAAGTCAACGCCAACATTGTTACAATATTATCGATCGTCTCTAAGACCTTCTCTCGTGTATACTATTTTTTTATAGTCTGTCGTCATGCTATTAAAAATGTCAAGGGCGCGCAATTACGTCCTGGTGGTGCAGTAAAAAAAAAGTCAACGTTGTAAACACGAACGTGTAATGCTACTATAGTGGCATGGAAGGGCGTATGTTGGGACGCCCTACTAGCAGTAGTAGACAGAGATAGGCGTGTAAGTTCGGCGTAACCCGGTCTATACCCACTATCTCGGTTAAGTACCACTCAAGATAAGCCAGGTTTAACGCTCGTACGTGCTAACGTTCCACTGCACAGGTGAATTCCAAGAGTCGAGTACGTTTATAGCACGTTGCCTGAGAAATACAGTGTAATGTATGTATATGTATATACGTTATGGGTACTTATGTCCAGCGAATATATATATCAACATAATCATGTTCTCCTCAATGAAAACTTTTTTTTTTTTTATTTCCTTGAATTGCTAAATTAGGATGGAAATATAAAGTTGTGGTATTGTCAAGATTGTACGTTTATTTGTGAGTCGGAAATGAGTTCTTTTCCGACTTCGCTAAAATAACGCTATTTTGTGAACGCAACTCGGGCGCAAAATCTCTCATTTTGATCCAATTACTCCCTAGAGAACAAAACGATTCATTTTTGCCCGGCGGGAGTTATGCAAACAGTGATGCACATGCGCAATCCAGTTTTATTTCTCCCTAGGGAGTAAAACGATTCATTTTTGCCCGGCGTGAGTTACGCAAACAGTGATGCACACGCGCAATCCCTGTTTTATTTCTCCCTTGGGAGTAAAACGATTCATTTTTGCCCGGCGTGAGTTATGCAAACAGTGATGCACATGCGCAATCCAGTTTTATTTCTCCCTAGGGAGTAAAACGATTCATTTTTGCCCTGCGAGAGTCATGAAAAACGGATTGCCAGTGCGTCCTTGTGATTGGTTTAAAAATAGCAATTTTTGCGTTCCTGCTCAACCTGCAAAATGTGGCTTTTTTTTTAGAGCGGTCGGGAAAAATAAGATTTATACTTCGCTAGGGCAACAAACTTCATTCTCGACAAACATCATGTACTTCCCGCCTTTGTAGCATAAAATAAAGGTGGCTGAGGCGAGTTGAGAAAATTTTGACTTGGGAATTTAAAAAAAAAATTTGTTGGCTCAATAATTTGTAACAGCAATGCTTGGGTTATGTTCTTCAACCGATTGGGTATGTTGTAGACAATTTTCAACAACCTACATAATCTCGGCTATTTGTGGCAACGAATCCAAGAATCCAAGATCCAAGAATCGCCGAAGTGTTTCAACTTGCCCTTCTACGGGTCAAGTTCAACCCTTCTACCGATTTGTGCTTGCTAGATCAAGATTTGCGCAAGTTAATGCAATGATGTCAATTTATCGATAACTTCACAATTCCTTAAAATCGAACCGCTGTACCGAATTTCCCTAAATTCAATACAAAAAGTCGCATCACTTTGTTTAATTCTCCCAAGAATTTTCAGCGCGACAGTTAAAAATTTGTTCAAGTTAGATTGTTGACGAATATTTTTCGAAATCTAAAAAAATAGCGAAAATCTGAATGCCTCGAGTGATTTTTATAAAATTTGTATCTGAATTTGTATATGAATATCTTTTTAAAAAAATCTGTGCGAACAATCCCGCGTAGAAAAAAAGAATCTGGCCGAGAATCTCGGCGAGAATCACGGTTGCGCACCGAACCGAGATTCTTTTTAAATCTATCTGAGAGTCTCGGCCAGCTTCTTACCGAGATTCTTTAGGGGTTCGCCGAAAATAAAAAGAATCTCTATCAGAATCTCGCCGAGATTCTCTAGAATCTTAGCGAGATACTGATAGAGATTCTTTAATGGGTAGCTGGAAATAAAAAGAATCTCTATCAGAATCTCGCCGAGATTCTAGAGAATCTCGGCCAGCTTCTTAGCGAGATTCTTCTCATTTTAATTTTCATTGAAAATGAAAAAAATCTATATAAAAAAGATCTGTATGAATATTTTAATATTGCTAACCCTAATTTGTTAGTACATCAGCGAAGGTTAGACCCCTCGTGTGTAGTCGAACTCAGAAAAGCTTTCCAGTCTTATATATACGCTGAGGCTTCAAGTCACTTGCGAGAAACGCTTCGTTCCTTCGCCATCTAGCGGAGTATTGTCCACCAGTGTTTCATATGATGTCACTAGGTGGCGAACGGATGGAGCGTTTCTCGCAAGTGGTTTGAAGCCTCAGCGTATATATAAGACTGGAAAGCTTTTCTGAGTTCGACTACACACAAGGGGTTGAACCTTCATTGATGTACTAACTAATTAGTGTTAGCAGTCCTTCAATATTTGTAAAGATCTTTTTTGATATAGATTCATTTTATTTTCAATGAAAATGAAAAGAATCTCGCTGGGCGAGATTCTCTAGAATCTTCGCGAGATTCTGATAGAGATTCTTTTTATTTCCAGCTACCCTCTAAAGAATCTCAGTAAGAAGCTGGCCGAGATTCTCTAGAATCTCGGTGGGATTTTGATAGAGATTCTTATTATTTTCGGCGAGATTCTGATGGAGATTCTTTTTATTTTCAGCTACCCACTAACGAATCTGGCTAAGAAGCTGACCGAGATTCTCAGATAGATTTTAAAAGAATCTCGGTTCGGCGCGCAACCCAGATTCTCGGCCAGATTCTTTTTTTTTACGCGGGAAAGCTTCCTCTATGAGGAAGTAAAATAAAAAAAATGTCCTGATGTTTTTTCTAAAGTGAATCGAACCCGTTTAATGAATTGAGTTATTTACTTTCTTATTCTTCACATATAGATAATTACGATTTATTAGGTAAATAAATTACTATGGTACAGTTACTGCAAAGTCACTGGACTGTAATGCTGAAGACTAATGTTTATTTCACAAAGACCACTCCAAACCGAGAGAAGGCATTCGAATCGCATTTATCATTCGATATTAGGATTCGAGAGAAATGCTATATCGAGAGCGGACAAGCGAGGCGAGTAACGCGAATGTAATTGAAGAAGCAAATTCCCCGAGGGGTCTGTTCACTCGTTTCGTCCACCGTGCAGCATTTCCTTTCGTTCCTGACGGCCACAACGCCAGGACGTTCGGTCTACTGTCGTTCAATACCTCGTTTCTGTAATCTTCGTTGCGGCGCAGCCTTATCGCAGGCTGCCTATAATTCAACGAAAGCCAAGAAACTTGTGACTCGAATTCTGATATACTAGCAACGGCCATAGCATTTTTATTTACGATTCTAGTAAAATATTCGCCTGGTCCGTTTGTGATTTATCCAAATAAAAAATGTTTGAATTATTACAATTTTGACAAAGGTACAGAAGGTTAGGAATAAAAATAATAAAAAATCATAAATCGACACTGGTGGTTGTGCGGTCGGTGTGCGGCTCTTGCGGTCCCCCGAGTTAAGCAGCATTGTTTGCGGTCATAACTTGGATGGGTGACCGTTTAGTCATGAACCGGCTGGCACATCAATCAGTGAGCGGGAAGTCAGTTTTCTGAGATCTCGGTGTTTACACTTAAGGGGTTAGGCCACCCTAGAATTTTTGAAAAATCGATTTGTTTTTCTCCTTGGAAATGACTCATTAGGGTTTCTAGAATGCTGTCACAAAAGATTATTGCAGGCAAAAATTTGTAAATGCCCCATTTTCGAATTTTAATAGGAGGCCGCCCGGTTAGCAGGGAACCTCTCTTGTGTGCGCTTCGGTAAAGGTACTGAGAAGGGTCAAAGCAGGTATACGGCAGATAGACGCGTTTATCTCAAAACTGCTCTTTTCAAGTTGGCCGGAAACATAACTCAAAAAGTTTACCACCGATTTATTTGAAATTTTGGATATATCTTCAAAAATACATTATCCACAGAAGTACGTAGGATTTTTTTTTTAAGTTGCATAGTTTTTTTGGGCACACGTCCAGCTGTACACCTCCGAATTCTACACGGGAGTAGGTCTACACAAGAAGTGTGCACCGACGGCACACGTCCAGCTGTACACCTCCGAATTCTACACGGGAGTAGGTCTACACAAGAAGTGTGCACCGACAAACTGTACACAGTGAAAACTTTACACACCATTAAATCTGCACCGAACACTGTGCACCGAAAATTGTACTCATTGACAGATCTACACAAGAGTTGAGCATTGATTAACTGTGCACGAGGATAACTTGGCACTTAATAACTCTGCACCGAAAACTGTTCACCGAAAACTTGAGACGACGACAGAACTGCGCAAAATGTATGCACCGAATATCTGTACACGTCGGGAGCTCTACACCGAACAACTCTGCACCGAAAACTGTACACCGTGCAATTGTACAGACTGCACACCAAACAGCTGTACACGACGAAATGTCGATACTAAAAACTCAACACCGCGAATTGTCGACACTAAAAACTCTACACGCCGAAAAGTCGACAGTAAAAACTCTACATGCCGAAAAGTCGACACTAAAAACCCTACACGCCGAAAGGTCGACACTAAGAAACTGTACGCCGAAAACTTGGCACTGAATAATAGTGGTTTTTTTTTCTTCAAAAGTCCTTTTTCTTTGTTCCTTCAGGTTTTCTTGTTCTTGCTTTGGATATAAAAAAGTCTAGTTCGTTCTATTGTGTATTGATATTGATTGCAAAAAGTTATTAGGAATTAACGATTGCTGGCACTCAAACGCCAACGTGGCTGTACTTATAGACCACAATCAGTAGCACACGGAGAAAACACTTAATTGCCACAGCGAATATATTATCCAAAATTGCCACAACCAGTATATTATACAATGAAAAATGAACCGGCAAACCAAAATCCTTAAAAAGCTCACAGATATACGCAAGAAGAGGCCTTCTGAGGTAAGTATTTTTTTTCCATTGATTTTGTAGTAATGTTTTATACATTTTTTTTTTCAAATCACCACTTACGTCCCTGGATTTTCACTACTAAATAATATTTAGTGAAATTCACTAAATAATATTTAGTGAAATTCCTGAGACGTAAGTGAACGAACTAGACTTTTTTATATCCAAAGCAAGAACAAGAAAACCTGAAGGAACAAAGAAAAAGGACTTTTGAAAGAAAAAAAAACCATTATTATTCAGTGCCAAGTTTTCGGTATACAGTTTCATAGTGTCGACTTTTCGGCGTGTATAGTTTTTAGTGTCGACTTTTCGGCGTGTAGAGTTTTTAGTGTCGACTTTTCGGCGTGTAGAGTTTTTTAGTGTCGACAATTCGCGGTGTTGAGTTTTTAGTATCGACATTTCGTCGTGTACAGCTGTTTGGTGTGCAGTCTGTACAATTGCACGGTGTACAGTTTTCGGTGCAGAGTTGTTCGGTGTAGAGCTCCCGACGTGTATAGATATTCGGTGCATACATTTTGCGCAGTTCTGTCGTCGTGTCAAGCTTTCGCTGAACAGTTTTCGGTGCAGAGTTATTAAGTGCCAAGTTATCCTCGTGTACAGTTAATCAGTGCTCAACTCTTGTGTAGATCTGTCAATGAGTACAATTTGTCGGTGCACAGTGTTCGGTGCAGATTTAATGGTGTGTAAAGTTTTGACTGTGTACAGTTTGTCGGTGCACACTTCTTGTGTAGACCTACTCCCGTGTAGAATTCGGAGGTGTACAGCTGGACGTATGCCTTTTTTTGTTATTGACAATTTTCGAACGATTTTTAGGCCAAATTTTTGAACTTTCACTTTAGATGCTCGCCATTTTGTCAAAAATGCCTGTATCGAAAAAATCCGACGTACTTCTCTAGCTACTGTTATGTATAAGTGAAAACCGTTAAAAAACTCATCATAATTAAAAAATTACAGAAGCTGTGTATCCGGCCGTGGATTCCAAAAAAAAAGAGATGTCATCGCAACAACGCTGTACAGCCGCCTTTTTTAAATTAATTACTATGAAAAAATTACTATATACAGTTAATGATATGTACAATAAATACCCTTTCTCAAAAAATCGATGTCTCTAATAGTTTTTTTGAAAAAAATTCCCAAAAAAGCCTTTTTTGTGGCCCTCTGGAGTGGCCTATCCCCTTAAGTAAGTTACTTTCGTGAATACACCGGGAAATCAGAAGAATATACGGACGTCTGTACCGGTACACCGAGAGAAAAGATTTCATTGACGCCAAAGAAATGGGTGGATTGATTTTGTTTTCATTGATTTCAACGAAATATTTCTTTGATTTCAATGAAATAGTGCATTTGAATGTCAAAGAGAACATTTCATTGCCTGTAAATAAAGATTTGCTTAGTGAGCATATAATAAAGTTCAAAGAAACGTTTTCATTGATCTCTCTCTCGCACCTAACCTCACTTTTTTGTTTTCCGGTTCTCCCGAACGAACGGCTTCGAGTTTCGAGGAGCCAGAAGCTTAGCCTATTTCTGCCGTACTTCCTTACATACTCTCAAAATTTGAGCTTTATCTACCGCGTACTTCAGGAATAAATAGGTTTCGAAATTTTGAGCTGGTAAGAAGAAGGTTTCATTGAATCAGAGACGATATCTTTGAAATCAATGAAAAGGTTCATTGGTTTAAAGAAATGTTTCTTCGAATCAATGTCACTACTTTTCATTGAGTTTGAGATCATTCAAAGAAAAGATAGTATTGAAATTTAAGTATTTCATTTCATTGGCAAAGATTTCCGTGAATCAATGAAACTTTTTCTCTCGGTATACGGGTTTTCCGCAGTTTCCCCGTGCCCATGGCAAATGCGGTATAGTGTAGCTAAAGTCGGCGGCGGACGCGTTGGAAAGTTAGGTTAGCTTAGTGAAGTGCGGGTAGTGAGTGATAGGAGTAAGGGTGGGAAGGGCGGTAAAAGGCGATTGAAGCCATACCATGGAAAACATGAAAAAAAAAAATAAAAAAAATAAAATAAAAAAATAATAATAAAAAATCATACGTTATTCACTATAAAAACCAAGCGTGTTGTTTCCTATCTTTAACATTCTGACGACTTTTCACTTTAAGCGTGTTGTATTTTATATATCATTACTATGTAAAATTCAACACGCTTAAAATGTGTAAAAAGTCGTCTTAGTGGAAAAGATAGGAAACAACACACTTGCAACACGCTTGGTTTTTAGAGTATTCTTCTCGGTTGTGAAAGTTGTGAAACTAAAAATTATTATAAAATCAGCTCAATATTATAAATATTAATTTCGAAAAAAAAAAATTACAATATTGATTTTTTTAAAATAAATATTTATCATTTAAAAATACAAAAGGCGGACAATTTATATCTATTTGTGATTTTAGGTAAACAAAATCTAGGTAAACAATTTAGGTAAACAAAACAAAATCTTGTTATTTAAAAAAATGCAAAATATGCCTTTGTTTTTTTTTTCAGTTTAATTTTAAAAAATAAAGACTAATTGAGTTTGAAAATATTTAATTTGGTACACGAAAATAGATACTAGGTTTAAAATGTTCTAGACACTCGCCAGACGCTCTTCATGGATAGTTCAGATTCAGTACTGCCTGCAGGCAAATGAGAGATCCCTCAATCTTTAAAAAAATCTTGCTCGGGGCAAGCGTCTCGCTAGCAACTCTTTCTGGATACCTGGCGGTGCTCGCATATGATATGCAAGCCGAAAGGCAGCTCAGAGCTTTTGCCCGGTACTCTGAGAGAAGCTTGCACTTGGATCACACAGAGGCGACCGCCTTGAGCTGCGCCTTAAGCCGCCTTGAGCTCGAATGAGAATCCGTAATGAAGCGGTCCCGACGTCCTCGGCGCTTCTGGTCTGACGACCCACGGTGTGTATCTACTAGAGTTGCGTTACATCCTCTACAGACACAACTGAGCTGTACGGGGATGATAGTCCTGGTTAGTACAGGTCACTTCTCTACAGCACTAATCATTACACATGTGCACAATGAATTTTGTTAAAATCTAAGCACACGGAAACAAAAAAGTAGTTTTGCCTACCAATTCCAGCACATGCTGTACCGCGTGTTAGTTACTGAAACTAAATCGGAATCGTAATCTCAACTTTTTTCGATTGGTAGCAAAAATAGTACGTATAACCACACGGACAAAAATAATTGGTTACAGCAGCATGAAATTAGCTACCGCAGCAAAAATCATTAGCCAATATAGTGACAGCAAAAGTATTTGCTCTTACAGCAATATTTATTTGCTGTATCTGATTTGCTACAGTAGCAATAGCAATTTTCTATTGCAGTGATAGCGGTTTGCTGTTGCAGCCATTTTAGTTTGCTGGCAGCGCAAACAGTTTGCTGGCAGCGCAAACAGTTTGATGTTGCACCAAAGTAGTTTGCTGTTGCAGCAAAAGTAGCTCGCTGTTGCAGAAAAAGTATTTTGCTGTTGCAGCCATTGTAGCTTGCTGGCAGCGCAAACAGTTTGCTGTTGCAGCAAAAGTAGTTTGCTGTTGCAACAAACGTAGTTTGCCGTTAGAGCAAAAGTAGTTTGCTGTTGCAGCAAAAGTAGTTTGCTGTTGCAGCAAAAGTAGTTTGCTGGCAGCGCAAACAGTTTGCTGGTAGCGCAAACAGTTTGCTGTTGCAGCAAAAGTAGTTTGATGTTGCAGCAAAAGTAGTTTGCTGTTGCAGCAAAAGTAGTTTGCTATTGGAGCAAAAATAGTTTGCTGTTGGAGCAAAAGTAGTTTGATGTTACAGCAAAAGTAGTTTGGTGTTGCAGCAAAAGTAGTTTGCTGTTGCAGAAAAAGTAGTTTGCAAAGAGTTTGCTGTTGCAGCAAAAGTAGTTTGCTGTTGCAGCAAAAGTAGTTTGCTGTTGGAGCAAAAGTAGTTTGCTGTTGCAGCAAAAGTAGTTTGCTGTTGCAGCAAAAGTAGTTTGCTGTTGCAGCAAAAGTAGTTTGCTGTTGCAGCAAAAGTAGTTTGCTGTTGCAGAAAAAGTAGTTTGCAAAGAGTTTGCTGTTGCAGCAAAAGTAGTTTGCTGTTGCAGCAAAATTAGTTTGCTGCCAGTGCAAGCAGCAGCTGTTACAGTAAAAGTATTTTTCTGGTAGCACAAACAACTTGATGTTGCAGAAATAGTGATTTTCTAAGAGCGCAAATGCGCTCGTGAGAATGTGATGTTTGGGCTTCAGGGTTGGACCACCTAATTTGACGTACAGTTCAAGATGCTTTTGTATTAGTACTCGCAACAGAGGACTAACATTTTTCGGCATTCGTTTAGCATAGGTGAGGTCGAGTATTTCACGCAATGACACGTAAAGTTTCCAATTCTGATTACTTTCCGAAGCTAAATCACCTATGATCACCCCGAATAGTTTCACGAAACACGTCGTTTCTGCAGCTGTCACTTTGATCTTCGAACTTTTTAAACAGTTTATACTTATAACTTTTTTGTATAACTTCTACACTAATGCCCCACGTCTTGAAGAAAGATCGCTTTTGGTAAATCCATCGTCAAGACAGAATACGCTGACGATGCGAACTGGGCATGAACGAACTTCGCACTAACAAAGCGACCCAACAACTTTTGACGCCTTGACGATTATTTGTTTACGCAGAAGTATACACGAATTGTGTAATATGTGACTAGCATTATCATAGCATTTATTATACGTATTATATGCACGTGACGGCTGAGTATTAGAGGCTATACAGAAACTCCAACGACGAGGCGACTTGGAGGCGGCTGTTTTCAGCGAGGCTCTTGAAACGATGGCGACGACTACGACGACGACGACGAGGGTGCGATAACAAGGAGGTATACGAGACCCCGCGTGGCTCCACAAGCTCGCCAAACAGCAGTGACTGTTCGCGCCCAAGTTTTACGCGCTTCGTGTATAGCGAAAGCTTCTCTCGAAACGCGCTGTTGGGGATAGCAGTAGAAGAAACATGAAAATGGTGTTGAATAAAGCTCCAGTTTCCAGGGAGTAACGTATGCTTCATAGGGGGGAACGTACATTGGCGAACACTTACACATACCGTCGTGTACAACAAGCTCCTTTTTTGCTTGCAACCAACGGTACCATAAAAGCTTTCCACGTTTCCTCAACCAAGCATGTTTTCTTCCAGACACTCGAGTCGTGTAGTTTTACACACCTTGTGATATTTTTTTTACTCCTTTTTTTTCGTCTTAAAGTTGGTTCATGTTTTTACGTTTCGTCGATTTTCATGTATTTACACGGAGAAAAACGCTTGGTTGGGCTTACTAAGATTTTGGTTAAAAATTTTACCAAGAAAAATTTGGTAAGCGCAATCAAGTTATTGATTAGGCGTACTAAATACTTGGTTGTCTTACCAAATCCTTGGTTATGTTAGCCAGTGCCGTAACTAGGCATGTGCAGAGTGTGCGCAGGGCGCAGATGCCGAGGGGGCGCTATTTGTTTTTCTGCGATTTTTAAGAACTGCAGTTAGTTTATATGTTAATTGAGTTCAGCATAATCGGGGCCCTAAACACAAAGCACGGTGAATGACATATAGGTTCGAGATGTAGCAACTAAAAATAGAAATCTTCGCTCGTGTCAGAGTTACCAGCCAGTAGTGCGTTTCCTGAATGTATAAGCGCCACCTATCAGTAACCGCGGCTAACTATACTTTGAGAAAGCTGCAAAATTTTAGTTTACACGATTGGCAGTTTTGTCGCGTTCGTGCTATTGGGACGCGGAACGTGCGTACACTGCGAACATACGTACATGCGCTTCTAGTCAGCTCGGGACTTGTCGTTGTTACATATTTCCTTGGACAGCACATATATGTCAACTTTTCAGCAAACTTAAAATGATAAAGTCGTACCTGAGAACAACCATGGGGCAAGAACGATTGACAAACCTGGCTAAATTATCAATTAAAAATGAAATAGCAAATAATATTGATTACAACAGCATAATAGACGATTTTGCGAGTGCGAAGGCAAGACGTGTTAGATTTTAAGGTATTTTCTGTCATATTTATATTGTTTTGTTTTTAACTATTTAAATAAGATTTTTTGTGTTTTAAAGAACTTTATGCAATTTTTTTGTCTAATTATTACAAAATTGCAAAAAAAGTTTCAATGAAACAATTTTTTTTATTTCCCTCTTCTTTGGAGACATAGGGTTTGTGCACTTTATTTGGCTCGCGTAATTTGTGGTAAAGAGGGGCGCCAAGTAGGTGGTCTGCACAGGGCGTTCATATGCCTAATTACGGCACTGATGTTAGCTAATAACTTGGTTGTGTCCACCAAGTTTTCTTGATAACATTTTTAACCAATTTTTTGGTAATTCTAACCAAGCTTTATTTAAATAAAAATATTGTATCACGCGATGCAATTCGGAAAGTAAATTATATTGCTAATAAAAATTTATTTTAAAAATCGAATTAAGAAAATATTTATGTAATTTGAAGAATCCGATTATTGGATTTCAAGTGACCGTTTATTGAATTCTATCAACTTGAATATTTGTGTGTTGTATATGAGGGATTCCACGGGACTTTCGCCACCCCCCAAAAAAAAAATCTCAAATTTTATCTAAAAATCAGGTTCAGCGGTGTCTATTGATGGACCAAATTTCAAAATTCTAAAAAAATAGTTGACCGGAAACCGAAATTTGAATGTTTCGAAATTTGAAACATTCAAATTGCTGTAACCTCACAGCATTGGGCCATCCCATGAAAAAAAAAATACTCAAAATTCGGCGATCACTCAAAGATACCGAGGCAATTTGTCCGGTGAAAAAATCTGAAGTCCAACCATTTTAATTAATTTTAATTTTGAATATGGATTTTTTTATATATATTAAAAACATTCAGATTGCTGTAACGTCACAGCATTGGGCCATCCCATGAAAAAAAAAAATACTCAAAATTCGGCGATCACTCAAAGATTCCGAGACAATTTGTCCGATGAAAAAATCTGAAGTCCAACCATAAAAAAAAAAATAATAATTTTGTTGTTTTTTCCATAAAATGTGACCTGAAATTAAGCAATTAATTTTGAATATATTTTTTTCTTGTTGGCCATAAAAAAATGCACATTTTCGTCTTTTAATGATTTCGATACGATCAATAGTTTCTGAGATATTACAGATTAAATGAAAAACGATAAAAAACGAAAAAATTTGCATATTCCGGTCAACTATTTTTTTAGAATTTTGAAATTTGGTCCATCAATAGACACCGCTGAACCTGATTTTTAGATAAAATTTGAGATTTTTTTTTTTTTGGGGGTGGCGAAAGTCTCGTGGAATCCCTCATATATTTGTGTATGTAAGCATTAAAATATAGCCCGGTGAACGATGTAACTTTTGCAAAATGCATTGCATCAAGTTGATATTTCAAGTTTGTTATTTCGTATTAAATTTCGTGAAATTAGACTGATTTGAATTTTATAAAAACTATAATACAAAAATCCTAGATTCATTCCAAGTTTCTTTTGCGTCAGGAAATGTCTTTGAAATAAATAAACAACTTTAGCTTGATTTTAATAAAATTTTCATGGATTCAACGTCACTATCTGTTTTGTTACCTTCAAAATCATTAAAATAAAAAAAAATAATAAGATTAAGGATTTTAAAAAAATTCAATAAAATATCTTTCATTCAATTTAAATAGTCTAATAAGCCAAGATTTTAATTCTATTTATTTGATTGGATGAATATGTTGGTTGATATTATCGTGTGACATTTTTTTTTACCCAATAAGTTTTTTTATTTTCTTGAAATTCAGTTTCCCCAATATTATTGGATATTTCTCTCTGTGTGCCCCAATAAATCAATTTTGCACATGATTAGCCATTTCGCGATAGAATATGTATTTATACGCTAATGTATTGATTATAATTTTGTTTCACACTTAACTAAACTCGTGTCCTCTGAGTCTGCTATGTTTGCACTGTATCTACTTGGGCAATTATTAATTCATTCATTTAATCTACCTGTCTGCGATCCTTGCCGCACGAAAGTCCCAAATGGGGCGTTTGGCCACTCCAGGGAAATAATCGCTGACCGCACGAGTGTGCTGATAATTACAGCAACGTCAATTTCGAATTTGTTATAAAAAGTCTGCAGTGCACTGAGAAAAGAGAAGCATGCACATTGGAAACTTGCAAATTGTTTTATCATTATTTTTTACTATTTACAAACCTCTCTCTAGTAATTGTAGAATTAGTAGTAGTAAACCATTTTTATTGGTCACAGGAGTAGTACTCATAAATTATTGCGAATATAAAAGTATATGATCAATATTGAGTGCTGAAGCGAATGGGACATCAAATGAGGTCCTTCAGCTCGTTTTCTTTTTTTGCAAAATGCTTTGGGTTTTTTTTTATAGCTATGCAAACAAGTATAAATAAATTAACGCATGTATATATGTAAATATATATGTTAATGTACTATGTTTGATGATCGTCATTAAAAATTATAATTTAATTTAATTTATATGTCTATGCTTATATATTATTTATGTAAAACAATATCCAATACTCAGATTTGGGGTTACATGCCCCACATTATAATTTACAATAAGAAACTTGCTCGGCTCCACGACTAATATACATAGGGGAGATGGGGGCAAAACGGGCATCGTTTCAACTTTTTCGAACACGACTTTTTTCAATTTTCTGACATTTCTTACTTGAAAATTTCGGAAATAATTGGTGATGTCAATAAAACAGGCAGGGAGGCAAAACAGGCATCTCGGCTAAATATAAGTATCGGGGTCAAAATTGGCACCAAATCATAAAATGAGAATTTCGTTCTAATTGATTTCTTTATGATATACCGACTTTTTTTTCAAAGAATTAATTTGATTATAAATTTTTTGAAATTTCATTTGACTATATTTTTTTCTTTGCTCAACAAAGTATCGAAAAAAAGTTCTGAACGGATGGTTAAAAAAATTCTGATCTGATGAAGATTATCAATTTTTTTTCATCACCAATTTGACGTATTTTCCGCACTTTCCCTATCTAAGGAACGTAAAAAACTGAGACAAATCGTTTTTACGAAAGTTGAGACGGTGCCCGTTTTGACACCAATCCCGATTTTTAATGGAGCTGCCCGTTTTGCCCCCCTCTCCCCTAAATGTAAAATAAACGTGGAAATATAAATAAAACAAAATTATAATTTTTAATGAATATCATCAAACATGCTAGTACATTAGCATCAAGAGGCGCGGTAGCGTCTCGACCCCAAGTATTAAAAATGAAATTAATGTCACCTCCGTATTGCGATCTTTCTCATCTCATATATGGGGTATTCCATCCGAATTTTTCATGCCCTGATCCTGACCTCCTTCAATAATTTCGACAATTTTTTATCAATAACCATTTTGAAAAAGAAGAGATACGTATTTTTTTGTTTAGCGCTACGACCAATATTTCCGACAGACGAATTTTTGCAAAAGTTTGAATTTTTCGATATCGATATTATTTTTATCGTTAATATCTTGGAAATTAACAGTCCTATCGAAAAATGTCTACGATGAAATTTGTTCAGTTTGCAAAGGGCTGCATAACGTATATAAAAAAATGTTGTTATAGTTTTTCTAAAATTTTGTTATATGACGTTAAACCAGAAATTATCGTTTTGCAAAAAAGCACCACTTTTTATAATTTTTATATACTTACATAAAAATTCTGTGCAAAATAACAAAATTTTTGACACCCTGTACAGGTTGGCAGGTATTTTTTTTGGAAAAGTACGACGTAAATCAAGCTTTACGTAATAATTCAATTTAAAAAACTTCAATTACGTAGAACTTTCTAATTTCAAATTTCAAATGTATATAAAATATACATTATATTTACAATATATTTTTGTCATTTTTATATATTTTTATATACAAAAATTTGTATATTTATGTATACAAAAATTTGTATATTTTTATATACAAAAATTTGTATATTTTTATATACAAAAATTTGTATATTTATATATACAAAAATTTGAATATTTTTATATACAAAAATTATCAGTATATTTTTATCATGTATATTTTATATACATTATATAGCTCTTTATAAACTGAACAAATCTGATTTTGGATATTTTTTTATAGGACTGTTAATTTTCTAGATATTAACAAATAAAAAAAATATAGATATCTAAAAACTCAAATTTTTTAAAACATTTGTCTGTCGGAAATATCGTTTGTAGCGCTAAACAAAAAAAATACGTGTTACGTTATGGTTTTTTATTACTGAACATGAACGGAACGAAGTTAAATTAATTTTCTTCGTTTTAGGCCAGAATGCGGCGGCCAGGGATCGAAGCAGGAGTCTGGTGATTTTTAAAAAATTAATAATAATTTTTTAAAACACTTTATGAAAATACCACAACCGTTTTTATTTTAACGAAGGGACTCACAAAGTACACAAGAAACTAGTTGATATAATTTTTTAAAAGTATAATGGAAAATCTTAAAACGCCGAAATCGAAATGTATAATTGACGACTGTTACTTTCGAGAGCCGACCGTCGGGTTCGGCCCCCGGAGTAGAACTGACTATGTAAAAAAATTAAAAGTAGAGCTGAAGGCACAGCGCAATAAGGTAAATGTCCCCATTCCCGTACCCTATAAGGCCAACCAGACAAATGTATATCTTTTTTCGTTGTGACGAATTTAAATTTGGAGATTTTTTTTGCACCACTGTAAAATTCAGTTAATTCTCTTTCTAAAAATGGTTTATTCAATCGATTTCGCCAATTATTTCGCCAGATAGAGGCTGATTAATTCATGCTTATTAGTGTCCCCTCTGCCGACACAGCTGTTCCCAATCCCGACCAGCGATGACCCCATTTTCGACCACTAGGGAAACGGAGATCCCGAAGAGTAATAAAATTTTTTTAAAAATAAATAAACATGATCCGGGATTGTACTATTAATATTTTTATTGCATAATTATAAAAAAACTTCGTTTTTCGGAACTTATGTTACATTTCCGTCTCCACATACACTTTTTTTTTGCGATGCTGTAAAAATTGAATTATTTCAAAATTTTGATCAGTGAGGGAAAAAAGTCGAAGTCCTTCGCAGCGATGCTGTAAGAATTGAATTATATCAATCTTTTTTATCACCGAGAAAGTATACCTTGTAATAAAGAAATTTTTTTGACTGCCTAAATAACGTTTACGGTAATGGGGGCAGCCAGGCATTTCGTTGTGCCTAACTTCGACCACCGTAAAAAAATGAAAAATAAATTATTTATAACTCTTTTTTTAGCTGAATCGCTAATTGAACTCATAATCTATCGTTTGAACTAAAAATTATTCGATTTTTACAAATTCCGGATGCAGTACGGACTATTGAAGCGGTCAACGCAACTTAACCTCACTGTTAAGAATACGATGGGTTCGCGACAAGCGTTTGGAAATACGAACAAAACTTGGATTGTGTTATTGTATTTACTCTTTACGTTGCAATACTCTCACACATAGGGTCCTCGGAATATTGTACTATGCTCAATTGTTGTTATTTTTGCGCAGCACTCGTGTAAATAATTATTTCCGTCGAAGTGGTCGGCAGAGGGAGCATGGACGGGTATGGGGACATTTACCTTAATACAGAAATTTAAAGATGCAGGACATCGCGAATCTCATGAAAGCATCATGAAAGCAAAAATCCAGTAACGAAAAGTGCTACTGGGTCTTATAAAAACGTAATAATATTGTTATTTCAAAAACAATGAAGATTTCAAAAAGTTCTATTTAAAAAATATGAATTTATTTGTTAATTGATGTTTAGGACAATTTATTTATTATTCAAAATATTTTTAATAATCAAAAATATGCCCGAAAGTAACATACGTGTCTTTTCTTTTTCAGAATACTTTCTGATAAAAAATTGAAAAAATTATTGAAGGGGTTCAGGGGTCGAAGTATGAAAAATTCGGATGGAATGCTCCATATATGGCGTAAAACACGTCAAGTCGGCCACACGAATTTTTCATTTCAATAAAAAGTTTTCAAATTTGTTGAGGACGTTGGTCTGGCTGAAAACAAAAATTACAAATTTTGTTCAGATTTTTTTATCGCATATTTCAGCCGTTACAAAAAACTGAAAATAATAATCGTTATTTTTTTAACGCCAAAACTACAGCTCTCGCAAAAAAATCACGTGAACAAAAAGTTTAAGGTATTTAACGTTCTTTTCAATAAATTTTTTGCAAAATCTTCCTACTCTGTTTTATGCTATTTTTCAATGGAATAAAATTATAATATTTTTTTTCTCCAAAACTGCGTTCCCGATTCGGCTGAAATTTTTACATTTTGTTCCTTAATATGTCTAGAATCTGAGAAAAAATTGGCGAGATGGGCGGCGATTTCATTGCACTGTTACAGCTCTTCAAACGATCGAATACCAGGGCAATCTAATGTGTAATTGCTCTGTACGTTCAACAGACTGTCTACATAATAATTCTAAAGCCCGCACTGCATTTTTTGCATCGGATATTTTTCCCTCTTCAATTTTTGGGTTTTTTAATACATTTATTTTATCGACTGATGGAATTGAAACTTTTCCAGATGACACGTAATTCATCATCGTGCTCTTTTCTGATCAATCGAAAATTGGCAAAACGTGGTGAATGAATGTCTCTTGAGTTCAATATTCACGTGCTCAATGTTACACGACCATCCTTCTGCGTTGTGAACACAAAGTGCGGACGACAGGTACGGGGGCATTTGCCAATTAACCTAATTAAAAAAAAAATTTTAATTAAAAATATCAAAAAAATAAACAAGTGATGCGGGCTTTAGATATTTTCTATTGACAGTCTCAACCCTGTTGAACACAGAGAGCAATTACACATTAGATTACCGTTATGTTCGATCATTCGAAGAGCTGTAACTGTGGAACGAAGTCGCCGCCCATCACGCCAATTTTTTTTCAGATTCTTAACATATTAAGGAACAAAATGTGAAAAACTCATCTGAATCGTGAACGCAGTTTCGGAGAAAAAAAAGATTGAAATATTATTTAATTGAAAAATAGCATAAAACGGAGTAGGAAAATTTGCAAAAAAATTTGTTGAAAAGAACGTTAGATACCTTAAATTTTTTGTTAACATGATTTTTTTGCGCGAGCCGTAGTTTTGGCGTTAAAAAATTAACGATTATTATTTTCAGTTATTTGTAACGGCTGAAATATGCAATAAAAAAACCTGAAAAAATTTGCTATTTTTATTTTCAGCCAGACCAACATCCTCAAGAAATTTGAAAACTTTTTATTGAAATGAAAAATTCGTGAGTTTCTATTTCAACTTTTGAGTCTATTTGAAACGTTCATTTTGGATCCGTTAATGAACATAAAGTCGTAAAAGCATATCTTCCCGGCTAATTCTGTGCTGACCTCGTGGTACATAAATTTGATTCACGTTGAGTCGGGAGCGTCACGTAGCGTGCGTTTGGCGTTATTTCAGAAGCAACGACGTCGGAAATTCGAGGAAACTCCTTTCTATGACAGCTGTTTACTTCCTTCCGCTTTCCATTGCGGTATATATATATTTATATATAAATATATATTTATGTATAAATATATATAGCATACATAGATATAATATAAGAAACCTTTTCCCATCGCTTTAGAGGGATTGGAAGATTCAGGACTAGAAAGAGGACGAAAACGTGACGAAGAAGAAAAAAAACCTTAACATCAGAGTATTCCGTGCTTCAGAATCGCGTTTGTGTGATTCGCCTGCTCTTCGGCAAATTCGTCGAGTATACACGCGCTTCCGCACATAACCTACTGTGCTCGCGACCCACTCGCTTTTCTAGCGCTACACCGACAAAGTTCCTCGTCGTCAAGTACACACAAGACGCCTGGGTGCACGACTCGCGTTACTGACTTCACCCTGGCAATACGGTTTCCTAGGACGATGTGACGAGAAGGAAAAAGAGTTATTTTCGTCTGGGACTTTGCGAGCTTTTCTACGTATGGCAATGCCCTGACACGTGAAAAATACTTATCTCAACGAAAGGCTAAAAACTTTTTTTGTTTATAGAGAAAAAAAATAAATAATGGCCTAGTTGTGATAAAAAAATTTCGTGACAAAATAAATTTAAGAGAGATTACAAAATAGTATTATCTCAATTTGGGATTGTTTGCAAATATTAATCTAGATTTTATTTCAAATCTACATTACATTTTTATATGCAGTGTGAGGTTTTTTTTTCCTGAAATTTAATTATTTAGCCGAACTGAAATCATGTTTCCGGCTTTTTAAAGTGAGGTGCGTAGAAATGAACTTATTGGCGTGTTTTTTTAATCAATGCACAAAAATATGTGCTTTTCATTTATTATTTTATATGGAGGAGTTTTTTTCCTGACATTCATCGATTTAACTTCCTAATTATTGCAGCTTCTGAAGATTTTCCATTTTCTTCCAATACAAAAACGTACTAATTTGTTCTGTGGCCCGCGAAAAATGTGCAATGTGGAATTACTTGAATCCTATCTTAAATTGGCATCTCAAAATCTGGTGAAGTAATATGATTCAAGCTGTATCATTGATTTTCAAATTATGGCAGCTTCTATATTATTTATAAAATTTTAAAAATACTAAATCGAAACAAGCCTGCAAAACAGAATCTTGCAAATGACTTCCTCATTATTTTACGAAAGTTACAAAATAAAATGACTTTTTTCGAAATTTTCATAATGCTGTAAAATTGGAATCTGTCAATCAATTCGTGCCAAAAGAAATTTGAGGAAGATACATGAAACATTACGACAGTTATCGTCCTAACAAGGGAATCTGTACATACACACACACACTGTAAAAAAAATTCGAGGTGAAAATACTAAACATGTGCAAGAAGCACTTTTACAGAAACTGTTTACGAAATTTTAACTTGCGACATTGAATTTTACAACATTGGTATATCAAATTTACCGTTACTGTATTGTAATTTTACAACACATCTGTGGTGTAAAATTTTACATGTATAAGAATATTCATAAATCGTCTTTGAAAATTTAAAGCTGTGTGTTGTAAATTTACTATACGTATAGTAAAATAAAGGGTTATTCGAAAATTTACAACGCAATATATATTAATTCTCATTTACTACACAACACATCTGTGTTGTAAAATTCAACGTCGCTGTTGGAATTTCATAAATGGTTTTGGTAAAAAAATTTCATACACATGTGTTGCAAATTTATAACACATTTTTTTAACAGTGTAGGTAAAATTTACACGAAGTCCCATTAGGGATTGCCTCGAGTCAGAGGTGTGGTCACGTTGGTAGCGATAGGAAACGACCCGGAGGGACGGCTGGCTCGGGTCTAAATAACCGCCACCAGCCCACTGGCACCCGACACACTGGCGGCCCTTCGGAATGCCTCCATCCGCGGTGTGGCGCTAGTAGTCGTCTGAGCGAACCGGCCTATTCGGCCGTATATGCATGCAATACAATTTAAAAACAATAAAAAGTATTGCAATAGCGCGACGTATTTTGATTTTTTTTTTTCGTGCGTGCAAATGATTTTGTTAAAGGAGTTTGAGTTGGTAGACGTAAAATAAATAACATATTTTAATACAAGATAGAAATGTAGATATTTTTATTCTGTACAACAATATATAGAATATCGATTCGACTGCTTTTTAAGTTATGCAAAACTTGGACGATTCAGACAAAAAAGTTTATTTTTATTTTAAGGGCAATTTTTTCCTCACCGATGAAAAATTAAAAATAATTATATTTTTTTTAGGATCGCAGTGCAGGATTTTTTGTCACTTGATACAAAAATCCTTCGCTGCGATCAAAAAAGAATATAATTATGTCAAATTTTTTCAACGGTGAGGAAAAAGTAGGCTTTATAATAAAAATAAACTTTTTGGACTGACTTGGTCCCCTTAAACCTTAACTTAAATAATCATAACACTTACAGCATGTAAGTGGCTTGAGATGCCGAATCTCTCGGGATTGTAAAGAAATTAAATTTTCCAGGATTTGACTTGTATCCGGATGTACAATCTAGCACGATGCACGTTGGTATTTTCACTAGGGGAAACGCACTGGACGCACTTATCCTGAATAGGAAATAAATTCTCGGCACGCACTTTTATTATTTTACAGTTTTTCGAACAAATTTACCAAATTTACTTTTCGTTTTGAGGTTACGATGGTTACGATCATTGAATGTTGACGGAATATATATATATGCGAAATCGCTCAGAGTACCTGCAGCGCCACACTCCGGAACTATTACGGTGGCGACATTCCAATGTGAAAGTTAACGTATTAGAATAAGGCTGAGTGTCCGCAGCCTGGCCGCCACTGTTTGTCTGGGCCTCCATGGAGTGGAAGTCTTCCAGACTGGCCACTAGTTGAAAAAACGTGTCGGCCAACGCTCGATGTGGCAGCACTGCAGCGCTCTGCTTGCGCGAATCGCGAGCGCATTTAGCCACCTAGCGGTCAACTGCCAAAATGTCGCCGGGGGAAGGGACGTCCCGTTACACTACATGTATAAGAATATTCATAAATCGTCTTTGAAAATTCAAAGCTGTGTGTTGTAAATTTACTATACGTACAGTAAAATAAAGGGTTATTCGAAAATTTACAACACAATGTATATTAATTCTCATTTACTACACAAAGTTTGTAAATTTAATATACACTTGAATAGCAATGTTCAA
Organism: Ephialtes manifestator; assembly: GCA_963970395.1. NCBI lineage: Eukaryota > Metazoa > Arthropoda > Insecta > Hymenoptera > Ichneumonidae > Ephialtes > Ephialtes manifestator. The sequence goes on from OZ019980.1 coordinate 21,973,060, forward strand.
TATTTGTGTTGTAAATTTACTATACCTATACTAAAATTATCTTCATGTGTTGTAATTTTATTATATCGATACTATAATTACCGCCGTGCATTGAAAATTTACTGTGCGTATAGTAAAATTACGGATTATTTGGAAATTTACAACACAATGTGTATTAATTCTCATTTACTACACAAAGTTTGTAAATTTAATATACACTTGAATAGTAATGTTCAATGTTTGTGTTGTAAATTTACTACACCTATACTAAAATTATCTTCATGTGTTGTAATTTTATTATATCGATACTATAATTACCGCCGTGGATTGTAAATTTACTGTACGTATAGTAAAATTACGGGTTATTTGGAAATTTACAACACAATGTGTATTAATTCTCATTTACTACACAAAGTTTGTAAATTTAATATACACTTGAATAGTAATTTTCAATATTTGTGTTGTAAATTTACAATACCTATACTAAAATTATCTTCATGTGTTGTAATTTTATTACATCGATACTATAATTACCGTCGTCCATTCTAAATTTATTGTACGAATAGTAAAATTACGGGTTATTTGGAAATTTACAACACAATGTGTATTAATTCTCATTTACTACACAAAGTTTGTGAATTTAATATACACTTGAATAGTAATATTCAATATTTGTGTTGTAAATTTACTATACCTATACTAAAATTATCTTCATGTGTTGTAATTTTATTATGTCGATACTATAATTACCGCCGTGCATTGAAAATTTACTATGCGTATAGTAAAATTACGGGTTATTTGGAAATTTACAACACAATGTGTATTAATTCTCATTTACTACACAAAGTTTGTAAATTTAATATACACTTGAATAGTAATTCCCGACATTTGTGTTGTAAATTGCATTTTTTTTAACAGCTACAGATATTTTTTCTAAACCACTTTTACCGACATTTTGGACAATTGAGTGTACCAACATGGAAAAACTCGAGAAAAAAAAAAATCACAAAAAACAAAGCTTTCTCTATGAGGAAGCAATAACTTGGTTTGTGGTCCACACAAATGTGAAACGTGGAATTATCTAAATTCTGACTATGAAAAAAAAGTAGAACCTTGCACATTGCTTCCTCATTATTTCTCGCTTCTTACAAAGCTTCCTCTCTGAGGAAGCAAAAAAGTATGTTATTCAATTTTGGCTTCCTCTCTGAGGAAGAAAAAAAGTATGTTATTCAATTTTGGCTTCCTCATAGAGGAAGCTTTGTCAAAAGCGAAAAATAATGAGGAAGCAATGTGCAAGGTTCTACTTTGCATCCTTTTTTAAATTAGATAAAAAAATATGTTGTAAATTCGCTTTTTCTATTTCGTTATTCCGTTATTTCGTTATTATTAGAGCGTTTTCGAAAGTAAATGTAATAACGCATATTATCAAAAATAATTCAACATTCCATAAAATCACAAATTTCGTACCGTTTGTCACTAAATTATACATATATAATGGCTGAATATTGTTTCATTTATATACAAAATTTGAGCTCGCTATTTCAAGTTTTGCAAAAGTTACAATAGAGCGATAATGTCAATTTTTTGAAAAATTCAAAATTCCATAAAATCTGAACCACTTTACCGATTCGAGCCAAATTCAATACCAAACAGCATTGAGTGCACCTACTCTTATAACCAACTATTGAGCAAAATAGATTAAATTTTACGAAAGTTAGAGCGACCACGTCCTTTTTTAAAAAAATTCAAAATGACATAAAATCGACATTTTCGCACAGATTTTGTCGAAAATTGCTACAGTTGAAGAGGGTCTGCTGCTACACTAGTGTGCCAAATTTGAGCGCGATATACAAAACCGTTCTCGAGTTATCGGCGTTCGAATTTTCGAAGTTGTATACATACATACACACACACACACACACACATACGGACATTTTTTCTAGATCACTTTTCTGGACGTTTTGGACAATTCTAAGTGTCCTGACATAAAAATCTCGAAAATTTTTTTTTGCATGAAAACAAAGCTTCCTCTATGAGGAAGCAAAAAAACAGTTTCCCTAAAAACTGATGTAGTTATATGATTTAAGTCACATGTATTTCCCTTTGGTATGGTATTGCAATATTTGTGCAATGTGCGGTGAAGTATAACGTCGGTATATAGCAAAGGCTTGTACATTGTTGCTGTACGTAATGGCTTTTCGCGACCCATTTCCTTTCCAGCGGCAACTGCAAATGCACTACAGTGCATAGCCTGCTACATTTTCCGAGCCATATATAGGCAGCTGAGGCCTTATGTATGTTTATTTCTCATCGTTGAGCGTCCAGTGCGTTCGTGAACGAACGTTCGAGTGTCGTTGACACTGTGTTTGACACTTTTGAATGTGAGCGACCCTCTGTGCATATGCATCGGTGCAGTCCGATGCACCGTGGAGCACAGAGAACTCAATGTTGCTGCACAGCACTACCAGCCAGCGAAGAAAGCACCGGAGGCTTTTCAGTCGGTCAGCTCAACCGACGTTTCCCTGGTAGCAACCCTTTAGATATTTCGATCGACGTCCTACGAGCGAAAAATCTTCTGACACCTCATTCACCATCCGTTTTCACTTCTTGCTTTATTTTTCTTTGCAGTAAAAGCCATTGTCGTTTTTCTTCCTTTATTTTGCCCCCGTCCTTTGGTAAAACGTGTTTCTTTTATTTCACACGATTCCTTTTTACATTACTTTTCTTTTTTTTCAACTTTTGGTCAGCATCACTTTTTCGGTCTTTCATTTTTTTTTTTTTTAATTACATTTTGACGCCATCTCTTTGAAGAATATTTCGTAATTAATTTTTATGATTTTGAAAAAAATGTTTTCTTCAATATTGGACACTATTTTAATATTAACTAAAAATAGTTGAAGGAATGCTTAATTAAAATGTAGTTTTTGATGAGTTTTACTGTTTGTCAAAATTTTTTTATTATGTTTAGAAAAACAGCTTTTTCTTGAATGTAGCATATATTACAGTCAAAGAGTTGACATAAAGTTCCATAGCTCCTGGGCTTAATTAAAATTGTCCAAAAAAATTAATCCGCCAAGCAAATAACCAAAAATTGCAGCAAGCTTTCCTCATCAAAAGAAATTGTAATTCGTATTTCTTTGCATATTAATATTTTTGTTGTTTTTCTCAGTGACAGCTTCTACTGAACTTCTACACATCAGTACAAAAATCGATACCTAATTCTTAAAGCTATATATATATCATCGTATTCGTGATTGCAAATTCGCGAGCCGTTTTTGTCGAGGACGACATGAGAAGTGGCAGTTCGTTTGTATTCAGGAAGCAGCCAGTGGGCTCGCGTGCTTATCACAAACAAATTTAAAACGTCGTGATTCTCTGTCTCCGAAAATTAATTAGTTGAGACGAACAAAGCGTCAAGATTCTCCGCAGAATAATTGCTACTAGATTTAGAGAAATCGCGGTATACTTGGCAGCTATTAAGGTAGTTGGTCCGCGATAGCCCAAGTTAAAAATTGGGCTGACTTCACTTATTCTGACTCTGACTGAATTAATTGCATTGGAGTCCAAGTAAAACGCCATCTTTGTGTTAACATTTTTTTTAGGAGGCGTCCATTAATCACGTGAGAATCTGGACGGGAGGGGGGAGGGGGGGGGGGTGGGTACTGAAAATCATCATGAATGATCACATGGGAAAGGGGAGGGATCTTGGGTCAAAGTCACGTACATTTCTCGATACATTATTTTCTAATATTACCGAGTAGATTTTATTATGATTCAAAATAGTTTCGCAGTTCCAAGAAATGCGCATTGCATTGCCCGAGTCTACAGTCAAATCCTCAATTCCTCGCGGGTAGTACATGCCGAGAATGTGGTCAATACTTTTGTACAAAAAAAGCCGTTGCTGCCCACAAAACTCTGCACAAGAAAAATAAAAAAAGCATTGACCGGGTTAGTGACGAAGAGAACGACGAAGACGAGTTGGAGGACGTGCAGGTTGAAAGTAATACGTTGCAAGATGAAGCTTTTGTAAGCGTGTAAAGGAGTATCGAGAATCCGTGGGTAGCCGATGACTAGTGGCAAACTAGTGATTGCTTCGGATACTAGTCACTTATTTACTTTTAATATGAGATCTGCCTGACGATACCAAAGTTAGTAATAAGCAGATATTATATAAGCGAATTGTGAATTGTATGCAACTAAAATATAATTAAAACAGCATAAATTGTATGAGATATTTATTTTATATTTTATCCTTTTTACATCTGTCCGATAATGAAAAAAGCACGTGATAATGAGCCAGGGGAGAGGGGTTCGTCGAAATATCACGGCTGATCACAAACGGGGGGGGGGGGGGGGGGGGTGGGGGGGGTAAAAATTTGGTAAAAAACGCATCACGTGATTAATGGACTTATTCAGTGAGTATTTGAATCGAGAATATATTCTTGACTGCCCGAACGATAATTTCCTCGTTGTTCTTTCCATCAAATTGACAATTGTTATTCTGAAGTAGTTTGTTTATCGATTGAAACGAAAAGGTTTATTCATAAAAGGTCGGATGCGCTATTGAATTCGCCTCCAGAGAAAATGGCAAACAACCAGAAATCCAGCAAAAGGCAAAATAACAGAAATAACTTCTAGAAAATTATAATTTTTTTACCTGTCCTACTGCGTCCGTATCTGTATGAATTCCCGAACCGAAAAACACTGCAGTGTCATCGACGGTGCTGTTGTCGCTGGCTGCAAGGCCGAGGAGGCACATCTGTAATCAAAAGTAGAATAATTAAAAACTCTATTCGACCAAATAATCTGACAATAATTACATGGAATAAAAATAAGGTATTTTTTTTAAATGAAAATAAAAAGGTCAGCATAACATTTGAGTAAAAGTTAGGAGCGTCCGGAGCAAGTTGGACCACATTTCGTTGTCAATTAAAAAAAATTTTGTTGAGTTAGTGTTTCGAAATCCGATTATTAGGATTGTGTGCTACACTGTTACAAAAGATTGGAAGTTTTTCTTCATAAACTCGTCATCAAAATTTAATATACAAATGTGGTATAAAATTCATGTACTTTTCCAGTAAAATTTAAAAAAATTATTAAAATTCAAGTACTTTTACTGTAAAATTAAAGTAAATTATCGAATATGCTGTACCATACATTAATTTTCCATTACACTTGTATACTAAATTAAATATACTAGCTTGTGAATAAAAACTTCTAGTAAAAGTACACTAAATTTCAAGTAGATTTTTTTACAGTGTACAATCGATTGGTTACACTATGTATAATTATTAATTGTCAAAATTTTATATGGCCTTGGCTATTTGTGATAACGAGTAACAAAAAAAAATCGCCAATGTATTCCAGAAAAATACAAATATTCCTTACCGAACGTAATACCCTCCTTTTACCTTAGATAGCATTTATTTTGCGAAATAAAAAAGTCTGCCTATGTTATTCGTAACTTTACCCAAAAAATTTAACGGCAATAAATTCACGCTAATAAGAAATGCGATGAGAAAGTCACGTGCTGTGAATATGCTTTTGGCAACTTTTTTTTTGTTTTTTTAATTAGTAGTTGGTAGAGTAGCAAGGGTTGATTACGAAGAGCGAGGCCTGTTTCAGATATCTCTGCTCGGATTCTCGTAATTTCTGTTCAGTATTTCCAAAGCGCTTTCACCAGTGTGAACACTGGTTCATCTCATATATACACGAATTCGCGGTTGTGTATACAACAGACGTTCTGGACTGGCGCGAAGTGATTGCATGCTCGTCGCAATGCCAGAGCGGTGAAACGAAGTCCAATTTAATCGCAGCCTAGTCGCGGCCAACCCTTAACAGACAGGGCCTTCACATTGTGACGTCCTCAGGCAAGCTACGTATATAAAAAAAAAAAAAATAAAAAGTAGAAACAGAGAGGAAGTTTCAGGTGGATAGACACGCGGGTACCGAGCTCATGAACAGGAAGTGAACCTGTATTATTATAGTATAATATAGTGGTCTTGGTGGCCGGAAAAATGGCGTGAGTTCCGGCAGACCGTAGCTCGTGAAAAAAATGCAGACCCACGACGGCATCGGCTTCTTGTCACCTAACTCAACCATATTCTTGCCCATGCTGCGGTGAGGAAAGTGGATAAAGTTGGCAGATTTGAGTTTTACGACGACATGCGCTTCCAGGCGACAATGTTTTATTCATTTACCGAAAATCCATGGCGATACGATATCAAGCAGGTGCGGAATTGCGACAAGATCTCTTGCAACCAAGTTTTCGTCATGTCGGAACTGAAACATCCTTTTTTTTTCAAATTAACTTTGTGGTATTGTAAAAAGCCGTATTTTTTTGCTTCCTCATAGAGGAAGCTTTGTTTTCGTGAAATTTTTTTTTTTTCGAGATTTTCATGTCAGGACACTCAGAATGGTCTAAAACGACGAGAAAAGTGATTTAGAAAAAATGTGTGTATGTGTGTGTGTGTGTGCGTATGTGCACTATTTTTTGTTAGTACGATAGCTGTCGCAATTTTTAAGATATCGGGCTCAAATTTGAACCACGAGTAAACTGTCGTTAAACAAGGTATGGGATTGAATTTGGAGTTAATCCATCAAGGTGTTCAAAATTTATGGTATTTTGAATTTTTTGGAGAATGTCAGATCGGGCTCTAACTCCCGCAATTTTTATGATATCCGGCTCAAACTTGGACCAGAAGTGGACTGTTATCAAATAGTCTTTGGGATTAAATTTGGTGTCAATCCGTTAAGGGGTTCACAATTTATGACAATTTTAAATTTTTTAACTTTTTTTGTTCGTGCTCTAACTTTAGCAATTTTTAAGATATCGGGCTCAAATTTGGTCCACAAGTGGACTGTTATTAAATAAAGTTTGGGAGTGAATTTGACGTCAATCCGTTAAGGGGTTTAAAATTTATGGCTTTTTGAATTTTTTGTTTGTGCTCTAACTTCCGCAATTTTTAAGATATCGGGCTCAAATTTGGTCCATTAGTAGAGTGTGGGTAAACTAAGCATCAGTTCGAATCTGGCGAGAATCTGTCAAGGGGTTCAAAACTAATGTCATTTAAATTTTTTTTAAACAAGGCTGCAAAGTAGAACTTTGCAAATTGCTTCCTCATTATTATTGGATTTTTACAAAGCTTCCTCTATGAGGAAGCCAAAATAGATTAACATGCTTCCTCATAGAGGTAGATTTGTAAAAATCCAATAATAATGAGGAAGCAATTAGCAAAGTTCTACTTTGCAGCCTTTTTACCCTTTTGACGGCCAAGACCTTTTTTGCACAACAAAATTATTTTTCTTAAATTTGGACATTTTTCTGATAATGAGTAAATATGGTAAAAAAGAAAGTAATGTTCAATATTTGTGTGGTAAATCTAAGATTTACAAAACTAATGCTATTTAAATTTTTTAAAACAAGACTGCAAAGTAGAACTTTGCAAATTGCTTCCTCATTATTGTTGGATTTTTACAAAGCTTCCTCTATGAGGAAGCCAAAATAGATTAACATACTTCCTCATAGAGGTAGATTTGTAAAAATCCAATAATAATGAGGAAGCAATTTGCAAAGTTCTACTTTGCAGTCTTTTTACCCTTTTGACGGCCAAGATCTTTTTTGCACAACAAAATTATTTTTCTTAAATTTGGACATTTTTCTGATAATGAGTAAATATGGTAAAATAGAAAGTAATGTTCAATATTTGTGTTGTAAATCTAAGATTTACAAAATTAATGCTATTTTATTTTTTTTAAAACAAGGCTGCAAAGTAGAACTTTGCAAATTGCTTCCTCATTATTATTGGATTTTTACAAAGCTTCCTCTATGAGGAAGCCAAAATAGATTAACATATTTCCTCATAGAGGTAGATTTGTAAAAATCCAATAATAATGAGGAAGCAATTTGCAAAGTTCTACTTTGCAGCCTTATTGCCCTTTTGAAGGCCAAGACCTTTTTTGCACAACAAAATTATTTTTCTTAAATTTGGACATTTTTCTGATAATGAGTAAATATGGTAAAAAAGAAAGTAATGTTCAATATTTGTGTTGTAAATCTAAGATTTACAAAATTAATGCTATTTAAATTTTTTAAAACAAGGCTGCAAAGTAGAACTTTGCAAATTGCTTCCTCATTATTGTTGGATTTCTACAAAGCTTCCTCTATGCGGAAGCCAAAATAGATTAACATGCTTCGTCATAGAGGTGGATTTGTAAAAATCCAATAATAATGAGGAAGCAATTTGCAAAGTTCTACTTTGCAGCCTTTTTACCCTTTTGATGGCCAAGACCTTTTTTGCACAACAAGATTATTTTTCTTAAATTTGGACATTTTTCTGATAATGAGTAAATATGGTAAAAAATGGCAGTTTTGAAAAAGTGAATGTTTAGGGGCCAGAAAATGGACGTGAATTCTGATAGGCCGTGAAAAAAAATGCAGACCCATGACGGCACCATCTCTTCTTGTCACCTAGATCAACCATATTCTTGACCATGCTGCGGTGAGGAAAGTGGATAAAGTTGGCAGATTTGAGTTTTACGACGACATGCGCTTCCAGGCGACAATGTTTTATTCATTTACCGAAAATCCATGGCAATACGATATCCAGCAGGTGCGGAATTGCGACAAGATCTCTTGCAACCAAGTTTTCATCATGTCGGAACAGAAATATCCTTTTTTTCAAGCTAACTTTATGGTATTGTAAAAAGTCGTATTTTTTTACCCTTGTGACGGCCAAGACCTTTTTTTGTACAACAAAATTATTTTTCTTAAATTTGGACATTTTTCTAATAATGAGTAAATATGGTAAAAAATTGGATTTTTGAAAACATATTGCTTCACTTGAATATTTTGCGTTGCCTCTGTTTCACAAACATTTTAAAAACAGATTTTATTTATCTGATTAAAAACAGATGGTCTTGATTATCATTTAATGTAAACACACTTCAGAGTTAATTTTTGGTTTAGCAGAAACTTCAAAGTGTATTTGAAAATCCATAACTTTAAATGAAAATATTAAAAAAGTATTCTTGATTTTGAAGTTCGAAAAAAAAAAAAAATGACGTTACGGAAATCTCCAACAATTATTGTCATCAAATCATGAATTATGAAAACTTGATTAGACGGAAAATTGTGATACATTTTTCTAAAAACATGATGTATAGTAAAATTTTAGTGTACTAATACACGCTGTTTTTTTTTTAAGAAATAAAAATAAAAATAAAAATAAAATTAATTGAATAAGTAAAAAAATGATTATCTATATTTCGACAAAAATCTCCGTTGAAGGAATCTTCGAGCACTTTTGGTCTACAAATCGTGAGTTATGAGGATCCGATCGGACGATTATCCGAAAATTTTATACAAGACAAACTAAAACAGACCGAGCGTTAATCTGCGATAAATTTACGGGAGGACCGCCCTGTAATTAGATATTAACGAGTTACGCCTATATGTATGGGTATATTACAGTCACGTGGGTCCGACGAACTTGCGGGCCCTCGATTCCATTTACGCCGGATTCTTTTTTTTTTCATAACGCTGCGTGTTAAATATACGTTCTTTTCAATATTGCAATATCAATTAGGAGTCCGGATTACAGGTCTGCACTTGAGAAATTAAATTACAGAGTAGCTCGAACGCTCGTGTGTGGAAAGAGCTGATTTTGGATTAAGATTTAAGAAATCTTGATTGCTAAGGGCGTTTATAACGACGTGCCGAAATTCGTGGATTAATTTATATTATTTGTCGACCGTTGGCGAGTGTTTAGTCAATTAAGCCCATCCCAGTCTTATAAACATCTGACATTAAGATTCCATCTTCTCGTACCTTCCACTTTTTTTTCATATCCTGTGGGAAACATTTTATTTTACAAAATCGTCCGCCTAGCTTAAAGTTCAGAATATTTTTCGTTTCTTACGAAAATAAATTTTTGCAGTAGAAAAAAAAATCGATTTTTAGAATCTTGTGTAAATATTTTGAGTATCTCAGAATCGAAAAAAAATAATAATAGATTTATTAATATCTGTCTGTCTGTCTGTCTGTGCTATCCAAAAATACAAAAACTATTGAGAGTTACTGCGGACAGCATTGAAATTTAACGTATGTCTTCTGTGTATAAAATGGAGTTTTTCGTGTTAAAAGTCAATACAAAATCTCCCCTTTTTCTAATCCTTTGCCTGAAATGTGGGAAAAATGGAAATTCAATTTTTGGGCCACAGGCGGATGTTAAAGTTGTTATGATTCGGTCTGAGGCATACAGACAGAATTATCAGCAAATGGACGGTAATTAGTAAAATCATAGCGCAAGATTTCATAAGTAACATTTTTTTTTAATCGACATATTTGAAAAGTTACATTTTCAAAGTACTAAAAAAAATTGTATAATTTTTTAAGTTCACATTTCTATTCTCTGTAAAATAAGAAGTGCCGAATTAAATGAAATTTTTTTTTCGTAGAAATGACAAAACTCTCAAAAACTTATCGTTAAAAGTACAAGAATTTCAATTTTTTAATAATGTGTAGGATTACAGCGACGAGTTAAGGGGGGGGGGGCTTAACTCGTCGCTGTCAGGTCGGGAGTCAGGTCAAAAGTTTAAAAAAATCGATTTTTTTTTCTATGAAAACATTCATTTCCATGTCATCTATCTATTAGTAAAGTTCTAAGCCGGAATTCGCAAAAATGGCAAAGTTTCTACGGTACCATTGATATTTAATTTTCTCAAAAGTCGTAAATAATTACCAGAATATTATATTTGAATTTTAAATTGTTTTATTTATTTATTATTGTTATATACAGACATTATGGCCGATTTTTTGTTCACATAAAATAATTAAGGGTGTTGAAAAAAAAAAAAAAAAAAATTTTTCTCTTCGGCAGTTTCGGTTAGATAAGTATAACCTCTGAAACTGCAAAATCTTAGACATGATGCCGAAAAAATGGCCGATTTCTGCAATATACCTGCTTTTTTATGATTTTTTTCTATATAATAAAAAGTTTATTACGTATTTGTAAATAAATTTTTATTTGTTTACCATTTTTTAAACCAGTTGCTGAAACGCAATATAAATGATGCGCTGATAGTGTAGTGTCTCCAACGCAATACGTAACACTTACATTATATTCGAATTCGCGCGAATAATGGGACATGCGCTGTGATATCTTAGCGCGTACCGCATGCGCAGCGTGTTACTGTCGCGAAAAGTTACTTCTGCTACACTCGAGACGCATAACCTCGAATTAACGTTTTTATTTTTCGTTCGTATTATGCTATTAGTTTGGTTCTGTTGGCCATTTACGTTTTTTTTTCAATCAATAGTGGTTAAAACAGAATCAACAATCATCAGAAGTGGTCAGATATGTATAATTTGTTATGAAATGATGATTTAATGTTTGTGCAGCACATTTGTGAATAAGTCAACACCGTATAAATTTTCAGTGATGTTGTCAATAAAAGTGAACATCCCCATATTATTTACAGGTTTTTTTTCAAATTATGCATTCATTTACTTTTTTATTTGTAAAAAAAAAAACATTTATTAATAACGTTATTAATAATATTCTGTAATCTGACTTGCAAATAATATTTCTATTTTGTTCATTAAAGGTACTAAGGTGCCCCAAAGATGAAAGCAGCATAAACATTTTTATTTGAGTGGTGAACTTTAGATGCCATTTGCCGAAACTTGGTTTTAAATCTATTCTGCGCGTGATTCAGACCAAACTATTAGGCAGATTGGGCTGGTTGACGTCTTATTTTCTTCTTCATGAAAAGATACACCGGCTAAATGGAGCAAATGTTAATAAAAGGTAGTATTTTTTAAGTGACATAATTATTACTAAATAAATTTTATGCTATTTTCTAAATCAGTGATTAATTTTGCTTTCAGAATGAAAAAAAATAGTTTGCTCCATTTAGCCGGTGTATCTTTTTATGAAGAAGAAAATGAGACGTCAACTAGCCCAATCTGCCTAGCAGTTTGGTCTGAATCACGCGCAGAGTGAAAAACCTAAGAACTTTGCTTAAGATAATATTGAAAGGCATACGCAAGTTAGATGGCAGTAAAAAATCCTTTCATCGAGTACCAACAATATAGTTCATTGGTCATTTTTATGTGCAAGAGAATTTGGATGATATTGAATTTACAAATTTAATTATTTTGACCTGAGTTCCTCCCCTTAATGAATATTTTTGCACTAATTTTAAGTATGACATTGGAGCTAAAGAATCAGGGCTTTTAACCCTAGCATAATTTCTGAATGGCACTTTTCATTTTAATCATCGAGATGGCCTTTGGACGCTGAAAGGAAAACGAATCGAAGCAAAATTGATTCGGCGTCGATGTCTTTCAAGTAGGGGTAAAGTGAGGTCGAGGGAAAGGGGTATCGGAGCGTCCGCTCCGGCGCAAATTTATTTATGAGGTCGCGGAGGCTCTCGGAACTCCGGCAAGTGCGCCGAAAGCTTTTCTCTCCTTCCCCTTTCCGCTGATCCTTCTCTTCTTCATTGGGTTCTGCCTGGCTGACTTCGTCCAAGCTTCCTTTCTCTTCTTCACTACCGCGGAAACGTTTGGAAAGCGGCCAATTCCGCGGGGCCTTTTACCTCACCGGAGTCTTCTTTGAAAGAAGAAGATGTACGCTTACGCACGATCGACTTTACACTCGGGGACTTATTTCTCGTCTGAGAATGCTCTTGGAGTGAGTGAAAAAAAAGAAAGAAAATATCAGGGCAAATGACGATAAAACAAATAGGAAAAATACGTAGATAAAAAATAAGTACCGAGAGAAAAAGTTTCCTTGAATCAAAGAAATTTCACCAAAACACCAAGCTTTGAAACATTTCTTTGAAATCAAAGAAATAATATACTTAAGGGGATGCTAGAGTAGATTTTATTACCGACTTCGATCGTTAAAACAGGCTTTTTCGTAGTTTTGGTTATTCTTCGTTAATATGCTACGCACATGCTTCAAATTATACACGATTGTAATATCAACGTAAACGAGTGGACGTACATTCGAATATTGGGTGAAAACCTACAATAATAGAAAAAAATCGTATATTACTAAACCTCACGAAATCAAAATGGCTGCCAGGGTTTGACAGCATCACCTGTTTGGTAAGATATAAAAGATTCTGGCACTCACATACGTTAAACTCGAATGCACGTCCATTCTTTAACGTTCTCTGAATATTCCACGAGCGTCGAAAAGTCAATTACACAAAAGGAGTCCACATAAAACCCAGACTACGTTCACGTAGTCTGTCCGCGATCAGAGTGGGTCAAGAAGAGCGCGAATGAAGTTTCCCGATTAGAACACAAGTGGCGCCGATGTAGTCTGTTTTCTTTTGGCAAAAGCTCCGAGCGTTTGCAACGCGATCGTAGTATATACTATACATGGGTTTGGCTTGTGTATTTGACATTCTGATGTTTTTCGAATATTCAGAAATCATGACAGAATTGACGTCCGGTCTGATTTTACATATCTTATTTCCAGAAACAATGAAATCTTACGGCAAAGGTCAGCTGACATATCGTGTGCGGCCATATTGCTTTTCGGGAGATTCAGTATCTTTTGCCAAAAGTATACAGACTACGTCGGCGCCACCTGTGTCTTGATCGGAAAACCTACCGACCAAAGTCGGCAAAAAAATATACTCCAGCATCCCCTTAAGTGCGGTTGTTCTTATAAATAACTATTTAGCAAAATAGATTAAATTTTACGAAAGTTAGAACGGCCACGGTCTTTTTTTTGAATCCAAAAAGACATAAAATCGAGATTTGTGTATGGTTCACTTGTGTACCAAATTTCAGCTGAAAGCTACCCGAGTAGAATTTCAGCTACGGGGAATATCAGGCCCTAGCGTGGTAGCCGGATTTAAATCTAAGGGCCCTGCCTGGCAACCTTATACGGGCCTTGCAGGAAAGTAACGCAGCACATGATCAGGGCCAGATTAAGTTTTCCAGATAAGGGCCGGATAGAGGCTGGCCTACTCAGCCCCTACTTATAAAAACGGCAAATAAATTACAAAATAATTATCTGCGTTCATCAAATTCGATTTATTTTGCACTTTCTATTGGATATTCGAGCTTATTTAGTTTTCAGTACATATTAATTGCTGAAAAAAAAACACATGTAAATTTATTTGCCGTTGGTGGGAATCGAACCTTGATCCTCTGGGTGACAGTTCTGCGCCTTAGCCCACTTGGCCATTGACATCTTAGAAAGTTTTTATATTTATTGTCTATTTGAAGTATACTTAAAATGAAAACACGTCAAGACTGTACATTCATTTATTGTGACTACGACCGAAATATTAAAAATTCAAACATGATGGGGCGGTCACCCATCCAGGTACTGGCGTTTGACGGTCAGTTCCTGGATAGATTTCAAAGCAATTCTAGCGGTACAGTTCCGTAAAACGTGAGTTTCAGCGAAAATTTCGAATATTTCTCGATGGGATAAAGAAGTGGAAAAATCCAGCACAAGCAAGGTGCTGAAAAGATTGATTTTTCATAACAATAATTTTTAAATGTTTTTAACGAATGCCGTATCTAGCCCTTACACGAACCTGATAATGTAAATTTACTGCATATTTAAAAAAACCATGCCATACGAAGACTGTATGCGGATCTGACCAGGGAAAGTAAAGGTAAATTGGACAAAATTTTGGTCCAAATGCCACAGGAAGACCTTATGCGAAACGGATAAGGTCGATGAATGGCATATCTATATGAAGTTACCGTATGTAAAGCCTGACATGGGCCTGATCAGGTGAACTTACGACGACCCCTAAATAAGGTTACCATATTTAGCCTGACATCAGCCTGATCCGGTGGAACGACGGCATTATTAAGTACGAATACCATATCTCAGCCTTACATGGACCTGAGCAGGTGAATTTACGGATGCCCCAAATAAGGTTACCGTACCTAAAACTGACCTGGACCTCGTGTGACAGCAGGCATGCCGGATGAAATTTCTACTCGGGTAAATAGATATGGACATTTTTTCCAGACTACTTTTCTGGATGTTTTGGACAATTTTGAGTGACATGAAATACTGACAAAAAAAATTCCATGAAAGCAAAGATTCTTCTATCAGGAAACAATAATAATAAATATATTTATTGGGAAGCAAAGGGAGAAAAAATCTTTTTAACGGTGTAAAAGGTGGCGATAATTGTATACACTTTGAGCCATGATGTTAATTGGTTGGTACCCAATGAGGATAAGAAGGACACGATTGAAAAATGCTTTTATCCAAAATATTAATGAAATATAAATGGTAGAGTCAACAGTTGGATCGATTTTTTGTGTTTTAATTAAAAAGTCTTTCAACCCGGTGATTGCCTAAATAATTCAAAGGGAAAATATTGACCGCATAGAGTGTAGATTTTTGGAACAAACAGTGCGTATCCAGCGATGACCAATAGAGGGAAATGAACATATTTATGGTGGATCTCGCGCTGGTGGTTCTTGAGGTTCAATGGAACTGGCAGTATTATTGGATGTGAATATGAATATTGCCCGATGTGGCTTGAAATATGTGTGAATACTCAGTGAATTAAATAATCATTGTTGCTCCGCGCCAGGATAGAGGATCTTCGTATGAATGGATACATATTAATTAATTGCTATTTGAATGAAATTAAAATTTCAAGAATGTATTAAGCATTTAAAAATGTATGCCCAATTTTGATCTTAAATAATTCACTTTTTTTCGATCTTTCTTTTAAAAAGTCGCTATGGCCCCTTTATGATAAATTAAGGTACCATAATTATGATGGTGAAAAATAAGAAAAAAAACTTTTACCCCCACGAAAAAAATTAAGTAATTGCAATCTGACTTAATAAAAATAATATAAATTTGAATTGAATAAATTTTATTGAATAACGAAATTAATTCAAATGCAGGCCTAGCAAAATTTAGTTTCAATATATAAAATGATTCACTTAATTTAAATACAAAATGAAAATGAAAATTATAATTTCATTTGATTAAAATAAATCCATTTCTCTGTATTTTTTTTGTGGGTGCACTGAACACGAAGAAAAAGTTTTCATCAATCAGTCTCGACAAGCTGACAGAAACTCATACTAAAATTTGAAAATTTAATGGATAAGACTTATGATTATCATTTCCGGAGTCAAATTTTCTGGGGGGGTTTATTTAATCCTCCTTTTACAAGTATAATATACTCCTTTTATGTTGAATTAATTTTATTGAGCCGCCTATTGAATAGTGAAATTAATTCAAATGCAGGCCTAGCATAATTTTGTTTCAATATATTAAATGATTCACTTAATTTAAATATAAAATAAAAATGAAAATAATAATTTCATTTGATTAAAATAAATCCATTTCTCTGTTTTTGCTTCCTTATAGAGGAAGCTTTGTTTTCATGAAAACATTTTTTTTCGTGATTTTCATGTCAGTACACTCAGAATGGGCCAGAACGTCGAGAAAAGTGATTTAGAAAAAATGTCTGTATGTGTGTGTGTGTGTGTGTGTGTATGTGTGTATGTTACACGATCGAAAAATGTAAACCTTTATAACTCGGGAATGCCTTGCGATATCGAGCTAAAATTTGGACCATAGATAGAGGGATGAAGCCTCATCGTTCATACAGATTTTTGTTAAAATCCACTTCATCGTTAAATTATTACGCGTTTTTTAAATTTTTTTTAAAATGTCTGTTTACGCGATAACTCTTTCAATTTTCGAGATATTGATCTTAAAATTGGTATGAATGTGAGCTTTCATACGCCGGTGATCGCTATTGAATTTGGTTAAGATTGGTTGAACCGTTAAAATTTTATGATGTTTTGAATTTTTCAAAAAATTGACATTATCGCTCTATTGTAACTTTTGCAAAACTTAAGATAGCGAGCTCAAATTTTGTATATAAATGAAACAATATTCAGCCATTATATATGTATAATTTAGTGACGAACGGTATGAAATTTTTGATTTTATGGAATGTTGAATTATTTTTAAAAATATACATTATCACATTCACTTTCGGAAACGCTCTAATAATCACGAAATAACGTAATAACGAAATAGAAAAAGCGAATCCACAACATGTATATTTATCTAATTAAAACAAGGATGCAAAGTAGAACCTTGCACATTGCTTCCTCATTATTTTTCGCGATTTACAAAGCTTCCTCTATGACAAAGCCAAAAATTGAATAACATACTACTTTTTTGTGGGTGCAGTGAACACGAAGAAAAAGTTTTCATCAATCAGTCTCGACAAGCTGACATAAACTCATACTAAAATTTGAATATTTAATGCATTAGACTTATGATTATCATTTCCGGAGGGAAATTTTCTGGGTGGGTTTATTCAATCCTCCTTTTACAAGTATAATATACTCCTTTTAACAGGGACATCCACCTATGTTGCAAGAACAAAAGATAGACAGCAGTCCAGAGCTTCTAGCCAGACAGTCTATGCAAATCAAACCCCACACGCGGCGTAGCAAAGAGAAGGATACACAAGTGCTACGAAGAAACACATGGCAAACGGTCATATAGCTGTGAGTGCTCGCAACGGGGTCCAAAAAGCAACCTAGCATTTTCGACATTGGGGCGGAGCGCGGAGGCACAAATTTATGTGAGCTCGACTGGCCCCATAGACACAATTGCGGACGAGGAGAATTTCCGACTGGTGGCTCTATGCGCTATTCTGTACAGCATAAAAGTATGGAAATCGTGTATGGAGAGAAAGAGAGAGAGAGAGAGAGGAAAAAAAATTAAAAATACTTTAGCAAAGAGAAACGAAGCAGTATATTTATCTTTTTTTCAAGTCTTTTTTCGGTGCGCTCGCCCGCGTGGCCAGGTAGTCCGAACGCTATTTGGCCACGTGATAATCTGTCTGGCTCGTTCAGAGATCCGTACTATACACATTGAATGCGGCGGCAAAGCACGTTCGAGGTCGGAAAGATCGGGATCTTTTAATTCACGCTGAAAGCCAATGAAGCACGTTATTCAACGACTAGAATTATTTACGAGACTCTGATAAAGATATGAAAATTCATTTGATATTACATTTCACTGATTTACTCGCTCGGGCACGGGGAGAATGACAAAAAAATTACTATAGCATAATTATTCTAGCTTGGGAAAAATAGCAGTAAAAAGTGTAGCGAAAGAAATAATTTTGCTGGTTTTTTTATTTTGTCAAAATCGGTGACACATTTATTTTCGAGACTCGAGTCATTTATTTATTTATTATCTGACTATACACTCGATAGAGAGGAATTGGTTAGTTCAACTAAATTCACAAGGTTGGGATTATGAAATAAATGTTTGTCAATATTTTTACTCATCTCAAACATACCACGTTGGATAAATAACATATTTGTGGTGAACGAAAATTCCCAATACATCGGAAAATTGTAGGTCTCCGACTATAAAAATACGCCATTGTATTCCTGCAGAAAAAAGGACCATATTGATAACGCTTGAATTATTGATTTCATAATAAAAATAAAATTTTTTGATAAACGACAAATTGTTTTTCTCTGTGAGAAAACTTGTTTATCTACTGGTGTTATATTTTTAACAATATCTTCTTTTCACCATTGAATAAACGATTTTTTTGCCCTATGTAAAAATATAAAAATTTGTATATTTTTTATATTCAAAATATTTTTAAAAAGGCTGCAAAGTAGAACTTTGCAAATTGCTTTCTCATTATTATTGGATTTTTACAAATCTACCTCTATGAGGAAGCATGTTGATCTATTTTGGCTTCCTCATAGAGGAAGCTTTGTAAAAATTCAATAATAATGAGGAAGCAATTTGCAAAGTTCTACTTTGCAGCCTTGTTTAAAAAATTTTTATATGGCATTAGTTTTGAACCCCATGACAGATTCTCGCCAGATTCGAACTGATGCTTAGTTTACCCACACTCTACTTGTGGACCAAATTTGAGCCCGATATCTTAAAAATTGCGGAAGTTAGAGCACAAACAAAAAATTAAAAATGCCATAAATTTTAAACCCCTTAACGGATTGACGTCAAATTCACTCCCAAACTTTATTTAATAACAGTCCACTTGTGGACCAAATTTGAGCCCGATATCTTAAAAATTGCGTAAGTTAGAGCACGAACAAAAAATGTCAAAAAATTTAAAAATGCCATAAATTGTGAACCCCTTAACGGATTGACACCAAATTTAATCCCAAACACTATTTGATAACAGTACACTTCTGGTCCAAGTTTGAGCCGGATATCATAAAAATTCCGGGAGTTAGAGCCCGAACTGACATTCTCCAAAAAATTCAAAATGCCATAAATTTTGAACACCTTGATGGATTAACTTCAAATTCAATCCCATACCTTGTTTAACGACAGTTTACTCGTGGTTCAAATTTGAGCCCGATATCTTAAAAATTGCGACAGCTATCGTGCTAACAAAAAATTGTGCACATACGCACACACACACACATACATACAGACATTTTTTCTAAACCACTTTTCTCGTCGTTTTAGACCATTCTGAGTGTCCTGACATGAAGATCTCGAAAAAAAATGTTTTCACGAATACAAAGCTGTATGAAGAAGCAATTTGCAAAGTTCTACTTTGTAGCCTTGTTTAAAAAAATTTTAAATGGCATTAGTTTTGAACCCCATGCCAGATTCTCGCCAGATTCGAACTGATGCTTAGTTTACCCACACTCTACTTGTGGACCAAATTTGAGCCCGATATCTTAAAAACTGCGGAAGTTAGAGCACAAATAAAAAATTCAAAATGCCATAAATTTTAAACCCCTTAACGGATTGACGTCAAATTCACTCTCAAACTTTATTCAATAACAGTCCACTTATGGACCAAATTTGAGCCCGATATCTTAAAAATTGCGAAAGTTAGAGCACGAACAAAAAATGTCAAAAAATTTAAAAATGCCATAAATTGTGAATCCCTTAACGGATTGACACCAAATTTAGTCCCAAACACTATTTGATAACAGTCCACTTCTGGGCCAAGTTTGAGCCGGATATCATAAAAATTGCGGGAGTTAGAGCCCGAGCTGACATTCTCCAAAAAATTCAAAATGCCATAAATTTTGAACACCATGATGGATTAACTCCAAATTCAATCCCATACCTTGTTTAACGACAGTTTACTCGTGGTTCAAATTTGAGCCCAATATCTTAAAAATTGCGACAGCTATCGTGCTAACAAAAAATTGTGCACATACGCACACACACACACACACACATACATAGACATTTTTTCTAAACCATTTTTCTCGACGTTTTAGACCATTCTGAGTGTCCTGACACGAAAATCTCAACAAAAAAAATTTTCACGTTAACAAAGCTTCCTCGATGAGGAAGCAAAAATACCATTTTTTAAAAATACTTTGATCTAACTTCCTCCCCTTAATCGGCGAAAAATTGACAAATTTAATTCAGTCATTTAGAAAATTTCCACCAAAAGGCCTCGATTAAAAATCGCTTCGGACAATAAAATGTACATACTCGAGAAAAAAAGAAAACTATTCAAAAGTGGCGTTAAATTAAGGGTCGTACGATAAAATCAGTTGGTTTTTTTTTTTCGACCGCCTGGAAGATCGTCCGAGGGGAAAGTGTCAGTTCACGACAAGTTGACTAAACGTTTAGATGGACAAGCGAGCGGCTACGCTTTATTCTCTCATAACCCTCTTCGAATTCTAGCAGGGATTTCGACCATCGACCGTTTCTCCTCCTAAACACGAGCGTTTATCCCTAACTGAGCCGCACCGCCCACTTCTAAGACACGAGCATTTGTTTTTCATGCCCGTCACAGTAAATCGGGACATGTCATACAGAATCGAGGCGGAAGTGTCAATTTTTTTATTTCCAGATATTTTTTTTTACGACGGATCTCACAAAGAATAGCGAGACTGTTTCGTCAGCCCTTGAAGCTTCACCCTCGAACCACGAGACATCGTTCTAGGAATCCAATGAAGTTAATCATAAAACAAGGGTCGAGGAAAAAAAAAAGTATCGCGTGCTTTGCGATCTCGGTACGTATATCGGATTCCAAGCTGTATATGTAAAACGAGCAACTAAATGAGGGTCGTAGAAGAGGGAATGGAAAGAGGATAAAAAGAAATGCATAGGGAACACGAGAAACGAGGAAACTGAATAGTTTACCGTCTCACGAACGTCTTTTATGTATAGCTGTTTCCTTCATCGATTATTTACATTTGCAGAAATGTGCGGAATAATTATCTGCTAAATTGACAAAAGGAAAAAAAGACATTCAGATAGAAACAGAAGTTGAAAAATGTTATTTAATTCATAGCATTAAATTAGTTACATTTGCAGAAATATGCGGAATAATCTGCTAAATTGACAAAAAGAAAAAAAAATCAGATAGAAACAGAAGTTTAAAAATGTTATTTAATTCATAGCATTAAATTAGTTACATTTGCAGAAATGTGCGGAATAATTATCTGCCAAATTGACAAAAAAAAAAAAAAATCAGATAGAAACAGAAGTTTAAAAATGTTATTTAATTCATAGTATTAAATTAGTTACATTTGCAGAAATATGCGGAATAATTATCTGCTAAATTGACAAAAGGAAAAAAAGACATTCAGATAGAAACAGAAGTTGAAAAATGTTATTTAATTCATAGCATTAAATTAGTTACATTTGCAGAAATATGCGGAATAATTATCTGCTAAATTGACAAAAAGAAAAAAAAATCAGATAGAAACAGAAGTTTAAAAATGTTATTTAATTCATAGCATTAAATTAGTTACATTTGCAGAAATGTGCGGAATAATTATCTGCCAAATTGACAAAAAAAAAAAAAAAAATCAGATAGAAACAGAAGTTGAAAAATGTTATTTAATTCATAGCATTAAATTAGTTACATTTGCAGAAATATGCGGAATAATTATCTGCTAAATTGACAAAAAGAAAAAAAAATCAGATAGAAATAGAAGTTTAAAAATGTTATTTAATTCATAGCATTAAATTAGTTACATTTGCAGAAATGTGCGGAATAATTATCTGCCAAAATGACAAAAAAAAAAAAAATCAGATAGAAACAGAAGTTTAAAAATGTTATTTAATTCATAGTATTAAATTAGTTACATTTGCAGAAATGTGCGGAATAATTATCTGCTAAATTGACAAAAAAAAAAAAAAATCAGATAGAAACAGAAGTTTAAAAATGTTATTTAATTCATAGCATTAAATTTAGTAGTAGGTCAACTACTGTTGTGTCAAAAAAAAAAAAAAATCAGATAGAAACAGAAGTTTAAAAATGTTATTTAATTCATAGCATTAAATTTAGTAGTAGGTCAACTACTGTTGTGTAAAAAAAAAAAAAAAAAAAAAAAATTAGCTAGAAACAGATGTTTAAAAATGTTATTCAATTCATAGCATTAAATTAGTTACATTTGCAGAAATATGCGGAATAATTATCTGCTAAATTGACAAAAAAAAAATCAGATAGGAACAGAAGTTTAAGAATGTTATTTAATTCATAGCATTAAATTTAGTAGTAGGTCAACTACTGTTGTGTCAAAAAAAAAAAAAATACAGATAGAAACAGAAGATTAAAAATGTTATTTAATTCATAGCAGTAAATTAGTTACATTTGCAGAAATGTGCGGAATAACTATCTGCTAAATTGACAATAAAAAAAAATCAGATAGAAACAGAAGTTTAAAAATGTTATTTAATTCATAGCATTAAATTTAGTAATAGGTCAGCTACTGTTGAGTCATTTTACAGTTAGATATGCAACATTTAAAAAAATTGTGTTTAAAGGATAACTAAAATAATCTCGAGGCATCTTGAAAGGTAATCGTGCTATGCTCGTGAGTAAATGTCAACGTAATTAGATTTATCTATTTTTAATTGTCAATTTAATTGCTGTTTGTTATACAATCATTATCAATTTAATTGCTGATGCTGATACATAAGTTATCTAGTCTTAATTTGTAACCACCGAAACTTAACAATATTCGGGTAAAAATAAAAGTATTTGGAAGGGTTATTTTATTATAGAATGATAAAATAATAAAAAATTGTTTATTTTCGTCTAAAAAATAAAAAAAATATTTAGTCTAAAAATTTCGTTAACAAATTATTAATAATTACCATAAATCCGGTCTGTTGGTAGGGGAGTACAAATGTGATATTGATTTGTGGGTTACATACATACACGGAGAGAAATTTCTGTGTTGTGACAACATAAAACAAGGGCAACAAAAATCGTTACGTTAGGCTGGCAAATCTTTTGTTCGGTTGACAAATCAGTTTTGCTATGCCGACAAATCTTTTGACAAACGAATTATGATTGGGATTTATTCATAACACTATTCTGATAAATGTAAAATAATTTTAAGAACAATAGTGTCACGTTGTGTCGAACTCTGCCCTAATTTGAAAATACATCGCTTCCGAATATTTGTATTTCCTGAGAAACGATGGCAGCGAAATTACAACCCTCAACCTACCAATATCTTTGGTTCAGTGACAAGTTCTCTAGCAATTAAGAGATCTTTCCAATGTGTTTTTTTCTTTTCCAGTGTGAAAAGAAAAAAACGATTTTTTTTTGGTCTTATCCATTAGTATATACGGTCAAAAATATCCTCTCAAATTTTTAAAGCGAAATTTGAAATATGTCGCTGGCATACTTTATGGACCTGGCATTGCCGATTGGTCGTAAATACACAATTTAGGTATATAAAATTTCTACACTCGAAACTTTATACGCGTTTTCCTCGAAACGACATTTTTCAAAACGGTGGACATTCTCCAGGGAACAGTTTTCAAGCGATCGTTTTCAAATTTTAGGAGAACATTCTTCATGCTACTGTCTATCGTACTATGGAAGCTTTTTTTAAAAATCTACCCATTTTTTAAAAAGAAAAACTGTCGAAAAAACGGCTAAACTCGGTACTTTTTGTTCAAACCGCCGCCATTTTGTCAATTTTGATTAAAAAAAGCCTCCATAGCGCGATAGCCAATCGCATACTAATTAATAATCCTTTGGGTTTTTTTTCAGATCAAATTTGCGACCCCTAGGATGTCCACCATGAGGCTATCTTTTGTATCAACATTATTTTCAACATCTAAAATAAAAATTTAAACAATTAAAATCGTCTTATAAAAAATCATTTTCTGCCATTCATGATTACCTTAATATGTCATTAAAATTTCAGATTGATCGGCGTATAGTAACCGTTCAAAAAAAAATCGTGAAAATAGGCTATTTTTCGGACCGTCACACTGGAAAGATCCCTTAAACCACAGTACAGGTTAGAAAGCCAGAAAACAAAAAGTGTACTCCACAATATTAAATTTGCAGGGACGATATTTCTCCATCATGGTACACGGAAAGAAAAGATTAGCTGCCATAACCAAAAAATGAGATGACACAGTCGATCATTCTATTTCCTTTACAACTCAAATGGTAGTGCCAACGATTTGAATTGTAGTCCTAACAATTCAAATCGAAGGCCTAGTCATTTGTTTGGTTGAGCTGAATAATTTTGCGAAAACTAATCGTGAATAGTAGAGATGACTATTCGATATGATTGGGGCAACTAATTGTTGAGGGCTTATTTACAGCAAATTGAAAACGTACTTCTCACAACCGAACAATTCTTTCCGTGTACAGAAAGACATTCCTTGTTTTTGTCTTCACACACGGAAAGAAAAGTTTAGTTGCCATAACCATAAAATGAGTTGACACAACCAATCGATTATTCTATTTCCCTTACAACTTAAATGGTAGCGACAACGATTCGAATAGTTACGCTTACTAATCTCGCGAGAATTACACCGAGAGAAAAGATTTCATTGACGTCAAAGAAACCCTAGCAGATCGAACAACCCAAAAAAAACCGTATTTCCAACCCGGTCGAATTGAGCCACAAATCCAACCGATAATTCTTGTCAATCCAACCGAAAAACCAACCGTGCTTGCAAAAGCTCGCAGCTTGCGAATAGGTTGGTCCTCGGGTAGTTGAGACACAAGTCCAACCGGAATACCAACCGTCGCAAGAAGCATCGCTCGGTTGGTCTCAGGGTTGTGCAAGGTTTTGCCAACCCGAAAAACCTGCGCAAAAAGCAGCTACCGGTTGTTCCCTGGGTTTGCACAACCCAGGTCCAACCGGATTTGTTAGTAGTTCAAGCCACACTTAGAATTCACGGTCCTGAAATTCACCGTGCCATGATTTCTTTCAGTAATCGTGGGTAAAATCACGATCCTGCTGGGAATTTTCTTGTACCCTAGCGTATATTCTACGCTACGGTATAAACAACAGTAAAAACGACCCACGTCGATAAATGGGTGAACGACGTTTTACGATAGCTTGTACTTATACATGGAACGACGAACAATCACTTGCGAGAAACGTTTCGGGTCATTCGCCATCTAGCGGAGCTAAGCCGGGTTTCCGCGTGAGAAAAGGAAGGGGGTCCACCTCTTCACCATCGCCGACGCACGTGCACCCGAAATTAGACCGCTAGATGGCGAATGAGCCAAAAAGTTTCTCGCAAGTGATTGTTTGCCGTTCCATGTATAAGTACAGGCTATCGTAAATCACCTTACGCCCATATACCGACGTGGATTATTTTTATTGTCGGTTATACCCTAGCCTACAACATACGTTAGGGTATAGAAACACTCCCAGCAGGACCGTGATTTCGACAATGATAATTAAAAGATATCACGCCACGACGAATTTCAGGACCGCGAATTCTAAGTGTGGCTTGAACTGCTAGAATACCAGGTTAGACCTGGGTTTGCACAACCCAGAGACCAACCAGTCGATGCTACTTGTCACAATTGCAATTCGGTGGTCGGTGGTGGTTGCGACAGTTGGAATTCCGGTTGGACCTGAGTTTTCACAACCCAGAGACCAACCGGTCGCTGCTTCTTGCGCCGGTTGGTATTCTGGTTGGCAAAACCCTGCACAACCCTAAGACAAACCGAGTGATGCTTCTTGCGACGGTTGGAATTCCGGTTGGACTTGAGTCTCAACAACCCGTGGACCAACCTATTCACAAGCTGCGAGCTTTTGAAAGCTCGGTTGGTTTTTCGATTGGATTGACAAGAATTATCGGTTGGTTTTGTGGCTCATTCCGACCGGGTTAGAAACACGGTTTTTTTTGGGTTTTCGCGGTTGTTTTCACGGTTGTTCGATCTGCTAGGGAATGGGTGGGTTGATTTTTTTTTCATTGATTTCAACGAAAAATTTCTTTGATTTCAATGAAATAGTGCATTTGAATTTCAAAGAGAAAATTTCATTGCCTGTAAATAGAGATTTACTTAGTGAGCATATAATAAAGAAACAGTTTCATTGTTTTAAAGAGACGTTTTCATTGGTTCAAAGTAACATTTTCATTGATCTTTCTCTCGCACCTAACCTCACTTTTTTGTTTTTCGGTTCTCCCGAACGAACGGGTTCAAGTTTCGAGGAGCCAGAAGCTTAGCCTATTTCTGCCGTACTTTCTTACATACTCACAAAATTTGAGCTTTATCTGTCGCGTACTTCAGGAAAAAATAGGTTTCGAAATTTTGAGGTGGTAAGAGGAAAGTTTCATTGAATCAAAGACGATATCTTTGAAATCAATGAAAAAGGTTCATTGATTTAAAGAAATGTTTCTTCCAATCAATGTCACTACTTTTCATTGAGTTTGACATCATTCAAAGAAAAGATAGTATTGAAATTCAAGTATTTCATGTCATTGGCAAAGATTTCCGTGAATCAATGAAACTTTTTCTCTCGGTGTAATCGTGAATAGTTGAGGTTACTATTCGATATGATTGGGGCAACTAATTTTTGACAGCTTGTGTACAGCAAATTGGAAACGCAGTTGTCACAACCCTAGCAGATCCGGTCACCGAACAAACCACCGTCGAAATCACCATGGTGGTTTTGTACAAAAAGTTCACTTAGATCTATTATTTAGATCTATTATTAGAGATTGTTGTCGAAACCACCCCGTAAATCTCCACTCCGAGATTCGTTTAAATCTCAGAGTGGTGGTTTACGTGGTGGTTTTGTCGCAATTCTAAGTGAACTTTTTGCACAAAACCGCTATAGTGGAAACGACCGTGATTCTATGCTGTTTTGTGCGGTGACCGGGTATGCTAGGGAACCAAACATTTCTCTCGGTGCAAGATCATGAACCGGGAATGAATTATCTGCGGGAGAAAAATCTGAAAATCTTGTTGTGACCATATACCACCCGTGGACCCTTGGGATTCGGAGGCAGTGGTATTCCTGCACGATGGTATGTCGTAGAAAAGCCCCAAACGACGGAAGTAAGGAGTCTTCACTGCAGTCGATTATTTTATGAGAGTATAACTCGCCGTCGTGGTCTACTGTGCTCCTCAGTATGGTGCAAGTCTCGTGGGGACTCGAGAAGAACAAGATAAGGATCACGACTGTGACGTAGCTGAGTCAGAAAGAGCGAGAGAGATGCTTACTTACCCTCTCTCGTAGTAATGCTCCAGACTTCCAGAGACTCGGAGAGTGTTCCATTTCGTTACCTGAACCGTGTTTCTTCTTCGGACTCGCTCGTCAAAGAGCTTGTGGGCTACAAACACAAGGTTTCACAAAACAAGGGACAAGCAAGAAGAACTGTAAGAAAAGGGGAAAGGTGAATAGATGCCCGAGGCTATCGTTGAGACCAACGGAGACTGTGTATGAGTTGGCCGACTATATTTCGGTGTACTAAAGGCAAAAGCAGACGAAGCCGAGCAAATGGAAACGGTATACGAGGTTGGTAGAAAACAAGCATTCCATGTTTTACCCCAAGAAGGTCCTGCCGTCAATTCGGTGTCTCTTAACGCACCCAGAAGAACAAGAGAATTTTCGACGCATCTCTCATGCAACACCATCGGTCTCTTGCCCGCAGCATCCTCGTAAAATCCGTGAATGCCTGTCAAACGCACTTTGGCTTATTCTCTTCAGCAAGGAGTTAAGAGAAATGGCACGAAGCCGGAAAAGGGGACCACGACAGCCTGAAGGCTGAGAATGTAAGAGGCTATATTCATTCGGATAAGAGGGATGAATGATATAGTTGTTGGCAACTTAAGCAGTCGTCATATAAGTTGTTCTTGTGCTTTATGTTAAACTAATTTTATTATTTTTTTCATTACATCGGAATATTGGATGCGATTCTAATAACATTTTATTGATGATCACATTTTTTTTCATAATATTCTTGTTGAAATTTTAAATATGTTTTGAAAAATAAATTTTGATGGGTTAATTTCAATCAATTAAGTTGAAGACCATTTCATACTTTATTCAAATAATTTTCGTAGTCCGTCTTAGCGTGCCAAATATAAAATATTGATCCATATGTGATTATATTATAGCCATGTTAATTATTTTATTATTAACGCCGACGATTCGAATTAATTGGATTTAAATTGAATTGCTTATGCGGTATGTCCTTAAGGAGTCTGCATAAACTTGGGGCTATAAAACGTCGATATTCAATATTTTTTTTACGAGAGCATTGGGATGACGGAGTCGGAATTTTACACACTATTGATACATAGTTTTGTTGAGTTTAAGTTTTTTTTTTAATTGAAAAATATTGGTAAACAATGAAATTATTATTTGTTAAACAACACGCCACCGAATACTATACATGTTCGATTCAATTCAAATTTGGATAAATCTCAGTTAATAACATTTATGTCATAATAAATTCTTAACATGTTTTTTCATTTATTGATGTGATTAAAGTTGTTTTTTCAGTTAGGCATTTTCGTAATTACTGCGTGTAAATAATATGATAGAAATAAATGTCATTGGAGATATTCCGAATTAACCTTAATAATAGGATTTTCAATTGTACATATACTAATAGAATGGTTAATTTTGTCGTTCTCAGGTATTTACTTCTTGACGATATTTAAATGACACGCAATATTTGTAATCAGCATAAAAACAATGAAGGCCAAAATTCGATATCTTCCACAAAAAAAAACATTTAGGTTCGATTTTCCGACCGGAAGTCAGATCTGTAAATTCTTGAATCAGAAACGAAAAAAAGTTACTTTTTTAAAAATCATCATAAAAAGGTCTGAATTTGGCTGCACTGTAAAAAAATCTACTCGAAATTTAGTGTACTTTTACTGGAAATTTTTATTCATAAACTGGTATATTAAATTTAGTATACAAGTGTAGTGTAAAATTGATGTATAGTACAGCACATTCAATAATTTACTTTAATTTTACAGTAAAAGTACTTGAATTTTAATAATTTGTTTTAATTTTACTGGAAAAGTACATGATTTTTATACCACAATTGTATATTAAATTTCGACGACGAGTTTATGAATAAAAACTTCCAATCTTTTCTAACAGTGTGTCTAAACGAAAAATCGTTAAATACTATTTCCGAAAGGATGTCCCTATATACCCTATGGTTTACTCTCTGCGAAGTGATCGACTTCTGAATCGTATTACAACAAAACTATCGTGTGAAAATCCCTTAAATTTAATCATTTAAAAAAAGAAATCAAAACCCTAAGTTGTTTTTCAATTAATAGACGAATCTCCTTAAGGGAATGCTGGAGTAGATTTTGATACCGACTTTGGTCGGTAAGTTTCCCGATTAGAACACAGGTGGCGCCTACGTAATCTGTTTACTTTTGGCAAAAGATACCGAAACTCCCGAAAAGCAAAATGGCCGCACACCATATGTCAACAGACCTTTGCTGTAAGATATAATTGTTTCTGGAAATTAGATATGTAAAATCAGACCGCACGTCAATTCTGGGATGATTTCTAAATATTCCAAAACCATCAGAATGTTAACTACACAAGCCAAATCCATGTATAGCGTATTCTACGATCGCATTGCAGAGGCTCGGAGCTTTTGCCAAAAGTAAACAGATTACGTCAGCGCCACCTGTCTCCTAATGACGGAACTATATTCATGCTCTTTACCAGCTCTGAGCCTGTGCGAAAAGCAAACAGTCTTTGCAATCGTAGTATACACTATTCGTGGATTTGGTTTGTGTAATCGACGTTCCGACGGTTTTGAAAGGTTCAGGAATAATCAAAGAATGGGTGTCCGGTCTGATTTAACACATCTGAGTTCCAGAAACGTTTATATCTTACCTCAAAGGACCTGTTGACATTTCGAGCGGCCATATTGGTTTTTGAGAGGTTCAGTAATATACAATTTCTTACATTTCTTGTATGTTTTGAACAGTAATTCGACCGGACACCCAAGCATGAATGTTTTTATTACAACCCTGCGAAATTTGACGTATATTTGTAGCATATTTTCAATGAATAGTGTATACAACGAAATCGCCTATTTATACCGACCAAAGTCGGTAAAAATTTCTAATCCAGCATTCCCTTAATAGTTTCCCGGACTATTACGATTCCGGTAAGTGTAAGAAACTGAAATCCATTGCTAAGGGGCCAACAACTGTACACCACTTTCACTCTGTATGTACTTTGGTGTTACACCCCACAAATGCTTTAATCCCTGAGGCTCTTGGGGCGGATAAACTCGAAGTAAAAAATTTGCGAGAGTTTTTCGGTCTGGCTCTTTCGCGCTGGACGAGTTCTTAGCTTTTGGCGAGCATAGCAACGACGTAGTCTTAACAGTTATGGGCGTCATGGCTTCTGAGCATCTCGCAGGGCAAAAGTATCTTTCGGATAAATTCAAGACTCTTCAACCCCCCGCCCTTCGTTGCCCTCAGGCTCCAATGTCGTGAGAACCCTCGTAAAGGATAGGAATAATCGGGTAGAAGAATTCCCTTCGTGTAAAGGGGAACTTTCATGCCTGAGGCGAGGAGAACGAAAATTCAGAAAATTGCGAATGAATCTTATTCCAGAATCCGCTGGTTGTGGTTTATCATGCTAAGTTACACGTTGGTTTTATTTCGCAAGAAAGATAAGGCATTATATATCGCCGAATAACTTAGATGTCCACTTTTGTCGATGCTTCGTTGATGACAGTGGATGTTGAAGTGGTTACGATGGATTTTAGGACACTTTCACTTTTTGATACCTTCATTCGTTTGATCCTTCTCTAAAAAGTATGTTGCGAGATTTTATCGAATTGCAAGTTGGTCCATTGAATAGCGTTGTCACGCTATTCGCGCTGTGATTGGTCCAAGTTGGCGCGAGATCAGATCGAGACCGAGTTCGTGTTTAACACGTTTGACAGTTGCAATTCTGACAGTTTTGTCAAACATATCGGGCGCGCGAGGTTTGAATTCCCAAGTTTGTTGACTTTACAATATTTCGGGGTTTCCGGATTATGTGTTAATTGCGAATATTAAACTAGGCTTAAGATGTTGAACGTCAAAGTGCGACGTAGTCTCTATGGCAGCAACAAAACGAGGTGTACGCGGAGTCACTACATGCGGATCAACAGAACAATCGTCAATAAGATGATAAGCGAAGAGATCGGGGAGAATTGAAATTCTGTAGTCAAGTAAATCAGACCTCTTTGTTCACTGTTACTTTTAGCAAAATCCTTGCCAGGTTTCCAGAATTGGAAATCCTGTATTTATTTCATTGAGCAAAGAGGTCGTACTGCTTTACTAAAAATGTAAAGCCCCATATAATGATGGAACTTTACATTTTTTTCTAAAGTCTGGAAATGCTCCAGACCTTGCAAATTTGAAGTTATCAAGTTAAATACCAATTTATAATTGAAAGAATGTTAAAGGTCAATTGATAATCAATTTGAGTCAAATCTATAAAGAGTTTCCGATTCGATAAGATTTGGAATTATTGGAAAAATTTGTTAGATCTCTTAATTTTTGGGAATCCTGATTATATATATTATATGTATTAAATAAGATCGCTGCACCGACACACGATCTACACTCGCGCGCGCAGCGCGCGGAAGTTTTCTAGTTTCTTAAAAAGACTAAGGTGCATTCATCTCTTCTATCATAAGACACTTTTTTCTAATGTTTTAGCAATTTGTGATGTTGGATAGGACAAAACGAAAGTAAATTTTATTCGAAGAAAGACGAAACATTAAATATAGCTTGGAAACTTAAAATCCGACTTTTTGTTCATGTTGTTTCATTCTAAAAAATGCTATGACTAAGTTCAGAGGTTTGTACTTTGCACGGGTGAGTTGTATATCATTGATTTCTATGATTGATCTCTTTAGCTTATCTGGTCGTTAGTCCAAAATCTTATTTTAATATCTCCGATGAATTTCTGACGTCCGACAAGTGGCGAGAACAAAACTTGTCTTCGAGATCGTGAATCGAAGATACTGAAAGAAAAATACACAATAGTCTAAAAGCCTAAAAGCTAGTTAGATCCAATGATTTTCACAAATGTACTTCATCTCTATTTGGCATCGATGAGATCAGTTCCAATCCCTGTCTAAAATGGACTAGAGATTGGATCAAATCTGCGTTGATAATGGACCACTCACTGCCTACGGGTTTTTTTTGTTTGTCTGTCTGCCACAGAATAGTTCAGGGCCCGAAGTGCCTATACTTTCTGGAGTAAGTAGAGGCTAATCCTTGGGTTCTTAGAAGCCATAAATATCTATCGGAGAGGCTGGCGATGAGGATCGCAAGGTGTTGGGAAAAAAAAGCAAATGAAAAAAAAGAACGAACGAAAGGAAGGGAAGGAGTGGGCAAGAAAATCATGTAAGGTCTCGCAACCCCTCGTCGGTGGTCCCGTGGCGGCGGCGGCCAGGGCGAGCCGTAAATTCTAACAAAGTCCTTGTAACCCCGTGGAGCGTGCGGCTTTGCTTGGCAGGGGTGCGCATCGCCAACGCCCGCTGCCAGGTACGAAATAAAAAAAGAAAAAACAAATTTTACTGTCCAATTAGATGCCTAAACACCACCGGGATCCACCCCGTGGGAGTTTGGATTCATAAAGCACCGCATGAACATCGTCTCTACGTCAGACATTCGTGTATCGGTGGGGAAGTAATAAAGTTTAAGAGGCGCCAACTTGCTAGCTCTTCTTAGGGTGGTCTTAGGGTTTAAACTTTTTATATTCCTCATTTATGTTCATTAAGTTTACACACCAACGTGCATAACTTGAAACAACCAATTCGCACACCTTCTGGCAATCATGCAGAATGACAACCAACTTTCAGTTTTTAAAAAAAACTAATTTTCTAATGTATGCCTTTGTGACGAAACAGAAAAATGAAACTTTATTCCGGATCTTGTCGGATATTTACAAAAATGCAGCTTTGGACGCAAGAAAGGGAAAGTTAATAATACATAGTAGGTAGCATTTTTAGGTCAGTTTCTTTGAATTTGTAGTGGTTTTATTGATTTAGATTGAAATAAATGTGGATCTAGGGTTGAAAAAAATAGAGCGCTCGTTTTATAGTATCTGATAAATATACCTTCGTATTTATAGGGATCACGAGCGATGGGCCCAGTGGAACGAAAACGGCACGTTATTCAAGCTTGTTATAACTATCTCCACTTTTTTTTTTCTTCGTGAAAGCTAGTCATTGGCAGAATTCGAGGAGGGCTTCCAAGGTATCTATAACGGTTTGCAATCGACGAGTAACGTGATCGTCGATAAAGCGAAGAAGAGATGCGATGAACGGCGTATTGCTTTCAAATTGGTTTCTGATTCGAAGATACGATAGGAAAGCATTGACTTCCAGGTTGGTGTATTTCATGCGCTCAGCTCTACCAATCCTTGTTCAGATCCAGTTCCCAGTATAGGGCCGTTTTACTTCCGTTCTTATACCCCTTTTTTTTGACCCCATTAAATTCGACTTGAGCCACGCGATGATTCGATCCACGAACGAGTTGATGAGTTTCTGCAAAACCTCCAACTCTGGAGTTTCTGGTTCAACTCTATAAGCAATCTCTAATGAATCTAATTTAATCACAATAATATTAGGATGTAATAATAGGCATAGTTGACCGGGTTTGACAGCGTATCATCAAAGCGTGAATTCAATTATCCATTTCCGTTCAAGCTATAATTGTTCTGTAAAAGGGATTAATTCGATCATTGAATTATCTTGCAGATTCGTTAAGTCAAGTTTAAATGAAGAACAGGATGTAAGAGTGTTTTAGATCGCAGGTGAAAACTCACCTTAGTGGCCTCAAATATTAAGTACCACTGAATTTAACTAGCTAAAAAGAGTAAGAGTTCACATTTTTACCAGCCAAAGACAAATGAAATCTATATTCTGACCAGTCAGATACAGCAGAAGTCCAGATTCTGATTAGGCAAATGCAACAAATGATCACAATCTGATCAGCCAAATATGGACGAAGTACACATTCCGACTGCAGCGAAAGTGTATATTTTGATGTTGTTATTAGTTTTGATAATTTAAGTGTAATACAGAGTCGTCCCACAGTCGCTACACGAAAAAAAGGCTTGATTGGAACAACCAAGTGGCTTGGTTATATATGCGCCAGACAATTAATTGGTTAGACCAACCAAGTTATTTGTTAGGCTACCAATTTCTTAGTTGGACTAACCAAGTCACTTGGTTAGACCAACCAAGAAATTGGTTGGTCTAACCAAGTAACTTGGTTGGCCTAACCAAGTCACTTGGTAAGCTAAGCAAGTGACTTGGTTAGACCAACCAAGAAATTGGTAGCCTAACAAATAACTTCGTTGGTCTAACCAATTAATTGTCTGGTGCATGTATAACCAAGGCACTTGGTTGTTCCAACCAAACCTTTTTTTCCGTGTATATAATATAATCTGTAATTATATTATACACATATTGATGAATTCGTAACACCAAAAAGTAATACGAGTCAAGTGATTCAAGACTTAATAAGAAATCCCGACTCCTAGAGTTTAACCTCTCAGAAGTAGGTTTCTCCAATGAAGATATGATGACCGATCACATGTACAAAAATATTCCGACGGGATCTAATAATGTCTCAATAAACACGTCTCTTGAAATGTCGAATTAAATGCAAGTTCAGGATTCTTGTTCTTAAATGGCATCCAGACGTCATCGGGCTTACTATGGATGCAAATGACCTACATTGGCGATTATTTCCTACAAATTTCTTGATCGCGACGACCTCTGCTGATACTCTTGTTCTCCTAATGGCTACTTGGTGTAAAAAACAAAGCGGTTGATATAATTATAATCAGCCGGTGTATTTCCTGCATCATTGGATGGACACGGTACAGCAATTAACGCGCAGCTTGCTTGAAAAAGCTGCTGGTGCGTCAATGACGATTCTCACATCGCGTGGTGGAAGATATGATAGATGTGTTGGTCAAATGGATTTTCGGACTGAACGTGCTTGACCAAGGTTAACCTGAATTGCAACAAACAATGCTCTGTTTGGTGGTGACCGGATAGTAATCGTGTGATTGAAAACCTTCTATTCGAAATGGAGATATTGGAGTGGAAATGATTTTAATTGCGGTTGGTTGTAGAGATAACGACCCTGTCACTTTAGAATAATTATTCAGTCGATATCACACATAGGTTTACTCTTTGTTTTCCAGGTATTTGTTTAAAACTTGGTGCGAGTCATGAGACTTATTGTCCAAGTTAGTGGGTCAGGATGGTTAAATTTTTATTAGAAGTCCTCTTCGCTTGTAGGTGGCATATTATAGCTATCTAGTTTTAAAGCGAATTTCGACAGTTTAGAGAATCCCCGGATCAATTTGATGCGTACATGATGATACTGGCCTTTCCAACATGCTTTTTCAGTAGCCTATTGGGTGAGTATCATTTGGACAATAACCCGTGCAGAAATTAGTTCGGGCAGCCGCGATTAAATAAGGGACCTTTTCAGGTATAAACGTGGCATCCACTATAGGGAATCTACTCTAGAACCCTACTAGGCTCAACAGAGGCGGCCACGACAAACTTCGGGGCCTAATCAGGCTTAAATGTGGAACCCTCACTAGGGTCGTCCATATTGAGCCTCTAAAGGTCCCGTACTTCAAGCGTAACTAGCCTAGTGGAGCAAACTAGAAAGGGCCAAGTTGGAGCCCCAACTATATTTCTGCACGGGAAAGAGATCGGAAAAAAGACCTGCCTAGTATCATCAATAAAGCATTTGAATATTTGATAAAAATATTCTTGGCCTGTGACCATCATAACGCCTGAATGCCAAATCCGAAGAAAGTGTCACAGGTTAAAAAAAATGACCTCTTCATATGACGTATTGGTACTGATAATCCAGGATTGGTTACGACACGAATTCCCGTTTATTTTTTAACAGTTTCGATCGATCCGGATATAGGCTACGGCGCTGAAAAATGCTTAATGGGAAAGGTTAACTATCGAGATGCAGCGCGACGTAAGAAGACCTTCAATGGGCTGCAAGACGACTTTCAGGAACAAAAATAAGATCCTACTGTTTTAACGTTAATTCCGCTCGTGCACAGAATCGTAAAGAGGGAGCGTAAAAGCTACTATAGAGTGCGAGTTTTTTTCCTACGCAGTCTAATGCGAAAGCGGGTTCCCATAAACTGTGTTGGAACGAATGGTCCGGGGAAACTCCACATTTTCCGGCTTTAGTCCAATTAGCGCCAAATGTTTCGGGAAATTCAATTCCCTGGACCGTGCGAAAATTGTTGAACTTTTCAGAGCCATTTTCCCCTCGAACGGTGGGTCCTTTTCCCTCTGTTTCGCGATGCGCCGCATTCACACCGAATGGAAAAAGGAGATAGACGTTATCGGATGAATCGAAGGACATTGGAAAAGGGGAGAGAAAAAGGGGAGAGATGGAAGGGATCGACGCAGGAATAGAGGAACTAGCCTGTGGCCTTGGCACACAGTAGAATTTTCACAGCACCGAGGAGGAGCTGCTAGATCCGGTTTGGTCCCAGGAAACACTCAGCGGTCCGCCGCACGCGGTTCAGGCCCCAACTGTTCGCTCACCATTTGAAGCTGTGCCAACGATAATGAGATTTCTCCGTTCGTTCGCCTCTGCTGGGGAGGCACCAAGGACTGTTCGTGATAACTCGAATTTTCCTCTACCATTGGCGTTGCGGTACGCGAGGAAACCTTCCCGGATGCTTACCTCGCTACCTTCACGAGAGTGAGAGAGTTTTCACCATCCGTAACTCGCTCGGCACCCTCACGATGTCTTTAACCCTCCTACCATCACTTTAAGCATTGGAGAAATGCGATTTGCTGGAAACGAGAATTCAACCGACACGGCCACAGTGTTTTCTCGGTGAACGATTTTCCGATTCAACGTATGTACGATTTGCCGATCGATGGATTCTTCGAGGTACCCATAAGTCGTACGATTCATCCACTTCCAGAAGAAAACGCACGTGGATACTGAGAATACGCTGGGTTTGGACCGCGTATATTGTCTTCTCGGAGAAACATTACGTTTCCAACCCACACGCTTTCTCCTGAAATGGTTATCCTACTGATTTCTTCACATATTCTGAGAAATTTGTGACGATGGCATTTTTTCAATTTAGAGGTTAAGATGTAATACGTTTCTTAAGTTACAGCATCTTAAATGGGGTTTTACTTCAGTAGTCTAGTTCCTATAATATCCAAGATGAATTCTTTGATTTGGAAGTTTCTTATAGAATTTTAGATTAGTCGACAAATTTAAATCTCAGCCAGTTATAATTAGATCAGTTTACAATTCTAAAAGAACGTAGGCCTCCGAGATTATCTCCATCGTATAATAATTCCAATTTATTACAAGTCGACCAAAACATATCCCATGTAGAAATCAGTCTGGGCGTCCCAGTTTGAAAATCGATCCTGGTCGGGATTGGCTCGGGCTTCCATAAATGGGTTATCCAACTTGGAATTTGAATAGATCCCAAATAGATTTCTGGTTACGCACTCGATGATAGTCTATCATCGATTAGGATTTGTTAGGGTTACCCTAAGAGAGCCGTCCTATTTAGAATCGGGATGGATTCCGGATCGGGACCCAAATCTAAACGACGACCTGTATTACCGTGCATCGGGATTTGTTAGGGTTACCCTAAGAGGGATTCTACTTGGATTCTGAATAGAATCCAGATCGTCTTCCTGTTACTCAACGATTTGTACGGAACTAATTTTACTTCACCCTTTATGTAGTAAAATGTTGTAGAATATACGTACGAAAAACTTTTCCTTAACTCGCGTGATTGTAACAACGTGTGCGGTTCATGTGTCCCCAGACGCGTTCTCGTCGCTGCCCATGCACAAATTTCGACAGGGATCCAGCTGGAATCAGCTTGGTATTCCCATCTTTCGACAAGGATCCAGATGGATATCTAATACCTGGAATCCAGTCAGCCATCGGATCGGATCCCAGTTCGAGATCCCGATCGGAATCCAATTCCCGCGCGTTACATCCCATGTCTGGAATCCGTTCCGATGACCGAGTGGAATCCGACCGGAAGATGGGAATACCAGGCAGGATCCAACTGAATCCCTGCTGAAATTTCTGCATGGGATAGTGTTATGATATGTTCATGTGTCCCCAGACGCGTTCTCGTCGCTGCCCATGCAGAAATTTCGACAGGGATCCAGCTGGAATCAGCTTGGTATTTCCATCTTTCGACAAGGATCTAGGTGGATATCTAATAGCTGGAATTCAGTCAGTCATCGGATCGGATCCCAGTTCGAGATCCCGATGGGAATCCAATTTCCGCGCGTTACATCCCATGTCTGGAATCCGTTCCGATGACCGAGTGGAATCCGACCGGAAGATGGGAATACCAGGCAGGATCCAACTGGATCCCTGCCGAAATTTCTGCATGGGATAGTGTTATGATATGTTCATGTGTCCCCAGACGCGTTCTCGTCGCTGCCCATGCAGAAATTTCGACAGGGATCCAGCTGGAATCAGCTTGGTATTCCCATCTTTCGACAAGGATCTAGGTGGATATCTAATAGCTGGAATTCAGTCAGTCATCGGATCGGATCGCAGTTCGAGATCCCGATGGGAATCCAATTTCCGCGCGTTACATCCCATGTCTGGAATCCGTTCCGATGACCGAGTGGAATCCGACCGGAAGATGGGAATACCA
This sequence comes from Ephialtes manifestator, assembly GCA_963970395.1. Taxonomy (NCBI): domain Eukaryota; kingdom Metazoa; phylum Arthropoda; class Insecta; order Hymenoptera; family Ichneumonidae; genus Ephialtes; species Ephialtes manifestator. The sequence goes on from OZ019980.1 coordinate 22,012,004, forward strand.
GGCAGGATCGAACTGGATCCCTGCCGAAATTTCTGCATGGGATAGTGTTATGATATGGTAGATATTTTCGGGGAGCTTTTATCCTCGTAGACTTACAAGTTGTTCTTCGAACAGGTGAAGTTGTTATCAGTTATTGTTGAATCGAATTGAACAGCTACTGGGTAGAATTATGAATGTAAATCAGGAGGGATGGTCCTACTGTAGAGTTTTGGCAGAGTCTTGTGTTATAGTGAGGTCTAAACAATCGTTAGACCAAGTAGAGTCGTAACATGGTAGAGTTATGAATGAATGTTTGATCATATAAAGTCTTGACGCGTCAGAATTGTAAGTCACTCGTTCATCGGGCAGAGTTGTGATCAGGTAGAACTTAGAATTTGAATCGGATGGAATTGTCATCAGATAGATTTTGACTTGGTACAGTTGTAACTGGTAAATATGTAAATATCCCGGTGGGTTCATAACATAATTCCTAAATCTATTGAATAAAGTTCCATTTTTGTTTATTGTTGAGCAAGACCTTATATTATCAATGGATATCTCTTTTCATGGTTGACATTGAACCTCATGCCGAGAATACTTATTTCTATAAATTCGAAGCCTGTAAATTGATCGTATTGAATGGTCCGATGGTCTATAGTGTAATCGAATCCAATAAATCGCAAGAATACGATGAAGAACGATTTCGCGATAGGGAATAGAAGCATCTAAACGTTTAAAAAAGGAAAGTCCGACGTCGATTTGCGGGAGAGAAAACGAGCCACAGTTCGACCGCAAGCGTCTTTCATCGTTGTCCCATATTTTTATCGATTTCGTGTAAATCTAGACGGTCACACGAAGCACCATACAGCTCTTTGCGATACTACGTATATCTAATACCGTAGCTATAGTATCAGATAGAATAGTGCACCAACGGTATAAGATACTGTACACGTTCTGGCGTCGTTCTCTCGTAAAACGAGTCCGCTATCGCTTGTATGTACAATCGTGTATGTATACTTTTGGTACGATTTCCTGGCGGGTTGCATAGTTGCTTCCTTGCTTTTTACCTCGGTGGGAATGTAAAGCTATCAAAACATGAACGCCAAGAGCGTATTACTAGCGACGGAGGAGGATGACGATCGAGATCACGTCGTTCTTTGGATAAAGCTCGTCTTGCTGGTATACAAGATTTTTGAACAAACCCGAGGTAAACCAAGACTTCCGGTGGATTGTCAAAACCCGGAGTCAATTGCCAAAAGACTTTATTACTTCAGATAAAGTATTTACATATATTCACAAATGCATGTAAGCCTCCAAATTATTTGAATTAATTCACTAGATGAGATCAGAAGCATCTCAAGCAGTAAATAATGGAGAAATTGATATTCATCGATTATCATAAAATATGTATACAGATCAGTTTACTACATAATTGCAGTTCTCAAAGATATCTACTTTTATGCGGGATTAAAATGCATGGAAAAAAGGCTTGGTTGGAACAACCAAGTGTCTTGGTTCTATATGCGCCAGACAATTAATTGGTTAGATCAACCAAGTTATTTGTTAGGCTACCGATTTCTTGGTTGGACTAACCAAGTCCCTTAGTAAGCTAACCAAGTGACTTGGTTAGACCAATCAAGAAATTGGTAGCCTAACAAATAACTTGGTTAGTCTAACCAATTAATTGTCTGGCGCATATATAACTAAGGCACTTGGTTGTTCCAACCAAGCCTTTTTTCCGTGTGGTGGTCAAGTCACGTACAGAGGATCCAAAAACAAATAGTGTATTGTGCAACAAGATCCGACGGTTTATGATTGCGATAAATGTGAGGTTCGTTGCCCGAGCGGCGCGAGTCGCAAACGCCAATTTGGCTCGTTTTGCATACTTCTTTTATTGTGATAAGCGTTTGAATGGTCAGTGCCGTAACTAGGCTTGTGCAGAGTGTGCGGTTGCACAGAGTGCAGATGCCGAGGAGGCGCTATTTTTTTCTGCGATTTTTAAGAATTGCAGTTAGTGTATATGTGAATTGAGTGCAGCATAATCGGGTCCCTAAACACAAAGCTCGGTGAATGACATGTGGGTTCGAGATGTAGCAACTAAAAGTAGAAATCTTCGGTTGTGTCAGAGTTACCAGCCGGTAGTGTGTTTCCTGAATGTATAAACGCCACCTATCAGTAACCGCGGCTAACTATACTTTGAGAAAGCTGCAAAATTTTAGTTTACACGATTGGCAGTTTTGTCGCACTCGTGCTATTGGGACGCGGAACGTGCGTACACTGCGAACATACGTACATGCGCTTCTAGTCAGCTCGGGACTTGTCGTTGTTACATATTTCCTTGGACAGCACGTATATGTCAACTTTTCAGCAAACTTAAAATGATAAAGTCGTACCTGAGAACAACCATGGGGCAAGAACGATTGACAAACCTGGCTAAATTATCAATTAAAAATGAAATAGCAAAAAATATTGATTACAACAGCATAATAGACGATTTTGCGAGTGCGAAGGCAAGACGTGTTAGATATTAAGGTATTTTCTGTCATATTTATATTGCTTTGTTTTTAACTAATTAAAAAAGATTTTTTGTGTTTTAAAGAACTTTATGCAATTTTTTTGTCTAATTATTACGAAATTGCAAAAAAAGTTTCAATGAAACAATTTTTGTTTAATTCCCTCTTCTTTGGAGACATAGGGTTTATGCACTTTATTTGGATCGCGTAATTTGTGGTAAAGAGGGGCGCCAAATATGTGGTCTGCACAGGGCGTTCATATGCCTAATTACGGCACTGTGAATAACACCAGAGTTGTAAATGCCTAATACTTATAGAAATAATGATCATGATACAATCAGCTCTATAATTATGATTTTATAATAATAACATGTAGCGATTGTAATACGATGATTAAACTTTGGAATGGCTGCAAAAATTATTATTTTTCAATAAAAATTCACGGTAATCCTTTTGAAAAAATGGAAAAAAATAAGTAATGCATTACTTATTTCTTCCATTTTTTCCACTATTTCGTGCAATATTAAAGCGAAAATTAGTATTTTTTCAGCTATTCAAATGTTTACACTCTATTTTATAATCACTACATATTATTGTTATGAAATCATAATTACAAAACAAATTGTACTGTAAACTATATCTCATGAATTAATGGGGATTTACAACTCTGAATAGTACTACTGGGTGGGGATCAAAATAGCGACTGATGAAAATCAGAACAACTGAAATTCCGAAATTTCGAAATAGCGAATATTAAAATAGCGAACCGATTGATATTTAAAATTTATCAAAATTCGAAACTTCACATTAAGAAAATCAGTATTTTGAATTAACAAAATCTGGATTTAAAAAAAGATCGAAAATCGAAATGTTTGAAAAAGAAAATGTAGATAATCTTATATTTCTAATAGTTAAAAAATATAAATTAAATATGTAGAGAATATGAAGTTCGAATGAATGAAACATCGATATGCAAAATAGCGAATGATAAAATAGCGAATGCTAAAATAGCGAATGCTAAAATAGCGAATGATAAAATAGCGAATGCTAAAATAGCGAATGCTAAAATAGCGAATGCTAAAATAGCGAGTGCTAAAATAGCGAATGCTAAAATAGCGAATCCTAAAATAGCGAGTGCTAAAATAGCGACTTCTAAAATAGCGAATGCTAAAATAGCGAATGCTAAAATAATTCGCGAATTAAAAAATTTGCGAATTAAAAATTGCCATATCGTGCCCGTCTTTAGAGTTATATAAATTTTTTGTCTAATGTGCATTTGTTAAGTATCCAGTGCTATATAAGTTTTCTAAAAAGTACATATGGGGCATTCCATGCCAACTTGGTCAACGGCTGACCCTCAATTTTTTTTTAGCGGCAATTTTTTATATTATTCTTCCAACTGAAAAATGCATGCAGATATTTTTTCAGATTTCGTTTTATCGAAATCTAAAAACGCCCTAATTTAACATGCCCAAAAAATTCTCAAAGATACTACGATGTGCAACAAAACGTTTGAAACATAGACCAGAGTGGGCCGAGACTTCCTGCTATTTTTCCCCCCATTTTATAACATTATTCAAAGGTTTTTTAAACGTTAAATAAATAACGCTTCGATTTTAAAATCTCAAAAATAGTCAACAAAATTGTTGAGAAGGAAAAAGAGGAAGAAGACCTTTGTTCGTTTTTGCTTCCTCATAGAGGAAGCATTGTTTTCGTGAAATTTTTTTTTTTCGAGATTTTCATGTCAGTACACTCAGAATGGTCCAAAACACCGAGAAAAGTGGTTTAGAAAAAATGTCTGTATGTGTGTATGTGTGTGTGTTACACGCTCGAAAAATGTAAACCTTTATAACTCGGGAACGCCTGGAGCTATCAAGCTGATATTTACACCATAGGTAGAGCTGTCAATACTCATCGTTCATACTAGTTTTTGTTAAAATGCCCCCGATCGTTAAATTTTTACGCGGTTTTGAATTTTTCCAAAAATGTCTGTTAACGCGATAACTTTTTCAATTTTCGAGATATTGAGCTCAAAATTGGTATGAATGTGCGCTTTCATACACCGGTGATCCCTATTGAATTTGGTTAATATCGGTTGAACCGTTGAAATTTTATGAGGTTTTGATTTTTTGAATTTTTCGATTTTTTTTTCTCCGATGCGCATTTTGGTATCAAATATCGAGCTGGGAGTTAAATGAGTGCCAGGTTCATGATTAACAGAAAAAATACGTCAGATATAGCCCAAAAATGATGAACGATACCATATTTTCATAGCATTCTGTACAGTCTATATTGCGAAAAGTATCGATTCATGTCGTATAAACTAGCCATATCCTTGCTTCCCAATGAAATTTCGGATAACCCCGGGTTTCTATCGTGTTCTACTTAAAAAAAACAGAGATGATAGAGTGATCGAGGGAGCTTCCCGACCGTACGTCCTTATTATATTTTCACAAAGTTCGAGTGTACGCTTATTTATTTATTTATTTCAAACATGGATGCAAAGTAGAACCTTGCACATTCCTCATTATATTTCGCTTTTTACAAAGCTTCCTCTATGAGGAAGCCAAAATCAATTACCATACTTCCTCTTAGAGGTTGCATTGCAAAAAGCGAAATATAATGAGGAAGCAATGTGCAAGGTTCTAATTTGCATCCTTGTTTTTTTTCATTGTATAATATTAATCAAAGGTATTTCAAACGTTAAAAAAATGCCGCCGTTTAAAAATCTTAAAAAAAAATAACAATACTTTATTTATTTATGTATTCTTATTATTCTGAAAAAAGAACTGTCGGCGTGTTCTATGTGAAAAGGTACATATGGAGATCCAGACATACCCTTTTGCAAGTTGAATAAAAGAATCTGATTTTTTTTTTGGGAATATTACATATACATGTATTATGGTGTCATCGCAGTATTTTAAAGTTTTTTTTTAGATTTGTAAATCTAAGCCGGAGGTCTCGGCCCACTCTGGCCTATGATTCAAACGTTTTGTTGCGCATCATAGTATTTTTGAGAATTTTTCCAGTTTTTCTGAAAAAAATTCTGCAAGCATTTTTTAGTTGGAAGAATAAGACAAAAAATTTCCGTGAAATAAATAATATATGAGGTTCATCCGCAGACCGAGTTGGCATAAAATGCCCCATATACATAAAAAATTAAACTATAACAATAAGGAATAAAGAAGACTCAAATAGTTGAAACGAGTTTATTTAAATTATTATCTACTCACAAAAGAAGATTCAAATAGTTGAAACTAGTTTATTTAAATTATTATCTAGAGGATATACAATCGTAAAAATTTACCGACGCTACAAATATCTCCTACGACGATTTTTTAAATTTATTTCTGTCTTCTTCGATTAACCGTAATTAACGGTGGCGGCGTATTATGAGGACTTGAGGTACACGTACGAGGTAGTATACGACAGGAGCTAACGTTGCAGTACATTTGCGAAAAAAATCGACGGTACCTTGAAAAATCGTTTTGTTTGGCGATTCGCAGTGACATCGGCTCCTCGTCACAGCACTGATTGGTGCTCATATGCTAAACCTACTATTTTTTTTTTGTAATTCAGTACACCGGTTGTACCCTGAATCGAAGTGTCTTGCCGAAATGCTCGAGTGTGTTCGAAGCAAGGATGGGCACCATTTGAATGAAAAAGCATTGATTTAAAGAAACAATTGTGATTAATTATTGTGCAGAATCATAAATTGTAACGCATTTATAATAAATATGAATAATACAGAGATAGATCTGTTCTGAAAGGAACGATAATCTTTCGAACGCGTAAGAATATATAAGCATTTAGTCAAAAAATGATTTTTAACTTTTTCATTCGAACGATGAACAGATCTCCGATTCGAAGATACATATATAATCGTCACGTGGGTCCACCAAAAGGGGCTCAGACTCGTATGTCAAGGACTCGATACAATAATTAATCAATAATAATAAGAAGAAGAATAACAATGATAATAATATTAATAATAGCAATAATAATACAATGCTATAGTATACTTTACATAAAGATATATGGAGAACGGGAGATTTGTCATCCGGAAGAAAAAAGGGCACGGGATTTCATAATTACTACAGAATTCGAGAAAGGCTACGCACAAGAAACTAAACATTCTTATCAAAAGTTTGCGGCAAACTGCGTGTACACTGGTAAAAAATGTTGTGGAATATAATATACCGGTACGTAAATATATGGAAACAAAGCTTCATACATCGGTATATTAATTTTCATGAAGAATTATTTTTTACAGTGTATTGTAAGAAGAGTTTGTATAAACACGCGTCTATCCAAGTCATTCAAGCACATTATACACGTAATAAATTTATATCAGTTCAGCAAAATTCAACGAGGTGCGACGGGAGTGAAGTGGACCGACTAGAAAAAATATTTGTTGCGGTAAAAACCTTCGGACAATCGCGTTATGCCACGTTGCTGTACATACAGTACAATGATTTGAGATTCACGCGTAGTTCTTATCATACGGGTCCGTTGGCTTTGTGAGACTAAAAAACTTATTTCGTTTATCTTTTTGCTTCCTCATAGAGGAAGCTTTGTTTTCGCCAATTTTTTCTTTTTTTCGAGATTTTCATGTCAGGACACTCAGAATGGTCCAAAACGTCGAGAAACGTGGTTTAGAAAAAATATCCGGATGTATGTGTGTGGCACGCTTGCAAAATTCAAACCGTTGAACCTCAAAAACGGCTTCAACAATCAAGCTGAAATTTGGCACGCTGGTAGAGGAGAAACGCCCCTTCCTATGTATATATTTTCAAAAATATTGAAAAAAAATTCAGATTTTATAAGCCTTTGAATTTTTTGAAAAATGTCTGTATGTTCTCCAGCTGCCACAAATATTTAGATAATGAGCTTAAACGGTTTTTGACGAATAAAGCAATGACAAATGACGATCGGTATTGAATTTAAGCGAAATACATAAAACGGTTTACATTTTATAGAATTTTGAATTTTTGAAAATTATTGGATTTTTGGATTTGGAAATTCTGAGTGTGCAATTATAAATATTTTATTGTGGAGAGAACGATGGAAGGGGGAATGGAAGATGCGGATAAAGAATTTTTGGTAATCGTTTTTCGGCACATGTGACAGGTCTTGAGGTAATGCAGTCTTTCCAAATCTTTGTCCTTCTCTCTCTCACAATCTCGATCCATCTTCTTCCAAAATGTTTCCTGCGAATAATTATTGTAATTTTTTATAAAATGTATGCATAAATTTACATTTTCTAGCGTTTTGCACTTTAAAAAAGGCGTGTTCTCTCTAACTTTCGTAAAATTTACGATATTTAGGTAAATAAATCTTCATAAATACATTTAATGTTGTATGGTATTGAATTTGGCCGAAATCGGAGAACCGGTTCGAATTAAAATTAAAATTAACAGTATTTCGACACCACTATGTAGTCCCAATAGGCGCACACCATTCGGTGTTCATATAGGTCCACAGCAGTGTTATTGACTAACACTGAAATTGATTACACGGGACTGTGTAATCCATTTAACACAGCCACATGGTAAGGAAATGACACTGAACAGTGAACCGATATCACAGAATTTTGTAGCATAACTGCGACATATTATGCTGTCAGGTGGTAACACAAGGAAACATGGCTTTGCACACCGGAAAAACGTCGAACTGTAATACTTATAATAGTGCGCAATTACCTTTTCTTGCAGTAACCTTTTCGGGATACTATCGTGGTGTTGCATTTTAATATCTTTTTATGTCAACGTGTGACACTGTCAAGTAATGAATTCAATACATTTTTGACAACGCTGTGGCTCGACACTGTTTTCGCGGATACTTAGGACAAAACCCAAGAGCACGCGTACGCCAAGCCCAGACTCAGATAGTCAGTAAAAAATCTTTGGGTGTCAATTCACGAATAATGTCAATTACTGCCTTGTAACGTAAAATCGTAGGCAATACTCGGGAGGAAAAAATTTTCTCTGCTCGTGCTGTAAACTCACACTCGCGAGAAATGTGTTTTCCCTTCCTCGGGCCGCAATATACTATTTAAGGTGTAATATCGTGGCTCAAAATCTCCGGTGGAGAGATAGCTACGTACGGCCGATTCATCGACTAGCAACAACGTGCGTTAATTCGTCGGTCACGAAAGACCTTTTGAACACAAAAGACGGTCGCAATGACCTTTTGTGACCGATGAATTAATGCACGTTGTTGTTAGTCTACACGGAAAAAAATGCTTGGTTACATATACGCCAGCTGATTAATTGGTTAGACCAAACAAGTTATTGGTCAGCGCCATCAAGCGCCATTGTAATACAACCAATAACTTGATTGACATAACCAACAATCTGATTAGTCTAACCAAGAAATTGGCTGGCGCGTATTTAACCAAGCTTTTTTTTGCGTGTAGTGAATCAGTATAATCTTTAATTTAATTATTGCAGGAAATTGTATCTATGAACAATAATCGGTGTTATTTTAAACGGTGTTGTTTGTTCACAAATCCTGCACGAGCTTCCAGAAACAAGGAATCAATCATACTCTGCGGTCATTGCAATTATCCGTGTTATTTTTACATCAAAAGCAGTGGACTTATTGGGACTACACAGTGATGTTGTAAATAATTCCAGCAACAACCATGATAAATTAGAGCCACACATATTATTATGTAATTACTATTCAACTGGAAGGAAAATTCTTCTTGGAGCCTCCTCCAAAGGTGTGCGGCATAAAGCACAGCGAGGTGCAGGCTCATCCCACAATCTATTCCCGCATGTTTCGCAACAAATCCTGTGTCCGCATGGCAGGAAACAATGTGTGGCAACCTCCATATAGCATATTCTGCACAACGCTGTAAAATAAAATTTGTAAAAGGAGTACACATTTCCGTATCATGCTATTCACTGCTAATTTTAAATATATATGTAGCCTTCGACGTTTCAAGAAATTCAATCAACCCTAGAACTCATGTATGGGGTCGAAAACGACCCCAGACGGTATTCAAATTGCGCTCCGAAAGTAGAAATCAAGAGTCGCGGTGGCGACTCGACGCCAAGTTAAAAATTGACATTATCTACTTGGAACCGCAACGATAATTTAGTAGTAGTAGTAGTAGTTGTTGTTCGCTGACATTCACACAGAATGGTACTGCAGCGCTCTTGGGCTATAAGTATAAACATTTTGGCAAAGATGCAACAGTGCTATCTGCAAGGAGCACCAAATTGTGCCGCAGTTGAATAAATCTGATACGCTGAAACTTTTGCATGCATTCTTGTAATTATTATCATTATCTTCGTTTTCTACAATTAAAAAAAAATAAAAGTTAAAACCCATGCAAAAATTTTTTTTTGCAGTTTCATTAATTTTTTCCATATTAATAATTTTCGGTTGTTCCCCATTTTCATATGTCCAAAGAAATAGACTTTTTGAACGGAATATAATGGGACTATTTTTTTCGTAACAGTCTGGTGTGCTCACCGTAAAATTTCGTTTGAAATTTGTAAATTGGGCTTTTAAAAAAAAATACAATTTTTTTTTTCGTAAAAAATGCGATTTTTGCCTATTTTCGTTACGTTTCGGTGTTTAAGTTTAATTTTCACCCCTTAAACTTTAATGGATTTAAATTTTCCGCGTGCCATTCTCTTCCTTATTGGAAAAACTAGAAGATTCATGTGCGGAAAACCTCATTTACTGCTATTAGGATCCTTGAACTTATAAGAAACGCGTGGATATCTACCCTGGATATGAGTTAGAATATAGAAAAAATGATACATGAGGTGTATGGTTAAAACCTACTCAAAATCATCAGTCACCTATATCTATATAAACAGCAATTCTACTGACTCACTGTTGTGTGAACTTCGAGATCAGAGGGGGCCACAAGGGATGCATTATCACTATTATTATTATCATTATTATTATTAATAGAATAAAACTGGGTATACCAGATCATGTTTTAAATGACTAGCTCGCATTATCGTGTAGTATTAATTTGTGAGTTCACAAAATCCTGACTGAGGATACTCTATTTAATATTAAATACGAATGGCATAATTTGTGTAATAATAATCATTTGATTTTCTTCCCGAAAAAAATAATGAATGGCACATCTAAAGTCGATTATACCGAACACTGAACGTCACGTAGAGTCCCGAATCATATAAACATGCAAATATCATGTTTAGACACAAGAAAAGACAAATAAAAACAAAAGCGTGCGGGCGATGCGAGCAGGTGCTGCTAGTATGTGAATGTATATATATTTTTATATATGTATATATAATTAGGGCTCGCCCGGCTTGGGCGCTCCGGTAGTAAATGATATCTCTTTAAACAATTCACGTCTTTCTAAAGATTGTTATGCAATTGGAAAAAGCCTTTGATTTTTCGATATGCGGGATATATTCATCGTAAAGTAAAGTTATTATGAAATTGTATCATTTGAAGTCAAGTAGCGGGCCAAACAAGCGAGTGAACGGTGGGCCCTTCCGTTCCCTTGCTAGGGTTACCCGATATTCCACAGAGGTCCACATAAATTCAAGAGGCACCTTTCTAACTACAGCATTTGACACTTGAGGTAAGTAAATCTGCGAATCTGGTACACTACTTACGCTGATCCATAAACGAAATATTATTTGATTCTAAGAGTCGATTTATACTTTGATACCACAAGCCGATCACGTCATTCTGCTTTTAATACAAAAATGAGTAAAATGAAGTTCAAACGCCATATTTCCCTCCAGTGTTCGACTCAAATAATGGCGACACCGCAGTCACATTGTCTCTGAAGCCAAGCGGCTGTACGGATCAACCACGATTTGAATCCCACACCGGTGTCATCGTTGATCACGTGAACTCCGAAGAGCAGCGGTCACACGAATTCAGTACACTACGGACGCTCGGCCTCAATGAAGATGACGTTTCGTTCTAACAGTCAATTTTCAATTCAATACCGCAAATCGACTTGGTAATTCTGATTTTAATACAAACATGAGTCCAAAGAAGTTCAAACGCCATATTTCCCTCCAGTGTTCGACTCAAATAATGGCGACACCGCAGTCACATTGTCTCTGAAGCCAAGCGGCTGTACGGATCAACCACGATTTGAATCCCACACCGGTGTCATCGTTGATCACGTGAACTCCGAAGAGCAGCGGTCACACGAATTCAGTACACTACGGACGCTCGGCCTCAATGAAGATGACGTTTCGTTCCAACAGTCAATTTTCAATTCAATACCGCAAATCGACTTGGTAATTCTGATTTTAATACAAACATGGGTCCAAAGAAGTTCAAACGCCATATTTCCCTCCAGTGTTCGACTCAAATAATGGCGACACCGCAGTCACATTGTCTCTGAAGCCAAGCGGCTGTACGGATCAACCACGATTTGAATCCCACACCGGTGTCATCGTTGATCACGTGAACTCCGAAGAGCAGCGGTCACACGAATTCAGTACACTACGGACGCTCGACCTCAACGAAGATGAAGTTTCGTTCTGACAGTCAATTTTCAATTCAATACCGCAAATCGACTTGGAAATTCTGATTTTAATACAAAAATGAGTCCAAAGAAGTTCAAACGCCTTATTTCCCTCCAGTGTTCGACTCAAATAATGGCGACACCGCAGTCACATTGCCTCTGAAGGCAAGCGGCTGTACGGATCAACCACGATTTGAATTCCACACCGGTGTCGTCGTTGATCACGTGAACTCGGAAGAGCAGCGGTCACACGAATTCAGTACTCTACGGACGTTGAACCTCAATGATGATATCGTTTGTTTTTAAGTCAAGTTTCACTTTAATACCGTAAATCGACCTTGTAATTTCTATCTTAATACAAAAATAGATCCGGAGAAGTCAGAGAAGTTTGAGCGCCATATTTCTCTTCAATGTTTGAAAGCTCCGCATATCGAAAACTGCCGCCACTCTGGGAGTGATCAACGTCATGATAGGTCCCGATATGCGACGCTGAGGAGCGCCCAAGTTTGGTGAAACCTAATTTGATGTGTATATATATATATATATATATATATATCGCTGACGCGACCGGCCAGCTCTTCATTTTGGCATTTGAAATAAACAAAAAATTTCAATGCATGAAGTTGTTCCCGACGACCGGCGACCAATCACAGAACGAATAAATCTATAACAACGAATTTCGCATTTGTTATCCATGAACTTTTAAATACAGGATATCCCTATATAGTGTAAGAAGATCCCGCCGACACCGTCGCCGTGGGGTCTCCACGACCGGAATTTTTCTAAGACCCTCAAACGAAGAAAGATTTTTTTTGTATAATACACGAAAGACGATCCTTGCGAAACTCAATCGTTTTGCAACGTTCAATATGAAATTCATAGCGAATTAAGCCAGATGTGAGGGAAAAAATTACAGTTATATTTTTAGTTATTTATAAGTTAATAATAAACGAACTAGTGGTCCAAAAAAGCAGATACTTGATGGGTTAACTCTGGTAGGCAAGTCGACCTAACAATGAAAAACTATTAGTTCCAAAATAAAATGTAGACATATTTAAAATTTATTTAATATTAATTTTAAATTACTTTTTGTTGGAATTTTTTTTCCTTTGACTTAATATAACATGTCTTTCTGCTTCTGAAGACATAAACTTGAGGTGCTGACGACACAATATACTGCACAAAAGATAAGCGCTGGCAAATTTTGCTTAGAAGTCGCTCAGTCGGCATCTGGTTTTAGCGATATATATCTAGAAAACGATACTTTGAATAATTTTGCCACCCGATTTTATGTCAAAAGGTGCATATGCAGGTCAAGACACACACTTTTGCAAGTTTAATAAATGAATTTAAAAAAATGTTTTGGAGACACTAATGTATATAATATATTATACGAAAATATTGTCGCCGCTGAGTCAACACCGGAGTGGGTGGCTCCATGAGATTCCGCCACGCTGTTATTTTTAAGTCCATTAGGTTTCTGTAGTACATGTAGCGCCATACCTGTACTGAAACCTAGTATGTATATTCTTTGTAAGGCCGAAGTCTATAACATTACGGTGAAAACATAATCGAAAAGAACCGGTACGGTGGTCTAGTGGTTAGTGTACTGGCCTCTAGTTCAAAGCATCGGTAGGTCGCAGGTTCGATTCCCAGTGCCGTCGATTTTCGTCGAAAATATAAATACGGGCGAGATGAAGCTCCAGATGTATACATGGGACCCACACAGGTATCTCTACCTGTGAAGGTCACATGTACACAGCTGTAGTCCGAGTTTACGTTCTCGACGAAACGTGACGTAGCTCCGGTGCCGTGAGGCGAACTCGAGACCGGCATAGGTTTTCCGCAGTTTTCCTATCCCCATAGCAGAAATGCTATGGAGAATGCGATATAGAGGGGGCCTGGTTACTGATCCGGACCAGACCCCCAGGGGGATTGGCTCTGACCCGGGCCGACCCAGTAATAGGCGTAATGCCTGCAGAAGGGGGAAAGGCAACATAAAAAAAAATAAAAAATAAAACATAATCGAAAAGAACGTTTTTTGAGAAAGGCGTCGAATTAACGTAGAAAGCATGGATTAAAAAAATGTGTACTAGTAACAACTTGAATGTAACTAAAGTTTGCAGCGTTCTAAGCAAGGAATTCCTATCCGCAAAATAATCTGCTACAAATTGTCAAACAATGTTCCACCTAAAAATATAGTGTTATGAGAGTTGTAATAAGACTATTTTCTAATTTTCCAACTAATGCAACATCAAACTATTATTCAGCTATCTTAGATTTTGGGTGACAACTGATTGGCATTATTCGCCAATAGCTTGTTCTACTTTTAATTGCAGCTACTAATTTTTTTACCTTCTAAGGGTAGCAATTCCGTAACCCGTGTAGCTCTTTTGTGGACTTTCAGTCTACAAAAAAAACCTCACGTGAAGTAACATTACGCAACATACAGGCAATATAACTGAATTGTAACGCACGTTACATAACATGGTAACATTGTTGAGTGGGAAATAATAAATTACGTGTAAGTTACAGGTGATGTTACTTGTAACTTTCGGTTATATTGCTGTTACATCGCTGAAACATTACCGTGTTTACTACGTTAGGACACAGCAAACTTTAGTTACATACATTAAAACTGTTTGAGAAAAATAGTTTCTTTGAAGTCGTTACCATTGTCTTCCACTTCTGCTATTCGGCCTCGAGCCACCTCCAATTCTCTTCTAACTGCATCTAGCTCTGCTCGCAGGCGTAACGCTTCCGCGGCATTTTCTGCGTTTTCACGTTCTTTTGCCTTTGCTCTTCGTTTCATTTCTGGAATTTTCCACAATGACAAATTAAAACAAAATGTTTCGGTATAATCAACTACTGCAATCTAACCTTTTCGCCGTTCATTCCGCTTTTTATTTTTCTCTGATGCCGGAGGAGGAGGAGGAGGTGGCGACTGGTTTGATCGTCTGCGTCGTTTGCGTTTACGACAGGCTGAAGGTGCCGGAGCAATCGGAAGGGCCGGTGGTGCCGGGGCAACCCTATGGGTCGGTAGTGCCGGTGGTGCCGGGGCAATCGGAGGGGCCGGTGGTGCCGGGGCAATTGGAGGGGCCGGTGGTGCCGGGGCAATCGGAGGGGCCGGTGGTGCCGGGGCAATCGGAGGGGCCAGTGGTGCCGGGGCAATCGGAGGGGCCGGTGGTGCCGGGGCAATCGGAGGGGCCGGTGGTGCCGGGGCAATCGGAGGGGCCGGTGGTGCCGGGACAAACGGAGGGGCCGGTGGTGCCGGGGCAATCGGAGGGGCCGGTGGTGCCGGAGCAAGCAGAGGGGCCGGTGGTGCCGGGGCAACCCTATGGGTCGGTAGTGCCGGTGGTGCCGGGACGAACGGAGGGGCCGGTGGTGCCGGGGCAATCGGAGGGGCCGGTGGTGCCGGAGCAAGCAGAGGGGCCGGTGGTGCCGGGGCAACTGGTGGGGCCGGTGGTGCTGGGGCAACTGGGGAGGGAGGTTTTATTGTCTTTTCAGTATTAAAATGAGAATATAATATCCAATTAGCATTAAAAGAACAGATTTCCTTGCTGCAGGTCTCATTTGAAAGAGAAAAAAAAATATTGAACCTGACACATCTTTCGGTCTCGACCTATGGTCAAATATAATTCGAGTTACAATTTGAAAACGGCCGGTGAGTGGCCGCCCTCAGAATAAATAAAGTAGCAGTAGCGACCGTCAAGTCAGGAATAACAGCCCGTCCAGTCAAGATCAGACAAACAAATCGTCGTGTGAACACAACATTAATTTCTTTTTTAACTTGGCGTCGAGTCGCTGCCGCGACTCTTGATATAATACCCAATCAAAAACATTCTACAATGAGTTCTATCAACAATCAAATGGATTTTTAGGTTTATTGAGCGTCTGGTATATGAAAATATACTTATTAGCATTACCATTTTCCGGAGCTTCCTGCTCGTCATCGGCGTCAGCGATTGACTCATCGTCCGAGATTATTCCATTATCGTGTGGATCTTGCTCTGGTAAAGAGCCAAATGAAATCATAGTAGTTAAATGAAGAATGCAAAAAATCAGGCGCTCGTATAGTTTGAGAGTTTAATTAACTGTAGGAGGAATGCAAACAAGGACTTTTTTCATAGATTAAGAAAAAATTATTTTTGAAGTAATTTGTAAAGTAATGTGGCATAGCAAGTCATATATGAATTTCCTAAACAACAAAAAAAATGAATCTTTATAAAAATCAGGTTTAGTTAACCTGATTTTTATCTTTGGTTGAAGGTAAAAATCAGTTTGTTTACGTAAAAACATTTCGTTTCGAGATTTTCATGTCAGGGCAGAATGGTCCAAAACGTCGAGAAAAGTGGTTTAGAAAAAAATGTGTGTCTGTGTGTGGTGCGTGTGCGTGTGCGTGTGCACAAGCATACGATGCTGATACAGACACGTACTGGGCTTCAATAACAGCTTTGTATTTTCGGGGTAGTTAATGAAACCCAGGGACGTTCAACCCAGGACGTGTACAGGGGCTTAATGATTGTATTCCATTTTGGAATATGCTTAGAATCCAATATAATATCTACTTAATCGAAAACTTTCTACGTTAAGTTCTATCAATAATGAAATGGATTTTCAGGTGGCGTCTGGGCATATGAAAATTAACTTATTACAATTACCATTTTCCGAAGCTTCCTGCTCCTCATCGACGATATCGATTAATTCATCATCAGAGATTCCATTTTCGTCTGGTTCTTGCTCTGGTGAAGAACCGAATGAATTCATAGTAGGTTAATTTTTGCGTGAATATGTCCATTTTTTCGTGTTTTCTTCCTCATGTAGGAAGCTTTGTTTACGTGAAAACATTTTTTTCGAGATTTTCGAGTTAGCACACTCAGAATGGTCAAAAACGTCGAGAAAAGTAGTTGAGGTTCTTTAAAAAAATATGTGCGTGCGCGTGGGCGTGTGTGCAGATTTCCTTGTAAGCACGATAACTGTCGTAATTTCAGATGTACTTTCGTAAATTTTGGGACACAAATAGGCTGTCAAACAAAAAATAGTTTTCACGCCATAACGTTCGCAAATTAAGAGATATCGGGTTGAAATTCTGTATGTAAATGGACTACCACCAGACCATGATGTGTACCAAATTTGGTGAGAATCGATAGAGGTGTTCTAATTTTATTGCAATTTCAATTTGGTTTAAATGTCTGCAAGGACTTCAACTCCGGTAAATTCTGAGATTTCCGGCTGCAATTTTCGACCGGACTTGCCGATTATTGATTATCAGTGATCAATTTAGGCAAAGAACCTGTCGATATGTCGGTAAATTTAGATTTTGGTGAATAAAAAAGAAAAAAATGTATCGAAAAGAAAAAAAATTAAAATTATCTCAGATTTATCTTAAGTTCTGTTTACATATCTCTATTATCGAAAAAGATTTGAGTACAAATTTGAGGCATATCTGTCCAGCCGTTCAAATTTTATGGCATTTTTAATTTTCCAAAGACTCGTTCTCGCGCTGGTTCGTACAAATGACGAGCTACCAGGTTGTAATTTCGTCCACATATGGAGTACCATGGTACAAGGTTTCAGTACAAATCTGAGAAAAATCGGTTAAATGATTGAAATTATACGACACTGAGTTTTTAGAAAAATGTCTAGAGCATAAACAAGCCTGTAATGTAGAACTTTGTAAATTGCTTCCTCATTTTTTTTCGCTTTTTACAAAGATTCCTCTATTAGTAGCTAAAATCGATTAACATACTTCCTCATGGAGGTAGCTTTGTAAAAAGCGAATAATAATGAGGAAGCAATTTGCAAAGTTCTACTTTGCAGGTACAGACCGATATTTCAGATGAAGCCCGGTTTACAAAAAATGCAATCTTCGCAATAGTACAACAGTTTAACGACGAATTTTCTTCTAAAAGATCAACATTTCGTACTACGGTTGAATAATTTGTTTTATTTTCAGAGTAGTTAGTGGGTCGCAGGGACGCTGATAACCAAATGGATATTCAGATTTATTTGGCGTCTGGTATATGAAAATAAATTTATTAGAATTACCATTTTCCGAAGCTTCCTGCTCATCATCGACGTTGCCGATTGACTCATCGTCAGAGATTTCGTTTTCGTCTGGATTTTGCTCTAGTGAAGAACCGAATTAATTCATAGTAGTAAAGACGCTCTTATAGTTTGAGAGCTAACTTAGCTGTAGGAAGAATACAAACGACTTTTTTTCATAGATACAAAAAAATATTTTTGAAGTCATTTGTAAAGTAATGTGGCGTACAAAACCATATATAAAGCATTACACACGAATTTCGCCACTAAAAAAAAAAAAAACATTGCACATTACTTCCTCATTATTTTTCGCTTTTTACAAAGCTATTTCTACGAGGAAGTGTTGAATGCATATTTAAAATCAAAACGTGCACTTATTTCATCGTTCTATTTTTTCTTGTTACCATGGAATGTATCAATATTTATTTATCATCTGTCTTTGTTTAATGTCAGATAGAGAATCAACAGGAAGTATGTAAATCGATGTTGGCTTACTCATTGAGGAGGCTTTGTAAAAAGCAAAAAATAATGAGTAAGCAATGTGCAAGGTTCTACTTTGCATCCTTGTTTTAAATACTAAATATGGGCTTGATATCTCCAGTTTTACAAAAGCTAATGCGATAAAGATAGATTTTTGATAATCTCTAATTCCATAAAATCAGAATTTTTGCCCGTTCGTCACTAAATTTTATATTTATCATGGCTGCATATTATTTAGTTTACATATATAATTTGGGGTTGATGTTTCAAATTTTGCGCTCAAATTTGAGCTTGATATAGATAAGAAAAAATAAAATCAACATTTATTTATTGTAATTTTGAATCATTGTGTAAGAAAATTGAATTGACTGTATAGTAAACGCCACTTTAATACATCGGTTTCTGCATATTCAATTGCCAGTATCGTAAATTCAATATGCATGTATTAAATGTAATTCAAAGATTTCGAAAATTACGAACGTTATATATTAACAACAACTTTCAAATCCCGTTTAGTGAATTTCATATACAATTGTATATTAAACCTGTTGTAAATTTACAAACATTTTTAACAGTATAGCTGGTGTGGGATTGTAGTACGAGTCGAAGGCTAGTACTACAATTATGAGGTACAATAAAGACTTTCACAAATGTTGAACGAAACAATTTTTCATTTACCATTTTCTGGAGCTCCAGGTGCCACAACGGCGTTATCAATTAAAAAATGAGGTGGCTGGTCTGCAAATATTTCTTGCTCGTAGTCCGGATCTTGCTCTGACAAAAAATTAAATGAATACAGTATAGTAAAAAACACCTCTTTACAGTTTAAGCCTTCAAGGTAGTATACATTATTAAAATCGATGTTCTTAACACATTCGATATTCTTGATTTGTTAAAATATTTTCGACTTATTGCGGGGGACTCAAATTCCGATGAAATGAACTGTTTTTATGGGAATATATAAGTAAAGCATCCTCAAAGTGATAAAATTTGCTTAAATAAAATGGTTATTTAAGCAAAAATGATACTTAAACACTGCTCCACTCGAAAGTTGAGCAGGTTTGACCGCAGGAATTAGTAGGATACGTGACCGTGGGACGACAATCGCAATAGTTAACGGAGTATTTCTTTTTGTAACTGGGTGGCTTCCGGTTATCAATTATGGGTGTATGAGTTAAATAAATTGTTATTTTTGGTTTATTTTTATAATTGTTTATGCCAATTTTTCATTCCAACCAACACTGGTGGTTGTGCGGTCGGTATGCGGCTCTGGCGGTCCCCCGAGTTAAGCAGCGTTGTTTGCGGTCATAACTTGGATGGGTGACCGTTTAGCTATGCACCGGCTGGCACATCAATCAGTGAGCGGGAGGTCAGTTTTTCTGAGACTTCGGTGTTAACACTTAAGTAAGTTACTTTCGTGAATACACCGGGAATTCGGAAGAATATACGGCCGACTGTACCGGTATGGGTATTCCGCAGTTTTCCCGTCCCCATGGCGAATGCGGTACAGTGTAGCTAAGTCGGCTGCAGACGCATTGGAAATTAGGTTAGCTTAGTGATGTGCGGATAGGGAGGGCGGTAAAAGGCGATTGTAGCCATACAATGGAAGAATGAACAAAAAATTATTACTTCTTATTCCAATAGATTTTCCTAATGCTCCGCCAATTTAGCATTGATGAATAATTTCATAGTGTTTTATAGTTTAATAGTTGGATCATCCAAATAATTCTAAATAGTTTTTTCCGTGAGGGAATAATAACCCACCTAACACAGAATCGCAACTTTGATATAATATTTACGTAAATAAATAAAGCGTTCTGTCAAAATAACATCATTATTGATGCACCGGTGATACATTATTTCTCACTCAAGAATTTTCTGAAGATTTATATAACATTACACAACATTTATGTAACAAGTAAGTTTATTAGTCACATTTTAATAAAAACTCAATAACAAATGTTACTCATTTTTGTTACAGAAATAATATATAACGTTTATATAAAATTTAAACAGAATTTTGTGTCGCAATTAGATACTATTTTTATTAGAACAAAACATCATACTTATATCAACGTTACACAACAACGTTACGTTTTTTTACAATTCTAAAGTTATATAACTGTTACATTCTGCGTTAGCTGGGAATTACCATTGGTTTATAATGGTATCTACTATTGAACACAAACATCAAATTAACCGACCAGTGACTACTCCGATTGTCACCATTCACTTCCAATAGTGGATACTATTGACAGACAATAGTAACTATTCAGAATAATGACTATTTGAATATATTGACTTTCACTAGTCAATACCATTGACAGATAATAGTTAGTTTGAAAGCCGAATAGTAACTATTGAGCGCTCAACAGTTTTTGCTAGCCAGGAATTCCGTACTTGCATGAAAGTGCAAGCAAAGGAGGATCACTTTTTTTTTCAACCAATGACGAGTGCGCATGTGTCGTACGGTTGTCATTACTTCCGCCGGGAAGGAAGAACTGTTTTTCTCTCTAAGTAGTAAAGAAATTGGATTCGGCATGCGTACGAGTCAGGGGTTAAAAATTATTCATTTTGCGGACATATTTCGCACATAAGATGAGTTTGTTATAGGGAAATAGAAAAAAGAAAAAAATAAGTTGCGATAAATCTTCCTGGTAGCTAAAAGCTATAATTACCTAACGGGACCATATCAGGAGGCTGCGCAAGATCAAATTCGGGACCCTCTCGGCCATCCGCCTCTTGGGCAATAAGGTAGTCAACGTTTCCTTTAAGCGATGCGGCTCTATCCATGAATTCGTCTGGTGTTATTAAAAGCATGTGGAGATCGCGCCATGCTACAATAAATGTAAATTATTCTGAATAAAAATCAAACCGGAAAGAAAAAAGTTGTTTTGGCGACCAATTCCACCATATGCTGTGCCGCGTGTTAGCGCTGAAACCAAATTGGAACAGTAGTTTCAACTTTTTGCGATTGGTAGCAAAAAATAGTATGTAAGACCAACAACTTAGTTTCTACAACTATGACTGATGTTGTCTAATTCAAATTATTCGTTACACCAACCAACTGGTGAGTTGAGGTTATGATCTCAGCTGGTCATTGTTACTATCGGTACTTGACCAACGAGATTATAGTTTATTCAACCGACTAAGTAGTTTGCGCTATTACAATTATTCGAATTGGATCTCTAGCTCGCCAAAAAATAAAGCCGAAATATTTTTATACGAACATTTTTATATGTTGATGAGTATCTAGTTCGATCTACTAGATATCATTAGCTCACCTTTAACTAGTTCTTTTTGTTTGAAGACCGTCGCGTAGCGAGCATGTCTCCCAATCTGTCTATTATTTTCAAGGCTTCGGATATCTGATCGGACGTCTGATTGCAGTTTCTGGAGCTTGCCTATTGAAGTAAATACCAGAAAAGCAAAAATACCTACAACTCATATTTTTATAGTGGATTATTAGATCATTAGAATGCAATCGATAATTACACAGGAAATCCCAAGGTGTAGGGCGATTCTCCATTCTATGGGCTAAGCGACTATGGTAAGATTCAATGATGTTATTTGTTCTTCGGCCCAGTCCATAGACACTAAATCCCCTTGGCGTAACGGTACGGAGCCAATACCGGGAGTAGTATTGACAAAAAGGGTGGAAACTCCTTTTTATCCTGGGAGTCAGATTATCCTTCAGCCTTTCAAATTGTTCCGGGATGAGATTAGCTGGCAAATATGCCAGAGCCATTATTTTTTTAAAAAAAACTTTGGCTTCATTACTGGTTGTTATTAAGACACGCAAACCAAGAGATTTGGCCTTCCGATAAATCGCCTAAAATATTATAAGAACTACATAATAATTCAAATACTAGAAGTAACAAATTTGTTTATCTCGAATTTTGAATTAAACTTTTCAGTACGACGTCGGGAAACTGCGGTTTTCGCAACCGACACCTTGCGACAAATTCACTTTTCTCGACGAAGGACTGAAAGAATAATTTTCAATTCACATAACACGAAGTTTACTCATTAAATTAAAAGGTACCTACGCGGTCGTAATGAGTGTTGCAGCCCGTACTAAGTGCTGCCCTAAAAACGTGGGTCACAGCATTTCTTAACGCAGCCTCAAAATCACTCATAGCCAGATGAATGTTGTTAGTCGGAATTACATTGTCCCGAACATATCGTAAAACGGCGGTATACGCATTTTCGGTCTTGCAGGACATGGCGACCCATACGAATGGGAAGCCCTATAATATATTCAAAATGAAACTATACTCAGTGGATTGAGCAGTATGTGTCCATAAGGACACATAATGCTCCTTCATAACTGCATTTTATTTTCAGGGTAGTTAGTGGATCCCAGGGACGTCCGTAAGGATGCGTACTGGGCCTTAATAACTGCATTTTATTTTCAGGGTAGTTAGTGGACCCAGGGACGTCCGCAAGGTCGCGTACTGGGCCTTAATAACTGCATTTTATTTTCAGGGTAGTTAGTGGACCCAGAGACGTCCGCAAGGACGCGTACTGGGCCTTGATAACTGCATTTTATTTTCAGGGTAGTTAGTGGACCCAGAGACGTCCGCAAGGACGCGTACTGGACTTTAATTTATAAATAAAAATTATCTTCAGGGTGGATGTGAAAGTTGAAGTTTGTGAACAAAAAAATCTCACGTGGTTGAGCTTAATTCCCATTATCGTGAGTAGTTGATACACTCCT
Source organism: Ephialtes manifestator (assembly GCA_963970395.1). Lineage (NCBI taxonomy): Eukaryota > Metazoa > Arthropoda > Insecta > Hymenoptera > Ichneumonidae > Ephialtes > Ephialtes manifestator. Next base: position 22,035,231 of record OZ019980.1, read on the forward strand.
TCGAGCTGGGGTCTCGATTTAAATGTCGCATCGATTAACAACTTCGTCACCTGTCCCATTTGGGCTTGAACGAAAGCCTCATCAAAAAAAAGAAGATGCTTAGCACCATTATCATCTGTGATGAGTCGCACGGTGAGTCGTCCGGAATCGTATTCCAAATTTCGCGCTTGTGCCGGATCTTCAACTCGCTCAATAAATTCATCAATAGTTCGGGGACACGCGGGATAACGATTCCTCCGACAACGCTTCATAAAATTGTAGAGGTGTCGATAAGTTGCGTATACCGCGGCTTCGGGGTGCCTACGTACACGAAAAATAATATCGTTGTTTCAACGAAACTGATGTACTTGAAATTGATTCTATGGCCAATCCTCTCTTAAAAAGACATAGAACTCAAAAGACTGAAACGCTTTTCGAGTCTTCTAATCAGAAGACTCGAAAAGCGGCTTCGGAAAAGCGGCGACGGTTCGCCGACCGATCGGTACCCACATTTTTTATTGGTCAAGTATATATTATTATTATTTTTATATATGGAGCATTACGTCCCGATTAGACCTGGGTCTGACTCTGGATCTCCCCTATTTGGCTCGTAATTTTTTGTAGGATTGGTTAGACCCTTAAATGCACCAGATTTTTATTTTTTATTTTTTCTATGTAAATTTTTAAAAAATGTTTTTTAAAGTAATATATCGAATGCCATAATTTAAAAATCTGAAAACATGCTGAAAAATACTTTGTTGAATATCAAAATTATCTAACTTATAGCCAAAGTGAGCAAGATTTTTCTTCTTATAATTTTTAAGTTTCTTTCATTTAAAAAAATTATTAAAAAATATTTAAAAAACACTGATCTACAACAGGCGACTGGTCAAACGTTTATTTATATAGACGCGGATTTTCTAGAATTTTTTCAGATTTTTGGGAATTTTTCAAACTCCTGAACTAAGACTATTCCAGCACCATACAAGCTATCAGAGTTGTAAATCCCCATTAATTCATGAGATATAGTTTACAGTACAATTTGTTTTGTAATTATGATTTCATAATAATAATCCCACATAGCACGGAAATATTTCTGAAACATTCTCAAAACATTTTTTTGCAATAATGCAATATTGCGAAAATATTGTGAAAGATATTTAAAACATTTCTAAAATATTGTAGGAATCTTGCAATGTCCGCTCAAAACGTTGCAAATGTAATATTTCAATAATATTACAGAGCAATATTGTGTTAATATTACATTTTCCGCCCAAGGCTAATTCGTAAGAAATTCTACCGTTTTTAATATAATTTTTTGATTGCGAGTTTTCAAGCAGCACCATTGGATGTCCTCGATAGAAATCTTATTTATAGGAAAAAAAAATCCCGTCCAGGATTCGAACTCACAACCTTATCTACGTAGCATATCCACGTCGAATTAACGATGAGTAATTTTTAATTAAAAAGCGATCCAGCTTAAAAAATATATAACAATATTAGAGTCGACTACTTATACAAACGTTATACTTTTATCGCCCATGTGATCTGTCGACAAAGACTGATGAATTAAAAAATAAAGATAGAGCAACCTTTCAGAAGATTTCTGGTGCATGATAATCTTGTAAAAAAATTGATTCATACCATGCCGCGTTTTCCAGTAAATTCTAATGAGGCTTCCGATTTCTGTCAGAATTTTTCCCAATTTCGAAATAATCATATGGCGACTTCCCGATTGAATTTCAGTTTTTTCAAATCGAATGATACTCAAGAGAACGAGGTGAATTTCTTTTTATCACGAAATACAAATCATTTCAAATTCAACTTTTTTAAACTAGTTCAAAAATTTCCATTTGAAATATATTGTAATGTTGCAAAAAAGTTTCATTGTAATGTTTGCAAAATCTAATCTGGAACCTTTTATTCGAAACTTTGTGAAATATTGTTGAAGAAATGGGATGGTTTGCTTTACAGGTAATATTCAGAAATATTTAAAAAATTATTGGCAATTGTTTTACCTTCAACAATATTTCTGAACTTTAAGTTGTCAATATTGCAATTAAATATTTGTGAATATTCGATTAGAAGCTTATGGAAATATTCCTGTGTAATGAAATATTCGAAATATTCCTGCAATATTTAGACAATATTATGTGCTATGTGGGATATGTAGTGATTATAAAATAGAGTGTAAACATTTGAATAGCTAAAAAAAAAATACTAATTTTCGCTTTAATATTGCAAGAAATAGTGGAAAAAAATGGAAGAAATAAGTAATGCATTATTTTCTTAATGCATTACTTCTTTTTTTCCATTTTTTCAAAAGGATTACCGTGAATTTTTATTGAAAAATAATAATTTTTGCAGCCATTCCAAAGTTTAATCATCGTATTATAATCGCTACATGTTGTTATTATAAAATCATAATTATAGAGCTGATCGTATCATCATCATTATTTCTATAAGTATTAGGCATTTACAACTGTGGCTTCAAGCTATATTCTAGCACCAGTATGATATAATTTTAAAATCTGAAGAAATTCTGAATAATACTCTGTTGAACATCAAAATTTTCTAGCTTACAAATTTTATAGTACAACATTTTTTTATTAACTTTTATCTTTCCGTATCAACAATTTTTATTTTGAGAACTTCTATTCGAAATTTAAAAAATCACTAAAACTTACACGGCCGCTAGAGCGTCGTAGAGGGTCTTCAGCTTATACCAATGCCGCGACAAAGCATCAGCCAATTCATGTTTGAATCGCCCTATCAGCTCCGCTTTTTCATCGGGCTCGCAAAAAGGGGAATGGGCATGGAGGTCAATAATCTCGCCGTTCATAAATTTTGCTGTCCCGCGACATATGGTTATTCGTTGACAGCGTAAATAACTGTAGGATAAAACGAAATCTTTTTTTAAGAAGTAGTTTTAAGAAGTAGTCATCTAGAAGGTTGACCGATAAAAGTGATCGGCTTGATAAAGAATACCTCATTTGCGATGGCTAGTTATCTGTTGTCAACCCGATCACTTTTATCGGTTAACTTTGTTGATGATTTTTTTTATTTTTCAGTTTGTTGCACTACTTGAAATAATTTTTTCGACATAAAAAAGTCAATTTTTCGCAAGAAAAAAATTAAATCATTTTTTTTTTACTAAATTTTTATTATTTTTTAAACTCTACAAAAGGATAAATAAAAAAATTAGCATTTATTAAGAGCGTGATTTTGCAAATTTGATGAGAAAAAGGATTGTCTAAGGACTTTTTTTCGTTTTTCAATTTTCCAACTATACAGAAGGCGAGAAACGGGGCTGAAATATAACATTTGCAAAAACACGCTCGTAAGGATGTATGATAGGTACAGTCCCGGTTAACGTGAGTTTCAGAGACAATTTCGAACACTTCCCGATGCGATAAAAATCGGAAAAAAATCAAGCATGTAAAAGGTACTAAAAAGATCGATTTTGCATAATAATAATTCGAAAATGTTATTAACAAATTGATGAATAAAAAATTGTTGAACAAATCACCCGACAACCTAACTTTTTTTCATATCAAACTAATTTGTCAATTTTTCCGAGTACATACGAATTTTTTCTTTATTTTGAATGCGCGAAAAATATCGAATTTTGGAAATGCGTTTGGTAAAAAATATCTTGAGTGTAATGGATGGTTTATTGCCAAAAAATTCGTTATTTTCTGCGCATTTTAAAATTTTTCGCGGATTCAAAATAAAAAATAAATAAAAAAGTATTTCGATTTTCGTCCTCTGCCGATTTATAATTAAAAATTATAAAATGCCATTTTCAATAAAAATTACTTACATTATTCTGCCATCAGCCGATGTCCTACTTTTTTGATATACTCGCCCGTCCTTCACTCTGTCTGCCAATGATAACCGCTGTTGTGGATAACGGTTTCGAGGCATGTTGTTCTGGATTGAAAACTTATAATATTTCACACGCTTGTCGTAACGTTTGACATTCAGTGTCTTCTAACCGGCTGTCAAAGGAGAGCCGCTCGCTTTTTATTTTTGTTTTGCGCGGTTTGATATATAGCTGGTAGAATAAAAAATAAAAGTGAAAAGGGCTCTCACTACATTTGTAGGGGTTTTTCCGGGGGTTTTATTTCCGGAGATTTTTTAAGTAAATTTAGCAAATTTAAGAAAATTTAAATTCGCAAATTTTTTGATTCGCGAATTATTTTAGCATTCGCTATTTTAGCATTCGCTATTTTAGAAGTCGCTATTTTAGCACTCGCTATTTTAGGATTCGCTATTTTAGCATTCGCTATTTTAGCACTCGCTATTTTAGCATTCGCTATTTTAGCATTCGCTATTTTAGCATTCGCTATTTTATCATTCGCTATTTTAGCATTCGCTATTTTAGCATTCGCTATTTTATCATTCGCTATTTTGCATATCGATGTTTCATTCATTCGAACTTCATATTCTCTACATATTTAATTTATATTTTTTAACTATTAGAAATATAAGATTATCTACATTTTCTTTTTCAAACATTTCGATTTTCGATCTTTTTTTAAATCCAGATTTTGTTAATTCAAAATACTGATTTTCTTAATGTGAAGTTTCGAATTTTGATAAATTTTAAATATCAATCGGTTCGCTATTTTAATATTCGCTATTTCGAAATTTCGGAATTTCAGTTGTTCTGATTTTCATCAGTCGCTATTTTGATCCCCACCCGTTTTAAGAGTTCCCATATAGCATCAGATGTTCGATGTATATCCATTTTAGGTCCTTAATGTGAAAAGTATATCTCGTATATTCTATGGATATTTATTCTACATACATGCAGGTGAGGCATTCCATCCCAATTCGACCTGGGTCTGACCCTCGACCTCCTTGATTTGGCTCGTAATTTTTTGTAGGATTGGTTAGACCCTCAAATGCACCAGATTTTATTTTTTTATTTTTTCTATGCAAGTTTTTTTTAAAATGACGTATCGAAAGCCCAATTTAAAAAATCTGAAAAAAATCTGAAAAATACTTTGTTGAATATCAACATTTTCTAGCTTATAGCCAAAGCGGGCAAAATTATTCTTATTATAGTTTTTAAGCTTTTGTGATTTAAAAAAAATATGAAAAAATAGAAGAAAAAAAAAATCTACTACAAGGGATTAGTCAAACGTTTATTTATATAAACTCGGATTTTTTAATAATTTTTTCAGTTTTTTAGGAATGTGTCAAATTTTTATGAACTAAGACTATTCCAGCACCATAGACGCCACATTCTAGCACCAGCATGCCATAATTTTAAAATCTGAAAAAAATTGTGAAAAATACAGTTTCATATACAAAAATATTTGACAAGTCGTCTATAGTAGTCGTTTATAGTAGTTTAAAAACTATGTGAAGAAAAATCTTCCACACTTTGGCTCTAAGCTAGAAAATTTTGAGATTCAATAAAGTATTTTTCAGAATTTTTTCAGTTTTTTAAATTATGGCATGCTGGTGCTAAAATATGGCATGTATGGTACTGGAATAGTCTTAGTTCAGAAAAATGTTACAAATTCCTAAAAATCTGAAAAAATTCTAAAAAATCCGAGTTCACACAAATAAACGTTTGACCAATCGCTTGTAGTAGATTAATTTTTCTTCCTATTTTTTCATAATTTTTTAAAATCAAAATAGCTTAAAAACTATAAGAAGAAAAATTTTGCCCACTTTGGCTATAAGCTAGAAAATTTTGATATTCAACAAAGAATTTTTCACAATTTTCTCAGATTTTTAAATTAGGGCATTCAATATGTCACTTTAAAAAAATATTAAAAAAAAAATTTGCATAGAAAAAATAAAAAAATAAAATCTGGTGCATTTGAAGGTCTAACCAATCCTACAAAAAATTACGAGCCAAACCAAGGAGGTCGAGGATCAGATCCAGGTGGAATCAGGATGGAATGCCTCAGGTATATACACGCATGAATATCAAGAACACATTCTATGTACATACTTGAATAATACGGATTTGAGCGCAGGTACGAACACATTCGTAAGATATTTCATGTATATGCAATCAATGAACATAGGAAGAAAATCAAACGTCCACGAATTAATTACCTAAGGATGCACCCATATAGCATTTTCACATACATTGCATATACATCGTATAAACATCTGCGGATATACAATGTCCTATGTATATGAAGTGTATCTGTAAAGGAGACACTTATTGATGTACATCGAACCTACACTGGATATCCATGAGGATATACATATTATGTGCACCATATGTGCACTTATATCCTGTCTAAAAAAAAACGGAAAAATTAATTACAAAATAATTATGTGCATTTTTTTAAATCTTTGTGTCTCACGAAGATTTAAAAAAAATTCAGTTCTTCGCAACTACTGAAGAATTGTTTTTTATTTGAAAAAAAAAGTCCAAAAAAATGACAAGAAATTTTTCTAAGTTCCTCGTAGGTCAGTACTTGGATGGGTGACCGCGCCAGGGTTGAAATTTTTGGACTCCCGCAAGGATCAGTACTTGCATTCGTGATCACTCCGCATCCGAGTTTTTCCAAGTTCTCCAAGTTCAGTGCTTGGATGGGTGACCGCCCAACGGCCAAATTTTTCAATGTCCCTTAAGGGTCAGTACATTGATAGGTGACCCACTGTGTTAATATTTTATATATTTCGGTCGCAACCCTCTAAATGAATGTAGTCTTGACGCGTTTTTATTTTTAGTGTACTTCAAATAGACAATTAAAATAAAAATCTTCTAAGATGTCAATGGCCGAGTGGGCTAAGGCACCCGGCAGTCACCCAGAGGATCCAGGTTCGATTCCCACCAACAGCAAATAAATTTACATGTGCTTTTTTCAGCAATAAATATGTACCGATCAATGCAATAACTCCGAATATCCAACTAAAAGTGCAAGATAAACCGAATTCAATGAATGCAGATAATTATTTTGTAATTAATTTTTCCGTTTTTTTTAGACAGGACATATATGTACATACGGTGCACATAATATGTATATCCTCATGGATATCCAGTGTATGTTCAATGTACATGAATAGGTGTCTCCTTTACAGATACATTTCATATACATATGATGTGATACGACGTGCATACGTATATACATAGGACATTCTATATCTGCAAATGTTTATACGATGTATATGCAATGTATGTGAAAATGCTATATGGGAATTTTTACATCTGTTAAAATGTTACCAAAATAAATGGATTACAAAAAAATGTATTATATTGTATTTGATGTGATACTCATGAAAAGCTAGATGAAAAAAGTCTGCAGTTTGATTTAAAGATAACTGTAGAGTATATATGAAACAAAAATTTGAACTTTAGATATTCAATCTTTTATTTCGCTTCCTATAGAAGAAGTTTTGTTTTTGCGATGTATATGAAAGGATATCACGTGGAGAAAAGTATTTTCATAAAAATGTTTCTATGGATAAGTGAGTATGCGAAGTTTTGGTTGTTGTTGAGACGCTCCAGCTTCAGCAGTTTTCGAAATTGATAGACAAGACTTCAAAGTAGAGACTCGCAAATTGTTTCCGCATTGTTTTACGATGTTTTCAGAACTTCCTCTACGAAGTAGCCAAAATTGATCGACATATATTTTCTCATAGAGTTTGCTTTGTAAAGATCGTCAAATAATGAGGAAACATTTTGCCAGCTTCCACTTTGGAGCCTTTTTATTTTGGTAATGGACACTGATGTGAAAGTATTGGAAATGAGAAATTCTTTTTCAGCTCAATAACCGTTGTGTTGTTTTGAAGTGTAAAAAATGGGGGTAAGTATAAAAGTAAATAGAAAGAGAATGGAACGGTGAAGCTACACAGTTCTGGGTATCGAGACGAAAAAGTGGAAGCAGCACGAATGAGAGCACAAGAACAAACGAGTGCTGTGGAGTAGCCCCTGTAAAGTTTCACTGGCGAAGAAGAATATACTCGAGGCGAATATCCCGTGGAATTTTTGGCGAAATGAGGACGTTTCAATGCGACCCTCCTTCCGAGATGGTAGAGGCGACGGTTATCTCGTTATCTTTCAAGGTGGCCTCCTTGTTTCGCGAATTCTTGTGGAGATAAGAACGAGCATCTTTGGAGACTATACACCTTCAAGAAAAATGCAAGTGGGAGTAAGAAAAATCACCTCTGGGGCTCTCCACTGTATACAGCAAACGAGTATCAATATAGTAAACCTCTTATCTTACTCAGGAGGTCTTTTATATACAAACCAACTTTAGCAGGCGGGGAGAGTCATAAGAAATTTGTCCAGATTGATATGCGAGGGAAAATTTCAATATGTGAGGTAAACCGTAGCTCTTACGGAAAAAAATGATTGAGCACTTAATAGTTATTATTCGGATTCAAAAGTAACTATTAACTGTCAATAGTACTGACTATTGAAAATCAATAGTAACTATTCGAATAATTATTATTCAAAATAGTTACTATTGACTACCAATAGTATCGACTATTAAGGTAGTTCTGTCGCTTCACGCTCACTTCGCATAAGTTTCCGAAAAATGAGAGCGAATTACAAACACTTCTTGATGATATAAAAATCTGAAAAAAATCATGCATATTTAAGATACTTAAGACATTATTTCGACATAATAATAATTCCAAAATGTTATTAACAAATTGATGAAAAATAAAAATGTTCAACAAATCTTCCGACAACCTAATTTTTTTGTTTCGATGAAAATGATTCGTTCATTTTTCTGAATACGTATGAATTTTTTCAAATTTTTTTCTTTGCTTTGAATTTTATGATTTTTCCATGTAAAAAATCGATAAATTCAAAGCAAAGAAAAAAATTTGAAAAAATTCATACGTACTCAGAAGAATGAACAAATTATTTTTACCGAATCATAAAAATTAAGTTGTCGGAAAATTTGTTAAACAATTTTATTTTTCATCAATTTGTTAATAACATTTTAGAATTATTATTATGCCGAATTAATGTCTTCAGCATCTTTAATATGCATGATTTTTTACAGATTTTTATATCATCGAGAAGTGTTTGCAATTCGCTCTCAGTTTTCGGAAACTTATGCGAAGTGAGGGTGAAGCGACAGAACTACCTTAAAAGTAAATAGTAACCATTTGGGTAGTTACTTTATTGAATTTTAATGTATATGTTGAATAGTAGGTACTATTAAAGACTAGAATAGTCATTATTTGAGTAGTCACTCAGTTATTATTGAGTGATATAATTTTTCAACTTTAATAGTTTAGAAATTATAATAATATTTAATATAAATTAATAGTATAATATAATATGTAAATTAATAATAAATAAAAATTAATAGTAATTTTTATATACGACAATATATGACAAGAATTAAATCAAATGCATTACGCATACACATTTAGTCGATTGTACTTTCCTTTGGATGAACAAAAACGTGTATTAGATGTTAAGTTTAGTTTTTGATTATTAGATGTTATCAAAGAAACGTTGATTTGAATAAATGAATCTATTACACAGAAATAATGTCCAATGATTAAAGGAAATGAATATATATTGGATTGAAAGAAAGTTCTAATTGATTTCAATAAAAAATATCCAATACATGTATTTAGTCGTTTTAACTAGATCTTTTTTCGGGTTAAAAGAGTTTTTAGTAGCAGTAAATAAAATATTTTTCCAATGTCCGCTGACAGTGAAAGTTGATTCGAATAAATAAATATGTTGGAAATTTAAAAAAAAACTGAAAAATTGAATGAAATATATATTTTTTCCATGGAAAGTAAATTTTCGTTGATTGAAATAATTAAATGTTGAATAGATAATTTTAGTTAATATTACTAAATCTTTTTTCTGGGTGATCTACTCAGTTGATTGAGAAACGGATTGGTTGTTCTTACAATCAAGTAAATTTCGGTGTAATGCGTTGATTGTTGGGTTAACCGATTGAGTAGAGCGGGCAACGAGTTGGTTGTTGAATCAATCGACCAATTGAATCGGATGAGGTTAATTATGTTGATACTTGTTCCTCTGTTACCACTTCGGATATGTTATTCATCTATAAATCACCTTGAAATATCGAATCATCTCCTGATAATATTTCGAAGAAAGAGGTGAAAAATCCGAAATTCTTTATTTTATCTATTTCTATTTGGTTTAATCGGAATATTCATAAAGTAGCAGGAAACTACAAGCAGAATCAGATTTCATTATGACAGCATTCAGCTTCTGAATGGTTCACTGTTATAACCGACAGTGATTCAATTATAATCAATTATAATTAAACAGTAGATAATCAGCCTCGTCGAGTTAGGCATTTTCCGTCCCAATTATTTCAGTTTAATAATGACATTTGAGATAAGGTAGATTATATTTGAATCGTGAGATACGTCAGTTTAATTAAACAATTTTCTTCACTTACCTCAGTTTCATTTGAAGCCGTCGATATTTTTGTCATAGCTATTAATATTTCAATTGTTCACCAAAATCGAAACTTACAGACATATCGACAGTTCATTTCACTAATTTTATCATTGATAATCAATAATCGTGAAATCATATCGAAAATTGCAGACGGATATCTCAGAATTTATAGAAGTTGAAGTATTTTCAGACATTAAAAAAAATTGAATTTGAAATAGAATTAGAACCAGGCCGGGGACACTCAGCCTTATTTTAATACGTTAACTTTCACCTCGAAATGTCGTCACCGAAATAATTCCGGAGTGTAGCGCTGCAGGTACTCTGAGCGATTTCGCATATATATATGTTTCGTCAACATTCAATGATCGTAACCATCGTAACCTCAAAACAAAAAGTAAATTTGGTAAATTTGTTCGAAAAACTGTAAAATAATAAAAGTGCGTGCCGAGAATTTATTTCCTATTCAGGATAAGTGCGTTCAGTGCGTTTCCCCTTGTGAAAATACCAACGTGCATCGTGCTAGATTGTACATCCGGATACAAGTCGAATCCTGGAAAATTTAATTTCTTTACAATTCCGAGAGATTCGGCATCTCAAGCCACTTACATGCTGTAAGTGTTATGATTATTTAAGTTAAGGTTTAAGGGGACCAAGTCAGTCCAAAAAGTTTATTTTTATTATAAGGCCTACTTTTTCCTCACCGTTGAAAAAATTTGACATAATTATATTCTTTTTGGATCGCAGCGAAGGATTTTTGTATCTAGTGACAAAAAATCCTGCGCTGCGATCCTAAAAAAATATAATTAGTTTTAATTTTCCATCGGTGAGGAAAAAATAGCCCTTAAAATAAAAATAAACTTTTTTGTCTGAATCGTCCAAGTTTTGCATAACTTAAAAAGCAGTCGAATCGATATTGTATATGTTGTTGTACAGAATAAAAATATCTACATTTCTATCTTGTATTAAAATATGTTATTTATTTTACATCTACCAACTCAAACTCCTTTAACAAAATTATTTGCACGCACGAAAAAAAAAAAAAATCAAAATACGTCGCGCTATTGCAATACTTTTTATTGTTTTTAAATTGTATTGCATGCATATACGGCCGAATAGGCCGGTTCGCTCAGACGACTATTAGCGCCACACCGCGGATTGAGGCATTCTGAAGGGCCGCCAGTGTGACGGGTGCCAGTGGGCTGATCCGAACTACTCTATCGATTCTCGCCAAATTTGGTACACATAATGCTTTCATCGTAGTCAATTTACGTTTGAATTTCAGCTCGACATCACTTAATTTGTGACAGTTATAGCGTGAAAACGATATTTTCAAAATTTTCTAAGTGCTGTAAAATTTGAATTTTCCAACCGATTCGCGTCAACTATAATCCGAAACGTTGTTGTATGACAGCCCATTTGCATGCCAAATTTGACGAAACCCGTGCAGAAATATAGTTGGGCTCCAAATTGGCCCTTTCTAGTTTGCCCTAGTTCTTTTAGGGGCCCTACTAGGCTAGTCACGCTTGAAGTACGGAGCCTTTACACGGAGAAACCCGTCCATTGGACGTCCATGAATGGTCCATTGGTCCGTAAAACGTCCACATCCACGGTGGACGATATATGAAACTCTATTTAACGTCTATAGCAGTCTTGTAGTTGGACATATCACAGTGGATAAAAACGGGACATCCATTGGACATACATAATACGTACCACCTTGATCGGTCGGAATGGATATAAAATAGATATCCATGGAACATTAAGTAGAATACCTCGATTAGATGAATCTCTAGTACTTTAACGAGACATCCAATAGACGTTCAAAATTCATCTACAAGGAGATATATTTGATAGATGAAATGAGAACGTCCATTGCATCATTTCTGCATGATGAAAAATGAACGTCATTCAGGGCCATAAGGTGGACCTACACTAAACGTCCAGAGGACTGCATTGTATGGCTGCACCGTCAATACGTCAACCGGACATCTTATGTATGTTCAAACTTTGTCTTCGCGGAAACGTACCTAATGAACGTAAAGGGAATGTCTATTGGATGGCCGCGGCAGGACTCTGAATGAATGCCCCGCAAGATCGTTGAGTGGACATACACGAGACATCCAAAAAACCACATTGAATAGCAGCCTGTTTAGTGCATCAGCTGGACATGTGTATAACGGACGTTGTCCTCCATATCCATAGAACATCAGTTGCATTTCGAATGAATATCACCCCATGCGGCCAAAATATGTACACATGACATAGTATACACGTAAATCAGATCGTAGTGTCTCTACATTATACGTCTAATCTGGATGAAAAGCTAAACATACAGGGGACATCTATATGGATTCACTAAACATCCACAGTACGTAGTAATCAGCACCAACTCTATGTAATATGGTTGACCCTTGAAGATACTCGTAGATGTTTATTGGACATACATTTCACGTCCGCTGAACGTATAATATGAGCATCTAAATGTCATAAAATATATGTTCGTTGAACGCCTTATGGATAGTTGTTTTCACGTAATCGATGACATCCATAAGATATTTGATATACGTCTATTATATACCTACTGGTACGTTCAAAGACCGGCCACATTACCTAGAATTAGTGCCGATTGATACTTTCTGTGGTTATGTGCTGGATGTCCATTGATGTCTCCGGGATGATCGATTCATCCACCGTGGATGTTCAAAAGACGTACCATGGTCGATATGTTCTGTGTGGGAAAGGGTGTAGTTGTAGGAACTACGGAATTGATACGTGCCAACCAACAGACATGGTAAAATACGGCATTAGCAAGTTATTGCGTGTCAGAACCAACCGATTGGTAATGCCAACTAACCGATTGATGTCAACCAACCGATTGGTAACGCCCACCAACCGATTGGTGGCGTCAACCAACGGATTGGTCGTGCTAACCAACCAACTGGTAAAGCTAACCAAACTACATCTAACGTTCCAAGCATTTAAAGGTTAGTTTTCTCAACTAACCCGTTTTCTTCGTGTAGAGGCTCAATATGGGCGACTCTAGTGAGGGTTCCACATTTAAGCTTGATTAGGCCTCGAAGTTTGTCGTAGCCGCCTCTGTTGAGCCTAGTGGTAGGGTTCTAAAGTAGATTCCCTATTGTGGATGCCACGTTTATACCTAAAAAGGCCCCTTATTTAATCGCGGCTGCCCCAACTAATTTTTGCACGGGATGCACAGCTAAAATTATGACAGCATCGTGCTTACAAGGAAATCTGCACACACACATACAGACATTTTTTATAAACCACTTTTTTCCACGTTTTGGACCATTTTGAGTATCCTGACATGAAAATCTCGAAAAAAAAAAATGTCACGAAAACAAAGCTTCTTACGTTTTGGACCATTTTGAGTATCCTGACATGAAAATCTAAAAAAAAAAATGTCACTAAAACAAAGCTTCCTATATGATGAAGCAATATATAAAAACGTAATAATAAATTGTCCATCGGACCAAGAATAATCATGATAAAGCAAGAAACCTCAAGGTCACAAATTTTCATCTTGTTCGCAGTCTCAGTTTGACAATGGACAACAAAAGGCCTTCCGACAAAGCGCTCACCTCGCGAAAATAAAGGACGTTTAAACGAATATAAAAAGAATAGTGAAGAGAACGTCGAGGTTGGTCGGACACTCGACTCCCTCTCTCTCTCTCTCTCTCTGGACAATTCGGTCTTTTGGTGGCACTCTGGAGGGAGAAGGGACGATTCATACACCCTCACTCTATCTCTCGTAGGATTCGAAAGGGAAGTGCCGGCTCACGCCGGTGGGTAAAACGCGTGCGGCACGCCCATCCACTCGAGACTGATTTATTGCGGATTCTTTCATTAGGGAAGGCTAATATGCAGGTGGCCCGTTGCGTAGCCTTTGCCCGCCCTGTGAGTGACCACTACAAATGCGTGTTATTATTGTATCGATGCTATTTTTCTACCTCTACAACATTCGACGAATTCCAATTCTACACAATACAATTTTATATGTTAACAAATTAAATGAATAGAAATAAAATACTTTTTTGAATAATAAAAAACAAAGCCTGCAAATTGCTTGCTCATTATTTTTCGCTTTTTACAAAGCTACCTCTATAGCTTTGTAAAAAGCGAAAAATAATGAGGAAGCAATTTGCGGGCTTTTTCTTATTATTCAAAAAAACATTTTATTTCTATTCATTTAATTTTTTAACATATAAAATTGTCCTGTGTAGAATGTTAATCGATTTTGGCTTCCTCGTAGACGAAGCTTTGTAAAAAGCGAAAAATAATGAGGAAGCAATTTGCAAAGTTTTACTTTGCAGGCTTGTTTATGCTCTAGACATTTAAAAACAAATTCAAAGTGTCGAAGAATTTTAACCGTGTAACCGATTTTTCTCAAATTTGTACTAAAATCTTGTACCATGGTAGTCCATATGTGGACCAAATTAGAACTCGGTATCTCATAATTTACACGAGTCAGCGCGATAATGGGATTTTTCGAAAAATTCACAATGCCATAAAATTTGAACGGCTTGACAGATCTGTGTCAAATTTGTACTCAAATGATTTTCGATCATAGTCCATATGTGAACAAAATTTAAGATAAATCTGTGAAAAATTTCAATTTTTTTTTTTTTATTCGTTACGGTATTTTTGTCTAAATTGACCAGAATCGAAATTTACCGACATATCGATAGTTCCTTTGACTAAATTCATCGTTAATAATCAATAATCGTGAAATCATGTCGAAAATTGCAATCGAATATCTCAGAATTTACAAGAGTTGTAGTCTTTGCAGACATTAAAAAATTGAAATTGCAATAAAATTAGAACCACTCTATCGATTCTCGCCAAATTTTGTATACATCATGGTTTGATGGTAGTCCATTTACATACAATATTTCAGCCCGATATCTCTTAATTTGCGAAAGTTATACAGCGAAAAAGATAATTTCAAAATTTTAAAAATGCTGTAAAATTTGTATTTTCCAGCCGATTTTCGTCAACGACAAACCCAAACGTTGATGTATCACAGCCCACTTGCGTGCCAAATTTGACGGAGATACATCTATAATTACGACAGTTATCGTGCACACACACACCGAGAGAAAAGATTTCATTGATGCCAAAGAAATGGGCGGATTGATTTTTTTTTTTTCATTGATTTCAACGAAATATTTCTTTGATTTTAATGAAATAGTGCATTTGAATTTCAAAGAGAACATTTCATTGCCTGTAAATAAAGATTTACTTAGTGAGTATATAATAAAGAAACAGTTTCATTGTTTTAAAGAGACGTTTTCATTGGTCTCTCTCTCGCACCTAACCTCACTTTTTTGTTTTCCGGTTCTCCCGAACGAACGGCTTCGAGTTTCGAGGAGTCAGAAACTTAGCCTATTTCTGCCGTTCTTCCTTAAATACTCACAAAATTTGAGCTTTATCTGCCGCGTACTTCAGGAAAAAATAGGTTTCGAAATTTTGAGCTGGTAAGAAGAAGGTTTCATTGAATCAGAGACGATATCTTTGAAATCAATGAAAAAGGTTCATTGGTTTAAAAAAAATGTTTCTTCGAATCAATGTCACGACTTTTCATTAAGTTTGAGATCATTCAAAGAAAAGATAGTATTGAAATTCACGTTTTGGAAAACGTCGAGAAAAGAGTCGTTTTTGAAACGTCACGAAAGCAAAGCTTCTTCTATGAGGAAGCGATAAATAAGAAATTTTCTAATCTGGACTGGAAATATTATGGCATATTGCATCGTATAAAATTGGAAGGTTTTACCGAGCTTTGCTTGAAAATTTTTATTTATCCTGCTTAAAAAATCAAGAAAAAATCTTTTTTTTTAAAACTAAACAAGTAATGGTCAGTAACTGGGATTTGTTCTTCGAAAAAGCTTAGTGATACAAAAGCGAAATGGGCTTTCTGGGTGAGAGAAACTCAGTGTTTCGTTGTCGGAATTGCAAACAGCAGACGCGAGACTTGCTTTGTGAGTAGAGTGAGGGTGCTGTGACAGCAAGAAGAACATAACGACAAATGTATGCAGGCGTTTGTTGGCCCTCGACGCAGACGTCTGGTTCTGGGAGGCCCGAACCGCAAAACCGTGCGAGAACTCACAACCAGCTACCTAGACGAACACACGTGTGATTCGTATTTTTTATATTTTTTATGTGGCACTGTCGAAAAATATTGTCTGACTCGCTTTGATAATACGCCGCGTCGAAATGCACGGTCCTTTGCGAATGGGAAGAAGGAAGAGAACGTATTGCTTTTCAACAACAAACCTTCAGAATTTTGACGCTTAATCTGTATATAAAAAGAACTTTTAAGTTGAGGAAAGGATAAAACAGGTATAAAAAAAGTAGAACTTTGCAAATTGCTTCCTCATTGCTGTTGGATTTTTGCAAATCTACCTCTATGAGGAAGCATGTTAATCTATTTTGGCTTCCTCATAGAGAAAGCTTTGCAAAAATTCAACAATAATGAGGAAGCAATTTGCAAAGTTCTACTTTGCAGCCTTGATATAAAAAATTTTAAATGGCATTAGTTTTGAACCCCTTGGCAGATTCTCGCCAAATTCGAACTGATGCTTAGTTTACCCACACTCTACTTGTGGACTAAATTTGAGCCCGATATCTTAAAAATTGCGGAAGTTAGAGCACCAACGAAAAAATTCAAAAAAAAATTTCAAAATTCTATAAATTTAGAACCTCTCCACGGATTCACTCCAAATTCAATCCCGTACCTTGTTTAACTACAGTCTACTTGTGGACCAAATTTGAGCCCGATATCTTAAAAATTGCGGAAGTTAGAGCATGAACAAAAAATTTAAAATGCCATAAATTTTAAACCCCTTAACGGAATGACGTCAAATTTACTCCCAAACTTTATTTAATAACAGTCCACTTGTCGACCAAATTTGAGCCCAATATCTCAAAAATTGCGAAAGATTGACACAAAATTTAATCGCAAACACTATTTGATAACAGTCCACTTCTGGTCCAAGTTTGAGCCGGATATCATAAAAATTGCGGGAGTTAGAGCCCGAGCTGACATTTACCAAAAAAAATTCAAAATGCCATAAATTTAGAACCTCTCGACGGATTCACTCCAAATTCAATACCATACCTTGTTTAACTACAGTCTACTTGTGGACCAAATTTGAGCCCGATATCTTAAAAATTGCGGAAGTTAGAGCATGAACAAAAAAATTAAAAATGCCATAAATTAGTAAACCCCTTAATGAAGTGACGTCAAATTTACTCCCAAACTTTATTTAATAACAGTCCACTTGTGGACCAAATTTGAGCCCAATATCTAAAAAATAGCGAAAGTTAGAGCACGAACAAAAAATGTCAAAAAAATTTAAAAATGCCATAAATTGTGAACCCCTTAATGGATTGACACCAGATTTAATCCCAAACACTATTTGATAACAGTCCACTTCTGGTCCAAGTTTGAGCCGGATATCATAAAAATTGCGGGAGTTAGAGCCCGAGCTGACATTTTCCAAAAAATTCAAAATGCCATAAATTTTGAACACCTTGATGGATTAACGCCAAATTCAATCCCATACCTTGTTTAATGACAGTTTACTCGTGGTTCAAATTTGAGCCCGATATCTAAAAAATTGCGACGGCTATCGTGCTAACAAAAAATTGTGCACATACGCACACACACACACACACACACACACACACATACAGACATTTTTTTCTAAATCACTTTTCTCGACGTTTTAGACCATTCTGAGTGTCCTGTCATGAAAATCTAGAAAAAAAAAATTTTCACGAAAACAAAGCTTCTTCTATGAGGAAGCAAAAAAAGAATTACCTTGAATTCTTTTTGTTTATAAGAAGTTTTTTCTCGCTACGGAATTTTGTAATATTATTTTTCACCTGTACAATCAATGAAGAACACAAAATGAGAAAAGTTATCTGAAAATTAAAAAAAAATTGGCTGTCATTTATTTTCTGCACTTCATTCAGCTCACTTTTATTATTGTTATCAATTGGAGGTTAATTTGAGAAGTTGTTATCTGTAGGAAGCAGAGGCCGAAAGACTCGGGCGAGTTTGGCGGTGTTGAAGAGAACTCGAGGAATGAACCGGAAAGAGTTTTCCGGTGTTGGAGAATGGCGCACGGTCGAAAGTCGAAACGGATTGTGGACAGAGGGAAAAAGGGGAAATGGTGGAAGAGCCCATGTTCACGCGAATTATTAATGTCTCTTTCCAAGTAAATTATTGTAGCTGCGGGTCTCTTAGACTTCATTCTGTATCTACACGGTGCCAAATGTCCTTACGTATAAATCGACGATTCTTACATGGCTGAGCTTTATTTAAGACTGGTCTTACGTTCATGGGCCATGAATCTTTAGAAACTAAAGGCGCGAACATAAAAGAATACTATATTATTTTTCTGAATTTTATGGACTAGAAAAATTCTGTATTTACAAGTATAACGACTTTTTGAATAAAACATTTAAACATTATTTTCTATTATTTTTCCGAAGTGTGATTCTTATATATAAATATCAAATCACCGTATTGGCCAGAAATACCTTAGCGCTATTTTTCTATTCAAGGATTTTTTTATTCTCTCATCATATACATGAACAAAAAAGTGAAAAATTCATATTTACATCATTTTCATAATTTAAAATCAGACCGCAGTATAATAAAAAAAGATAGACGTAACAGTGAATAGGCTGTCAATTGTTAAAAAATGTGTAATTACGAGGTATTTCGAGCCACCAACGTTTTAGAAGAGAATTCATATGACATGTGATATGGGAACAATAATTTTGGCACGGTGTAAAAGTGTAGTACAATGAAAAAAAAAGTACTTGGAAACTGGCGTAATGTGGTAAAAGATATAGTTTAAACGATAACCTCTTAAAAAATGGCAAAATAATACCTAGGGATTTTTCGTGAACTATACTTTTTTTCCAATATTTTTTAATAAGGAAAAATATTGAAATAGATATGCCATCGACGAGAATTATGTCGACGAGGAATTTAATTCTATCTAAATCTTGATAACTAATTCCTGAAATCTGAATTATTCTCTGGTTGTCATAACTTTCGGGTAGAATCGGATAGCAGATATTAGTTTTTAATATCTGCTGTATATATAGCGCAAAACATAGCTTATAATTAATCTATCAAATTAAAAAATTTAATTTCACTTAATTCGTAACTTATGCCCCAATGACATCACGATGAAAATTTCACTTCAGTACATAATGAATTTGATGAGGAAGTGGCGCGTTACAAACACGACAGTAGCAACTTTTTTTTGACTCACCGTAAATTCTAATATTGATTAAAAGATATGTTCTTTGAAACTTTCCACTTCATGTATCAATCCATTTCCGTTATATAGTGGATTTCTCTTACTGTCAAATTTGAAACGTACTATAATTACCGAAAAACAGATTAAAAAAGGGGCATGATAAATAGAATGTCGAAAGAAGATCACGGAAAACCAGAGACACGGAGAAAGGGCGAGAGAGACTGGAACTGGAGTGCTGGAGGGCGGAATGATATAAAGCGTAGTAGTATCGGATAGCGACAGCGAGACAAAAGGGGTATGGAAAGCGTGGCTGGCGTCCAACTGGCTGGCTTGCTACGAGACGACGAAAAGCGTCGAGTTGTGCGCGTTAACGGCTCTCAACTGTTACTGATCCTCGGGATATCGTAGTGCAGTAGTATAGATGGTAGTGATAGCTCTCAAGACTCCCAGCGAACAAGTTTCGAGGTCGTTACACCAGCCGGTATATGGCTCTGCAGAAGCTTCGGAAATGTATTCACGAATAAACGTATTAGACTAAATTCGACAATGAGAAAACGACTGTTGCTGAGAGAAGAGAAGAAGAAGCCTCGTACCAAAACGAAGAAATATGAATATGAAGAGCCGTGGCGTTCGCACCGTTATTATTTAGTGAATAAATTATTCATGGTTCTGATGTATGATTCATCTTACGATCGAATAAAAGAGATGTAAAAGTAATAAAAAAATATGGAATCACTCATGAAGAAAAATATTAGGGTTGCCCTAAGATAACTTAGGGCCCTATCGGGCTTTAATGTGGACACCATAAAAGGGAGTTCCATATCACTCCCAATTAGGGACCTACCAAGGAAACTGTAGGGTTTCATGTCGATATTTAATGGGGCTATATTAGGGCAATTAATTAAGGGCCCAGTCAGGCTTAATCATGGTACTAAGTAAATAAATCAATAATAATTTCGCCACGTAAGGGTCCCATAAGGCAATTCTAGGTTTCCATGGCGAAGTTCAATAAGGACTTGATAGGGTAAATACTTAAGGGCCCGGTTAGGCTTCATCATGATACTAAGTAAACTAATTAATCATAATTTTGCCAAATAAGGATCTCATAAGGCCATGGTGAAGATTAATAAGGCCTTGATAAGTTAATTAATTAAAGGCCCAGTCAGGCTTAACCATGGCATAAAGTAAACAAATCAATAATAAATTTGCCAGATGAGGATCTTATATGGCAATCCGAGGTTTCCATGGCAAATTTGGTGGTCACCTATCCAACTAATGACCGTCAAAGTCAGCCAGGTGGTCACCCATTCTAATACTGGCCCTCAGGTCAGTCAGACAGTCACGCACCTAGATACAAACGAACTAATTCGCGCAAACGATAAAACAAGCAATTTTTTGGAATATAATTATATATGACAACAACGATACAATGTACCCTATTCGATATAACCAATTTCTGTAAAAAAATAACTGAATGTGCTTTTATTTTTACACATCAGACGCAGTCATGTAAATCTATCAAGTTCTGACTATATTACATTAATTTTATTTCATATTTCATATTACAGTCATTCAAATAGACAAAAAAAATTGGATATTCATATGATTTGAATGGCCAAGAGAGCTAAGGCGCAGCGCAACTACACCATCCGGAGGGTTCTAGGTTCGATTCCCGTCAATGTAAAAAAAAAATGTAATATGTTTTTTCAGCGATTAATATGTACCATCGTGTAGTAGAGAAAGACGAAATATCTCATTAAAAGTGTAGCATTACTCAACTAAATAATAACAAATATATATTTTTAAATTAAATTTCTTTATTATTTTAGTAAGGACTTAATAGGGCAGCCTTAAAAGGTCCCCATTATTTAGCCTTTAAAGGTCTCGAAGAAAAAAGCGTGACCATCATTTGCGAAACTCTATGAGGCTTCCACCAAGGCCCCTAAGTGGATTAGGGAATATTAATCGGGGCCTTGGAAGAACCCTGATAAGATTTCTTCACGGGCTACGAAAACACAGGACGAATTTTTTTTTTATGATGATTGCGCATGATGGTCCAGTGCTAAAATTTAGACCCTCTTCGTAACCTAAGCGGAGGATCATGAATCTCCTCAGAAATTCCAGAAATGGCAGATATTATCCACAAAATAATAATTCTTTTTTATTATTATTGGGATATTGCAATATCTTCATTTTCTTATTATTTCGTAATGGACTATCATTTAACTACATGGAGAGAAGAATATGAGGATAGCCTCTGTACTCTGGAATTTAAAAATATCTTAATTGCCACACTAGTATAGAGATTGTCCCTATATTTTTCTCGCCGTGCAGATAGTGAGAAATAACAACTTTAATACATGTGGCAACAATAGATATTACACCAGAGTTGTAAATTCCTAATTATTTTATAAATGATATTGATGGTACACTTCGCTCTACAATCATTTTTACATACTAATAACTGGCAGTGATTATAATATGATATGTAAACTTTTGCGAAGTGGCAGAAATATTGATTTCTCACAAAATGCAATGGTAATGTTATTGAAAAAATAGAGAAATACCATAAATGCATTGCAAAAGTAATGGAAGAATGTGTGTCCATTTATTTCACAATTTCTCCCAACATTTAATTAAAAATTAGCTTTTTCTTATAGCTAGTTAAAAGTTCATATATAGTTTTATAATCGCTGCAGGTCATCATTACAAAATTGTAATTGCAAAAAAAACTGATCTGTATACTTTATGTCTTAACATGATAGGGCCTTACAACACTGTATTGCGCACTTGAGTTTACGAAGACTTCAGAATCTTCTCTAAAGGGTGAAGACGTATATTGAAGCTAAGGTAATTCGCGAGCTCCATGGAAATTCTCAAATTTCGCTGCTGTAACAAGTTTTGGGTGTATAAATAACCTGCATGTATATAAATTCGAGCATGTATTGCATGGTGTGCAGAGTTTGCGTGCGAGTATCAGGGGTAAGCGCAAAACTTCATAACCCCAACATGTTACACTAGGAGCGATATTCGACGGTCAACGGACGAGTTTCTGTTCGACGTGAAATACGAAAATCTAGCGCTCGGCTAGGCAAGTATATCTGATGGATATACAGCATACGTACGTCTACGTGTTCAAGTATGTATGGAGATGGTAGCTATGGAGTAGAGGAGAACTGCTCTTGAAGTGGATTAATATTTATTATCACGCTATCTCTATATACGTTTCTCAATTGTGATATAGGATATTCGTTGTCTCTCTATGAATCGAGGTTCATCCGGCATATCTTACTGGTATTATATCCGAGCAGAAATATAAATCAAGCAGCCTGATGTTTCATCCGGGCTAGATCAGGATTTAGTATGATACACTGAGAGAAAAATATAGTAATTTAATAAAAAATATAGTTAGTCCGATGATAATCTAATTATAAACTATAATTCCCTATACTATAATGGTTATAGCTAAAATAATTATAGTAGCAATCATCAAAATGACAATAGTTTCAAATATGCCGTTTTGTTGCAGATATGATTACAAGGTTTGTTTCTATTATTGTTGTCTCTATTTCTATTAGGCTCGCATAAAACATTGCAAGCCTTTCTATATTCGTTTTATCATGTGAAATCGTTGAATCAATGATATGCTTTGCTCTCAGTGTATGCTTTATAAGATGTGCTTGATGTCAACCTGATCTGAACCGGAACTGATATCGATGCGACACGCCGAATCTTTCAATCCATCTTAGCTCATTACGCAACAGCCAGATCACGTTTGACCGATATGAGCAAGATATGAGCCAGATCCAATTTCGATAGGCCTTGCCAAAACAGACTCACTGCGTACTAGCCAGATCAAGGCGGGATCGGATATGAGTAAGGTATGCCTGATCAGATTCGATCAATATGAGCAAGATCTAATATCGATCGGTCTTCACGGAGAGAAATTTCTGTGTTGTGACAACATAAAACGAGGACAACAAAAATCGTTACGTTAGGCTGGCAAATCTTTTGTTTGGCTGGCAAATCTTTTGTTTGGCTGACAAATCAGTTTTGCTATGCTGACAAATCTTTTGTTCAGCTGACAAATCTTTTTGCTGAGCTGAACAATTGTTTTGTTAGTATAACGTAACGATTTTTTTCGTCCTCGTTTTATTTTGTCACAACACAGAAATTTCGCTCCGTGTTGTCAGACCAGACTCACTGCCCCAATTGAATGAATTAGGGTTTATGAATTGCGAGAGCGCGTAGCGCCCAAGTGTCAAAAGAAATTTTACTAAATATGTATTCTAACTATTAAATAGTTTTTATTGGCTATTTCTCCGTATGCCTATTGGCTTTTACTATTCTCTTCCCTTCATCATTTTTTCCATTCCTAAAGACCTCCTAGAATGTTGGCCGCAGTTACTCTTACTAATGCACCGCTGTATTGCATTTGCACGGAAAACTGCGAACACTCTGGCTGATACAGACGGTCTTATTTCTACTGAGTTTTTACTGTATGAGAATACATTTGGAACTCTGGAAAAAAGAACTGCCTTCCGCTCAGCACTTGGCGCACGAACCAATGCGTTTGTCCAGTTATTTGCATCCCTATTGATAATCCGAAAGGGAAATCAATTCGCGAATGAATGCATTATAAATTTATTGAGGAAAATAATATATTGTGACGAATTTTTATTCAGCCGAGGTGTGAATCGTTTGGGATGTATGTACGTCAGCACGTGTCTTGCATCATTTAGCTTTATTGTGCGCGAAGCTCGCGGTGTATATTTATCAAACGCAAATTCTCGACAGCGATATAAACGAGCGGCGAATTATTTTCGCGCTGCTGTGCAAACGATTCGTTGCAACTATGGTGCACAGAGGTCGACGGGGGCTCGAGCTCATTGCTGCACCACCCCCGTCGTGTGGCGAGGCGTCTCGTAAAACGACCGGTAAACCCGGCGGTTATTTACTTGGCGGCCTGGCGGGCTCGGCAGGGAGTAAGCGAGACGGAATACATGCTGGACCATTTCACCGTTTCGGAAGCCAGCGGAGAGCTCGCAATGATTTATGTTAAGCGCCATATTGAGCTGCACAAACACACACCTACACATAAAAAAGAACAAACTCCGTAAGACTTTTTGCTGCCAGAGAGTCATGTAATACCATTGCCTACTCCTTTACCCCGATTTTCGCCGACTTTGACGTCCCAATTTCGGAATGAAAATAAGAACTTTTTTCTTCGTTTTCCATCACAATTGATTTCTCTAAAAGAAATAAGTAAAAAGTATATTCTCCAATAAGTTTGACGTTTTTCTGTTAGGCATTGACCTATTTATGAAAATGGTTTTATTTAATAGCTATTTTTATATGGAAAACCAACAATAACCTTTTTAATTTGTCACAGAAAAAGAATAAATTCTCGATTCTCGAAAATGATTGCATCAACAAGACACGGATGCTCACATTTAATACAATGTAATACAAGAAATACTTTTCGATAAAAAACACTAGTTTTGTACACGGAGAGAAAAAGTTTCATTGTTTCACGGAAATCTTTGCCAATGAAATGAAATACTTGAATTTCGATACTATCTTTTCTTTGAATGATCTCCAACTCAATGAAAAGTAGTGACATTGATTCGAAGAAACATTTTTTTAAACCAATGAACCTTTTTCATTGATTTCAAAGATACCGTCTCTGATTCAATGAAACCTTCTTCTTACCAGCTCAAAATTTCGAAACCTATTTTTTCCTGAAGTACGCGGCAGATAAAGTTCAAATTTTGTGAGTATGTAAGGAAGTACGGCAGAAATAGGCTAAGCTTCTGGCTCCTCGAAACTCGAAGCCGTTCGTTCGGGAGAACCGGAAAACAAAAAAGTGAGGTTAAGGTGCGAGAGAGAGATCAATGAAAACGTTTCTTTGAACCAATGAAAACGTCTCTTTAAAACAATAAAACTATTTCTTTATTATATGCTCATTAAGTAAATCTTTATTTACAGGCAATGAAATATTCTCTTTGAAATTCAAATGCACTATTTCATTGAAATCAAAGAAATATTTCGTTGAAATCAATGAAAAAAAAAATCAAGCCACCTATTTGTTTGGCGTCAATGAAATTTTTTCTCTCGGTGTATGTTCTAAAATTCATGACTGTGACAGATTTTCGATAATTATCCTATAGTAAGTGTTTACAGAGCATCAAATGGCACTTCCTTTTCTTCAATTGGCAGAACCATTTGGCACCTCCAATTATAAATGAATTGGGTTGTTAATCACTCTTTGGTCGGAGAAATGTATTACCGAGAGGGTCTACTATTAGTTGACCTCCTAGACGATCGAAGTTAACGTTGAATTCTAACTCCACAGCTGGAAAGTGAACGACCAGCACGGATGTCGAGCCTCGACGAGTTATGCATTACTGTGTATGAATTATTGAAATCGATAAGTCGATGGTAGATGTATAGCTGTATAGAATCCAAGAGTTATGAGCTGAAAGAACGACGTTCACGATCGCGTGGCACCGGCAACCCGAGCTTTATTCGCTTTCTATAACGTTAGTCCGTTGACGGTTCCGAAACACACGTGAATATTGAAAAGAGCGTGTCGGTAATGGGTAGCCAACGGTTGTTAATAGCTGCGAGAGAAAGCTTGCAACTAGATACCTATACATGTTTCTACCACCTGCCCGTACGTCCTATCAAACTCCTCGGTGTCGTGTAATTCATATGTAGGCTGCACCCGAAACTGGCTCGTGAAAGACCACAACTCCAACCCGTACGGTTCAGCTGAAACGATAAACGTACCTCAACCGTGCACCCTAAATAGGCAAAAGTTAGCCACACGCGCGTTATCAAGTTGAAAGCAATTATGGATTGAACGTGCTGGATATTTTGCCTATACGTGGTTGATTAACACTTTGAGTAATACATTTTTTTAGTTCCGAAGATTTACTTGAAAATTTGTAGTGATTTTTGAGTCTACTTATTGTGGATTTGAATTGAAAATTCAAGAATAGAAACAGGGTACCAAAAAAACGTTACTGAAAAGTTGGAAATGCAAAATAAAATTTATGACCTAAATTAGGACTCATAATCAGCGAGGCTGATATGACAAATGTACTTCAACCCTGCATCCTAAATGGACAAAAGTTAGCCACATGCGCGTTATCAAAGTTGAAAGCAATTATGGATTGAACGTGCTGGATATTTTGCCTATACGTGGTTGATTAACACTTTGAGTAATACATTTTTTAAGGTTCCTAAGATTTACTCGAAAATTTGTAGAGATTTTTGAGTCTACCTATTATGGAGTTGAATTGAAAATTCAAGAATTTAAACCGACGATTATAATATGACGACCGAAGATTCAAAGTAATAAAAAGGGGGTACAAAAAAAAAAGTTACTCGAAAGTTGGAAATGCAAAATAAAATTGATGACCTAAATTAAGACTCATAATCAGCGAGGCTGATATGACAAATGTACCTCAACCCTGCATCCTAAATGGGCAAAAGTTAGCCACACGTGCGTTATCAAGTTGAAAGCAATTATGGATTGAACGTGCTGGACATTTTGTCTATACGTGGTTAATTAAGACTTTGAGTAATACATTTTTTCAGTTCTTAGGATTTACTCGAAAATTTTTAGAGATTTTTGAGTCTACCTATTATGGATTTGAATTGAAAATTCAAGAATTTAAATCGACGATTATAATATTGTCGTAAATGATGACAAGGCGACGTAGATTTTAACGATGAGAATTTTTTCTCCCTCGCTTTCGTTTATTTGTACAGGCGCATTCCGTAGTGGAGAACAACAATTAAAAACATATTAATAAAAGTTAACGGAACAAAACTGAGTTTTTTAAAGTCGGCGAGTTCCTGAGGAAACGGAAAGGGTGAAGTAAGTTAACTTAAAGTCAGCAGTCACTTATTAGAGGAAAATTCACTTATGGGCAGTAAATTTGTTAGGGAGGGCAATTTACGTTAAAAGAATATTATTTTTTTTATATCTATATTTATACTCTTTGAAATAAAAAAAATGCAATTTAAAGGGAAGTCCAGACTTATGGACAGCCAGGAGAATTCTGAAAGAAAAGAAATTGCTTAAGGAGGTTCGTAAAAAAAATCAAATCCAAGATAAAATTGTAAAATCGTATAACAGGTGTAATGATAACGGACAAGTACGCAAAATTTTTAAGGGATTCACCGTGTAGTTTCCGAGATATTAAATAACAAAGTTGCGACTATTTACATGTAAAGAAAAGAAAAGTGAGTCGAATATTGAACTTTTTACGTCTTTGCAAGAGCTAAATCCAAGATAGAATAATCAAAAAAATATGTAGACGTCCGGAAAAGTATTCTGAATAGGGCACGAGCTTGAAATTTGAAGGTCACTGCGAAACTGTCAGAGAAATCGTTAATTTTTTGCCTCTACGCTTAACGCGGCTCGCATGGTGTCTCGCTCACACGGCGTCAGCCCCTTACCGCGCAGCACAACAGTGCCTATCCTCATCCTGCCGCCATCACCGAACCTCCTTAAAAGAATATTTTTTTTATATCTATATTTATACTCTTTGAAATTAAAAAAAATGCAATGTAAAGGGAAGTCCAGACTTATGGACAAGCCAGGAGAATTCTGAAAGAAAAGAAATTGCTTAAACAGCAACCTCGGGTTAATATATTTACTTATGAGCAGTAAATAGGACGAAAATTAGGAGTTGTACGTAGGCAGCACTATTCCGGATCCTTACCTCGTGCGGTCGTCTCTACTGGGAGAAACGGGCAGGAAGTCTCGGATCAAAAGCTCTGAATCTTCGCTGCTTATATGCACGGCCGGGACTCCTTTCTCTTGCGGGAGAAACCGCATCGTCGTGGCCATCTGTCGGCCGAGCGGGAACTACGGGAGCTTTCTCGCGCTCAGGCGCGGATCGCCAACTCGGGGGGCCCGGGCCGTTACAGAAATTTTTATTTCAGTTTAGGACGGGGTTTTATTTTACAGGAAGAAAAAAAACTGTAAGCCAGGAGGCAAACAGTTTGGCCGCTTGCGGACAACAATATGACGCCCGAAGATTCAAAGTAATAAAAATGGGGTATCGAAAAAAAGTTACTCGAAAGTTGGAAATGCAAAAAAAAATTGATGAACTAAATTTAGACTCATAATCGGCGAGGCTGATATGACAAACTTACCTCAACCCTGCACCCTAAATAGGCGAAAGCAATTAAGGATTGAAAGTGCTGGATATTTTGCTTATATGTAATTGGTGAACACTTTTGAGACATACATCTTTTCGGTACCTAAGATTTATGTGAAATTTTGTAGAAGTTTATGGGTTTACCCATTGCGAATTTGAACTTAAAATTCAAGAATTCAAATTGGCAATTACAATATGGCGCCCAAAGATTCAAAGAATTGAAAATAAGGTACCAATAAATAAAAAAGTTATTCGAGATAGATGAAATTCGAAGATTGGACATGTAAAATGAAATTGCTGATTTGTGTTTTCAGACACGTAATCGGTGACTCTAAATCTGAGCTTTATACAATTTTGTACAACGTTAAGTCGTTGACGGTTTGGAATGTTAATAGTTGTTAATAGCTGCGAGAGAAAGCTTGCAACTACGTAATACATGAATCTACGACCCGCCCGTACGTTCTATCAAACTCCGTGGTGTCGTGTAATTCATACGTAGGCTGCGTCCAAAGCTGGCTCGTGAAAGACCACAACTACAGCCCGAATGGCTGAGCTGAAACGATAAACGTACCTCGAACCTGCGCCCTAAATAGGCAAAAGTTAGCCACACGCGTGTTATGAAGTTTAAAGCAATTATGGCTTGAAAGAGCTGGACATTTTGCCTGTACGTAGTTGATTAACACTTTGAGGCATACATAAAAATATATGGCCTGGTATCCAAGATTTATGAGAAATTTTGTCGTGGTTTTTGGGATTGCCTATTATGAATTTGAACTCAAAATTCAAGAATTTATCTGTCGAACAATTTTTTCTGAATCACTCACGGTATTAAAAAGCCAAGAACTGATTTACGAGGAAATCTGATGACGAAATTAATTTTACCGTAATAAAAAATGTCTTTATCAAAGTTTTCTATTGTTAGATTGTTAATAGAATTTATCAGTTATCTGAAGAAAAAAAAATTCCGAATCAAAAAATAATTTTTAGGTATCTTGTTTTCTCATTCAGAAAATAAGATACCGAAAGTAACATAATTTGAGATGGATCGAAAATAAATGTTTAAACTGAATTCACGTATATTCCAGAATTTATAATAAATTACTATTTATCGTCGATATTATCGTTATCCGAAACTCCTCGACACGATATTTTCCGATTGAATTGGTCACAATTTTGCAATATTAAATTATTAACACATTGTTAATGTTTCGCGGTAGAACAAATCCGCAGATATTATGGGTTTAAAATTAAATCAGTATCAAAGGAAAAAAAGTAATTATTTATAAACAATTAATATCAATTGAATGGTGTATAAAAAAAATTCGACACCCATTTTATAACAAGACGATTACAAATATATTTTATAAGTGCACATGTACCTCAAAACCCTCTGAATTTCCGCAAATTCCGCAAATACTGAATCAGAAATATTAAATATAATATTTTTCGTGCGATTGCAAAGATGTCAGAAATGACAACTCTTCAGAAGTGTCAATAGTTTAACCACTTTCTTAACTGTTCAATAGGGTGGGATTCAAAATAGTGAATGATCAAAATAGCGAATGGCTAAAATAGCGAATTTCAAAATAAGGAACGTCTAAATATTGAATGGCCATCATTACAAAATTCGCTATTTTAGCCATTCGCTATTTTGACCATTCGCAATTTTGATTGCATTTTAATAAGGTGGGGGTAAAAATGGCCTATGATCAAAATAGCGAATGACTGAAATAGCAAATTTCATAATGATGGCCATTCTAGATGCAGACGGTCCTTATTTTGAAATTTGCTATTTTAACCATTCGCTATTTTGGTCATTCGATATTTTGACTCCCACCCGTTCAATATTAATGTGAGTGAAAAATTAGAAAATTGAAGTTTCCCTAAGAACATATTTTTTCATTTTGCTTCCTCATAGAGGAAGCTTTGTTTTCATGAAATTTTTTTTTTTCGAGATTTTCATGCCAGTATGCTTAGAATTGTCCAAAACGTCGAGAAAAGTGGTTTAGAAAAAATGTCCGTATGTGTGTGTGTGTGTCCTGGGCTCCAAAAATTCGATGAACTATTACCCAGTAACCGTTCAAGCGATATGGCTCAAATTTGACACGCAAGTGGAGTAGTTGCCTCGCTTTGAATGTTGAGATTTAAAAAAAAAAAAAAAAAAAATCAGCCATTTTGATTTTATGGTACTTTTAATTTTTTGAAAAAAGGGCGCGGTCGCTCTAACTTTCGTAAAAATTAGACGATTTTGCTAAATAGTTGTTTATAAATAAATATACGTTCAATGTTGTTTGGCATTGCATTTGGGCGAAATCGCTAAAGCGGTTCAGATTTTATAGATGGTTGAATTTTTCGAAAAAAATCATTTTTTTTATAAAGCACGTCGAATTTTACCAATTTAGCCGAAATGTTTTACAGACGAAAAGGAACATGCAGCTATGCCACGTACCAAATTTAACGATGATCGGTACAGTGGTTCAGATTTTACGACATTTTGAAATTTACAAAAAAAAAACGATTTTCGCTCTAGCATCAGCAAAAGTTGATAATGCGAGACAAAAGTTTGTACTCAATGGAAATAAGAATGCAAAGTAGAACTTTACACATTGCTTCATATATAATTTTTATTTTTTAAAATTTATAATGACCGCTTGTCCCAAAATAGAATTGCTCATAACTCTCGAACGGCGTGACGAATCGATATGAAAATTTACACAAAAGAGGAGGATGAACTCCGTTTTCGTTATTTTAATTAAGGTAGTCCTTGCGTATTAAGCTGAGGTCAAATAAGTTTTCGAAAAATGGGAGGGAATTGCAAACACTTTTCGTCAATATAAACAAGGCTGCAAAGTAGAACTTTGCAAATTGCTTCCTCATTATTGTTGGATTTTTACAAAGCTTTCTCTATGAGGAAGCCAAAATAGATTAACATGCTTCCTCATAGAGGTAGATTTGTAAAAATCCAACAATAATGAGGAAGCAATTTGCAAAGTTCTACTTTGCAGCCTTTTTAACTTGGTGTACCTGTTGGAATTATATTACATAATTTTTAGATATTATGGGTACAAGAAACTTGCCTCAAAATCAATTATATGATAAATGTTGCCGTAATATAATGAAAAAAAGGTTTGTAAGTTTGCATAATAATATTGTGTGCTACAAGGTGGTCGTTCCGAGTTCGTTTTGCTATAATTATAATGCGATTTCTAAGAAAATCGTGGAATAATGAAGTTGACCAGCAGAAAGTGCCTCCGTCCGGTGACGCAACCAATTTTAATTTTAATCACCAATGGCGTTTATCGAGTGACGGCCTCTCCATCGACCACCGCGGCACGAACTTCTACTTCTCTATTTTATTTTCTTTTTCTCCCTCCATCCTGCCACCGCATTTAATGAATCCAATAGACGTCCCCTTCGATGTGGTTACAGCAGAATCGTCGGGGTAAATCGCCAAGGGCTGCACCCCATCGTAAACCGGGCGCTAAAAAGCTTTAGTCGAACCGGATAAAGGTTGAACGAGTTCTGGGTCGCGGGGATTCGATATCCAATCGACGAGAATCGACGTTTCGAGATTGTCGTCGAAGGTACGAGATGAAGCTGAAGCTAATCGAGGAACACCAAGCAATGAGCTATTCCGGCAAATCGTTGAATAAAAAAAAATAAAAAAATACGCAAATAAAAAAAAATTAAAGGCGTTGAGAGGTCACGTCTGAAAAGATTGTAACGTAAATCTATACTGCGAAATTTTAAATATTCATGAATGACTAAATAATCGTTGTGATTAAATATAATCAAGATTACACAGTAATAAATAAAAGCGTTAATGTGACAAATTGTCTTTTAATTCACGCGGAATTTTCGTTACACTCGAAAATGAATGAACATTTTTTGTAAATGTGAATAATTGAGAAATATTTATTTGTTAAATTCGAAGAAACAAAAAGATGTCAATAGATAAAAATATATATTTTTTTAAATGTCGAATGTTTATTTCTCAAAATGAAATTGCAAAACTATTACTAAACTAATTTTAATCTTTCTTTTTGTTTTAAACCAGAAACTGACAAGAAATTGATTGTTAAATTAAGAAAAAGTGTCCGTGAATATTTATGGACTAAAATTGAAAGTTTTACAATATGATTTTTATTATAAAGAATTTATTGTTTAAGAACAATTTGATATCAGTATGAAGGTACAATTTCGAAGCCGATCACGAAAAAGTACACACCTTTTATGGATGTTAGTTAGATTGTTACTAACAATTATAGAATAATATTAAATTTCTTTTTAATATTATTTATTTATTTTAACCATTTAATTTTTTCTTCTACGGTGGTAGAAAATACAACAATCATCATAGTACATTCTGAGGAATGTACTCTTCCGGAAAAAGGAAAGGTGAAGTAACAGATTCTTTAAGAGGAACGCAAGCCCGGAAATCCCGAGGATACGAAGGAGGAGGATAAAGGTGATGTTTGGCTAGAAAGAAACAGAGAAAAAGGCTAGCGGTTGCAGAGCTCAAGACGGTAAAGGCGGGGGTTAAGAGAGGAAAAAAGTTGCGGGAGGATGAGGACGATCGAGCGGGGAATAAATTCGGAGGCGCCAGCACGGCGTCGGTCGAGCTGACATATACCATGACGGCGTGTGTGCTCTGGTTTCTGGGAAACCAAGTAGAGTAAAAGAAAAACGCTATTCCACGTCGTGCCTTTTTTTTCCACCGCAAACTATAATTACTGAAATCCCAAAAATCAATTAACACAAGCTAACGAAAAAAAAAGTATTCTTCCCGAAACTACACCCTCGCGTGTTAAAATATTTCCATCATCTATGAATTAGAAGTACCATTTTCGTAATTGGAAATCAATCCAAGAGCAATTTCATAATAACAGGGCATGAGATCTAAATTGTACGTTTGAATCCGGGGAATATTTCAGTGTATTCGGTTCAATTGCGCGGCTAAAACATGAGAGCCCTGGTGTTATTAATGGGGATATATATTCGGCACGCAAGTTTTCTAAGCGTGCGGTACTCGCATGGAATGATGATTGCAGCGCTATTGTACAGTATTCTGGTTGTGAACCACCATTATTTCGTTATATAAATACTAGGCAATGCTATGGCTCGCGCGCTCGCGAAACCGCGGTTAAATATTTCGAATCCATTATTTACAATTCCACGGTCAACTTGATTCCACTTGCCTGAAATTGTATGATCAATTTGAAATCAACCCGATACCCTCCGGAACTCCTCCTTTATCCCTCGGGTACCTCTTCTCTATCCCTCGGGAACCCATCCTATCTCTTGAAACACCTCCTTTATCTTTCGGGACCCCGTTCTTTATCCCTCGTAACACCTTCTTTATCCCTCGTCAACCTATCCTTCATCCCTCGGGATCCCCTCCTTTATCCCTCAGAGCCCCTTCTCTATCCCTCGTCAACATATCCTTCATCCCTCGGGATCCCCTCTTTTACCCCTCGGGTACCCCTTCTCTATCCCTCGGGAACTCATCCTTTATCCCTTGGAACCCCTCCTCTACCTCTCGGAACCCCTTCTCTATCCCTTGCGAACCCCTCCTATATCCTTCGGTAACTCTTCCTATATCCCTCCGAAACCCCTCCTATATTCCTCGGGAACCGTTCTTCTATCCCTCGTGAATCTATTCTTCATCCGTCGGAACCCCCTGCTTTACCCCTCGGATACCCCGTCTCTATCCCTCGGATACCCCGTCTCTATCCCTCGGGAACTCATCCTTTATCCCTTTGAACCCCTCCTCTATGTCTCGGAACCCCTTCTCTATCCCTCGGGAACCCCTCCTATATCCCTCGGGAACTCCTCCTATATCCCTCGGAAACCCCTCCTATATCCCTCGGGAACCGTTCTGCTATCCCTCGTGAATCTATCCTTCATCCGTCGCGATCCCCTCCTTTACCCTCGGGTACCCCTTCTCTATCCCTCGGGAACCCATGCTTTATCCCTCGGAACCCCTGCTCTATCTCTCGGAACCACTCCTCTATCTCTCGGGAACCCCTCCCATATCCCTCGGGAAATCCTCTATCGCGTCGGAAACCTTCCTCCATCTCTTGGAAACCGTTCTTCTATCCCTCGGGAACTCCTCCTCTATCCCTCGGGAATCCCTCCTTTATTTATTTATTATCATGAAAAAATTAAAAAAAAAAGACAAATTCATTTTATGTTTTTATTTTAGGAAGTAATGGGATCAGTCAACTCTGTGTAGGATGGTATTGTATAAGTCTTCGAATCAAGTCTTTGTGAACTAGGACGGAAAAATGACGGCCGATAGTCGTCTTCACTTTACGGTGGTAGTTCTACCCGTGCGATAGCTGAAGGAGCTGCGACTATTCCGCAATGTGGCAACTAAAAGTCCGACCCTACTTGACCCCAGAAAGCATGAGGAGTCGCGACACAGGGGTGGCAACCCCGGCTTGCAGACCAGGGTCGAAACTCTTTTCATCGACCTCAGGAGTATACGAGCATTGCGTCGTCTGTGACTCCCTCACACGCTTCTCAACCACTCACTCCCGAGGGGTGACTTAACCCATCTAAGAAACCGCGCACTCTCGTGATTCTCTATCTCAAACTGCTTTCTTATACCGCTGTCTCGGAAGCGAAACGACGTAAACAATCTTTCCAGAATCTCCTAAAAAAATGATGACTCTTGAGGTTCGCCGCGTTATATTTAACGCCACGGGAATATTTTCGATATTTACACACGGAGGAAAAATGTTTACCGTAACAGCAACGTTGTAAATTTTCAATTTTTTACACCATATCTTTATATTTTTTACTATTTCAAACCATTTTCTTTTGCCACCTAAATAAAATAGAAGATTAAAAAAGCGACAAAAAAGAGTCCTTATTTTGAGTCTCACTCGACGGTGAAATATTCCCACGTAATTATCACCCCTAGCAAACTTAGTGTAGCGTTTCTATCTTGCATACGGGCAGTTTCGAAACTCGATTTTGACAGGACTAGAATTGGAAAAAGGGATGAAAAAGAGTTCATATTTTTTTTAATAAGCAAACTTTTCTAAGCTGCCAATCAAAGATAATAAAAATGGTGTAGCTGTTCCACAACTTTACATTCTACAGAAGCTGGAAGCAAAACTGAAACATGCTATTTTCAACCATCAGTTTTTAAAACTTTATACCAGACAATCTTGACCCTTTTCTATGTAAAACAAGATAGAAGAGATAAAAGGGGTGAAAAAGAGTTTATATTTATTATAAGCTAAATTTTCTTCAAGGGCGTTGCTGTTCCATAACTTTACATTCTACAAACTCTGCGATACATTGTGCTAGAAGCTGAAAACAAAACTAAAACGTGCTATTTTTTCAACGGACAGTTTTTAGACCTTCGTTGCAGTCAATCTTCACCTTTTTCTATGTCAAATAAGACAGAAGAGGAAAAATGAATGAAAAAGAGTTTGTCGTTGTTTTAAGCAAACTTTTCTAGACTGCCAATCAAAGATAATAGAAATGGCGTTGCTGTGCCATAACTTGACATTCTACAAACTTTGATGCACACTCCACTAGATGCTGGAAACAAAAGTACCGGCACATGAACCTCGAGACTGGTACCCAACGACCTATTGGCTACTCGTGGAAGCCCGATCTTGAATCGATGCAAATTCTCTCACGACTCATACTGTCTAAAGCTTATATACCAATACTATATTGTATACCATATATAGTATAGCCAGGCATATAGTATCTACCATAGAATCCAGAGGAGTTTACGAGTGTCCGTTGAACTCGAGAGAGGCAGCGAGAGAGTCGACTCGTCTCGACATATCGATCGCTCCGTTTCCTGTCTATTATTGTCCTCGAGTGTTCTCGTGCGCCGAACAACGATATTTCTCGGAGAAGTCTGAGCAATTTTTATGGTCGATCTCATCTGATGATGAAAGTACCAAGGAAAACGGTTTTTTTTATTCTGTCGTTAAGAGAAAAGTACGTCATGACTTTCTACTTCATGCAGCGCTTAAAGTCGTGTAAGGATCTTGGACGGCATTTCGCTGCTATTCGTTACTGAGTGTTTTATGGCTAATTTGAATCCAGCAATAATGTTGAAGGTCTTTTCCAATCGCCATCCTATATAATTTCTAATGGGATCCCAAAAGGATCAGTAAGTTAACGACAAATTGTGCTTTCCAGTTCTCGGCTCCCTTAAAAGAGCTTTTTCTTCATCGGGAAAATTTGATGCAATTGAATTTTAAATGGCGACCATTTTTTAAACGATGCGGAAGAGTCGAACGTAGAGAATACGCTGTTTTTTTTTAAGATTACACTACATATGTTCTTAACAATAACGTAACTAATCAAATGATAACAAAGTGATTGTGAAAATAAAATAGAAATGAAAAAGAAAATTCCCATTTTCTGCAAAAATTTGTGGTTTCATTTCATTCATCAGTATTTCACACCACCTTAATAAGAGCTTAGGTCAAGTGAATAATGCTTGGTGTCCATCACGTGTAATTCGTAGGAAATCAGTTAACCGTCAATCTAGAGGTTTGCTGATTCGGACTAAATGTCACCGTTCTATCTCGGTGTTCGTGTGCAGTCTCAGTGTGAATAAATTGGTTGAAAATAGAACCTGATCGCGGGTATGTAGTTATTCCTAATAATATCTCCGTCCATATTGACATATCCTCGATATGACTATGAAAAAAGTAACATTTGAGGTTAAGTGCATTGGGTAAAAATAATACACAGTGGATCGCTCATAAATATGTGGATTGTAATGGAGACTGCTATATTTTAAATAAAAATATATTGTACAAAAAAAATATTGTAGTCGCAAAAACAATCTGAAAGATTTAAAAAAAAATATAATGCACAGTTTCTAAACGCTTGTATAGCGATAAAAAAAGTGACCATTAATTAAAGTGTTTCAAAGTCGACATCAATATGATTTTGATAGTAGTGTCATATAAGTGTCATCATGATTCAACACTAATCGGTATGACAACAATTGATATGAATTCATAGAGATATTGTCTTGGTATATATTTTGTCTCACGAAGGAAACGATTTTGCTACCCCAGCCAATCTTTTGCTAAGTGACAACATTGTATTATTTCCTAGCGCAATAAATTGTTTTACTAGGCTAAAACATGACACAATGATATGACTATTTTAGAAAAAGATTCGGAGGAAAATTGTTTTCTCTATGCACCACACGGAGAGAAAAACTTGTGTTGCCACAACATTTCCCATGTCCCTGCAGTAAATTTTGTTTGCTTAAATAGTGACAACATAACCTTTTGTTTCCGTAACAAATGTGGTTTGTTACCGTTTGATTTGACCAAGCAAGTGGCATATGCTTTGGCAGCATTAATTAATTTGCTGTCGCAGCATTAAGTTATTTGCTTCAATAGCAAATCAACTTGTAATAGTAGCAAATCGTTTGTTATCTACATTTATATAGCTGCAGTTCTACCCGCGTAAAAAAGGTATGGTGTCCAGGATGGAATCCAGGACAGAATCCAGGATGGAGTCTGGGTTGTGTAGGATGGATTCTGGACAATCCAGGATGGAGTCTGGGCAGTCTACGGTGGAGTCCAAGATGGACAATGGGATTGGATTAAATCCCATTCTCCATCCTGGACTACCCGGACTGCCCAGACTCGATGCTGGACACATCGTTTTTACGCGGGTAGCTATTGACAGCAAATTTTGCGTCAAAATAATAAACAACCACTGTGTATCCATAGCAAATGAATGAGTCGCTAACATTACAAACCTTTTTTTATTTCGTTAGTAAATCAAACATGCAACGATAGCATATAGTTTGTTATGTCAGCAATTCCGATGCTAGATCAGTAAACTATTTAAAATGTTACGTTTTTTAATGCCATAGCATACATTAATTTGCTAGAAGTACATAATTTTTGTTCGAACGGCATTTTGAATTACTACCGGAGCAGGTAAAGTCGTAGCAAATAAAGTTTTGCAACAACGACAAACGGATGTCTTTTCGTGGACATTTTTGACTATGCAGATTCGTTGAATGTTTTCAATTGGATGTCGGAAAAATCCCATTAAACGTCGCAAGTCCGCTTCAAACCACCGTGAGATATCTATCGGAATCAGGATAAAGTTTTTCAAAGAGGACGGAAATCAAGTGCCAGCTTACAGACTGCAGAAACACACGACGACGTTCTGATGCGCCGACGTAGTTCCAGGAGAGGTTGAGCGTGCGAGCGTGACGTTAGGTTCGCGAGCTGGTCTGTCGCTGTCAGTTGCACACCTCCGTACAATCTACTTCGGCTACGTTCCTCGTCAACCCATCTCTCTGTGTACTTGCAGCTCGTCCTTACTGCACGCGATACATCTGCAGCGACGTCTACAATTTCCGGCTCTTGGTGTCTGAGAAATCTCGAGCGAGACGCAGACAGACGTTCCGTCGGGACTGCTGTAAGCTATGTAGTACATACAGCCCTACGCATAACCCGGGTGATTTGGGGCTGACTGGTTGACGCGCGTGATAATCGTAACAGGAGAATCGATACACGCGAACCATTCAACGATGGCTTCCGAGACAGTTACGGCGATTCTGCAGAGTTCATGAATCTTCGAGTACAAACGCGTGCAGTAACCCATATACATGGAGAGAATTTTGTGGTAACCACTATTCAAGAAGTATGGCGATGGTTCCCATGCAGCATAGTAAACTCGGTTTATTCGACCAGTTTGGCGATGATTGCCATACAGTACAATAAACGCGAATTTTTCATGTCTAATGTACAGTACACTGAGAGAAAATTATGGTGTTAGTCCTTCTCTAAAAAGTATGTTGCGAGATTTTATCGAATTGCGAGTTGGTCCATTGTTGTCACATTATTCGCGCTGTGATTGATCCAAATTGGCGCGAGATCAGATCGAGACCGAGACCGAGTTCGTGTTTAACACGTTTGACAGTTGCAATTCTGACAGTTTTGTCAAGCATATCGGGCGCGCGAGGTTTGAATTCCCCAGTTGGTTGACTTTACAATATTTCGGGGTTTCCGGATTATGTGTTAATTGCGAATATTAAACTAGGCTTAAGATGTTGAACGACATAGTGCGACGTAGTCTCTGTAGCAGCAACAAAAACAGGCGTACGCGGCATCACTACATGCGGATCAACAGAACAATCGTGAATAAGATGATAAGCGAAGAGATCGGGGAGAATTGAAATTTTGCAGTCAAGTAAATCAGCCCTCTTTGTTCACTGTTACTTTTAGCAAAATCCATGCCAGGTTTCCAGAATTGGAAATTCTGTATTTATTTCATTGAGCAAAGAGGTTGTACTGCTTTACTAAAAATGTAAAGCCCCAAATAATGATAGGACTTTACATTTTTTTCTAAAGTCTGGAAATGCTCCAGACCTCGCAAATTTAAAGTTATCAAGGTAAATACTAATTTATAATTGAAAGAATGTTAAAGGACAATGGGTAATCAATTTGAGTCAAATCTATAAAGAGTTTCCGAATCGATAAGATTTGGAATTACTGGAAAAATTTGTTAGATCTCTTAATTTTTGGAAATTCTGATTATATATATTATATGTATTAAACTAGGATTTTATTGTGGCTCGCGCGCTGCGCGCGCTCGCAATCGCCCCCCACCTAAGGGTGCCCCCTCAACGGTGCCCCCCGCAAGGGTGCCCCCCCCCCCCCCCCAAAGGGTGCACCGCACCCTTGGGGACCTATATTTTTGGAAAAGGACTTAGAATAATTCGGGCTCGGGGTCTCACAGACCCCCCTGAAATCGAGGGACTTAGAATAATTCGGGCTCGGGGCTAGCCCCGGGGCCTGGGGCTCGCCCCAAGCCTTTAGCCCCACCCCCTTCCGCCAAGCCCCGAGCCCGAATTATTCTAAGTCCCTCGATTCTTGACACAGCGGCGGCGAGATCTTTTTATAATATAGAGAGATAAGATCGCTGCACCGACACACGATCACGACTCGCGCGCGCAGCGCGCGGAAGTTTTCTAGTAACTATAAAGTGACAACTATTCATTTATGGTTGGTACAACAATTTTTTTATAGTTGACACCAGTGCCGTAACTAGGCATGTGCAGAGTGTGCGGTTGCACAGGGCGCAGATGCCGAGGGGGCGCTATTTTTTTTCTGCGATTTTTAAGAACTGCAGTTAGTTTATATGTGAATTGAGTTCAGCATAATCGGGTCCCTAAACACAAAGCACGGTGAATGACATATGGATTCGAGATGCAGCAACTAAAAATAGAAATCTTCGCTCGTGTCAGAGTTACCAGCCGGTAGTATGTTTCCTGAATGTATAAGCGCCACCTATCAGTAACCGCGGCTAACTATACTTTGAGAAAGCTGCAAAATTTTAGTTTACACGATTGGCCGTTTTGTCGCATTCGTGCTATTGGGACGCGGAACGTGCGTACGCTGCGAACATACGTACATGCGTTTCTAGTCAGCTCGGGACTTGTCGTTGTTACATATTTCCTTGGACAGCACATATATGTCAACTTTTCAGCAAACTTAAAATGATAAAGTCGTACCTGAGAACGACCATGGGGCAAGAACGATTGACAAATCTGGCTAAATTATCAATTAAAAATGAAATAGCAAAAAATATTGATTACAACAGCATAATATACGATTTTGCAAGTGCGAAGGCAAGACGTGTTAGATTTTAAGGTATTTTCTGTCATATTTATATTGC
Organism: Ephialtes manifestator; assembly: GCA_963970395.1. Classification (NCBI taxonomy): domain Eukaryota; kingdom Metazoa; phylum Arthropoda; class Insecta; order Hymenoptera; family Ichneumonidae; genus Ephialtes; species Ephialtes manifestator. The sequence goes on from OZ019980.1 coordinate 22,076,780, forward strand.
TTTGTTTTTAACTATTTAAAAAAGATTTTTTGTGTTTTAAAGAACTTTATGCAATTTTTTTGTCTAATTATTACAAAATTGCAAAAAAAGTTTCAATGAAACATTTTTTTTTAAATTTCCCTCTTCATTGGAGGCATAGGGTTTATGCACTTTATTTGGCTCGCGTAATTTGTGGCAAAGAGGGGCGCCAAATAGGTGGTCTGCACAGGGCGTTCATATGTCTAATTACGGCACTGGGGTGGTACAATTGGCCCAGTACTGAGCGAGTATCGGCGGTGAGTTTCACAGTAACGGCGCGGTAATGGTACCAGCACTGGCCCATTGCTGGGAGGTGTGTATTGGTCCAATGTTGGTGACAAAAACTGGCCAGTACTGAGGAGTTAAAATTACTGGGGTTAAGGGATACCATCATTCTAGCGGATTAAAAAAGGCCTAACTCTGACGATTTATTTTGGGACTATGAAAAAATGAATAGCATTTCTGTTCAGAGGATTTATTTAACACAAATTGAAGTACGACATGTTTAGAAATGGAAATTGACATTTCTGAATTATGTGTGGAGGTATGTATGATATACTGGCTACTTCTACTTCAGACTGTGACGTCAAGTGGCTGGTATACCACGGAAAGGAAAAGCCTTTGGCTATCGATACTACCTGTAGATTCAATCCCATATTTATCGATTGCTTTATCGAGAAGGTACTTATTTTTACTTTGGTCTTTTCCCGAACAAGCATGGCGTCTTTCATCGCATACACGTTTGTGTACAATATAGACCTTATGATCCTCTGTATTATATACAGAAACAGAAAAGATTGTTCGCGAAAAGTATGTTTTCAATTTGCTATATCCGAGCTCGTAAAAATTATTACTATCACATGATTGATAAGAACATGTAATTTAATATTCAAAACCATCTCCTGAACTTGTGTTCGGGAAAAATACGCGAATGGTCGTGTCAACTAATGAATTTTGTAAACAATTTTGACAACTACCAATGAATTTTGTAACCAATTTTTTTTTGCTCTCATAAACAAGCTCAGTTATCGGGGAATTAGATTAATTAATTGCGTATATCGATATTTTAGTTGTGGCAACTCATTATTTTTTCCGTGTAGATAATGCTTATCCTTATAATGGGGAAGGCTTATAAACATTATTGTGCCATAATAAACTGGATATTTTATAAGAATATCAAAATTTATAATGATGACGATGATGTTAAGAAAGGGACAGATGTTACTAAATTAAAGGGATTTTTTTTTAAACTTTAAGCTGGACTTTAAGTTTCGAAATCAACATTTTAATTGATCCACTAATTCCTCAAATATCTAATAACCCAAATTTCGATCAGATTCCATCCACCGCCGCATTATCATGTTTAACGATCGTTTCATATCGAATAATAGGTTTTCATGGATAATCCGATGATTATTATTATCATCAGTAGAATGTCTATGTATCACGCTTATTATCTGCAAGTTTTAGTGGATACCAGTGTTGAGACGATCATATTTCATTAAGAAACTGAGCAACGGGATGCGATCCCATAATCCTTTCTCCGTTTCTCTAATGGAAGTTCCTCAATTCTGAACTATCCTTGCCGCTTTAGTCCTTCTCTGCACCATGAAGCTGACTCGTTTACTATAGTCTGTTCAGTACAATTTCTTGCCGCTATTGCAGTACACCAATCAGCATCACCGTGCGAACCGGACGGCTCTTCCGGTGCATAGTGGAACGATGATCTCTCTTCCTCTGTCGGTTGCAAAATGAGGAGATATAACTCCGTCCCTTTTCTTCCTACCCTCGCTCATCCCTGCTGAGAACCACCCGAAGAATAATAACGTTGGGGCACAGCCTCCCTGGCGCCAGAAGCTGCGTCTTTACTATACATATATACGTATTCATACAGCACAAGGGAAAAAGCGATAGATGAAAATGGAGATAGAACGAGATTGTGCAGATTGGTGGTAGGATATGGCGGAATCGGATGGCCGAAAACTGAAGAAAAGGAAAAAGAATTGTTGAAGAAACGAGGATAGGAGAAGATTTTGGCACAGAAATAAAGGAAAGAAGTAGGGTTTCCCCGAGAGATCAGAATGAGAGTTGAAATGGATACCCCACTAGCAGTATTCTTAGAATTGACTTCAAATGAGTAAAAACTGCAATGTCGAAGGCTTCTTAACACTGGATGAGGAGGGTTAAACTCAAGGTCTCAATTTCAACTTGGCGATCCAACGGAGAGACCAGAAATGGATATACTCACAAACATTGGTATATAGGAATAGCCGTAGTTGCTGGGTTTCAGACGGGGATTCGCCATTTGTGGAGAAGGGAAAATAGAGCGATGTCACCGGTGGGATTAATGTCTCCATGAATTCGGGGAAATTCGGAGTTAAGAGTTAAAGAACAACGACTGCCTATTTGGGACGTCTATGCCACGTGACCCGACAATGAGGATAATAATAGAGAGTCGAGTTAAGATCACTTGCCAGACAGTTGTTTTAAGCACGACTTAATGTCTGATGTGGTAGATATAGGCAGACTTGGATCACCGACCGAAAGATGCAACTACGTCTGGAGATGTATATTTGCACATCATTTGCAAACTAAATTTTTTAGGCGTTTTAGAAACATGATAAGATTCTTTTACTCGGGGCTAATGTTTTATTTTTAAAAGTCTATTTTATTTGTATGATTATTCCGTAATAGACTGGAAGGTATCTATTTTTTCTTTTGAATATTTAACCATTGAAAGAAATTCCAATTTTTCAACACATACGAAACTTTATAATATGTTTTTTTTTTATGTTGCATTTCCCCCCGTCTGCAGGCATTACGCCTATACAGGGTCGGCCCGGATCAGTAGCCAGTCCCCCTTGGGGGTCTGGTCCGGATCAGTAACCAGGCCCCCATGCGGCCGCATCCGACTTCCCCCTCTATATCGCATTTGCCATAGCATTTTTGCTATGGGCATAGGGAAACTGCGGAAAACCTATGCCGATATAGCCGGTCTCAAGTTCGCCTCCCGGCACCGGAGCTACGTCACGTTTCGTCGAGAACGTAAACACGGACTACAGCTGTGTACTTGTTACCTCCACAGGTAGAAATACCTGTGTGGGTCTCATGTATACATTTGGAGCTTCATCGCGCCCGTATTTATATTTTCGACGAAAATCGACGGCACCGGGAATCGAACCCGGGACCTACCGATGCTCTGGACTAGAGGCCAGTACACTGACCACTAGACCACCGCACCAGTAAAACTTGATAATATTAGAAGCGCTGTACCGATTCCCGTCAAATTCAATACCAAACTATTTTAAGTACGGTTCTGATGAGACATATTTAGCAACTATTTAGCTAAATGGAGACGTATTGAGCAAACTAGTTCTTCATGAGTAACACTTAATTTGAAAATAATTGACAGTTTCAATTCTACTGCTAGGCTTTATTAATTTAGTTGCATAAAAGTAAGTACAGAAGTTTTTTTTAATTACTAGAAAACTTCCGTAGTAGAGTGCATGTGTCGGTGCAGCGATGTTATTTAATCCATATAATATATATATTATAAAAAGATCTCGCCGCCGCCGCCGTGTCAAGAATCGAGGGACTTAGAATAATTCGGGCTCAGGGCTTGGCGGAAGGGGGTGGGGCTAAAGGCTTGGGGCTAGCCCCAGCCCCTGGATCTAGCCCCACCCCTTTACGCCAAGCCCCGAGCCCGAATTATTCTGAGTCCTTTTCCAAAAACATAGGTCCCCCAAGGCTGCGGGCACCTTTGGGGGGGGGGCAGCCTACGGAGGGGGCACCCTTGGGTGGGGGGCGATTGCGACCGCGCACAGCGCGCGAGCCACAATAAAATCCTAGTAATATATATAATCAGAATTCCCAAAAATTAAGAGATCTAACAAATTTTTCCAATAATTCCAAACCTTATCGAATCGGAAACTCTTTATAGATTTGACTCAAATTAATTATCAATTGTCCTTTAACATTCTTTCAATTATAAATTAGTAATAACCTCGATAACTTCAAATTTGCGAGGTCTGGAGCATTTCCAGGCTTTAGAAAAAAATGTAAAGTCCCATCATTATATGGGGCTTTACATTTTTAGTAAAGCAGTACGGCCTCTTTGCTCAAAGAAATAAATACAGGATTTCGAATTCTGGAAACCTGGCATGGATTTTGCTAAAAGTAACAGTGAACAAAGAGGTCTGATTTACTTGACTGCAGAATTTCAATTCTCCCCGATCTCTTCGCTTATCATCTTATTCACGATTGTTCTGTTGATCCGCATGTAGTGACTCCGCGTACGCCTGGTTTTGTTGCTGCCATAGAAACTACGTCGCACTTTGTCGTGCAACATCTTAAGCCTAGTTTAATATTCGCAATTAACACATAATCCGGAAACCCCGAAATATTGTAAAGTCAACCAACTTGGGAATTCAAACCTCGCGCGCCCGATATGTTTGACAAAACTGTCAGAATTGCAACTGTCAAACGTGTTAAAAACGAACTCGGTCTCGGTCTCGATCTGATCTCGCGCCAATTTGGACCAATCACAACGCGAATAACACGATGACAATGGACCAACTCGCACTTCGATAAAATCTCGCAACATACTTTTTAGAGAAGGACTAGGGTTAAGCGGACTCGGGCGCTTAAGCGCCCGAGTGTCTTTATATTTTGACATTTGACATAAACAAAAAAAAATGAATGCATGATGTGGTCCCGATCGCAGTGTGACTGACTGACGACACCTCCGACCAATGACAGCACGAATAAAACGATGACAATGACTGCGAATTTTCGATATTTTCGAGATATCTCGAGCCACCAACTTTTTAAAAGAGGATTGTTTCTATATTCCTTGTTTTTTCAAGCCCAGCAAAGACTTGATTCATCATAATTACTTGTAGTTAACGATTGCTCTCACAGGTTGAAGTATAATGTGGATCTCGGAATACCAGATCGCAGCTTCGGTGAGGAGGTTCCACTAACGTCGAGAGATATTGGATATCGAACTTAAAGCGACTGTTAGAGCAGCAGCGTTCGCTTCCTTCACCCGTGGCTAACCTAGGTAGCTATTGAAAGTTGAACAATGGACCAAACGCCGCGGGGGGTTGGACGTTACGGAGATTCATGAATCGTTGCGCCGGGAGGCACACGCTCAGTGATCCTTCCCCGTCGGGTTCTCCAAACCATGCCGATAGCGCGGCAACACATAGTTCAAGCTTCGGATTGCTAGGCATTTCCGGTTACTGGATCTTTCGCCTAACTATAGCAGCTGTTATGCCTTTGTAAACTGTGTTGGCACACTAGTATCACATGTGGCACAGTTATTATAACTATATCAAGCTTTTGTTACCCTGTGAACATGCATCATGACAGGATGAGGAGTTCATATTTGTTTATTGAGATACTGCCTCGTGCAAAAGGGGATGCTGGAATAGATTTTTTTACCGACTTTGATCGGTAAAAACAGGCTTTTTCCTAGTTTTGGTTATTCTTCGTTGATATGCTACGCACATGTTTCAAATTATATACGATTGTAATATCAACGTAAACGAGTGGAAGTACATTCGAATATTGGGCGAAAGCCTGCAATAAACGAAAAAAATCGTATATTACTAAACCTCCCGAAATCAAAATGGCAGCCAGGGTTTGACGGCATCACCTGTTTGGTAAGATATAAAAGATTCTGGAACTCACATACGTTAAACTCGAATGTACGTCCATTCTTTAACATTCTCTGAATATTCCACGAGCATCGAAAAGTCAATTACACAAAAGGAATCCACGCAAAACCCAGACTACGTTCACGTAGTCTGTCCGCGATCAGAGTGGGTCAAGAAGAGCGCGAATGAAGTTTCCCGATTAGAACACAGGTGGCGCCGATGTAGTCTGTTTTCTTTTGACAAAAGCTCCGAGCCTTTGCAACGCGACCGTAGTATACACTATACATGGATTTGGCTTGTGTATTTGACATTCTGATGGTTTTCGAATATTCAGAAATCATCACAGAATTGACGGCCGGTCTGATTTTACATATCTAATTTCCAGAAACAATTAAATCTTACGGAAAAGGTCAGCTGACATATCGTGTGCGGCCATATTGCTTTTCGGGAAATTCAGTATCTTTTGCCCAAAGTAAACAGACTACGTCGGCGCCACCTGTGTCCTCATCGGAAAACTTACCGACCAAAGTCGGCAAACAAATCTACTCCAGCATCCCCTTAAAGCTGTATCAAAAACAACAGCATAAAAAGTAAAAAGTCCTGAGTATGATTTATTAGACTGAATAATACTAAGGTGTAGATATTAGACCGAATTATTGGTTCTGAGGGTCCAGATCAATGTTTCCATAGTTTTAGGTGTTCAGGTCAATGATTTCATAGTTTTTGGTAACCAAATTGGTATTTCCATAGTTTCGGGTATATTTCTTTACAGATTTCAATGTCCAGAGACATCTTTCTATAGTTCTCGATGTCTAGATGTACTTCGCCATAGTTTTTAAAATATCTAGACCAATTTGGAGGGAGAAAAGTCACGCTCTTTTTAAATCATCATGGTAAAAAGGCTTGTAACCGGTATTTGCTGGGGTAGAATATGCGACTTGAGAACGATAGTGATGGACAAATTTCGATGTGTAAAAGAAAAAAAAAATTAGTTTGGATTTTTCGACCGAAAGTCGGATCTGTAAATTCTGGAATCAGAAAAAGGTAAAAATCACATTTTTTTAAAATCATGGTAAAAAGGATTGTAAGCGGTATTTTCTGAAATATGCGACTTGGGAACGATAGTGAAGGCCAAAATTCGATATCTTAAATTGAGATTGGATTTTCTTACCGGAAGTCTGATCTGTGAATTTCAAAAGCAGAAACGGGCAAAAGTCACTTTTTTGAGAATCATGGTAAATGTATTGCAAACTGAAAGGCCAACGGTCGTTCAGAATAGGAACGAGAGCAAGAATGAGAGTTTTCAAAAAATTCAAAATGTCATAAAATTTGAACAGCTGGAGAGATCTGCGTAAAATTTGTACTCAAATCTTTTTCAATGATGGTCCACATCGAAACAAAATATGAGATAAATCCGTAAAAAAATTCAACAGTTTTTCAAAATATTTTGTTATTATATGAAAGGATGTAATTCATTTTTCTTTCAAACGTTTTTTTATCAACGTTTTCATTCGTACTTCTTATAAACGAAAAATCTACATTCCAATCTTAAAGACTTGCGAAAAAAAAAATGGTGCGGAAAATAATGGACGATAAAAGAAAATATCACGAGCTCCAGTAAAAATCTCAAGAATAGGACAGTGAAACGTTGTATTATTTTCGTCTTCCGTTGGAATATGCAGGAGGCTACATCAGCAGAAACCACAGCGGCGTTCGTTGCATTATTTCCAACGTCTAGTCGAATTTCTCATCGACGGGTGGAGAGGAAAGGGGCGCTTCATGAGGCGCAACCGACTATGAAGGCCGAGGCAGAGTGAAGAAGAAGAAGAAGACGAAGACGAAGAAGAAGAAGAAGAAGAAAACGAGAAGGAAAGCTTCACTGAGAAGCCAAGGCTCAACGTGCCACTACGGTGCGGCAGCTCGATATTTCAAAAGGCTGTCTCAAACGTCCCATCGCACAACGCAAGGCGCACGAAGGATGGAAGCGAATAAAGCACCAAAGATACCTACTAGGCCGGTCTTGTTGCGGGCCAATTCAAGCCGCCGCTTACGATACTTGTCTCGTGTACACGTGTACATGTACATCATAATAATACGCTGTAGCTTGTAGAAGAGACTCGCAGTTCATTTGAATAAGACAGCAGTTAGTCCTGTTTATGACAGGGAACCGACTGACAAACGATTACAAATTGTCTCTTATTCGTTGCTGGCGCTGTGCTGGTATTTTGCTGTAACAAGACTGTTAACATACTCGAATCTTCCAACTACGGCGTTAATTTCTGTATGCAGCGTTGAATAGACCGATAAATTCAAAATTTTACGACAGTAAAGGCTTCGGAATTTTAAGCGAATGTGTTTCAAGCTTAAGCACTGCGGGACTTAAGAAATAAATAAATAACGAAAAATGTTATGTCCATTTTTCAAGATATTTTTTTTTTTTCTTTCACTTTTGTAGAATTATGACTACTTTTTGTAAAGTGTGCCGGAAAAGTAATTGATACGATCTTATCTTGAATTACTTTAGGTTCAATGACGAGGATCGAAAAATAAATAAATAATAGTTATTGCAATGAACGAAAGTTTATTGTTTCATTGAATTTTTTATTTTAGAATTGTATATAAAAGAGGTTAGGGGTGAAGTGTTTTTTTATACGACAAAATAGACGTAGGCATTAAATAGTTAGCATTAGATAGTGACTTTTGGTAAAAAAAAATAATTTTAATTTTTTTTTCTTCAATTTTGCAACGTGACCGATCTGCATGAAAAGTGATGCGAATCTCAAATTTATTTAAATTAAATAAATCGTTTTTAATACAAGTAATATCCTATTATTCTACCATTTGAAAAATAAATTTATTTAATGGCTGGTCAAATAGGATGATATTTCGATCAAATAGAATTTATTGTATACAAATTTATTCAATCTAGTATTAAGTATAATAACCAATAAGGAACTGACATTCAGGCTGAAGAACTTCGGTCAATGGCCAATTGAGTTGTATATATATAATAATAGTAATAATAATGTGATACATACAGATTGTAAAGAGGTCAATAAAATGTCGGTTTACTACTACTACTGTATACAAATAATTCGTATTAATTTTTAATAAAATTTATGTGAAATAGATCTCATATTTGATTGAAATAAGAGACCGATTTCTTTGGGTGTACTATTATATAAGTGGCACCGTCATATAAATCTGTTCGTTTAACAGCGCTCGTTATGATTAAAATTGGTGTGGACTTATATATGGGTCATTCCACGGGATTTCGCACAAAAAAAACCCGACCGACTCCAATTTTCACCTAATTTTTTTATATTGTTGACTATGTCAAACGGAGCATCTGTGAATTTTTTGAGAATTTTATTCTTATATTTCGACGAGCCATAAAATAAAAGGTGAAAAAAATGAAAAAAAAAAATCTGACGTCAAGTGGAATAATGATATCGACAAAAATAACTAAGTCAAAATTTTCGTAATTCAACACAGTTTACGGTAAAAATAATCAAAATAAAAAATAAACATAACTTCTATTTTATTTATGTCTTTTACCAAGAAAAGGTACCATTTCGCTAATTTGGCCCCCTCCGATTTCAATACAAAAAATCACGAATATACTACATGGAGTCCCAAACATTTTAAGCACAAGCCCAAGATGGAGAACGCATTTTACCCATTTTTAAAAAAATATTTCGGGTAATTGATTTTTCTAATTTTCTTCCAATCTTCTGCGTATTTTTTTATGTAATTGGTAATATTAAAAGGAGCTTATGTGATTTTTTTCATAATTTGATATGTAGATGTATTCGATTCATTAAATGTAATCGAATTACAAATTTAAAAAATTGTATTTTCGTTGCGTCTTTTACAAAAAAATGTACCATTTCACTTATATGGACCTCTCCGATTAAGTTAAAAAAATAACAAAATTACTATGCGCCTCAGGCGTATCTCGCGACGCTAGCGGTCGAGCGGCCACTGCGTGCGTAACGAGACGATCAGCTGATCGCACGCCCCAGGCGTACCCCAGGCGAATCTCGCGACGCCAGCGCTCGAGCGGCCACTGAGTGAGTAAGAAAGCGATCAGCTGATCGCTTTCTTTTTTTAAAATTTTTAAAATTTGTAATTTGATTACATTTAATGAATCGAATACATCTACATATAAAATTATGAAAAAAATCACATAAGCTCCTTTTAATATTACCAATTACATTAAAAAATATGCAGAAGATTGGAAGAAAACTAAAAAAATCAATTACCCGAAATATTTTTTAAAAAATGGGTAAAATGCGTTTTCCATCTTGGGCTTGTGCTTAAAATGTTTGGGACTCCATGTAGTATATTCGTGATTTTTTGTATTGAAATCGGAGGGGGCCAAATTAGCGAAATGGTACCTTTTCTTGGTAGAAGACATAAATAAAATAGAAGTTATGTTTATTTTTTATTTTGATTATTTTTACCGTAAACTGTGTTGAATTACGAAAATTTTGACCTAGTTATTTTTGTCGATATCATTATTCCACTTGACGTCAGATTTTTTTTTCATTTTTTTCACCTTTTATTTTATGGCTCGTCGAAATATAAGAATAAAATTCTCAAAAAATTCACAGATGCTCCGTTTGACATAGTCAACAATATAAAAAAATTAGGCGAAAATTGGAGTCGGTCGGGTTTTTTTTGTGCGAAATCCCGTGGAATGACCCATATATTGTTATGAATATAGAGATTAGGCTTTATAGGAACACACGGTATGACGATCGACAGGATTGACAGGACTTTGACTGCGAGCAGACGTGCGAACAAAAGCGTTAAAGATAAATAGAACCCTTTGTAATTAATAATATCCGCCCCACAAACAAATATCCGCTTTATTCATTCGCTCGGTCGTAACAATATAGACACAATTTTTATATAGATTTTGACCCCTCATTTTGACAGTGCAGCGGACCAAAACTCTCCTTGCAAACCTATGAAACGGACAAAAATCCGATTGAAACCTATTAGACCCGATTACTTTTAAAATCGCAATTTTGTCCATTTGATCGGTTTCTATAAGTTGCGTTCGTAATTCCTAATCAGTGCTAAGCCTCGACCAACCATTAGATTATTAAAGAAACTCTCATTTCAGTCAGAAGTCTGCAAAAAGAATATTCCCTCCAAGATGAGAACTCAAAAAAAAAGTAAATAAAAAAATATTCGCGAACCTAGAAAGATTTGAACGTCCAGGACGTTAAAATCTTTCGAGCCAGTTAGTCATACGACGTTGTGCCACTGAACTGCGGTGAAGAAAGTGTGCGAAGGAAAAGATTTCCTTGGCGAGAGTCCAGCGGCAAACGGTACACGGAAAGAGACACACAAACACACTAACTTTAGGGAGAAACTATAAAAAAAAGCGCTGTATCTCGTTTTCCCGCGGGTGCTCTAACGGGGATGATGTAACCGGTGGGGTGGTATCGTGCTGGCGTCGGAAAAACCCGACTCCTGCCGCGTTTCGTCCAAGAGTATGAGAGGAAAACGCCCTCTGGCGTGGATCCCACGTCTCGGGGCGCTCTTTTAGGCGCCGGAACGGCTGCCTCTCAACTACTATTCCACCGCTATACTCGCTCTCGTTCTCTCTGTGTACATCGTAGTGGCACAGTGTGACGGTGGAATTCTCCTACCCTGCCCATCCAACGAGTGTCGCGTGGTCCGCATCGACTCAGGTTGGTCGATACTCACGCGCGTCTTCCGAGAGGCGACTGTCGCGTTGTACGCCGCAGAATCAGCGTGAGCTACCACCAAGGTAGAAGATAGAAGAAGAAAAAAAGAATGTCAGGACACTTTTCACAGTCGCGCTCACCACTTACTTCGTACCATTCTTATATTTTTCTTTTATCTCTGCCAAGACCTACCAGCATCCAAACAAGCGTTTGCCATGTACCAAACTCTAACCTCGACTTTGTACTGCTTCGGATCTGTTGAGAAGAGGGTCTGAGAACTGAGCTTGATTGCTTTCGTAATTAATTAGTTTGTTAGTTATTGAGTAATAAGGCAGTAAAGTCATCAAGTTCCAGTACTTCATTTTACAGGATTCTCAGAACTGCATCTACGAGAAAGGATGTCTACCATATTTGGGTTTGTCATGGACAGTGCCGTAATTAGGCCAGAGATGGGCAAAATGTATTTAAAGAAAAAAAAATAATGAATGTTTATCCACTCATTATTTATTTTCGTTTAAAATAATGAGTGGATTTCCACCCATTATTTTTCCGAGTCCAAATTATGAGTGGTTTTCCACTCATTATTAATTTCAAGTTTAAATAATGAATGTATTTTCACTTATTATCTTTTCCAAGGAAAATAATCAATGGGTTATCACTTATTATTCAAACTCGAAATGAATTATGAGTGGTTTTTCACTCACAATTTATTTTGGTTTAAATAATGATTTTTTATCCACTCATCATTCATTTCAAGTTTAAATGATGAGTGGAAAACCTCTCATTATTTATTTCGAGTTTAAATAACGAGTGGGTTACCAGAACGAGCAAAAACGCTAGGAATAATCAGAAATTTATTTAAAATAATTAATAATATTTAATAATAATCAATAATGTTTAATATAATTACTTAATAATTAATTATTAATAGCGTTTTTCTTGCTCGAGAAAACCCCTCGTTATTTAAACTCTAAATAAATAATGAGTGGTTTTCCACTCATCATTTAATCTCAAAATGAATGATGAGTGGATAAAAAATCATTATCTAAAATCGAAATAAATTGTGAGTGGAAAACCACTCATAATTTATTTCGAGTTTAAATGATGAGTGGAAATCCATTCATTATTTCCCCTCGAAAAGATAATATGTAGAAATCCATTCATTATTTAAACTTGAAATAAATTATGAGTGGAAAACCACTCATTATTTATACCTGAAAAAATAATAAATGAAAAACCACTCATTATTTGACCTCGGAAAGATAATGAGTGAAAAACCATTAATTATTTCAAGCGAAAATAAATAATGAGTGGAAAATCATTCAGTATTTAAATCGTGTATTTAAATACTTTTTCACTCGAATGTGCCTATCCCTGAATTAGGCATGTCAACGCCCTGTGCAGATCACCTATTTGGCGTCCCTCTTTGCCACAAATTACGCGAGCCAAATAAAATGCATAAACCCTATGTCTCCAATGAAGAGGGAAATAAAAAAAAAATTGTTTCATCGAAACTTTTTTTGCAATTTTGTAATAATTAGACAAAAAAATTGCATAAAGTTCTTTAAAACACAAAAAATCTTTATTAAATAGTTAAAAACAAAGCAATATAAATATGACAGAAAATACCTTAAAATCTAACACGTCTTACCTTCGCACTCGCAAAATCGTCTATTATGCTGTTGTAATCAATATTTTTTGCTATTTCATGTTTTAATTGATAATTTAGCCAGGTTTGTCAATCGTTCTTGCCCCATGGTTGTTCTCAGGTACGACTTTATCATTTTAAGTTTGCTGAAAAGTTGACATATATGTGCTGTCCAAGGAAATATGTAACAACGACAAGTCCCGAGCTGACTAGAAGCGCATGTACGTATGTTCGCAGTGTACGCACGTTCCGCGTCCCAATAGCACGAATGCGACAAAACTGCCAATCGTGTAAACTAAAATTTTGCAGCTTTCTCAAAGTATAGTTAGCCGCGGTTACTGATAGGTGGCGCTTATACATTCAGGAAACATACTACCGGCTGGTAACTCTGACACGAGCGAAGTTTTCTATTTTTAGTTGCTACATCTCGAACCCATATGTCATTCACCGTGCTTTGTGTTTAGGGACCCGATTATGCTGCACTCAATTCACATATAAACTAACTGCAGTTCTTAAAAATCGCGGAAAAAAAATAGCGCCCCCTCGGCATCTGCGCCCTGAGCGACCACACACTCTGCACATGCCTAGTTACGGCACTGGTCATGGAGGAAACTTTGAGAAAGATGTAGAATTCGGAAGCAATGTGCATGATTCGATTTTGCAAATTTGATTTGAAGTCATTCAAAGTTCTTCCGCGTGCAAAAAAAAAAGTTTTTAAAAAAATATGAGAATGGTATAAAATGGAAAGTATGAGTATTGAACTAAATCAAATACAAATTATACTCAATCATTTCTTTGTCGAAGAGTATGAAGTATGAAAGTACTATAAAAAGGAATGTAATTGAGTGTAATTTATGAATACTGCCAGTATATTTTGAGATATGATTTAGTCCAGTACGACATATTTCTCATAATTTTCATTTTATACGGTTCTAATACTCATTTTATACTTTATTTTTTTTTAGCGAGATAGAATGTGAACATCACTCTCCGGTTTCGCCGAATTTTGTACAAAATATTCTTCAACGTTATACAATAATGGTCTTTTAGCCCACTTCGTTGATTTCAATCGTAGAAACGATTTAAAATTAAAAATACCAATCTTTATAAAATCTGAACCTCTTTATCGATCTTCAGCAAATGTAATATATCTACCACAGCTGGATATTAGTTCGTCGCTGCAGATAATTAAAACTGAATTTGGTGAAATTGAATTCTGTCAAATTTGAACGGCAGTACAGATTTAATTCAAATCCAATACCGATCGTTCTTCAATGCTATCTCAATGATATCTTAAGCAGCTAATTCAATTATATCTTAAGCAGCTAAATTTCCCCCAGACCTTTTCAGAAATATCTAAGTCTTATGAAATATGACCAGACGGTTTAATTATTATTTATAAGAAATTTCAAATCGATTGATAAAACCGTTTTCGAGATATAGAGGTTTAAACACACACATATATTCATTCAGACTTTTGAGGAAGCGGAAATTGAGTGATGCTCGACATCGAATGAGCCTCGATGAGATTCAAGCAGAGTTGTCAAAACGGGAAGATTTTCATTTACAAATCATTACAGCTTATTCGATATTTCGATAAATTGTGGAAGCAGTGAAATGCTTAAGTGAATACAGACGAAAGGTTGTGGATATGGTTTTTTCACGAGGTCATCACTGTTTGTTGAATTTTATAAATGCTTCAAAAAAGAGTGTGATTACATTAAAAATATTATCCAATTACAAAATACAGTTTTTATTTGTTCTCTTTTAAATATTCAAAAAGGTAATTAAGGTAAACGCCCCAATAGCCGACCATCTTAGAGAACAGGAAACTGTAAAGTTATATTTCTTATACTAAAATGACCTTTCTATAATTGTAACCATAACTAATGCAAAGCTTAGCTTTTCTACTTTTCGAAAAGCATCCATTAATTCATGTCAAGGGTATAGTTTTTTGTTAAAGTTAGGAAACAATTGAGAAAGTCGATGGACTAGTACCCGACCACCGATTTCAGGTAATGTCTAAATACCCGACCAAGCATGCCCCTATACGCAACCACCCGCCGATACGAGGCTATGCGATTCGTTGAAACTTCATTTTATTTCTTAAATTACACGCAACGGTTGGTATAACTTATGATAAATAATAACTAATAAAAAGGCTCACCGTGACATGCAACCGGCATCAACTTGCCATAGAGGTTATGTTCGCTGAGTTTGTGTTGGCCGGGAATAGGCCACGGTTGGATATCGGTACAGCATACTGCGGATGCGCCCCAATAGCCAACCATGGAAATTGACGACTTAGCAGTGGTTTTTCGCAAATTTTAATGGAAGATTTATAAAGTCTATTTATTCGCGAATACCACAAGCCACGGATTATTGTGGAAATCGTGAAAATAACAGCGTCATAAGCTTAACAACATTACGCCAATTCTTAACGAACTGGCTAAAAGATATGCGCCGATCCTCTGAGCGGCGTCTGCAATGCACAATATCTTTAAAAAACGTCAACAAAAAAATTAATGACTATTTTTATTATTGGCCTATGCAGACATAAAGAATTGAAAAAATTGTAGCACTAGTTATTTATTTATTTCATATTCATAATTTCTTAATTTTAGTCAATATTTATGTCAGTGGTTGGAGACTGGTACATGGTTGGGTACCGTGGCGTTTACCTTATTAGGTGATTATCCATACCGAATTTAAACAGTAAGTTGAACGTTGGGTAAGGGAAGGGTTGTTACTTTTAGTAAGAGAGTGCCAATCTTTTAATTTATTTCAACTGTTGGAAATAATTAAACAAGTTTTATGGAGCGAACAAAAAAATGTCAAGATATTAAATAGATTCTTGACATAAATAGTGAAATTAATTAAGTCTTCAGCTGAAAATTTAATTTTCACTAAATTGTTATGTTTTTAGGTTTAAATAACTCGTATCTCTATATTATTTATTTATTCGAAACATTTCTTTTGTCTGCACAGAGAATAATGTCGAATAATTCTGTACAAAATTGGTTGACATTAAACGATAGGTATTATGATACTGTGCCTGTGAAGCCTTCTGTTGGGATGTCGATTGAGGCTTCGACGGTATTTCGGGAAAGGACGAAAGAATCGCGAATTGCAATACAAAACTTTCATTCGAGTTTTATCCTGAAGCGAGGTCTGCATTGAAATGTGTTGTTGAACTCTTCCAGTACACAGGAGCGAATTAAACGTAACCGGAGCATGCCACTTCACTCTTGTTTCGGCTGCACATGGACCCGGGCAAAATGCGCGGTCCGGGACAATAGGAAAGTTGAAAAATCGCAGTAGCTTTCTACAGACAGGGTGTTAACAAAAAAAAAAAAAAAAAAAAAAAAAAATTGAACTGAATAACACATCCGTCTGCAACATCCAATTAAATGTCTCATTCAGCCATCTGCTCCCCCTATCGACAGCAGTTGCCATTCACATTTTTGTTTTTTATTTTGTTTGTTGACACGTTGGGTTGAGTAGTACACGGTAGCGCTGTTTGTAATCCGTTTATGACGAAACAGTTGCACCAATGGACCATTGGCATTTTTTTTGATAATGCAATGATAGATCACGATGAAATTGATTGGACTTTGTTTTGAATAGAATATTATTATAATATTAATATCTACCTAGTGGAAGTCGTGCAGTATTAATTGGACGGAAAAAAACATATCTTTGATCACATAACCGAGAGCGAACCGATTATAATCAATTGTAGTTAAACAGTAGTTAATTAGTCTCATCGAGTTTGGCCTTTTCACAATCTCGTTCGAGTTACATCAATTCAATAATGATTTTTTATTTTTTGTACGCAAGCGGCAACTTTTGCCTCCTGGCCTTTAGGTTTTTCCTACATATAAATAAAATACCTAAAAAAATACACGAGACACACTTTACACGCAATCGATACAATTAACAGATTCATCTAAGGACCCGAGCTCCCCGCGTTGGCGTTCCGCCCCTGAGCACGCGAAAACTCCCATAGTTCCGCCAAGCGCCGAGAGATGGCCAGCGCGACGAGAGCTTTTCGCGAATGCGTTAGAGCCTGGCGGCTGTATAAGAGGCAGAAAAATCAGAGGTTTTGTCCGAAACTCTCCGCCCGTTTCTCTCAATAAAACGACCGCACGAAAGTAAGGATCCAGAAATCGTGCTGTCCTTAAGTGTCAACCCCAATTTTTTAAATATTTACTATGCCTAAGTAAAAAAAAATCAGTTCGCGTGGTTACTGACCTGAGTGACCTTTTTTCAGACCATCATATCCTGCTGACCCTAAGTTTGAACAATCCCTTTGAAATTGCAAAAAATTCAATAAAATGTATATATATATATTGTTACGAATATGAAGATTAGGCATTACAGATACACTCGGTATGACATTGGACAAACAAACAAACGACAGGTTAGACTACGAAGTCAGACTTTACGTGACTTTACATGCGAACAGACGTGTGACATTTCACATTCATAAACGTTCACATTATAAACAATTATAATCAATAATATCCGCCCCAAAAACAAATATACGCTTTATTCATTCGCTCGGTCGGAACAATATATATTTTTTTAAACTTAAATTACCCTCCCTAACAAATTTACTGCCCATAAGTGATTTTTTCTCTAATAAGTGACTGCTGAATTTAAGTGGTCAATTTCCACAGGAACCTGCTGACTCTAAGCGCGCAAAATCTTTTAAGCACTTCTCGCACAGGTATAAAAGATCCTCGGTCATATAAACCAATTTCATAGTAAAAAATAAATACAGACAGCCACACGTACACACATCAAAACAGCTACACATACACTCTTTCCATCATTCATCTCGCAGTCATCCATCTACGAGCCACACCTGAAGACCTGCAGGAAGCAATAAAGAAATTGAAGAAACGTATTCAGCCTGTTATCAGCCAAGCAATTTTACTGTCTTCCTCTAAAGAAGAAGAAAAAATAAAAATAAACAAATCATACAAAAATGGTGTAAAATTCCAATAAAGAATTTAATGTTTGGAAAGTGTATCAACCGTGTCATCATTTAGAACAATTTGAGATACGGTAGTTTATATTTAAATCGTGAAATAAGTCAGATTAAAATAGAATTGTGAACCGCACACAGCTTCTCTGAATATATTTAACTTAAGGTAGTTCAATCATGATGCGTACGAGAGGAAAATAGACACAAATAGCAAATCTTTTTTTCATTTGCGATATCTCAAAAACTATACGGTCGATCGAGTTTGTGTTTCAATCTATACTTCCTCAGAATCTTCTCCTTCGATTGTTATTGTTTTTAAATATACTTTTTGCAACAGCTTTTTTGCAATTGCGTGTTATTCACGCAACGTGACTTTGCATTTCGTAATTCGTAAAAATAAAATAGAAGGAATTACATTTCGCCTTAACACCTACACAGTGACTGAAGGGGAAATGTAGAGCAATATGCACTACAAATTTCAATTTTTTTGTCATTTATATGAAAATTTCTAATAGTGCGGTGGTTGATTAACATGACCCACAGATGCCTCCTTAACGTATGTGAGTTCCAGAATCTTTTATATCTTACCAAACAGAAGATGCTGTCAAACCCTGACGGCCATTTTGATTTCGAGAGGTTTAGTAATATACGATTTTTTTTCATTTATTATACGTTTTCACCAAATATTCGAATGTACGTCCACTCGTTTATGTTGATATTACAATCGTGTACAATTTGAAGCGTGAATTTGAATGTGTGTAGCGTATTAACAAAGAATAATCAAAACTACGAAAAGGCCTGTTTTTACCGACCAAAGTCGGTAATAAAATCTACTCCAGCATCCCCTTAAGTTACAAAATTAGTTGATTTCATGACATTTCTACCAAAACAGACAATTAAAAAATGTCAGATATTAAGAATTTTAACGGATACAGCAACGTCGAAAATTCAATGTGTCAACATGAAATTTCCTAACTGCAGTAGAAGGACAAATATGGAGAGAAGCCGAGTTAGACGGAGATTGGCATTTGATTGACGTGCTGTGTCCTCTTGCCGCAACTCACAGCGGTTTTCTGCCTGTCGCATCACATTCGGTTCGATAATAGATTTTCTCGCATAGAGAATCCTTTCGCTCTGATTCCATTAACGGGAAAATTGTCCGTGGCAAGACGGCGCTTAGATCGTGACCGATAATTAGTTGAATGACGTATCAACAATTACGCTATAGATATAGTAGAGTATTATACCCGCAAAGTCTGGGACAAGGGATACTAAATACTCAAAGCTTTTAAGCTCTTCTCTTTATTACGTGCTTAACTGCGGCAAATGGTTTGGCCTGGAAATCCGAGCTCTTTTTCAGTAACGTCTGCATGAGTGATGGTAGAATGAAAAGAGTCTTCATTATTTACGTTTAATGGTTGACAAATTTTCGTTTAATTTTCCCTAAGTCGTCTCATTTTGTTACTAGACCTTCGCATGCTGGGCTATTTGTTAACCCTTTAAGATAACACCGGCACACAAAAAAACAAAAGTGGTCTGTACATTTGACCAGACCCACCTAGAGTCATGTATTTCGATGCGCTGAATCCGAATCCGAGGTCCGTTTGACCCGTACACCCCCAAAATTTCGAGTAAATTGCAAAAAACCACTAAAAATGGCTAAAAATCGCAAAAAACTGTAATTTTGCAAACGGAAAAATTTTTCCCGAACTAGTTCAAGTATGTTTCTTATGTATTTCGATGTGCTGAATCCGAATCTAAAGTTGGCTTAGCTCGTCGATCCCCCAAATTTAGAGTAAATTGCAAAAAACCGCTGAAAATCGCTAAAAATCGTAAAAATTGCAGTTATGCAAACGAAAAAAAAATTTCTTGAACTAGATCAAGTATATTCCTTATGTATTTCGATCCGCTGAATCTAAATCTCAAATTGATTTAGCTAGCGAACCCTCCAAATTTAAAGTAAATCGCGAAAAACTGCTTTAAATCGCTAAAAAATCATGAAAAATTGCGATTATTTTAATGAAAAAAATGTTGTAGACTCGGATCGAGTAGGATTTTTATGTAATTTGATCTGTTGAATCCGAATCTGAAGTTTACTTGGACCATTAACCCTCCAAAATCTACATAGATGAGAGCACATCTACTTTGAGATTTTGCGTTTGACCTTCGAAGGCATGATCGCTTGTACCTGCGACCAGGGCACCTCCACGTGGTGACGGTGGGCAACAGAACCATTTGGCAGAGTCCCTGGGTTAACGGCGTGTATGCCGTCATGGCAGGTACAAGTGATAAGTACTTTACGATGCAGGGATCCGGAAACCCAGTATCGGCGTCTGGTCAGGGTGAGAAAGCAGGCCCGCAGGCGTCGTCATCACACGACTGCAGCTCTTCGGTAGTGGGAAACTTGGCTACTGGAGAGTATACTATTACAAGAAGTAATTCCCATCTATGTAATAAAAGTCCTGATTCATTTTGTTATGTTTGTGGGGAATTTGAATTGGCAAAATACCGTAGACGGTTATCCGACAAATTAAAAAAAAATTATGAGGAATGCTTTAGTATCCAAATTACAAATTTGGATGCGGCCTGGATCCCACATTTTGTTTGTGGTCGATGTAACATCATGTTGACACGATGGGAAAAGGCCAAAAAAAGAGAAAATCTGAAATTTACAATCCCAATGATCTGGTCTTCACCAACAAGTTCAGAAAACTGTTATTTTTGTATGACTGAAATTGCTGGTTTTACCTCGCATACTAGAAATAAAATACAGTATGCCAATGTTTCATCAGCTATTAAACCACAGAAAACAGTAGTCGTAGATGAAATTGTGGCTACTGAAGAGATGGAAGTAGAAGAAGAAGGCGTGCAAATGGAAGAAGAAGAAGTGCAAGAAAAAGTCTCCGAAGACGAAAGTTCCGAGGATGATAAGTACATGCCAGATGGGAAAACAAAAGACCCTGAAACATTTAGCCGAGCAGAACTCAATGATCTTGTACGAGATTTAGGATTACCTAAAGATGAAGCTGAATTACTAGCGGCAAGATTGAAAGAAAAAAATTTGTTAGCCAAAGGAGTAACGGCTTACTTTTATCGAAATAGGGAAAAGAACTTCCGGCAGTTTTTTACAAAAGACGATGAGAACTCGGTGGTGTACTGTTCAGATATTAAAGGCTTGGTTGATGAATTAAAACCTAATATCTATAGAGACGATGAGTGGAGACTCTTTATTGATTCATCAACTAGAAGTCTCAAAGCTGTTTTGCTTCATGTTGGAAACACATATGCGCCGATTCCAATAGCTCATTCGACTAAACTAAAAGAGACCTATAAAAACTTACAAATTGTATTGGATAAAATAAAGTATTCAGAACATCAATGGAACATTTGTGGGGATCTAAAAATTGCAACACTTATTTTAGGTCAACAATCAGGATTTACAAAATATCCCTGCTATCTATGTTTGTGGGATAGCAGAGACAGAAAAAATCACTATGTGAAGAAAGAATGGCCAACAAGAGAGGAATTTAAACCAGGTACTCAAAATGTTATACAAACACCATTGATTCAGCCTTCAAAATATTTGCTACCACCACTTCACATCAAGCTCGGTCTCATAAAACAGTACGTCAAAGCTCTGGACAAAGATGGTGATTGTTTCCAGTACTTGAGAGAAAAGTTTCCTGCAATAAGTGATGCAAAATTAAAAGAAGGAATTTTTAATGGACCCCAAATTCGGACTTTATTTCAGGACGCAAATTTTGTTGGAAAAATGAATGAGAAGGAGAGAGCAGCTTGGGTAAGTTTTAAAAATGTTTCTCAAAACTTTTTGGGAAATAATAAAAGTGAAAATTACAGGACTTTAGTGGAAGAATTGCTGACAAATTACAAAAGTTTAGGTTGCTTAATGAATCTTAAACTACACTTTCTACATTCTCACATCGACCAATTTCCTGACAATCTTGGAGACTATAGTGAAGAACAGGGAGAACGATTCCATCAAGACATAAGTGAGATGGAGACTAGGTATCAAGGAAATTGGAATATCAACATGATGGCAGATTTTTGCTGGACACTGAAAAGGGAAATGCCGAGAGAGAATACGAAACGAAAGAGGAACCCACTGCGCAGATCATTTGAAGACAAAAGAATTCGATACAAACGAAAAACAGTTTGAAAAGTCCATGAAAATCGTTCTCTTCATTCTGTTTTTATACAATTTTTTACAGATTTTAAACTTGTGTTTCATGCATCAGAAATACAAGAAACGTATTTAATCGTGTTTAATACATTTTTTTCTATTTTTATAACAGCAATTTTTTGCAATTTATTCGTTTTTTTACGATTTACTTAGATTTTGGAGGGTTAATGGTCCAAATAAACTTCAGATTCGGATTCAGCAGATCAAATTACATAAAAATCCTACTCGATCCGAGTCTACAAATTTTTTTTCATTAACATAATCGCAATTTTTCATGATTTTTTAGCGATTTAAAGCAGTTTTTCGCGATTTACTCCAAATTCGGAGGGTTTGCTAGCTAAATCAATTTGAGATTTAGATTCAGCGGATCGAAATACGTAAGAATCATACTTGATCTAGTTCGAGAAAAAAAATTTCGTTTGCATAATTGCCATTTTTACAATTTTTAGCGATTTTCAGCGGATTTTTGCAATTTACTCTAAATTTGGGGGTCGACGAGCTAAGCCAACTTTAGATTCGGATTCAGCACATCGAAATACATAAGAAACATACTTGATCTAGTTCGCGAAAAATTTTTCCGTTTGCATAATTACAGTTTTTAGCAATTTTTAGCAATTTTTAGTGGTTTTTTTGCAATTTGCTCGAAATTTTGGGGGTGTACGGGTCAAACGAACCTCGGATTCGGATTCAGCGCATCGAAATACATAACACTAGGTGGGTCTGGTCAAATGTACAGAACACTTTTGTTTTTTTGTGTGCCGGTGTAATGTTACACCGAGAGAAAAGATTTCATTGACGCCAAAGAAATGGGTGGATTGATTTTGTTTTCATTGATTTCAACGAAATAGTGCATTTGAATTTCAAAGAGAATATTTCATTGCCTCTAAATGAAGATTTATTTAGTGCGCATATAATGAAGAAACAGTTTCATTGGTTCAAAGAAACGTTTTCATCGATCTCTCTCTCGCACCTAACCTTACTTTTTTGTTTTCCGGTTCTCCCGAACGAACGGCTTTGAGTTTCGAGGAGTCAGAAGCTTAGCCTATTTCTGCCGTACTTCCTTACATACTCACAAAATTTGAACTTTATCTGTCGCGTACTTCAGGAAAAAATAGGTTTCGAAATTTTGAGGTGGTGAGAAGAAGGTTTCATTGAATCAAAGCCGATATCTTTATAATCAATAAAAAAGGTTCATTGGTTTAAGGAAATGTTTCTTCGAATCAGTGTCACTACTTTTCATTGAGTTTGAGATCATTCAAAGAAAAGATAGTATTGAAATTCAAGTATTTCATTTCATTGGCAAAGATTTCCGTGAATCAATGAAACTTTTTCTCTCGGTGGATTTACGCAAAGCCAATTAATATTTTAGACAAAAAAAATATTAATTAAAATAAAAAGACGTGTACTATATGAGGGGTTTCAGGTGAATTTTTCATGCTCCGACCCTCAAACCTTCAATAATTTTGACAATTTTTTTACCAAAAAGTATTTTATAATTAAAACACACTTTTTTGTTTGGTGCTACGACCAATATTTCCGAAGGAAGAGTTTGTGTAAAAATTAACATTTTTTGGTGTCCATATTTTTTTTAAACGATAATACCTTGGGAACGAAGAGTCCTATCGAAAAAACGTCTGTGATGAAATTTATTCAATTTACAACGAGTTATTTTAGTTTTCCTCGAATTTTATTATATGACGTTGAGCAACAAAATATAGTTTTGTAAATAAGATATAAACACGCTATTTTGTTCGGGGTCACGAACAATATGAAAAGTAATTATTTTGTTACAAAATTAAGATAAACAACAAACTATATAAAAATAAATCACAATTCTAAAAATAAATGGCTCTTCAATATAACAAATATCGTGTAAATAACAATTGAAGAATAAAAATTATCACAGAAGATGTGTATATATCGTGTAAAAATTGTAGATAATAATAATAATAATCAATAGTAATGTTTTATATGTTTAAAAAATGTAGGACGCAGTCAAAAGTAAATCTTCACTGTGGGGCAAATTTATCCGGATTTTTTTGCTTAAAATATAAAATGATTTGAGATTAAACTATTAAAGTTGATAATTGATTTACATACCGATATCAGCAGGGAGCGCATTTTAGTGGTTGGGTTCCTCATTGCCACTGTTAAATATGCGCTTATGCCTGAATGAAGCAAGTTTGTATCATTTCTAGAACAAAGAAACAAAATATTTTATTAGTTTTTCATATTACGTAATAAAAGTTTTAATCAAATTTATATTAAAAGTTTATGTTTCAGGTACAACTGAAATTAGACGCTTATGATTATTCACATATATTTTTATCTAAACGAAACTTCAACATATATTTAATCTATGCGTTCATAGATTAAATATACACGGAAAAAACGACTTTATTAGGTTAACGAAAAAAGTAGTTAAACCCAACTAAGCGAATTAGTGCTCTGAAAGACAGACGATTTCTTGGTTAAGTCAACTATTTTCACGTGGTTGACTCTGATCGTTGCTCGAACTAAATAGTTAGTTGGGCCAACTACTATTTTGGCCTCAACTATCTTACTTAGTTGGAACACGAATAAAATTCGTTGTGTCACCTATTTAAGTCAACTAAGTCGGGATAGTAAATGTGACTAATACCAGGTCGTTGCTCCAACCAACCGGATGGTTGTGGCAACAAATTTTCACTTAACTAATAAATAGTTAGTTGGCCCAACGAAGCCGTTTTTTCCATGTATGCTGAAGTTTTGGTTTTAAAAAAAAATCATTTTAGGATTGAGCCCATGATGGGAATCCAGACTGTCAGTTCAAGGTGGAAAATAGGGCTCGATTCGAATCCTATATACTCCATCCTGGACTTTTTTTTTATATGCAAAATTAACTTTTTCAGAATTCATTCTAAGATCTGTAGAATCTATCCAAACCATTTCCCACAAATCTCCAAGTGGTCCACACCTATTTATGCCACCGAAGTAAGATTCATCTCCAGAAGGAGAAGATGCGGTTAAAAACATTTTAGGTCCAATGATTGAACGTATAGCGCTTAACAATAGCGCTCATTTTTATACCGAATTTAATTGGTGCACTTTTTGAAAAATGTCAGTTTTTCTAACATGAATGAAACGCAATGTGCAATTTGGGTTTGCCCTGTATATCGAAATGGTTATAATTCATACACCGTAAAAAATGTTCGCGTTTTTCCTATACAAACGTGTATGAATTTTGTAAAACTTGGTATAGGAAATCGGAATTAATATGTTTGCATAGTAAATTTAATACAGATATATGAATTTTGATAATCCGGTGATTGGAAATTACAACACATGATTATTAAATCATCATTTACTAAATTAGTATATGAAAATCAATATGCATTTTCGGAAATTTCGTACCCGATTTGAAATTTAATATACATTGTTCCATTAAATGTAAGATCAAAGTTACTCAAATTACAGTTACTGGTATTGAAAAATACCAAGTAAAGTATTTGCAATTTTGTCTATATGAGTATATTACTTTATGAAAAATGTTTGCGTTTTTGCTACACAAAAATGTGAGAAATTTACAAAACTCGCTGTAGGAAATAAACATTAATATAGTTGCATAGTAAATTTAGTATGCGTGTATGGATTTTACCATACCGGTGATATAAAATTACAACACATGGTTACTAAATCAATCATTACTGAATTAGTACATGAAAATCAACATGAATTTTTGGAATTTTAGTGACTGATTTAAAATTTAATACATATTTTCCAATAACGAAAAAAACCCGCACTAGATCGCTAACACTTACCTACTTAGTGTTGACTTCTGATAAGTTACTCGAGATTTTCAAAAAAATTCCGTTCATCCAGAAATTATGTTCACTTGAAAATATTTCCAACTCACTTTACGCTCTGATTGCAATCAATTGAATATTTTGTTATGTCAATTATGAGTATGCTTGAGAGAATAATAGTTGTACAACTCTTATGTCATTTAGATATCCAAAATTACTAAGTCGTTGATAGCGTAGTCGGTAGCGTGCGTGCGTTGTTAGATACTTAGGTAGGTAGGTCGTAGGTTCAAACCCCAGTGTAATCGAAAAATGTTCTGTGGCGAAAACCAATTCCCAACAATTTCTGATGACATCATTTGTGTCAAAAAATAATGTCCGACTAATATTTATATTTTTTTAAATTGTTTTTATGTCCATTTTAAATTTCCAACACATATGTATTTGAATTTTCAGATACCGCTCATATGAAAATTCAACATAAATGTTTATGAAATTTAATATACAAGCTCATTAAATATCAAAAGTAATGTCTATGATTTTCAAATATATTCATCCAAAAATATCTTGCAGTGATCGAAAAACCAGAAACAATTGTGCTGTATTGTTATCGAAAGCTACATTTTTTCCAATACCGATCATATGAAAATTCAATATAAAGGTTTATGAAATTTAATGCACAGTTTATGCATATGGTACTTCCAATACAAGTATATTAATTTTAAGAAAGATTTTTTTTAAGCGAAAAATTTTCTGTGGCGAAAACCAATTCCCAACAATTTCTGATGACATCATTTGTGTAAAAAAATAATGTCCGACTAATATTTATATTTTTTAAAATTGTTTTTATGTTCATTTTAAATTTCCAACACATATGTATTTGAATTTTCAGATAACGCTCACATGAAAATTCAACATAAATGTTTATGGAATTTAATATACAAGGTCATTAAATATCAAAAGTAATGTCTATGATTTTCAAATATATTCATCCAAAAATATCTTGCAGTGATCGAAAAACCAGAAACAATTGTGCCGTATTGTTATCGAAAGCTACATTTTTTCCAATACCGATCTTATGAAAATTCAATATAAAGGTTTATGAAATTTAATGCACAGTTTATGCATATGGTACTTCCAATACAAGTATATTAATTTTAAGAAAGATTTTTTTTAAGCGAAAAATTTTCTGTGGCGAAAACCAATTCCCAACAATTTCTGATGACATCATTTGTGTAAAAAAATAATGTCCGACTAATATTTATATTTTTTTAAATTGTTTTTATGTTCATTTTAAATTTCCAACACATATGTATTTGAATTTTCAGATAACGCTCACATGAAAATTCAACATAAATGTTTATGGAATTTAATATACAAGCTCATTAAATATCAAAAGTAATGTCTATGAATTTTCAAATATATTCATCCAAAAATATCTTGCAGCGATCGAAAAACCAGAAACAATTGTGCCGTATTGTTATCGAAAGCTACATTTTTTCCAATACCGATCTTATGAAAATTCAATATAAAGGTTTATGAAATTTAATGCACAGTTTATGCATATGGTACTTCCAATACAAGTATATTAATTTTAAGAAAGATTTTTTTTAAGCGAAAAATTTTCTGTGGCGAAAACCAATTCCCAACAATTTCTGATGACATCATTTGTGTCAAAAAATAATGTCCGACTAATATTTATATTTTTTTAAATTGTTTTTATGTCCATTTTAAATTTCCAACACATATGTATTTGAATTTTCAGATACCGCTCATATGAAAATTCAACATAAATGTTTATGAAATTTAATATACAAGCTCATTAAATATCAAAAGTAATGTCTATGAATTTTCAAATATATTCATCCAAAAATATCTTGCAGCGATCGAAAAACCAGAAACAATTGTGCCGTATTGTTATCGAAAGCTACATTTTTTCCAATACCGATCATATGAAAATTCAATATAAAGGTTTATGAAATTTAATGCACAGTTTATGCATATGGTACTTCCAACACAAGTATATTAATTTTAAGAAAGATTTTTTTTAAGCGAAAAATTTTCTGTGACGAAATCCAATTCCGAACAATTTCTGATGACATAATTTGTGTAAAAAAATAATGTCCGACTAATATTTATATTTTTTAAAATTGTTTTTATGTCCATTTTAAATTTCCAACTCATATGTATTTGAATTTTCAGATACCGCTCATATGAAAATTCAACATAAATGTTTATGAAATTTAATATACAAGCTCATTAAATATCAAAAGTAATGTCTATGAATTTTCAAATATATTCATCAAAAAATATCTTGCAGTGATCGAAAAACCAGAAACAATTGTGCCGTATTGTTATTGAAAGCTACATTTTTTCCAATACCGATCATATGAAAATTCAATATAACGGTTTATGAAATTTAATGCACAGTTTATGCATATGGTACTTCCAATACAAGTATATTAATTTTAAGAAAGATTTTTTTCACAGTGTAATACACAAAAAATGATGACTCACGTATATTTATGCTGCTTATCTTTTGAATTTCCAACAATTTTTCCAATAATTTCCAGCAAACGGAATACAAGTTTTTATTTGATCCGCTGTTAATTGATATGCTACCCTTCACACATTTCGCGCAGGTTCTATGACTTTGCAAAAAACTTTGTTCTTTATTTGCTTCTACCCAACGTTCGACCTTCCCGCGTCTTACAGACCAGAAGCGGTCCGTGTCGAACGATCGTATAATAGGATCTCGAGTGGGGAGAAATAGACGACGGTTGGTGGTGCGGAGCGCCCTCTCTTCGCAAACTTCCTAACGAAATAGGCATCGAAAAAATCGAGTTAAAACTTCGAGGCACTTTGGGTCCAGACGAAGTGGACCGACTTTTAATAAAGAACTCTCCGCCGGCACGAAGGAGTCACAGCAGCCGTTGGCTCGCACGTCGATACTAGAAATTCCAAAGAATAATATAGAAACGGTGTGAGAAGACAAAGATCAAGAGGAAGTGCTACGAAATGGAATAGCCAAAGACAACGAAACACGGCGAAGCGGCAAACCCCAAGTACTACAAGACAGAGGTGGGCGAAACTTTCCTGACTTCCGACAATCGTAAATTAAGGAAAATTATGCTCGAACCAAGACCGAAGAGACTTTAAGTCTTGAGTTCGTTGAGCTAATTCCCGACAAGTACCGTCTCGTGTTCCACTAGTCGTTCATCCACGTTTCGTCACACACACAACCACATTTGTGTACAGATAGTAGAAGGTTCTAAAAAGTATGCAATAATTGATGTATCGAACTTTTATCCCTCTACCAAAATCGTAAAGATTTGAATCCCAAATCGATTAGACCATGTTTCGGGGTTTTCATGGGAATTCGAAACAAAATACTCCCGACACCTTCCGCCCGAGGGAACCGTTACTACATCAATATAATGCACTGGTTTACGAAGCTTGTTTCGAAAGTTCTCGTGGAATAGGAAGTTTTTACGATTTTCCAATAGTTTTTACGTTTATTCTCTTCATGATACATGAAATTCGACGTGGATGGGTATTTTACAAAGCGGGTTATGTGTTGCGCTTTGTATTTCCAGGATTGTACAACATGTGTGGCCACAAAGTGAGAACGGAAAAAATTGTTACATGTTTTTTTTTCTTTGCAGACGTTGTTTTACAGAAACTTTAACAGTAACAAAAACACGCTGGTTGATGGATACACTGTAAATAAAATCTACTTGAAATTTTGTGTACTTTTAGTGGAAGTTTTTATTCATAAACTAGTATATTAAATTTAGTATACAAGTGTTAATGTAAAATTAATGTATGGTACAGCACATTCAATAATTTACTTTAGTTTTAATAATTTGCTTTAATTTTACTGAAAAAGTATACGAATTTTATACCAGAATTGTATATTAAATTTCGATGACGAGTTTATGAATAAAAACTTCGAATCTTTTTTAACAGTCTATAACTCATTACTTTTTCTAAAAGTTGAATTCGTTTATGAATTTTTATATTTTTCGTAATGCATTATTAACCAATAATTGACTGTAGCGACAGACGTAAATTTATAATTTCTACTGATTTCTGCTCGCAAATAATCGCAAGCATCAAAAACTTCTTTTTACAATCCTGATATTTCTCGGTTTGCCAGTTTTGGATGCAAAGACCTATATTTTTTCATCTCTTAATACGCTTTCTTCCATTATTGGATGAAATTCTCAATTAAGAATTCAATCTAATTATAGTCATAACCGATGACTAATAAGAAGCATGTAATTTTAAATCCATTAACGGATTTCATTCCTGTATTAAATTTCATTGATTTATTAAGTAGCATCGCTTATAAGTTGGTTCTATCAATTAGTTGATGAGTCAACAAACAAATCATGTGTTCATCGATAAAAATCAATTTCTAATTAGTTGATGGATCAGACTACTAATTGGATGAGTAACTGATTAGTTGGTTGGGTCAAATTAAATTATGTTTATCAACGAACCGGGAGGACCATCACATAATTTTCTAGACAAAACAAATAATTGATTGGACCAACCGATTTGTTGGTTGCCTAAAGTGCATTAAATTTTTAAGCAACTTTAAACATGCCGATTAATTGTAACAGCTGATTATTTTTCTTCATGTATGACTGAGCAATATAAAAACTTCCTTCGAATCCATATTTTTCGTTGTGTCTTTTACAACATTGCTTTCATATCAATCAAACATTTCTTTGTATGTCGTCATACATAAAATATGCGATTAATCATTGAAAACTGAGTAATTGGTTTCAAGAGTTCAACAATATGTTATTACATATGGGCATATCTCACAAACCTTTGACGTTCGTGTAACTCGACTGCGGAATGCGATAGTAATTTACACAGAATGAATTACGCGAGTATCAAACTTTTACTAAGATGTACGAAGCATAATCTATCTGAAAAAAAGTAATTTAATTTTATAATGCACCAATAGACTGTTTTATCCTGGTTCAAATGCGGAAATAAACAACGTTTTCGCTTGTAACTCTGATTTCGTCGATTCATACACCGAGAGAAAAAGTTTCATTGATTCACGGAAATCTTTGCCAATGAAATGAAATACTTGAATTTCAATACTATCTTTTCTTTGAATGATCTCCAACTCAACGAAAAGTAGTGACATTGTTTCGAACTAACATTTCTTTAAACCAATGAACCTTTTTCATTGATTTCAAAGATATCGTTTTTGATTCAATGAAACCTTCTTCTTACCACCTCAAAATTTCGAAATCTATTTTTTCCTAAACTACGCGGCAGATAAAGCTCAAATTTTGTGAGTACGTAACGAAGTATGGCAGAAATAGGCTAAGCTTCTGGCTCCTCGAAACTCGAAGCCGTTTGTTCGGGAGAACCGGAAAATAAAAAAGTGAGGTTAGGTGCGAGAGAGAGATCAATGAAAACGTTTCTTTGAACCTGTAGTATTTTATTTAGCTTGGTGGCTCTAATTTAAATATAATAACAGCTTTTAAAGTTAAAAATTGTCGTATATAAATAATAATGAAACAATAAATTAAACATACACTCAATGTGGATAATTTAATGATTATCATATTTTTTTAAACACATTAAACCTTTTTCTGTTTTATCGTGTCATAGCTTTTCGTAAATATATGCATCAACATTAATAAATAGCCAATATACCTTTATTATCGTTTCAATATTCCTCGTTTATTTTATCATTTGTTTCTTGGCTTAACAATATACCATAAATAATTGTTTGAGGAATTTTTACATCATCAAGTAAAATAACTTATACATATAAGACATTCATTCCACATTACATACATTCATATTAGATTATTATTCTCTTTTCCAATTTTACACCAATTATTTTATGTCATTTTCCTTTTAAAATTCAAATAATAAATTTAGTATATATATTATAATAGAGTATATTATAATAGAGCCAAATACGTTTTAACCATAATACTTAACTTCGTTTAGTGATGAATTACAGGAATTCTCCAGTCAAAAAGATGACTCGTTGTAAATCACTCTTGAAGAATTCCCAAGTCGAAATATTGTCTTGTGCGTCCACAAGATTACAAGAAAAAAGGTGATAGTTTACAGAAATGTTCAGTATACTGTTTGACGAAATGATCGATCTTCGTTCGTGGTTCCTTAGAGAAAGAGAGCTCTTATCGGCGCGTGCCGAGGATCGTAGTGCCAAATTCGGGTTATCTCGGTATTTTCCGAAACAACCCGAATTCGTGAGCGATCCCGGTCCTGCGATCTAGATACATTTGGCGGGATACTTGATTTCTATATATTCCTACATTCTTATTGTATTACAAACCAATGAAAACGTCTCTTTGAAACAATAAAACTGTTTCTTTATTATATGCTCACTAGGTAAATCTTTATTTACAGGCAATGAAATATTCTCTTTGAAATTCAAATGCACTATTCCATTGAAATCAAAGAAATATTTAGTCGAAATCAATGAAAAAAAATTAATCCACTCATTTCTTTGGCGTCAATGAAATCTTTTCTCTCGGTGTACGGGTGTAGCATTGATATGCACCTTCAGAAAAATAAGAAAAAAGATCATGAAATTCTGGTAAGGTGCAATGAACATAATGTACCTAACTGTAATCGCCAAACATGTCAGCAAATTAAGCGGTTATCCTGTGAACGTCTGTCACTCGGTTTCGATGGTGAACCTGACATCCACCGTTATATGGTGCAGGAATATCAGCACAAGCTAATTGAGCCAAATAAATTGGATGCACATAAAGGTAGAATCATCACGGATTGAATGAAGTGAAATTTATGTCGGAGAGTCAATTATTTTGCTCGCAACGTTCTGCGACATGGACTCATATTGCTGCGTGAAGAATAAATGTCAGGTTTTTCGCATCGTTATCCGGCCAAACTAGTCAAGTAAGATAATTAAATTCCATCTGAGTACGTTATTCTTATCACGAATTAGATGTGCGCCGATGTGCCCGACCTCAAGACGAGAAATAATTTTTTTCTGGGTCAAAATGTATTCAATTGTCAGGTTCGTGAATGTCAGGTTTATAAATTCGCATAATAAATTCAAACTATTATCGTTCCTAAATTATCTAAATTATATTTTGAGTTAGTAGAGTCATTACCAGTCATACTTTTCATTTTCTGCATACGAATTGAGTAAAATTGAATTAGAAAAATGACCTATTGGAAGGGATAAAACTATGCCTTCCAATGGGTCATTTAAAAAAAAAGTTAAATTAAAAGTAAGTTAAACACTTGTAAAACACAATAACACATAGTTCCTACAATGAATTAGCACCAAATAAATGATTTTTAGTTAAAATGATAATATGATTTTTTATGCGAGCACCCTGTATATGATGCTTTGTCCATGAACGAATATTGCTTTCTAAAGGTCTTATGATGAGTACAAAAAAATGGCGATCCTGTACTCCTATAACTAGTCTTTTTATTCTTTGAGGCCGTGAAAGTCGAAGGTTTGTGAACTACGCCCATATAACATATTGTTCATCAACCACATCCTCCACGTATTCGCATTAATCAATATCGACGATATATGTCGAGTAGCCGATAATCTAAGCCTCAAGTATTTGTAATAAACGAATTTATCGATGAACCGCACAATGTCGGTTGGTTGAACACTGGTTGAGGTGAGAGGTGACGTGAATTCTGGAACTGGTCGAAAATTGTTGAATAAATTCTTCGGGCTTGTATAGCCCGCTATAGGCTCAGGGGAGAAACGAGAATTATCCGCAACGCGTATAATAAGTCCGGACAAATCGATAGAGAGAAATTGAGAGGCGCAGGGAGTCACTGCGGTAACTGCCGAGCTTTTGCCCCCCCATCGCGCAAATAAAATATCGGCATTCCGCTCAACTTCGATAGTGGGGAACGAGTCGTCTGTGGATTGGGAAACGGAAAAGGGGAATAATAAAGAAGGGGAAAAAAAGAAAAGGAGGAGAACGACGACGCTTTGGGTTGCCAAATGGCGCTTAGTATTCCGTGGCTCCGTCGGACTTTGCGAGAAACTGCAAGCACTGTAGTCGAACGGAAGTGCCAAGAGGATCTGAGGACATTGCTACAAGTCTGAAAGACCTGGTCGGCTTGTATTTGTCGGCCAGGCAACGGTTATTGGCTCTGGTACAGCGAACGGCCTATGGATACTTTTGAACAAGTAACAGCGTTGTTAAAAAATTATATATTACAAGTGCGATAAAACTTTTCTTGATGAGTGTGAGTTTGTAGCACGAGTGAAAAATGACTGTTGCAATCACACGAGTTAAGAACAAAAAATTTCTACGAGTAATGTACCAAATCATAAGTCGCGGTAGCGTCTCGACGTCAATTTTCACTTCACAAAGGATGAAAATTGACGTTTTATGCACGCGAAGCGTTCATTATCGCACCAAGTGAGGTAATAGTACATTTCAACATATTATGATATTACGACGTCGAAGAACAGCAGTTTTTTCAAGCAATGACGAGCGAAAAAAATGCATTACCTGAAGTAAATGTGATTCCCGAGTAGAAATTTCAGCAGGCATGCCTGCTGTCACACGAGGTCCAAATCAGTTTTAGGTACGATAACCTTATTTGGGGCCGCCGTAAATTCACCTGCTCAGGTCCATGTAAGACTCAGATATGGCATTCGTACTTAATAATGCCGTCTTTCCACCGGATCAGGGCCATGTCAGGCTATACATACGGTAACCTCATATAGATATGCCATTCATCGACCTTATCCGTTTCGCACAAGGTCTTCCTGTGGCATTTGGACCAAGATTTTGTCCAATTCACCTTTACTTTCCCTGGTCAGATCCGCATACGGTCTTCGTATGGCATAGTTATTTTAAATATGCCGTAATTTTACATTATCAAGTTCGTGTAAGGTCTAGATACGGCATTCGTTAAAAACATTTAAAAATTATTGTTATGCAAAATCAATCTTTTCAGCACCTTGCGTGTGCTGGATTTTTTCACATCTTTATCCCATCGAGAAGTATTCGAAATTTTCGCTGAAACTCACGTTTTACGGGACTGTACCGCTAGAATTACTTTGAAATCTATCCAGGTACTGACCGTCAAACGCCAGTATCTGGATGGGTGACCGCCCCATCATGTTTGAATTTTGAATATTTCGGTCGTAGTCACAATAAATCGATGTACAGTCTTGACGTGTTTTCATTTTAAGTATACTTCAAATAGAAAATAAATATACAAACTTTCTAAGATGTCAATGGCCGAGTGAGCAAAGGCGCAGAATTGTCACCCAGAGGATCAAGGTTCGATTCCCACCAACGGCAAATAAATTTACATGTGTTTTTTCAGCAATTAATATGTACTGAAAACTAAATAAGCTCGAATATCTACTAGAAAGTGAAAAATAAATCGAATTCGATGAGCGCAGATAATTATTTTGTAATTTATTTGCCATGTTTATAAGTAGGGCAGCCTCTATCCGGCCCTTATCTGGAAAACTTAATCTGGCCCTGATCATGGGCTGCGTTACTTTCCTGCAAGGCCTGCATAAGGTTGCCAAGCAGGGGCCTTAGATTTAAATCCGGCTACCACGGTAGGGCCTGATATTCCCCTTAGCTGAATTTCTACTCGGGTTATATATATATAGCGTTACATCGTTCGGGTTATGTATATCTATAGCGTTACATTTATTTTATATAACCCGAGTAGAAATTTCATCAGGCATGCCTGCTGTCACACGAGGTCCGGATCAGTTTTAGGTACGATAACGTTATTTGGGGCCGCCGTAAATTCATCTGCTCAGGTCCATGTAAGGCTCAGATATGGCATTCGTACTTAATAATGCCGTCTTTCCACCGGATCAGGCTGATGTCAGGCTAGATATGGTAATCTTATTTAGGGGTCGTCGTAAGTTTACCTGATCAGGTCCATGTACGGCCGAGATATGGCATTCTACCTTAAAAAAGCCGTCTTTCCACCGGATCAGGGCCATGTCAGGCTATACATACGGTAACCTCATATAGATATGCCATTCATCGACCTTATCCGTTTCGCACATGGTCTTCCTGTGGCATTTGGACCAAGATTTTGTCCAATTTACCTTTACTTTTCCTGGTCAGATCCGCGTACGGTCTTCGTATGGCATAGTTTTTTTTAAATATGCCGTAAA
This sequence comes from Ephialtes manifestator, assembly GCA_963970395.1. Lineage (NCBI taxonomy): Eukaryota > Metazoa > Arthropoda > Insecta > Hymenoptera > Ichneumonidae > Ephialtes > Ephialtes manifestator. The sequence goes on from OZ019980.1 coordinate 22,112,961, forward strand.
TTTACATTATCAGGTTCGTGTAAGGGCTAGATGCGGCATTCGTTAAAAACATTTAAAAATTATTGTTATGCAAAATCAATCTTTTCAGCACCTTGCGTGTGCTGGATTTTTTCACATCTTTATCCCATCGAGAAGTATTCGAAATTTTCGCTGAAACTCACGTTTTACGGGCCTGTACCGCTAGAATTACTTTGAAATCTATCCAGGTACTGACCGTCAAACGCCAGTATCTGGATGGGTGACCGCCCCATCATGTTTGAATTTTGAATATTTCGGTCGTAGTCACAATAAATGGATGTACAGTCTTGACGTGTTTTCATTTTAAGTATACTTCAAATAGAAAATAAATATACAAACTTTCTAAGATGTCAATGGCCGAGTGGGCTAAGGCGCAGAATTGTCACCCAGAGGATCAAGGTTCGATTCCCACCAACGGCAAATAAATTTACATGTGTTTTTTCAGCAATTAATATGTACTGAAAACTAAATAAGCTCGAATATCCAATAGAAAGTGCAAAATAAATCGAATTCGATGAGCGCAGATAATTATTTTGTAATTTATTTGCCGTTTTTATAAGTAGGGGCTTAGTAGGGCAGCCTCTATCCGGCCCTTATCTGGAAAACTTAATCTGGCCCTGATCATGCGCTGCGTTACTTTCCTGCAAGGCCCGTATAAGGTTGCCAGGCAGGGACCTTAGATTTAAATCCGGCTACCACGCTAGGGCCTGATATTCCCCGTAGCTGAATTTCTACTCGGGTTATAGCGTTACATTTATTTTATATAAAATGTCAGAGCAAGCCACTAAGAATGCGGTCTTTTCCTAGAAGATGTAAAAACAATTTTCAACAGTGAAGGAAATAAATTATTATTAATCATTGACTATTAGTTTCTGGCCGCATTTGGTCTACCCTTATGAGTCGATGTTCTCCATAGTAGCATTTCAGATGTGGTGTTGGAATGAAGGGAACACAAGGGAGGCAGGAATACTGATAGAATTCCGCAAAGAGGCCAAGAGGAATAAAAGAGAAAGAGGGAGAAGCAGATATATGGCAATGGAGGAAAAGAGTGAGTGGCAGGTCAGAGAGAATCCATGAAGGGAAGTTGCCTGGGGAGTAACGTACAAGGGGTGGAGTAAGAGTATATGAGGGCATGTGGAGCAGAAAGGGAGGGAGGAGGTTACACCGTGGGTACAGCACGAGAGGACTCGTTGGATAAAGTTGCTGGCGCACGAGCAAGAGTGTGTCCCTCGGGACAAATTCTGTCCTAGTTGGATGCCGCTCACAGGTTAGCGAAGAGGAGAATTGTAGAGAGACAAGACTTAGGAGAAGTCCCGGTACTCTTAAACGACCAGCAGCAATCTCTTATCGCGTCAATTGCTCTCAAATCGTTAGGAGTATAATTTCGTGTAGAGTAGAAAACTGCATCTCCAGTCGTTGATTATTTTACAATCTTCATAATTCCATCAACTTGAACCTAATGGCAAAATATCAACGACATCTATACGTCAGAGAAAGTTACACGAAATAATCTGCTGGTTGGATGTCGATTATATATGAGATTTCTTATCAATTACTGTAATATCAAGATTTCTAAGATAAAAGATGAATTCCTTCGCAAGTAGAAATTTAAAAATGATTCTCATAAAAAAATCATTCTGCTTTCGTCTAATATCAAAATATAATATCACAGACAGGGAGTATAATTTTATACAGAAACTTGCTAGTTCAAGAATTTAACATTTTCGAAGGATTCTCAACATAACTAGTTTACATTTAAGACAAATGTACAAAAATTAAAGACTATTCACGAAAGTTGCCGTAGTTAAACATTTTGGGTAGAATCCCAAGTTTAAATGGAAATCCTATGGAAATTTGGAGCTTTCACGATTGAATGAATACCAGATTTCTTATCAATGAATGGATTAACAAGATTGCTAACATTGCTGAGGTTTAATAGATTCGTGTGTTCGAATAAATGAGAACAAAGCAACTCAACGTGAAACAAACTGCAAGGGTCTCTTGTCTAACCACCGTAACGAAAGATACACGAAATAATCTGCTGGTTGGATGTCGCTTAAATATGAGATTTCTTATCAATTACTGTAATATCAAGATTTCTAAGACAAAAGATGAATTCCTTCGCAAGTACAAATTAAAAAAAGATGCAAAGTAGAACCTTGCACATTGCTTCCTCATTATTTTTCGCTTTTTTACAAAGCTCCCTCTGTGAGGAAGCAGTATGTTATTCAATTTTGGCTTCCTCATAGAGGAAGCTTTGTAAAAAGCGAAAAATAATGAGGAAGCAATGTGCAAGGTTCTACTTTGCATCTTTTTTTTTTATACCTTGTGTCTCTTTTGCAGAGGTGTTTTATACAGCTATAAATCACCTCTGCAAACACCGTTACATCTAATTTTGATTAGATACAAATTTTTGTCGTACTTTCTCAACTTTTCCGGAAGTTATAGCGGAAATCTACATTTTTTTAAAATGAAAAATGGTGTAAAATCCGAACGACTTTACCGATCATCACCAAATTTGGTACATGGCATTTCTGAATGTTATTTTTCGTCTGTACAAAATTTCTGTTCATTTGTTGAAATTCGACGTAATTTAGATCAAAATCTATTTTTTTCGAAAAATTCAAAATTCTATAAAATCGGAACCGCTTTACCGATTTCGCTGAAATTCAATACCAAACGTCATTTAACGTGTCTTCATTTATAAAGAACTATTTAGCTAAATTGGCGAACTTTTACGAAAGTTAGAGCGATCACGACATTTTTTGAAAAAATTAAAAATTGCATAAAATCTGTTTACATTGATACATTTAATTAAAAATCACGTCAATAACAGAGGAGTCAATACTCTACCTGCGTGCAAAATTTTAGCTAGATCCATCGTGCCGTTCGTGAGTTATGGGCAATTGAATTTTCAGTGTCTGGATACATACACACACACACACACACACACACACACACACACACACACACACACATACAGACATATTTTCTAGACCACTTTTCTCGAATTTTTAGGTGATTCTAAGCATACTGACATGAAAATCTCGAAAAAAAAATTTTTCACGAAAACAAAGCTTCCTCTATGAGGAAGCAAAATGATTCTCATTAACAAATCATTCTGTTTTCGTCTAATATCAAAATATAATATCACAGATAGGGAGTATAATTTTATACAGAAACTTGCTAGTTCAAGAATTGAACTTTTTAGAACGATTCTCAACATAACTAGTTTATATTTAAGACAAATGTACAAAAATTAAAGACTATTCAAGAAAGTTGCCGTAGTTAAACATTTTGGGTAGAATCCCAAGTTTAAATGGAAATCCTATGGAAATTTGGAGCTTTCGAGATTGAATGAATACCAGATTTCTTATCAATGAATGGATTAACAAGATTGCTAACATTGCTGAGGTTTAATAGCTTCGTGTGTTAGAATAAATGAGAACAAAGCAACTCAACGTGAAACAAACTGCAAGGGTCTCTAGTCTAACCACCGTAACGAACGGTTGCTCACGAAATTGCATGCACGGTTCCGTTCTCCATTATTTTACGAGAGGTTTGTGCACCTCGACCGTTGTTAAACGTAACGCGCCTTCTGGCTTTCAAACCCCTCAGTCCTTTTCACTCCCACAGTACCGACGACCATTAACGATCATAATTATGCGGCCATTAGATTTTCTGCTGCTTCTATATTAACCTTAAGGTCATCTGACTCATCCATACTTCATCGTCGCGTCGAGATAAGCAATACGGTGTTATATTGTGTGCTTAACATGAAATGGCTCACAATTCTGATCCATATTTTCGCAAAAACGACCTATGTTCGTTTAATGATACGTTACAAATGAACTCATATTTAACGCACTAAGAAAATGATGCACCATGTTAAATTTAGTTTTAGTACAATTTTTATACAACACCCTTTTTGCAAATAAGAGAACACAAAGACAAAGTTGTTCGTTTTGTAAAATTATTTTGTCATGATGCACAACATTTTTAATGATTTCAATAAAGATTTGTTCACGGAATGCGAATAGCGTTTTTCCAGCGGAGTCATTTGGACAGAGCCACTTTGCACAATTTAAAAGCAATGAAATAAAATGGGAACAAGAAAGTCGATCATTACTTAAATATTTTCTTCTTGCATGTGATTTTAGCCCGTTTGCCATTAGAGCAATGACGGTGGAAATAAAGTCCAATAAGAATCGATGGAGTCGAATCAAGATTCTGAAAAGAATTAGCTCGGTGCCAAGTTCCGCTGCAAGATTCTTCTTTCTTAGCATACCCACTAACCATTGAATTAAACATGCGAAGCGGAGTCTCTTATTCCAATAATTATTGCCCGGTCGAGTGAAAGAGGAAGGCAAAGTTTATCCTCCCCTTTTTCCACGTTCGCTCGCCCGGAGTTACCTAACGCCAGAGGTTTCAACGACAGCAGTGTAGTGTTTAACGCGGTTTGAAGTGTTCCTGAACGAGGGTGGGCTGTTGCATAATTATAACTTTACTCAAATTTCTTCGAGTTTTACAGCTGCCAAAGTGTAGCTCGTGTTGGCGATGAAAGTTCTCTTCCATCCGATTTATAATCACAAGCATTGGCCGTTCGTTTGTCTTGGTCATGTTGTAGAAAGACAATTTCGACGTTAGAAAAACCATGGAACTCTCTGACCCATTTTAATTAATGTTAGTTCGAAAAGAAAAAAAGCTCCGGTGACGTAAACAGAGGAGGCTAACAGGAAGATTGTAAGGAACAAAAAAGAAAACCAAAAAGCTTCGAAGTCGGAGATCCGATGACCCGAGTATCTTCCAACCTCGTCAATGAATTTCCGACGTTTCGAAGCACCGAAGAACTAGATCCAAGAAAAGTTTTTCCAATGGATCCAATTAACTTCAGGTGCAGCGTATTCACGACGAGAGATCGGAGGAACGAAAATAGGAGAAATAAAGAGAAAAAATAAAGATCACGGGAATTGTAGTCGCTGTACAGAAAGAGTGGAAGCGGAAGAAATACTCGCTTTTCGGAAGATCGTGTCGAGACTCTACTCGTCGTGTTACTCTGTCGAACCAAAGCTTGGTCTGTCTTTCTTTGTGTAGTGAACTGCTAAAAGTTACTTTTCTCCAGTCTATTTCATAGAAAAATATTGATTCCGACCTACCCAAACGAGTTTATTTATTTTCTGTACATTCCACTTCTGGAAAGCCATTTATTCATTGGAAATAAAATAACAACTTTACGAAAAGCTGCAGAGCAGCACCGTGCAACATCTTGAATGAATTATGTTGATTCCTTTTGGCTTTATCTTTCACAGAGTAATGTTTGTGAATGGGGTAAGATAATTAGTAAGCTATTTCCAAGTATCCAAATAGCAAACGTGTTTTTATGAAAATTCAAAACATGCAAATGATACCTCGTAATTTGCGTAAGATGAAGGTTAAAAATCAATAGAAAAGGAATGTTAATAAATTAAGATTTGAAGAAAATAACCGATTGAGGCCACATTTAATTTCAAACATTGTTGCATGATAATTAGCTGATCTATAAAATTTATGCATGGTATGTTTGCTTGATAAGGTAAACGGCCCAGTTTGTGACACCTTTAGAGCAGCGGGGTCGATTTTCTGTTATTTTATTTTTTATTTATTAAACTGAAAATGAACGTTTTCAATACGAGCATTTAAACCTTCTGAAACAGATTAAACTATTCTTCAAAGGCAAAATGTTGAGAATATTAACAAAAACATTATTTAAAGATTGCTTGTCTACTGCCGGGGTTCCTGACCCTGCAGAACCACTCATGTCGTAGCTTGTGACCCTCGCGTGTACCGGAATTGTGACACTGACGCCGTAGGTCCTGACCCCCGCGTGTACCGTGATTGTGACACTCACGCCGTAGTTCCTGACCCCCGCGTGTACCGGGTTTCTGACTCAGGTGTTAGTAATGAACGAGATTTAATTAGCTTCAACGTGTTATATATTTCTACATGTGCGTGGTTAGTATAGAAATGTACACTGACAATGCAACATGACAATCAAACGAAACCATAATAACGTTAAATGTTGAAATTTATACAGTATTTAATCCTAACCTAATTTTCAGCAACAAGTCAAAATCGTAAATATTGAGAGGGTCAGCAACCGCGTCAGTAACCACAATTACATTGGGAGTTATTGACCCTGCGAGTTTATGGGAAAAACTAATCAATAGCTTAAGTATTCTATTTCTTGTCGATAAACCTAATTATTGTGATCATTTTCATATAATTGTTATGTTGTATTATACTTATTTAAGGATGGAAACGATCAAATACGCGACCAATCCAGCTAGTGAGCTCCGTCTATAAATAAAATAATAACAAGATAACAAAATAAATAAAATAAAATAACAAAATAATTTGTTACTAAATTTGTTTATTGCAGAACAAAAACTATTAAAAAAGCTCTTTAATTTGGCGATAATAAGGTTAAAATTCGACGTAAATTACATTTATGATAGTGTAAAGTTGCTATTGGGGGTCACAATCCGAGGCAGGGTCACAAACAGGGCCGTTTACCTTACGACATATCTTTTAGTTACTGAATACAGACCACTAGCCAATAATTAAAATCTCAACGCAACGCTTTATCCTCTCTTAAAAAAGACATGGCACATCGAACTCGAAAGACTGAAGCCGCTTTTCGAGTCTTCCGATTGGTCGGCGACGGCTGTTTCAGAGCCAACTTCAGTCTGTCGAGGGTGCCGCTGCAAAGTCGCCGCGTATGGCGCGCATTTTGAACTGTCGCTTTCGCTGTTCTGCCATGGCCGCTGTAAAGTCACGTATCGCCAGTGACTTTAATGGCTGCCTTTTTCGTAGTTGTGATATTGAATAGAACTATCTCCATACAAACAAAAAGTGATCGATGAACAGATCATTATTTTTGCATAGAGGTTTGAAAGGCTCTCTCTTTTTATTTCTAAACAAAAGCGACGCTGATCTCGGTGATGAATAGAGTTGTAAAACCGTAATTCTTTTGGAAATAGATTTTACAATACAATTGACTTTGTGATTATGTTTTTGAAAATAATATGTTGCAGCGATTATAATATCCTCTCTTAAAAACACAACACATCGAAAGTAATTATTTTATGGGATGAAATAGGAACGCTGTCCATTAGATATATCAGTTCTGAGGAATGTCTAATAAAACTGCCTTTTTATAGCATCTGAAATTGATGGTGATTGGTAGAGCGTTTTTAAAGAGGATATGTAATGATTATATCAAAAGTATGTCATGAAAGTAGCATAATTCTGACTACCTGCTATTTTGGGTAGACATATATATATTGATTCTTCAGGATCGTTTTAGCTAAAAAAAGACGCAAAAGGCATAGGACGCGCGGACGTTGTTGCTAGTAATACAAAAGCTTCATAGTTTTAGCACTACAAGAAAACATGCCGGCATTCATTTTGCTTTTTGTTTTTATTTTATTTCAAGGTGAAAACTTTAAACCCTGTTGTAGAAAAGCCAGTTCTGTTTATTCCAAGCGCATCGGCCATCCATTGGTTAATCGAGAACAAGAACTCTGTGTTGAGGAGATACTTTTCCGGGAAAAAGAAAATCTTCCGAAACCATGTAGCAGTCTTCGGACTCGACTTTCTGTCGTTGTTGAAATGTTCTCAGGAACTTCGTCCTCGTTTCGCAGCGGTTTACCGTCGGAGGAGCGGAGAAGTTGGCTCTTCTGCTTTTCTCTACAGCCAGTTCTGGGTGCAAAAGAAAGTTCAAGTTTGTCGCGCCGGGCGTATCCTACACTCTCTGCAATCTACACGTAGCTAGAGTTTCCTCTACCGTTTGCCGGTGCTAATACGGCTTTTGGAAACCCTTCGTCCGTTCAATTTCGTACCATGAATCCAAATCTTTTGAACTAGCTACTAAATGACGAGTTTCTTGGGTCTGAAGTCCATAGCTGTGAAAATTCCATCGGGACAATTGTGCTCCACACTGAAAAACATTCATTAGGAGATAATGAAACACAAAATGATCGATGCCCGCGCAAAAAAATAGAATTATCAAAAAAGGATTAAAAACAATGTAAAAAATAAAAAGTCTTAAATTGGGTCTATTGAACTCGATAACATTAAGGTCCATTAGATTCAATTATTAGTTTGCATAGTACAGGATATCTCCATGGTTTTCGGTGTGAAGGTTTTTGGTATACTTGATCTCAAGGATTTCCTTGATACCAAGTGATTTCGGGGATGAAACGAATTTACACATTTTCACGTGTTAAAGAGGAAAAAAAAGTTTTTCGCACTTGTATCTAAATGTAATGTTTTTTTTAAGCTAAAATAATGACAAATGTTTCGTGACCTAAGAATTAAATTTTCTCAACACATTATTTTTATACAGATGATTAATTATCAGGCAGAACTTCAAATTCTCACATTTCTGCAATAAATATGAATCATTTGTATTAATCATTGTATTACAATGCATTTGAATATTTAATAGATGTAATAATCAATAATTACCTAGGCATTAAAGTATCGTAAACTCATTTTCATGAAACGAACGCCCATCCCTGAAATGGACATAAAATTTCTGTTGAAAGTGCAGAAATTTCCAATTAAATTTGTACTGTGCCACTTTTCGAAATTCCACCTAGGCAATCTTATTGTGCCTCGTTTATCGTACACATTCGGCAATCCACACGTAGAAGGAGAGAAGGATATGATAAAATTTACCAGACGTTATGGTAAAAATTATCAAACCCGCCTTGTATTAAGAAGCCATAGCCTCCATCTGACGAAAAGTACACCGAGAGAAAAGATTTCATTGACGCCAAAGAAATGAGTGGTTTGATTTTTTTTCATTGATTTCAACGAAGTATTTCTTTGATTTCAATGGAATAGTGCATTTGAATTTCAAAGAGAATATTTCATTGCCTGTAAATAAAGATTTACTTAGTGAGCATATAATAAAGAAACAGTTTTATTGTTTTAAAGAGACGTTTTCATTGGTTCAAATAAACGTTTTCATCGATCTCTCTCTCGCACCTAACCTCACTTTTTTGTTTTCCGGTTCTCCCGAACGAACCGGCTTCGAGTTTCGAGGAGCTCGAAGCTCAGCCTATTTCTGCCATACTTCCTTACATACTCACAAAATTTGAGCTTTATCTGCCGCGTACTTCAGGAAAAAATAGGTTTCAAAATTTTGAGCTGATAAGAAGAAGGTTTCATTGTATCAGAGACGATATCTTTGAAATCAATGAAAACGGTTCATTGGTTTAAAGAAATGTTTCTTCGAATCAATGTCACTACTTTTCATTGAGTCGGAGATCATTCAAAGAAAAGATAGTATTGCAATTCAAGTATTTCATTTCATTGGCGAAGATTTCCGTGAATCAATGAAACTTTTTCTCTCGGTGTATGAGAACTATGAGAATTTATACCATATACATAGAATTTTTTACCATATTTCTTGGTAAGAATTCTCATAGATCTCGTACTTCTTGATAGGTGGCATCATGGCTCCCCTGTACCAGAAATTTACGATACTTTTGCTCCTTCATTGAGGAAGCTTTCTCGTCATGAAGAAAAAAATGTCGAATTTTTTATGTCAGGACACTTAGAGTTGTGCAATACGTACAGAAAAGTGATCAAGAAAAAATGTCCGTATGTATGTGTATGTATGTATTACAACTCCAAAAATTCGAGCGCCGATAATTCAAAAACCGTTTTGTGTATAGAGCTCAAATTTGGCACAGAAGTGTAGCAGCAGACTCTCTTCAATTGTAGCAATTTTCGACAAAATGTGTGCGAAAATTTTGATTTTATGCAGTTTTGAATTGTTTAAAAAAGGAGGTGAGCGCTCAAACTTTCGTAAAATTTAGTCTATTTTGCTAAATAGTTGGTTATAAGAGTAGGTGCACTCAATGTTGTTTGGTATTGGATTTGGCTCGAATCGTTACAGTGGTTCCGATTTTATGGAATTTTAAATTTTTTTAAAAATTGACATTATCGCTCTATTGTAACTTTTGCAAAGCTTGAGATAGTGAGCTCAAATTTTGTATATAAATGAAACAATATTCCAGCCATTATATATGTATAATTTAGTGACGAACGGTATGAAATTTTTGATTTTATGGAATGCTGAATTATTTTTAAAAAATATACGTTATCACATTTAACGGAATAACGAAATAGAAAAACCGAATTCACAACATGTTTATGTATCTAATTAAAACAAGGATACAAAGGAGATCCTTGCACATTGCGACCTCATATTATTTTTCGCTTTTTACAAAGCTTCCGCTATGAGGAAGCCAAAATTTAGCTTTGTATTTACTAGAAATATGGTAAAAATGATCAGATCCTTCTCTCCGTGTAGCAGAGATTTCTTCAACCGTTTACCGGTGCTAATACGAGCTGGAGGGATTTTGGTAACGCTTCGTTCGTAGAATTTCGTACCATGAATCCAAATTTCTTGAACTAACTGCTGAATAACGAGTTTCTTGGATCTGCGAGCTTCAGCTGGGAAAATCCCATTGGCACAATTATGCTCCACACCGAAACACACTCGTCAGGTCGACGACACACAGAAAGCTTACGAGGGCGCTTCGTTACCGCTCGCGAATTAGCTTCTTTCTGTCTCTCTTCATTTTATTCTTTTCTACTTTTTCGCACCCTTTGCGTTTTTTGTCGAATGAAATGTTGAGAGAGGGTAAAGAGGAAAAGGAGGATACTGAGCGAATAACTAGAATGAAAAGTGAGGAAAGGGAGGCAGCGAGGCAGCTAAGTGGAAAACTGCCTGAAGGATAATTGCCGTGGCGGAGCGTAGAGTCGTGGAAGTGGTGCCTGACGACCCGCTCTTGGTTGGCTCGAGAGACCCAACTAGCCAACCAGTACCAGGGGCATCTTCTGCTATTCAACAAGGACGGAGGTCGAGTCAAAGGAAAAGAAATCTTCGTTTTTAGAGGCCATTGAAGATTCAAGAGAAATATAAGAAGCGTTTCTTTCTTGCCAATCAATAAATTACTCGTGTTCTCATCTCCATATAGCATCAGATATTAGTTTTATATCCATTTTAGGTCCATCATGTAAACAATATATCCTGTATATTCTATGGATATTTGTTCTATATAATATCATGCAAGTGTATGTATGGATGAATGTCCAGAATACACCGAGAGAAAAAGTTTCGATCAAAGATTCACGGAAATCTTTGCCAATGAAATGAAATACTTGAATTTCAATACTATCTTTTCTTTGAATGATCTCAAACTCAATGAAAAGTAATGACATTGATTCGAAGGAACATTTCTTTAAACCAAAGAACATTTTTCATTGATTTCAAAGATATTGTCTCTGATTCAATGAAACCTTCTTACCAGCTCAAAATTTCGAATCCTATTTTTTCCTGAAGTACGTGACAGATAAAGCTCAAATTTTGTGAGTATGTAAGGAAGTACGGCATAAATAAGCTAAGCTTCTGGCTCCTCGAAACTCGAAGCCGATCGTTCGGGAGAACCGGAAAACAAAAAAGTGAGGTTAGGTGCGAGAGAGAGATCAATGAAAACGTTTCTTTGAACCAATGAAAACGTCTCTTTAAAACAATGAAACTGTTTCTTTATTATATGCTCGCTAAGTAAATCTTTATTTACAGGCAATAAAATGTTCTCTTTGAAATTCAAATGCACTATTTCATTGAAATTAAAGAAATATTTCGTTGAAATCAGTGAAAAAAAAAATTAATCCACCCATTTCTTTGGCGTCAATGAAATCTTTTCTCTCGGTGTACATTTCAGTACCTTGCGTGTGTTGGATTTTTTCACATCTTTATCCCATCGAGAAGTATTCGAAATTTTCCTTGAAACTCACGTTTAACGGGACTGTACCGCTAGAATTACTTTAAAATCGATCCAGGTACTGACCGTCAAACGCCAGTACCTGGATGGGTGACCGCCCCATTATGTTTGTATTTTGAATATTTCGGTCGTAGTCACAATAAATGGATGTACAGTCTTGACGTGTTTTCATTTTAAGTATCCTTCAAATAGACAATAAATATATAAACTTTCTAAGATGTTAATGGCCGAGTGGGCTAAGGCTCAGAACTGTCACTAAGAGGATCAAGGTTCGATTCCCACCAACGACAAATAAATTTACATGTGTTTTTTTCAGCAATTAATATGTACTGAAAACTAAATAAGCTCGAATATCCAATAGGAAGTGCAAAATAAATCGAATTCGATGAGCGCAGATCATTATTTTGTAAATTGTTTGCCGTTTTTATAAGAAGGGGCTTAGTAGGGCAGCCTCTATCCGGCCCTTGTCTGGAAAACTTAATCTGGCCCTGATCATGCGCTGTGTTACTTTCCTGCAAGGCCCGTATAAGGTTGCTAGGCAGGGGCCTTAGATTTAAATCCGGCTACCACGCTAGGGCCTGATATTCCCCGTAGCTGAATTTCTACTCGGGATTATACTATAAAAGGAATATAATTGAGTATTATTTGAGAATACTTACCATTTTATAATTTTTATATAAAATACAAGAGTAACGAACTGTGAGATTACGTTTTTTATATGAAATAATTTTGCTAATTTTTCCAATTACATATGATTTTATGCTATACAAAAATAGTTCTAAAATAATTGCAATAACAGTTTCATTAACATGAATATAAAAAAAATGAGCGGTCTAATTTTTTTAACATTATTTTAACATTATTTTAAATACGACGAATATTTTCAAATTATGGCGAAGTTCTAAAGTTTGTATGTGAAATTATCATAAATAAAAATTGAAACCATGATTTTTTGCCACCATATTAATTCACAAAAGTATTCGCACTTTGAAAGAAATTTTTGAACATTTGCTAAAACATATAAGAGGTTCCGAAAAAGACCAGATTTTCGTTTGTCACTGAAATTTTCAACTAATTAAAACAAATTTGAATATCCAATAATTTGCAACAGTTTTAATTGTCTTCGACGCGACTTAAGATTTCGTTTATTCTTACAAAGTTTGAGGACAGGTGAAAATGAATATGTAGTGTGACAAGTGCATTATCTCTTGTTCCAATTAACAATCTGCATACATTTCGTGTTGAACTAACTTGAGAATATATGTATCCAAGTCCATTGTGCATTAACGATGTAGTACAACAGTGAACATATCAAGTAGGGTACGGTACGTTATTTGTATGTTCAAAGTAGCTCTCTCTCGCTCAGACTCTCATAACGCAATGCGCTTTGCCTTCTCCCCGTCTGGTATTATTCCCTGGGAAACCTGTTTGTCCTATGTATATCTAATTCTATCTCTAGTGTGCTTAACAGAGAGGCACTCCCCTACTATTCACCCTTACAATTCCTGCTGTGTCGCGCAGTTCAGCGCGGCTGTAATACCAGTGGTGGCAATAGTACGCTTGTTGATTCAACGTGCAACTCACCGACTGAAACCAAGAACGGCGTGCAGATATCCCACGCATCCCGCCAAAACCAGAACAGTTATCATCCGACCGTGCAGAGCTGGAGTTCCAGGCTAATGTGGAAACACTAGCCACGGCAAAGCCAAGTGGTATAGCAATACTCCGCGTTGACGCGGCTGTCTGTTTTAGGTGCATCCAGTGTCAACCGGTAATATAACTCCGGTTATGTCACCGTAACCAACGACTACCAATATTATGCAGCGAGAATCGCAGACATAGAGTAATGATCATCAATGTCACATTAGTTCAGGAATTACAGGTGATAATGACTGACCCACATAGAAAAAAAATGTCATTCAAAAATATATGCGAAATAATAGAAAGTTTTGCAGAAAAATGTCTTTAATCGACTGATTTATATAGGTTTACAAATAAAAGACAAAAATAATTTGACAGAAATGTTGTATTTTCATTGTACAAAAAAGAAAAAAATCGATATTAATTCGACCAGGAGAATTTAAGTTGAAGCAGTGTAAAGATGACACTTTTTACATTTTTACGTGCAGATGTTGTCGTAAATGATGACAAGGCGTTGTAGGTTTTAACGAGGAGAATGTTCTCCCTCGCTTTCATTTATTTTTACAAGTGTTTCCGTAATGGAGAATCAAACAATGGAAACATATTAATAAAAGTTAATAAATAAAAAGGGGAACATAAACTGAGTTTTAGAAACGACGAGTTCCTGAGGAAAAGGAAAAGGTGACTACTTAAAGTCAGCAGTATTAGAGGAAAATTCACTTATGGGCAGTAAATTTGTTAGGGAGGGCATTTTACGTTAAAAGAATATTTTATTTAAGTTATTTTTTTTAATATCTATATTTATACTCTTTGAAAGAACACAATTTCAAGGGAAGTCCCGACTTATGGACAGTCAGGTGAATTCTGTAAGAAAAGAAATTACTTAAACAGCATCCTCGGGTTAAGATATTTACTTAGGAACAGTAAATAAGACAAAAATTAGGAATTGTACGTAGGCAGCACTCTTCCCGGATCCTTACCTCCTGCGGTCGTCTCTACTGGGAGAAACGGGCAGGACGTTTCATATCAAAAGCTCTGAATCTTCATTGCTTATATGTACCGCCGGGACTCCTTTCTCTTGCGGGAGAAACCGCATCGTCGTGGCCATCTGTCGGCCGAGCGGGAACTACGGGAGCTTTCGCGAGCTCAGGCGCGGGTCGCGAACTCGAGGGGCCCGGGCCGTTAGGGAAATTTTATTTCAGTTTAGGACGGGGTTTTATTTTACAGGAAGAAAAAAAACTGTAAGCCAGGAGGCAAACAGTTTCACCGCTTGCGGACAACAATGTGTTTTTAAAATAAATTATTGATGACACTTCAAGTTTTCGTAGTCAAAAGTTTGTTTTGAGCACGAAAACTTATTTTTACAGTGAGTCAGTAATACAAAATACTATTCACCCTTATAATAAATTGCTGCTGAGTTGCGAAGTTCAGCGCGGCTGTAATAACAGTGGTGGCAATAGTACGCTTGTTGATTCAACGTGCAACTCACCGACTGAAACCCAAAACGGCATGCAGATATCCCACGCATCCCGTCAAAACCAGAACAGTTATCATCCGACCGTGCAGAACCGGAGTTCCAGGCTAATGTGGAAACACCAGCCACGGCAAAGCCAAGTGGTATAGCAATACTCCGCGTTGACGCGGCTATCTGTTTTAGGTGCATCCAGTGTCAACCGGTAATATAACTCCAGTTATGTCACCGTGACCAACGACTAACAATATTACGCAGCGAGAATCGCAGACATAGAGTAATGATCATCAATGTCACATTAGTTCAGGAATTACAGGTGATAACGACTGACCCACATAGAAAAAAATGTCATTCAAAAATACATACGAAATAACGGAAAGTTTTGCAGAAAAATGTCTTTAATCGACTGATTTATATAGGTTTACAAATGAAGGACAAAAATAATTTGGCAGAATTGTTTTATTTTTATTGTACAAAAAAGAAAAAAATCGATATTAATTCGACCAGGAAAATTGAAGTTGAAGCAGTGTAAAGATGACACTTTTTACATTTTTACGTGCAGATGTTGTCGTAAATGATGACAAGGCGTTGTAGGTTTTAACGAGGAGAATGTTCTCCCTCGCTTTCGTTTATTTTTACAAGTGTTTCCGTAATGGCGAATCAAACAATTAAAACATATTAATAAAAGTTAATAAATAAAAAGGGGAACATAAACTGAGTTTTAGAGACGGCGAGTTCCTGAGGAAAAGGAAAAGGTGACTACTTAAAGTCAGCAGTCACTTATTAGAGGAAAATTCACTTATGGGCAGTAAATTTGTTAGGGAGGGCATTTTACGTTAAAAGAATATTTTATTTAAGTTATTTTATTTAAGTTATTTTTTTTATATCTATATTTATACTCTTTGAAAGAACACAATTTCAAGGGAAGTCCCGATTTATGGACATTCAGGTGAATTCTGTAAGAAAAGAAATTACTTAAACAGCATCCTCGGGTTAATATATTTACTTAGGAACAGTAAATAAGACGAAAATTAGGAATTGTACGTAGGCAGCACTCTTCCCGGATCCTTACCTCCTGCGGTCGTCTCTACTGGGAGAAACGGGCAGGAAGTTTCATATCAAAAGCTCTGAATCTTCATTGCTTATATGCACGGCCGGGACTCCTTTCTCTTGCGGGAGAAACCGCATCGTCGTGGCCATCTGTCGGCCGAGCGGGAACTACGGGAGCTTTCGCGAGCTCAGGCGCGGGTCGCCAACTCGAGGGGCCCGGGCCGTTAGGGAAATTTTATTTCAGTTTAGGAAGGGGTTTTATTTTACAGGAAGAAAAAAAACTGTAAGCCAGGAGGCAAACAGTTTGACCGCTTGCGGACAACAATGTGTTTTTAAAATAAATTATTGATGACACTTCAAGTTTTCGTATTCAAAAGTTTGTTTTGAGCACGAAAACTTATTTTTACAGTGAGTCAGTAATACAAAATACTATTCACCCTTATAATAAATTGCTGCTGAGTTGCGAAGTTCAGCGCGGCTGTAATACCAGTGGTGGCAATAGTACGCTTGTTGATTGAACGTGCAACTCACCGACCGAAACCAAGAACGGCATGCAGATATCCCACGCATCCCGCCAAAACCAGAACAGTTATCATTCGACCGTGCAGAGCTGGAGTTCCAGGCTAATGTGGAAACACTAGCCACGGCAAAGCCAAGTGGTATAGCAATACTCCGCGTTGACGCGGCTGTCTGCTTTAGGTGCATCCAGTGTTAACCGGTAATATAACTCCGGTTATGTCACCGTAACCAACGACTACCAATATTATGCAGCGAGAATCGCAGACATAGAGTAATGATCATCAATGTCATATTACTTCAGGAATTACAGGTGATAATGACTGACCCACATAGAAAAAAAATTTCATTCAAAAATATATACGAAATAATAGAAAGTTTTGCAGAAAAATGTCTTTAATCGACTGATTTATATAGGTTTACAAATAAAGGACAAAAATAATTTGGCAGAAATGTTGTATTTTCATTGTACAAAAAAGAAAAAAATCGATATTAATTCGACCAGGAGATTTGAAGTTAAAGCAGTGTAAAGATGACACTTTTTACATTTTTACGTGCAGATGCGTTTTTTAAATGAGTTTTCGGATCAACATTCAAAAAGTTAAAAAACGGAAATATACATGGGTCGATCAAAAGATGACATCTTAAGATTTTGCACCCACAAGTTCGTTTTCTCAAAATAAAAATATTAAAAAATTATTATAAAAAAAAAAATTTCTCAGAAAATATTTTAAAAATGCAGCGACCTGAAAGCGATTTGTTCTGGCTGACGTATTATAATTCTTCCACCCGTACGTTGAATTTATAATTTTATCAGTTTCTCGCGAATACAGTGTGATTATTATATGATGGAAAAAAATATAAATTTTTTTTTTAGCTCCGGTAATACTCTACGTAACGCATGACCAGTGAAGAGTGCATTCAACAAGCTTCAAACAGTGATGTGAAGGGTGGTGACGGATTACCAGCTTTAAATTCAATCCTGTAGAATTCTATGCTTTTTAACCTGTGCAAGCTCAGAATCTGGTATATATGTGCAACTCTCCTGTTTCAGGAAAAAAAATCTTTACTAATATTATTTTGTTAGAAAATAAAAAATAAAATTATGAAATTTGTACGAATACTGAACAGCGCGAAATATATCACAAATATGCAGGCGCCATATTTATGTCATAATAACATTTTTTTTATTATTATTGTGCCAAAATAATCTCCTTAGCCACTTCCATATGCTTGATTTATTCAGTTTTTTTTATCTCATCGAAAACTGTTTGTAATTCACTCTCAATCTCCCTCGAACTTATGCGACGTCAGACAAAAGGCTCATACTACCTTAAGAAAAGCATTATCAATACAATTGAATTCGGAATTTGCTTATTGCACCGAGAGAAAAAATTTCATTGACGCCAAAGAAATGGGTGGATTGATTTTTCTTTTCATTGATTTCAACGAAATGTTTCTTTGATTTCAATGAAATAGTGCATTTGAATTTCAAAGAGAACATTTCATTGCCTGTAAATAAAGATTTACTTAGTGTGCATATAATAAAGAAACAGTTTCATTGTTTTAAAGAGACGTTTTAATTGGTTCAAAGAAACGTTTTCATTGATCTCTCTCTCGCACCTAACCTCACTTTTTTGTTTTCCGGTTCTCTCGAACGAACGGCTTCGAGTTTCGAGGAACCAGAAGCTTAGCTTATTTCTGCCATACTTCCTTACATACTCACCAAATTTGAGCTTTATATGCCGCGTACTTCAGGAAAAAATAGGTTTCGAAATTTTGAGGTGGTAAGAAGAAGGTTTCATTGAATCAGAGCCGATATCTTTGAAATCAATGAAAAAGGTTCATTGATTTAAAGAAATGTTTCTTCGAATCAATGTCACTACTTTTCATTGAGTTTAAGATCATTCAAAGAAAAGATAGTATTGAAATTCAAGTATTTCGTTTCATTGGCAAAGATTTCCGTGAATCAATGAAACTTTTTCTCTCGGTGTGGTGGCGTTTTCAGCTTGATGATAATTTGTCGAACTTTTGAGTATGGTGCTAATTTTCGACTTCAGCTCTCACTCGCTACACTGACTATGATCCTCTCGGGAGTTTTTTTGCCTGGCATAGGGAGAAATGGGTGGATGTGGTAAAAAAACTAGAGGCAAAGTACAAGATTCTAGTTCGTGTTAAATTACCACAAAAACGTCCTGTCGAGGGTTTTTTCTTTTGTGGAAGCTCATCACCTACCTAACACTGAGTCTCAACGTCCTGAAACCCTATTGCCCCTTTTCTCATTCCTACCATCATTTTGCCAGGTGCTTTGGGCGCGTGTTAAGGTTTTGCTCGAGCTACGAGCGCGAAAATCTATAGTCTGCCGAGGAAACGAGACATTGTGGTTTCCGAGAGCGAGCAAAATGAAGACGAAACTAAACTGCGCCACGTGGTATACAGTTTATGCAACCGGGAGGAATAAAAGTGAGTTAAAAATAGGAGAAAACACAAAAAAAGAGATTTTTCATAAAATGCTTTCTGCTCTGCACAATATCTCGCTGACCAATATAAACTAAAATGACAACTCGAGGAAAAAGTTTGAGGAAGCGAAAAGAATCTACTACGTGGCATACAAGGAAAAAAACGCTGCAAAACAAGAGAAACTAAGAAACTTTATATTATTAACTTTCATGCAATTATCAACTAAATGGTTAATTGTTAAAGTCTTTGTGTTAATCGTCAAGATTAAAGAGTTAATTTGACAAAATCTTTTTTTTTTTGAATAACTAAATATTCAGTTTAAATAATATTCTATTTGTTCGATTTACTGATTTGACTGACGGATTTAATGAGCTTAACTATGTTTTCCTCGCTATATGGATAACAATTTTTCATCAGCAAATTTCGAACAAAAATGTAAGTTAAGCCATTTTTAAACAGACAGAATCCAATCATTAGCAATGTAAATAAAAGTCTATACAAAATGTAGATCAAATTCCTCTGAATAACACTTTTAATAAATAAAACAAGAGCAAAAACGACGATTGAACTATATTTGAATGACCCTGATATAAAGCATTTATCGTGTTGAGGTCAAACACGTATTATCGAATAACCCATAAATCGAAGATGTCGAGGATACCCCTCGTACACGCACAGCCTCACAAAAGCCCTCTGCTGCTCCCTCCAATATCCTTGACATCATTGACAACGACGATTAAAGAGGAGAAGATAAATTATCAGGAAAGTTAAAATTAGACGAACTTTGCAAAAAAATGAGACAAAAAGAAATATCTAGTTTCTGAATACCCTGAACATCAAAAATTGAAGTTCCAACTAGAGCGCCATTTCCATATAAAGCAAAAATTAACCGTGTCGGACTCAATCGGACGGTTGTTACTAATTCAATCCGATAAGGTACAGAAACTCGACGTCTAATTAAAAATCGACCGATGTTCTCCGAATCTGGTGGGAATAGGATTGAAGAACACCATAATAATGAAAAATGTATTCAGATTGACGAGGGACTAAAAATCAAATATCAGATATCAGGCATTTGATTTTTCAATCAATCATATTAGCATGATTAGAGTCCTGCATCCCCCCCCCCCCCCATATCCAATGTCGGGTTCCCCTCCTGTGTGAAATATTTCAGCACCACATTATAGTGTAGCAAAATGAATTCAAGTTTTATTAAGATGCTCTCGACGATAAATGTTGGGGTAGGAAAACAAGATAGAATTAACAACAAAAAAAAGCGGAGAAAAAGATTCGTTGAACACGGAAAAAAAGGCTTGGCTGGAACAACCAAGTGCCTTGGTTATATATGCGCCAGACAATTAATGGGTTAGACCAACTAAGTAATTTGTTGTTAGGCCACCAATTTCTTGGTTAGTCTAACCAAGTTACTTGCTTAGCTTACTAAGTGACTTGGTTAGTCCAACCAAGAAATTGGTAGCCTAACAAATTACTTGGTTGGTCTAACCAATTAATCGTCTGGCGCATATATAACCAAGCCTTTTTTTACGTGAACAAAACGAAATGGAAGGTAATGATAACAGAACGAATACACATACAAATATTTTTTTTAAAAACCCTGTCGGATTCACTCAAACTGGTCCGCATCAATACGATCGGCTACGATTCAGAAACTCGACATCAAATTCAAAAGCAGCGGGTGTCCTCCAGGTCTGGTGAAAGCGGGGTTAAAGGGCATCATAAAAATGGAAAATACACTGAGATTGGTGAGATATTAAAAATCAAATTCATCATTAAATAAAACATATTTGTTTACGTAAGCTCGTGCATCGCTCCACCTGGAGTGAAACATTTCAACACCACATTATACACGGAGAAATTTCTGTGTTGTGACAACATAAACCGAGGACAACAAAAATCGTTACGTTAGGCTTACAAAAAAATTGCTCAGCCCAGCAAAAAGATTTCTCAACCGAACAAAAGATTTGTCAGCATAGCGAAACGAATTTGTCAGCCGAACAAAAAATTTGCCAGCCTAACGTGACGTTTTTTGTTGTTCTCATTTTATGTTACAACACAGAAATTACTCTTCGTGTAGCACCACAGAAAGAATAAAAATTCTATCAAGGTACAACAGGCGATAAATATCTAGCAAATGAAAACAGGAATAAATTAGAAAAAAAATTAGGCGAATATGATCCTCATTGAACAAAAAGAATCGAAAGCTACTATTAGACTATGCATAGGAAACACAAAGGAAAAATCCTGTCGGCGTCACTCGAACTGGTTCGCAACGATGCGATCCGATAGGGTTCATAAGCTCGGTGCTTAATTAGAAGGTCCTCTCTAGTTCCGATGGTAGCGGAGGGTGAAGGGCAATATAGGGATGGAAAGCTCGCATTTGACTCAGCTTGTGAAGCCTCACTGAAAAGCACGTCGACGGTTTGCCATATGTATATACGTACATATGAGAGATGGTTTACCGATGGAAGATGCATGGAAGGAAGTGGAGAGCTGCAGCTACGTTTGTGAGTGGTGACGGGAGTTGGGCCAGGAGATTCTATCCTATCGCGCGCGAACAATGTACGTATACCACTACGCGATATCGATTGCCCTACATAAGCATTCTACCTACTGATGGCCTGGTGGAGTGAGACGGAGATTAAGAGCGTCAGGTACTCCACCTGGCCTAACACCCCTTGTTATAATATATACACACTGGTCCACACCAGTCCCCTTGTTCTCTTCTACCTATAAATTGGAAAAGGATGACGAAGAGAGCCTTCGATTAAATCTTGGCAAACTTTATCCCTGTCCACACTTGTTTTTTTAATGAGAGACTCGTTCGGTATAACCTCTTGTTAGCTTTCTTTTCAACACCGAGCAGCGCCACTTAAATCGTGTTACCGGCCCGCGCACTTACTCTGCAAAACTACGCTGGATAGTCTTGTAACAAAAATAATGACCCAATTGTATATTTTCTAACAAGTCTTCGGACAGAATCGTTTTTTTTTTGCATAGGGAAAAATAATAAACGAAGGCTATGTACACGTCTCTTGTTTCCTTGCAGTATTTAATCTTTGTAGAGTTTATTCCTGGCTGCACTCGTTGTCGATGAGAGACTCGTTGATATTCATTCGCATCAGCGTTTTTTTTCAACGCCGAGCTACACCAATTAAATCCTGTTACATATCATTACATATCTACTCTGCAAAAACTCCTGGCATCTGGTATATATATTCAGACATATTTTATTTTCATGTCCGTGTACTTATGTACTGTAATAATAAACTTGTAACAAAAATACTGATACATTTATGTGTTTTTGTAAGAAGCTTTAAGGCAGAACTAATCTTAGGAAATAACAATAACAACTCTAGGCCAAAGAACTTGGGTGTGTTTCTAAGTTAGCATAGTTGAAGTTGGATGTTCATTCCCAGTTTCCTAATAGGTTGAAAATAGTTTCAAATAGGATTCACAGGGTTTTGAGTGATAGGCCCTACAGTTATTCGGAAATAAGACCATTTATCTTACTGTATCCAAGGCCCACGGGCCGTAATTGTTATAAAGTATGCAGTCAAGTCGAGAGGTTCATTACCCCAGCTTGTATGTCCTTTCTTGTTTCGCTTTCTCGTTTCTTGCCAGCACTCAATGCACTTGCGGGTGTAGAAATGCAACGATGCAGTAACCTCCGTTTCAACTAGGCCAACATGTTTCATAGAGCCAACTCGAACGAGAATAAGAGGGAAAGAGACGACGGCTATAGCTAACATCTAGGCAAACCCTTTCTCATGCCAGAACATAGTCTACAGCGTCGACCTTACCCAACATCACTTCGGAAGCTCAGAGCCCAGCCGCTACCCTGCCGTTGATTACACACGCCATCCGACGTGCTAGCCCGCCACCTACTAACAGCGAGCGCGACGCAAATTAAATGCCTTTAATAAAGCGAGTCCGTATTTCCCGGGGTCGACGGGTTTTCACAGGTAGAACCGAGCACTTTGACACCACCAGCGGAATGTTCGGCGCACCGCGTCTCGCGCCTTCATTGAGGGTATTACGACAACCCCGTTCTAAACTAGTCGGATTTTGACTAAGACGGCGCTTTTTCAACCGCTGTTTCATTCCTGGCATTTGAAATATGGCTTTAAGTTGATTACTTATGGCGAAACCATTAATCCAGGTTATAGAAAGTTTGAGAATTGCATAGACTGGACAACCGGCGTTGAAATGTTAAGCCCTTCAAACACCCTTCGTTGAATAAATAAAGGAATAAAATGCCACTTTTAAGGTAGTATGAGCACAAACCTCACGATCAGAGAGAAAAGTGATTTTTTAAGATGCTATAGAATAGGTTCAGAGGATGCTGTCTGCAAAATTTCAAACCATTTTACCGACCATTTACAATAATAGTTAATGTGCAAAATTGGGAAATTTAGTACATGTTATATACGGAAATTGCCCTGATAACACTTTGAGACCGAAATAACCATTCTTCAAATTCAGACACCTCCGTAAATAAAAGCTCGAAATACCGAGAAAACTGCTACGAACACTTACGTCCCTTAAAAAATATATGTTACCGAATATTTCGAATAGATATCATCGATTAAATTGACGAGTTTTCGCGAACCGGCATCAAACTGCCGGAAAACAGTTGACTATAGTGTAGCCACGCGTTCCTTGATTGGCCAAATGGCGGCCGGCTGGACAATCTGAGTCAAATGACACTCTTATTTAAACTACTACCGTTTTATAAATATACACACCTTATCATCACACACACTTCATAATTTTTCTCTCTTTATATTGTGATTTTTAAAATAGCGAAATGTGTGATACTTCGCTTTTTCCCCATAATAAAAAATATGGACTTTCTATTGACTAGGTACTCCGCTCATACTACCTTAAAGATTCATACTCGGGTCTGAGAACCTCATCTCATTCTGTTGAACCTAATTAAACGATTAAATGAACCTACCTGTTGTGAAGTTTGATCGTTATTATATGCAGAGTCTCGTTTGAAATGATTACAAGGTAGTACGAAATTTGAAAAAATAATCTAATTGGAGGTTCAGACATAGAAATTTTAGACCAAGGTTTTCTCCGTTCACTTCAAGTGGATAATATCGATCAGTTCATGACTCTCGACTTAGTCGGCGAGATTGTCATTTTTAGGTTTCGAAGAGGGTCTAAATTTTAACTCGTGAAGGATTCCGATGATCAATGATATACACGGAGAAAAATGGATCTGTCCGAATCAAGTAGAATTGATTCTACTAGGCCGGTGTTTGAAGAAGTTGATTGACTCAATAGACGGCGCTGACAGGATTTGGTCGAACCAAATAGAATATAATTGATTCAAAGTAATTGTAATTCATCCATACAGGTCAGTATTTGATACAAATAGTCCAATTTTTCTCAGTATTCGGCCACATACTCTATCTCCGAATGAAAGTCTATCAAGAATTATGTCATCGGAGTCTTTTTACAGATTTGCGGGATATCTTTGTGAAATAGCTTTCGGCTACACTATGAACCAACATTTTGGTGAAGCGGATAATCCGGCCTTGATTTAATCTATGCTTTGAGTTTATATGTACGCCGAATATGACGCTGATGTTGGCGATATTATTGATTTATCAATCCCAGAGTCCGCATATTATACCTCGGAAAGTACCGGTTACAAACCCTTTTTATCATGATTTAAAAAAAAGTCACTTTTTTCCGATTCTGACTCCAGAATTCACAGATTCCGACTTTCAGTCGGAAAATCCAACCTAAAGAACCTAAATTGTTTTATCTTTAAGATATCAAATTTTGGCCTTCACTATCGTTCTTAAGGCACATATTGTACCTCAGAAAGTACCGGTTACATGCCTTTTTACGATGATTTGAAAAAATCATTTTGATATTAAAATCTGCAATGTTTTTTTTTATTAATCCCAGATTTACTTGGAATGAACCACACATATGAGTCAAAGCTTCATGGCTTTATTCAAATATATGCAGTTGCGGTGAAAATGAGAACAAAAAAAACTACACATCTGGTTATTTTACATGGAAATCGATACGTGTGACACGTTAATCCGATAAAAAAATCCCCGTTTTCATATGATATTGATGAATTTACAAAGCACATCGTTTGTATAACGTACATTGTAATATTCACAATATTTACTTATGCTTTTTACTTAGATTAATCGCGGAAAATAAGCTACATTGTTGTAAATCAATAATGGATATACATATTGTTTATAACTGTTATAATACGTCGTTAATTTAAAAACTTTGTATTGATATCTGATCCGGCCCTAATTTGTGCGGAAAATTGTTAGCCAGTTGTAATAAAATGTATAAGAGTGAATCTGGGCCGAATCTAAATAA
This sequence comes from Ephialtes manifestator, assembly GCA_963970395.1. NCBI lineage: Eukaryota > Metazoa > Arthropoda > Insecta > Hymenoptera > Ichneumonidae > Ephialtes > Ephialtes manifestator. Next base: position 22,138,344 of record OZ019980.1, read on the forward strand.
TATCAGCAGGGTCTAATCCGTCATGGCTTATTGAAACTTAATCCCGTCCTGATCTGGCTGGTACGCAATGAACCGAATCCGGCAAACGGATTGAGATAAAATTTCACTCACATCTGGCGGACATCAGGCAAGTCCCATCAGTTGAATAGTATTGATATTAAATCCGGTCCAAATCAGACTGGTATCAGGTACGCCTTACTAATACCCGATCCGACTCAGCTGACAAATCAGGTCGCCTGATTTATTTCTACTCGAGATGCTTCAACCCGTAATTACGTTCAGTGCCGTAATTAGGCATACAAACGCCCTGTGCAGACCACCTATTTGGCGCCCCTCTTTGCCACAAATTACGCGAGCCAAATAAAGTGCATAAACCCTATGTCTCCAATGAAGAGGGAAATAAAAAAAAATTGTTTCATTGAATCTTTTTCTGCAATTTTGTAATAATTAGACAAAAAAATTGCATAAAGTTCTTTAAAACACAAAAAATCTTTTTTAAATAGTTAAAAACAAAGCAATATAAATATGACAGAAAATACCTTAAAATCTAACACGTCTTGCCTTCGCACTCGCAAAATCGTCTATTATGCTGTTGAAATCAATATTTTTTGCTATTTCATTTTTAATTGATAATTTAGCCAGGTTTGTCATTCGTTCTTGCCCCATGGTTGTTCTCAGGTACGACTTTATCATCTTAAGTTTGCTGAAAAGTTGACATATATGTGCTGTTCAAGGAAATATGTAACAACGACAAGTCCCGAGCTGACTAGAAGCGCATGTACGTATGTTCGCAGTGTACGCACGTTCCGCGTCCCAATAGCACGAATGCGACAAAACTGCCAATCGTGTAAACTAAAATTTTGCAGCTTTCTCAAAGTATAGTCAGCCGCGGTTACTGATAGGTGGCGCTTATACATTCAGGAAACATACTACCGGCTGGTAACTCTGACACGAGTGAAGATTTCTATTTTTAGTTGCTACATCTCGAACCCATATGTCATTCACTGTGCTTTGTGTTTAGGGACCCGATTATGTTGAACTCAATTCACATATAAACTAACTAAAGTTCTTAAAAATCGCAGAAAAAAATAGCACCCCCTCGGCATCTGCGCCCTGTGCAACCGCACCCCGAGTAGAAATTACATGAGGCATGCCTGCTGTCACGCGAGGTCCAGATCAGTTTTAGGTATGGTAACCTTATTTGGGGCCGCCGCAAATTCACCTGCTCAGGTTCATGTAAGGCTGAGATATGGCATTCTACTTTAAAAATGCCGTCTTTCCACCGGATCAGGCTGATGTCAGGCTAGATATGGTAAACTTATTTAGGGGTCGTCGTAAGTTCATCTGATCAGGTCCATGTAAGGCCGAGATATGGCATTCTACCTTAAAAGTGCCGTCTTTCCACCGGATCAGGCCCATGTCAGGCTGTACATACGGTAACCTCATATAGATATGCCATTCATCGACCTTATCCGTTTCGCATAAGGTCTTCCTGTGGCATTTGCACCAAGATTTTGTCCAATTTACCTTTACTTTCCCTGGTCAGATCCGCATACGGTCTTTGCATGGCATAGTTTTTTTAAAAATATGCCGTAAATTTACATTATCAGGTTCGTGTAAGGGCTAGATACGGCATTCGTTAAAAACATTAAAAAATTATTGTTATGCAAACTCAATCTTTTCAGCACCTTGCGTGTGCTGGATTTTTTCACATCTTTATCCCATCGAGAAGTATTCGAAATTTTCGTTGAAACTCACGTTTTACGGGACTGTACCGCTAGAATTACTTTGAAATCTATCCAGGTACTGACCGAAAAAACGCCAGTACCTGGATGGGTGACCGTCCCATCATGTTTGAATTTTGAATATTTCGGTCGTAGTCACAATAAATGGATGTTCAGTGTTGACGTGTTTTCATTTTTAGTATACTTCAAATAGACAATAAATATATAAACTTTCTAAGATGTCAATGGCCGAGTGGGCACAGAATTGTCACCCAGAGGATCAAGGTTCGATTCCCACCAACGGCAAATAAATTTACATGCGTTTTTTCAGCAATTAATATGTACTGAAAACTAAATAAGCTCGAATATCCAATAGAAAGTGCAAAATAAATCGAATTCGATGAGCGCAGATAATTATTTTGTAATTTATTTGCCGCTTTTATAAGTAGGGCAGCTTCTATCCGGCCCTTATCTGGAAAATTTAATCTGGCCCTGATCATGCGCTCCGTTACTTTCCTGCAAGGCCCGTATAAGGTTGCGAGGCAGGGATCTTAGATTTAAATCCGGCTACCACGCTAGGGCCTGATATTTCCCGTAGCTAAATTTCTACTCGAGACACTCTGCACATGCCTAGTTACGGCACTGTTTACGTTAAATCAAGTTCTGATTTTGCTTGCACTTGGAATTTGTTCGCACCAAATGTATTTTGTTCATAAACACCGTTGATATTGAAGAATGTAAATCAATTCATATAGCCCCGGATAAATAGAATACATTACCAACTGGTGAATAAACCTTAATATCTCATGTCATATTATATGCAGTAATAAATTTTCGTATTTTCGGGGAGCGATTGTTATGACACATAGAACGAGATTCACCAATGACTATTCAAATAGTGGTTGTGAAACGTGCTGTCATGATTGTGAAGGGGTAGATCGCAGTATCTCAGTAATTTTGAATCTGTATGCACAGCCGCAGAGAAATTCTGGGGCCAATAACGCTTGGTATTATTATGCAGATTGCGCGGTAACCGATATTAGTTCGTTATCGTACCTACATCTTGAATATCCACGGAGCTCGCTGCGCGTGGAGAGCCCCACGTCGTCTTTCCCCTCATGGTCCTTCTTCGCATCATCTCGTCTTTCTTCCGTACTCGTGGCGCTCTTTCCTCTACGGTATGCGAGCGTCCATTACGGTGAAGTTGACCACTCGATGCGTCAAAATCTCACGTAAACCGTCAGTTTCAACCTAATGGCTCAAATATACGTGGACATCGCTTCCACTTATTTTTACACTTCACCAAAGAGAGAATGAAACGCGTGGAAAAATCGACCGCGACGAGTTGTTCACAATGGGAATTCAATTATACTTCGAGATATATCGTCATCATTGTTAACGTTTCGTCACGATACACACGTGAATATCCCATTGTTAATACGTGAAACTCTTAGGGGAGTTACCGGGGTGTGGAAAAAAAATGCATCGAGATTGACGAGGCATTTAAAATACACTGTCTTGTGTGTATCACATACCACATATTATGGCCTCGCGTTGAAGGAAACGTATTAGCATATTTAAAGTCGTGCATCGTTCTCCCCAGGGTGAAACGTTTCAACACCACATTATAGCGTAGCGGACGGGATGAAAATGCTATTCAGATATGCCAGACGAATTAATAGGATGTCTACCTATTTCTATGCTTCCTTTCTCGTGTTGATGGTGTATCATATTGTTCATATAAGTGAAAACTGTTGAGTGTCAAGATGCTGTAAATAAAACTTTCGTACGTCAGAATTTCAGTATTCATGACATTGTAATTGTTTCTAAATCGCTATCGCTATTTCAAAACTCAACCACAACTTTTTTCAGACAAATTTATTGATCGCTGCCTAGAATATGATCTAATATCTAATATTCTTAATTTCTTCATTGTTAATTTCAGCTTCTAAATTAAACATCATTATTAAGGACACACTGGAAACATTGGACCAGTCAAGGCAGCCATTATTAAATCTTTGCGTCATGGTAGGAAAATGGTTGTTCCACCTCCTCAGTTTTTAATAGTTTAATCTAGTGTCTTAATATTAAGAACCGATTTTTTAGTTTTACTAAACAAATGTATGCCTCAAAGGGTTCAAAATAAAACTCAAAAATCATCATACTGGTCGTGGCAAACTAAAGCATCCATTAGTTTTTACACCATCCGACTATTATATTAGTTACAATAACGTTGCAAAACTACTGAATATTTTGGCACGAACTAAGTTTCAGTAACTATGATAACTTGAAAAAAATTGTCGATTTTTTTTACCTCCTATTTATAGTTACCAAAATGAAATTTATCTCTCAGTGTTTTAAAACAATAGAGCTACCTCTTTGAATATAGAATTTTGTACAACATTTATCAGCCTCTACCGTCTACTTGTTACAGTTTGTAGCTAATGTTACAGCATTAGCCCAAGCCCACCTGGATAGTCAGGTTAGATTTCTTCCCTCTGGAGTACGAAAATTATGATAGCATTAATAAACCGAAAATGCACTTTAAATTTTCTCTTGATGGAATATAATACAACATCCGAGGATAATACAATATTGTACTTTAAACTCTCCAGCATTACCGCATTCCCCATTTTGTATTAGGAAACGGCGTATCATGTGAACCATCAGTACATTCGAACGTACAGTCGGTAACATATCCGATGAAGACGGTAGACGTTGAAAACATAAAAAACAAGCCTGAAAAGTTGAACTTTGCAAAATGCTTCTTCATTATTTTTTGCTTTTTATTTAGGCTTGTTTATACTCTAGACATTTTTCTAAAAATTCAAAGTGTCGAAGAATTTTAACCGTGTAACCGATTCTTCTCAAATTTGTAGTAAAATCTTGTACCATGGTAGTCCATATGTAGACCAAATTAGAACCCGATATCTCATAATTTGCACGAGCCAGCGCGAAAATGAGATTTTTCGAAAAATTCAAAATACCATAAAATTCGAACGGCTGGACAGATCTGCGTCAAATTTGTACTCAAATGTTTTTCAACGATAGTCCATAAGTGAACAAAATTTAAGATAAATTTGTGAAAAATTGCATCAAATTTTTTTTTTTTTTCGTTCCGGCAATTTTTTCTTTGTTATTCACCAAAATCAATAATCGTGAAATTATGTCGAAAATTGCAGTTGGATAACTCAGAATTTACAGGAGTTGAAGTCTTTGCAGACATTAAAAAATATTGAAATTGCAATAAAATTAGAACCACCCTACCGACTATCGCCAAATTTAGTATACATCATAGTTTCATGGTAGTCCATTTACGTATAATATTTCAGCCCGATATCTCTTAATTTGCGAAAGTTATAGCGTGAAAGCAATATTTTCACAATTTTCAAAATGCTGTAAAATTTGAATTTTCCAGCCGATTTGCGTCAACTACGAAAACAATCTTTGGCGCATGACAGTTCACTTGTGTGTCAAATTTGACGAAGATACATATATAATTACGACAGTTATTCCGCTTACAAGAAAATCTGTACACACACACACACACACACACACACACACATTCATACAGACATTTTTTCTAAACCACTTTTCTCGACGTTTTGGACCATTCTGAGTGTCCGATATTAAAACCTCGAGAAAAATTTTTATACATAGAATTTTCAGCCATATTTCGTGGTAAAAATTCTTGTAGTTCTCGTACTTCTTGATAGGCGGCGTCATGGCACCTTGTACCAGCAATTTCCGATACTTTTTACTAGAAATCCTTTTCTAAAAAGTAGGTTGCGAGATTTTATCGAATTGCGAGGTGTTCCATTGTTGTCACGTTATTCGCGCTGTGATTGGTCCAAATTGGCGCGACATCAGATCGAGACCGAGACCGAGTTCGTGTTTAACACGTTTGACAGTTGCAATTCTGACAGTTTTGTCAAGCATATCGGGCGCGCGAGGTTTGAATTCCCAAGTTGGTTGACTTTACAATATTTCGGGGTTTCCGGATTATGTGTTAATTGCGAATATTAAACTAGGCTTAAGATGTTGAACGACAAAGTGCGACGTAGTCTCTATGGCAGCAACAAAACCAGGCGTACGCGGAGTCACTACATGTGGATCAACAGAACAATCGTGAATAAGATGATAAGCGAAGAGATCGGGGAGAATTGAAATTCTGCAGTCAAGTAAATCAGACCTCTTTGTTCACTGTTACTTTTAGCAAAATCCCTGCCAGGTTTCCAGAATTGGAAATCCTGTATTTATTTCTTTGAGCAAAGAGGTCGTACTGCTTTACTAAAAATGTAAAGCCCCATATAATGATGGGACTTACATTTTTTTCTAAAGTCTGGAAATACTCCAGACCTCGCAAATTTGAAGTTATTGAGCTAAATACTAATTTATAATTGAAAGAATGTTAAAGAACAATTGGTAATCAATTTGAGTCAAATCTATAAAGAGTTTTCGATTCGATAAGATTTGGAATTATTTGAAAAATTTGTTAGATCTCTTAATTTTTGGGAATTCTGATTATATATATTACTAGGATTTTATTGTGGCTCGCGCGCTGCACGCGCTCGCAATCGCCCCTACCCAAAGGTGCCTCCCGCAAGGTTGCCCCCCGCAAGGGTGCCCCCCGCAAAGGTGACCCCCCCGGAAGGGTGACCCCCCCGCAAGGGTGACCCCCCGCAAGGGTGACCCTCCGCAAGGGTGACCCCCCGTAAGGGTGCCCCCCACCCTTGGGGGACCTATGTTTTTGAAAGAGGACTTAGAAAAATACGGGCTTGGGGCTTGGCGGAAGGGGGTGGAGCTAGCCCCAGGCCTTTAGCCCCACCCCCTTCCGCCAAGCCCCGAGCCCGAATTTATTCTAAGTGCCTCGATTCTTGACACGGTGGCGGCGGCGGCGGCGAGATCTTTTTATAATATATATTATATGTATTAAATAAGATCGCTGCACCAACACACGCACTCTACTCGCGCGCGCAGCGCGCGAAAGTTTTCTAGTATAGTAAAAAGTATTAGATCCTTCTCTCCGTGTGTGAGGAAGCAAAAGGGACACATAATACCGTATCCTGCATTACGAAATTTGTATCATCTCAAACCTGCCACAATTACATAAAATATAACCTAGCATCAATGTAATGCCTTTTTGTTCGTTATGAAGTAGCAGATGTATTCGAACGTACGGTCGGTAACATATCCGATCAAGACGTTGGACATTGATAAAACGAAGAAACGAACGTACGGCTGAGTCTGAAATCGTAGACACGTGCCCGCGTTTCCCGTACGGTTCTTCTCGGTTCCTCCACTGAAATGGAAGATCCTTGCTGTGCCATAGAAACCGGTATCTCGTCGTAAAGGGGCGTTAGTGTGCTATGGTATTCCACGTGCATCCAAGAAAACGTTGTTATGATAGTAGCCTCCCCCATGGGAGCTGTCTGGAGTTACTGTATACATATAACGTTCCTGGAGAATCCAAAGGACGAAAAGAATCAGGGCCAGCTTCGGCAAGTCTCGCGACGACCGTCTCGCGTTTCTCCGACTCGCTATTCCGACCTACCCTTCGCTCTGCTGCTTTCTCAACGAATCCCTTGGCTCTCGTACTTTCTGCGTTTATATACGTTCTTCCTACGTGAGGATAGGACGTTCCGGATACCGGTGATACCTCTCACATAGCATCCAAGATAGCGTTCAGTGTACACTGCAGGATTACGTGCATGTAACAAGGGGTTATTGTACTATATGTGTTTTCGACACGACGTAAGGTGAGACGATTTTTCAAGTGATGATTTCGGTGTTGGTCAGACGCCAGGATTCTCGTTAAGGTGTCTTGCGCTAACATTGGGCGATGGTTATGCTTCATTCCATACCAAGTGGACCACCCAAATCTAGCATGGTCGCAAAAAGTCTTCATAACCCGTGTAGAAATTAGTTTGGGCAGCCGCGATTAAATAAGGGGCCTTTTTAGGTATAAACGTGGCATCCACAATAGGGAATCTACTCTAGAACCCTACTAGGCTCAACAGAGGCGGCCACGTCAAACTTCGGGGCCTAATCAGGCTTTAATGTGGAACCCTCACTAGGGTCACCCTAATTGAGCCTCTAAAGACCCCGTACTTCAAGAGTGAGTAGCCTAGTAGGGCCCCTATTAGAACTGGGGCAAACTAGAAGTTGGGGCAAATTAGAAGTGGACCACCCAAATCTAGCATGGTCGCAAAAAGTGTTCATAACCCGTGCAGAAATTAGTTCGGGCAGCCGCGATTAAATAAGGGGCCTTTTTTAGGTATAAACGTGGCATCCACAATAGGGAATCTACTCTAGAATCCTACTAGGCTCAACAGAGGCGGCCACGACAAACTTCGGGGCCTAATCAGGCTTTAATATGGAACCCTCACTAGGATCGCCCATATTGAGCCTCTAAAGCCCCCGTACTTCAAGCGTGACTACCCTAGTAGGGCCCCTAATAGAACTGGGGCAAACTAGAAGGGGCCAAGTCAGAGCCCCAACTATTTTTCTACACGGGAATTTTTTCAAAAGTTGTTCAGAGTATCCATAAATTATTTCATAAGTTTAGCACCTATGTTTGGCCCAAAATTTAATTTTTTTTTTCATTAAATTTTTTTCAATTCACTGTATATTCAAAATTACCGATAGTACACAAAATCTGTGGGTGTATAAAATTTAAGTTTTTGCATGTACTTTTAAGCAGGAAAAAATTTCCATAAATGGCCATAAAAAACTTCCGCCTTTTTTTGACAGAATAAAGTAATTATTATTATTTTTTTTTTTTTTTTTTGAGACAGAACATTCCGATTTTTCTCGAAATTTCACAGAATTTCCATTATTGTGCTTGTAACTACAGAAAAATTCACGTGATGGCAAATTAATGGCCCACTTGGTATGGAATGGCCCTTATATAAACTACATTCGCCGTTTTCGCTGCATCTGCAACACATTGCAGCTATCCTACTTTGCCGAGTCTTTAGGTTGTGCTGTTCCTGTACTTACGTTAAGGGAATGACCCTATGTACGTAAGGGCCATAAAAGAAACATGGGTGTACTGAGGACCACATGGTAACAATGAAACTCTTAAGGGAACGACACTAGCTGCTCTACTATTATTCGAAAAGGGTGGTTTTATCATGAATCATCTTCTTCGTTCAAGGGAAAACATGATCAAATGTGGAATAAAAATTATTGCAGTATATTTGAGGTTGTGAGACTAGAAAATCTCTAATCCCGGCCAATTTTATGAAACTTTTTATTTTTGACAATATTTACGTTAAAGTACAAATTTTCGCCAAAGTTCAAGGTGGAAAGCAAATTGTTACTAAAATTTGAAGAAAATCACAAATTTTTTAAACTTGGGGTAAAACACAATTTTTTCACAAAACTTTAGTTAAAGCCCAAATTTCAGGCCAAATTTGAGTTCAAGTTAAAATATGTCATGTCGGCTAAAGATCAGTCCAATTTTCGCCGCAATTTGTTCAATTTTGTCCAAATTGGAGATTTTAATCAAACTTCGTCGATAATTAGAAAAGGGAGTCAAATTTTGTCGTCAATTTGATTGTGAATAATAGTGAGTTAGTTATAAAGATAAAGTCAATTAAAAAAAAATGAAGACTTGTAGATAACTACATTCAATTAAACTAACGTAATCCAAAGTGTCCTATGTACTCCGCTTTCAACTCGCTTGACTGCACCGAGAGAAAAAGTTTCATTGATTCACGGAAATCTTGGCCAATGAAATGAAATACTTGAATTTCAATACTCACTTTTCTTTGAATGATCTCAAACTCAATGAAAAGTAGTGACATTGATTCGAAGAAACATTTCTTTAAACCAATGAACCTTTTTTATTGATTTCAAAGATATCGTCTCTGATTCAATGAAACCTTCTTCTTACCACCTCAAAATTTCAAACCCTATTTTTTCCTAAAGTACGCGGCAGATAAAGCTCAAATTTTGAGAGTATGTAAGGAAATATGGCAGAAATAGGCTAAGCTTCTGGGGCCTCGAAACTTGAAGCCGTTCGTTCGGGAGAACCGGAAAACAAAAAAGTGAGGTTAGGTGCGAGAGACAGAGATCAATGAAAACGTCTCTTTAAAACAATGAAACAGTTTCTTCATTATATGCTCACTAAGTAAATGTTTATTTACAGGAAATTAAATGTTTTCTTTGAAATTCAAATGTACTATTTCATTGAAATCAATGAAAAAAAAAATCAATCCACTCATTTCTTTGCCATCAATGAAATCTTATCTCCCTGTGTGTTCAACTTGTTAATCTTATCCCACTTCTTCCAATTTCCCATTTTTCTTACTAACCCAAACTAACTAAGATTGCTAAGGTCATACAAATCTCGAAACGTGCTAAGACAACTAAAGTACCAACAAAATTCACACTCGCCGAGAGTGGCTGTCATAAAATTCCCTCCCAATCCAAGTTTCTGATGAAATGCACCGGATTTACCACCTCGTCTGTAAATCCTTCGATTTTCTGTCCGTTTAGTCAATTCTCTTTATCGTTTCCAATACAACCTGGACGCCATTGCAGCTAATACTTTCGTTTACAGTAAAACAGAAAAAAACAAATATATATATATATATATATATATATATATATATATATATATCTATAGAAGGATACTCTAAGTCGAGAGTGCCAGTCGTAACTTCAAGTCGGGAGGCCCTACCCTGAACCTTTCGACCCTAAAGCTTAGAAGCTTTCGTCTAGCCAAACGGGCCAACTCTGACTGACCGAGGAACGTGCCTCGCCGACACAAAAGGCTCCCTCGTCATAGTTCCGATGTCAATTTACCTCCATACAATGCTTCAATCAGAACGCAAACAACGGTGGTCGGTATCCGGGCCAAGCTGAATTGCATTTTACATTGCGTTGGGCCCGTCCTACAACCTTGTACTGTAACATAGCAGCAGCAGCAGCAGTAGTAAGAGTAGCCATTGCAATACGAACTCTCTCAAACCATTGGTATGTTACTGTTGGGCGAGGTTTTCAACGCCAGGACCTTTATATCTATGTACAGATTTATATACATACAAAATGACTCACACATGGTCTAGTATCACAGCTCCCGAACAAGCTAGCGCAAATACTCCCTCGCTAAACGACTTTTCCAAAGATTTCGCTTGTACCCTGAATGCGGACTATTTTCCAATGAAATCCTGCCGCGCCTGCACGACTCACGTATGCCGCCACCAGTGTACACAATACAGTCCACTGCATGAGAGCCCAGAGGTACGTTTTTTTTTCCGTGCTTCAAATGAATGGAATCATATACGCGTTGTGTGTCGTTTGTATGGTACTGTAGAATTTCGTATTCACTTTGATAAAATAATCAACCCTTTACACCGGCGCTTCCATTTATTTTGAAAAATGTTTGGCATGTTTGTCGACGTTACGCATTAACGGTAATTGCTGTTTAAAAGCATTTCCATGGAAATTTATGGATGTATGAATATATTGATGAAAAATATTACGTGATACGCTGCTTTTCTATTAGGAGGATATGGATTTATACATTTATCAAGCATTTTTTTAATATTTCACTTGCACACCTCTTCACTGTTATTTTTTGCATTTTAAATATCAACGTATTCACACTGAGAAAAAAATATTGTTGAATGGACTAATTTAGCGTACACCCTCGTTCAAATTTTCGTTAGGACAACCAAATGTTTAGTTTTTTCAATAATCGTTAGATTCAATTGTCTAAAAATTATTTGCGTTAGCCGAAATACTTGTTATATAAACAAAAAATTCATTTGAAGGGTGTACGCTAAATTAGCCCATTCAACTATATTTTTTTCTCAGTGCAGGAACAATGATTGTATTTTGACACAAGCGTACAAGGAAATTTTCGTATGTATACATTAAAATCAGGTACAAATGAAAAAATTTGTACACTAGTCGATATTTATATACACGGAGAGAAAAGTCTATGTGTAGCTACGCGGGTTTCTGTTGTTAAGGAGGTTGGAGCGCTCCACACTAGTCAAATCAGTGCTAAATTTTTAAAAGCGTTTCTACAATTTCAGATGGTCTAATAATCTGTTCCAAGGTGTTAATCACATATCAGCATTAGTTCTCGATATTCAAATACATTCACAGCTGTCATATGAACAGTAAATCGATCAATATCTCAAAATTTCCGATGTCATGTTTTTTCATCCAGTTTTGTAAAAGGGTAAACCGTAATATCAGTCCGATTATCACGAAACATAGCTCATTTTGATCAGTGAAAGATCCTTAATCGATTGACCGTCCGGATTTTCTCTAGAATCAGGTGTTCAAAAGTTACAGCCATTTGTATACTTGATGTTAGGTTATGATAGGATAAACAAACGGTTGTATCTTTTGCTCTAATTATACGATTTAAAAAAATAAACGGCCAATCGATAGAATATCTTTTAGTAAACAAAATGAGTTATTGATCGTGATAATCGGACTGATATTACAGTTTACCCTTTTAAAAAACTGGATGAAAAAATATAACATCGGAAATTTGCAGATATTGATCGATTTACTGTTGATATCACAGCTTTGAATGTATTTGAATATCAAGAACTAATGATGCTATGTGATTAACACCTTGGAACAGATTATTAATCCATCCGAAGTTGTAGAAACGCTTTAAAAAAATTAACACTGATTTGACTAGTGTGGAGCGCACCAACCTCCTTAATTACTATAACTTGCGTACCGCGGTGACACAAGGGCTTTATCAAAGTTGTTCCTATACACGTAGAAGCTTTTACACTGTACATTGTAATCTTTCCGATTTTGCTTTAGTATCATGCTCATTATTCCTATATTACTATCTCCAACCGAAATTTTACTTATACTTATACGTGTGACAGTATTCCCTTTTTATATAGAAACAATTAGTCAATTTTTCGTACAATTTTCAATATGATACTGGAATTAATTATTGAAGGATTTTCTATGCGTTTCCTTAAATGTATTTAAGGGAAGGAAGGGGAAATGTATTTAATATGCTTTGCAAGTTAGTGTATAAAAAATGTGAACATTTTTAAAGACGCCATCATATTTTGTAATTTAATTTTGTTTCTCTGACTGTTGTGTTGAAACTGCAACCCGCTAGCCAAAGTAGGTCGGTAAGTCAGAGTTGTAACTTATCATATGATAACTCGACCAAAAATACAAATATTGGGCAGCTTCACTGCCATGTCTTCGATGTCCCACGAAAGATACCTTTGGGCGAAAAGACTTCCCTTTATATGCACCGCCATAGATCTTTTCGTTTGCGAGAAAAGTCATGGTTATTCGCCATCTAGCGGCTGAAAACTCACTAAATGTTCTCTGGGTTTGTTTACCATATAAATAAGACATGTCAATTTTCCTTATGGTGTATAGTAATTACAATATTTCTTATACACTCTAGACTCACAGTTCTACTTATTTGTGCTGTCGCTAGATGGCGAATTCGTGTACCGATTCTCGCAAAATGGAAGTGACTACGAAGGCGCATATAAGCGGGGAGGTTTCATGCCGATTCGTCCTGTGGCATTATACCGCAGGGCAATATATCGAATTTTTGTCGCTCTCTTCGGGTCGTTATAAAATAGCAACGACCCAGCGCTTTTGAAGAAAAGAAAGACTTAAAAAAAACCTCAAACAACAAACGTATGCTGTTAGGAAAATTTTACATATGTAGTGGATGAATAAATTTGCGACGTCATCATTAATCATGTTCTTATTTGCGAATCTAAAAAATCCCTACGTGTTGATAATCCCAAAGCAGAATAGGAAATTAATACTAATCGACGGTAATAAGTCCCATGTAAATGAAGATTACTCTAATGTTTTCAGCTTTCAAACAGATACAGATACAACGGACTACTATACTGCGAAGGAGTAAGTCATTGTTGTAATCTAGCAAATTTGGGACGATTACTATACGTATCGTAAGCTGTAAATTGTTTATATGAGCTTTTATAATAGAGCCCATGTGTCACCGTACAATATTTTCTGCGAGTGGCAGCTATATTCGCGGATCCATTTCTCTCCGTGTAGTAATAATTTGTTACAAAATTCACGGTGTAAAACTTCGTTGGTGTGTGTATTTTTTGTTCTATTAGTCATTACAGTGTCAACACTTTTACAGTGAAAAATTGAGAATTTTATAGAAAACGATAAATCATTTATAGAAAAATACAACAGTAGCATATGTATTTGATTTTTAAATAAACATGATTGATCCAATTTTCCTTTTTATGCATGGAAAATTCTCTGATAAACGCATCAGTGACACAATCATTTTTTAAAAAATATTTTCCGTTTCAGTATTGCTTTTCGGATGTATTGTGAGTTATGTAATTGATTTACAGCCCAGTGGAGTGTCATAAACTCGTGAGTGCATCTCACTCGTGGGGATGCAACCGCGTGTAGTAGGACTGAATTGAAAGGGGTTACGTCGATATCCGTGTTTTCGCAGGCGCGACACAATGAAGACAGAGCCAGTCGCCGATGTTGTGCTTTTATCAAAGGCGTGTACTGGCATTCTTCCTCAGTACTTCGTTACAGGTTCGCGCGATCTCTGCGTTTCTATTTCTCGAGTACCATCGCGTTCATTCAATACTTTTTTCATGATTTCCTGAACAATGCACAATATCGAACCTCGCAATAACCTAACTATTCGCTCCATCTAAAACTTAATGAATTATTTTCATATTTCCGTTTTCACTGAAATAATACAAACTAATTAAAATTACAAGGATAGAAATGCAGCGCATTTCCCTTAAATGTGGAAACAGCATCTGTAAAGTTAGATATCCGCTGCATTGTTACATTTTATGTAAACTCATAACAGATAGCTGTTCTAGAATGTTCTGAGTAAGTTATTAATTCTCTCAATTTTACATTTCCCGTATAGAAATAAATAGAGGTGAAATATACGCCGAAAATAGATAGGAAAACTATAAAATTTATAAGTTGCATATATTCTGGATGGTATGCATTCCTAACGCCGAAATTCACATGGCCGAAAATCATAATCACGGAAAAACAAAACACGGCACAGTTTGTTTGCACTTAAGTGCGAATTTATGATCGATCTTGAGATCGCACTTAACATCAATCTTCAGATCGAACTTGCTCGAGGGCTGTTGATCGATCTTAAGTTCGACCTTGAGTTCGATCTCAAGTTCGGTCTTAAGTTCGATCTCAAGTTCTTGAGATTAAACTGAGTTCGAACTTAATATCGATCTCAAGACCAATCTTAAGAACGAACTTCAAGTCTTAGTCTTACAAAATAAATGAAGGGATGCACAAATCGTGTCACAGGGACGCCGAAGGCGCATTGATTTACGATTTTGTTTTTCCAAGCTAACCGTATTAAATATGTCAGTAAAAAAGATAATTAGATTTTCGGCAAGCGAGAAAATGATTTTTTCGAAAATCTATCATCGACATAAGTCCGAATTGGTAATATGTAGAGATCGAGTTTTAGGGTGAAAGAATGACAAATAGGGTGAAGAATGGCAGTCCCTGCCATTGTCGCGAAAGTTTGTTTATCTCATTCGTGTTCATCGTTTTATATCACATTGACCTTGGTGATTTCGATGATAATAATGCCAAGAAGTTAGTAACGAGATTAAAAGAAAATTGTTGTGAAAAGAATTATAAGTGTATCCTTTTTCCCTCATTTTAAATTAATTTCTTGATTCTACAGAATCCATATGAAATTTTTTTGCAGCAATTTCTTACATTCTAAAACGTATTTATACAAATGGATGTAAAGATTGTAAAAAAATCAAAAAGCCATTAACTACGGTTAAATCTTCAGAGTTTTCAAATTTGTTTCCCTTATTGTGTGTGTGAACTCCAATTTAGGCGAAAGTTCGAATTTGAGTTCAGACCTAAGTTTGATCTTAAATCCGAACTCAAGATCACACTGAATATCGAACTTAAATTCAGAATTAAGTTTGAACTTAAGATTGAGCTTAAGAACCCAATCAGATTCGGCAAAAGTTCAATCTTAAGATTGATCTCAAGATCAATCTTTAGTATTGTATTAAACTACATCTTAAGTCCAACTCAAGTCAAAACAGCTTACACCGTCTTTTGTTTCGGTGTTGCGAATTTCGGAGATATGAATGCATACCTTCTGGATATATGCCATAAATGAAAAATATATGAAACATATATGCCCAATATGCAACATTTTGGCGCATTTCCTACATAAGGCATATATGTAAGTTGTATGTGATATATATGCAAAAAATATAAATTAGATATATTCTTTTTACATCTTAAACTATACAAAAGATATATAATGGATATATCGCTTTTATACTTCAGGATATATCCGTTATATATGGAAACCACATATAAAAAACCAATAATTATAAAGTAATTAATTGCAGTAATTGAATTCGGCTTATCTTGGACTTCCAATTGGACATTCCGAGTTATTTTGTTAATTAGTAAATATTAATCGTTGGAACATTTTTTTTGCCGTGGATGGGAATCGAACCTGGATCGTCTGGGTGTCTAATGGGTACTTTAGCTCACTCGGCCATTGATATCTTGAAAGACTGATATTTTTATTCTCTATTTGAAGTATATTAAAAGTAAAAAGACGTCAAGACTACATTCATTTATATTATTGAGACAGAAATATTCAAAATGCAAACACCGTGGGCCGATTATCCTGAAGGATCAAATGAGCTTTGAGGGATACTCAAAAATTTAGTTGAGGGTCGGTCACCCATCCATGTACTGACCCTCGAGGAATTTAGAAGAATTTGGGTATGGGCGGTCACCCATCTCAGTCGTTACTCGGAAATATATGACACTGATGTTTAACCCCTTCGTTGGCAGCGAGATTTCAACAAAATGTGCCCAAAATGGCAGGAATTTTTTTTATCCTTGATTTTGATGCCAACCTGCACTCATGGGTTTTTGAGGTCGCTGATTACGAATTTGAACTCAAAATTAATGAATTCAAAATGGCGGATCCAATATGGCGGACCAAAATGCAAAAAATTATTGAATCAGGGTAAATGTTGGCACTCGCGGGTTTTTGAGGTCGCCGATTACGAATTTGAACTCAAAATTGATAAATTCAAAATGGCGGATCCAATATGGCGGACCAAAATTCAAAAAATTATTGAATCAGGGTAGATGTTGGCACTCGCGGGTTTTTGAGATCGCTGATTACGAATTTGAACTCAAAATTGATGAATTCAAAATGGCGGATCCAATATGGCGGACCAAAATTCAAAAAATTATTGAGTCAGGGTAGATGTTGGCACAGTTGAAAAAGTTCGGGTTAGCAAATTTCACCGAAATCGATAAAAAAAATTTATTTCGGTCCACCATTTAAAATTTTCTCATTTTGCGTCCATACTTGTAATCAGCGACCTCAAAAACGCTCGAATACCAGTTTTCATCATAATCGAATGGAATTTCTTATTTTGGTCCGCCATATTATCACTGCCATTTTAAATTTGCAATTATTCAGTTCGTATTTGTGATCTCCGACCCCAAAAAGTCTCGAATACTGGGTATCATCAAAATTTTTTAAAAATGTCTGATTTGGTCCGCCATATTGGCCCCGCTATTCTGCGTTTGCAATTTTCAATTCCATATTCAGGATGAACTACCTCATAAACTCTAGAATACCAATTTTCATTAAAACTGAATGAGATTTTTCATTTTGGTCCGCCATATTGGCGCCGCCATTCTGAATTTCTAAATTTTGAGTAAATATTCGTAATCAGCGATCTCAAAAACATCAGGGAACCAATTTCCGTCCTAATCGATTGAAATCGTCTATTTCGGTCCGCCATATTGACACCGCCATTCTGAATTTTTTAATTTTGAGTAAATATTCGTAATCAGCGACCTCAAAAACATCAGGGCACCAATTTTCATCCTAATCGATTGAAATCGTCTATTTCGGTCCGCCATATTGGACCACCATTTTGAATTTCTAAATTTTGAGTAAACATTCGTAATCAGCGACCTCAAAAACATCAGGGCACCAATTTTCATCCTAATCGATTAAAATCGTCTATTTCGGTCCGCCATATTGGCGCCGCCATTTTGAATTTTCAAACTTTGACTTCAGATTCGGATTCAGCGACCGCAAAAACCCCCGAGTCAACTCCGGCTGACAAACCGAAGCAAGTTAAACCGGAAAAAAACCGGGTGCGCACTATTGCGTCAATGCCACACAGGGCCTCTCCTGATTCCGCGCACTATTGCGTCAATGCCAACGAAGGGGTTAAAGTATACTTTGCAGTCAAGTTAGATATACGGGACATACATACACCATACATTCGATATACAATGCATAGCATACATAAATTATATATTTCTTATTTTTGAAATATATTTTGTAGTCCAGCAATATATAATTTACAATATATGTTTCATATATTAACGAAATATTTGCATAATACATACGAATTATATAAGATTTGGTTGTTACATATATTTTACAGTTAGGCGACATATATTGAATATATATGTACAATACATTCGTGACATATATGCGAGATATATAATAATTATACAACATTTTGGCGACATATATGCCTCCATATAAAATATATGTTGCATATACTTTTGGCATATATTCCACATACATATATTTCCATACGGGTTCAAGTCGATTAATTAATTGTAAACCTATAAACGTCAAAATGATAGGAGCTGAAAAAAGTATTTTTAAGTGTTTTTATAGTAAAATATTTGAAGGTTTAATTTTACAATTAAACCCAATTATTTGGGCACACACAAATGTTGAAATAAGAAGAAAATTCTTAAACGTTCATATCAGAATACTCAGCGTGGTCTAAAATGTTTAGAAAAAAATTCGGAACCACTGTATTTTTACTCAGCAATCATTGCGTTAAATTTATTTAAAAAAAAGAATGGAAAGTATAACCTTAAAAAATAGTAGAAACCAAAAATACTAAAATTTTACAGAGATTCTCCCAAGCCCACCAAATCCTAGTCACGCTGCTTGTGTATTCTATCGGATTTCGATACCGTCAGGTCGTAACGAGGATTATTTAATGTGCAATCAACGGAACTTAAGCAAATAATCGATTGTCCAAAGGTCACGCAGCGAAAAAAAAACCATTAAGCCGGAAGAAAAAAAAACCTTGTTTTATTCTGTTTTATAACGTTGTGCATTACAAATCAGTAGCTTTTCGGTCTCAATGGTAGCGAATCAGACAAAAGAGTAAAAGCTCCGGATTTTTTTAGGTGTCAGATTTTTTGTTATGGAAGCTTTTCTTCGTCTTCTGTAAAATTTTGCACAAACCGTGCATCGCCTGTGTGTTTCTATTATATATTGCAACGTTAAATCTGAAACCCAGATAAGTCATTACAAATTCTGTCTGGTTTGCATACCAACAAACCCCGGAGAGTCGATTTCCTATCTTCGTCCCTGTCGATCCTTGTTTTCCGAGCTTCACTTGCCCAATGGTTCGACATTGCAACTATAGCCACTCGATATACCTGCGTTGAGTTCCGCCTCGCACCAGCCGTAAATTTATAATGGGGTTCAGCTAAACGGGGCATGTATTTCGATATCAGTAACCCAGACTCCCCCGTGACCAGTCAAAAAGCTCGACGGATTATCGCTGAAGAGTTTCATATACCGTTCAGAGTATCGAATAAACTACACGGTACATTTTTTGTCCCTTTGATTAAGTTGATGTATGTTTATATATCGTTCGCCATCGAAGGTAATTCAGGTTGGGATTAAAATGTTTTTTTTTTGTGTTGCATTTCCCCCCGTCTGCAGGCATTACGCCTATTACAGAGTTGGCCCGGATCAGTAGCCAGTCCCCCCTGGGGGTCTGGTCCGGATCAGTAACCAGGCCCCCATGCGGCCGCATCCGACTTCCCCCTCTATATCGCATTTGCCATAGCATTTCTACTATGGGCATAGGGAAACTGGGGGTTAAAATAGCGAAAGAATGAAATAACGAATTTAGATAAAATGAACGTCTAAATCTAGAATGGCCATTATTATGGAATTCGCTAGTTTAGCCATTCGATATTTTGATCATTCGCCATCTTCAAACTCACCCGATAATTCGCTCCGAACAGCAAATCTGTTCAAACTGCATAGTATTGGATGGGCCCGAGTTGAAATTTAAACCCTCGTCAAAACCTCCGAAAATGACAGATATTACCCGAATAGATCCCGTGCAGAAATTAGTTCGGGCAGAAGCGATTAAATAAGGGGATTTCTTAGGTATAAACGTGGCATCCACAATAGGGAATCCACTCTAGAACCCTACTAGGCTCAACAGAGGCTACCACGATAAAATGTATAATAACAAGGATGCAAAGTAGAACCTTGCACATTGCTTCCTCATTATTTTTCGCATTTTACAAAGCTACCTCTATGAGGAAGTATGTTATTCAATTTTTGGCTTCCTCATAGAGGAAGCTTTGTAAAATGCGAAAAATAATGAGGAAGCAATGTGCAAGGTTCTACTTTGCATCCTTGTTTTAATTAGATAAATATACATGTTGTGGATTCGCTTTTTCTATTTCGTTATTGCGTTATTTCGTGATTATTAGAGCGTTTCCGAAGTGAATGTGATAATGTATATTTTTAAAAATAATTCAACATTCCATAAAATCAAAAATTTCATACCGTTCGTCACTAAATTATACATATATAATGGCTGAATATTGTTTTATTTATATACAAAATTTGAGCTCGCTATCTTAAGTTTTGCAAAAGTTACAATAGAGCGATAATGTCAATTTTTTGAAAAATTCAAAACATGATAAAATTTTTACGGCTCAACCGATCTTAACCAAATTCAATAGCGATCACCGGCATATGAAAGCTCAAATTCATACCAATTTTTAGATCAATATCTCGAAAATTGAAAGAGTTATCGCGTAAACAGACATTTTTCAAAAAATTAAAAAACGCGTAATAATTTAACGATGAAGTGGATTTTAACAAAAATTTGCATGAACGATGAGGCTTGTTCCCTCTATCTATGGTCCAAATTTCAGCTTGATATCTCAAGGCATTCCCGAGTTATAAAGGTTTACATTTTTCGATTGTGTAACATACACACACACATACACACACACACACACACACACACACATACAGACATTTTTTCTAAATCACTTTTCTCGATGTTTTGGACCATTCTGAGTGTACTGACATGAAAATCTCGAAAAAAAAATTTTTCACGAAAACAAAGCTTCCTCTATGAGGAAGCAAAAAATGTGCACTTCGGGGCCTAATCAGGCTCAAATGTGGAACCCTCACTAGGGTCACCCATATTGAGCCTCTTCGTTGCTACAAAGGTACCCTTTACAGACAACTGTATAGGCACTGTATAGGCAACTTTATAGGCCCTTTGTAATTTGATTTTTTTATATTTCCGATACGTATTCTGCAATAGGTATGACAAATTATTCCCTTACTGAAACCCGTCGGAGTTAACCAGGTGATCACCCATCTAACTATTGAAGGTCAGTGTCAGCTAAGCGGTCACCCATCTATGTATTGACCATCAGTCGCCAGCCCCGCGGTCATCCATCTAAGTAATTACCGTCAGGCTAGGCGGTTATCCAACCTAGTACTGACAGTCAGAGTTAGCAAAGCGGTCACCCATCTAAGTATTGACCATCAGTCGTCAGCCACGCGGTCACCCTAGTACTAACCCTCAGATCAGTCAGACGATCGTCCACCCAAATACTAACGAACTAATGCGCGCAAACAATGAAATAAGCAACTTCGTCGAATATGTTTATAAATGACAAAAACGATACAATGTATCATTTTTTATATAACCGATTGCCGTGAAAAATAACTGAATGTGCTTCTATTATTACCACAGCAGACGCAATCATATAAATCTATAAAGTTCGGACTATATTACACGAAATTCATTTTATATTTCATATTACCGATATTCAAATAGACAAAAAAAATTGTATAATCATATGATCTGAATGGCCGAGTGAGCTAAAGTGCAGTGCAACAACATCATCCGGAGGGTCCCAGGTTCGATTCCCGTTAATGTCAAAAAATGTTAATATGTTTTTTCAGTGACTAATATGTACCATCATGTAGAGGAAGATGTAATATCTACTTAAAATGCAGAATTACTCGATTTAATAAGCAAAAATTAATATTTTTCAATCAATTTTCTTTATTATTTTAGTAGGGGCTTAATAGGACAGCCTTTATAGGCCCTAACAGGGAAATCTATAAAAGCCCCGTACTTTGAAGCGTGACCAGCATAGTAGGGCTGTACTTAGATTTTCATACTGGGCCCCTAATAGAATTGGGGCAAACTAGAAAGGGCCAAGTAAGAGCCCCAACTATTTTTCTGCACGGGGAGTAAACGGAGTCTAATGTAGACTGAAATTCTTGGGCACACTACGTTTTGGCGCCAAATCGTACGGCGCCAGAACGTTTTGGTGCCAAATCGTACGGCGCTAGAACGTTTTGGCGCCGAGTCGCTCCTTCGTGGCCGTTTCGGCCCCGAGTTGTTTCGCAAAACTATGTAACTATATGGGGTAGTCCACCCCGTTTCGACCTGGATTTTCCCTCGATCTCTCCGATTTGGCTCATTATTTTTTACAGGCTTAGATGGACCCTCAACTGCACAAATTTTTTTTCTTTTTTTTAAGTCCATTTTTTTAAAATATATTTTTAAAGTGACATAGAAAACCCCATAATTTAAAAATCTGATAAAATTCTGAAAAATACTTTGTTCAATAACAAAATTATCTAGCTTATAGTCAAAGTGGAGAAGATTTTCCATCTTACAGTTTTTAAGCTTTTTTTATTAAAAAAAATTATGAAAAAATAATTAATCTATTACAGGCGATTGGTCAAATGTTTATTTATGTAAAACCGAATTTTTCAGAATTTTTTCAGATTTTTCCGAACCATGCAAATTTTTTTTAAATATTTTTTTAAAGTGACAAAAAAAACCCCAGAATTAAAAAATCTGATAAAATTCTGAAAAATACTTTGTTCAATAACAAAATTATCTAGCTTATAGTCAAAGTGGGGAAGATTTTTCTTCTTATAGTTTAAACACTATAAGAAGAAAAGTGGGTAAGATGTTTTTTCTTTTTTTTTCAATGGAATGCCCCATATATAACTTTAGCAAGACTTGAAATATCAAGCCCAAATTTAGTACGTAAACAAAACAATATTCATCGTCAGTCATGATACATATTTAGTGACAAACAGTTGAAAATTTTGATTTTATGGAATTTCAAATTATTTAAAAAATTTAATTGATTGCATTAATTTCTGCAAAACTTGATATCAAACACAATTAATATTTGATTTAATTTGATTGCATTCAATGATTATTTAAATGAACATTTTTTTTTCATACTTTTCAAGTTATTTTTTTTTTTTTTTTTTTTTTAGGTAAGCGGAAATCGGAAACTGAACAAGTGTAAAAACTTGTGGAGAGGAATTTTCATGTTTTGGGTAACGAAAGGGATCAAGGCTATCAAGTGCATAGATAGTACGCAACCCTGGCTGGATACTTGAATTCGGTGAGTGTAGCTTTGACCTCGTTTGTATCCTTCGTACCTAATGGAAAGCCGTTCGACCGGGTCCATGACAGATCCTGTATGCTATCTCACGAGGCTTATCGCATTCCCTCGCGCAACTACCCCGTCGAATCGATTTCTCGGCTGCATTAGTGCAAAACCCAATGGGGTTTAGTTTCCATTTAATTTGACGCACGCCGGTCGAATTCAGGATGGATTGACAGACGACAAGATAGGAAAACCGGGATGAAGATGTATTGGAGTTTGTCAGGTCAGATTTACGCGGACAATTGCCAGAGTTGGTATTTAAACGTCAACACTTCGTTTTAGCTTTTTTTACAGTCGAAACTTTATCGATGCTTAGTTTCTCCCAAAATATGGATTAATACAAAATAAGTGTTTCCGAATTACCTCTAACATCCTTTATCAAAATTTTGCTGAAATTAATTCAAATGTTTACTTGGACATTAGAAAAACCAAAAAGGATGTAAAGTAGAACTTTGCACATTACTTCCGCATTCTTTTTCGCTTTTTACAAAACCGCCTCTATGAGAAAGTTTCTTTATTTTATTTTTGGCTTCCTTGTAGGAGGCATTCTCTGTCAGTTCAGCCACTTTTTTTTCGACCCTCTCAGATCTATCCCATAATTGGCCACATTTTAGTACCACTTAAAAGCACTCTTTGTGAATTTTTTCAGATTTTTTAATCCATACATTTAGAAAATGTATATTTTTTTTCTTATTCATATAACTTCGATGGAGTAAATCTGACAAAAAAATCACACATACAAAAAAATGTTGTTTTTCAATTAACTTTGCATTGCAATATGTCTCATATTTTTATTCGTGTTGCAAAAGCTATTTACAGCAAAAAAAATGTTACACAATTTTTTTTACTTATTCGGACACCTTCGATATCACTGCCAATTTTATACAAGTTACAGGGATATGGCAAAAGCATACCAAAAAATTGGCATTGTGGGCGTCGACTATTTCAAGGAGGAATAAAATATTTTCCAAAATTTTCGATCCAATAAATGGCTATAGGCACGAATAACTGTATGTAAACCCTGAAGGCCGTGTCGTCGTTACCCGTCAAGTAGCTCAGTGGATCGATTATTTGAAGGAATAACAAAAAATAAGTGAAATAAAAAAATATATAAAAATAAAAAAACAATTAAATAAATTTAATTAATTTTCTTTCTTTTTTGAATCCTTCAAGTAGTCGATGCCCACTACACCAATTTTTTTGTAGGTTCTATATATGTCCCTACAGCTTATAAAAAATTGAGAGTAATATCGAAGGTGTCCGAATGAACGAAAAAAATTGTTTAACATTTTTTTTTGCTGAATATCGCTTTTGCAACACGAATAAAAATATGAGACCTATTGTATTACAAAGTTGAGTGAAAAACAACATTTTTTTATACATGTATTTTTTTTGTCAGACTTACTCCATCAAAGTTGTATGACTAATAAAAAAAATACATTATCCAAATGGATTGTTTAAAAAATCTGGAAAAATTCACAAAGAGTGCTTTCAAGTAGTACTAAAATGTGTTCAATTATGGGATAGATCTGAGAGGGTCGAAAAAAAAGTGGCTGAACTGACAGAGAATGCCTCGCTTCGCTCGGGCGGCAAACGTCACACTCGTCGCAATCGCCAACTTTCGGCCCTTGTTGCACAATATACTATTAATACCGTAAGCTCGATCCGTACCACTCTGATGATTTTTTTGCAATATCTACAGTCATGCAAGAATACTCTGTAATTTTATTAGCCAAAAAAAAGTAACATTTTTTTATCAAAAAAATAATAATGCCCCCGTTTTTCAGAACTTTCACACAAATGCATTTTTTAATACCAGAATATCGATCGGTGCAACTCTGGCGATTTTTTTGCGATATCAACAGTCATGTAGCAATACTCTGTAATTTTTTCAGTAAAAAAAAATATCCTTCTTTTAATCAAACAATAATTCCTCCATTTTTCGGAAAAAAATCATACTCACAGGAACGTGACAATTATTTGGAATATTCCGCTCGAAAGCTAACAATAAACGACAACTTTTATGTGGAGACATTTTTTTTCAGTAACTTCAAAATTCTGAGATATTGGCACTTGAATAAAAAAAGCCATTTTCTGAAAAATTATTTTTAAAAATCTGAAAAAATTCACATAGAGTGTCTTTTAGTGGTACATTCATATAATCAATTACAGGGCAAATCGGAGAGGGTCGAAAAAAAAGTGGCTGAATTGACAGAGAATGCTTCATATGTGGTAATAATTTGAGATGTAACAGAATATTCGTTGGTAGATTTATAGACATATTTCGAAAAACCTTTTTTATAGTATACTTGCTGTGAACTATTACCAAAGTGGAAAAATTACAGTTCAGACCAATTATCACAGGCTATTTAATAAATCGTATAAAACTTATTCATTGTCTATATTATCTGTATTTTATGAAAATTCAAATTCATTACTATTAACAATTATCCGCTTACGTTGTTTTCATTATTAGCTGTTGCACCATCGAATTGTACTTCAACTGAAATCCGTAAATACCAACCAGAATTATTACCAAGTTTATTCTCATAATTGGATCGAAATCCAATTCATTTGGCTTTATCTCCATTACAGCACGATTAAGTTTATCAATATTCCTAACTTCACATTTGGGAATATAGTCTAATAACATTACTGAAGATAAATGTAACGAAAAATAGCATTTTACCAGGCTAAAAATAATTTTAAAAAATACCCTCCGCAAAAAAAAAAAAAAAAATTGTTTTCATCCAATTGTCGTTTCCATCCAAAATATCAATAAACTGGCAAACAAATTTTTGAAGTTGGAATTATTTCTTCTAGTGTAATATCCTCAAAATTAAATCCGTAATGAGTTTCAATGTAAATCAGTTTGCATAAATTCAATAAACAATACATCGGTGTACAACAGTCCAACATTGATCACATTTTTCATTCAGGGAATCAGTTTTTTTAATTCTACACGTTCCGCATGAAAGCGAGCTGCAGGATTACCTGTCAGATTCAGAATAAAATAACGTTAAATTTTGTATCAGCAAAAAAAAAATCCGATTTTTCAATCGTATTAGTTCCAGATTTTTTTTTTTTTTTTTTTTTTTTTTGGTACTGCAAATATAATTTGCAAATATAAATTATTTCCTCTGATTTTAGCGTTGGAATTTTTTTCCGTGCTGAGAAAATACACGAGTTTATTGGGTCATTTATTTCTAAATACTGCGGATGAGCTTGGGAAATTATGGGGTTAAAATTAGCTGCTTAAAATATAATTGCTCCAATCAGGATGTGAGGCTAAATATAGCGAGGTCAAAGAGTGAAGCTGGATTTTCATCGCTGACGTCCATTCGTGGAAACGTGGAAGAGGTAGCTGGTGTCGAGGAGGTGCTGGGACATCACAACCGGATGCAAACATGCATATGCAGACGAGCATTCACTAGCTAGAATTCCGGTACGGGTGTTTCGCGAACTGATAAAATCAACTTCGATGTTTGCGTTCCGGAGGTTCGCGAAATGTTTCATCAGCACCTCGTCGGAACTCTGCGCTCGTGGAACTCCCCAACCCCTTCCAAACTCACCCCCTATCCTCTTATTCCTTCTGTATATATCTCGGCATCGTCAGTTGTCGTGCCCGATTCGCTCTCTTGCCGTTCGTTAAATTGAATATTCAGGAGTCTCGCATTGGCTTCGTCAGGTCCGAGGTAAAATCCCTCTTGAATCTCCCGACAAAATCCCCATCCCGTCTCCAAACACTTTTTCCTGCCGCACGACCAAACTTTTCTGCGGTTTTATCCACTCGACTCAAAACTCTATCGTCCGACCTTAGCGTTGAGTCGTTCTACTTACACTACCACTTGAAGTAGTTTACGCTATAAAATAATTACAGGATGCAAAAGGTTACATTTAAAAAAAAATATTTCATTAAAGTCCTTCTCAATTGTTTAGTAATTAGATAACCGGATTATTTAAATGATAATTTAATTTAATTATCAATGAACTGTAATTGAAGTTCTGGTATTGAAGTTCAGTATTTTATAACCATTTTCATTATCTTCTACTAAAATTTACAATAATTTATTATTCAATATAAATTTGTTCCAAGAAATGTCTGTTTGGTTGACAATTTTCATTTTCCTCGGAAAAACGAAATTTGCAAGCTTTTTTTTACAATATCCTAACACATCGGTAAAAAAGTTGCAAAGTTGAACTTTGCACATTGCTTCCTCATTATTTTTTTTTTTTTCACAAAGCGATCTCTATGAAACTTATTTACTAATTTTGGCTTCCTCATAGCGGAAGCTTTGTGAAAAATGTAAATTAATGACAAAGGAATGTACGAAGTTCAACTTTGCAACTTATTTCGTTACTTTTCATTTTTTCAAAATTTCAAAATCACGTAAAATCTTAATCGCTTTACCGATCATTACCAAATTTTGTACGTAGCAGCGCTGAGTATTATTTATTGTTTGTATAAAATTTCAGCTGATTTGTTAATGTTTAACGTGAGTTAGAGCAAAACATAAATTTTTCAAAAAATTCAAAATCCTATATAATCCGAACCCCTTTACCGATCATCACCAAATTTGGTACATAGCAGCATTGCATGTTATTCTTCATCTGTAGAAAATATCAGTTAATTTCGTGAGATTTTACAGGAGTTAGAGCAAAACGTAAATTTTTTGAAAAATTCAAAATCTCATAAAAACAGAACTTATTTGTAGATTCGCCCCCAATTCAATACCGATCCTTCTTTAAGGCTGCTTTATGTATAAAAAATTATTTAGCTCTATAGCTAAAAATGTGCCGGAGCTAGAGCGCATACAGACATTTTTCGAAAATTGCAAAGTTAAATAAAATTTGAACATATTTTTGAATTTTTTTGAAAATTATCACAAGCAATGGCGTATACCTGCCGCACATGCGTGCCAAATTTTAGACCGAATGTTAAAGCCGTTCTTGAGATATGCAAGTTTGAATTTTGAATTTTTACATAAATAAACATTTGACCAATCGCCTATAGTGGATTAATTATTTTTTCTATTTTTTAATAATTTTTTAAAATAAAAAAAGCTTAAAAACTGTAAGAAGGAAAATCTTCCCCACTTTGACTATAAGCTAGATAATTTTGTTATTGAACAAAGTATTTTTCAGAATTTTATCAGATTTTTAAATTATGGGGTTTTCTATGTCACTTAAAAAATATATTAAAAAATAAATGGACTTAAAAAAAAAAAAAAAAATTGTGCAGTTGAGGGTCCAACTAAGCCTGTAAAAAATAATGAGCCAAATCGAAGAGGTCGAGGTCAAATCCAGGCCGAAACGGGGTGGAATGCCCCATATGCATTTATTGACAATAAGTTCCAATGGTTATCGGTGGAATATTTACAAAATCCCTATCCCCTCTCCAAACTCAATTCAACTTCAACTCAAAACTCTATCGTCCGACCTTAACGTTGAGTCGTTCTACTTACACTACCACTTGAAGTAATTTACGCTATAAAATAATCACCGGATGCCATAGGTTACATTTTTAAAAATATTTCATTAAGGTCCTTATCAATTGTTTAGTAATTAGATAGCCGGATTAACTATATGAATGATGATTAATTTTTTTTTTACTCAACTGTATCACCACTGCAAAATATGTTTTTATGGAACAGCGCAAAATTGAGGCGGAATATTTTTGGTACCAATAGCGCTTCAAGCTATTTATTTCTTCATTTTGAAAACGTATGATAAAATTAATTATATGGTATTTTCATAAGGAAACGTCGGCATTTTGTGGTTCATATGTTAAAGTATAATTATTAAATACACCAGAACTTTATTTTCCACTAATTTTTGTATATTCGTGAAAACCATAAAATATAAACGTTTCAGTGAAGAAAGTATTTTATGTGTTAGAAAAGCAGTTTTGTTCGAAAATCAAAATACTATTTTTCATAAGTAACAAATATCCCGCGTAGAAAAAAAGAATCTTTTAAAGAATCTTTAAAAAAGTCTTGAAAGAATCTTTGAAAGAATTTTTAAAGGAATCTTGAAAAGAATCACGTATAGGATCCGGAGCAAGATTCTTTCCAGGATTCTTTTCAAGATTCTTTCTATCCGAAAGCGTTCTGAGAATCTTACAAAGAATCTTCGAAAGAATCTTGAAAAGCGTCTTTAAAAAAATCGTGAAAAGATTCCGTCCATTAAACAGAAAAATCGTTGAAAGAATTTTAATGAAATTCTTCAAAGGAATCGAGCAAAACCTGTTGCGGCTTTCCCTTGGTGTTGAGACAGTATATTTCGGTATGTCTACGAAGGATAAACCCCTCGTGTGTAGTCGAACTCAGAAAAGCTTTCCAGTCTTATATATACGCTGAGGCTTCAAACCACTTGCGAGAAACGCTCCGTCGGTTCGCCACCTAGTGACATCATACGAAAACACTGGTGGACAATACTCCGCTAGATAGCGAGCGGTCGAAGCGTTTCTCGCAAGTGACTTGAAGCCTGAACTTATATAAGACTGCAAAGCTGTCCTGAGTTCGACTATACACGAAGGGTTTACCCTTAGTTGGCGTATCGAAATGTACTGTCTGGACACCAAGGGAAAGCAACAACAGGTTTCGCTCGATTCCTCTGAAAATTTTCATTAAGATTCTTTCAACGATTTTTTTGTTTAATGGACGGAATCTTTTCACGATTCTCTTAAAGACGCTTTTCAAGATTCTTTCGAAGATTCTTTGAAAGATTCTCAGAACGCTTTCGGATAGAAAGAATCTTGAAAAGAATTCTGGAAAGAATCTTGCTCCGGATCCTATACGTGATTCTTTTCAAGATTCCTTTAAAGATTCTTTTAAAGATTCTTTCAAGACTTTTTTTAAGATTCTTTAAAAGATTCTTCACAAGATTCTTTTTTTCTACGCGGGATATTTTGACATTTTTACAAATGATAAGACAAACGTCTTTTCATCTTACGTCTTTTTTTTTGTTGTGTTAATTCGAAAAGTAATAAAGTAATGTTGCTATAGATGTAGAAAATAAATTTTTTTCTATAAAATTGGAAGTGAAACAAATATTAGTAAAATGTGAAATCCGATATGAAATGTAATTTAATTTTTTAATTTTTTTGAGACAAGACGAAAAGTATTTCTTGGGATGAAAATACAACACTTTTATAAACTTATTTCCCTACTTTTTTTCGCAATACTAGAAATTAACGAGCATTTTTGTCAAATTAAAGAAATATTTTTGTGGAAATTTGGTGTAAAACTTTTTATTAGAATAACAATAAATTCAATCTGATGTTTAAAGGGTTTAAGAAAGATCTTGCATCTCCAGGAAAAAAATAAAGACCCGGATAACTATCCGTAGGTGAAGTGGATCAGCCTTTAAGTCACCTGTGGCTTTAAGGGTGACTTCGAGCACCAGGTAGTCACACAGGCTTTATGTTGAATTAAAGTCTAACTTTTTTTTTAGTTACCTTAATAAATCTTTGTTTACGAATTTATGAGAGACAAGTGTACAAGGGTTGTACAGTTGTTATATAAATTATCCGTGAGGCAGTTAAAGCTGTAGGAACGCCTAGAGCAAGCAGCAAACTACATAGGTACATAAACGTGAGTGCTCTCGTAGTCTGTGTGTTTTGTGCGGGAGCACGATGAGAAAAAACGAGGATAAAGAGACTTCTTCGCTTTCCTAGCTATGAAGAAACGCGGCGGCTGTGGGCGGTTCCGTCATGGCTTAAAATGGTAATAATAATAATAATAATAAAAACAAATTCTTCCACCAGCGGTATACAAATTTGAGCCCAAATTCAGGAGGCACCTACAAGTACAGTAGCTTCTCTGTAAGCCTCTATACTCTTTATTTCATTTTTCATGGGGTAGTTCGATTAATGGAGATTAGAGTTATAAACCCTCGTAGAAAAAAAGAATCTTGTAAAGAATCTTTAAAAAAGTCTTGAAAGAATCTTTAAAGGAATCTTGAAAAGAATCACGTATCCGGATCCGAAGCAAGGTTCTTTCCAGGATTCTTTTAAACATTCTTTCTATCCGAAAGCGTTCTGAGAATCTTTCAAAAAATCTTCGAAGGATTCTTGAAAAGTGTCTTTAAGAGAATCGTGAAAACATTCCGTCCATTAAACAGAAAAATCATTGAAAGAATCTTAATGAAATTCTTCAGAGGAATCGAGCGAAACCTGTTGTTGCTTTACCTTGGTGTCGAGACAGTACATTTCGGTACGTCAACGAAGGGTAAACCCCTCGTGTATAGTTGAACTCGGGACAGCTTTGCAGTCTTATATACGTTCAGGCTTCAAGTCACTCGCGAGAAACGCTTCGACCGCTCGCCATCTAGCGGAGTATGGAATATCACTGTTTCGTACGATGCCACTAGATGGCGAGCGGTCGAAGCGTTTCTCGCAAGTGACTTTTGCCTGAACGCATATAAGACTTAGAGAGACTTTTTTTGAGATTCTTTAAAAGATTCTTCACAAGATTCTTTTTTTCTATGCGGGAATATCTCATTACTTCCCAACTAAATCAATTGTGTTAAATATATTCTATAAACCATTCGATATTCATGATTTTTACTTCCTCATAGAGAAATCATTGTTTTCAGGGATTTTTTTTCAAGATTTTTATGTTAGTGTACTCAGAATGGTTTAAAATGTTGACAAGAATGGTTTAGAATCAACTTTCTTATCGACTCGATAGCATTCGTATTTTTTAATACCCGGTTCAAATATTTCGTACACATTTGGCGCGGAACAGTTGACGAGTTCAGATTTTCCGATATTTTGAAATTTTTTACAACAACTTTTCACGCTATAATTTTTTGAGTTATCAATATATTTAGCTGATATTTTATACATGAATTAACTATCTAATGAACTATAATTGGTGCTGAAGTTCAGTATTTTATGACCAGTTTCATTATCTCCTACTAAAATTTACAATAATTTATTATTCAATATAAATTTATTCCAAGTAATGTCTATTTTATTGATAATTTTTATTTCACTCGGAAAAACGAAATTCGCAAGCTTTTTTTTTGCAACATCCTAACATAACGGTCAAAACATTTATTCGAAAACATAAAAAAAAGAGTTTTCCAGAAAATCCATTACAAGATGCCAGGATAATCGAGTATTGACAGAATTACTGCGTCATTTATAGTAGCAGCAGTAGTACATGCATTTATTGACAATAAGTTCCAATGGTTATCGGTGGAATATTGGAGAACAATACAGAATGCATGTAATGTCCGTCGACCGACGTCCTCATTCACTAGGGCATTATTTTTCCCATTTTCATTATTTTTTACTTTACGATATTTTTAAAAAACGCAATGTACCGTTTTTGTCTCCATTTAAAAATTGATACATTTTGTTTACATACTGGCAAAAAAAAATATTATTTATAGCATAGACTAATAAACAGCGAGAGTTTGAAAGCAATCAGATGGAAAAGCTCTGATGAAGATAAATATCGAGCATCGATTGTAAAAAAAAATGTTGTAAAAAATACTCTTGTAAACATGAGTTTTTAAAAACCGATAGTTAATTATGAGCAACACTGGTAATAATCGAATTCCTCCTTCATTTCTTTTCTGGATGAATATAATACATCTCTTTGTGCAGCTGCCAAATAATATTCTATTTTGTTACACATACTATGTTTCATATTTGTTTTTTTCTAGATCTATGATGATATAATAATTTTAATACTTCGTTTTCAAGAGCTACATAGTTAGAAAAGATTGCAAGTTTTTATTCCTAAACTCGTAATCGAAATTTAATATACAATAGTGGTATAAATTCATGTACTTTTACTGTAAAATTAAAGTAAATTATTGAATGTGCTATACCATACATTAATTTTACATTACACTTGTATACTAAATTTAATATACTAGTTTGTGAATAAAAACTACACGGAGAAAAATACTTGGTTGGGCTTACTAAGATCTTGGTTTAAAATTTTACCAAGAAAAATTTGGTAGGCGCAACCAAGTTATTGATTAGGCGTACTAAATACTTGGTTCTCTTACCAAATCCGTGGTTATGTTAGCTAATAACTTGGTTATGTTAGTCAACAACTTGATTGTGCCCACCAAGTTTTCTTGATAACATTTTTAACCAATTTTTTAGTAATTCTAACAAAGCTTTTTTCTGAGTGTACCAGTAAAAGTACACTAAATTTCAAGTACATTTTTTTACAGTGTCGTCCTGTCTACGGAGTAATAAATAAATAAATAAATAAATAGATAATAAGTTTTCAAAAACGTATAAGCAAATAAATAAATGGATGACTACTTTCCAGTTTTGAAAAAAGCACTCATTTACACACCGATAGAAAAGATTTCCTTGACGCCAAAGAAATGGGTGGATTGATTTTTTTTCATTAATTTCAACGAAATATTTCTTTGATTTCAATGAAATAGTGCATTTGAATTTCAAAGAGAACATTTCATTGCCTGTAAATAAAGATTTACTTAGTGTACATATAATAAAGAAACAGTTTTATTGTTTTAAAGAGACGTTTTCATTGGTTCAATGAAACGTTTTCATTGATCTCTCTCTCGCACCTAACCTCACTTTTTTGTTTTCCGGTTCTCCCGAACGAACGGCTTCGAGTTTCGAAGAGCCAGAAGCTTAGCCTATTTCTGCCGTACTTCCTTACATACTCACAAACATTGAGCTTTATCTGCCGCGTACTTCAGGAAAAAATAGGTTTCGAAATTTTGAGGTGGTAAGAAGAAGGTTTCATTGAATCAGAGACGATATCTTTGAAATCAATGAAAAAGGTTCATTGGTTTAAAGAAATGTTTCTTCGAAACAATGTCACTGCACCAAGAGAAAAGATTTCATTGACGCCCAAGAAATGGGTGGATTGATTTTTTTTTTTCATTGATTTCTACGAAATATTTCTTTGATTTCAATGAAATAGGGCACTTGAATTTTAAAGAGAACATTTCATTGCCTGTATATAAAGATTTACTTAGGGAACATATAATAAAGAAACAGTTTCATTGTTTTAAAGAGACGTTTTCATTGGTTCAAAGAAACGTTTTCATTGATCTCTCTCTCGCACCTAACCTCACTTTTTTGTTTTCCGGTTCTCCCGAACGAACGGCTTCGAGTTTCGAAGAGCCAGAAGCTTAGCCTATTTCTGCCGTACTTCCTTACATACTCACAAAATTTGAGCCTCATCTGCCGCGTACTTCAGGAAAAAATAGATTTCGAAATTTTGAGGTGGTAAGAAGAAGGTTTCATTGAATCAGAGACGATATCTTTGAAATCAATGAAAAAGGTTCATTGGTTTAAAGAAATGTTTCTTCGAAACAATGTCACTGCACCAAGAGAAAAGATTTTTTCATTGATTTCAACGAAATATTTCTTTGATTTCAATGAAAGAGTGCATTTGAATTTTAAAGAGAACATTTCATTGCCTGTATATAAATATTTACTTAGGGAACATATAATAAAGAAACAGTTTCATTGCTTTAAAGAGACGTTTTCATTGGTTCAAAGAAACGTTTTCATTGATCTCTGTCTCGCACCTAACCTCACTTTTTTGTTTTCCGGTTCTCCCGAACGCACGGCTTCGAGTTTCGAAGAGCCAGAAGCTTAGCCTATTTCTGCCGTACTTCCTTACATACTCACAAAATTTGAGCCTCATCTGCCGCGTACTTCAGGAAAAAATAGATTTCGAAATTTTGAGGTGGTAAGAAGAAGGTTTCATTGAATCAGAGACGATATCTTTGAAATCAATGAAAAAGGTTCATTGGTTTAAAGAAATGTTTCTTCGAAACAATGACACTACTTTTCATTGAGTTGGAGATCATTCAAAGAAAAGATAGTATTGAAATTCAAGTATTTCATTTCATTGGCAAAGATTTCCGTGAATCAATGAAACTTTTTCTCTCGGTGCAGAGAGTCGACTGTAGGCGCCATTTTACTTTTTTCAGCCCTCGACAATGGCGATACATTTTTCCAGGCACGAAAAGTTTTGTCGCATTAAAATAAATTCAGAAATAACGTCCGCCCATCTCAGTAGACAAGAATTCACTCACACACACGTACAAACTTACTCGCTCATATATTTCCATTATTTTCTTAACGTCACGTCGATTTTCTTTTCTTACTTCTTGCAACTTTCTTCGCAGCAGGAATATTTAAAGATACGCCACGACTCGATGCCCTCTTCTTTTTTTTTCTTAGCTTTCTGTACACGACTGAGGAAAAATTCTCATTTTCGCTTTTCGAATTTGCCCGGAGGTGTCGCTCCCACGTTTTCCCATCAGCGCACACTCCTATAGCACGCCCCAAGGATATCTGCTTCCTGAGCGAAGTGGCGAAAGGTGTAATCGTCGATGTGCCGGATAAATCTCGACCGCTTGGGGGCCGAGTGAGAGGGAAACGCTAGCAAACTGTTGTCCTGCGGCGGATGACCCGGTGATGGAGATCGTTGGTCAATAGCTTTACTGCAATACGGTTCCATGGACTCAACGAGGTGGTTTCGAGTCGCAGGCTCGTTCAAGGGTAGGCGACACTTGCGAAGAAGGGGTTAACGTATTCTGGCACGTTTCGCCGCATTTATCTAGATGTATCTTCCGGTTTGGCGTGAGGCAAAAATATGGAAGTGAGAATTGAGTTTTGGGGCTCCTCTAACATGGGAATTAAATACGAAAAACTGGAGCGTTTATTTAGTATACGAAGATATGAGCTTTTAGGGCTCAGAATTTAAAGGGGATGCCTTTTATTGTTAATAATTCACAAAAATTGTTTACCAATAAATCACATTGCAGGCACATGGAAAAAATGTATTCAAGTTAACATTTTTTTTTTGTTTATTCCACAAATTTAAGTTTGTCATTTTGTAGTTAACGAATAGCACAGAAAAAAATCGTCAAACATTCTTTAGTTTCATTTTACAAAATATTGTTGTACCCATGTAGAAATCTGCCTGGGCGTCCCAGTCTGAGACTCGACCCTGGTCGGGATTGGCTCGGGTTTCCTTAAATGGGTTATCCAACTTGGAATGAATGACAGCTTATCATGGATCAGGATTTGACAGGGTTACCCTAAAAGGGACGTCCCACTTGAAATCGGAATGGATTCCAGATTGCAGCTTAGTATGCCCGTCTACCGGCTGGAATCCAGGGAGCCAACGGATCTGGTCCCAGTTTGAGATCCCGGTTGGAATCCAGTTTCCGCGCTTTACATCCCATGTCTGGAATCCGATCCAATGACCGACTGGAATCCGACCAGAAGATGGGAATACTAGGCAGGATCCAGCTGGAACCCTGCCGAAATTGCTGCATGGGTAGTAAGCGAATTTTTGACAATGTATAACAAAAATTTATGTATATACAGCTTTTTTTTCAAAACTTGACATTTGCACGGTTTTATATTGCTAACTCGGCATTCAGTCCCGGTCCTGATTAACGAGGTCCTTCTGTTTCAGTTTTTCATTTGCTTCATTGTCTGACATACATTCATTGTTACGATGTATAAAATATTGTTTGAAAACTCTATTAATTAAAAACTGTTTGAACCCGTTTTTTTTTTTTTTTTTTTTTCATTGTCTTATTTCGAGTTTTTGATATGCTGTGTGTGTGGAATATTGATGTTTGCGGGTTGAATGTTGGTTGGGTTGGATAGTGGCTGAAAAAAATGTTAATTTTCCGTTTACAATAATTTTATTTGTTACTTTAAAAAATATAAATTTTTTTCAAATTTTTAGCAAGTTCGTTTATTTCGATCCACGAATAATTACATTACGGTAGTAATTGTGTTTACAGCACATTAAATTGAAAAATCCTTTGATCCATTCATTTTAACTCCCATCATCTGTAAATGTAAACCTTTAATAATGACGCTGTTATGTAAAAATGTCGCCGGATATCACAGTAAAATTTACAGTTTACATGATCATAAAATCGCAAGCATATACGCACATATTAGTTAACTCCACTCTGAACAATAAACTGCCGCGGGTGATATTCCAAAAATTACGCTTCAAAAGTAAAAAAAAATGAAAACACCAATTTTTATTTCTGATCCCACCAATATAAATTCCAGTTTAATGTACTCGTGATGGATCGAGTAATTATTTTTTTATATCCGCGTCTGAGTGATTCAAAGATTTAATCTGCTCGTAAAAACAGCAAGGCATTAGTCGTCATTTATTTACACAGATATGACTATTATATCCTATTTTTTTTTAATGTCACATTGAAATACAAAGATCAATTAGTAATCGATTTTTCAATTTCTGCAACTCATTGTTTCTGCTTTCTAATCCCAAGAATAATTTCAAAAAAAATAATTCTTCTAACACGAATATCAAAGCTTGAATAAACTACGAAGTTATTTAATTTAGGTTTATGTTATTTCAAAATATTTTATGAAAAATAATTTTCAGTATAGGAATTGTAGAAGCAGTTATTTTGTCAAATTATACGAATTAAAAGTACACAATGAAGTATTGTATTTTTTAAATCAGAAAATATTGTTTACTTTTGCTTAATGAATGGTTAATTTGTTCATATTTTAGTTAGAATAGAAGAATTTGTAAAATGTGTTTATTTTCGTACTACTGCTGACGTTTCGCCAGCATTGACTACTCTTTGTATACAACGATAATAAATCCGTATAGATATGTAGCAACAACCCTAGTCAACCCTCTTCTTGTTCTGCCGCTACCACATCGCAACCCTTCACACCTTTTTCCTTGTCCTTTTCTTTTCCTTTCTGGGCGGTGCTTACACAACTGTTAGAAGCCCTCGTCTGGCGAGGGCGAGACGTTCGTTTTTTTTCCTCCCTTTTTATCAATCCCCTACACCCACGTCTGCCAAGGACAGAAAGGAGGGGAATCTGTGACGACAAGGAGGCTCTTGGAAAAGGAATGAAGCTCTTCGATAATCGTTATCGACGAAGGAGAAGCTGTAAGATTCTCACGGCATTTCACAAGCTCAAACGAGAATGTGATAGGAAAAAAAGAGTAGAAAAACTGAAGTGGCAAATGCGGTGAACGACTTTATTTTGTAAGTACGTTATTCAGAGAGTTGGGGGAGTATTTGTAGCTTGAACGTCTTTGCTTACCGGTTCATTATTCCATTGCGAATAAACATTTTTTTACGGGTTAAAGAACTTTGATTAATTCCTTTTTTTAACATTGTTACGTCCAAGATAAACGCGACATATATACCTATCTTTGTATGAGGTCGAACGTCGTTCGATTAATAATTGAAATTAATGTTTTGAATTATCACGCGTTATGGGTTTTATTATCTTAATAATTGAATTTAACACTAAATTTGTTATTATTATTATCGCCGAATATATATATTAGATTACTAGGATGTTATTGTGGCTCGCGCGCTGCGCGCTCACGTCGGGCTTCTGAGATCTGAGGGCCATCGAGGGAGTTAGAAAAAACTGGGCTTGAGTTCTCATTGAACCCATCACCTCTGGGTCTCACAGACCCCAACCCCTCTGGGATCTCACAGACTCCCCTGAATTTTTCTAAATCCCTCGATTCTTGACACGGTGGCGGCGGCGGCGGTGGCGAGATTTTGCTAAGAGAGATAGATATATATACGTCCTGTAAAAACCCCACGGAAAGTATAGGAAAATCCTGCGGGGAATATGGGAACGACCCCCGGCAAGTATGGGGAAGGCTCCTGAGAAGTATGGGAAAGATCTCCAGGAAGCATAGGAAAGATCTCTGGGGAGTATGGGAAAGGCTCCCGGGAAGTATGGGAAGGACCTCCAGGAAGTATGGGAAAGGCTCCCGGGGAGTATGGGAAAGACCTCCAGGGTGTATGGGAAAGACTCCCGGGAAGTATGGGAAAGACCTCCAGGAAGTATGGGAAAGACCTCCAGGAAGTATGAAAAAATCTCCCGGGAAGTATGGGAAAAATTCCCGGGAAGTATGGGAAAGATTCCCGGGGAGTATGGGAAAAACTTGCGGGAAGTATGTGAAAGACCCCCAGGAAGTATGGGAAAATCTCCCGGGAAGTATGGGAAAGACCTCCAGGAAGTATGGGAAAATCTCCCGGGAAGTATGGGAAAAACCTCCAGGAAGTATGGGAAAGATCTCCGGGGAGTATGGGAAAAACTCCCGAGAAGTATGGGAAAAATTCCCGGGAAGTATGGGAAAGACTCCCGGGGAGTATGGGAAAAACTCCCGGGAAGTATGGGAAAAATTCCCTTGAAGTATGGGAAAGACTCCCGGGGAGTATGGAAAAAATTTCCGGGAAGTATGGGAAGGACTCCCGGGGAGTATGGGAAAACCTCCCGGGAAGTATGGGAAAAATTCCCGGGAAGTATGGGAAAGACTCCCGGGGAGTATGGGAAAAGCTCCCGGGAAGTATGTGAAAGACCCCCAGGAAGTATGGGAAAATCTCCCGGGAAGTATGGGAAAGACCTCCAGGAAGTATGGGAAAATCTCCCGGGAAGTATGGGAAAAACCTCCAGGAAGTATGGGAAAGATCTCCGGGGAGTATGGGAAAAACTCCCGGAAAGTATGGGAAAAATTCCCGGGAAGTATGGGAAAGACTCCCGGGGAGTATGGAAAAAACTCCCGGGAAGTATGGGAAAGACCTCCGAGAAGTATGGGAAAGACTCCCGGGAAGTATGGGAAAGACCCCTGGAAGTACGGGAAAGATTAAGTAAAATAATTAAAGTGGATAATAATTATTGGAAATGGGACAAGAAAAATGATCAGGACGTAACAAACATCAAAATAATGGTATGTCCTAATGCTATTCGACATTTATATTTAGTTTTCTAACACGACTAGAATTTTCGTAGATATTTAATTCGACTCTAAAGTGAAATTCGTTATTTATTCAATTATTCATATATAAACAATCAGCAAGTTAATGTGGCTCACGAGATTCACATGTTCGCAGTTTAACATAATCTAATCTAATCAAACCTAACTTAATCTATGTCTGCAGCAAAACTCACTGTAATTCAAGAACTTTCGGACACAATAAAAAAACAATAAACAAAATATAAATAAGTTAAAATAAAAATGTTGATGTTACAATATTTGAGTGAATTTTTTTTTTTTCGCGATATTACGGAAGAGTTTTAAGGTTGCTAATGATGTGCATTTATTGTTCGTCCTGATACACGAGATTATTTTTAAGTTTTGTAAACGAGTTTTTTTTAATAGTCAATCAGCTACAGAAACGAACATTCGTTTCAGTTGGTTGTACTTTTTTCGCCAGTCAACTCATCAATTTCAATTAAATGTATCTTGTGAAGACTGGACCAAACGATTTTTCATTCAATATAATAGCCAATTAGATCAACAGATTCCTTCGTTAACTAGATTTAAATTAGTTTTTTGTAGTACAGCTTGTGACCCCGCTCGAAATTCAGAGAGAATCGAGAGAATCTCGATGGAATAAAAATCTGGAAAATAAAATCAAACATACAGAAGGTGCCGAAAAGATTGATCATGAATAATAATGATTCCAAAATGTTATTAACAAATTAACGAGAAAAGAAAATTAGTTTAACAAACTTCTCGGCAAACTAACTTTTTTAAAAAATGAAAATAATTTGTTAATTTTTTTAAATTACGTATGAATTTTTAAAGAATTTTATGTAGTGTTTGAAAATTGTGTTATCCAAAACATCCATATCCCAAAAAAAAAAATTGTTTTACTACATTCGTGTGTTAAATTGTGTATATTAACTGATGAAGAAAATTTCTGGTAATGTAAATTTGCAAACATTTTGAAATTTACATGAATTTACTGAGTCATGCGCACAGGAGAAAAGCCAGAATTTGGTTTATAAAGTTGACAGGAATAGTGATAGGAATACCATTTGCTCCAGTCCTCAAAGGACACATTTAAATAAATTCATGAGTCGAACATCCGTTCGTCGTCTTTTTCAATTAAAAATAATATCATCAGGAATCGGTTTTCCAATCCACGTAAAGAATGTTCACTTCCATCGTTGTATTTATGGACTCGTTTTCCAACTGCAGTAACTGCATTAGTACCAACGTTGGTTCTGTTGATATGTTCACAGAACTCTTCAGGTTAATAAGCATAATTACGACAAGCTTATATGTGTGCAAAAGTAAATACTGAATATTTTATGTATAATATTTACTATTTACTGAAATACGGTGCAAATATGTTGAGATTGGGAATATTTCAGGCATTAAGAGGAGAAAAAAAACGAAGCTCCAGCATTTAATGGAAATATATAATATCCTCTCGTTGACTAATTCATGACATATTGAAAGTCGATATATGGGGCATTATACACCGATCGGGCCACCTTTTACCACAACC
The DNA here is from genome assembly GCA_963970395.1 of Ephialtes manifestator. NCBI lineage: Eukaryota > Metazoa > Arthropoda > Insecta > Hymenoptera > Ichneumonidae > Ephialtes > Ephialtes manifestator. The sequence continues at coordinate 22,179,986 of OZ019980.1, forward strand.
GTCGTTGATATAGTTGATTATTTTTATAGTCATTCGCCCGAATAGATAGAGCATGCTGAATTTTTTTCAAATTTGTCATCGCTTAATTCGCACACTTGTGAATTTATAAAAATTACTCGAATAATTGCGTTTAAAAACTTTCGAATGCACGTATCTTCTTGGATATAATTCGTATCGTAAAAAAAATGTATATAAAAGCTTTTCATTTTGAAGTATACTTTTATACAAATTTATTTAAAAAATTCTTCAACCCCTCCGAAGCATTGATTTTTAATTAATAAACATAAAAATCGATTTTTCAAAAACTTGAACATTTTTTATTTTTTCCGAAAAAATCTCTAAAATACTCATGAACATTGAGAAACATTTTGAGTCTGGACGGGAAGTGGGACAATCCTTTTTTCGATTTTTGATGAGAATTTAAAAGATAAATAAAAAATGGAAACTCTCATAAAAAATCGGAAATGCGTTAATTTTCATCGAAAGTAATACTCTCGATGAAAAAAATACGTTTTTATTAAAATAAATGATACACCGAGAGAAAAAGTTTCATTGATTCACGGAAATCTTTGCCAATGAAATGAAATACATGAATTTCGATACTATCTTTTCTTTGAATGATCTCCAACGCAATGAAAAGTAGTGACATCGATTCGAAGAAACATTTTTGTAAACCAATGAACCTTTTTCATTGATTTCAAAGATATCGTCTCTGATTCAATGAAACCTTCTCCTTACCAGCTCAAAATTTCGAAACCTATTTTTTCCTGAAGTGCGCGGCAGATAAAGCTCAAATTTTGTGAGTATGTAAGGAACTACGGCAGAAATAGGCTGAGCTTCTGGCTCCTCGAAACTCGAAGCCGTTTGTTCGGGAGAACCGGAAAACAAAAAAGTGAGGTTAGGTGCGAGCGAGAGATCAATGAAAACGTTTCTTTGAACCAATGAAAACGTCTCTTTAAAACAATAAAACTGTTTCTTTATTAAATGTTCACTAAGTAAATCTTTATTTACACGCAATGAAATGTTCTCTTCGAAATTCAAATGCACTATTTCATTGAAATCAAAGAAATATTTCGTTGAAATCAATGAAAAAAAAAATCAATCCACCCATTTCTTTGGCGTCAATGAAATCTTTTCTCTCGGTGTATCTTTACATCACAGACATATGTTAATGGATCTATTGGATCAAATATGTATCTTTTTTCATTTCTCAATATAAATATCGACATATGGCGAAGGAGCTACATGAGAGAAATGTATTTGTTATTTGTAGTGGCTTTACGAGAACAATCGAAAACTTAAAGGGGCGCGTAAAGCGACCAATAAAAGCTTTAACAGGCTTCAGACAGCACGTTTGAGCTTTTCCATGAGACAATTAATCGTTACATCTCAACATCCTTCTTCCCTATCCCGCCTTTATCCTTTCTTTGACTCGGTGATTATGGAAATTGAGGCTCCAACGTTTTAAAGTTCCTCTTTTAACCTCGTTACTTAACGTCCTGGTACACGAATGCGATTAAGGGTTGTCATAGTTACGACGATGAGAGACAGACCGATATGAGTGAAGAGGGGGGATGGAAATTCGAAATGTCAAAGTATCTCATAGCTTCAGTTTCATCGAAAGGAACCCCGAGTTGAAATGCAGACCCTTCAATCACTCTTCATTGAATCAAAATCGCTAGAATATGCCACTTTTAAAAGAACATACACGCACAAAGAGAACAAGTTACTATGGTTCAAAGAAAAAAAATTTTAATATTTTTTTATAAATCAATGAAATAATATATTTATCCAAATCGAAATTTTTAGCCTCCTTTTAACCTAAAATTTCTGAGATATACTGCCGTAGTCTGAAGGGTGAATGAAAGCAGTCTGCAGGTTGAAAGGAGGTTATCGACGGGATTTTGATTTTTAGGTTTCGAAGAGGGTCTAAATTTTATCTCGGAAAAGCATTTCGCGTTCAGTCCATTGAGAGATTCTGGAATTACATTTGTATCCAGGTATAACGAGCAGCATGGGATTGCGATGCAAACTTGGACATCTCGTGCAATCGAGTTCACAATATGTAGCGATGTGTGGATCTGCAACGGACACTATGACTTCTGAATGGGGTGAAAGACTTTAATCTCCGGTACGAGATATTTCGCTTTTGATGTCGTTTTCCGTTGATAGCCGCTCTTATGCATTTTCTCTTAGAATTCGACATATTTAGCGACATCCATTAGCAAAAAAGTTGTTAAAAATCGTTAATGACGTATTGAAAATTAAGTGAAATATCCAACAGTGCATATAAAATGTATGTACTTTTGAAGTAACATTAAAATACACGGTAAGAAAAAAGTAGTTCTGGCTACTAATTCCAGCATATGCTGTGCCGCGTGTTAGTTAAGGAAACTAAATCGGAATCGTAGTCTCAACTTTTGTCGATCGGTAGGAAAAAATAGTACGTATGTTCCTAAGTAATTTGGTTCCTGCAACGAGGCAGGAACCAAATTGGTTCCTGCAACCAGGCAGGAACCAAATTGGAGAGTAGCCCCGCCACTCAGCCTTATTTTAATACGTTAACTTTCACGTCGGAATGGCGCCACCGAAATAGTTCCGGAGTGTGGCGCTGCAGGTACTCTGAGCGATTTCGCCTATATATATGTTTCGTCAACATTCAATGATCGTAACCATCGTAACCTCAAAACAAAAAGTAAATTTGGTAAATTTGTTCGAAAAACTGGAAAATAATAAACGTGCGTTCCGAGAATTTATTTCCTATTCAGGATAAGTGCGTCCAGTGCGTTTCGCCTAGTGAAAATACCAACGTGCATAGTGCTAGATTGTACATCCGGATACAAGTCGAATCCTGGAAAATTTAATTTCTTTACAATTCCGAGAGATTCGGCATTTCAAGCCACTTACATGCTGTAAGTGTTATGATTATTTAAGTTGAGGTTTAAGGGGACCAAGTCAGTCCAAAAAGTTTATTTTTATTATGAGGCCTACTTTTTCCTCACCGTTGAAAAAATTTGACATAATTATATTCTTTTTGGTTCGCAGCGAAGGATTTTTGTATCTAATGACAAAAAATCCTGCGCTGCGATCCTAAAAAAATATAATTATTTTTAATTTTTCATCGGTGAGGAAAAAATAGCCCTTAAAATAAAAATAAACTTTTTTGTCTGAATCGTCCAAGTTTTGCATAACTTAAAAAGCAGTCGAATCGATATTGTGTATGTTGTTGCACAGAATAAAAATATCTACATTTCTATCTTGTATTAAAATATGTTATTTATTTTACGTCTACCAACTCAAACTCCTTTAACAAAATCATTTGCACGCACGAAAAAAAAAAATCAAAATACGTCGCGCTATTGCAATACTTTTTATTGTTTTTAAATTGTATTCCATGCATATACGGCCGAATAGGCCGGTTTGCTCAGACGACTACTAGCGCCACACCGCGGATGGACCCGACTAGAAATCTGGTAGGGCAGCCCTGCCGTCACATATGGGACTGATCTGGCATGGATAAGTTTGACCTGATAAGGTGTACTTTATTAGGACCGGATCTGGCATAGGAAAGGTTGCCCTGATAAGGTGTACCGTATTAGGACCGGATCTGGCATAGGGAAGGTTGACCTGATAAGGTATTAGATATTTAGGTCCAGATCTGGCATAGATAAGGTAGACCTGATAAGATGTACCTTAATAGGACCGGATCTGGCAAAGGGAAGGTTGACCTGATAAGGTGTATCTTATTCAGGGCCAGATCGGGAAATATTAAGGTAGACCTGATAAGGTGTATCTTATGCAGGGCCAGATCGGGAAAAATTAAGATAGACCTGATATGGCATTCCATATTCAGGCCCAGATCTGGCATAGATAAGGTAGACCCGATCGAAATATTGGTGGAATTAAAAATATCATTTATAAAATCAAAATATCGCATTCAATATGTTTTTCATTTTAAACCCGTCATTTTGAATTTACAAATTCTAAGTTCAAATTCGTAACTAGCTACATTAAAAACTGAACTATTATTTTAAATAAATAGTAAATTGAACTATTATGGAAATACTGTACGAGATATCCACATAGTCGGTTTGGTCTAGTGGTTAGCGTGTTCGGTTAGGTAGTTAGGTAAATAGGTAGGTCCCGTAGGTCTTAGATTCAAATCCCGCGGCCATCACTTCTCGAATGAAGTTACGAAAAACCGTATCTGAAGACGAATTGTTTTTTTTTTGTAATATTAATAGAATATTATTGTTGATATTGCGGCATAATGCCCTAAAATTAATAATTAATTTTTTAATTTAATATAAAGATAAGTATATGTATTTATATCAATGATTATATTTATCAGGCCCTTAAATGGTTATTTTTATCAGGTCCTTATGTGGTAAACTTGACCTGGCCCGGATGTGCCAAAGCGTTACATTTCCAATCAGGGCCTTATAAGGTAGCCAGACAGGGGCCTTGGATTTAGAATCCGGTTACCAGGTCCGGCCCTGATATTCCCCATAACTGAATTTCTAGTCGGGGAGGCATTGTGAAGGGCCGCCAGTGTGTCGGGTGCCATTGGGCTGCCTGCAACTATCACGACTGCTATCCAATCCAAATGATTCGTTACGCCAACCAACCGGTGAGTTGAGGTTATGATCTCAGCTGGTCATTGTTACTATATTGATATGAGGTTATAGTTTCTTCAACCGACCGAATAGTTGGCGCTATGCTAACTATTTCGATTGGTTGTCGGGATCGATAAATCCGTTTTCACAACTCCTTTTTTCTTTCCGTGTAAAATATAAAATAGAAGCATTTTTAGCGATTTTACTCTACTCTATATCAATTTTGTATTATACATCTAATTTATGCATAAGAACTTTTAGTACTTATGCATATTAAATTGCAAGTGGATTCTTGTTCGTGTTTAAAAATTTTGCGGTCTTATTAGGAAATAAAGAAATTTCGCAGAATTGCAAAAAGGATTTTTAAATATTAAAGTTCAGACATCCAGAATGGAATACATTTTTTACACATCTTTTTAAACAAGTGCTGGCGTATAATACGAAATAATTAAATATAAATGTACTTCAATTTTTCATGGAAATATTTTTATCTGATTCCGCACTGCCACTCCTTCAGCGTAATTTCAAACACATTAAAATTCCGAGAATTTATTTCGAAGAGCTTGACCCCATTTTTTTGCCTCTTAACTAATTCGAAAAATAGGAATATTACATTACATTTCATAGTTTCTGATAATTCTTAATTAATCAAAATGTTCTCCAGAATTATGAACTTAATTAAATATCTACAGAACGGTTATTATTTTCATACGCATATTAATATTCGATTATTTTTGTCAACTTACATAAATTATTATTATTTGTGCATTGTAAGGTGCAATAATGCTTTAAATGTCTAACCTCGTTATTGATATTTTTGATATGCAAAAATATTGTTAATTAGTTTAAATTCTTATTATAATTATAAAGTTAATTGAATATCGGTAAAATTTTTATTTTTATACATTTTTTAATATTCTTTTTTTTTTTGTTAACTTATTCGAATCATTGTTATCTATACACATTATATGGGGCATTCCATCCCGATTCGACCTGGGTCTGACCCTCAACCTCCCCGATTTGGCTCTTAATTTTTTGTAGGATTTGTTAGACCCTCAAATGCACCAAATTTTTTTTTTTATTGTTTCTATGCAAATTTTTATTTTTAATTTTTTTCAAGTGACATATCGAATGCCATAATTTAAAAATCTCAAAAAATTCTGAAAAGTATATTGTTGAATATCAAAATTTTTTAGCTTATAGCCAAAGTGGGCAAGATTTTTCTTCTTACAGTTTTTAAGCTTTTTTGATAAAAAATAATCACTAAAAAATAGAACAAAAAAATTAGTCTTCCACAGGCGATTAAACGTTTATTTATGTGAAATCGAGTTAAAAAAAAAATTCAGATTTTTAGGAATCCATCAGATTTTTCTGTACTAAGACTATTCCAACACCACACAAGCCACATTCTAGCATCAGCATGCCATAATTTAAAATTCTGAAAAATACTATGTTGAATATCAAAATTTTCTAGCTTAAAGCCAAAGTGTGAAAGATTTTTTTTCATATAGTTTTTAAGGTTTTTTGATTAAAAAATATTATTAAAAAATAGAAAAAAAATCAATCTACTATGAACAAGTTGTCAGAAATTTCTGTATATGAAACTATATTTTTCTTAGTTTTTTTGTAGGATTTGTAGGACTTGTTTGTGCTCAAATGCACCAAATTTAATTTTTTTATTGTTTCTATGCAAATTTTTATTTTTAATTTTTTTCAAGTGACATATCGAATGCCATAATTTAAAAATCTGAAAAAATTCTGAAAAGTACATTGTTGAATATCAAAATTTTCTAGCTTCGAGCCAAAGTGTGAAAGATTTTTTTCACATAGTTTTTAAGCTTTTTTGATTTAAAAATATTATTAAAAAATAGAAAAAAAAATCAATCGACTATGAACAAGTTGTCAGAAATTTCTGTAAATGAAGCTATATTTTTCAGAATTTTTTCAGTTTTTTGTAATTATGGCATGCTGGTGCGAGAATGTGGCGTGTATGTTGCTGCAATAATCTTAGTTCAGAAAAATTTGTCAAATTCCTAAAAATCTGAAAAAATTCAAAAAAATCCGAGTTTACATAAATAAACGTTTGACCAATCGCCTGCAGTAGATTAATTTTTTTTCTATTTTATCATAAGTTTTTTAAATAAAAAAAGTTTAAAAATTATAAGAAGAAAATTTTTGCCTACTTTAGCTATAGACTAAAAAATTTTGATACCCAACAATTTTGTTCAGATTTTTAAATTATGGCTTTTTTTTAAATATTTAAAAAACTTTACATAGAAAAGATAAAAAAATAAAAATCTGGTGCATTTGAGGGTCTAACCAATCCTACAAAAAATTACGAGCCAAATCGGGGAGGTCGAAGGTCCCAGGTCGAATTGGGATGGAATACCCCATATATACTTATATAATACAATTAGGTCTGCGTTATATAAGATCATTATTGATATTTTTATTGATAAGTTTGAGAAGCTGCGAGGATAAATAAAATAAAAAAACTCGTCTCTACCTATTAGTATTTTTTTTTTTTGCTCCCCTCGTCGAGACTGAGAGGTAAGAAATGAACGCAAACAGAAAGAGACTTCGAGGCAGTGCAGTTATCGAAGAAAGTAGGTAGTATATGTAGTAAGTTCGAAACGCTCCGATGGAGCCTCCCGTTATGTCTCGAACAGGATATATCCTAACATATACTACACGGTATATCGAGGGAACGCTGAGCGCACCCCGAGGAAATTCATGCTCGAGCTTTCGCCAAGTTTCCAAAAACGAGGTCACCTCCGCCTCATCCCAACATTTATTCTCTATCTGGTCACTAACCCTTCTCTTCTCGCTATTCCTGCGTTTTCTTCTTTCGTCTTATAGCAGACTTATGAACTGAAGTATGCATATGAGGGATTCCACGGGACTTTCGCCACCCCCAAAAAAAAAAATCTCAAATTTTATCTAAAAATCAGGTTCAGCGGTGTCTATTGATGGACCAAATTTCAACATTCTAAAAAAATAGTTGACCGGAATATGCAAATTTTTTCGTTTTCTATCGTTTTTCATTTAATCTGTAATATCTCAGAAACTATTGATCGTATCGAAATCATTAAAAGACGAAAATGTGCATTTTTTTATGGCCAACAAGAAAAAAATATATTCAAAATTAATTGCTTAATTTCAGGTCACATTTTATGGAAAAAACAACAAAATTATTTTTTTTTTTTATGGTTGGACTTCAGATTTTTTCATCGGACAAATTGTCTCGGAATCTTTGAGTGATCGCCGAATTTTGAGCATTTTTTTTTTTCATGGGATGGCCCAATGCTGTGACGTTACAGCAATCTGAATGTTTTTAATATATATAAAAAAATCCATATTCAAAATTAAAATTAATTAAAATGGTTGGACTTCAGATTTTTTCACCGGACAAATTGCCTCGGAATCTTTGAGTGATCGCCGAATTTTGAGCATTTTTTTTCATGGGATGGCCCAATGCTGTGAGGTTACAGCAATTTGAATGTTTCAAATTGCTGTAACATTCAAATTGTGAGGTTACAGCAATTTGAATGTTTCAAATTGCTGTAACATTCAAATTGCTGTAACCTCACAGCATTGGGCCATCCCATGAAAAAAAAATGCTCAAAATTCGGCGATCACTCAAAGATTCCGAGGCAATTTGTCCGGTGAAAAAATCTGAAGTCCAACCATTTTAATTAATTTTAATTTTGAATATGGATTTTTTTATATATATTAAAAACATTCAGATTGCTGTAACGTCACAGCATTGGGCCATCCCATGAAAAAAAAATACTCAAAATTCGGCGATCACTCAAAGATTCCGAGACAATTTGTCCAATGAAAAAATCTGAAGTCCAACCATAAAAAAAAAAATAATTTTGTTGTTTTTTCCATAAAATGTGACCTGAAATTAAGCAATTAATTTTGAATATATTTTTTTCTTGTTGGCCATAAAAAAATGCACTTTTTCGTCTTTTAATGATTTCGATACGATCAATAGTTTCTGAGATATTACAGATTAAATGAAAAACGATAAAAAACGAAAAAATTTGCATATTCAGGTCAACTATTTTTTTAGAATTTTGAAACTTGGTCCATCAATAGACACCGCTGAACCTGATTTTTAGATAAACTTTGAGATTTTTTTTTTTTTGGGGGTGGCGAAAGTTCCGTGGAATTCCTCATATGCATATGGACTGAACAATTGGATCGGAACAAGTTCGAACTGAACCGAGGAAAAATTAGTAAACGTCGAGAATCAATATCAATTCTGACGCTTGGATTTTAAATAGTGGAAGCAGAGTTGTAAATGCCTAATACTTATAGAAATAAAGATGATGATATGATCGGGTCTATAATTATGATTTTATAATAATAACATGTAGCGATTATAAAACAATGACTAAACTTTCGAATAGCTGCAAAAATTATTATTTTGTGATAAAATTTCATGGTCATCTTTTTGAAAAAATGAAGAATCATAATTAATGCATTAATTATCTCTTCCATTTTTCCCCCATTTCTTCTAATATTTAAACGATAATTAGTAGTTTTTGCAGCTATTAATATGTTTACACTCTATTTTATAATCCCTACATATTATTATTATGAATTCATAATTGTAAATCAAACTGCACTGTAAACTAGATTTCATGAATTAATGGGGTTGTACAACTCTGTAATGTTGAAGTAAAGATAAGGAAATTTGCCTTACTTTAAAGCTCGTGGTCATTCTAGAAAATATTTAACTGTTATCAAATGTATTATTAATAAAATTAATTTTTTTAATGTCACCTAACGAACGATTATGCAAATAATTTTAAACAGTTACTGTTATGTTTATTAAGGTTAACAAAATTTTTTTTGTCTCATCACGAAATATGATTTGAAGGAATTTTTTTAAAACTATATTCTTGTCTACGTCTCAGTATATCGAAATCGAATCATTGGAAGATAAAATATTTTTCAATAACTTTTGTGATATCAGTCGAGAACTATACGAAAAGAATGTGTTTTAATATACCACTTGTGAATTTTTACGTTTTTAATAATTTGTTAAAATTTATTTTGTTTTAAAAAAAAACTCCATATCCACGAAATATCTTGCGTTACTGATTGCAAATTCGAAACGAATATGGGGCATTCTCTGTCAGTTCAGCCACTTTTTTTTTCGACCCTCTCAGATCTATCCCATAATTGGCCACATTTTAGTACCACTTAAAAGCACTCTTTGTGAATTTTTTCAGACTCTTTAATCCATCCATTTAGGAAATGTATATATTTTTTGTTATTCATATAACTTCGATGGAGTAAATCTCACAAAAAAATCGCACATACAAAAAAATGTTGTTTTTCAATTAACTTTGCATTGCAATATGTCTCATATTTTTATTCGTGTTGCAAAAGCTATTTACAGCAAAAAAAATGTTACACAATTTTTTTTACTCATTCGGACACCTTCGACATCAATGCTAATTTTTTACAAGTTACAGGGATATGTCAAAAGCATACCAAAAAATTGGCATTGTGGGCATCGACTATTTCAAGGAGGAAAAAAATATTTTCCAAAATTTTCGATCCAATAAATGGCTATAGGTACGAATAACTGTATGTAAACCCTGAAGGCCGTGTCGTCGTTACACGTCAAGTAGCTCAGTGGATCGATTATTTGAAGGAATAACAAAAAATAAGTGAAATAAAAAAATATATAGAAATAAAAAAACAATTAAATAAATTTAATTAATTTTCTTTTTTTTTTAATCCTTCAAGTAGTCGATGCCCACTACACCAATTTTTTTGTAGGTTCTATACATGTCCCTACAGCTTATAAAAAATTGAGAGTAATATCGAAGGTGTCCGAATGAATGAAAAAAATTGTTTAACATTTTTTTTGCTGAATATCGCTTTTGCAACACGAATAAAAATATGAGACCTATTGTATTACAAAGTTGAGTGAAAAACTACATTTTTTTATATATGTATTTTTTTTGTCAGACTTACTCCATCAAAGTTATATGAATAATAAACAAAAAATACATTTCGCGAATGGATTGTTTAAAAAATCTGAAAAAATTCACAAAGAGTGCTTTCAAGTGGTACTAAAATGTGTCTAATTATGGGATAGATCTGAGAGGGTCGAAAAAAAAGTGGCTGAACTGACAGAGAATGCCTCATATACTTTGTGGGTGGTTAATTCTAGTAATTATTCTTACATTGCCGTTTAACATTGAATCAATAAAATGTTGTTTTGCATATTTTAGAGTTATTATTTTAATCTCATATGAAATTGTAGCAATTGGAAGTAAAATTAAGTTGAAAACACTTATTTTTCGCATTCCGCATAAGAAGAATTTATTGAATCAATGACATTTTTTTACAGTGCAACATTTGCTGAAAATCGATGCCACAGCTATTTTTTTAATTCCGTTCAGATATCACTTTATAGTTGCCAAGTCTACCACCTACACGGAGGAAAATCATTTGCTAGCATAGTGACAGCAAACTTTATTTGTTGGCCTAGAAAATGTATTTGCTGGCCTAAAAAATAATTTTGCTGGCCTCGCAAATCTTTTTGTTGATCTAACAAATTTTTTGACAAGCCTAGCAAATAACTTTTGTTAGGCTAAGAAATAAGGCTTTGCTGTCACTATATTAGCAACTGATTTGTTGACGCAACAAAACTTTTCTCTCCGTGTATGTTTTGGTCAACTGTATTTTTCTCTCCGTGTATGTTTTGGTCAACTGTATTTTTCTCTCCGTGTAAAAAATAAGAGATTCCGAAATCTTTTAAAATTGAAAAAATTCAGGTTGTTAAATTCAGACAGGAAAGAACATTTTAAAGTAAGTCGGAACTGAATCGAGAGTAGAATCTGAAGAAGAAAAATTTGGTTTGTGAGCTACGACTGTAAAAGGGAACAAGAATCGCTCGAGAAAATTCTCCAAGGGACAAACATTCGAAGAACTCTTCCACCTCTGAAATATTTTCCGAATTGTAAAAGAAATTGCTCCGACAGCACGAAGGGATGGGCCAGCGATGGTGCTTTCCAGTGGCAGGGCATTTCGAGCTTTTGCGAAGGGAGAACGTGCGGAAGGGTGGCCAAGGGAGAAGAAAGGGTTTACATCCCTATAACTCTAACCTTCTGCTAGGGTTATATTCTTCACTATTACTATATACCACAGATACTATGCATACGGTACAACATATAGCTTCTTTTACAACTTCCTGGTGTTACGTGGTTCGATTTTTTTTTACGCTCCTGGAGAAACACAAACGAGTGAACCTGTGACACTCTCGGTTAATACCAATACACTCGAAGAAATATTTTCCTGCTCATACAAGGTAGGAAGTGGCAAAATATATCATTTTTTCAATAAATACCAAATTATACGATTATTCCAGGGTAAAATACATTTTTTAATTTGTCAAATTTTATCGAAAATTTTATTTATTTATTATAAATTTAAAAATTCGGATAAAATTTTGTGACATAGCAAAATAAGTCAAGCAAAATATATCTTTTTTCCACTAAACACCAAATTACACGATTATTTCAGGATAAAATACATTTTTTAATTTGTCAGATTTTGTCGAAAATTTTGTTTATTTATTATAAAATTGGAAAATTCGGATAAAATTTTGGAATATAGCAAAATAAGTCAAGCAAAATATATCCTTTTTCCACTAAATACCAAATTACACGATTATTCCAGGATGAAATACATTTTTTAATTTGTCAAATTTTATCGAAAATTTAATTTACTTATTATAAAATTTGAAAATTCGGATAAAATTTTGTGATATAGCTAAATAAGTCAAGCAAAATATATCCTTTTTTCACTAAATACCAAATTACACGATTATTCCGGGATGAAATACATTTTTTAATTTGTCAGATGTTATCGAAAATTTTATTTATTTATTATTAAATTTGAAAATTCGGATAAAATTTTGCGATATAGCAAAATAAATCAAGCAAAATATATCCTTTTTCCACTAAATACCAAATTACACGATTATTCCAAGATGAAATACATTTTTTAATTTGTCAAATTTTATCGAAAATTTTATTTGTTTATTATAAAATTTGAAAATTCGGATAAAATTTTGCGATATAGCAAAATAAATCAAGCAAAATATATCCTTTTTTCACTAAATACCAAATTACACGATTATTCCAGGACGAAATACATTTTTTAATTTGTCAAATTTTATAGAAAATTTTATTTGTTTATTATAAAATTTGAAAATTCGAATAAAATTTTGCGACGTAGCAAAATAAGTCAAGCAAAATATATCCTTTTTCCACTAAATACCAAATTACACGATTATTCCAGGATAAAATACAATTTTTAATTTGTCAAATTTTATCGAAAATTTTATTTATTTATTATAAAATTTGAAAATACGGATAAAATTTTGCGATATAGCAAAATAAATCAAGCAAAATATATCCTTTTTCCACTAAATACCAAATTACACGATTATTCCAGGATAAAATACAATTTTTAATTTGTCAAATTTTATTGAAAATTTTATTTATTTATTATAAAATTTGAAAATTTGGATAAAATTTTGCGATATAACAAAATAAATCAAGGAAAATATATCCTTTTTCCACGAAGTACCAAATTACACGATTATTCCAGGATAAAATACAATTTTTAATTTGTCAGATTTTATCGAAAATTGTATTTATTTATTATAAAATTTGAAAATTCGGATAAAAATTTGCGATATAGCAAAATAAATCAAGCAAAATATATCCTTTTTCCACTAAATACCAAATTACACGATTATTCCAGGATAAAATACAATTTTTAATTTGTCAAATTTTATCGAAAATTTTATTTATTTATTATTAAATTTGAAAATTTGGATAAAATTTTGCGATATAACAAAATAAATCAAGGAAAATATATCCTTTTTCCACGAAGTACCAAATTACACGATTATTCCAGGATAAAATACATTTTTTAATTTGTCAAATTTTATCGAAAATTTTATTTATTTATTATAAGATTTGAAAATTCGGATAAAATTTTGTGATATTTTGTGAAAATATATCCTTTTTCCACTAAATACCAAATTACACAATTATTCCAGGATGAAATACATTTTTTAATTTGTGAAATTTTATCGAAAATTTTATTTATTTATTATAAAATTCGGATAAAATTTTGCGATATAGCAAAATAAGTCCAAAATCAATAATAAAAAAAATACTATATATAATACGCGAATTATTAACATTTCACAATTTTTCAATTAATTAAATTAATTTATTCAGTTTTTTTAATTTTTATTCTTCCTTACTCTTCATTATACTCGTATTTCCTTCCGGTAGGTCGTATGGCATTGTAATATCGACAGGAGCAACGGAGAAAACCCTCGACATATTCAGTGTGTGTGGTTTATGCACGGCACTAGTAAACGTGCGAGACGACGGGAATAACTCCGCCAATAAGTTTCGTGTGGTCGTGATGGTCTCGAACCGACAGACGGTATGGTGCGCAAGGCACGCGTCGGGTTTTATGAGCTTTCTTGGTGGCCTCGCAAATGGAGTGGAAAGGGAACGAAAGGAAGTCAGTGTTCGGGTTTTCACGCAGGTGCGAGGATAATTCTATTTATACACATCACACTCTTGTGCACGGGTGCGAGATTCATAGTCCTCGCGTGTTGTCTGTATTTATATGCGACGTCTACGAGGGAACAATATGGAGAAATGCTTCACGCGTTGTATTGCACTTTCACGACTCTATCGTGTACCTAAGGAGATTTAAAAGCTTCGCACTAGTCAAACAAATGCTGAATTTTTTAAATAATTTCTTTCAAGTATTATATCACGTTAGGATTGGTGAAAGTTTGTCATTATTAGGAGAACTGAAAAAAAATAAATAAAAAAAAAAAATAAAAAAAATAAGAAAATAAAATAAAAATGTCCTCCAACAATAATTTTGACAATTTTTTATCAAAAAGTATTTTGAAAAAGAAGAGATACGTATTTTTTTGTTTAGAGCTACGACCAATATTTCCGATAGACGAATTTTTGTAAGTTTCAATTTTTCGGTATTGATATTATTTTTATCGTTAATATCTTGGAAATGAACAGTACTATCGAAAAATGGCTACGATGAAATTCGTTTAGTTTGCAAAGAGCTACATAATGTATATAAAAAAATGTTATTGTAGTTTTTCTAAAATTTTGTTATATGACGTTAAACAACAAAGTATCGTTTTGCAAAAAAGCGCCACTTTTTAGAATTTTTATATACTTACATAAAAATTCTGTATAAAATAACAACATTTTTGAGACCCTATGCAGGTGGGCAGGTATTTTTTTTTCGAAAAGTACTACGTAATTCAAGCTTTACATAATAATTCAGGATGTTAAAAAAACTTCAATTACGTAGAACTTCTCATTGGAAAATCCTGCCATTCTGCATAGGATCTCAAAAATTTCGTAATTTCAAACAGAATTTTTCCGTGAGTATATAAAAATGGTAAAAAGTGGCGGTTTTTTGAAAAACGATATTTTGTTGTTTAAAGTCACAAAAAAAAGTTAAAAAATGATAATAACATTTTTTATATACATTATGTAGCTCTTTATAAACTGAACAGATTTTATCCTGGACATTTTTTGATAGGACTGTTAATTATCAAGATATTAACAAATAAAAATATATAGAAGCCGAAAATTTCAAATTTTTATAAAAATTCGTCTGTCGGAAATATCGCTCATAGCGCCAAACAAAAAAATACGTGTCTTTTCTTTTTCAAAATACTTTCTGATAAAAAATAGTTAAAATTATTGAAGGGAGTGGGGGTCGAAATATGAAAAATTTAGATGGAATGCCCCAAATGTTTAAAATCTCGATTTAAATTAGATTAAAAACAGTTTTGCTGCTCTAATCAAATACGTAGTATTTCGAATAAAGCTCAACCACTGAAAAAGCAAGGTTTTTGAATAATTTTGAAAAATTACATTATATAATTTTAGCAACCACGCTGAATTAAAAATTTTATGAAAAAGTGCCATATTGTACTAAATCTGGGAAGTGCGAAACAAGTAGATTTTATTACCGACTTTGATCGATAAAAACAGGCTTTTTCGTAGTTTTGGTTATTCTTCGTTAATATGCTACGCAGATGCTTCAAATTGTACACGATTGTAATATCAACGTAAACGAGTGGACGTACATTCGAATATTGGGTGAAAACCTACAATAAATGAAAAAAATCGTATATTACTAAACCTCCCGAAATCAAAATGGCCGCCAGGGTTTGACAGCATCACCTGTTTGGTAAGATATAAAAGATTCTAGAACTCACATACGTTAAACTCGAATGTACGTTCACACCGAGAGAAAAAGTATCATTGATTCACGGAAATATTTGCCAATGAAATGAAATACTTGAATTTCAATACTATCTTTTCTTTGAATGATCTCAAACTCACTGAAAAGTAGTGACATTGATTCGAAGAAACATTTCTTTAAACCAATGAACCTTTTTCGTTGATTTCAAAGATATCGTCTCTGATTCAATGAAACCTTCTTCTTACCAGCTCAAAATTTCGAAACCTATTTTTTCCTGAACTACGCGACAGATAAAGCTCAAATTTTGTGAGTATGTAAGGAAGTATGGCAGAAATAGGCTAAGCTTCTGACTCCTCGAAACTCGAAGCTGTTCGATCGGGAGAACCGGAAAACAAAAAAGTGAGGTTAGGTGCGAGAGAGAGATCAATAAGAAAACGTTTCTTTGAACCAATGAAAACTACTCTTTAAAACAATGAAACTGTTTCTTTATTATATGCTCACTACGTAAATCTTTATTTACAGGCAATGAAATGTTCTCTTTGAAATTCAAATGCACTATTTCATTGAAATCAAAGAAATATTTCGTTGAGATCAATGAAAAAAAGAACAATCCACCCATTTCTTTGGCGTCAATGAAGTCTTTTCTCTCGGTGCATTCTTTAACGTTCTCTGAATATTCCACGAGCGTCGAAAAGTCAATTACACAAAAGGAATCCACGCAAAATCCAGACTACGTTCACGTAGTCTGTCCGCGATCAGAGTGGGTCAAGAAGAGCGCGAATGAAGTTTCCCGATTAGAACACAAGTGGCGCCGTTGTAGTCTGTTTTCTTTTGGCAAAAGCTCCGAGCCTTTGCAACGCGACCGTAGTATACACTATACAGGGATTTGGCTTGTGTATTTGACATTCTGATGGTTTTCGAATATTCAGAAATCATCACAGAATTGACGTCCGGTCTGATTGTACATATCTTATTTTCAGAAACAATTAAATCTTACGTCAAAGGTCAGCTGACATATCGTGTGCGGCCATATTGCTTTTCGGGAGATTCAGTATCTTTTGCCAAAAGTAAACAGACTACGTCGGCGCCACCTGTGTCCTGATCGGAAAACTTACCGACCAAAGTCGGCAAAAAAATATACTCCAGCATCCCCTTAATAACTGATAAATTACTATGATTAAAAAATTATCATAGTAAGTAGAAAGATCTCTTCCGAAAGATTTTTTTTCAGAATTAGCGTTTTATACAATTATTATAGAATTTGACTTAAGGTAAGATCGTTCAAAAAAAGTTAGCCATTAAAAATATGCCAAAATACAATAAATTGAATGATTTTTTAAATAATCACTAAATCACTTCTTGACTTGATTTCTGGCATTTCATACATTTCCTAATTACCAAAATAGAAATATGTTAACACTGTACGCCATTCGTCTTTAACCGCATAGTGCAAGGACTGTCCGACGACATTTTAGCGAAAGAATATAAAGCCAGGGCGACACTCGAGTTATTAGCACACAATAAACTATAAAGATAATATTTTTTTGCTCGGAAGCAGCACGAGAGTGCAGTTCTTTGCCGCCCACGAGTGGTGAAACGATTCATGTAATTTACGCGACTCCTGGGGACCATCAGAGAGGCCATAGTCCTCTGTAGCTGTTCCCTCATTCTTTCCCAGCGTTTCTCTCGTTCTTATATTCACAGATAAAATTCATCAGCCCTCACCGAGCGTTAAAAATAAACAATTAAGAGCTTAACAATAAGCGAAGACTTTTCGCAGGACAAACACTATATTTCTATTGTTTTTATAAAATCGTTCTTTTTTCTTTTTTTTTCTCTGTTTTCATAGCCATCAGGGCGTGTATAAATTTTCGGATAGTCTCCGGTACTCGAGTAGCAGGAACGTGCAATTAATGGCCGCTCGAGCTTGGGACCCTTTCATTTCGTATACTAAAACAGGAGAGGCGGAGGACTTTAGAATTATCGTCAAAGTCCTCTTATACAGATACGGGAAAAAAAAACAAAAGCTCCGGATTAAAAGTTCAATCGTGGAAGAATCGCGACGAGAAGCGGCGATCGGAGAGGTACATTCAGTGAGAACACGTTGATATTGTTCGGCGTAAACTCATGGGATGTCCTCGTGAATCAAGAAGACTACGGTCGAGTGTATATTACCGTTGCGCGGATTTAATTAAAAACGATTTTCCACGTCGAAGAAGTTTCTGCGCGAATGCTTCGGGTTAAGCGCGGACCTTCGGAGCTTACTCAGAAAATAATAATGGAGGTTTTGTTTAGTTTAAATGGTCGTAGACATTTTTTGATGGAATGTAAAAGAAAAAAAAGAAACATTTTCTGTAAACCATGAATGTTAATGAAAGGCGCATGTAATATTACGATGTTAAGGTAATCGTTGTAAATGCCTAATATTTATAGAAATAATGATGATGATACGATCAGCTCTATAATTATGATTTTTTAATAATAACATGGAGCGATTGTAATACGATGATTAAACTTTGGAATGGCTGCAAAAATTATTATTTTTCAATAAAAATGCACGGTAATCCTTTTGAAAAAATGGAAAAAATAAGTAATGCATTACTTATTTCTTCCATTTTTTCCACTATTTCTTGCAATATTAAAGAGAAAATTAGTATTTTTTTCAGCTATTCAAATGTTTACACTCTATTTTATAATTACTACATATTATTATTATGAAATCATAATTACAAAACAAATTGTACTGTAAACTATATCTCATGGATTAATGGGGATTTACAACTCTGATAGCATTACGTATTATAATAAAGGAATCCAGTATTACTTAGAGTCGTCTTAGTCATTCTGGTCAATGAGCAATAAAGTGAGGAAGGTTAAGTTTCAGCGGAAAATATTCAATCGAATAAAATCTTAAAAATTATTTTGAATGAATTCAATAAAGGGCCAAGAATTCTGCTGTCTCCAAATTTTATGGAACGGTTCTACACCGAGAGAAAAGATTTCATTGACGTCAAAGAAATGGGTGGATTGATTTTTTTTTCATTGATTTCAACGAAATATTTCTTTAATTTCAATGAAATAGTGCATTTGAATTTCAAAGAGAACATTTCATTGCCTGTAAATAGAGATTTTCTTAGTGAGCATATAATAAAGAAACAGTTTCATTGGTTCGAAAAAAAGTTTTCATTGATCTCTCTCTCGCACCTAACCTCACTTTTTTGTTTTCCGGTTCTCCCGAACGAACGGCTTCGAGTTTCGAGGAGCCAGAAGCTTAGCCTATTTCTGCCATACTTCCTTACATACTCACAAAATTTGAGCTTTATCTGCCGCGTACTTTGGGAAAAAATAGGTTTCGAAATTTTGAGGTGGTAAGAAGAAGGTTTCATTGAATCAGAGACGATAGCTTTGAAATCAATGAAAAAGGTTCATTGGTTTAAAGAAATGTTTCTTCGAATCAATGTCACTACTTTTCATTGAGTTTGAGATCATTTAAAGAAAAGATAGTATTGAAATTCAAGTGTTTCATTTCATTGGCAAAGATTTCCGTGAATCAATAAAAAATTTTCTCTCGGTGTACACCGAGAGAAAAGATTTCATTGACGGCAAAGAAATGGGTGGATTGATTTTTTTTCATTGATTTCAACGAAATATTTCTTTGATTTCAATGAAATAGTGCATTTGAATTTCAAAGAGAACATTTCATTGCCTGTAAATAGAGATTTTCTTAGTGAGCATATAATAAAGAAACAGTTTCATAGGTTCGAAAAAAAGTTTTCATTGATCTCTCTCTCGCACCTAACCTCACTTTTTTGTTTTCCGGTTCGCCCGAACGAACGGCTTCGACTTTCGAGGAGCCAGAAGCTTAGCCTATTTCTGCCATACTTCCTTACATACTCACAAAATTTGAGCTTTATCTGCCGCGTACTTCAGGAAAAAATAGGTTTCGAAATTTTGAGGTGGTAAGAAGAAGGTTTCATTGAATCAGGGACGATATCTTTGAAATCAATGAAAAAGGTTCATTGGTTTAAAGAAATGTTTCTTCGAATCAATGTCACTACTTTTCATTGAGTTCGAGAACATTCAAATAAAAGATAGTATTGAAATTCAAGTATCTCATTTCATTGGCAAAGATTTCCGTGAATCAATAAAAAATTTTCTCTCGGTGTACACCGAGAGAAAAGATTTCATTGACGGCAAAGAAATGGGTGGATTGATTTTTTTTTTCATTGATTTCAACGAAATATTTCTTTGATTTCAATGAAATAGTGCATTTGAATTTCAAAGAGAACATTTCATTGCCTGTAAATAGAGATTTACTTAGTGAGCATATAATAAAGAAAAAGTTTCATTGGTTCGAAGAAACGTTTTCATTGATCTCTCTCTCGCACCTAACCTTACTTTTTTGTTTTCGGGTTCGCCCGAACGAACGGCTTCGACTTTCGAGGAGCCAGAAGTTTAACCTATTTCTGCCATACTTCCTTACATACTCACAAAATTTGAGCTTTATCTGCCGCGTACTTCAGGAAAAAATAGGTTTCGAAATTTTGAGGTGGTAAGAAGAAGGTTTCATTGAATCAGGGACGATATCTTTGAAATCAATGAAAAAGGTTCATTGGTTTAAAGAAATGTTTCTTCGAATCAATGTCACTACTTTTCATTGAGTTCGAGAACATTCAAATAAAAGATAGTATTGAAATTCAAGTATTTCATTTCATTGGCAAAGATTTCCGTGAATCAGTGAAACTTTTTCTCTAGGTGTAGTCACTATAACCCGGCAGTAATTTAAAAAAATTATTAATACCTGATTATTATTATTTCCCGGATACATGTGATTTCTTAAAGAAATTTCTTTATGTTTTTATTGACTTTTTTGTAATTGTGTTTTTGACTAACGTCAATCTTTACGATGCAATATTATAGTTGATCTGAAAATAATTGCAGATTATGCTGAAAGCTCGAGAGCAAAAAATCTCTAGTAATGTTTAAAAATTGCTAATACCGGATTACTATAATTTCCCGGCTACATGTTTCAAAGAAATTAAAGAAATTTCTTTATGTTTTAAATTTCTTTTTTGTAATTGCGTTTTTTAATAACGTCGCTCTTAACGATGCAATATTATAATTGATCTGAAAATAATTGCAGATTATGCTGAAAGCTTGAGAGCAAAAAATCTCTAGTAATGTGTAAAAATTGCTAATGTCTGATTACTATAATTTCCCGGCTACATGAGATTTCTGAAAGAAATTTCTTTATGTTTTAATTGTCTTTTTTGTAATTGCATTTTGGAATAACGTCACTCTTAACGATGCAATATTATAATCGATCTGAAAATAATTGCAGATTATGCTGAAGGCCCGAGAGTAAAAAATCTCGAGAACGGAGAGTTGATATCGATTAAACTTTACGATATCCGGGATTAGCCACAACGATTGAGCTCAACGTGGCCCTAATTCCTGCTTCGTTGCTGCACAAGCACCGTCACTCCACTATACTATACAGCACAATTCCACCGTATCTCTCATCTTTTTCCAGATGGGAAATTGTTACCCTACACGCAGACAAAAATATGAGAATAATCTCTATAGACGGGCAATTGACATTGTTACGTCATGGATTTCATTTTCAACATTAATTTTCATTTTTAACTTGGCGTCGAGTCGCTACCGCGACTCTTGGTCATTTTGAATATTGCTACTATAATTATTTTTGCTATAACCATAAAATAGAGACGTTCCTCCTGGTAATTATAATTTGTAATTAGAATATCGTCGGACGAACTATATTTTTTATTAAATTACTATGTTTTTCTCGCATTGTAGAATTTAGACGTAAATAGACGAGTGTAGACGTTTAGACGTAAAAACAACACCGAGAGAAAAGATTCCATTGACGCCAAAGAAATGGGTGGATTGATTTTTTTTTCATTGATTTCAACGAAATATTTCTTTGATTTCAATGAAATAGTGCATTTGAATTTCACAGAGAACATTTTATTGCCTGTAAATAAAGATTTCCTTAGTGAGCATATAATAAAGAAACAGTTTTATTGTTTTAAAGAGACGTTTTCATTGATCTCTCTCTCGCACCTAACCTCACTTTTTTGTTTTCCGGTTCTCCCGAACGAACGGCTTCGAGTTTCGAGGAGCCAGAAGCTTAGTATATTTCTGCCATACTTCCTTACATACTCACAAAATTTGAACTTGATCTGCCGCGTACTTCAGGAAAAAATAGGTTTCGAAATTTTGAGGTGGTAAGAAGAAGGTTTCATTGAATCAGAGACGATGTCTATGAAATCAACGAAACAGGTTCATTGGTTTAAAGAAATGTTTCTTCGAAACAATGTCACTACTTTTCATTGAGTTGGAGATCATTCAAAGAAAAGATAGTATTGAAATTCAAGTATTTCATTTCATTGGCAAAGATTTCCGTGAATCAATGAAACTTTTTCTTTCGGTGAATAAACGCTTTATTAATGTAATGTTTACAAATTAATTTAATTGAAGTACGAAAAATAGAAGCGCCATATATTCGCTGACTATTCATTGCCGGAGTGGAACTTTAAAATTTTTATATATTTAGCGACTGTTAATTTTGCGCTGATAAGGACAGCTCTCAACTATTACGCGAAAATTCACGTTGCTAAAAACAGCGTGAGATTGTTGATTTAGGTAAAAGTCGACATCCAGTGGCGAAAAGTGATGTTGGGTATTTCGAAAATAAAATTATTAATTTATTATTATTTATTTTTTATTTAATAAAACAATAATAATAATTTTGAAAAATTATTTATTAAATTTATTTGTTTAATTAAATTTTAAGTTATTAAAAATAACCCCGTTTGTAACAGATATATTTCGGCATTTATTGATTCTTCCCTTACTCATGGACACATACGATAGATCGTCTATCACAGATTTCCATAATTATGGGAAAAATCACCAAACTGTCAAAATATATCTGGATTGACATGCGAGTATAAAGATTCTTTCCATATTCTTCATTCCGTGTATCCTGCACTTTGCTACTTCCAGACTTGAATATCGTCATAAATACACGACACAGTTTCTCCTCTTTCTCTCCTTGTTCGCCATCACCCGCATAGCAATTTCTTGGCTTTAAATTTTTTTTACTATCATCCCGTTTCGTCCGGTGGCTCTAAACCGGCTTTCGTTCAATTCCACGAGGGACAATGATAAGCGCGCAGTCACAATGATCCAGCGAGAAATTTATAACCAGGCGCGATCCTTAAGCCATTATAACCCTCACGAAAATAAAAAGGAATTAAAATAATACAAAGTTTTATCGCAAAAACATATCATAAACATAAATATCATTTGTCAAAATGTGAATAACACTGTTTTTACCGCATATAATTCGCAGATGTATTACATTTAAATATTTCTTGTCAAGTTGAACGCTCACATGGAGAGAAAAGTCTGTGTGTAGCTCTGCGGGTTTCTGTTGTTAATTATTATAACTTGCTTACCGCGGTGACACAAGGGCTTTATCAAAGTTGTTCATATACACGTAGAAGCTTTCACAATGTGTATTATAATCTTTCCGATTTTGCTTTAGTGCCATGCTCATTATTCCTATATTAATGTTTCCAACCGAACTTTTACTTATACGTATACGTATGACAGTATTCCCTTTTTATATAGGAACAATTAGTAAATTTTTCGTACAATTTTCAATATGATACTGGAATTAATTATGGAAGGATTTTCTATGCGTTCCCTTAAATGTATTTTAGGGAAGGAAGGGGAAATGTATTGAATATGCTTTGCAAGTTAGTGTATAAAAAATGTGAACATTTTTAAAGACGCCATCATATTTTGTAATTTAATTTTGTTTCTCTGACTGTTGTGTTGAAACTGCAACATGCTAGCCAAAGTAGGTCGATAATTCAGAGTTGTAACTTATCATATGACAACTCGACCAAAAATACAAATATTGGGCAGCTTCACTGCCATGTCCGCGATGTCCCACGAAAGACACTTTTGGGCGAAAAGACTTCTCTTTATATGCAGCGCCGTAGATCTGTTCGTTTACGAGAAAAGTCGTGTGTCTATTCGCCATCTAGCGGCTGAAAACTCACTAAATGTTCTCTGGGTTTGTTTACCATATAAATATGACATGTCAATGTTTCTTATGGTGTATAGTAATTACAACATTTCTTATACACTCTAGATTCACAGTTCTACTTATTTGTGCTGTCGCTAGATGGCGAATTCGTGTACCGATTCTCGCGAAATGGAAGTGACTACGGAGGCGCATATAAGCGGGGAGGTTTCATGCCGATTCGTCCTGTGGCATTATACCGCAGGGAAATATATCGATTTTTTGTCGCTCTCTTCGGGTCGTTATAAAATAGTAACGACCCAGCGCTCTTGAAGAAAAGAAAGACTTAAAAAAAACCTCAAACAACAAACGTATGCTGTTAGGAAAATTTTACATATGTAGTGGATGAATAAATTCGCGACGTCATCATTAACCATGTTCTTATTAGCGAATCTAAAAAATCCCCACATGTTGATAATCCCAAAGCAGAATAGGAAATTAATACTAATCGACGGTAATAAGTCCCATGTAAATGAAGATTACTCCAATGTTTTCAGCTTTCAAAAAGATACAGATACAACGGATTAATATAATGTTAAGGAATAAGTCATTGTTGTAATCAAGCAAATTTGGGACGATTACTATACGTATCGTAAACTGTAAGTTGTTTACATGAGCTTTTACAATAGAGCCCATGTTTCACCGCCGTACAATATTTTCGGTGAGTGGCAGCTATATTCGCGGATCCATTTCTCTCCGTGGCACTGTTCAAATCATGATTACATTTTTTTATCTTGCGGTGTATTTAATTTTCTAGTATGTATTTTTTAAAAAATCATTAATCTTTAAGTATTTCCGTATTTCAATTACTTGTGAGTCGGAAAATGTCGGACAAAAAAGAACGTTTCAGCCGGTCGAAAAATACAAAAATATATACTTTATGTATCTTCACATGGTTCGCAGACGAATATTTTGCGGTATATTCCTTTCCATCTTAGTTGTTCTTTTGTCGTACGGCAGAAAACTTTGCAAATTCTGGAGAACCCGCGAGCGAAGAAACTTTTATCTCTATGAGAAGATCCCTGCAGGTAAACATACTCGCAAACTCGCAAAAATATAAATTTATGAGATTACGAAGAAAGAAAAAAAAACACTGTAACCTTCAGTTTCACCATTTTGTGAATCGATATACAAAAAGAAAATATCTATCAGTGATTCTTATAAGATTTCACCTAAAATAGACGGCAAAAATTAGAACTTGTGTTTTTAATGGATAAAATCAAACTGATCCTATAAAAGCAACTTTAGTTTCGAATTTCAATATTAAATAAAGGTCGTTGTTTTTAAACCACAATTAAGTTTATCGCGTAAGCAATCTTTTGAGTCACATAAAAATTTAGTCTTAATTTGAAATCCGCAGTCATTACGAACACAAATTCTATCACTTTCAGAAACTCTTGCGAAAATATTTGCATTATTTCTTCAGACACATTTTCTTTGAAATTGAAATTTATTTAGAGAAAATTGTAGACCCTGAATATACAGTATAGGATGAACAACGATCAGTGACATTAAAGTCTACTACATGATAAATAAATATTCTTAAGGGCATATAATATTAAAGTACGGTAAAAAATAAACAATACAAAAATATAAGAAATTAATAAAAAATGTGGGTCAAGTAATTAAGAAATTCGTAACAAAAGTATTTCTTTTACTCTTAATTTTTTTATAATTCTTGTTATCGACTTTGAATAAATCAGCTGTTATTTTCGGGTCGATTTCAAATAGACCAATTAAACTTTGAGTTCAATCAAATAATAATCCGTGTTAATTAAATGTGTGCTTCTGTGAATTTTAATTAATACTAATTAATATAAATGATCGGATTACTAACAAATAATTTCTACCCAATGCAGATATGCAGATATATTCAACTAAATCGTTTATGACGTTAATTCAATGAGTCTACTCTGATTTCACATTATTTAATAGGATTTTAGAAAAAAAAAATACTCCTTAGTCTATCGGACCACCTTTAACATGACCGTCGTCAATATAGTTGATTCTTTTTTTTATTATTCACCCCAATGAATGGAGCTTGCTCAATTTTTTTCAAAATTTTCATTGCATATTTCGCGCACTTGTGAATTTCTAAAAATTGCCTTTAAAAACTTTCCATGTCACGTATCTTCTTGGAAGACAAATCAGCATAAAAGTTTTTCATTTTGACGTATAGTTTTATGACAATTTATTTAAAAAATTCTCTAACTCATCTGAAGCATTGATTTTTCATTAATAAACATAAAAATCCATTTTTCAAAAACTCGGACATTTTTTTTTCCGAAAAAATCTCCAAGATACTACTCATAAAGATGAATATTTTATGCCTAGACGGGAAGTGGGACAATTCTTTTTTCGAATTTGTATGAGAGTTTAAAAGATTAATAAAAAATGGAAACTCTCATAAAAAATCGAAAAAAATAGTCTCACTGCTAACTTTTTGTCCTAAAGTGGGTCAATTTATTTCAGATTTTTTTATGAGAGTTTTCTTTTTTCATTACTTAAAATTGAAAAGATTTTATACACGTTTTTTTACGATACGACTTATTTCCAAGAAGATATGTGAATTCGAAAATTTTTAAACGCAATTATTCGAACAATTTTTATAAATTCACAAATGCGCGAATTATGCGATGAAAAATTTGAAAAAAAATTGAGCTAGCTCCATCCATTCGGGTGAAAGACTACACTGAAAAAAAAATGTCATTGATTCAATAAATCCATCATTTGCGGGCTGCCACACCGAGAGAAAAAGTTTCACTGATTCACGAAAATCTTTGCCAATGAAATGAAATACTTGAATTTCAATACTATCTTTTCTTTGAATGATCTCAAACTCAATGAAAAGTAGTGACATTGATTGGAAGAAACATTTCTTTAAACCAATGAACCTTTTTAATTGATTTCCAAGATGTCGTCTCTGATGCAATGAAACTTTCTTCTTACCAGCTCAAAATTTCAAAACCTATTTTTTCCTGAAGTACACGGCAGATAAAGCTCAAATTTTGTGAGTATGTAAGAAAATATGGCAGAAATAGGCTAAGCTTCTGGCTCCTCGAAACTCGAAGCCGTTCATTCGGGAGAACCGGAAAACAAAAAAAGTGAGGTTAGGTGCGAGAGAGAGATCAATGAAAACGTTTTTTTGAACCAATGAAAACATTTCTTTAAAACAATGAAACTGTTTCTTTATTATATGCTCACTAACTAAATCTTTATTTACAGACAATGAAATGTTCTCTTTGAAATTTAAATGCACTATTTCATTGAAATCAATGAAAAACAAAATCAATCCACCCACTTCTTTAGCGTCAATGAAATCTTTTCTTTCGGTGCAAAAAGAAGCGTTATCAGCTTAATTTGCATCCTCCAAATCCATACGTGATCGAAACAATAACTCTAAAATAAGCAAAACAATATTTTATTATTTCAATGTTAAATGGGATTGAACGAATAAGAACTAGAGTTAATTCAAAGATACTTCTTTTGCCAGCCAGCAAAGAACGGATTTATTGAATCAATGACATTTTTTTTCAGTGTATAAAAATAATCAACTATATCAATGACGGTCGTGGTAAAAGATGGTCTGATCGGTATAAAAAGTATAAAAAGTGTAAGACTGAAACGATTAAATAAAAAGTAGCTGAAGTTTACTTTTACAAATCCCGAGGGTCGTGAACCCCTCTAAGATTCGTCTTGTCTCGCCAGAACGCCGAAAACTTATAAATCCGGCATCCCACAATCGCCTTTATGATAGAGTATCTATAAGAACCGATATATCAGATGGTTTTATGGTTGTCGCACACAGAGCATAACGCCGACATTGTAAGAATGTTGTAAAGTCACGAAGAAACGCACGGCGACCGTCGCGAGGATGATTCTGAAGGGTCTGCAGACACGGGATGAGCAAAGTATACATACACTGTTACCTATATACTTATCTTGCTATCGAAGTCGAGGGGAAGGGAAGGGAAAATAATCGAACATCTACGACGTCCGTGTCAACAGATAAGGAGTGTTCCATCATCGCTAGGGCATCAGATGTCTTGATTATTTTCTCCACGGTAAAAAAAAAAATTGAGAATTTCCCGTAACTTGTATAAAAGTTTCGAACATAAATTTTCAATGAAAAATACAATTCTGTAAATAAAAGTTTTGTTTCAAAACATTCTGAAATGTTTGAACGAGACAAGAAAAAATTGCTGATTGTGATAAATTTACAGTCACCGAAATCATTGTTCGAACTTTGTTTTTGTAAAAAAAATTTGTTTCGAGATTTTCATGTCAGGACACTCAGAATGGTCCAAAAAGTCAAGAAAAGTGCACAGAGAAAAAAGTTTCATTGATTCACGGAAATCTTTGCCAATGAAATGAAATACTTGAATTTCAATATTATCTTTTCTTTGAATGATGTCAAACTCAATGAAAAGTAGTGATATTGATTCGAAGAAACATTTCTTTACACCATTGAACCTTTTTCATTGATTTCAAAGATGTCGTCTCTGATTCAATGAAACCTTCTTCTTACCAGCTCAAAATTTCGAAACCTATTTTTTCCTGAAGTACGCGGCAGATAAAGCTCAAATTTTGTGAGTATGTAAAGAAGTACGGCAGAAATAGGCTAAGCTTCTGACTCCTCGAAACTCGAAGCAGTTCGTTCGGGAGAACCGGAAAACAAAAAAGTGAGGTTAGGTCCGAGAGAGAGATCAATGAAAACGTTTCTTTGAACCAATGAAAACGTCTCTTTAAAACAATAAAACTGTTTCTTTATTATATGCTCACTAAGTAAATCTTTATTTACAGGCAATGAAATATTCTCTTTGAAATTAAAATGCACTATTTCATTGAAATCAAAGAAATGTTTCGTTGAAATCAATGGGAAAAAAAATCAATCCACCCATTTCTTTGGCGTCAATGAAATCTTTTCTTTCGGTGTGGTTTAGAAAAAATGTCTAGATGTATGTATGTATATATATGTGTATGTATGTATGTATATATGGGTGCGTGGCACACTTGCAAAATTCAAACCGCTGTATCTCGAAAACGACTTTAACAATCAAGTTGAAATTTAGCACGTTGGTAAAGTAGCAACGCCCCTTACTATTTACACATTTTCGAAAAAAATTGAAAAAAAAAATCAGATGTTATAAGCCTTTCAATTTTTCGAAAAATGTCTGTATGTTCTCTAGCTCCCGCAATTTTTCAGCTAATGAGCTAAATAGTTCTGGACAAATAGAGAAATGAAAAATAAAGATCGGTATTGAATTTGAGCGAAATCCATAAAACGGTTTAGATTTTATAAAAATTTGAATTTTCGAGAAAATTTTGTTTTCGTTCTTATTCAAGTTAAGTTTGATCAAACCTGTTAAAATCTTTTGCAAGGTAAAATTAACATCCAGTTGTAGTGAATATCGAATTTGGTGAAGATTGGTAACGTGGTTCAGATTTTATGAGACATTGAATTTTTCAAAAAATCTCTGTATGTTCTGTAGCTGCTACAATTTTATAGGTAATGAGCTTAAACAGTTTTTGACGAATAAAGCAATGAAAAATGACGATCGGTACTGAATTTACGCGAAATACATAAAGCGGTTTAGATTTTATGTAATTTTGAATTTATAAAAATTGTTTTCGTACTTCTTTAATTTGTATTTAAAATAAGGTTGCAAAGTTCTACTTTGCATCCTTTTTTTTTTTTGGTTTACGACTGTTAATTGTCAATTTGTGTGACTGTATTTATATTTTCATTAGAACCTCAACCCTTTAATAGTAAAGCACCTTGAGGTTGGAAAAAATTACACTTTTCTGAATAAAAATAATGGAGTAATGCACTTTTCAACATTTCTTCGTGTTAATGCATTTTTATTTAAGTAAATACAAATATAGGATGTATCCGGGATGGAACTTCCTTTTTTGTCTTTTTTTTAAGGGTTTCCGTAATTAATATTTAAAAAGATATATTCAAGAATAGCCATTCCGCTAATATATCAAACGTACATCTTTAGCAGTTGAAAATTTAATCGCTAACCAGTGATGACAATAATAGAAATCGTACGGTAACTGCGAAAATAATCGCATGGATAAACAGTGCCGCTGAAATAGTTTCCAGGTCAACGACGATTTCTATATAAATACACAATCTAGTGAAACTTGATAATTTTTCCGAAAGCCCATTTTCCACATTGAAAACACAAAAAAAAATTAAGCAAAGGCTCGAAGTTAAATTAATCCCGATCTAGATAGAAAATATGATGCATATTGAATGCAGAATACATTATTATCTAACTGCAATATGTATGCATATCTCATCGCGATGAAACGTCAGTAACGTAGAATACTATACAAGAATATAATACTAGAAGCGCCGAATAATACGCCACGGTATTATACCGCATTGCATATTATAGCACATATTAAAGTAGATACAAAATTTCTATCATTTTCGACTGAAAAAAATATCATTCAAAGGTCTTAGTAAAAAAATTAATTTGAAATTTTTGTACTCTCAACAATCATTTTTTACTAACAAACGTCCACAGAAAAAAATGAAATTTTCCCCCTACAATATAATATTTGTGAATACTATAAAGATTTGTAAACTGTCATTGTCAATGCAAGTTCGACAAATTACAACATTCTGTTGTCATTTTTATTTTTTCGATGAATCTAATATTTATTTTTCATTTTATTTGGCATTTTACAACAACAACAAAAACCTTCCCAAGTTAATAAAAAAATATTCGCAAAATAAAAAAAAGATTGTCGAATTTGTTTTGAATGATTTAAAAACATAATGCTAAATTTCTTAAAACAATTTTACATGACTTGTGACTCCGTATAAATCGAGTACACCGAGAGAAAAGATTTCATTGACGCCAAAGAAATGGGTGGATTGATTTTTTTTTCATTGATTTCAACGAAATATTCCTTTGATTTCGATGAAATAGTTCATATGAATTTCAAAGAGAACATTTCATTGCCTGTAAATAAAGATTTACTTAGTGGGCATATAATAATGAAACAATTTTATTGTTTTAAAGGGACGTTTTTATTGGTTCAAAGAAACGTTTTCATTGATCTCTCTCTCGCACCTAACCTCACTTTTTTGTTTTCCGGTTCTCCCGAACGAACGGCTTTGAGTTTCGAGGAGCCAAAAGCTTAGCCTATTTCTGCCATATTTTCTTACATACTCACAAAATTTGAGCTTTATCTGCCGCGTACTTCAGGAAAAAATAGGTTTCGAAATTTTGAGGTGATAAGAAGAAGGTTTCATTGAATCAGAGACGATTTGTCATTTTACAACAACAACAAAAACCTTCCCAAGTTAATCAAAAAATATTCGCAAAATAAAAAAAAAGAAGATTGTCGAATTTGTTTTGAATGATTTTAAAACATAATGCTAAATTTCTTAAAATAATTTTACATTACTTGTGACTCCGTATAAATCAAGTACACCGAGAGAAAAGATTTCATTGACGCCTAAGAAATGGGTGGATTGATGTTTTTCTTCATTGATTTCAACGAAATATTTCTTTGATTTCGATGAAATAGTTCATATGGATTTCAAAGAGAACATTTCATTGCCTGTAAATAAAGATTTACTTAGTCAGCATATAATAAAGAAACAATTTTATTGTTTTAAAGAGACGTTTTCATTGGTTCAAAGAAACGTTTTCATTGATCTCTCTCTCGCACCTAACCTCACTTTTTTGTTTTCCGGTTCTCCCGAACGAACGGCTTTGAGTTTCGAGGAGCCAAAAGCTTAGCCTATTTCTGCCATATTTTCTTACATACTCACAAAATTTGAGATTTATCTGCCGCGTACTTCAGGAAAAAATAGGTTTCGAAATTTTGAGGTGATAAGAAGAAGGTTTCATTGAATCAGAGACTATTTGTCGAATGTGTTTTGAAAGAAGATTGTCGAATGTGTTTTGAATGATTTTAAAACATAATGCTAAATTTCTTAAATTAATTTTACATTACTTGTGACTCCGTATAAATCAAGTACACCGAGAGAAAAGATTTCATTGACGCCAAAGTAATGGGTGGATTGATTTTTTTTTTCATTGATTTCAACGAAATATTTCTTTGATTTCAATGAAATAGTGCATTTGAATTTCAAAGAGAACATTTCATTGCCTGTAAATAAAGATTTACTTAGTCAGCATATAATAAAGAAACAATTTTATTGTTTTAAAGAGACGTTTTTATTGGTTCAAAGAAACGTTTTCATTTATCTCTCTCTCGCACCTAACCTCACTTTTTTGTTTTCCGGTTCTCCCGAACGAACCGCTTCGAGTTTCGAGGAACCAGAAGCTTAGCTTGTTTCTGCCATACTTCCTTACATAATCACTAAATTTGAGCTTTATCTGCCGCGTACTTCAGGAAAAAATAGGTTTCGAAATTTTGAGGTGGTACGAAGAAGGTTTCATTGAATCAGAGACGATATCTTTGAAATCAATGAAAAGGGTTCATTGGTTTAAAGAAATGTTTCTTCGAATCAATGTCACTACTTTTCATTGAGTTTGAGATCATTCAAAGAAAAGATAGTATTGAAATTCAAGTATTTCATTTAACTGGCAAAGATTTTCGTGAATCAATGAAACTTTTTCTCTCGGTGTAACAAGCAATTATAAAATATCTAACGAATTAATCTGAATGACAAATGATGAATTAATGTTGAAAATGTATTATGTCCCTTTTCCTATGAATAAATCTACAGATATCATATAAATCTTAGGAGACAAGCCCTAATCTTAGATATCTATCTATCTATTCCTCACGGCTGTTCGGATATCGATCTGCTAATGCCTCCGAGAGTAAAGTGGAGACCGATTACTCCGGAAGTTCGACGGAACCTTGGCTGTGGTTCAGAGCGGCAGAGACTTTGCAGAGTTTAGAGAAACGACGACAAGATAGAGAAAGAGAACAAGAGAATATCATAAAAGTAGGAAAAGGAGGGAGAAACGAAGAACAAGAAAGGGATGCGAGTAGAGTTGAAGCACGGAGTGAGAAAGGGGCGAAAATAGAGTGGACAGCAGTAACTGCAGCCAACACACACACACACGTTCATTGCTCTCAGAGCTGCATTGAACCTTCGGTCCTATCGGTCCATTACCGTATAGCCGGATGATGAAAGAGGCGCTGGACATCGCAGACCCATTATATCTACCAACGCTACGACATATATATACTATTCAACTCGCTGGTACCGTTTACTCTGGAAAATTCACTGATTTCTTCGACTGAATATTATACCTTTGGAACCTTTGCTTTTTTTTCAAAATAAACGATCAGCATCATTAGCAGAAGAATTCTTGACTCATTTAGCCAATACAAATTCGTGCCGCTATCCCTCTTCAAAAAATCAGTGCATGAAATATCTCGCATTTTCGATATAAGTATTGTTGTCATTTTGTTCGTTCCGTAAATGGCTGTCGTGACAGCCGGAAGTAGATACTCGTCGGCGAACAATTTCAGGCATGTTGTTCTTTTGGTAAATGATTTAAAAAATCGTGACTTTTTTCTGATTCTGGTTTCAGAATTCACAGGTCTGACTTCCGGTCGGAAAATCAAACCTACATTTTTTTCTTCAAGATATCGAATTTTGGCCTTCACTATCGTTTCAAGTCGCATATTGTACCTCAGAAAATGCCGGTTACATGCCTTTTTACGATGATTTTTGAAAAAGTCACTTTTGGTCGGTTCTGAATTCGCAGATCCGACTTTTGATCGGAACATCCAACCTAAAGAAACTACATTTTTTTTCTTCAAGATATTAAATTTTGGCCTTCACTATCGGTCCCACGTCGCATATTGTACTTCAGAAAGAACCGGTTACATGCTTTTTAACGATGATTTTTGAAAAAGTCACTTTTGGTCGGTTCTGATTTCAGAATTCACAGATCCGACTTTTGGTCGGTAAGTCCAACCTAAAGAACCTACTTTTTTTTTTCTTCAAGATATCGAATTTTGGCCTTCACTATCGTTTCAAGTCGCATATTGTACCTCAGAAAGTATCGGTTACAAACCCTTTTACGATGATTTTTGAAAAAGACACTTTTGGTCGGTTCTGATTTCAGAATTCACAGATCCGACTTTTGGTCGGTAAGTCCAACCTAAAGAACCTACTTTTTTTTTTCTTCAAGATATCAAATTTTGACCTTCGCTATCTTTCTCAAGGCAGAAAGTACCGGTTACATGCCTTTTTACCATGATTTAAAAAATCGAGCCTCTTATCCGTTTCTGATTTCAGAATTCACGAAATTAATAAAATGGCACGAGTCCTTATATCGAAAATGTAAGTTATTTCAGCCATGATAATCTGTAAAAGTTACAGTACACCAAAAAAAAATTTAATACCGAGGTTTGATGGTTAGCGAATTCGGCCAATTCAGCATTGACAAAAAGAATTTTATAAACAAGTTCTTGTTAACAATAATAATACTTATTATAAGAATTAGTTTCCGAGCAATTTACAGCATTAAGCAGTAATATTTAATTATTGATATCCTACAGGTCGTGAGATTTTTTAAAAAATATTCACTTCATAACGAAGATATTAAGATTTACGCTTTTTATGCTCATCACTCCTTAGAGTAAATTGAGAACGTAGACTTCACACGAAATTCCATCTTTCCGTGAATAAATATATCACTTAACATAATCTCGCCTTTTACTATTCCTTATAATTATTTCAAGTGACATTTATACCTTTTTTTGGACATCACAAAAATATACCGAGTGATGATAAAACCGGGTAATTAGCAGCAAGAAAGCCCTCGGAAGACCATTGAGAGGACATTTCCCATTATACAGATAACTGCAACTTGCTTCTTCATCTTTAATGCCTCGGGGCTTGGTCTCTATCCTTGACGTTGAGTGTAATCCTTTTAGGACCTCTCGGTATGGTTCTCACTCTTGGTTTCTACCTATATCTCCATCTATCTCCTCAAAATGCCCTCGAAACGTTTCTATACGCTCATCAGCTCAACAGCTTATTTCTTGTGAGTGAGAACCCGAGCAGAGGAATTTCAGTGACTGCCATATCCGGAACAGAGACTAGCGAGGAGTCGAAACGATGTGCCGTCTTCGTGTCATCATACGCCCTCGTTTGTCAGGTAAAAAAAAAGTAATGACCGAGGTAAATGGTACAGTGATTGGCAATTTGTTTTTTACCGTACGAGCACTGATTCATCATCGACACTTTATAGCATTTCTCAAATCTTTTTCCAACAATTTTACACCTACCACTCGCCATATCAAAATACGATTTTAAAAAATTGAGTTCAATATCGAATCACGAATCAACATATTTTTAATGTCATCCCCTTTTGAAAAGTGGGTGTTTCGAGAAATTCCAGGTGTGGGGCAAAGTAGCGAATTTAAAAGGCAATACGTCAGTTCTACAAAACCCATCTCTACACAGACCCATCTGTACACGAGCATCTGTACACCATTTTTTTTACACGCGTTTAATTGAGCACAACGAAATTGTACACAACACGAACTTGACAAAGCGGAATTTAAAACGGATAACCTTGTCACGACGAAACCTTGCGGAAATTTAGTTCGACACGGAAAAATTGATCACGTCAGTAATCGTTATGACAAAACTTTGCACAGCATACTCTGGGCACCATCAATCTGCTCACAGCACTAGTTCGACACAACAAATTTCTTCGTAGCACAAGATCGAAATGGTAAATCTCGACACGGCACCATTTTGTAACGACAAATCTCTACACAACGCGAGTACGGCCCGGTAAAGTTTGCCACGACGAACCTTCGACACGACACAAGTTGTACACGACGATGTTCTACACAGACCCATCTCGACACCGATGCTAATCTTCCGATGGTAAATCGAATAATATATTTACCGACTGGCAATTTTGCGTTGAGCCGGCAAAATACTCGTGTACAGATGGGTCTGTGTAGAGATAGGTTCTGTAGAACTGACGTATTGCCATTTAAAAATAATGGGATGCGGATGAAAATAGCGAATGATCAAAACAGCAAATGGCTCAAATGGCGAATTTGGCAGTGGCTCGATCCTACATATCCCAACTAAACACAGACCGTATTGAACATGGGCAACTGCATACAAATGAACTGGACACGTTACCAGTTCGACACGGCAGGATTCGACACAGAAATAACTGGACACGGTACAACTCGACACGACAGAACTCGGCACAGCATTAATTGGACACGGCGCAACTCGACACGGCAAAACTTGAAACATCACCAACTGGACACAGCAAAACTCGACGAACATCAGTTCGACACCGAAAGACTGTCCAGTGGCTCAATTGAACACAGACCTCATCGGACACAGACGAGACGTTTGGTAATCCAGCTTTGTTTCAATTGGACACAGACCCAAAAGAACAGACGCAATTGACAAGTGCGTCCTTTTGAGTCTGTGTCCAATTGGAACAAAGCTGGATTACCAAACGTCTCGTCTGTATCCAATGAGGTCTGTGTTCAATTGAGCCATTGGACAGTCCTTCGGTGTCGAACTAATGTTTGTCGAGTTTTGCTGTGTCCAGTTGGTGATGTGTCGAATTTTGCCGTGTCGAGTTGCGCCGTGTCCAGTTAGTGCTGTGTCAAGTTCTGCCGTGTCGAGTTGGACCGTATCTAGTTATTGCTGTGTCGAGTTCTGCCGTGTCGAACTGGTAACGTGTCCAGTTGATTTGTATGCAGTTGCCCATGTTCAATACCGTCTGTGTTTAGTTGGGATATGTAGGATCGAGCCACTGCCGCGAATTTAATAAAAATGAACGCCTGAATCTAGAATGGCCATTATTATGAAATTCGCTATTTTAGCCATTCGCTATTTTAGCCATTCGCTATTTGAATAAATCGTTATTTTCACCCCCATCCACATTACTACATTAATAATGCTATAGAATATGAACATAGCAGGACTCATTGTCAGATAGTGTCGGATTGCAGCGCTTCCTGTTGTCCTAATTTTTCCTATGAAAGTACAAAAATGTCCATGTACTTTTTACTGCGCACCTACAACAATTTATGCGCTGTCTTCAGCATTACTTGATGAACATCAAACGTATCATACAGTTGACATGCCAGTAAACTTTCTATCCTTCATTGAAGTCACGAAGTTTGAAGTTCTGTTTTCGATGCAAATAACCTGAAGAACGCTCAAATCCTTATTACTCTGTACGCAGTAAGATAAACTGTCCTACCGTTTTCTTCATAAATCCCAAGAAAAAACAACGATTTCCGTTTTAGACAAGTCAAATAACTTGTGTACCTAGAAATTGGCATGGTTTGCAAAGGCTCATCCCTTGGACTGAAGGTAGAAAAGCTCACAGACTGCGGTTGAGTGAGCAACCAAGTAAAGAAAGTCAAACTTGGTTGAAAGGAAACTATCGGTGGTCGCGTTGCATTCCTCAAACCCTCATATCGTGGCTATTCGGACCGTTATTAATTCTTCTCACTGTCCACAAGACTGGGATTACTCTAACCTTGCACGAAAAGACAGGTTGACCATTGGAAGCTGAACGTTTGAATGAATTAATCGCGTCCGAGCTTCTCTTGCAATTTCTCTCATCTCCTGGTGTCATCATTAGATACCTTTAGCAATTCAATCTCCTACCGGGAAATAGACTATTATCGTACGCTGTACGAACACCTTAATTTCTCTGGTAAATTGCTCGCGAAAATGTAACGCTTCCACGAATAACGTTGAGCGAGAAAACCTCGAATCTCCAGTGCACATATTAGCTTTTATCCTACCTTGTCAAATGGTAAATGCAAAAGTGGCACAAGCCGAAAACATTGAATTATTGATACGTCTCTTATATTGCTTCCATAAAAACTATGCACGGAAAGTGGCTTTATTAGTTCAAACGAGAACTTGGTTAAAAATACTGCCAGGAAAAAATTCGGTAGATCCAACCAAGTTTGTAGTTTTTCCTGATAAGTGTTTTATTGTGTTGACTAATCACTTTGTTCGACTTACTAAGTATTTCGTGGCAGTTTAAAAAAATATTAAAAACTTAGTTAATCCACTTAGAGCTTTTGCCCGTGTGGAAACTTTGCTTTCATCAACATAGTAGTACTTTTTGGTACTAGGGAAAAAAAGTTCTTCTCGAATGTAGAACGGAATTTTTTAGTACAAAGACGGGGGTTTTCGCAAGCGGCAACTTGCAAAAAGTGCATTTTTCTACATGGAGGACCAAAATAATATATTACACCCCAAGGGAAGGAATCGTTTGATTTTCTCCCATGTAGTATACGATACTTTTTTAAGATTTTACTCAAAAGTGACTACATTCCGTGTTTCCAACAAGGCCTCAAAAATTTTTCTTATTTTTAACCAATGACGAGTGCGCGAAAACATATTTTTATGTTTGGGGGTTTAAAAAAATTATGATTGTATGCGTGTGATTTAAGAAAACGAATGTATCTCGAGAACATCTCGACCGATCTTGCCTAATTTTTGCGCACAAGTAAAGCATCCCATCCTCTCTTTTTTTCGTGATTCCATAATTTCAAAAGCTATGGAATTCTTAATTAATAATCAATCGATTATCAATTAAGATTATTAAAGTATTATTATTTACCTTCTATGCACGCGAAGTTTGCGTAAAAACGTCATGTACACACCGTAGGAAGTAAAATTTTACAATACTCGTGGAACAACTTTTTCGTCACTCGTATGATTGCACCATTCGCCTTGGGCTCGTGCTGCTCACACGCGTTATAAAAAGTTTTACTGCACTTGTATCGTAACATACTATTGTAATTGTAGATACGTTCAAGAAACTTTACGTTTACATTTGGTTAAAATCGTAAAAGCGGATCTGCTTTTATAGGATTCTGCATTTTTTTTTTAAATTCACGTTATCGTACTAACTTTTCCAAAAAGTAAGCTAGCGTGCCAAAAATTTCTTCAAAATTGAAATAATATTCAGCAATATTTAGTGCGCAGTTTTCTCAACGTCAGTAAAATATTTTCGATTTTGGACGATTTTGAATTTCTTAATTTCTGATTGCTCCAACTTTTGAAAATATTGAAAAAAAATTAGCAGAAGTTTTTTTTACATGCGTACACCGAGAGAAAAGATTTCATTGACGCCAAAGAAATGGGTGGATTGATTTTTTTTTCATTGAAATCAAAGAAATATTTCTTTGATTTCAATGAAATAGTGCATTTGAATTTCAAAAATAACATTTCATTGCCTGTAAATAAAGATTTACTTAGTCAGCATATAATAAAGAAACAGTTTCATTGTTTTAAAGAGACGTTTTCATTGGTTCAAACAAACGTTTTCATTGATCTCTCTCTCGCACCTAACCTCACTTTTTTGTTTTCCGGTTCTCCCGAACGAACGGCTTCGAGTTTCGAGGAGCCAGAAGCTTAGTCTCTTTCTGCCATACTTCATTACATACTCACCAAATTTGAGCTTTATCTGCCGCGTACTTCAGGAAAAAATAGGTTTCGAAATTTTGAGGTGGAAAGAAAAAGGTTTCATTGAATCAGAGACGATATCTTTGAAATCAATGAAAATGGTTCATTGGTTTAAAGAAAT
Organism: Ephialtes manifestator; assembly: GCA_963970395.1. Lineage (NCBI taxonomy): Eukaryota > Metazoa > Arthropoda > Insecta > Hymenoptera > Ichneumonidae > Ephialtes > Ephialtes manifestator. The sequence continues at coordinate 22,219,606 of OZ019980.1, forward strand.
GTTTCTTCGAATCAATGTCACTACTTTTCCCTGAGTTTGAGCTCATTCAAAGAAAAGATAGTATTGAAATTCAAGTATTTCATTTCATTGGCAAAGATTTCCGTGAATCAATGAAACTTTTTCTCTCGGTGTAACATCGATATCTGATGTTTTTCTATGTAAATAAATCCGAAAAAAATGCTTTTACAGTAAATATACATATTTACTGTAAAACATATCGCATTTTTTTTTACTAAATATTTCGGAAATTTCATTGGGTGTTGACGACCTTTCTCATAAATATAAAAAAAAGGTCAATACTAATTAAAGAATCTTTTTCAAAATAATGTCAAGATAATTATTAAAACCACGTGACGTACAATTTTGTTTAGCAACATCATTTTTTCTCGTGAGTTATTACATAGCACTTATTTATTATTACATGATTAGATTCCTCCAGGATTCAACATATATTAAGAAAAAAAATTTTGCGACGTCATTTGCGACTAATTTTGATATTTCGATACATGACAATCAGAGGCGTGTCGAGATCGGATTGCGCCAAGGCCGAATAAAGGTGTCCACAAAAAAAGGGACAAACAGTTTCGTGTGAACGTGCTTCGAGTGCCAGAATTGATTAGCCAGGTGAGAAAATAGCTTGAAGCATTCTTCTCAAAACTTCAACAGAAATCCTCCGACAATGTTCAGTTGGGGAATTCCAGATCGGGTCACAAGACGATGTCGCGGTGAGTTTCGTCCTACGTGTCGAAGCGAACAATAGTCACGTACGGACACTTGCGAATAGTTTTCGTGAGAATGAACTACAATGCCTCATCCACTAATTACATGAAACGAAAAAAAAAAACACATTCGATTGAATTGGAAAAAAAAATTAACTTTACAACCGTTTTAATTTTTTTTTCTTTCTTTTAAAAAAAGAACCAACAGCAAAAAATGGGATTTTCTTAAACATAAACTTTCGATAAACATTTTGTCTTTTAGAAAAATGTTTTACGAAGAAATTTAAAAAATATAAATAAATATAACAAATTTGCAGTCGATAAATGTTATCCTACTAAATGAAATATTAGAACTTTAAAAGAAATGTTTGTTTTTTTTTATAGTAAAAGAAATCTATAAATCACTTCCGGTTAATTGATCAATGAGGTCGTTGTTTTTATTATTGACCATCAAAGCGTGACCACAATCAGTGAATGGCGCAATTTTTGTAATTAGATGTAGCGTGGTCTCTTGAAATCTGTGAGTAAAAGCCCTCAAGCAACTTCCGCAGCAGAGCAATAAATGCGTAGTTGTGACTATAAGGTGACTACAGTAGTGTGAGGGAGACCGGGGCACGATGGATCAATTTTGTTATAATATTTTACACCCTAAATTTGTTTTCATGACATTTTTTTAATCGATATTTTCATATCAGGACACTCAGAATGGTTCAAAACATTTAGAAAATTTTAATCTACTACACCGAGAGAAAAGATTTCATTGACGCCAAAGAAATGGGTGGATTGATTTTTTTTTCCATTGATTGCAACGAAATATTTCTTTGATTTCAATGAAATAGTGCATTTGAATTTCAAAGAGAATATTTCATTGCCTGTATATAAAGATTTACTTAGTGAGCATATAATAAAGAAACAGTTTTATTGTTTTAAAGAGACGTTTTCATTGGTTCAAAGAAACGTTTTCATTGATCTCTCTCTCGCACCTAACCTCACTTTTTTGTTTTCCGGTTCTCCCGAACGAACGGCTTCGAGTTTCGAGGAGCCAAAAGCTTAGCCTATTTCTGCCACACTTCCTTACATACTCACCAAATTTGAGCTTTATCTGCCGCGTACTTCAGGAAAAAATAGGTTTCGAAATTTTGAGCTGGTAAGAAGAAGGTTTGATTGAATCAAAGACGACATCTTTGAAATCAATGAAAAAGGTTCATTGGTTTAAAGAAATGTTTCTTCGAATCAATGTCACTACTTTTCATTGAGTTGGAGATCATTCAAAGAAAAGATAGTATTGAAATTCAAGTATTTCATTTCATTGGCAAAGATTTCCGTGAATCAATGAAACTTTATCTCTAGGTGTATAACTCAAGAGCCGTTCAACCCATTGGGCTGGAATTTAACACGCAAGTGAAGCAGCAGCTCATCTTTGATTCTTGCAATTGTTTTGATAAAATATAAACAGGAATAAAAATTTAAAAGCTTTTTGCATTTAAAAAAAAATGCATGTTTGCTCCAATTTTTGTAAAGTAAAAAAAAATGACAAATAGTTCTTTATAAGTGCAGGTACATTTAATATTGTTTGGTATTGATTTTCTCGAATTCAGAAAAGTGATTTCGATTTTATGATATTTTAAAATTTTCGAAAAATTTACGTTATTGCATTAATTTCTGGAAAACATGAATTAGACAACGAAAAAACATGAAAAATAATAAAGAAACAATGTGCAAGGTTCCACTTTTCATCTTGACTTTTTTATATTGACATAGCACTATTTAAAAAACGGCCTTTTTACACGAATTTTACTTTAATTCATGTATACATTTTATCAGTTTCCATTTATCGACCTTATCGTGACTCAGAATTTATGTATGTATCAGATTCTGTTTATCTATCTTTGCTGAAAGCGAACCAAATTGGAGCAGCATTAAAGAAAAATATAACATTATAAAAAATGAAGTGCCTATGAGAAACACAATATCAGTTCAGGCATCTAAAAAAATCCAGAAATAGTGATCAAATATTTGCAATTTTTTTTTTTTTAGGATTAAAAAAAATGTTTACTCGTCACTTGAACAATGATATCTTAGAAACGGTCCATCGCATATTTGAAATATTAAAAAAACGAAAATATGCAGATTTTAAATATAATAATTATACAAGTAGAAAATGGATGCATATTTAATTGAGTAATTACAAACCCCATTTTATTGTACAGTAAACCAAATATTGTCTTTTTTCGCCGTCTAAATGTTCTCGCACAGAAAGAAAAATCTAGTAATTGAAAAAATATATATATAGTTGGACCGACGATAATTTAACTATAAACTATAATTCCCAGGAGGAACGTCTATATTTTATGGTTATAGCGAATATAAGAAAATAGTTGGATGAACGATTAATATAATTCCCAAGAGGAACGTCTCTATTTTATGGTTGTAGCAAATATAATTATAGTAGCAATCATCAAAATGATAATAGTTTCGAAAACTATTCTAATAGTTTCAAATATGCCGTATCGTTGCATATAAGATTTCAACGTTTGTTTCCAATAATCTTGCAAGTATCGTTTATCGAACCATATTATAATCGCTTCAACCATAAAACATTGTAAGCCTTCCTATATTCGTCTTATCATGTGAAATCGTTAAATCAACGATATGCTTTTCTCTCGGTGCGAAATTTCACCAACTAGCCCCGGTCAAACCTGCAAAACGTTGTCTTTGCTATTTCTTCCATTTTCTGAAGCCATCCTCAGAGACCACTTCTTCGAACACGTGAACGCAGCGCCTTCAGCATCTCAGAGCTATGCAACGGAACATCGTTTATAGTTTGTCCGGTTGTTAATACCTGAAGCGTTGGAACTCTAGAAAAGAGTGGCTCACGCCTTGCTTTCGCGCTATTGTGCGACAGACCCCCCGAGAGTTAGACTAGCTGACCAAGATACTCTGCACATTTCTCGACAGGTAGAAGAAGAGGGCCACCCTGACAGCCACGACAGTACAGAACAGTGTGTTATGCGTGTAAGACAGAAATTCAAGAGTAGTGCGCCTCCCCCATTCATGGGCTATGGTTCGACGCCTTGGCAAAGCTTTTCCCTTGGCAAAGTTGACCGGTACTAAACAGGTTGGTTGCTTATAGGCCGACTCTTCAGCTATTTAGGATCTATTTTCCAGGTCCTTCAACAGGGATGAAGAAAACCTGCCGACTCTGTAAAAGGAAAGTGTGGCCAGAAAAGCCAAAATTTAGGACACGAGCACTTGATGTGCTTGGCTGTGACGGATAGAAAAATACCAAGCGGGTGAGAAATGAATACAAGCCGCGTTTTGTTTTGGTCCCATCCACGAGAAATAAATACGATGGGCATTCACACGATAGAACGAATGTCTGCACGGCAATAATTTATGGTAATAATTTAGCAGATCCTTCCATATTGCTTCCTGACTATTATCCAGATTTCACTAAGTTGCTTCTATTATTAATTGATGTGGATCATCAGCAAACTTGAGCATTTTGCAATTGCTCAATTGGAAAACTTAGAATAAATGTGTGTTCAACCGAGACAATATATAATTGGGAAACTCAAATATCTCACACACACACAACATTAGTGTTGCATTTGAGCGAGACGATTCGAGGAATAAATGAATAGCAGAACTCCTCTCGAAACGTCAATCGATTGAGTCCTCAAGTATCGTGCTGTCAAACCGAGATTCTCATAGCCCGATCGAGGCGCGAGATTAAGTTATATAAAAGAAAACATAAAAATGTATCGTAAAATGTCCAGCGTGACTCATGTTTTCCCAACTGCGATTGTGTTAAATGCTTAAACTTTTCAAACAATTATTTACTAAAATCACAGCTAGAAGTTGTTTTTATGTAAATATTCTTGAAAAACAGCTTGTGCGTAAGAATTTGAAAATGCATAGTTACTTATAAGGTAATCCTAACGCGATTAGCCATTCTATCCTCAACCATTGCAATGGTTGAGGATATTCCATAGGTGCTGTAGGTGAACACGCAATATTTAAAAATTGTGTTTTTAAGCTGTCTAAAATTACAAAAATGTTCACTGGTGGTAAAAAGTAGTTTTGAAGACATTAGTTGTGAATATTGATGGATTTTGAAATAAAACGGCGTATGCCATCAGACAATATATGAATGTGGATATTAGTAGCGCGCTCCATACACCCATTCGTGTGCTCTTCTTCTAGGGCTTGTGTCGGCAGGCGCAGGCGGAAAATTCATCATTGGACATGGGTTCTCAATTGTGCTTCAAGCTTAACTTTTGTACTAAATTCTGATAACTTCAATAGACGTTCACGAATTTTTCGACAGGTGTCAAACTCGCTGGTTCGTGATCGTAAAATCGAGATGAGACGAGACGAGTAAAACAAACGAAAGACCGAGAATCTCACTTGTCCGAAGTGATCGATCGTTATGGTCAAATCGAGTGAGACACATTAAGGAGGATCGGTGACGATTCTCAGAGTCGAATCAGTGCCATATTTTTGTAAACGATTTTTAAAAGTTTAATGCATTAAATAAGAATAGTAGAGGGTGATAGTATTAAAGCATGCATACTCGACACACAGAAACATTAATAGTGACGGATTTGCATGAAGATAAACTGGTTAACGTTTCTTTTTAATGGGATACATTTTTGTTCAGTTTTTTCCAAGTATAATCTGTAATTCTTTACCGATTTCATTGAGTAACAACGCATTCTCTTTTTTAAAAGACACTCTACGAATTGATCCCCTAGATTTTTCATAGCGTTGATCGTTTGATATTTATAGCCTGTTGTTTATTAAAGTATTTTTGTTTTTGTTAAACAACAGGCTATAACTATTAAACGATCAATATTACGGAATATCTAGGCGGTCAATTTGTAGAGTATCTTTTGAGAAAGAGAATAAGCTATTACTCAGTGAAATCGGTACAGAATTTCAGATAATACTTGGAAAAAACCATATGAAAATATATCCTATTGAAAAAAAAATTAATCCGTTAATCTTTATGCAAATCCGTCACTATTAATCTTTCGCTGGGTTAAGTATACATGCTTCAATACAAATTATTCTTCAGTAATGTTATTTAATACATTCATTTTAGACAGTCGATTACGAAAATTTAGCACTGATTTGACTTCGAGAGTCGTCACCGAACCTCCTTAATGCTCGTCTCATAATGCAACACTACACAACATACTAACACCTCAAATTTATGGCGGACCAATAAATAATGATTATTGTAATAATAATAATAATAATAATAGTAATAATAATAATGAAAAAACACACCCATGCACACACTGCGATGGTAAAAATAAGTGACATCATATATGTTACATATGGGGCATTCCATGGCAACTCGGTCAACGGAAGAAACTCAATTTTTTTTAGCGGCAATTTTTTATGTCATTTTTCCAACTGAAAAATGCATGCAGAAGTTTTTTCAGATTTCTTTGAATCGAAATTTTTGAGTTCCACACCACGTTTCTCGAAATTTCCGACAATTTTAATTATACTGCCATGAAACTCTTCACATAAAAAAATAGAAAACAACGTACATCGGTAAATTGATTGCTTTTTGATGTTGCCTCGTGGTAGACAAGAAAGAAAAATAGCACAGTATCCCCCTCTAAAGAATGCTTTTCACTTTTTCTTTCCCATCTACGAAGTGGCAACATTAAAAAGCAGTGAATTAAGTTCGGTCTTCCGAAATTTAATCTTCAAACAACTTCAGACACTGTAAAAAGCAAAAGAAAAACAGAAGTCTTCCCGACTTCAATCTCCCTCCCAGCTACGTGTACATAATTATTCATATAATATTCACAATCGCTTCTGCCTCTTTTCACTCTTCGCGTCACGCTTCAAAACTGCGACACTGTTGAAAACGAGAATTATTTGTTTTCCTCCTATACTTTTCTTATTTCTTTCGTCGGTTGTCCGCGAAGTTTCACCCCCGTGAAGAAAAACAACCGACCCTCTGAAAGCCAATGCGAAAGGGCGGATTTTTTTTCTCACTCCAAGGAAAAAAACGACGCGGCGGGAACCGACAGCCCCAAGTAATCTTGGCCTGTTAGTGTAGTCCAGTGTGCCGTCGATCGCTGGAAAGTTTGCGGTTTATTTGAAGTATTGCCGGCAAGGTATCGATGCTGGGGCAACTGGCGCGCGAGGGCTGTTGCCCCCCCCCCCCCCCCTCCCCCCAATCCCCTTTCCCCTCCCCCTTCCACTCATCCCGCTAAACCCAACTTCCCCCATAACTTTGTTCTCTGGCACGATGTCGCGCCACTAACCATTGGGGAAGGGGGGGAGGGTGGCATAAAAGCGTCTCAACCCCCCCCCCCCCCGCCTCCCACCTTCGCCCTTCGTCACAGGGTGCGCAAACGACGACTCGAGACACGCTTCGCGAACCGTTGCGAAGACTTATCGAGCTCGAGCAAAGGCGTGAGCTGAATTGGAGACGCGATTTTCCTATCTCCGTCTCTCTCGTATTCTTGCCGCTTCTCCATCGAAAACGTCTTCTCGCGCCTCGTTTTTCTCCGTAGCGAGATTCTGACGTATAATGCGACGGGAACGAAGAAATACGCTCCGAGGGAATTGACGAACGAATATAAGGCCGTCAAGCGTTAGGCGCGCCGAAGAACCGAACAAAAGTAGAGGGAAGCACCAGCTGTCTTGACTTGGAGCCGAAGAAGAAGCGTGTCTTGTGAATGCAACTCAGTGACAAGTTGAGTATTCAATCGCATTCAATCTGCTCGAATAATTGCATTTTCTCGAGCCGTTATTATGAGCGGTACTTAACTGGAGACTTATATAAATTATGTCGATACAAAAGACGAGGGCATAAAAGACTTTAGGGTCGGTAGGTTAAAGTCGATTCTGGAAAAGCGATTTTTTTAAAAATCGGTTTAAAGTCAATCGAGAAAAGGACTTTTATAGGAGCAGGAAAATAATCACTGACATAATGGAACTTACGTTTACTTTCCTGAAGTATTTACGATGTTTTGAATGAATTTAAAGTTTTTCAATATTGGAAAACGTCTGAAAGTTTTATCAGTGCATAGTTACTTAAATACGCGTATTTTTTATTAATATTAGTGGTTGCTAGTGGGGATTATATAGTTTTTGGCTCTTGACATGACGAACATAATGGTAACATAGTTTTGCACTTAGGAAATTGACTTTTGATCATTATTTCTAAGTCACTGGTTAAATATGTGCCAGTTGGTTAATATTGAGGAATTACCATTGAATTAAATAGTCATTAAGAAAAAACCTTAAAAAAATGTACAAGTTCACTAATTTTTGGAAGAAAAACAAAATTTCATGCACAACTGAGAATAATTTGAAAATTTTTGGACAATCAATAATTTTGCAAAAAAAAATGTGCATATTCTAAAAACAAAACAAGAACATTGTAGAGAATCTAGAATAGCGAGACCCATTTGCTACCTAGCAAAAAATTATTGGTTCCAGAGATTACAGCACTTATTTTTTCCATTCACTTATAACTTCACCTTATTATATTTAAAAGATTGAAATTACAAAAATATATATAGGGTAAAAGTACCGGTTGTGGCCACTTTAAGAATTTTCTCATTTTCAAGTACTTGTGATTGGGACCAAATATCATAAAACTGTTTTGAACCTATACTTTTCATATCTGAGAAGAATATAATTTCAGATTTCTAGCATTAAAATCTCCATATGTATCGAGAAAACACTGGAAAATAGAAAAAAGTAGGAGCATAGCCATTTCACCAGTTCTGGCCACCTATGCACCGGTTTTGGCCATGCTTAAAATTAAAATAACTCAATATTCATTGCACTTGAAACATTTTTTAAGGTGTGTTTAATAAATCAAAATGGTATTCTTATGAAAGCATCCAATTCCTCTACACAAAAATATCTTTAAAGCACAGATGCCATCTGTGAACCTAACTAACCTTTTTTGACATTCGTCTCCTTCGTTTTGCACTTTTTCGTAGCAGCTTTCTTTGTCACAAATAGTCATACATTATATTAATGTCTTACTCTTTACACTTTTATTTTTACTTTTACCAGAGTTCTTTCCGAAAGTAGATTTTCGCATTGAATAATGATGGGAATCTTCAACATGAAAGGTGTTCCACCGCTTTACCTTCTTTTTTACTATACATTTCTAAGGATATATTTTTCTTAGCGTTTTTTCGTTTTTTTGTTTCTTCTTTACGAATTTATGAATTGATTGTGTAATAATTAACGAAAAATTAATGATTATATTATCATGGCCATATCCGGGGCATCATGCTTATTTCATGTACTAGTTGTGGCCATCGTATTTTTTATAAATGTATAGCTTTATTTCAAACTTTTAGTACATCAACATTTGCAGTGATGACTCTTACGATTGGTATGTGCAAAGCTGCATGCAATTAGCCAACTATATAATCCGAATATGTATCTAGAGCTTTCGTCAAAATCTTGTCGAATTCCGTAAGGAATTGATAATTTGATGAATCAGCTGATGATACTTTAATTACTGACACAGTACTTTTTGTAATGGAGACGAACGGACGTCAAAATGACGATAAATGTTTCCAAAATACACAACGTTATGAAAAATTATGATTAAATACAGGTACAGAATTAAAATAGCCACGAAAAACGTATTTAAGTGTAGGGGTAGCCACAACCGGTACTTCTACCCTAGTCTTTAAGAAAAAACCTTAAATAAATTTACAAGTTCACTAATTTTTGGAAGAAAAAAAAAGTTTCATGCACAACTGAGAATAATTTGAAAATTTTTGGACTATCAATAATTTTGAAAAAAAAAATGCATATTCTAAAAACAAAACAAGAATATTGTAGAGAATCTAGAATAGCGAGACACATTTGCCACCAAGCAAAAAATGATTGGTTCAAGGGATTACAGCACTTATTTTTTTCCATTCACTTATAACTTCACCTTATCATATTTAAAAGATTAAAATTTAAAAAAATATATATATATATATATAAAACTGGTAACTACTATAAAGTATTTTTTGCTGTAGTTAATTTGTACCCGTTGCATTATTCACACATATTAGTTCTAGTTAAAAACCAGATTGTTACAAACATAAGTAAATATTAGGGTGTGTCGAATTTTTTTTTTTTTTTTTCATATTGTATGGTCTCAAACCATTGTTTGTGCCTTTAAACAACTCGTCTGAAAATTTGAGTACGATAAAAAATTTTTTAGAGGTGGCTCAAACGATGTATCAATTTCTCATTTAATTAACACGTAAATGAATACGGCTCTTAATAAATTCATGTCCCCAAATTACGGATACGATATATTGGAGTTTGTATATTTTTTTTTCGTCATCTTCATATCATTCGGAAGTGAAAAAGTGCTTACAAATTTTTCGTTTAGATCAATAGTTTTCAAGTCATGATTTTTGTAAGGCGCGAGATATTCATTTCGCCTAAATTCGAGAAATTCGGGCAAGAATTGCAAACACTTCCCGATGTTAAAAAAATTTGAAAAAATTCATACTTATTATAGGCACTCAAAAGACTAATTTCGCATAATAATAATTTCAAAATGTTATTAACAAATTGTTAAAAAGAAAATTGTTCATCAAACTATGCGGTGACTCAACTTT